>CAMTDV010001634.1:34720914-35985316 GCA_947069175.1 Scalesia atractyloides
ACACTCAGCTCGTGAATTTGGCCACTTCTCTCCTACTTTTGACACCTAATGGGACACTAATCAAGCCCCAAGCACCTGGCATAACACTTGTCATGATATGTTGACTTGGATCATTATAAATACCATGTTCATGTCCGTTTTTGAACTCTTTATTCACTTGATGCTCTAATCAGCCATAAAATCCGATTTTGCAACCTCCTTAGAGCCTCTCTGGTTCTTGAATCATTCCTTGTGTTTGTAAGTATTCCACTCTTGCTATGTTCAATTATTATAGCTTAATTTGACTAAAAATCAAACATTGACTTGTTTGACTTTTAGTTTTGATCATGTATTGATCAAGATAAAGCTCAATTGAATCTTGCAAAATGATAGTAATCAAAGTGGTTATGATATCTAAAAATCATGCCTACTGATTCCCACCATTTCTAGTTATTTTGGCAAGTCAAAGTTTCGGTCAAAATGCGATTTTTGCGCATTTTGCAACGGATCTATTTTCGGGTATCAAAACAGGTTGTTTTGATACCAAAATACTTTTATAAACTTGTTAATACATGTCAAGATTTGTCAAATTCGTCACCTTTGTTAAAGCGCTCATTTGGATCAAAAGTCTAGCGGTTTGACCATCGCTTTGACTTTTGAATCTGACCCATTTGGTTGATCTTTAGACCCAACCAAATACATATTTATGACCATAAATATATAGGGAATAACTCTTTATGGTCATGTCTTTCGGATAGTGTTATGTTAATCAATGGTAAATATTCTTTAAAAATGACCAAAATGCCCTTTTCGCAAGAAAACCAATTAAACACTAGGTAACATAAATTTTGACATATAATCTGATCAAATAGCATTTTAACCATGTTTAAGCATTTAAAACTTATCATAACACATATCTAACCATCCGAATGCGTAATTACGCAAATGACGCGTTAACGTAGCTTAAACTACCTTAACGGGTCATAACGGGTCAAAAGCACTTAAGAATCTTTCCAACTCAGAATAAAACTTGTTAAACCATAACACATGAGTTCCAACACTCATTTGTTTTATAAAGTATCATTCTATCCGAATCCTCCGATTTCAAGTTCCGATATTTACATAGTTAACCATTTTTAGGACACGCTTGATTTCACGGACTCTTGATCTTGGTTTATCTTCTTGAACAAGGATACTTTTTGCAACCACAAGTGAGTACATAGTCCCCTCTTTTACGTTTTCAAATGTTTTGGGGTGAAACATATTGTGCCTATATCTACTTTCATGTTTTCATGGCATTATACATGCTTGATTATAATGTATATATATATAGTACATGATTTTCATTGCCTTTTTGCTTCATATGTTGACCTAGCATATTTAGCACATTGGTTTTCAAAGACATTTTTGCTATATATGTTGACCTAGCATACTAGTACATGGTTTCAAAGACATTTTCAAAAGACATTTTTTGGACATTTTCAAAGACATTTTCAAGACATGCTTACATTGTTATTGACATTTTGGTACGTTGAACTCGACAATGATACATTCATTAACATTGATCACGCCGACCGGTAGTATGTAATGGTACCATAGGATTGACAATCCCGTTCCCACTTCCTAGGTATGTTTGGAAGCGACCTTTGGGAATGACAGAATCCGATGAACATTGATAAACCCTTGACCGGATAGGGGTTTATCCGACAGTCTACAAGGCTTGAATGTATTCACCAACAACCATAATATATGTTTTAACAATAAAGGCAATGGTTTATAAAACATGACATTTGGTTTACTCGACATTGATTTACATGACATTTGTTTACTCGACATTGAATTACATCACATTGTTTACTCGACATTGGTTTACATGACATTTGTTTACTCGACATTGGTTTACTCGACAATGGTTTACATGACATTGTTTACTCGACATTGCTTACATGACATTTATTTACTCGACATTGATTATTGGTTTATGGTGAGTGATTTAAATAACATGACGTATGTAATGTGATAAAGGCATGGTGGATACGCCGACGGTACTTCCTATATATAAGCGCTTTTATTATCTTACATATTGTGGCGTTATCTAAATCATTTTAAACAAAATACAAGACATGACATATCTTATACAAAACACGACATTTTTATCCAAGACAAAACTTACTTTTGGTTATCTATTTAACCATATATTATTTCTTTTATATCATATTGATTTTTCATATGGTTTTTATAAAAGAGACTTTTATGGTTCATGGCGACTTTTGTATTACTTTAAACTTTTCTAAAATAATCAAAGCCATGAAGCATCAACACAAAACCTATGTAGTCGCCAGCATTCTTTTTGCTGACTTTATTTTCACATATGTTTCAGGTGCAAATGTTTGATGTCAAGCTAGCTACACTCAAGGCGGACTGGGCCTTAGTGACTATAAAATCAGAATATTAGCTTAACTTTTGTTGTATTTCCGTTTTTACCCAAGACACTGTAAACAATATTTACTAATGAAACTTAACTTATGTGCCATGGTTATTGAAACAATAATTCTGTTACAACACTCCCCGACATTTCTGCCACGGTTTGTTGTTTTACGTGGTTGGGGTGTGACAAGTCTTTCCACCAAAATTTGCACAAATATGGATGAACATCTAACTAAGACATTTGTCAAAAAAAATTGTCGAGTTAACATTTATTCGTCATGTAATCGCCATTTACATAGGTATGTTTTTTTTTTTACAAAAGCACATGACTTCACACCTTTTTGGACGGTAGACTTATGTAAATTTGTTTATACTGAAGTAAATTTTCGTAGAGGACATATCTGTTTTGATAAGTTAAATAATTTTTAAAGTTTTAGCGATAAGTTGCAAAGTTCTCAAATACGATTCCCTTATATTATTATTATAATATATTATAATATATATATATATATATCTATATATATATATATATATATATATGTATGAGTGTGTATATAAAGTCAGATTCATTATAGAATTCTAAATAATTATAGAACTTTCAGAACTCTTAACAAACAATCTTTCTGTTTATATATTTAAGGTAGTTTTATCATTTACTATATGTATTTAATGATTACATAACTGTTAAGAGCAGTTTTGTCATCTTTTTATACGTAATTTAGGATTACCCATATGTAAACTAGTTTTTTTACGTATATGTAATTAGTTTTTACACACACATATATAATTTGGTTACTACACACATATGTAAACTATTTTTAACATGTATGTAATCATAAAAATATATATAATAAAAAGGTTGTTTATCATTAGTTCTAAAAGTTCTTTAATCATCTATAGTTCTAAAATGAACCCAAGCATATGCACGTGGGATGAATAATGACAAAACTAGTTTAAATGAGAAAACCTAAAAACTACCTAAAAAGGTCTAAAAACGCACCAATTCCCCCCTAAAATACAATATTTATAAATTATTAAAAAAATAACCAACACGTGTACATTAATATGAAAAAACCCAAACCCCCAAACCCACCCCACACGGCCATCCCCCAAAACCTAAACCCACCCCCCCCCCCTAAAAAAAAAAAAAAAACTTAATCCCCCACACACACACCCCAAAAGCCTAAGCCTAACCCTAAATCCCCAAAAAACCTACACCTGAAGGCTAAATTGCATGTGCAACAATCACATATAATATGCTCATGCGTAATACTAATTTTTTATTGAAAAAAAAGTTTTTTACATTAAAAATAGCGATTTTTATAAAAAAACTGAAAAAATTGTGTTTTTAGGCTTTTTTTGGTAATTTTTTAGATTTCTCAGTTATATCTAGTTTTCTGAGCCACCTTGAGTTGTGAGAACCGTAGGAACCAATACTAGCCATTGATCAAGTTGGTTTTGATGGATAAGATAAAAGACAATAAAGCAATGTAAAGATTGTGTTTTAATTAATGAGATTTTGTTTTTTAGTGAAAAAGGGTATATTGATCTTTTTATTATAACTTTAATGATTCGTATGATTATTGATTTTGTTTTAGTTAGTAAGATTGTTTTTTAATTAAAAAAATTAAACATGCATTATTGATTTTCTTTTAATTCTCAGATATTTTTTTTTTTAATTCTTAGTTAATCTTTTTAAACATGAATTATTAATTTTGTTTTAAATCTCGGATAATTTTTTTACGATCCGGTTTTTAAAACTTTTTTAACACCCCGGTTTTAACTTTTTTAAGGCCCGGGTTAAAAAAAATTTACGCTCCGTTTACAGCTTTTTTTAAGCGCAGTTTTTAAACGTTTTTTACGAGTCAGTTTTAAACTTTTTTACGCGCGGTTTTAGTTTTTTTTAACGCGCCGGTTTAAAAACATTTTTGCGCGCCGTTTTTAAACTTTTTTACGCGTAGGTCCAAACTTTTTTTACGCGCGGTTTCAAACTTTTTTACGCGTAGTTTTAAACTTTTTTTACACGCCGTTTTAAACTTTAAACTTTTTACGCGCCGGTTTTAAACTTTAAATATTTTTACGCGCAGTTTTAAACATTTTTACGCGCCGTTTTAGAACTTTTTTACGCACCGGTATAAAACTTTTTTATGCACCGGTATAAAAATTTTTTTACGCGCGGTTTTAAAACCTTTTTTACGCATATTTTTAAACTTTTTATACACACCGGTTTTAAACGGTTTTAAACTTTTTTTACGCGCCAATTTATTTAATTTCTCATGTTAGTGCCGTTTTATCGAGTGTCCTTTAAAAAGCTCGAGATCTGGGAGACCCTCTTATTCCAATCCAAATTTTAAATTTAAAGTTAAGAGGGTGCTCCTAGATCTTGGAGCATGTGTGAGTATCTTGCCTGGGACTCTTTATGACCAATATGATTTTGATCCTTTAAAAAAGTTTGACCCCCTCCCCCCCGGGTGGTGTTGGCCGATTAGACTCCCACGCATCCAAAGGGGATGATGGAAGATGTGATTGTGAAGGTGGATGATTACTACTACCCAGTTGACTTTTTTGTAGTAGACTATGTAGGATGTGTTGAAGATACACAAACGATAGTCATCCTGGGTAGACCGTTCCTAGCAATTGCTAATGCCAAAATAAATTGTGTAACGGGAACGGTGAGCATGAAGTTTGGGGACCGAGAATTAATTTTAAGTGTTTTTCCTAAATTTACTAACCCATTGGGTGTGGATGAGTGTCCTAATAAGGATATGAGTCCGAACAAAAAGATATATGCTATAGTTGGTAGGTTTGGTGGATCAAAGAAGAAACAAGCAAAGAAGAAGAAGGTGAAGAAGTCACCTCAAGAGAAGAAGGAAGATGTGAGAGCGGGATCGGTTCACCGAAGAACACAAGATTTGCGTTTAATCCGGTTTAACGTGCGGAATCCGTTAAACCAAACCGTAATTGTGTACACGAGACGTAAATATAATCGTTTCACGTTTAATACGTATCAATCAACAACTGGACAGAGTTTGATGCTAATCGATACAAAATCACCCTATTCTATGCTTGATCTTGATGTAAGTATTGTGTCACACCCCGACTCGCAGCGGAAGACAAATGCAGGGTGCGACAGACATGTGGTAATTCTCCATAGTTCAAAAACATGATATCATAAACAGAGAGAACCTCGGTTACAACATACCATCAGTATCCTATTACACATCTTAAGTTCAAGTACAGTACTACGAGCTATCACAGCTCTTATTCTGCTACCGTTCACTACTAAATCCATCCGCACGCACATTTCTTACTCTTGCTTCGCTTTACCTGAAACGCATGTTAGTTTTAAAAAGGTCAGCTAAACGCTGCGTGATTCCACTGGTTTAATTGCTGTGTAACAATATGTGTTAACAAGTTTAATTGCACTGGTAACAATCACAATGACGGTCATAGTCATAGTCAAAGATTTATCACCACAAACACCTTCCGTTAGTAAGATCGTATTACAACAAACACCTGCAGCTCGCCGAACCGTGTTACAACGAAACCTGCAGCTCATCGAACCGTGTCATAACAGACACCTGCAGCTCGCCGAACCGTGTTATAACAAGCACCTACAGCTTGCCGAACCGTGTCATAACAGACACCTACAGCTTGCCGAACCGTGTGTTATAAAATTTACATCATCACAAGTTGGTGCAATTAACACAGTTTCGTAGCATGCAAATCACCTCAGAAAACAGTAACACAGTTTAAAAGTAGTGGAGTGAAATTCACTCCCAATTTGGTGTAATTAACACAGTTTTTAACATGCAGGTCCCCAGAAAACAGTAAAACAGTTTAAAAGTGGGGAAGTGAGGACTCACTCCCAAGTTGGGGCAATAATGATCACAGTTTGTAACAAGTTTATGTGTTAGGGAAGTAGAATTCCCTTCATAAGTTTGTGTAATCAACACAGTTTGTAACATGCATTCCACACCAAGTAAAACAATAAAACAGTTAAAAGTGAGGTAGTGAAACTCACAGTGCAAATAATGGTCTTAACACAAGAGTCGTCGAATAGCTAGATCAACTTTAGTGACACACATGCAAGCATGGACTCAAATCAGTATCTAAGTTGGTAATGGTCATAACTTGGATCTGGTCAAGAGTTTTTACTCCGTATTGAGTCGATAGGACCCTGGTATGGTGATGGACGTCAGGGTAGTATTAGTTTTCATGTTGGCTTCCGGCACCGATTCGCGTGCCACACAAGTCAGTAGTTTAACGTGTTCGGATAATGGTACGGGAATACCAGTAGTGCCAACACGTGGTTATTCAATAATTATTAACTTTCCCTCAAGGGAGTTTGAGTGTTTGGGGGGTCTAAGTTGCCCAAATTTCAGTTTCCATTTTCACCGTCGGGAATTCTCCCGAACTATCTTAGGACACACCCATAGTGCCCAATTTGCCCGGGGATATCTCGGAATACTCCCAGTGTTCCAACTATAGTACTTGTCGGGTTGGGTCAGTTCCCAGTTCTGGCAGGTTCGTTATACGGTAAACTGCCAAATCGCTTTAAAATAATCTATTTTTAATTCCATAAATTCCCATTTAATCTATATTTTATATAAAAATCTGAAAATTTTAATATAAATCAGTAAAAATCTTTAGATTATGGGAAAATTCCTGGGAATTTATTTTGTTAATTTACTTATTTAAATAAATTATTTATGAAACTATTTTGAATCACATAATTCCAATTAAATTCCATCATTAGTTAAAAAAATCCGAAAAAATTCCAGAACACCTTATACATGTCCGGGACCTTCTCAGAAAATTTTGGGATTTTTCCGATTTGGTTTCTGTGCGTTCCCGGCTACCGAAAACTCGGAAAAACGCGGATTTTTAACCCAATTCAAAATTCAACCAATGGAATCAGAATTTTCCCAGATCATGTCCCATATGTTCCTTAGTGTCTATGTAAAAGTTTGTGATTTATTGAATTCGTTTGATTTTTTTCCGAAATTCTTTCTCTAAAACAGTTAAAAATTCACCAAAATTCGTAGAAAATTCTAAAAATTCTAAAATCTTACGTGAACCTTCCTGACAATACCCTACATCACCACAAAAAATGTCAGCTCAATCCAAGTTACACGGAGCAAGTTATAGGCAAAACAATTTCCTGCCTATCCTAGATTCAGTTTTCGGATGATATACCTAGTGATTCTTCCATTTCCAAGCGTTTATCTTGATCCCAGAAGTGTGTAAAGGCTATATTCATTACCTACACACCAATTACAATCCAAATATGCTAGAACTTAGATCAATCAAGCTTTAATTCATTGTTTTTCGGTTAATCGAATAGTTAAGCGATTTTTGTCGAATAAGAGTTGATTAGGGTATCAAACCCCATTGATTAGAAACCATGGATTCCATATAACACCAGGGATATATGTGGTGTTCATATTCATCCCTAAAACATGTTTAAAACTCCAAAATTCATGGATTAGAAAGCGTTTTCCGGCTAGAAAGCGCGTTTAATCGAAGAAACGGGCTTAGAATTATGAGTATCAAGGCTAGTACCTTTGAATTAGGACTTGTTTATGGAAGAAATCAGCTGAGAAGATGAGTTAAGAGCACGGTTTTGAGAAGTTTTGAATATTTTTGTGATTAAAATTAAAAGAAAAATAAAAAGAAAACTATTTATAACCATGGGGGTGGTGGTGGCATAGAGGTGGGCCCCTAGGGCCATCTCGTGCTTCATTTTACGTGCGTAAGGATGATGTTTATCTTCTGGATAAGAATAGGTTCGTTTCGGGTCCGGCGCGCGTTCTTGATTTGTGTGACAGACTCCGTTTTGCGCGTACTTAGTGTCAAAAGACTCGGTTTTAAAAATTATACATAACCGTCTAAAAATCCGAACCAGTTATGTTTTAATCATAAAAGTCTCGTTTGACGTTCGTTTAAGTGTTTTTAAGCTTGATCGATCGTTCCTTGCACGTTCGGTTGCCTTATGTTATGCACGGAACGAATGCGTTTCCCCAACCGGGAGCTGCTTCGTTTTGCATGCCCGGGCTTTGATTATTTTCAAACCTTATGTCACAGTCTACAGCACAAAACTAAGTTATTCCTGGAACTCAGAATCTTAAATAAGGCTACCGATAACCTAATAATCAACATCAAAGGTCTAATGCGCTGTTAAACGTCAAGTCCCCGTTTAACACGTTGTTCAAGGCTAAGGACACCACCTTTGCATCATTGGTCTTTAGTAGTGTCATGTCAACCATGACGTGTTCTCAGATTCCTCCGAGATATAACATATATCGTTTCGCACAACACACAAGTCATGAAATTTCACAAGGTTTACGCACAATTATAGTTTTAGTCATGCTTTAAGTTTAGGACCAATTAAGGTGTACCCGGTTTCGTCATGGGTATCACAGTCTCCCCTGGTTAAGAAATTTCGTCCCTGAAATTTACCTTGTCACGCTAGGGAAGAGGTGAGGGTATTTTCTACAGAATTCATCCCTCCGTTCCTAGGTATATTCAGGTCCTTGTTTAGAGTTCCACCGGACTTTAACCAGTGAAATTTTGTTATGTCTTAATTGCTTGACCCTACCATCAACTATTTCCACCGGCTCTTTCACAAAGTGGAGTCTATCGTCAACATGTAAGTCTTCCAAAGATACATGGGTAGCTTCGCCTGACAGGCATTTCTTCAGGTTTGATACATGGAAGACATTGTGAATGGCACTAAGTTCGGTTGGTAACTTCAACCGATACGCTACCGGACCTACCTTGGCTAGGATCTCGTATGGCCCAATGTAGCGCGGGGCTAGCTTTCCTGATTTTCCAAATCGGGTAACGCCTTTCCACGATGATACCTTTAACTGAACTCGTTCACCTACTTTGAACGATAATGGTTTTCTGCCCACATCCGCCCAGCTTTTCTGTCGGCTCTGAGCAGTTTCTAAACGCTTTTGAATTAGATGGACCTTATCAGTTGTTTCCTGAACTAGTTCAGATCCCGTCAGTTGCGTGTCACCCACTTCGGCCCAACAAAGTGGTGATCGACACTTTTGACCATAGAGGGCCTCATACGGGGCTGCTTGAATACTACTATGGTAACTATTGTTATACGAGAATTCCACTAGTGCGATATGCTTGTCCCAACTTCCCCCGAAGTCGAGGACACAAGCACGCAGCAAGTCCTCTAGTGTCTGAATCGTGCGTTCCGATTGGCTATCGGTTTGGGAATGATAAGCAGTGCTCAGATCAATTCGCGTCCCCAATGCTTCTTGTAGTTCCTGCCAGTATCGTGAAGTAAAGTGGTTGTCTCGGTCAGAAATAATAGCAATCGGGACACCATGTCTAGCTACTATCTCATTATTATAAATTTCGGCCAACTGATCGGCCTTATACGTAGTGCGAATCGGAATAAAATGTGCGGTCAGTCGGTCTACGATTACTCAGATCGCATCATGACCACGAGGCGTTATTGGAAGGTGGGTCACGAAATCCATCGTGATTTGTTCCCACTTCCACTGAGGTATTTCGGGTTGTTGCAACATCTCCGAGGGTTTCTGATACTCGGCCTTGACTCGCGCACAAGTCAAGCATTGGATAACGTATTTGGCCACGTCCTTTTTCATTCCCGGCCACTAATAAAACTCTTTCAGGTCATGGTACATCTTATCTGTACCGGGATGAATCGAATATTTCGATTTATGAGCCTCGTCCATTATTAATTTTCTCAGCTCCGCACTTGCAGGAATCCACACTCTATTCTTAAAGTACAACACCTCATCATTTTTCCTCACAAAAATGTTCTCGTTCCCGTGCAATCCTTCACCGGGTAACTGGCTTTCCTTCAGGGCTTGCATCTACGCGTTCCGGATTTGATCTATCAAACTTGTCTGCATGATCATTCCCAAGGCTCTTACTCGAAGGGGCTTAACTCGATCCTTTCTACTTAGCGGATCTGCTACCACATTAGCTTTCCCCGGGTGGTACTTTATCTCACAATCATAATCATTAATAATTCCACCCATCTACGCTGCCTCATGTTTAATTCTTTTTGATAAAAAATATGTTGGAGGCTTTTGTGATCGGTATATATAGTACACTTGGTACCATATAAATAATGTCTCCAAATCTTTAATGCAAATATAACTGCTCCTAGTTCCAGGTCATGAGTCGTGTGATTCTTCTCGTGCACCTTCAGTTGTCTAGAGGCGTACGCGATAACTTTATTCCTTTGTATAAGGACACATCCAAGTCCTTGTCGCGATGCGTGGCAATATACGACAAAGTCGTCATTGCCTTCGGGTAACGTCAAGATTGGGGCCTCACATAACTTTCTCTTTAACAGCTGGAACGCTGTTTCTTGGTCTTCACCCCGTTCGTACTTTCTATCCTTCTGCGTCAATGCGGTTAACGATTGTGCGATACTAGAAAAGTTTTCGATAAAGCGGCGGTAGTATCCTGCCAATCCCAAGAATTGGCGTATTTCTTTTGGAGATTTCGGCGCTGGCCAGTTCTTGATTGCTTCTATCTTGCTTGGATCTACATGAATTCCATACTGATCCACCACATGCCCTAGAAATTGTACGGCTTGTAATCAAAATTCGCACTTAGACAACTTATAGTATAGTTGCTCGGCCCGTAGTATCTCCAAGATAGCACGCAAATGATGCTCGTGCTCGTCCTTACACTTTGATTAGATCAAATATCGTCAATGAAGACGATGACAAATTTGTCAAGGTATGGCTTAAATACCCTGTTCATGAGGTCCATGAGCACCGCGGGTGCGTTAGTTAACCCAAAGGGCATAACTACGAATTTTTAGTGGTCATAGCGAGTTCGAAACGCTGTCTTCGGAATATCGTCCTCTTGGACCTTCACCTGATGGAAACCTGACCGAAGGTCTATCTTAGAAAATTATTGGGCTCCTTGCAACTGATCAAAGAGATCACCGATTCTCGGAAGAGGGTACCGATTCTTGATAGTGACTTTATTCAATTCCCTGTAGTCGATGTACATTCGGAAGCTACCATCCTTCTCCTTTACAAACAAAACTGGGGCTCCCCAAGGGGAATAACTAGGACGGATAAAACCACGATCGAGTAACTCCTGCAACTGCGTCAATAGCTCTTGCATCTCGGACGGTTCAAGACGATATGAGCCTTGGCAACGGGTGCCATTCCCGGTATTAAGTCGATGCGAAACTCGACTTGCCGATTGCGCGGCAATCTTGGCAATTCCTCCGGAAACACATCAGGGTATTCACATACCACCAGGATATCTTTAATACGTTTCTCGGCTGGCTCCTCCGATGTTACGCTAGCTAAGAACATGTCACATCCCTGTCGTAACTTCAATGCCTTAAGCTGAGGTATAAGGTTTAACGTGGCGCCTAGCTTCTCCTTGTACCATAATTGCATCCGTGGGGGATAAAGGAATCTTCACAACCTTTTGTTCACATAACACTTCCGCACGATGGTTGGACAACCAGTCCATTCCTACGACAATATCAAAACTACCCAACTTTACTTGTAAAAGGTCAATAGTAAACTGGTAACCGTTAAGGGTTATAGGGCAATTAACAATAAGTTGGTGACTGGTAATCGGTTTCCCGGTGGCAAGTTCAACAGTATAGGGTTGTTTCAGGTCAACAGCAGGCATATACAAGAGTGGCAAAAATGCAATCGACACATAACTTCTATCGGCTCCCGTATCAAATAACACTGAAGCAAATTGATTGGAAACGAGGAACGTACCTGAAACCACGTTGGGATCCTGGCGTGCGTCACCAGGTCCTATGACAAAGGCTCGACCTTGGGCTGCATTCGAGGTAGATGCTTAGTTCTGTGTGCTCCTTCCAGCAATCTGCTGGGCTAACTTCGGACAATTATTACGAAAATGCTCTGTGCTGCCACATCCAAAGCATGCACGGGGGTATGCAACCTGTGGTGCTGGTTGTTGAGGTCGCTGCTGAAGAGTTGAGACTTAGGGGGTTGGAAACGAGTCGGTTTGGGATTCGATCCCACGGGCACCCTACAATTTTGGGCATAATGTCCATTTCTATGACACCTTGAGCATATCATTGCTCGGCACCCACTAAAATGGTGGTAAGTACACTTGTTGCACTTTGGGGCCTTTCCTTTGTAGCTATCAGAGCTACTCGTGGGGGTAGTCCTGGTGTAACTCTGGCTAGTTGCCTTCCCTTTCTTTGGTGTTGTTGCCCGGCTCTGTTACCTTCTGGGGCTTCCCGCTTATTCCCTATCGCTAATCCATCCGGTCCTTCAGTTCCACTAACTTCCATTGGGTTATAGTCCACGACGTGCGTGTACGTGCAAACCAGTCTAACCTTGTTTTGCGCGTTGTTTGGATTGTCATTTTGACCTGCGAATCCTGGTTACGGATTCGGTTACGGGTTAGCATTAATACCGGATCTAACCTGCGCCACAATCGTGGGAATAACAGCCTGAAGCTGTTGCGCTATCATTTGCGCAATTTCCGCGTCAGTCATCTGTGGTGCGCGTTTCGGGGCCATTCTATTATAAACAATGGATGTCTAGGTATCAACGTCATGTATCCATTTAACACATATCACATATTCGGCTAAAACATAACACCCACTTCATCACACACATGAATCCACGACCCAAATAGTCATAAGTATCGCATATATATACGTAATGTCATCATCATACAAGCGTCAAAATTTGCACAAAGACTTAACCCATAAGGGCCAGTGCCTAAATGTGCTGTCAAAATATGTCACCAAAGTGATGTACAGACTCGATGTAACGAGAGTACTAACCAGGAAAACGTGAAAAATACTATGAGTGCATCACCACCTCGACATGGGTACAACCTAGTGCTTGGTAGGATGTACCAAAGATACATCATCTCTAACTACACTGAAAGAAAATCATACTAAGAACGCCACATCCACCATGCCAATCCTCCAAAACCTACGATCAACCCTACAATAGCACTAATACATCCGTATAACAAAGCACATAAATGATCCTGCTCATGGTTCACATACCCCATACCCTGCTGTAACGCGATGATCGCCTGTTGTAAGACGATCAAGTAATCTCCCATCGACCTCTGCTGTTGCTCATCCTCATCCCGTGCCATCCGTAGTAATGAAATCTGCTCGAATAGAAATCCCAGCAAGCTGCTCTCGGTGATGGGAGCAGGCACCTCCTGAGGAGGAACAGGTATACCCCAGACGGGTGGAGAAGGCTCTCTAAATGGCTGGGAAGGGCCACCTCGCTCGTATATGTGAAACGGGAAGGGTCCTCCCGAGGTGGGGTCAGAAAACGAGTAGTAAAATGTTGCCGGGTCCCTATAGTTACGGGTGTCGGACGAATAGGGGAAACGGGCGATGTGAACACAGGTACAGGCGTCAGTACCCTCCGACGAGCCGTCTGTCGGAGGCGGATAAGGGGTACTTCCTGAGAACTAGGTGAAGAGAGTGAGTAAGTACTCCAGGTATAAGGAGTATAAAGCTCAGGAGGAGTCTCTGGTGTAGGTAACCTAGGTGCTACCGGCTCCCACTCCCAATGCTCCGTGGCGGGAGTAGGGCTCCTAGGAATATGTCCTGCGGGTATGGCAATATCCAGGGTACGACTATGCTCCGAGGAGCTAGTCGGGTGGTGTGATGGAGAACGGTAGGCACTCGAGGCCTCCCCCTCACGCCTAGTACGAGGTCTGGGTGGGTACAGACCACAACAATAACCAGAAGGATCTGGTGAGTAGCTCAATGTCAGAAGGGGTGTTAGCAGATCCTCCTCAGGATCAGTCTCCATATGCGAAGTCGACTGGTGACTCGAACTATGCGACATTCTACCTATAAAGGAAAACCACACACAACGCTGATTGGACGGACCCAAAATACCTAATTCAACATTCCACAATTATACACATAAGCACGTATTGCACGCGGTTTCAATTTTTAAGATTTATAAAAATTACTTGCGGTTGGTGATGTTAGTAGACGGATTTCCTCCTATCTCAATGACGTTCCCAGAACCCCCAAGTATGAGCAGATAAATTATGGTGTTCCGGACCACAATAGTTTATTTGCCCCACCAAGGTTTCCTGGTAATAGCCATACTACTCAGTTTCTAGAGGTTCTCAGCGTGTCGAGACTAACTTAGGATTATAGTCTAGGTTCTTTAGAGATACCTAGTTCGCTATAACTGAAGGCTTTGATACCATCTTCTGTCACACCCCGACTCGCAGCGGAAGACAAATGCAGGGTGCGGCAGACATATGGTAATTCTCCATAGTTCAAAAACATGATATCATAAACAGAGAGAACCTCGGTTACAACATACCATCAGTATCCTATTACACACCATAAGTTCAAGTACAGTACTACGAGCTCTCACAGCTCTTATTCTGCTACCGTTCACTACTAAAGCCATCCACACACACATTTCTTACTCTTGCTTCGCTTTACCTGAAACGCATGTTAGTTCTAAAAAGGTCAGCTAAACGCTGCGTGAGTTCCACTGGTTTAATTGTTGTGTAACAATATGTGTTAACAAGTTTAATTGCACTCGTCACAATCACAATGACGGTCATAGTCATAGTCACAGATTTATCACCACAAACGCCTTCCGTTAGCAAGATCGTGTTACAACAAACACCTGCAGCTCGCCGAACTGTGTTACAACGGCACCTACAGCTTGCCGAACCGTGTCATAACAGACACCTACAGCTTGCCGAACCGTGTGTTATAAAATTTACATCATCACAAGTTGGTGCAATTAATACAGTTTCGTAACATGCAAATCACCTCAGAAAACAGTATCACAGTTTAAAAGTAGTGGAGTGAAACTCACTCCCAACTTGGTGTAATCAACACCGTTTTTAACATGCAAGTCCCTAGAAAACAGTAAAACAGTTTAAAAGTGGGGAAGTGAGGACTCACTCCCAAGTTGGGGCAATGATCACAGTTTGTAACAAGTTTATGTGTTAGGGATGTAGAATTCCCTTCATAAGTTTGTGTAATCAACACCGTTTGTAACATGCATTCCGCCCCAAGTAAAACAATAAAACAGTTAAAAGTGGGTAGTGAAACTCACAGTGCAAATAATGGTCTTAACACAAGAGTCGTCGAATAGCTAGATCAACTTTAGTGACACACATGCAAGCATGGACTCAAATCAGTATCTAAGTTGGTAATGGTCATAACTTGGATCTGGTCAAGAGTTTTTACTCCGTATTGAGTCGATAGGACCCTGGTATGGTGATGGACGTCAGGGTAGTATTAGTTTTCAGGTTGGCTTCCGGGCACCGATTCGCGTGCCACACAAAGTCAGTAGTTTAACGTGTTCGGATAATGGTACGGGAATACCAGTAGTGCCAACACGTGGTTATTCAATAATTATTAACTTTCCCTCAAGGGAGTTTGAGTGTTTGGGGGGTCTAAGTTGCCCAAATTTCAGTTTCCATTTTCACCGTCGGGAATTCTCCCGAACTATCTTAGGACACACCCATAGTGCCCAATTTGCCCGGGGATATCTCGGAATACTCCCAGTGTTCCAACTATAGTACTTGTCGGGTTGGGTCAGTTCCCAGTTCTGGCAGGTTCGTTATACGGTAAACTGCCGAAATCGCTTTAAAATAATCTATTTTTAATTCCATAAATTCCCATTTAATCTATATTTTATATAAAAATCTGAAAATTTTAATATAAATCAGTAAAAATCTTTAGATTATGGGAAAATTCCTGGGAATTTATTTTGTTAATTTACTTATTTAAATAAATTATTTATGAAACTATTTTGAATCACATAATTCCAATTAAATTCCATCATTAGTTAAAAAAATCCGAAAAAATTCCAGAACACCTTATACATGTCCGGGAACTTCTCAGAAAATTTTGGAATTTTTCCGATTTGGTTTCTGTGCGTTCCCGGCTACCGAAAACTCGGAAAAACGCGGATTTTTAACCCAATTCAAAATTCAACCAATGGAATCAGAATTTTACCAGATCATGTCCCATATGTTCCTTAGTGTCTATGTAAAAGTTTGTGATTTATTGAATTCGTTTGATTTTTTTCCGAAATTCTTTCTCTAAAACAGTTAAAAATTCACCAAAATTCGTAGAAAATTCTAAAAATTCTAAAATCTTACGTGAACCTTCCTGAGAATACCCTACATCACCACAAAAAATGTCAGCTCAATCCAAATTACACGGAGCAAGTTATAGGCAAAACAATTTCCTGCCTATCCTAGATTCAGTTTTCGGATGATATACCTAGTGATTCTTCCATTTCCAAGCGTTTATCTTGATCCCAGAAGTGTGTAAAGGCTATATTCATTACCTACACACCAATTACAATCCAAATATGCTAGAACTTAGATCAATCAAGCTTTAATTCATTGTTTTTCGGTTAATCGAATAGTTAAGCGATTTTTGTCGAATAAGAGTTGATTAGGGTATCAAACCCCATTGATTAGAAACCATGGATTCCATATAACACCAGGGATATATGTGGTGTTCATATTCATCCCTAAAACATGTTTAAAACTCCAAAATTCATGGATTAGAAAGCGTTTTCCGGCTAGAAAGCGCGTTTAATCGAAGAAACGGGATTAGAATTATGAGTATCAAGGCTAGTACCTTTGAATTAGGACTTGTTTATGGAAGAAATCAGCTGAGAAGATGAGTTAAGAGCAGGGTTTTGAGAGGTTTTGAATATTTTTGTGATTAAAATTAAAAGAAAAATAAAAAGAAAACTATTTATAACCATGGGGGTGGTGGTGGCATAGAGGTGGGCCCCTAGGGCCATCTCGTGCTTCATTTTACGTGCGTAAGGATGATGTTTATCTTCTGGATAAGAATAGGTTCGTTTCGGGTCCGGCGCGCGTTCTTGATTTGTGTGACAGACTCCGTTTTGCGCGTACTTAGTGTCAACTTGGATCTGGTCAAGAGTTTTTACTCCGGATTGAGTCCATAGGACCCTGGTACGGTGATGGACGTCAGGGTAGTATTAATTTTCAGGTTGGCTTCCGAGCACCGATTCGTGTGCCAGCCAAAGTCAGTAGTTTAACATGTTTGTATAATGGTACGAGAATACCAGTAGTGCCAACACGTGGTTATTCAAGAATGATTAACTTTCCCTCAAGGGAGTTTGAGTGTTTGGGGGTCTAAGTTGCCCAAATTTTAGTTTCTATTTTCACCGTCGTGAATTCTCCCGAACTATCTTAGGACACACCCATATTGCCCAATTTGCACGGGAATCTCCCAGAATACTCCCAGTGTTCCAATTATATTACTTGTCGGGTTGGGCCAGTTCCCAGTTCCGGGAGGTTCGTTATACAGTAAACTGCCGAAATCGCTTTAAAATAATCTATTTTTAATTCCATAAATTCCCTTTTAATTTATATTTTATATAAAAATCTACAAATTTTTATATAAATCTGTAAAAATCTGTAGATTATTGGAAAAATTCCTGGGAATTTATTTTGTTAATTTACTTATTTAAATAAATTATTTATGAAACTATTTTGAACCACATAATTCCAATTAAATTCCATCATTAGTTAAAAAAAATCCAAAAAAAATCCAGAACACCTTATAGATGTCCGGGAACTTCTCAGAAAATTTTGGGATATTTCCGATTTCGTTTCGGTGCGTTTCCGGCTACCGAAAACTTGCAAAAACGCAGATTTTTAACCAAAATCAAAACTCAACCGTATGTTCTTTAGTGTCTCTATAAAATTTTATGATTTATTGAATTCGTTTGATATTTTTTCCGGAATTCTTTCTGTAAAACAGTTAAAAATTCACCAAAAATCATAGAAATTCCAAAAATTCTAAAATTTTACGTGGACCTTCCTGACAATACCCTACATCACCACAGCCAATTTCAGCTCAATCCAAGTTACACGGAACAAGTTATAGGCAAAACAATTTCCTGCCTATCCTAGATTCAGTTTTTGGATGATATACCTAGCGATTCTTCCTTTTCCAAGCGTTTATCTTGATCCCAGAAGTGTGTATAGGCTATATTCAGTACCTACACACCAAGTACAATCCAAATATGCTAGAACTTAGATTAATCAAGCTTTAATTCATTGTTTTCGGTTAATCGAATAGTTAAGCGATTTTTGTCGAATAAGAGTTGATTAGGGTATCAAACCCCCATTAATTAGAAACCATGGCTTCCATATAACACCAGGGATATATGTGGTGTTCATATTCAGCCCTAAAACATGTTTAAAACTCCAAAATTCATGGATTAAAAAGCGTTTTTTCGACTAGAAATCCCGTTTAATCGAAGAAACGGACTTAGAATTATGAGTGTCAAGGCTAGTACCTTTGAATTAGGACTTGTTTATGGAAGAAATCAGCTGAGAAGATAACTTAAGAGCGGGTTTTGAGAGGTTTTGAATATTTTTGTGATTAAAATTAAAAGAAAAATAAAAAGAAAACTATTTATAACCATGGGGGGTGGTGGTGGCATAGAGATGGACCCTAGGGCCACCTCGTGCTTCGTTTTACATGCGTAAGGATGATGTTTATCTTTGAATAAGAATAGGTTTGTTCCGTTTTGCGCGTACTTAGTGTCAAAAGACTCGGTTTTAAAAATTATACATAACCGTCTAAAAATCCGAACCAGTTACGTTTTAATCATAGAAGTATCGTTTGACGTTCGTTTAAGTGATTTTAAGCTTGATCGATCGTTCCTTGCATGTTCGGTTGCTTTATGTTATGCACGGAACGAATGCGTTTCCCAACCGGGAGCTGCTTCGTTTTGCGTGCCCGGGCTTTGATTATTTTCAAACCTTATGTCACAGTCTACGACACAAAACTAAGTTATTCCTAGAACTCGGAATCTTAAATAAGGCAACCAATAACCTAATAATCAACATCAAAGGTCTAATGCGCTGTTAAACGTCAAGTCCCGTTTAACACGTTGTTCAAGGCTAAGGACACCACCCTCGCATCGTTGGTCCTTAGTAGTGTCATGTCAACCATGACGTGTTCTCAGATTCCTCCGAGATATAACATATATCGTTTCGCACAACACACAATTCATGAAATTTCACAAGGTTTACGCACAATTATAGTTTTAGTCATGCTTTAAGTTTAGGACCAATTAAGGTGTACTAGGTTTCGTTATGGGTATCACATATTGTTCTTGTACGGAGGTCGATTCTTGTGCGGACTTGAGCTTGGTATTTATAATAGATCATCTCCGTACGAGTATAGTTTTAGTCATGCTTTAAGTTTAGGACCAATTAAGGTGTACCCGGTTTCGTCATGGGTATCACATATTGTTCTTGTACGGAGGTTGATTCTTGTGCGGACTTGAGCTTGGTATTTATAATAGATCATCTCCGTACGAGTATAGTTTTAGTCATGCTTTAAGTTTAGGACCAATTAAGGTGTACCCGGTTTCGTCATGGGTATCACATATTGTGCCTCTTCCTATGAGAGGTTCAAAAGTTTACAAAATGAAAATCTTTGTGAAACATATAATAGATTTGCAAAACTCTTAAATGAGCTAAAGAAGTTTGGTATTGAGAAGTCAAACGATGAAAGGCATGTAAAATTTCTACACGCTCTGCCTCGAGAGTGGAGAAGTCTAACAATGACTTTAGCCTCCACTTTGGAGCTAGGAAACATGAGTCTACATGAGTTATATAACATTCTTGTCCATAAAGAAAATGATATATATGTAAACTCAAGCAAGAGAGGTGGATCTATTGCTATCATCTCAAACTCACAAAGTACACCAATACCTGACCCACAAACCTCTTATTGTCAAAGTCAATAAAATCCTGATACTTCATCAGACTTTTCAGCATTTGCTGAGGCAATTGCACTTCTTACCAAGACCTTTGAATAGAGGCTGAAAGGATGGAACCATAAGTACCAGAAGAGTGACAAAAGGAGGATGGAAGCAAAATCCAAAGAGAAAGGAAAAGCATAAGTCGTATGTTACAAATGCAAAAATAAGGGTCATTATGCATCAGGGTGCAAGAATAAAAGGCTGATGGATGTTGCCTACTATGAAAAGAAACTTGAAGAAGCTAAGAAGCAACAACAAGTAAGCCTAATAGCAGGGACAGATGCCTAGTTAACAGTTGATTCTTCTGATGATGATGCGGAGGAAATGACAAATTTCTGTCTTATGTCAAAGCTCTCTCAAGCAGAATCTGAGAGTTCAGAACAAAAGGTAAATACAGATAATCTTGACTTAATATAAAAGTTAAACAAAACTCATGTCAGATTTTCTAAACTTGCAAGAAATACAGAAATTGGAAAACAAAAAGTCTGATGATCTATAAAAGTCTCTAGATAAAGT
Source organism: Scalesia atractyloides (assembly GCA_947069175.1). NCBI lineage: Eukaryota > Viridiplantae > Streptophyta > Magnoliopsida > Asterales > Asteraceae > Scalesia > Scalesia atractyloides. Next base: position 34,741,650 of record CAMTDV010001634.1, read on the forward strand.
TATACTTGAAAACCAATTACTAATTGAAGAAAGCCTGAACAAAAATGCAAAAATTGAATTTTACGAAATGGAAAGAAAAGATTTGTATAAAAAATTCATGATAATGAGATAAACGTAAAAGGTTTTCAACATGCAACAGATTTCATTAACTTTATAGAAGACACAACGAAACACAGAGGGGAGGGATTGGGCTATGTAAAAACGATATCAGAAACCCTACCACCTTTGTTAAAGCATCAGATCAGTTTTTTGATAAATTAATATCAGATTCTGATACAAAATCTTGCAAATCCATAAGTTATGATAAATCAACTTTAACATCAAACATCAAAGAAAAATGGCATGGATCCAATCTAATATCCTCAAAAAAAAATACAAAAAGGATTCATCCAAAGTTTCAAAAATCTGCAAACCTTCCATCACAATCAAAGAAATCAGAAATTCATGTTGATATACTGAAGCTAGTTCAACATCATCTCCAAATGAAATCCAAACAATCTGTTAATGGCTCGGCATATAACAAAATCTCTGGTGAAACTTCATCATCATCAGAAGAAAATATGATCAAAATTTTATCAGAAAAAGTACCCAAGCAAGTCTGGGTACCAAAAACTCTCTAACTCATCCATTTCAGGACCATCATGTGCAACAGATCTAGTACTGCGACTCTGGAAGCTCCAAGCACATGACTGGGGATAGGAGCTTACTCAACAATTTTGTTCCCAAGCTGGGTAAATTAGTCAACTTTGGAAATGGAGTAAAGGGAAAAACATTGGGTATGGATGCATAAAATATGGCTCATTGACCATTGAAAGAGTAGCCTATGTAGAAGGCTTAAAATACAATCTGCTGAGCTGTGGTCAATTTTGTGACAAAGGATTTCAAGTAATCTTCTTACTAGAAAAATGTTTGCTAATTGGTCTGGATGATAATAAAATATATTTAAGTGGAAAAATAATTAGAAAGTCCATCTAATACTTTGATTTTAAAGAAAAAACTAAACATCCACATTTGTGCTTATTTTCAAGCATAACAAAGGTAATAGTTGGTTATGACACATAAGATTAGCCCACCTAAACTTCAAAAATTAGCAAACAAAGGTCTGGTAAAGGGATTACCTTTTATATCATCAAAGAAAGATAAACTTTGTGAGGCATGTGAAATGGGAAAAATAAAAAAGAAGCTCACACAAAACAATTTCCGAATCTTCAATAAAACAAAACTTAGAACTTTTGCACATTGACCTATGTGGACCACTCACTACTGCAAGTTTTTCTGGTAAAAATACATCTTAGTCATTGTGGATGACTACTCCATATACACTTGGGTCGAATGTTTGAGAAAGAAAAGTGAAACTCCGGATCTGATCATTAATTTTATCAGACAAATTGAAAATCTTTTGAAATTATCTGTAAGAAGGATCAGAACTCTGATAATGGAACAAAATTTAAAAATTCAAAACTTGAGACTTTCCTTGTGAATAAAGGAATATCCCATGCCTTTTCTGCTCCAAGAACTCCACAAAAAAATGGGGTTGTGGAAAGAAGAAATTGAACCTTGGTTGAAGCAGCCAGAACCATGCTGGCTTATGCCAAATTGCCCACTTACTTCTGGGCAGAAACGATTGCAGATGCATGTTTTACACAAAACAGATCCATAATAAACAAAAGACTTCAGAAAACACCCTACAACATTATAAATGGAAGAATCCCTAATGTAAAATTTTTGCACCCATTTGGTTGTAGATGTTTTGTTTTCAATTGAAAGTCTTGAGAAATTTGATAGAAAAGCAACAATCATGTACTAACCCTATAGGATCAGTGGAGGATCAATCAGAAAATCAAACACAAAATCAAAATTCAGAAAACACATCAGAAAACTTTCATGAACATCAGAATTCTGGTCATCATGATCAGGGGGAGAGTTCACAACCATAAGAACAAACAGTGTCACACAACAATCTCAGATGGATCAAGGGATACTCTCAATCTGACATCATCGGAAATCCAGAAGGAGTCAAAACAAGGTCAGCTACAGCACATGAATGTGTCTATGCTAGTTTTCTGATCATGATAGAACCAAAATCTGTCAAGGAAGCGCTCAATGACTCTGATTGGATACAAGCAATGCAATAAGAGCTTGATCAATTCAAGAAAATTCAAGTATAAAATCTGGTACATAGACCAAATGATAAGTCTATCACTGGTTCAAAATGGGTATTCAGAAACAAATCTGATGAACATGGAACAATAACAAGGAATAAAGCTAGACTTGTGGTAAAAGGTTACTGTCAACAAGAAGGTATAGACTATGATGAAACCTTTGCACCAGTAGCTAGATTAGAAGCTATCAGAATATTCCTTGCTTATGTTGCATCAAAAGACTTCAAAGTCTATCAGATGGATGTCAAATCTACATTTCTAAGTGGTAAGATTGAAGAAGAAGTATATGTGCATCAATCAGAAGGCTTTGTTGACCCCAAATTTCCAAAAACATGTTTACAAATTGAACAAATCCTTATATGGATTGAAGCAAGCTCCTAGAGCATGGTATGAAACTCTCTCAAACTTCTTACTTAAGTCTGGCTTCACAAAAGGTACAATTGACACAACTCTCTTTCTTAAAACACATAAAGGTCACACATTGTTAGTTCAAATTTATGTTGATGATATAATATTTGGTTAAGCAAATGAAAAATATTGCAAAAAGTTGAGACACTAATGACTAGTCACTTTGAAATGAGCATGATGGTTGAGTTATCATTTTTCTTGGGTTTGCATGTTAAACAAAAAAATGATGGCATATTTTTAAGTCAATCCAAGTATGTCAAAACAATTTTAAGCAAATACTCACTTGAAAATTGCCCATCTACAAGAACTCCCATGGCAACAAGAAATAAACTTAATTTTGATACAGATGGAAAAAGTGTGGACATAAAAACCTACAGAGGTATGATAGGATGACTGCTTTACCTAACAGCAAATAGACAAGATATTATGTTTGCAACATGCTTTCTAGCAAGATATAAGTGTAATCCTAAAGAATCTCATCTAAAAGCTGTAAAAAGGGTTATTAAATATCTTGAAGGCACACCAGATCTTGGTCTCTGGTATCGTAAAGATACAAACTTGGAACTAATAGCATACATAGACGCAGATTATGCAAGATGCAAGATTGACAGAAAAAGTACATCTGGAGCTTGTCAAATGTTGGGAGATAAGCTAGTTTGTGGGCAAGCAAAAAGCAAAATTGTGTTTCAACATCAACAGCTGAATCAGAATATGTAGCAGCTGCAAGTTGTTGTTCATAAGTCATTTGGATGCAAACTCAGCTGAGAGATTATGGTGTAAATCTGACAAGAATTCCCATTTTATGTGATTCAAGAAATGCTATAGCAATAACTGAAAATCTAGTCCACCACTCAAGAACAAAGCACATAGATATCAGATATCACTTCATCAAAGATCATGTTGAAAAAGGTAACTTCGAAATGTATTTTGTACCAACAGAAAAACAACTTGCTGACATTTTCACAAAACCTCTTGATGAAAAGAGACACAACTTTCTGATCGGCAAGTTGGGCATGATAAATCTAAATATGATGAAGAAAACCCAGAAAACATTTTGTCACAAAACAAAAATAAAAAATTTTAATCATCAGAAGATTATCAGAATTCAATCAGAAATTCTGATAACTTATCAGAAAGCGCATTAGATCATCTGAAAATCTGATGACCTATCAGATTCAACCAAAATCATCAGAAAATCTGATATGATTCACAGTTCAAACTCTTTCATAAATACCACGCCAATTTACTCGTTACTCAAACGCTCATACATACTTTTTGTATTCGTATATTTCTTTTATTTTTTTCGGTTTATTAAAATTCTGTTAAATCAACCACTTGCAATCTCAGAGCATTAAGAGTAGATTACGTCACAAAAGATAAATCCCTGAACAAAATCCACTACTATCTTACACTTCCAAGTAACCATTAACTGCTTAGTCACTCACACTTAAAAAGAAATAAGGGGACACCTGGGAAGAAAAATGATTAAAAGCTAAGAGAAGTAGCCGCCTAAAGCATTGAATACACAAGACCTTCATCTCATAAACCTTATCTTTGCCACTGAGAAAGGATCTCCGATCATTTAAAGAAGAGAAAGAATAAATGGAAGAAAATATTAAGTTGGTAAATGTTATTCATGGTAAATCTATCTCTTTCACTTACTTATACTAACTTAACTTAAAGATCAGATTCGTCACTTACACTATCTTCAACCTCTCTCTTCTTATCTCAAATCCTTCTTTACCATCTCAAAACCCTAAGCATGGCAGCTGAAATGAACACCGACTTCTTTCCACTCCAACATTACACAACCCACAACATGAGAGTGAGAACAAATCTTGAATGTACTGCAGGGGAAGGGTGAAGGTTTGTTTACATCATGTTGATGCAAAGCCCCCTGGGTTATGCTTTGTCAGCATACATCTGGATCCACCTAGTGCTTCTACAAAGATTCTAGCGGAATACACGCACTATCTTCCAGGGTGCAAACTTCTGGATTAGCAGCACAGTGATGGGAAGGGAGATCATCCTGAGTGAGCAGACTATCAGAGAAGCCCTCCAGCTCAATGATGACAATCATGTCACCAGCTTCCCCAGAGAAGCTCTGGATCAAACACTTATGGAGATGGGATACCCCACAGGAAACCTTTCAAGGCAGATCAGCAAATCTGGCTTCATACCACCATGGCAATTTCTGATAACCCAGCTTGGTGTATGCTTCTCTAGAAAGCATGGGCACTTTAATGAAATATCTTACAGGGTAATGGAGTTGGTTTATGCAGTTGTACAGGAAAAACCTTACAACTTCTCAAAATATCTCATGAGAGATTTTTAGAGAAACATGATCTCAACTCAACCCTTTCTGATTTATCCTCGTTTTCTAATTAGGGTAATCACACATCAACTGGATTTTGGTGGCGTTCATGTCTGGTACCCAAGGGCTCAGGTCATTCTCCAAGAAGATATATACAATCCAAGCCTGGTTCCAACTACTCACCATACTAGTCACATGGTCTGTTTGTGGATCTTTGCCACACTTTTCTATAATGATTAGTTGTATTTTATTTTTTTCTTTTCCGTAAGTTTTCCTTTTTTTATAAGTAAATATTTGTTGCTTTTATTTTTTTCTCAAAGGGGAAGGGGGAATACAAAAAAAAAAAACCAAATCCGATAACTAATTAAGGAGAAAACCTAATTTTTGATAAAAATGCATTAGTTCTGATTAACATCTGATAAAGACTTGAAAATCTGATAAAGTTGCATCAGTTCTCATGAAGATCTGATAAATCTGGAACATGCTTTTGATAAAAAAAACAAGTTGTAAATTTTTTTTAACAATGTGAACATGTTTAGTCAAAAAGGGTTAAAACTTAGAGTTAATTGACATTTTAGTCCCTGAGTTTTGTCCAAATTTGCCATTTTAGTCCAAATAGTTTTTTTCGCCTCTGGGTCCCTAACTTTTCCACTTTGTTGCCATTTTGATCACATGCCATAACTCCGTCCAAAAACCCCATTTTTAACCAGGGGTATTTTGGGGATTAATTAAAAAGATTTGTAATTTGCCGTTTTGGTCCAATTTTTTAACCTACTATATAAAACTATCTCATTTTACACATCCAGTCCAAAAACTCTCTCTCTATCCACATTTTTCTGACCACTACCACAAAGCATCCAATGCACCACCACCCACCATCATCAATGCCGCCAGTCCGCCACCACCCACCACTACAACCATCTCCCACCACACAACCTGTAACACCTCTGCCTCTCTCTTTCTAAACCGCAACAACCATTAAAGCTCTAGAATTCTAAACCAAATTCCATCCATCTACCACAAAGAAAGCACATGAAAACATGCTTCTCCTTCAAATCGACCATGTTCTATCCTCTGTATATAGCCGGCAACAATTTTAGGTAATACTTATATCAACCGGGCAAAAATTGTAGGTAATACTTATATCATTCTACTCGTATTCTCTTTGTGAGTAAAAGCCCTAGTTTTCAAGTGGAAACAACACCGGTTGAACATAAATTTGCGAAATGAAATTAGGGGGCGATTTCTAGGGTTAGACGGGGAAGAAGACACTGGGGATGATGTGGCAGTCGATGGTGGTGATGGCAGAGGTGCTAGTAGTGGCGATGGCTGGTTGTGGTTGTTGATGGTTGTGATGGTGTTCAGGTGGTGGTATGGTTGATGGGTTGCTTCTGTGTGGTGGTGATTGAGATAAGGGCAATATGCATACATATATGGTGGGTAGTATGAAGAAGGAGATGACGAATCAGTTGACCATTCTGGTTTGAACCTTCATGCCGCCGCCGGACGGTGGATGGTGGCGGTGGTAGGTGTTGATGGTGGTGGGTTGGGATGTAAAGAGATAGATGGGGGAAAGTAAATGATGTGTTTACATATATATATTGTGTTATGTTTTATTGTTTATGTTTTTTAATTAGTGGGTTTTTAAATTAACAAATTGAAAATTTAAAAAATATGTAAGTGACAAAAATGCCCTTTAATTAACTGAGGTTTTTGAACGGAGTTATGGCATGTGATCAAAATGGCAACAAAGTGGAAAAGTCAGGGACCCAGAGGCGAAAAAAAACTATTTGGACTAAAATGGCAAATTTGGACAAAACTCAGGGACTAAAATGGCAATTTACTTTAAAACTTACAGTGCTTATAACTTAAACAATAGAATGAGTCATTTAAAAAAAAGGGGGGAGTTAAAGAAAAGATAAATGAACTTTAGTTTATCAGAAAGAAAATATGAAGACCTATAAAAAGAAAGCTTCTGATAAAACAAAGTCCAAAATAACTCAAAAATCCGGTCAGTTAATCTTCAAAAAGGAATGATAATGATGAAAAGAGATAAAAAAAACTGTGTGAAATTTTTTGAAAATAGTACTAATGATTACTATCTTATGAAATTCTACTCATTCGCTCTCATCTCAAAAATAAAAAATGGGACTGATCTATCATTTTTGATAAAATACTGATATGTTCTGATGAAGGAATCTAGGCATATAATTCATCAGAAAATACAATATTTTCTGATGATATCATCAGATTTGATTTTTTCTCAAAAAAAGGAGGAAGGAATGTCAAACTCTAGAAAGAGATTCCATTGGACCTTTCTATGACAAGGGGACCCATTGGAAGAAAAGGTGCAATTTGGCTGTTAGTATTCTCCAATCAAATTTTCGTCTCCTATTATCCTTAAAAGATAACTCAAAATTGGAGATATATCAAAAGCCTATTTTGACAGTTGTTTTATGAAAGGATTAAACATCATTAAACTGTCATTAACCATCTTAAATACTAACCACCCACGATTTACACCTCATGATCTCTGTCTCATAAACCCTATATATATACAACATTCAAACGACAAGATAAAACATGTGCAACCCCTTAACCCACTTCAAACTCAAGAACCCTAGAAATATTCCTTCGAGCAAAATTCAATCACCATGGCCGCAATCAACCCAGTCAACCTCAAGAATTCACCGGTTGAACACACAGTTCAATTCATCAGGGACGAAGACTTTCTGCCAATGAAGAGCAACAACGTACAGATGAACTCCAACATCGATACGTATGATGAAAAATGCCAAATTTTGATAGAAGATTTGTTTAGATGCCCTCTTGCTCAAGCTCTAACCAAATCCAAAGAGGTACCGGAGAATATCTTATCTCATCAAGACACTCAACAGAACAGGTACAAACGAAGTAACAGGTCATTTATGGGGTGACATATCAATTCTCACTACACCCGAAAGGATTAGAGAAAGTCTGGAACTACCCATGAATGATCACTATGATGCAGTACGTGAAAAGACGACATGTTTGAACAACTTGATGTAGTAATGGGTTACAAGAGAAAGATATCAAAGATAGCTGATTTCAAGAGAAACCAGTAACTTGCCTTCTGGCAAGTAATGATGGAGACTATGACAAAGTGTCTAACTTAAAAAATAGGAGGCACTAATCAGATTAATATAACTGTTTTAACACTCATGTTTTGTCTCATCACTAGGACTAACATTAATTATGGAACATAAATATTCAATCTGGTGAGAAGATCTTTCTTGACAAAATCAGGGAGAATTGATACTCGCTTACCTTTTCCCAGATTTTGGTCAATACTTGTTGCAGAAACTTTTGCTGAAAGGAATGTAGAAGTATCTGTATCAGAAAACATGTGGAAATCCGAAGTAATGAAACCATGGTGTGCAACTACCTTCTGGAAGTCAAACAGTGATGTTCCTTCCATACTAGAAACCATGATGAATCTGATACCCGAGGAATCACCTTACAAGGCACATTATCTGGAATTACTGAACAGAGAACCAGAAAGTATTGAAGTTTATGACAGTACATCTCCAGCAGATCATGATGATCAAGAATCAATGGCACCATGGACAGAAGATGAAGAGCGGACAGACAGATTGTCATCAGAAAATATGGAGGTTGATGAGCAGAATGAACAAAGTCAAAGGGTTGAACAACATCATACTGAGGCATCTTTCATGGTAGAAACAGGTGCGCAAAATACTAACTTTAATGAAAACATTGTTGCAAACACAACAGATTCTGATTCTGATGAGTCCATTAAAGGAAGTTACAAAATAACACATAGTAAACCTATCTCTGCAAGTCAAGAAGTAAGCAGGTCCAAAGATCCAGTCTCTGAGTCAGATAATGAGGAGGAGACTGTGATGGCAACAGGTAGAGATCATCATGCGGATTAAGGAAACCTGGGTGAGAAAAACAAGAGTTTCTCAACAATTCACAAAGAATCAGTCCCAGGATTGATTCCAGGAAGTGAACAAATCCAGAATTTGAATGTGTTTCAGTCTGGTAAAGATGTGCAGGATTGGCCATTTGACCAACCTCATGACTTTGCAACAGCAGCAAGTATGTCTTCTACTGGTGTTAAAGGGGGAACATTTGTTGATCCCCCATTACCCACTATACCAATCATAACAAAAGAAGAGTTGGATGAAGCATTGGAAGGTTTAGTCAAAGTCTGTAAACAAAAATCTCCTGTTGAGAAAAAGATTGATATATTGATAGAAGAAATAAAGAACCAAAGATCTGATATAAAGAATTTGTCAGAATCTGTTGAAACTATCAGAATAGAATACAGAAGGCATGAGGTATTGCAGAGAACCCAAAAGTCATCAGATAACAGAAGGCTTGCAGCAGACTTTGCAAAAATGTTTCAAGAATTGAAAAAGATCAAGACAAAGGTTTCTGAAGCTGTAGAGACTGGAAGCACCTTAAATACTGGAAAAATTCTGGAAGAAATTCGGAGTTTAAGGGTTACTAACAACAGCTTTGCAGATGCACTTGACAAGATGATAAGGGTATGGGCAAAGCATCAAACTCAAAGCACAAAAGAGTTCAAGAAAATCCACGAAGCAGAAGGAAGAAACATAAAAAAGTTGGAAGATGTGCAAGCACTTGTAAAAAGACTACAACTAAATGTTGCCAGACTAGAAAAAGTAGATGTGCAGGAACTCAAAATCCCTATTGCCACTGAAGAATCTCATCAGAAGAAACATGAAACCACCCTAATCATCCCACCAGAATAAGAAAACCAATCAGTCCACCCAGACATACACCCATGGGAACTCCACCTCTAATTCCAAAGCAAGATTTAAAGAAAGGATTTGCATCCTCTCACACATCTGTTCCAAAACCTATCAATGTTCAACAAAGAAGTACACCGCAGAATCAACCAAAGATAACTTTTTCAGGAGAAACAACATTCAGTGAACAGATGATACTATCAAAAAAGAGGAAATGGGAAGACTCGTAACATTTTCGAAGAAGCCAAGAACAGAGGTCAGAATAGGCCCTGAAGGGAAGCAGAAAGAATACTCAGTGCTAGATGTTGATCAAGAGACTATGATGAGGTGGATAAGCTTGAAAGACCTTTCAGTCCTATAAGTACAAGAATACTTAATGCAAGACTGAGGAGAAACATAACTATTCTTCATATGCCTCTTACAAATCCAATAGTTAAAGTTGACAGGGTAGACAGTCAGACTCATGCAGGCAAAGTCATGGGAACATATGAACAGAACAAGTATACCCTGATCAGGTTAGATGACAGTGTAACAACTATTGTGGATAATGATCTGGCTGATGAACTTCATCCCTTAGATATTATAAAGATGAAACAGCATTTTGATAAAGAAAAAGGGAAGACAAAGTTCAACATAAGGGCTTTGAACAACATTACTGAAGCAGGAAGAAAGTTATATCAAAGGGCAGCCCTGGCAGATTTCGATCTAAGCATCACATTTGATTTTAGCAAGAAAGTGCACATACCATCTCCAGACACATCCATTCTAGCAGAACTTGTTTCAGAAGCTAGAACAGGAGTCATATTTGAAGCAGCTGAACTGTCTGTAGTGTTCAAAGATTTCGATGATGAAAGTGCTCTGTTTAGAGTTGATGAAATATGAAGATACTCAAATCAGACCATAAACTACATTAAAGATTGCATGAACAAAAAACAAGAACAACTCAAGAAAAATGAGAGAAACAATGAACAACTGAGAAAGAAAATAGAAGACATAATGGACGAATGGAAGACTACTAGAGGATGGTACAAGGATCTATACAAGACTACAAACAACATCATTGAGCACAAGAAGCAGCTGAGAAAGGTAGATGTTTACAAGAGTGGTTTGAAGATCAACTAAGAACACTTCTTAATTTGATGTTATGTCAAAAACATTGTTAGTTGAATCTGTTTTACTATTTGGGTGTTTGAAATTTTTTTGGTATTTTCTTTTGTCACGAGTTATCATTTTTCTTACAATACTTAGGGGGAAAACGTTAGGAAACTTTTTATGTAAGTATTGAAGAAAAATGTAATCAGTCTGATCTAAAAAAGAAGATAAAGTCCTGAAGGTCAAAACAACAAGAAGAAACAAGGCAGGACACCAGAAATGTTCAATACATCTTTTTCTAGAAACACCAGAAATGTTCAATGCATCTTTTTCTAGAATCAGAACCTGATCAAGAACAAGAAATGTTCAATGCATCTTTTTCTTTTTTGTCTTTAATTTGTTTTTCCTTGCTAATATGGTTTACTTTTTTTGTAGGTATTTTTTTTGGTTTTTGAAGGTTTTAACTTTCAAGTTTATTTTTTACCTTATTACCAACCCTCAAGTTTGTTTTAGTTACAATTTTAAAAATAACTCTTAAATTTGTTTTTAGTTATATATTTTAATGTTTTAAAGTTTTAATTTTTTTAGTTATATATTTTTATGTTTTAAACTTTAATTTAAATTAGAAAATATTATTTATAAATAAAATACATTAAATAAAAAATATAAAAAAAGAAAAGATGAAAGTGGGAAGAAGGGGAACCACACCCCATGGTCTTAGAATTAGAAAATGTTCATTTTGCCGGTGTTGGTTAAACATATCAATTTACTTCATTGCCAAGTGAACCAACGAACCAAGGGAAATTTGGGGTTAGTTCATTTTGAAGGGGGGAATTTGTGATTTTTTTTCCTGTTTACTCTGAGCAATGGGGGTAAGTTATACTGTAAAGGAGTAATATAAATTTTACTTGAACAACATGAGACAAGAGATAATTTAGAGTTAAAATAAAGTTAAAAGTTATAAGTGGGAGTCATAAATTTGAGTTTTGAGCATGTGATACATAAACATATAATTTTAATTACAAACCATATATAGTTATAATTGTGTTAAGCATGCTTAATTATTATATAAATTAGATGGCTTCTACCATGTAATTGACCCAAAATGATGTTAATGAATATGTTTTTATACTTGAGTGTTTTTTTATTACTCTGTTTGAATTATTTATAGTATAATGTTTTTTATTTTTTAATTATTAATTTAAGTGTAACACCTTCAAAGGCATTTCAGTTTTCAAAGCGTTCGTGATATGGATTGAAGTATATTAGAATCAAAATATAAAGAGTGAATGGACAAGATAATCAAGCATATTATTATATCACTTATTCACTTACAAATGCGTTTTTTAATGGCTTATAAATATAAATCTACAGAAATTACAATGGGAGACTATAACACTCATTATTTTAAACTTACACTTATAATTATTTTTAATCTATTGGCCATGCTTAACAATAATAATTAATTATGGAGCATATAATGGTGAGACAAACAGTTCAATGCATCAGGCATAAGAGTTCAAATAGGTCATCCAATTGTTTAACTACTACTTTATTATTATAACTGCAACTGATTTTTTCCACGAAACATGCATCTGGCATAAGGGTATTCGAGGTGTAAGCGGGGAGGGGATGCGGGGACCCCTTTTTCCGTGGGGGGCACACCGCTGCCAACTCCCTTCACCACGTGGGGGGAGTTAAATCGATGAGGAGTCACCACGTGCAAATGTGACCGTTTGGCATTTTTTGAACGTTTATCAATGTCACATCCCTATTTTCACATGTAACCCGGTGGGCCCGGTTGAGGAATATCGTGACGTAGTTGATAACATCATAACCAAAAAAACACAGCATAGCGGAAGTCTTGGATTTTAAATTACTATTACAAACCGAGTGTTCAAAGTTCGAATACAAATTACAAGGCTTGTAAAGAAAGATCCACAGGCAGATCGAAAGAAATATATACAAAGTATTTGTTCGACAGAATTAAGCAACCTAGGGACTTGCAAAATCCTCTATTGTCACTATAGCGCAGCTCCCGATCTATTGTGTGTTGCCACCTGTAACTTGATCTTTTGAAAATACGCCAGTTTTCACTAGTAAATACTAATAACCGACTCATTTTGAAAATAATTCCAAAAAATGGTTTTAGGTGCACTTGGCATGTTTTATAAATAATTTGGGATAGTTCAAAATGACCTGGTTTACAGTTTTACATATTTGTCATTACATATGGGGTCCGGTGCAGAAACCGAATAACATGATTAACCGACACGCCACTTATATAATCCACCAATTGGATTCAATATTTTATTAGCATTAGCATCTGTCAGGTGTATGCCTACCCCGCGCTTAAGGTCGTGGCCATTAGTAACATAAATGAGCCAAGGATATCCGGACCAGATAAATGAGCCAAGCTAGGTCGAATTAACCCCCAATGTTTAAGTTATCAAACAATACAAATAAAACGGGTTATGAAGATTCAGTAAATCACAATCCGATAACATGATCCCATACCCGACCGAGCGGTATTATTATACCGTATCCCAAGCCCGTATAGGGAAAATAAGTTAAAAGTATTTACCTGAGCTAATTCTTCAATAAATTACTAACTCAGCCGAACAATCAAAAGTAAGCTTAGTTGACAATCTACCGGGAGTCCCTTAGTCTGGAAATGATGGTGTTTATAACCAATTAGAATGCTAACGGGTCCTATCTAATTTGTAGACCCAAACCGGGTAGCTTAAAGATAATAACGGTATTAAACGTGAGGTTAAGTGATGACCAGAATAGAATGTAGTTTAAACCCAACAAGTATGGAGACTTGTTTAATATGGGTAAACATGCCACATTCTGGATTTTGAAAATAAAATGATAAGGTTAAACCCGTTTCGGTTAAATTACGTAAACTAGTTACGTAGGCCGAACCGTACGCATATAAGCAAAACCGGGCAACCGGGTGAGTCCTATACAAGTTCCGCATGCCATTATACTTTAAGCATGTTGTAACATCAGTAAGTTATCAACATGTTTGTTCGTTACAGTTTTAAAATCAATTTATGCCTTAAAAGGGCATTTTGGTCATTTTACGGCTTATAAAAGATCTTATGAGCAAACTGATGTAATGGTCATAAACTTACTGTAAAAATAGTTTAATTATGATGTTATATCAGTAGGATATCAAGTATGCATGTGGTTTTGAGTTTAAGACCAAACTATGCTTCGAAAGGGCATTTTTGCCATTTCACACATCACTTGACAAGTTATTTGGGAATCTGAGTTTCGATTATGTACCTACTGTAAATATGTTTAAAATAAGTTTTAAAATCAGTAGGTATCAAGTCTTGATGCTCTAATATGGTTTTAAACCATACTATGCGCCGAAACGGCGATTAAGTCGCTAAATGACGATTTAAATGGCATTTGAGTGAAACTGATGTTATGAACAGGTTTGCATGGTGAAAATATGTTATATGATGTAATACATCAGTAAGTAATAGGTTTTGTTCCTTAAAAATGATAAAAATCCATTTTAGGTGCTGTAAGGGCGATATCGTCATTGAAGGACTTAATACATGGACTTGTGTATAAATTCAGTTTATAATCTGAATAGATATCCCAAATAATCCTAATAATGATGTTACATCAGTAGGTAAAGAGTATTGAGGCCAAAATTATGTTTAACGCAATTAACGTGTTTATGGGTAATTTGGTCGCAAAATGCGTAAACTATGCAAAATAACCATTCTTGGATTTTAATTCAAAAAGTTGGCCTCAACATAAGTTCAATAACTTAGTACATCAGTTTATAACTCATTTTTATGCTTATGTATGTTTAAACTTTGTTTTTAAGCTCTTAGGGACCTTTTAGTAAAATTCGGCATATTATATGGAAACTTGCATAAACACTCAGATTACTAAGTAACCATGTCATATAACTCCAGAGGGTTATAGTACAATATCTCATGGTCACAATGCAACCTAATTTCAGTAGCTAAGGTTGCTAAATCGGTTCAGAACCGAAAGTCAAAGTAGAAGTCAACTTTTGCGACTTTCGGTTACGAACCGATCTTAGACCTGGACTTGACGGGCCGAACATATTTATACATGTTCTAATACTTATTACCAAGTTATTAAAGTGTTGAAACTGATTTTATAGCACCTACATTGCTAGATATGAATTTATTCCAAAACTGACCCGTTTGACTTTTCATTAATATAACTTTGACCCGTCAATTGACCAAGTAAACGTGGTAATCAGGAGGTTCCCTTTTAAGGGATTAATACCTACCTAATTACGATCACGTAGCCACGTTCGTTACGAACATTGGCTGGACCGTAATGGTCTTAGCCGAAAGTTAAAGCGTTTTTACGTCAACGCTTTGACTTTGGCTTAAAGCCTAATAAAACTTAAGGAGGGGAGTTAAGGACACTTACACAATGTCCTAGCATGGAATTATGACTGATTGGAAGCTCCTATAAGTCCAGGAACCTCGAGAGGAGAAGAAGAGATGATAAAGAGATGTGGTGCAAGAAATGAGGTTGTACATCACCTCTATTTATACTAGAGGATCAAGAACCAAGTGTTAGCAGGTGATAACAAGTGTCCAAGGACGTGTCTTGAGCAGCTAAATTGGTGGCAAATGCGATTTAGGTGGCAGAGGTAGAAGCTGCCAGTTTTCTGCTTACCCCTTACGGTCCGTAAGGGTTTAGCCTTGCGATCCGTAAGGACTTCTGGCGCCCACAGACTTAAAATTGGTTACGGACCGTAAGCAGAACGGCTTGCGGTCCGTAACCGCCTTCCAGAACTTTGAAATTTGGCATTTTTACACATTTGGCCCCTTGACTTCTTTAGTCGCCAATCAGAGGTTGTAAATTAATATGTTGGCAGGTTTAGTCCCTCTCGTTGAGCGCGTGGCATTCGAGGATCAGCGGGACACGTGTCAGAATTTTACATGATGGGTTTTTACGAGGTGTTACATCCTCACCCCCTTAAAAGAAATCTCGACCTCGAGAATTATTCAAATAGATAGGGATACTTTTGTCGCATAGTGGACTCGACTTCCCAAGGGTACTCAGGGCCTCGACGGGCATCCCATTTAACTTTCACAATAGGCATGTGCTTCCTACGAAGCTTTTTAACTTGCCGATCTTTGATCGCAATTGGTTTCTCCATGAAACGCAAGTTTTCATCAATCTGAACGTCTCCGTAAGGCATTGCTAGCGACTCATCTGCTAGACATTTCTTTAAGTTGGAAATGTGGAACACATCATGTATTCCACTTAGCTTTTCCGGTAGCTTAAGTTTGTAAGCCACTGAACCGATACATTCGATGATCTCAAATGGTCCTATATATCTTGGGCTTAGCTTACCCTTTTTACCAAAATGCATTACAGCTTTCCAAGGTGATACCTTTAGCATAACCTTGTCCCCTACTTGAAACTTCAAAGGTTTGCGCCTCTTGTCGGCGTAAATTTTCTGTCGATCTCATGCAGCTTTTAAATGGTCAAGGATTTGTCCAACCTTTTCCGTTGTTTCTAGAACAATCTCTGGACCTGATAGTTGAGCTTCCCCAACTTCGGCCCAACAAATAGGCGTCCGACATTTTCTCCCATATAAAGCCTCAAAAGGTGCGGCTTTAATGCTCGTATGATAGCTATAATTATAGGAGAATTCAATCAAAGGTAGGTGGTCATCCCAACTGCCACCTAAGTCGATCACACATGATCGAAGCATGTCCTCAAGGGTCTGAATAGTATGCTCACTTTGCCCATCAGTTTGCGGATGATAAGCGGTACTGAAGTTGAATCGAGTGCAAAGAGATTGTTGGAAGCTTTTCCAAAAGTGAGATGTGTATCTTGTATCTCTATCAGATACAATAGACACATCCACTCCTTGTAGGGACACGATCTCATCCACATATATTTTTGCCAATTTATCCGAACTAAACGTTTCCTTGATTGGCAAGAAATATGCTGACTTGGTCAGCCTATCAACGATGACCCCAATCGTGTCATTACCACGTTTGGTTTTAGGTAACTTGGTTATCAAATCCATAGTTACCAATTCCCATTTCCAAGTGGGAATCTCTAATTGTTGTAGGAGTCCTGACGGCTTTTAGTGTTCCGCTTTTACTTGCGAACACGCAGAAACTTTGATACATAAGTGGCTATGGATCTCTTCAAACCCATCCATCAATAGTTAGACTTCAAGTCTTGGTACATCTTATCACCTCCTGGGTGGACAGAGTACTTGGAACCATGAGCTTCCTAGAGGATTAGTTCTCTAAATCCTCCGAAGACCGGAACCCAAATTCTTCCATTACATCTGAGGATTCCGTCATCACTTGGGGTTAACTGTTCCACAGTTCCACCTAGTTCCTCACTGGCTATGTTCTCCTTTAACATAGCTTGCCTTTGCGCTTCCAGCAACTTTTCATTCAGGCTATTCTCACTTCTATACTTTTGGCGTTAATCCTTAAAGGTTTAACCATTTCTTTACGACTAAGCGCATCAGCGACTACATTTTCTTTACCGGGATGGTACCGAATTTCGCAATCATAGTCATTTAGAGTTTCCATCCAACGGCGTTGGTGTAACCCTTGTGCCAAAATCTCGGGCTTTCAAAAACTTTTTCTTTGAAGGCTTTCCGATACCTAATACTTAAACGTAACCTGTTTAACGTAACGTACACACCGGGATGAGGACATAAGCTAAACATACCTTAAATACCTTTTATATAACTTAGAAATAAGTCTCGAGGGCTTCGGTATGGCAAAAACACACTTTTGTAACTTTCGGGGCTATTTTGCAAACTTTGCGAAAAAATGCCTTTTCGCGTATTTGACTATCCGGAACATGTACGACACCCAAAAAATTTTTGATCATTAAAATTGTATTTTAATTATTTGAAAGCAAAAGTGCTATTCGTTACAATTTACGGTCATTTGCGCGTTCGTTACGCTTTTCGTCGTAATTAACCGAAAACCGCAATCGTACGACCAATCGAACCGGCCTCTAGAACATTTTTGGACACATTTCAAGTTCCCTATACTATAACGTCCTTATGAGGCTTAAAAATCAGGTTAACGGGTGTTAGAAGTGCCAAAACGCGACGAAAACATGTGCAGGACCTATTCTGCCATTTTGAAAATTTCAGAAAAGGGGGGCGTGACGTAGCGCGACGGTACCTTGGCGAAGCGTGAGGCCCCTGTTTTGACAGCAAGTTAGCTGGCAGCCTCCCAGCTCATTTCTTTACCACCAATTCGCAAATTTTGACACCTAGCTCGAAAATTTGCCACCCTTATTCTGCTTCCAAAACATCATTAACACTTGTTAAGACCTAGAACACCTCCTAACACTTGTCATGATCATATTAATCCAATTCAAGTATAAAAACCATGGTGTTCTTCATTTTTGAACTTTTTCAACCATTCTCCTTGCTCCATTCTGCTTCAATCCGAATTTACAAGCATCTTGAAGGCTCCTCTTTGATTCCTTGACATTCCTATAGTGTTTATAAATGTTCTCTATCATGCTTTGTTCAATTCTTGTAGTTAATTGGATTAAAAGCTAAAAACTTGACTTTTGTTTGACTTCCAGAATTGATCATGAATTTATCAACTTAAAATCCAATTGAACCTTGCAATATGATGGTAATCCAGATGGTTACGATCCTTAGTGATCATGTCCTACTGATTTCCACCTTTTCTAGTCTTAGTGACAAGTCAAAGTTTCGGTCAAAATGCGATTTTTGCGCATTTTGCAACGGATCTATTTTCGGGTATCAAAACAGGTTGTTTTGATGCCAAAATACTTTATAAACTTATTTAGACATGTCAAAAACATGTCAAATTCGTCACTTTTGTTATAGTGCTTGTTTAGAGTCAAAAATACTAGCGGTCTGACCACCGCTTTGACTTTCGAATCTGACCCGTTTGGTTGATCTTTAGGATCCGACCAAGACCATTATTATAACCCTAATATTATAGGGAATCACCCACTAAGGTTATATCTTATGGTCATACCGTTTGGTTAGTCAAATGACAAGTCGACTATGTAATTCTTTATAATGCTGAAAATGCCCTTTTTGCACATAAATTAGTTTTAAACATATAAGAATGTTATTTTAACATCTAAACTGATTATACAACTTAAATAAACTAATTTTGACATATTAGACTTGTCATATGACATATTTAACCATCCGAACCCATAGTTACGCTTATAACCCGTTAAAGTGGCGTAAACCACTTTAGCGAGCCGTAATGAGCCAAAACACTTTGAAATGCTTAATCAGAATGTTTAATATTATGAACCATATTATACAAGATCCAACTCTTGTTTGGTTTATATACCTCATTCTATCCGATTTCACGTTTTCAAGTTTCGACACTAACATGTAATTATCCAGTACACTAGGAACCAAATTCAACACTTGAACTCTTGATCCTTTGAGCATTGTTATATCATTTGAACAAGATCTATACGCAATCTCAGGCGAGTACATTGCTCCCCCTCTTTTACGTTTTCCAAATGTTTTGGGG
Source organism: Scalesia atractyloides (assembly GCA_947069175.1). Taxonomy (NCBI): domain Eukaryota; kingdom Viridiplantae; phylum Streptophyta; class Magnoliopsida; order Asterales; family Asteraceae; genus Scalesia; species Scalesia atractyloides. Next base: position 34,760,950 of record CAMTDV010001634.1, read on the forward strand.
TGATTCATATGTGCAATCGGTTTTTCTTAAATGTATGGCATGTATGTGTTTACTAAGTTCTTTTTGTGTATTAATTCTGATTATGCAACACGACAATTGATGACACGATAGTTAAAGAGTTCTTTCATGGCCTAGTTAAAGAGGTCTTTCAGGGCCTAGTTAAAGAGGTCTTTCAGGGCCTATATCCTTGTAAGATCTTTTCTATCTTCATAGTTAGATTCTCAAAGGATTTTGAAGTACACTCTTAAATCTTCCTATCTTTATAGTGAGATTTCTAAGAAGTACTTTATGAGGAACGAAGGTTATTGATCATGTGTAGAATTTTTGGTGATTTAGATAACGAAACTAGAGTAATACAATGAGAACATGGTGGATATACCACTGGTACTTCCTATATATAAGAGTGCTTATTGTATTACCCTTCGTAACCTTATCCGAATCACCATTAGGATTATGATTTTGTGATACAAGTTGACAAGACAATGCGACAAGACTTAATTCCTATTACATCTATCTATCTTTATAGTTAGATATTTATGGAATGTTTAAAGTACTAATTGGTAGTGCTTTACTAGATTCTGTGTACTTTAATGCGTATTTGACAAGACAAGTTGACAAGACACTGTGACAAGACTTAAATCCTATTACATCCACCTATCTTTATAGTTAGATATTTATGGGATGTTTAAAGTACTAATTGGTAGTCCTTATTGGATTCTGTGTACTTTAATGCGTATTTGACAAGACAGTTTGATAAGATAATGTGACAAGTTGACGATTATGTGTTTATGTGGTTAGTTGTGATTAGGATAACTAAACAAGTGTAATACCATAAGAACATGGTGGATACGCCGCTGGTACTTCCTATATATAAGTGTTCTTATTGCATTACCCTTGTACCGTTATTTGACTCACTTTAGGATTTTGTGTGCAATTGATTCAAAGGTTCGACATCCAAATCCTTAAAGAATTCTTTCATATTTTGTATGATAGATTCTTAGAAGGATACTTAGTATTATTATAAATCATTGTTTGATTTCCAATAATACTCACACAAGTCTATGGACGATTTCAATATGGTTACAAAGAACAAAGTACAAATTTTCAAAGGCATGAAAATTACTTCATAATGATCATGATGCCATATACAAAACTCTTTTATCACAAGTTTCATAACCAAGTTAATGTATTGCAATACAAACCCTTTTCGCCATTCTTTGGCTTCAATGAGTCGATTTACAATTAGCAACTCTCGTGGTTGTTAAAGTATTGCAATATCAAACTTTTTGCCATTTATTTGGCCAACAAACTATGTGCTCGCCAACAGTTGTTTGTTGACGTCTCTTTTCACATATGTTTCAGGTTGATGATTATTCGAGCATGCTACACATGGGAATGCATCCGGGCTTTAGTCTTCTTAAAATAAAAGACAATTTGTTGTATTCTTTGTATTGTAAAACAATGTAATAATAATGAAACAATTTAGTTCCAGTTGTGGCTGAGCAATTTGTAACGTGACTCCCTGATATTTCCATTGCGTCTTGTTGTATTACGCGATTGGGGTGTTACAGATTGGTATCAGAGCACTGGTTATATGGAATTAGGTTATTATATTGCCTTTAACCTAGTCTGTAACCTTCCTAGGGACCCGAACATGAGTAGACTCGGGACTTCTATCCTAATCCTCATTCTTGCTTGTGCCACAACTATTCTATGATTCACAAATCATCTATCCTTAGATGGTTTTTCCTAAATCCTTAGGCTTTACGCCTCAAGGAATTTCTCAAAAAGTTTTTCTTTCAAAATACTTTCATTGGAATGTTTCTCAGTTATTTTCACAAACTTTTTTGTCAAAATATTTCTCGACATGTTCATCTCAATATTATATCAAAAATGTTTTCTCAAACGCTCTCAACAAAATGTTTCTCAACTTATTTATCTCAAACAACTTATCAAAAAGATTTCTCAAAATTTTTTACTCTCAAACATTGTCCGTCGAAATCTTGGGTTTTATTAATGTGAACTCATGCAATCTGGAAGGGTGAACGCATGTACCCCGAGTTTTCTGTTTAAGGCTAGAGTGTTCGTACAAATCCGCATTTTCGGACCAGTCACTCTTACCTGGGAACTCTTAGGGTGAGTGTTCACTTATAGGCTAAAGCATGTCTTCTCGAAACATATGAAAACGCATCTACCTTGATCAGTCGAACGATTTACTGCCACCTGTATGACACTACTCCGACATGTTGCCTTTGGAAATATGTTACGACTATATTCAATGTAATTGGAACAAATTTCATTTTTATCTCTCGACACTTTACAATCCTACTTCATTTTCAATAACTACTTTTGTCTTTCAAATTTTCAAATTTTCAATTTTTTTATTCATTTGGATGATAGTTTTCAAATTTCATACACGGAGTTTCTTTATTTCAAAAATTCGATTAAAAATAATTCTATCTTAAAAATTAATTTTCAAAAGGTAAAGAATTTTCAACACAAACCATTAACTTGGTTTGTATTTTCTCATCCAAAAGTATAACAAAAGTTTATTTTCAAACAAGTTTCGAAACAAAATCCACAACACTATTTTTCTTAAGTACAAGAACACGATTTTTGAACGAATACCAAGATAAGGTTTCCTATTTCACTATGATGTTTTAAATTTATAACAAGTCTACGAAATCTAACTTATTTTGTTTTCATTATAGCTACTTCTTCAAGAGCCTCCTCACCGTGACGCCACCTGGAACGCTGAAATGGCAGCATTGATCGCACAACATCTAGCTACTGTACTCCCAGGCATTGTGACCCAGATTAATCAAAACTACAATAACAATAACAACAACAACAATGTTCCTACGCCATGTAACTACAAACATTTCAACTCGGCTAAACCACTCAAGTTTAATGGGTCTGAAGGAGCAACTGGGCTCCTACAATGGTTTGAGAGTATAGAAAGCACATTCCGCCATGTTCAGTGTTCTAATGAACGCAAGGTAGAGTTCGCCTCGAGTGTTTTCCAAAAGAGAGCACTCACTTGGTGGAACGGGGTCATGAGAGACAAAGGTGCAGAAGTAGCTATGGCACAAACATGGGAAGAATTCAGGAGTCTTATGATGAAAGAATTCTAGTCCACGACACGAAATAAGGGCACTTGAAAACAAATTTTATTATCTCAAACAAGATAGTAGGGAAAATCCGTGCTTACACGGATCGGTTTGAAGAGTTGAGCCTACTCTGCCCCACTATGGTCACATCTTTGGATCGGGCCATTGAGAAGTATGATGATGGCCTACCTGATCCAGTCTAAGATATTGTCACTGGTAGAAACCCGCAACGCTTAGGGAGGCTAAGGAATTAGCCGTAACCCTAACTGACTCCCAAGTTAGAAAAGGGAAACTATTCGAAAGGGAGACAAGAAACGAACTACACAAGAAACAAAGGGTGAACCTTCTAAAAATTCTAAGAAGCGTAAGACTTCAAAGAATTTTACGATCGCTACACCAATCCCACTTAACTCAGTACCCGTTAGGGGGTCTTATCGTGGGAAACATCCTCGGTGCAATCGTTGCAACTATCACTACCCAGCAAATTCTCCATGCCGCCAGTGTACAATTTGTGGTTTCCATGGACATCTAGCTGCGACCTGTCGCGTCCAAAACTAAACAGCCCTTACTCAAACACGACCTCGTTATCCAGCTGGAGCATGTTTCAATTGTGGTGAATTGAATCATTTCAAGTGAAACTGCCCTAAGCTTGCTAACGCATATGGACGAGTATGCAATAACAATGAAGCTTAAGCTGATAATCAAGCACTTATGATCATCTGAACTTTTTACATTCCTATTTATTATCTAAGAACAATGTACATATTTCAACTTTATTTGTAATGACAATATAAATTTCAAGAAGTTTTTCTTCATTCTTGTTATTCGTATTTCAGTTACAAATTCCAATATGATTACACTGTGTGTAATTACAACTACATACGAAACTTGAGGATTCTGTTCTTTATTGTTATGAACTAAATCTCGCAAGAATAGCATATTATGAATTGCACACTAGTGTATTCATACAATCGCTGCAAAACAAACTAGGATCTTTTCTATCTTCATAGTTAGATTCTCAAAGGATGTTTGAAGTACACTCTTAAATCTTCCTATCTTTATAGTGAGATTTCTAATAAGTACTTTATGAGGAACGAAGGTTATTGATTATATGTAGAATTGTTGGTGATTTAGATAACGAAACTAGAGTAATACAATAAGAACATGGTGGATACGCCACTGGTACTTCCTATATATAAGTGTGCTTATTGTATTACCCTTCGTAACCTTATCCGAATCACCATTAGGATTATGATTTTGTGATACAAGTTGACAAGGCAATGTGACAATACTTAATTCCTATTACATCTACCTATCTTTATAGTTAGATATTTATGGAATGTTTAAAGTATTAATTGGTAGTCCTTTACTAGATTCTGTGTACTTTAATGCGTAGACAAGTTGACAAGACAATGCGACAAGACTTAATTCCTATTACATCTACCTATCTTTATAGTTAGATATTTATGAATGTTTAAAGTACTAATTGGTAGTCCTTTACTAGATTCTGTGTACTTTAATCGTATTTGACAAGACAAGTTGACAAGACTTATTTCCTATTACATCTACCTATCTTTATAGTTAGATATTTATGGAATGTTTAAAGTACTAATTGGTAGTCCTTATTGGATTCTGTGTACTTTAATGCATATTTGACAAGACAGTTTGACAAGATAATGTGACAAGTTGACGATTATGTGTTTATATGGTTAGTTATGATTAGGATAAACGAAACAAGTGTAATACCATAAGAAATGGTGGATACGCTGCTGGTACTTCCTATATATAAGTGTTCTTATTGCATTACCCTTGTACCGTTATTCGACTCACTTTAGGATTTTGTGTGCAATTGATTCAAAGGATCAACATCCAAATCCTTAAAGAATTCTTTCATATTTTTTATGATAGATTCTTAGAAGGATATTTAGTATTATTATAAATCATTGTTTTATTTCCAATAATACACACACAAGTCTATGGACGTTTCAATATGGTTACAAAGAACAAAGTACAAATTTTCAAAGGCATGAAAATTACTTGGTAATGATCATGGTGCCATATACAAAACTCTTTTATCACAAGTTTTATAATCAAGTTAATGTATTGCAATACAAACCCTTTTCGCCATTCTTTGGCTTCAATGAGTCGGTTTACAGTTAGCAACTCTCGTGGTTGTTAAAGTTTTGCAATATCAAACTTTTTGCCATTTATTTGGCCAACAAACTATGTGCTCGCCAACAGTTGTTTGTTGACGTCTCTTTTCACATATGTTTCAGGTTGATGATTATTCAAGCATGCTACACATGGGAATGCATCCGGGATTTAGTCTTCTTAAAACAAAAGACAATTTGGTGTATTCTTTGTATTGTAAAACAATGTAATAATAATGAAACAATTTAGTTTTAGTTGTGGCTGAGCAATTTGTAACGTGACTCCCTGATATTTCTGCCGCGTCTTGTTGTATTACGCGATTGGGGTGTTACAGTTGGCGCATATTCAAGTTCTTTTGATTAAACAAATGTTGAAGGCTTTTGTGGTCTGTATATATGATACACTTTGTCCCGTATAGGTAATGCCTCCACAACTTAAGTGCAACCACAACGGCACCCAATTCCAAATCATGGGTGGTGTATTTCTTTTCATGCACTTTGAGTTGTCGCGATGCATAAGCAATCACCTTGCCTCTTTGCATAAGCACACAGCCCATGCCTGTGTTTGACGCATTGCAGTATATTACAAACTTTTCAATACCTTCCGGTTAAGTTAATATCGGAGCATTGCTTAATTTTTGCTTCAACTCTCAAAAGATTCTTGTTGCTTTGGGCCCCAATCAAACTTGATATTCTTGCGAGTCAAAGCAGTTAAAGGAGTGGCTATTCTGGAGAAGTTTTCGATAAACCTCCTATAATAACCAGCCAATCCCAAGAAACTGCGGACTTCTGAAGGTGTCTTTGGCGCTTCCCAATTCACAATAGCTTCGATTTTAGCGGGATCCACTTGGATACCACGCTCACTAACAACATGTCCAAGAAACTGGACCTCGCAAAGCCAGAATTCGCATTTAGAGAATTTAGCATACAACTTTTCTTTCTGTAGCAATTCCAGAATGCACCTAAGATGTTTCTCGTGATCAGATTGATTACGAAAATAAATAAGTATGTCATCAATGAAGACTATGACAAACTTATCTAGGTAAGGCTTGCAAACTCTATTCATGAGATCCATGAAGGCTGTGGGTGCATTATGAGCCCAAAAGGCATCACTAGAAACTCATAATGTCCGTATCTCATTCTAAAAGCAGTTTTTGGAACATCTTCCCTTCTAACCTATAGCTGATGATAGCCCGATCTTAAATCTATCTTTGAAAAGTAGCTTACCCCTTGTAGTTGATCGAACAAATCGTCGATCCTGGGCAATGGATAATGATTCTTGATCGTTATTTTATTGAGCTCATGATAATTAATGCACATACGCATTTAACCGTCCTTCTTTTTAACAAATATGATCGGAGCTCCCCATAGTTCATCGAGCTGGGTTCTTAATTCCTTCATTTCTGTTGGGGCTAAACGGTATGGTGCTCTCGCAATAGGTGCAGATCCAGGTAGGATGTTGATCCTAAACTCCACTGTGTATCAGGGGGTAAACCGGGTAGTTCCTGTCACACCCCGACCCGCAGCGGAAAAGGTGACCGGGGCATGATTGGGTTATCATCAAAGCTCATGACATTTATTAAACGTTTCATATTCCTTAATACAATTTAATGGAAATTTACAATAAATGATACAACATGTTCTAACTATCAATCTAAGCTTCTTGGTTCTCTTCTAAGGCATATCCTATTTTTCCTTGCTTCAACCTGTTCACCTGTATCATGTGTAAAAGGGTTTTTGGATCAACATAAAGTTGGCGAGTGAATCCTATGGAAAACATTTGAACAAGTTTATCCAATTGATTATAAATAATGTGCATAACCACATATGAGTAAATGTAGATGTAAATTTATTCACACAACTAGCAATATTGAATATTTCACACACATACACCAAATGATTGTTTTGAGGCACGCGATGTTCGACTCGTCTCCCACGAGGAACTGATGGGCCTAATGAATGAGTTTTGAGGCACGCGTTGTTCTTACGAACTGATGGGCCTAATGAATGAGTTTTGAGGCACGCGTTGTTCTTACGAACTGATGGGCCTAATAAATGAGTTTAGAGGCACGCGTTGTTCTACGAACTGATGGGCCTAATGAATGAGTTTTGAGGCACGCGTTGTTCAACTCGTCTCCCACGAGGAACTGATGGGCCTAAATAATTTGCATACAACTTTGACAATACATAATACATCACAACCAAATAGTTACATTCAAATTTAAATCATATAATGGTATAGCACGAATTTGCATAATAGAATTAGTTTAAGCGACACATGATACACCCCAAAACATGAATAAAAAGGGGAATTTGTAAGAATTCACTCACATTGGGTGCGTTCGGTTGATGATGTTGAATGCACGCGAAATGGTTTTAACCACGAGTGAAATTAACCTAGATAAATAGCATTTTGGTTCGGTAAGTAAACGGATTTTATTAATCTATTTTAGTAGGATTGTTGGGTGTATTTTTGTGAGTTTGAGGCTATTTTCTAACCTTAAAACTGTAATTTTTAAGTATTTTTAATTGATTTTTAATTAAAATAATTAAATAAAAATAATAAAAAATATTTGATTTTTGCTACAGTTGACTTTGACCGTTGACTTTGACTGACTGTTTGACCGGTTCGAAGGCATATTGTTGTGCGCTGGGTGAGGCTCGAACCCGAGACCTCCCGTACGCGTGCACGCAGCTCTACCAACTGAGCTACGTGTCTAACCCGTTATATATCTGATTTTAATTACATATATACATTAATTAGAATTTAACAGAAAATCCTTTATTTTAAAAATGAATTAAATCTGGCGAACCGGTGCGCTCCACAGGTCTCGAACCCGGGACCTGTGGGTTAGCGTACACACAGTCCACCGCTGGACTGTGTGTCTCACTTGGTTATAAACTCGGTTATCAATATACTTAACATATACCTAAATCAATCCGGTTCAGTTTTGCGGAAAAAGGAATTTTTATTAAGGCAGCGTGTGAGGAACAATACTCGAACTCGTGACCTTAGCGTTCAAAGTGCACACAGTCCACCGTTGGACTGTGTGTCTAACCTGGTAAATAACTTGATTTTAATTATACTTAACCATTACCGAAACGTCGTCTTCTTCACTGGTTTTCACCGGAAGTGACGACTGACTGATTCGAAGTATTGATTCAGGTTCCTTTAGCGTTTTATGATCAATTACAGAAGAGATAAAAGTAAAAAGGAAAGGAATTAGGCATGAAAAGTACCGACTAGTTTTACTCTGTTTTCCAGCAGAACTCCGGCGACAGCAATCTCTTTCCGGCGACGAGTGTCTTGCAGCAGAGAGTCTTCCGAAAGCTTACAAAGGGTGTGGGTGACTTCGGTAAAAGTTTAGGGGGTTCAGTAAAGCTCAGAGATTACTGATACGGTTTTCCGGCCACGTATAAAATATTTCCGGCGAGTGAGTTTTCGCCGAGAAAGGGTGCGATTTGAGTGTGAAAGATTTCTGGTGAGTTGTGGGTGAATTTATAGGGTAGTATCGAGATGTATGGGGTCTGAATTCGGTCTCAATTCGAAGTCAACCGTCCTCCGGCGGTTACAGCTGATGTCGCGGGTTCAGACGTCGGTTATAACCGTTGTGAGAGTTAAGACTTCGGTTATTTTGAGCGAAAACGTAATTAAACGGCGAAGTCGTCGGGATTTCCGACGACTGCTAATTGGGCGCAATTACTGAATTTAACTTCCGAAATTGAATATTTGAATTAATTGTTTCCTGTTATTACCATAAAATCAAAGCGGCGGAGCGGTTGTTCTGTTGAGTGATAAGTTGTTTGTTTGAACCGGTACAGACCCGAGTTCGAAACCCGGCATGAGTAAAATATTTTTATTTTGCGATTTTTATCAGTTTTTCAAAAACAAAATATATATTCCCGCATAATAATTGATTACGTATCGTTTAAAATTATTTTGGGCATTTAATTCGCAACGAAAAATTTGACTGACTGTTCGGTTGATAAACGGAGCGGGTTTGGTAAATCCGTTTTTGACGGATGTTACAGTTCCTCAGGAAAGACATTTCGGTAATCTGTGATAACAGGTATATCTTCAATCTTTGGCTTAGGTTCGTCAATGGTTACTTGTGCCATATAGATGACACAACCTCTCTTCATGCATCGGGAGGACTTAAGCATAACAGCTTTTTCTGGAAACCCGTAGTGCATATCTCCAAAGATGGTGAGCATTTCACCGAATGGGTTTTAATCTAGATTAGTTTCTTATCACAGGCAATACGGGCTTGATTATGGGATAACCAATCCATGCCTAAGACTATATCGAACCCCGCCAATTTCATTGGCAGAAGAGAGATTGGGATCAAATGATTCTTGATGGATATAGAACATCCATCTAGAATGGAAGAAGCGGTTTCAATGGTTCTATCGGCAAGTTCTACCTCATATGTTATGTCTAGAGTTCTTACAGGCAAGTTTGATAGTTTGCTAAACTTATGATCAACAAACGACTTATCAGCCCCCGAATAAAAAAGGTATCGTTGATGAGGAAAGTACCTGTTATAACATTGTTGTCATTGACAGCTTCTCGAGCACACATTTGAAAGGCTCGAGCATTTGTTTTCTTAGCACCACCAGATTTTGCATTATCATCCTTTGCATTCTTGGAGTAGTTAGTCTTTATGTGGCCTTTCTCGCCACATTTGAAGCAAGTAGCATCATTGATATCCCTGCAGTCCAGGGTTTGTGTCCCATCTTTTTACAAATACCACAAGGTTTAGCTTGTGGATCAAACCGACATTGTCCACCGTGTCGTTTCTTGCAAATTTTTCATTCAGGTCTATCCTCAGAGCTACTCTGATTCTTGTGGTATCCATACTTTCCTTTCTTTTTAAACCTTTGGGAGTTGTCGTCATCCCTTTTCCTTTTTCCCTTCACTTCCCTTCGGGCCGACATTCGCCTCACATAATCTAGAGTGAAGGAGAGAGCTAGTTCAACTGCAAACTTATAAGTGTTAGGCTGAACAGACTTAACCAAACTCATGATCTCTGGGGCTAAAGCATTGATAAAGCGGGCGATGCGCTTAGGTTCTGGAGTGACTACATATGGTACCAGCCTAGAGTACGAGTCAAAGTCGGTAACAAACTTCCGACAATCGAGATTCTTTATCGTTAGAGCATGAAAATCCATCTCAATCTTTTCCACCTCATGCGGTTGGCAGTACGTGTCCTTAACAAGGTCCACAAATTGGGACCATCCCAAGTTTACAGGTGGACCTTTCCTAAAGATTGCATTAAGGCCTTCCCCATGTCAGGGCGCTACCCTTAAAAGATTCTGATGCAAACTTTACGATATCTTTATCAGCGCGGCCACTAATATCTACCACTGTCTCGATCTCATCGAACCATCTCAGGGTCTCAATGGCCCCCTATTCTCCGTTGAAGTCTCGTGGCTTGCACGAGACAAAGTACTTATATGAACAGCCGTTTGTAGGAGTATTGGTTTTGTCATGGATTTCCTTTTTCTTAGCCTAATTCCTCATGCTTGAGGAATGTACAGAACCCTCTTTCTTATCGGATGCTAGAGGTTTTGGAAGGGGTTTTGATATATGTTAATGCTTAGAATCAGACCCAACTTAGTGAGCTTCCAGTCAGACTTGCTCAACTAACAGAGGCGGAATTCATTGTTAGCTGATTGAACAAACAAAGAACAAGCAATGATTACTGTTTAACCGTCTGTTATATTGATTAACATTTAAACGATTACAGACTCGGACAGGGCTTCGCCACATCTCCAAAAACAGCATCCTGGACAAACATCCTAAGTTACCTATTTATAGGCAAGACTTGACAGCAACTAAGGAACTAGGATGCTGGATATTCGCACAAAATTTTCGTGCGAAAATCCTTTAGATTTTCGTACGAAAATTGTAACTATCATACAAAAACTTCAAAACTAAACTTATGACGCTACGAAACCCTATCTATACATCAGACATGTCCTAGACGTAGGCAATAGACGTATGTGCACCAACAGACTCCCCCTTAGATGTTGCCGCAGTCTTGTACAGTCTTCAAAACTTTTTCTTCAAAAACTTTAAACATATTTGACTTGAATCATCCGAAAAATCGCTTGCGTGGCCTTCGACGCTCCTCTGAAGCAATAGGAGTTTGATCTGTAGGAGGAGGTCGGTTGTAAGTGTTCCCGAACTTGAATCTTTCACGGGTGGCCAGCTTTCGTCGAGCTTCAATTCTTTCTTCATTATTATCTTTCTTTTTCTGTTCTTTGTCTTCAAGCTTTCTCCATGCAGTGTTCCATTCTTTTCCTGAATTAATGTTGTTAGCATAACAAACATCACAATTTTCTGGAACTGCATGGCCTGCTCCTTGTCTTTTTCTTCATAACTGATCTTGATGAAGAATAAGCGTTCAATATCTTTCTCTAAGCAGTTGACCAGCCACATAGGATCTAATACTCTGATTGCACGCCATAGCCCATAAATTCTCTTGTGCATGATCACGGTTTCAGACAAATCTTCAGACATATCCCATGATCCTTCGTCAGGCTCTACACAGATAACAGCCTCTCCAGTACTCGAATCATAATGCCGCCATTTGAAGATCTTGTAAAAATCTTGTACCATTTTCTTCAAAGGTATATTCTTCATAACGCGTGGCCTTTTCACAATCAAAGTCACATCTTTCTCTTGAGTAACTGGATCAATCTTTGTCACGGATTTCGGCTTGTGTGGCTTCCATAAGTTGAAACCATGTTCTGCCTCAAACTTGATAAGTTTCCATAGACGCTGATCATTTGGACACACTTCATACTAAACGTCTTGGTCTGAACCAGCTCTTTTACATCCCATTCTGGCAATGTCTGTATATCACCCAATCTTTTGAAGTATTGAACTCCATACTCACGTTTCAAAGCATACACATCAAGTTCCTCGATCCATCCCCAACTGATAATGTCACCCAGAGATGCGTCAGGGTCTCTGGTGAAGAAAGCCAATGGACTACGGAACTTTCTTTCAGGCGGCATCTCCTTGAACCGTTTTTTTTCATTTCTATTATATCTTCCTTTGTTGGTGGTTTAGGAGCCGACCCCTCTTTAACTGCTTCGGCTACTTTCTGCTTTAACCTCTCATCGTCACTCTCAGCAGTCATTTCATCAAGGGTAGGAAACACATCTGTCCCTCACCCGTATATCTTGCCTCTTCATTATCATCCAAATCCCAATCTTCAATGATGACTTGGTTATAATCATGGGATGTCTTCAAACGCATAGTCATTAGGCTCTAAGCTCGTGTTCTTTAGTTCCTCTTCAAAGTCAAATTCGAATGAATCTTCTTGTAAGCCAAATAATTCTGCAAGATCAGCCTTGGAGTAGTTATGCACATACTCCCCTTCTTCGACATCGTGCTCGAGATAAATGATTTTAGGCTTTGGCACTGTCCCTTCTACTAACGAATCCCCCTGAACCTGTTCATTGGTTAGTTCAAAAATAGAGTCGTTCATGTAAGCATTAACAGATAAATTTTCATTATCAAATAAACTTGCTACATATTCAAACCCTTCCTTTTCTAACTCATCAAACGTTCCATCTACCAAACCATCAATCTCTTTTTTCAGCTCCCTATCAGCAATCGCCTTTTCTCTTGTCATTGATTCTAAAACACCTTCTCCTTGTAGCACAAACCTCATGCTAACATCAGTAGACGGATCATAGATTACTAACTCAAAAGATGCTGGCACGGATTCAGCTTCCGGCGCAGACTGTTCTGTCAAAGGTGCTGATGAAGTAATTATCCATGGGTATATCATCAATCTTTTCTTTACCTGGCCTTCAGCATCAGATAGAGCTTTAGAAGCTCATTCCCTTTCAACAATATTTTGTCTAGCTTCCTCTCTCTCAATCTTCTCAATCTCACCAGCGAGAGAGATACCCAGAGTACGCAGAATCTTCTTCATAAGCTCACCTGCCTGTTGTTCGATTCATGCTCAGACTCATACTCTTCCATTTTCTTTATGATCCCTCTCATTCTCCATAACTTTGATTCTTTCTTCATAAACAGCAACTTTCTGGGAAGCCTGGAAGTATCTCGCACTATCATCAGTCACTAGCCTTAAAATCTCCCTGATACTATCCCTATCAGACTCAACGATATTTATCTTCTCATCAGCAAATTTCAACTTTTCTTCCAACTCATTGAGCCTTCCAACATAAACGTCATCAGCTATGAGCCTATCTCCCCCTGGAGTACTACCCATCTCAAAGAATTAGTCATCAAAAGATGTGTTAACTGGAGGATCTTGCTGTGTAGGATTAGCAGATGATGTTGCTTGCTCTTGAGATACAACAGTAGGATCTATAAATGGTGGAGGAGATGGAACACGAGTCTCTGTAGATGTGTGTTGAGGAGGATGAGAACATATGTTGAATCGATACGCTTGGTGTTTCAATAACTGGAGGTTGAGACGTTGGAGGAGGAGATGGAGGACGTTCAGAAGTTGTTTTTGTCATTTGAGCAGCTGGAGTCTCAGTAGGCTTTGACTTCAGTTTGATCCGAAGTTTTCTTGTAGTAGACTCAGGCTTTCTGGCTGCTGTATGTTTTACTCTTTGACCAGCTTTCTTCTTCTTTGCAGGTTTGACAATAGAAATATCTTCTTCAGCCTTCGACGGCTCATAAGTAGTGTCATCGTCACCTGTAGCCTTTCGCTTCTTTTCCTCAGTCCTTTTTTCTCTCTTTCTTTCCTCTCTTGCTCTTTTCTTTCTCTTTCTCTCTTTTCTCCTTCTCTCCTCTCCTCTGAATCTGTACTCGATGATGCCCTTCATCATCACCACCACCTGCCTCGGTTTCTACACCAACCATTCTATCGATATCTGCAGTGGCTTGTTCCAAAGTTTCTTCAACTTGAACTGATTCAGTTGGTTGCACAGTCTTTTCAACATTCACCTGTTCACTATCGGGCTCATCAATCAATCCTGTGCTAACACCTGCTGGTTTCTTCTGACGCTTTGGAGCTGATGAGGAAGTTTATGACGCTTTCTTTCTCTTTGTTGCAGTCGAAGTAGAACATGCTTTCTTCTTGCCATAGTGGCCCTTTTCACCTTCACCTTTAACATACCATATACTTCGTTTTTCAATGAAGTCCTCCATCATTTCTGCTTCATCAGCTTCATCACCACTGCCCGCTTTCCTCCATTTGCCATCTGGCGGGGCAACATAATCAGTCTTCACAAATGTTCCAAGATAGCTTAAACGATGGAGCCTTTCCCCCTTTACGGTAGTTGCTGATGTTGTGGAGGTCAGACGAAGACATGTGTTCTAACTTCAAAATGTCATCCTTCTTTTTCTCGAGATTAGGATGTAAGTGGTCAAGAATCATCTGTACTGAAACGAGGGTACTGCAAGAATCTACCCTTACCCAAATTCATCACCATCTGTTCAAAAATCATCCTGCTGAAGTTGTAGGGCATATTCAGAATCACCGCTACCATCATACACATGTGATAGTCAACTAAAGCATCCCATCCCCCTTTCCTGTGGCTTAATGAGCGTGTAATATAGTGGGTAAGAAATCTGTAGGGCAACCCAGCTTGTTGGTCTTAAACGGTGCGGAGTTCACATACCCATTGTAACCCATTCGGTAAAAGCAACCTTTCACAAACTTCTTAGTAAACCCTGTTGGAAAATTACTTTCATCTCTAAAATGCAGTACTGAGCGGATTAGATCTTCTATGATCGTAATTTCAACATCTTTATCCCCAATCTTTACTGCGACATAATAGCTTTAGAATCAGCTGATAACTCTGCTGCAGCCCGGAACCTATCGACGTGTGAGGCATAAAAATCATGATGATGTGTAAGGGCATAATAAACTGGCAGCCTCTCTAGAAAGTCTATGTATTGCTAGAACAGAGCAAACTCTGGTACATCTTTGTCGATTAAGCAGCAGGAGTTGTGTATTGGATGGAACTCATACACGGTTTTCTGTGAAACAGAGAGATGTGAGAAAGTTAGAAAAATTTTCACAAACAAAAAGTTCTCCAGATTTTCGTACGAAAATTGGTAAAGTATAACCCTTTTAAATTTTCGTGCGAAAATATCAAACCATAACATAACACTTTCTGTTATGAATTTTCGTGCGGAAATGCAATATTTTCGTGCGAAAATCTTCATCTTCCTCAACAGTTTATCTCTTTTCCAACCGACTTAAACACTTGCAATTTTTGACTTTTTCAAGAAATTGAAATGGTAAACCTTAGTTAAACTTGCTGATTTTAACATTGGAGGGTTCAATTTTAAGTTTTACCGGCTAGTTTATCCTAGATCTACATTTTAGTCCGTTTAAGGTCCAACGAGTCCAATTTTAACGGTTCAATCTGGTGAATGCCTTTGCCATTATAAGAGGTGTGCAATCAACCTCCCTAATGTGTCAAATACGTCGATAAGTGAGTGTATCAAGAGATAGAGCACAACAGCTTTGAGAGAATCAGCACCAAATTCTTTAACAGTTTTCGTGCGGAATGATCTCAGCTCACTCTTATATATAGGGCAGCTGATTTTACGTACGAAAATTTGGCTTGTGAATTTTAGCCAAATTTTCGTGCCGAAATTCATTTTCATGCGAAAATTTTTGGCTCTTTTGAAATTTTCTCAACTTTCAAACTCTTTCGTTTTTTTCAGTTCGAAATATCCACACAGTTGTCCAGTCCAAGTTAATAACCTTGTTTAACTGTTTTGGCTACCAAGTCCAAGTTACTGACCTTGGATGACCACGTTTCAAGCCAGACTTTATTTTCAGATTAGCTCCTAGCCCGTAATTCAAACGATTTTCCTCTGCATTCTGTCTCTTTAGACTTTGAAGATCTGTTCTCCATCACTGGTAGTCAGAAACTAAAGTAGAAAAAGGAAAACCTTTTTGAATTTTTTAACATTTCTAAACTAGAAACACTTAAAGCAATATGTTCAAAACATATTTACAGACATATTTTTGCGAGTTTGTGTTAGAGGATCATATCAGTTTATTGAGACACATTACCAGTACCATTGCTCTATATGACACTTTAAGTTCTTAAACAGATTTTCTTCGGATTGTCGGTATACTGGTCCACTTAAACCTCTACACATTTCTCAACTGCTTCAAGATATGTTAGGTAAATTTTAGCAACATGGCCTAATCTGTGTTTCCCACCTCAGAATATACTCCCGTATCGAGATTCCCTAGATTTCATCTCACAAGTGAATATATCTAACTAATATCTGTATAGGGGTGAAATGCGAGACCTTGAGAGCTCAGGTTAGTACTTCCGTACAGAGAAAGAAATGAAGGCTCGACTTTGGTGGTGTTCCTCTTGGGAATCTTTTAAATTTTGTATTGTAGAATGTCGTATTTTTATGACATTTTCCTTCATTTTTTATGCAGCTTTTGGGGGTGAATAATGCGAAAGTATTATACAAGTTCTAGGCCATTGCTGACTCAGAAGAACTCGTATAATACCCCAGATATCAACTAAATATAAAGACCTAGTATCTCAGAATCTGGCATTCTCTCAACCGAAATGTTAAGCCACAGATTTACCAGTTTATCTCTTTAGGTTTATATCCTGAAAGCAATTTACTGAACGTGCGAAGCCTACTGACATATCCTTAGAAAGACCTGTTTAGACTTAAACAATACATTTCTTTAGCGTACTATAGTGGTTCACTATTGTACTATCATCTCCTCTTATACCCAAAACTCTTTTTGTATTTTTCTTGAATTTTTCAATGTTTTTATATTTTTTATGATTTTTCAATGTTTTTGTATTTTTTATGATTTTTCAATGTTTTTGTATCTTTCATGTTTTTTTTCAATGTTTGTATTTTTCACAACTTTTTCTCCCCCTAAAAATCAAAAACATATTTTTTGATTTTGGTTTTAAAGAAAGCATGTAATCTATTTACAGAAAAACATTTTGACTTACCAGTAAGGATTACGTCCCAACAACGTCATCCTCAAATTCAACCTCATAAATATCCCCTGATGTCAGATTCTTTAAACCATTTAATTTTGAAAGATTTTGAAATCTTGCTCTGTTAAAAGCTTTTGTGTAAAAATCTGCCTTTTGGTCATCAGTGTGGATTTTCACAATTCGTATCAACTTTTTCTTGTGACAGTCACGGATAAAGTGATATCGAATTTCGATATGTTTAGTGCGTGAGTGTTGACAAGGATTGACCGTGATATCAATAGCCGCCTTGTTATCTACCAATATGGGCGTATCAAGAAATTGCAGACCGTAGTGTCTCATCTGTTGTTGTATCAACAGTATTTGGGAACAACAACTGGATGCTGAAACGTATTCAGCTTCGCAAGTAGAGAGAGCGAGCACTGTCTGTTTCTTGCATTGCCACGTTACCAAACGCGTTCCAAAGAACTGGCAGCCGACAGTTGTTGATTTCGCGTTCTGCTTGCAGCAACCAAAATCAGAGTCAGAGTAACCCGCAAGGTTGAAATCGTCGTGACGTGGATACCACAAGCCGGTGCTTGGGCATCCTTTCAAATAGCGCATGATCCTTTTGATGATCAACAGATGTGATTCCTTCGGACTAAACTGATATCTGGCACAAAGGCATGTGGGGTACATGATATCCATTCGAGAAGCTGTGAGTTACATCAAGGGTCCGATCATGGAGCGATATAAAGTTTCATCCATATTGTCTCCATACTTGTCTGGAAAAATGTCATGGTTTGTGGCTAACGGGGTAGATGCGGGTTTAGTTCCTGTCATGTCGAATTTCTCCAACACGTCATTAACATACTTCGTTTGGTGAATGAAAATATCGTCTGGCAGTTGTTCAACCTGAAGCCCCAAAAAGAATTTCATCTCTCCCATAGTGCTCATTTCGAATTTTTCTTTCATGACTTTCTCGAAGTCCTTGCACGCTGTTCATTTGTCGATCCAAAGATGATATCATCCACATAGATTTGTACAATAATCAGATGTCCATCTACTTCCTTTGTAAAGAGGGTGCTGTCTACTATTCCTCTGGTGAATTGATTAGGCAGTAGGTGCTTGCTAGGCTCTCGGGGCCTGGTGTAAACCATAAAGAGCTTTGTTCAGCAAGTAGACCTTGTCTTTGTGAATCGGATCGACAAACCCCGGTGGTTGGCCGACATATACCTCCTTTTTTACCTTACCGTATAGGAAAGCAGACTTCACATCTAATTGGTACACTTTGAAACCTTTCCATGAGGCGAATGCCAGGAAAATGTGGATAGCTTCTAGATGTGCGACTGGGGCATAGACCTCGTTGTAGTCTATCCCTTCTTGCTGACGAAAACCTTGAACTACGAGCCGAGCTTTGTTTCGAACAACCACTCCTCTATCATCTTTTTTGCAATTGTAAACCCACCGTGTGCTTATCTTTTTCTGCTTTGGCGGTAGGTCAACAAGTTTCCAGACTCCAAGTTTCTAGAATTGCAATAATTCTTCCTACATTGCTTCCACCCAACTGTCATCTTTAAGAGCATCTCTGATATTTCCTGGTTCGACCTGAGAAACAAAACAACTATGAGAGAATTTATTTTGGAGTGGAGCAACTTTGGAATAAAAACAACGTAGATCCTTATTGATTTGATTTCGCGTTTTCACGCCCGTTTGTAGTTCTCCAATGATGTTATCTGATGGATGTTAGGAGACTGATCTCGGCATTACTTCGCCTGGAACATTTACTAAGCTTTCTAAATTTGTGATATTCTGATCAGCAACTTGTTCTGAGGAAGTGGCCTCATTTCTCGCACTAGTTTCGGTAGCTTGATTGTTGAGATAACTTGTAATCTCTTCTGATCCTTCATCTGAACTGGAATCCCCATTATCGAAAGTAGGATCTTGTTCCGGTTCAGTGTTTGCTGGCAGCGGGGAAGCTGGTTTAACAACTGGTTCTGACTGAGTGCTGCTTGGAACTGCTTCTGAGGAAGGAGTTGTTGTTGGAGAGATTACCAACGGCCCTGTTAGTTGCTCTTAATTCGATATCTAATGTTGAAATAGCAAGATAAGTTCTTCCTCAGACGGTTCTTCAGGCAGATCAAATGAATTCCACAACCCATCGTAATTGAACAGCCATGGATCTCCAGGTTTTTGCATGGGCGTTGTATATCTCTGGCAATCAATGTGTTGAGCAACAATTACCTGATTTAAGCTTGGGAGAAAGACTTGCTTTTGTGGACTTGCATATCCTACGAAGAATCCTTCCAAAGATCTGGCTCCAAATTTTCCTTTCGGGTCCAATACGGTACACCATGATCCAAAAAGTTCCAAAAACTCTAGATTAGGTTTTCACTGGTTAAGAAGTTCGAAGCATGTCTTTTTGTGTTTATTGACCGTCAATACGTGGTTGAGGGTGTAACATGCAGAGGCAACAGCTTCGCTCCAAAAACTGATAGGCAACTTAGAATCAGCAAGCATTGTGCGTGTAGTCTCAATAAGCGTTCTGTTCTTTCGTTCAGCTACTCCATTTTGTTGAGGAGTATAGGGGGCATTGAACTCATGATGAATACCCTTAGCGTTGCAGAATTCGAGCATCTTTTTGTTCTTAAACTCAGTACCGTTGTCACTTCTGATTCTGTTGATAGGCAATGGTAATGGTTTTCAATCTTTTAAAACAAGATCATCAAATTGACGAATGTTTCATTCTTGCTTTCTTGAAAGAAAACCCATGAGAATCTTGAGAAATCATCGGTTACAACCAGACAGTATAGATCTCCTGTAATACTTTTCACATTGACAGGTCCAAAGAGATCCATGTGTAGCCTTTCTAGTGGAAGTTTGATGGAGTTGAGAAGCTTTCTCTGGTGTGACTTCTTGTGCTGCTTCCCCTTTTTGTAGCTGATACAGTCGTCTGACAGATGAAAATTTTTGAGATTCACCCCTTCCACTAGATTGTTGTGTACCAGAAAATTCATCTTCCTTAAGTGTATGTGACCCATCTTCCTATGCCATAGGATTGATTCTTTCTCAGTAGCCTTTGATTCAAAACACTGTCCCTCTTTTGAAGTAGTGGATGAGACGCACATATCTAAGACATATAGATCATTTTCTCGCGGAGCACGCATAAGGATCCACTCCTCAGGAATAACGAAACCAGGTTTGAGAATAATACATTCTTTGTCGTTGAAGTGAGTTGTGAACTTCTTATCACAAATCTGCGAGATGCTCAAAAGATTTTTCTCAAGTTCAGCGATGTAGTTTACTTTGTCAAAAGATACGACTCCATTTGTCAAGATTCCTTCTCCCACGATCTTGCCGCCCTGTGTTCTGGCAAACCCAACATATCCTCCCCTGATGGCTTTAACATTGTACAACAACGCCAACATCCCTGTCATGTGCCTAGAAGCTCCACTGCCATTATCCACTCTGAAATGATTGACCTTGGAAGCCCCTGCACATATTAAAAGCATATTACTTAAACAGAGAGACCCAAGCCCTTTCGGTCTTGGGTGGGACGACAATGTCGACTTTTGGAACTTTGGCAACTTTGTCATCTTTCTTAACCTCAACCCACTGTCCAGTCTTAAATTCAGTCTTATCTTTTGATTTGACTGGAACATTGGTTGATTTTGGAGTTATAGGAGATGTTTTAGCTTTGGCTACCTAGGTTTGTGCCTCTGAAAATGCCATTTTGATCTAAAGTTTGGATTCTTCTTTTCATTTTTCTTTGATGTTTCACCAACTTCAAATTTGGAAATGATCTCAGTTGGTGATTCCTTGATAGTATTGGCATTGTCATTTCTCTTTAAAATTTTTGTTGGCACAAACACTGGACCCTTTTTCTTCTCATCTACTGTAAACCTCTTTTGTTCATGAACAGGTTTTGGACGATTTTGTTAACATTGTCGTGCAATATGCCCAACTTTGTTACACCTGTAACAGGTTCTACTGTCATTTCCACCAGTGTGTTCCAAAGCCTGTTCACGAAGCTCCTTTTCTTTCTTAAACTCTTTGTTGGTTTGTTTGTTAATAATCTCTTTTTCCTCAACAGTGTTGGTTCCAAAAACAAACTCAACTTTATTTGTAAAATCTTGTTTTCGTGATTTGTTGTTTCGTTTCTTCTCAAACCCTAACCCATCCCTTTTGTTTTCAGGATAACCTCTACCTCTGGGATGAATGTTTTTGTGAGTTTTCTTTGGTTTGGAGTAGAAACCAGCAACATTCTTCTCAAGTTCGGATGTTTCAACTTCAACGAGTTTAAAGAATTTATCGACACGGTCAAAGTTAACATTTTGTACTGGAATTCTATCAGTGTATAGTTATCTGATCTTTCATTTGTAATAACTACATTAGCATCACTAAACATTTGTGTTGTGATAAATTTAGAAACTTTTCACTTCAGATGTGACTTGACTCAAATTATCATTGTTTGACTCGACTTCATAATGTGCTGTCAGATCATTTCAACATTTCAAACTTTTTAACCAATTACATTCTTCTCTGTTTTGAATAGTCGTCAGATTTCAGCACTCGTACTCTTTCTGAGAGATTTAAATCAGTCTTATCCTCCGTCAGATGTTTCTTGGATAGCTATTCACATAGGATGGATGATCGAAATTTCAGACTTTACATTACTGCTTTCCGTTTGTAAGTACAGACTACATGCGTAGAGTAATGTTTACATTGTAACCCTTATCCTTCCAGAATTGAATTGACTCAAATTATATGTTTGACTTAGCACTTTCATAAATTATGTGTGCAGACTCATTTTCAAACACATTTTCAAACACTTTTTTTACCACCTCAGATTCACATTCCTTCTCTGTTTTTGAATATGTTACGTCAAGATTTTCAGGCAGCTCGTTATTCTTTTCTGTGAGAAGATTTAAATTCAGCGCCTTATCCACTCCGTCAGGATGTTTCTTGGCATAGCTATTCCACATAGGAGGTGGAACATGATCGTAAAATTTTCCAAGACTTTTCTTACCATCTTTACTGCTTTCGGTTTTGGTAGAATGTGATCGAGGACATACATGCTGGTAGAGTAACTGATTAACAATTTGTTAACCCTTTCTCACTTCCAGAATGTGAACTTGACTCAGAATTATCATTGTTTGACTCAGCACTTTCATAAATTGTGCTGTCAGACTCATTTTCAAACACATTTTCAAACACTTTTTTTACCACCTCAGATTCACATTCCTTCTCTGTTTTTGAATATGTTACGTCAAGATTTTCAGGCAGCTCGTTATTCTTTTCTGTGAGAAGATTTAAATTTAGCGCATTATCCACTCCGTCAGGATGTTTCTTGGCATAGCTATTCCACATAGGAGGTGGAACATGATCGTAAAATTTTCCAAGACTTTTCTTACCATCTTTACTGCTTTCCGGTTTCGGTAGAATGTGATCGAGGACATACATGCTGGTAGAGTAACTGATTAACAATTTGTTAACCCTTTCTGTTTCAATTCTGGTTTTCTCCAGCTCACTTTTCAGCTCAACAATTGTGTTAATGTGAAGATTGATGGCCATTTGTTTGTCCATCACAGTTGCTTTGAGCATTGAAAGTGTTTTGTCATCTTCTTTGACAGTTTTCTCATACTGTCGAATGGTCCTGCTGAGCTTATCATATGATTCTTTTACGGTGTTGTAATCGTATGACAGCTTATCATTGTATGTTTTAAGTTCTTTAAAAGCTTTTTCTTTCTCAGCACATTGCTCACATGCTTCTGCACATCTTAAACATGAGCTGACCAATTCGACAGTTTGAGCTTTGATTGTTTCTTTAGCTGTTTCAACCTTTTCTACCTGTTCTTACATACTGACTACATCGTTTATATTGGCCATGAGTGCTTTGTTAGCAATATCGGTTAAGCTCTCCAGTGTTACAGGCTTGGTTACATCAATCACCTCCATATATTCAGACTTTGTCTCCTCAGGACTTTCCTCTTTATGACCCGATCGAAGCTACCTGCAAAAGTTTTCAGAATTATGTCAAATAAACAGGATTTAGGGGTACCTGCTAGATGTTCCTCTTCCTCTGCTGAAGTTCTGAAGTAATCTGCCAACACTTCTTCCATCTCTTCTTCTGAAACTTCTTCAGATGCTTCTGGTTCTTCCATGTTTTCAGCAACAAGTGCAAGACTTTCCTTTTTGGAGATGAAATTATTCCAATTGAAACCTTCATCTTCCTGGGTTACCACCAGAGCTTTATCTTTGGAGTTCGAAGATCCATCTTCGATCTGTACCAATCTTTTCTCTGGTTGTGATCGATGATAGATTGCCTTTTTGTAATAGTCATCCCCAAACGGATTATGATTGCCTTTTACTTCTCGGTTTGGGCATTTGCGCTTGAAGTGCCCTTTCTCCCTGCACTTGAAACATGTGACTTTGGACTTATCAAAGCCTAATTTTCCGTCAAGGCCCCTTAAATCATCTCTTCCAGTAATTTCCATGAAACGCTGAGCCCTTCGAACCACTGATTGCTATGCAGCACATGATGTCAATTAATTCCATCTCTTCTGGATCAATTTGGTCGTAGTCTTCTTTGGTCATTTCTGGATTTCCGATACGACCGGCTACAAGACTTTCATATGATTCTAGAACTGCTGCAAGGAGCACCATATGTTGTTTAGCAGTTTGCTCATTGAAGTCTTGAGCGTTCTGGAGATTTACTACGATGTTGCATTGCAGGATTCTCTGGTTAGAGTTGGATTAACTCTGTTGGTTGCTCTGTGGTTGATTTGAGCTTTGAGACGATTGTTATCCTTGGTGATTGTTTGGATTGAAGGAAGCAAAGGTTTGAAATCCACTGGACTGATTGGTGGCTGGACTAGCATTTGTATTAGCATTGAAGGTTGTTTAGATCTTGGGACTCTGAATAGGAGTGTTTGGGTTACCTTTGTAGTATAGGCTGACATCCTGTTGCGATTTTGATTTGTTGCCTTTTGCCATTTTCTGCATTTCTAGCTCGTGCCCTTCCAATTTTTCAATGAATCTCGGCAAACTGAGACTGTCATACTCAGCTCCATTCTTCAGAATTGTTAGATATGTTGCCCAATCTCTTTCCGCAAAGAATCTGTCAGTTTGTCGACTAGCTCTTCATTTGTCTTGACAATTCCTATACGCTTCATCTGTACTACCAGGTGACAATACCTTTCTATGAGTTGCTTCATATTCTCGCCTGGAAGAACATTGAACACTTCAAATTCTTTGTTCCGTAACTCCTTCTTTCCTTTTCTAATATTAGTACTTCCTTGAGCTCTTAATCGTAAGGCGAGCCATAGTGAATGAGCATCGTCATCGTGTTGCAGGAGAACTAAAATCTCTTCTTTTATGGCCTATTGAAGGAGATTCATCATCTTCTTTTCAGTGATGCATTTTTCTCGCTCATCATCGGATAGACGCGCCACTGTTTTCTCAATGCCAAGTTCATTAAGTGGTGGTTGATACTTGTATTCGAGTGTGAACCAAACTGTTAAGTTTATTGCTTGAACCCAGTTCTTGAAATGCTCACTCCAACTTTCATAGTCTTTGATGTTCATGAGCTTTGGAGGCTTTGTAGTGGTTCCCATTTCATTTTTAAGATTCATGTTCTGGGCTATTACGGAAGCTGTAACGGCTTGTGTAGCCAACGCGTTATGGAATTCTTCTTCACCTGACATCTTGTCAAAAACTTAAAACAGAAAACAGATTAACCTTGTTAACTTGAAGTTGACTGAAAATTGAGTTTTGACACAAAATTTTCATACGAAATGGGTGCTGGATTTTCGTACGAAAATCTAGTTTTCGTGCGAAAATTGAAATTTGATGCGAAAATCTTGTTGTTTTGTTACTTCAATCTTTTCAGGTTTTAGTCCTCTAATTTTTGTACGAAATCTAATATTTCGTGCGAAAATACTTGTCTTTTTCAAGTACTTGTTCACAATTTCACGTTTTTGATGATTTCAGGCATGATTTTGATGGATTTTAGGTTTGTTTGATTCAATAAGCTGATTAGTGTCGATTTTAACATGGTATACTAATAGCCGAGTCTAAATAGTCCTTGAAATCCTTCAGATCTAAAATAAGTTCCAAGAAAGAGTAGAAGAAGAGTTTCCAATGGATGAATCTTGAACTTTGAAGGTTGAATCCAACTGAAACTTGGTTGTTTGTTCACAAATCTGACCTTAAGGCTCTGATACCACTTGTGAATGCTTAGGATCGGACCCAACTTAGTGAGCTTTCGGTCAGACTTGCTCAGCTAACAGAGGCGAAATTCATTGTTAGCTGATTGAACAAACAAATAATAAGCAATGATTACTGTTTAACCGTCTGTTATATTGATTAACGTTGTAACGATTACAGACTCGGACAGGGCTTCGCCACTGATCTCCAAAAACAGCATCCTGGACAAACATCCTAAGTTACCTATTTATAGGCAAGACTTGACAGCAACTAAGGGACTAGGATGCTGGATTTTCGCACAAAATTTTCGTGCGAAAATTTTGTGCAGATTTTCATACGAAAATTGTAACTATCATACAAAAAATTCAAAACTAAACTTCTGACGCTACGAAACCCTATCCATACATCAGACTTGTCCAAGACATAGGCAATAGACATATGTGCACCAACAATATAGACTTAGAGTGCGAAGCACTCGTCCTATTATATTTCTCAAAGGCCTTTCCGTAGCCTTACTTACGGCTGCATCGATGCGAGCCTGGAAGTCGTCTTCGATAATTACTATATTCGCTTTGTATCGACTGTCGTTGTTGTGGTGACTGCTTGCACTGTCAGAGTGAGCCATTCTAAATTCTTTATGCTATATACCGAAATAAGTATTTTATATGTTAGTCATGGTATGGCTAAACCATTCAGAATTTTTATCTAAGCCAAATGTATATAACCTAGGCCTCAAAAGGACCATCATAGGTATTTATAAGATTGGACGTAGTCCATGATTTTTAGATAGCGGATCATAATGTCGCATCTGTTATTGTCACATTGACAATTTAAGATAGCTCGTGAGCTTGTCACAAGGACGGAAGATGTAGGACAAAAGGCCTTTGCAACGAAGACTAACAAGATTTGAACAGAGAGTCAAAAACTACAACTATCACTGTCACTAATGGACAAAGTATATCGATGGCCCGTTGGCACTATATCACCAATGGATGTTATATTATAACCCACAGATAATACACCTCTAGTGGGTGTTAGAATATTTATCATCATAATGATGACATTCGTCTTGATCACAAGGATCATTTAGACTTATTATTTTTGAATCAAAGTTCAATTTTTGATGGCTAGTGTGGTTCCTCACGCCACACTGTCAGGAGTGTTAATATTACTTGAATATTAACATAGAATGATGTCTTAAAATGGTTTAACAGGTTAGCCATGATCGCATTGACCATAGGGGCTTAGAGGTTTAAACATAGTTACTACCTCTCGATAGAAAGGATAATCTTCCTTAACTATCACGGTAGAAGATTATTCCATCTTAACAACCATTTATTTTCCCAATTAATGTGACTTAATCACTTGGAAGGTATAAACCATCAAGAAGATCTTTTTGGAATTTTATGATAGAGCAATAAAATCGAATTAAAATCGAGACGTGCGCTGACCAAAAGAGGTAACAAGAATGCACATTAAAGCAAAATTCCATAATTTTAACATATTTTGCCTCTGAGGAGGTCTTAATACAAAATCTTGCCCACGCAGGGGCGATTATAAGAAAAATAGACCCACACAGGGGTTTTAAAGAAATAACAATGTCCTCGCAAGGACTTTTTGGAATTTAAAATTACATAAAAGTAAATAAAAAACTTGGTTGGTTTCTTCTCTGACTTCTTAACTTGTGCCGCATTTCCTTGACATGATCTAAGGCCTCATTAATAGCCTCGAGGGGTACTTACGGTCGGGTTGAGGCTGAGGTGGAGGTGGTAGCGGCTTAGGCGCAACTGGATACGGATATCCATAAGGTGGATACCCAGTAGCAGCATAAGATGAGTAAGGAGGTGGGTAATTAGGGTAAGAGGGATGATAAAGGTTATTATGAATGACTGCATCATAACAAGGATCGTGCTCTAGACCATGGTGGATGAAGAAACCCTAGATCAACTAGACCGGAATCTACGTAGATCTATGGAATGGGCTCTGCATAAAAGGAGTTAATCTTCCGTATGGTTTCACGATGATGTAGAATGAAACAGTACTCCGGCTGATCCTGCAAACAGAACACCGTTAGCTCGCCACGGGGAGAAGGGGGTTCTCTCCGTGACCACCCTCCGGCGTGAGAATAAGAACAGGTAGTCGGAAGTAAAGTATTGTAAGAGGGAGAGAGTGGTTGAGAGTGAATACCTTTCCTTGAACTCCAAGTCACTTATTTATAGTCGGTGTTTGGTGCCAAAAAGAGAGATGTTAACTTTAACGGAATCTTCTGCTTTTCCATTAATGTTTGTGCCAATTCGTTAGTGCACACGTATCGTGAGCTTATCAGCGGTTAGGGAGGTGCCACGTGTCAACATGAGATCACTGTATTTTATAAATGTGAGCATGCCATCACCGTGATCTTCCTCAGCCGTCCAGATGCTGCCATGTGGCAATTGGTTATAACCGAAAAGATGCTTGCACGATTGGGTTTTAGTGGCTTCTAGAAGATTTCACAGTTGTTACCCATCTGTTGTTTCCCACGTGTACATTCTGTTACAACAGAAACGATTCCCTTTGCTTTTGCACCAATTCAAGGATTTTGCTAAGGGAAAGTTTCTCAGGATTAACGGTTTCCTTGCGTGAGAAGCGCAAGTCAGTTAACTGATCTTCTTTCTTCTCCCTGCTACTTAGCGCAACGTTTGGTGGATACTTGCTCTGATATAAATATCCGTGCAAGGTTTGTGCATGAAGAATTATCTAATGAGATTGTTCAAGGTTAACTTTGAACCTTGCGCGAGCCCGCGCAAGGTAGTTAAATGAAGTATTTATCCATAGAGATTGTTCAGGCTTTAACTTTGAACCTTGCGCGAGCCCGCACAAGGTAGTTAAATGAAGTATTTATCCAGAGAGATTGTTCAGGCTTTAACTTTAAACCTTGCGAGCCGCACAAGGTAGTTATATGATCCTTTCCTCCCTTAGATATTTGGCGCAGAGTTCTAATAAATCCTATTTTGGCAGAGATGTCTGCGTGAAGTCTCCTTAGTAATTAATAATGGGTATGGTTTCCTTGATTGGCGCAAGGTTTTTGGGACCATACCCCTTCAAGTCCCACCAGTCCAATGTTGCTCCTATGTAAGAATAAAAAGTAGGTGGAGCACTGGACTTGAGATAAATGTGCTGCGCTGGGTAAGTATTGGCCTTTTGTTGTTTTGTGCATCTTGGTGTTGTGTCGTAAGTGAATTTTGAAAAAGTAATTGAATTTCAAATATACTTGGACACGTGTCACTTAACCAGATGATGTAGTTTGTGAGGATGTACGTTCTTGAGACGTGGTGGTACTGTTGATAGGTTGTCAACAGTACAAATCTTAGAGCATTTAATGTTATTTCGGCGACACTCGCGCGCGTGAGGCGGTTACTGTTCCCCACTCGCCCCTGCAGTTACCTGGGATACGTGACTGTCGCAAAAGTCACTGCAGTCAAATCTCGCATTAATTGCGATTAGTATATAAAGGGATCAACGATCCACTTGCTTCTTCACCAGATCATATCTTAGAGAAAGAAAATCTTGTGTTCATATATTCCGGTGACGTTCAAAGTTTTCTGATTGTTATTCGAAGTTTGAGTTATGGCCACCGGTGCAAGCTTTGCTGATATGCCAACGACGTCAAGTTTACCACCATTGAAGTGGTCGAAAGAGGATTTTGACAATCTTGCTACCAACTTCTTGTTCGCTCCGTCTTGGAAGGCGTTTTTTCCGGCAGTGAATGCCACGGCAGCTGATGCTCCGACCGGTTATATTACTCTTTTCTATGACTACTTTGCCGAGGGCAAATTTCGGCTTCCTGTGACCCACTTCATGTTTGAGATCCTTAATTACTATAAGTTCCATATTTCCCAACTGAATCCGATGGGGATGGTGAGGGTCCGGCACTTTGAATTTGTTTGCCCGTCGATGCAGATCATATTGACGGTCGAGAAGTTTCGGGTCTTCTATCAGTTGCATTGCTCGTTGGGATTCTACTCATTCCTACAACGTGTGCAAGCAAAACGTTTGTTGTTAGTGCCACCCAAATCTTACCACGACTGGAAACAAAAGTTTTTCATCATAAAGGCGGCAGTAATCCCGATGAAGATGACTTTCCGGGCCGGTGATGATATAGAGCTGGAAACCCTCCCCATACCTGCCGATGAGGTGTGGTACCAGGACAATAAAGATGTGCCCAACGTTGTTTTACCAGAGAGGGCCCTCATCGCTGCTGGGATGAGTATTTTCTGGAAGAAAAAACGCCGGGAAAAACTAGTGTACACTGAAGATGGAACTGGTACGTGACCGTTTAACTTCCTGGTAATATCTTTTACTAGATATGTACTGATGCAAAAATATTTGTGATATAGTTGCGCCGCTCTACTTGATATCCTTCAAGAGAGAAAAAGGGAAAATGGCCGTCGTGCCCATTGCTGAGGGTGAGGATACCTGGTTCTCGCAGATCCTGGGGAATTTTGAGTTGCCCAAGAAGGAGGACCTGGAGGCGCAACCGTCCTCTACGACTGGTAATTAAACTTTTACAATGCCTAACTTAATATTGCAATATTACTCTTGAACATATTTTCTAAGTAATATTGCAATATAACTAACGGCGCAACTCTTGTTCAATATTATTGATTATGTAGGTGATTTGCTAAACTTGGGCGTAGGCCCTGACTCGAAGAAGAAAAAGAAGCCAACTGCTGCTGCAGCTACTGCACCTCCTCTATTCAAACCAGATCAAAAAACCAAGCCATCAGCTGCTCCGAAAGCTGAGGGTAAGAAAGGTACCCGTCTCGTATCTGACTCTTGGTGTGATTATGTGGTGGTGTCAGACTCACTAGAGGGTCTCGCCTGTAGGTTTGAGGAAACCAAAGCCAGAACCCATTGACACGTCCTCTCTTCCTACCTCGAGCCCAGACGATCATTTGAAAATTCCTTCAAGCCCGGAAGCGGCGTTGAAGCGCACTTCCAAGAAGAGGAAGGAGTCTGAAACTAAACCTCTTGTACCAACAAAGGATGCGCATTGGCAAGAAGGGCAATCTGGATGCTTTCGCAAAGAAGTTCTCACCTGGTATGTTCGGTTTGTTACGCATTTCTGTCAGAAAATTTGTGCAGAATCTTATACTTGGTATTTGTTAATATGTCTGCTGTGAAAATGGTGAAGGCTGCGCCGGCCACCTCATCTGCTATACCATCGTCGCGCAGGCCTGAAAATGTTGAGCAGGGAGATGCGGAGCGAGAGGCACCCTTTTCTGACTCTGACCCCATCATCCCAGAAAATATTGAGAAGGTGACTCCAGAAGAAGAGTCTAAAAAATTTGATGCTTAGAATCCTGCTGGCGAGCAGGTTAAAGATACTGCTACAGACGCTACAAGGAATCCTGCTGAAGAGCAGGTTAAAGATACTATTTCAGATGGTGGGGTGAAAGATACCGCAACTGCGGAGCAAGAGAAAATCTCTACCCCTATGCCGTAGCCTTCGAAGTGTATATCTAAGGGAGTGGGCCCTTCAACACAAAGCGAAGGTTTTACGTCTTTTGATGATTCTGATGAGGAGTCGCCCATTCGCCCAGAGGAGACGCCTGGGGATTACTATTATCGTTCTTATTCTTAGAAGCGGGCCTCTGCGATCCATCAGCCTATGTGGAAGGTTAAACAGGGTGATGTTTTTAAAGATTGGCACTCCTGCAGGGAGTGGTATAAGGGCATCTTCCCTCCGGCGGAGGTGAGGCGCCAAGAAGAGAAAGACCACGAGGCTAAATATGAGTCATATTTGCAAAAGTTCGCCCTTGCCTCTTCCACAATAAACAGGATTGTGCACGAATGGCGCAGTAATGAACAAGGAGTGGAGGTTGAGGTTGACAAAGCGAAAGCCAAATTTGAAAAAGATAAGATGTTAAAGATGATCGTGGATTTTAAGGCTGAAAAAGCCAAGTTTGAGGAGGAAAAGAAGACCGAGGAGTGGTCAGCGCTGTCTTGGAAGCGCAAAGCTATGGCTATGGCTGTAAGTAGTGACAGAGTATTTTATTCATACTGATAAAGCGTAAAGCTATGGCTGCCACTAAGATTACATAAGAAATAAAGTAAGCAGTCTCGTTATGCAACGCTCAGAAGTTGCTTAGAGGACTGAGATTACATATAACATCTGCGTAGTTGTTGGGCGTTCCAGGTTCGAGGAACACTGGATCCGTCCATACGCTTCAGAGTGTACGCGCCTTTTCCCAATACTTCATTTATCACGTAAGGACCTTCCCATCACGGGGCTAACTTCCCCGGTTTTTCGGCATTTGACGCTTCATTATCGCGAAGAGCAAAGTCACCAAGAAAAAAAGGAGCAGATGCGTACCTTTTGTTGTAATACCTTTCAAGCTGAGACTTGTACTTAGCTTCACGAATCGCTGCATTCTCTCGTCGTTCTTCCAATAAGTCTAGATCGATGTGCCTTTGTTCTTCGTTATCTTGTTTTTCCAAAGCTAGCATTCTTGGAGATGGTAACCCAATTTCAGCAGGAATCACAACCTACGTGTCGTACACAAGGCTAAAAGGAGTTTCTCCAGTGCTAGTCTTGGGCATAGTTCGGTGTGCCCACAAGATGCTAGGCAATTCGTCAACCCACCCTCGCTGGGCCGTGCCAAGGCGGGCTTTGATACCGTCGACCAACTGTTTGTTTATGCTCTAAACTTGACCATTTGTTTGTGGATGCGCAACAGAAGCAAAGACATGCTGGATTCCCATTTCTGTCATCCACGTTGCAACTCTTCAGCCGTTAAATTTTGACCGTTGTCTACAATAATGCGCATGGGCAGACCAAACCGACAAATAATGTATTCCCAGATGAATTTTTGAATTACCATCCTTGTAGTAGAAGCTAAGGGCTTAGCTTCAACCCATTTGGTTAAGTAATCGACCGCGACGATGATGAACTTGACTACGCCGGGCGCATGTGGAAATGGTCTAACTAAATCAATGGCCCATTGTTGAAAAGACCAAGCTGTTGTGACGGGTACCAAAGGATTCTTTGGGCGCAACGTTTTAGGGGCATGCCTTTGGCAGGACATGCATTTGTGCAAGATCTCTACAGCGTCAACGTACATTCCGCGCCAATAATACCCTGCGCTTTTCACTTTTCTACTACCATGCGCGGCCCAGAATGTATACCACATAGCCCCTCATGAACCTCCCTGATCAGGTACTGTGCATCATGTTTGTTAACAAAGCGGAGAGAAGGACCCATGTAAGAGCGTCGGTACAGAATACCGCCAACCATCTCGTAATTGAGGGCTTTGCACCGTAACTTTCATGCTTGCGCTTTATCTTCTGGCAAAGAACCATGTAACAAGTACATCATTATTGGAGACATCTATGATGGATCTCCTACTTCGACAATTGTTACTTGTCTGAGAGGGTCTGATGGATTACTTAAAACTTCGATACGAACCTCCTTTTCTAAATGTTTAAAACTAGTTGCTGCTAGTTTACTTAGAGCGTCAGCATGTTTGTTTTCGCTTCGCTTTACGTGTGTGACTTTAAATTGTTGGAACTGTGCTATAAGGGCCTTAGCTTGCGCCAAGTACAAAGCCATGATATCTCCCTTTGCATCGTACGTCCCAATTACTTGCTCAGCAACTAGTAAAGAATCAACATGGGCTTCTAAATTTGTTGCACCCATTTTGATAGCGAGGCGTAAGCCTGCTAGGAAAGCTTCATATTCGGCCTCGTTGTTGGTGCTTTTAAAATCCAATTAAATTGCATATGTGAATTCTGCTCCATCTGGACTCACTAATCGAAGACCTACTCCAGCCCCATCATTGTTTGATGCGCCATCTGTAAACAGTGTCCAGGCTCTTTTGTCTATGACCGGGACTGGGTTTTGAATTGCTTGACACTCTTCATTTTTATCAGCGGGAATTTCAGCGATGAAATCTGCCAAAACTTGCCCTTTGATAGGTGGTCTAGGTTTATAACAGATGTTATAACCCCCAATTCTATTGCCCACTTCGCAAGTCGTTCAGAAACATCTGGCTTGGCCAAGACTTGGCCAATGTGAAAATTTGTTAAAACTGTAATAACATGTCCTGAAAAGTATCTTCGTAGCCTGCGCGAGGCGTGGACCAATGTTAAAACTAATTTCTCCATAATTGAATACCTTGTCTCTTGATCATTCAACATCTTGCTGACATAATAAATTGGAGACTAGACTCCTTCCTGTTCTACCAACAAGACAGCACCTACTGCTACCTCAAATGCAGCGAGATATAAGACCATGGGTTCTTTTTCGCGAGGAGCAGCAAGTGTAGGAAGTTGAAGTAAACAATCTTTCATTTGCTGGAAAGCTTGATCAGCTTCAGGAGTCCATGCGACCTCTTTGCTCTTCGTACAATTGCGTAAGGTTCGAATAAATGGATAAGACTTTGTAGCATGATTGGCGAGGAAGGGGTTTAGCGCAGCTAACCTTCCAGCCAAACGTTGCATCTCTTTGATGGTAGTAGGAGAAGACATTTTTTGTATTGCTTCGACCTTCTCAGGATTAACCTTGAAACCGTCTTTGGTGACGATGAAACCCAAAAATTTGCCCTCCTCCATGCCGAAGGTGCATTTGCTTGGATTTAACTTTAAATTTACCTTTCACAGAGAATCGAAAGTTCGTTGGATGTTATCTAACATAGTTTCTTCTGAATTGCTCATAATGACCAAAGCATCAATGTAGACTTCCACAGTTTTCCCGATATCATCCCCAAAAACTGCATCCATCAATCTTTGCTAAGTAGCTCAGGGGTTGCGGAGACCAAAAGGCATCTTGGTGTAACAAAAAAATGCCCTTCTCCGTGTGAAAAGCTGTTTTATCTTCGTCCTCTTTTTTCATCAAGACCTGATGATAACCTTTATAACAATCTAGAAAACATTTCCAGCGAAAGGAAGCTAATGAGTCAACTTTTTGTCAATCTCGGGAAGAGAATAACAATCTTTCGGACACGCCTTGTTTAAATCTTTAAAATCTACGTACCTCCGCCATCCGCCATTATGTTTCTTTACCATGACTAGGTTTGCCACCAGGGTTTGGTATTTGACTTCACGCAGAATACCAGCATTTAGTAATTCGGTGACTTGTTCGTTCATTGCCTCTGTTTTTTCTGACCCGAGGCTGCGCTTTTTCTGTACAACTGGTTCTGCTGATGGAAATACATTCAGACAATGTTCCGCAACGTCACGTGGGACACCGACCATATCGGCAAGTGTCCAGGCAAAAATGTCCTTGTTGCGAAACAACAGTAGTTTAAGTTTTGCGCGAATTTCAATACTGATTGCAGGTCCTAACGAGATTGTTTGCTCGGGATACTTATTGTTGAGTACCCATTTTTCTAGTTCGTTACTTGGCAATGTCTTGACAGCCTTAATAACTGGTTCTTCAATAGACATGATTTCTTTCCCCGCGTAAAGTATAGCTATACCATTTGGTGTTGGAAAACCACAAGCAGCATGTGGAACGGAGGTAATCATACTAAAATCACGCTGTGCGCGGCGTCCCAATAGTATATCGTGACGGGAATTTGCCTGCATCACCATGAAGATGACGTTACTCGTTCGAGAACACCTCCCATCAGATAAAGTAACAGGAAATAGAATTTGTCCTAGAGGAAAGACAGCCTCATTGCAGAATCCAGTTAACGGGAAATCAACTGGTTCCATGCGTGCCTTATCCTCAGGATCTAGCTGCTTGAAGCACTGCTCATACATAATATCCATGGAACTACCAGGATCTATAAACATATAATCTGTTTGGTATTGTCCAAAGATACCTGTGATAACCACTGGCCGGTCTTCTTGAGGACCTCCTGGAACGATAGGAAAAATGACTTGCTACTCGCGCCATGTGTTGTTTTGCAAGTGTTGAAGGCTACGCTTGCGCGACGCACCTCCCTGAATCATAGCGACTTGCTTCATTTTCTTATTACTAGGTCTTTCGTCCCCGCGCGTAATCTTTTTATTCTCTTTGTGCACATTCGGGAGTAGATGTGTAAGCTTCCCACTCTTTAATGCTTTTTCAATCTCCGTGTGCAGATTGATGAAGTTATCTGTTGTGTGACCTGTCTCTCTATGATAGTCACAGAAAAAATTTGGGTCTTGCCCTTTTTTATTTTTCATTGGTTGTGGCTGCTTGAACTGATAATTCTCAGTGTTGAGAACTTCAGCAGGAGATTTCGTCAAGGGAGTCCACTAGCATTCCCTATTCTCTTGTTTAATCGCTTTTTGTGTTGTTATCTTGTTGATTGTTGCACGCGCATCAATTGGTGAGTAAGGAGAATAGGAATTCTGAGTTGACTATTTCCAATTCCTCTTATACTTGCGACTACCTTTACTCAGGTCTTGCGGATGATTCTTAAGTAGAGGTTTCGTGTTAGAATTCAAGTTGCGCTCAGTCTGGGCGTAGACCTTAGCTGCCGCCATGAGTTTATCCCAGCTCTTTGGAAGGCCAGTTGTACCAGATAGTACTTTAATCATTTCGTCACGCCATATAGCGTATTTGAACTGCGCGGTATAAGGTCTTCATGAACATCTCCAATCTCCAAAACCTCTTTATTGTAACGCGTAATAAAATCTTCAAGATTCTCATCATCCCTCTGCCAGATGTTCATTACATCTGAGGAGTCGCCCACGTATCGCCTTTGCTGACTGAAGTGTGTAAGAAAATTTTCCTTTAGGTCATTCCAAGAGGAAAGTTTACCTGTCGGCAAATTATCAAACCAAAGGCGCGCAGCCGGTAAGAGTTTGTACAAACAGATGACACCACATTGGCAATGTCCAGCATCCAAGTAACCCTGCACCGGTGAAGAGACGCATGTGATCATCAGGATCGGTTAAACCGTTAAACTTTCCTACGTTGGATGGTAATTTTGCTCGCTCCAACGGAGCCAGTGCTATCTCTCTGGTAAATTTTGATTGTTCAGCTGCTTTGGTTGGGCGATACACCAAATTGTAATCATGCTCAGCTTCTAGATTGTATATTGCACGTACTTTTGGCTTGTACCTAGCATGATCTGCAGATATGCAATTGAAAATACTTGCACTATCCCCTTCCTCATAGGTCTTATCGAGTTCATCGTGTTGGGTGTCCCTCTTTTGTGAAGGCCGCGGGCCCAAACGAGAGTGGACAGATGCATGACGCTGACGTTGTCTTCTTGCCTTCTATTACCATAATGAACAGGATCATTCCTGGTTTTAGAATACATGTCGGTTCCATCTTCAGCATGTGCGAAGGGGAACGAGCATGACTTTGAGAATAATATTCCGTGCGAAAATACTTGTCTTCTTCAAGTACTTGTACACAATTTCACGTTTTTGATGATTTCAGGCATGATTTTGATGGATTTTAGGTTTGTTTGATTCAATAAGCTGATTAGTGTCGATTTTAACATGGTATACTAATAACCTAGTCCAAATTGTCCATGAAATCCTTCAGATCTAAAATAAGTTCCAAGAAAGAGTAGAAGAAGAGTTTCCAATGGATGAATCTTGAACTTTGAAGGTTGAATCCAACTGAAACTTGGTTGTTTGTTCACAAATCTGACCTTAAGGCTCTGATACCACTTGTGAATGCTTAGGATCGGACCCAACTTAGTGAGCTTCCGGTCAGACTTGCTCAGCTAACAGAGGCGAAATTCATTGTTAGCTGATTGAACAAACAAATAATAAGCAATGATTAATGTTTAACCGTCTGTTATATTGATTAACGTTGTAACGATTACAGACTCGGACAGGGCTTCGCCACTGATCTCCAAAAACAGCATCCTAGACAAACATCCTAAGTTACCTATTTATAGGCAAGACTTGACAGCAACTAAGGGACTAGGATGCTGGATTTTCGTATGAAAATTGTAACTATCATACAAAAACTTCAAAACTAAACTTCTGACGCTACGAAACCCTATCTATACATCAGACTTGTCCTAGACGTAGGCAATAGACATATGTGCACCAACAATATAGACTTAGAGTGCGAACCGCTCGTCCTATTATATTTCTCAAAGGCCTTTCGATAGCCTTACTTACGGCTGCATCGATGCGAGCCTGGAAGTCGTCTTCGATAATTACTATATTCGCTTTGTATCGACTGTTGTTGTTGTGGTGACTGCTTGCACCGTCAGAGTGAGCCATTCTAAATTCTTTATGCTATATACCAAAATAAGTATTTTATATGTTAGTCATGGTATGGCTAAACCATTCAGACTTTTTATCTAAGCCAAATGTATATAACCTAGGACTCAAAAGGACCATCATAGGTATTTATAAGATTCGACGTAGTCCATGATTTTTAGATAGCGGATCATAATGTCGCATCTGTTATTGTCACATTGACAATTTAAGATAGCTCGTGAGCTTGTCACAAGGACGGAAGATGTGGCACAAAAGGCCTTTGCCACGAAGACTAACAAGATTTGAACAGAGAGTCAAAAACTACAGCTGTCACTGTCACTAATGGACAAAGTATATAGATGGCCCGTTGGCACTATATCACCAATGGATGTTATATTATAACCCGTAGGTAATACACCTCTAGTGGGTGTTAGAATACTTATCATCATAATGATGACATTCGTCTTGATCACAAGGATCATTTAGACTTATTATTTTTTAATCAAAGTTCAATATTTTGATGGCTAGTGTGGTTCCTCACGCCACGCTGTCAGGAGTGTTAATATTACTTGAATATTAACATAGAATGATGTCTTAAAATGGTTTAACAGGTTAGCCATGAGCGTATTGACCATAGGGGCTTAGAAGTTTAAACATAGTTACTACCTCTCGATATAAGGGATAATTTTCCTTAACTATCATGGTAGAAGATAATTCCATCTTAACTACCATTTATTTTGCCAATTAATGTGACTTAATCACTTGACAGGTGTAAACCATCAAGAAGATCTTTTTGGAATTTTATAGCAGAGCAATAAAATCGAATTAAAATTGAGACGCGCGCTGACAAAAAGAGGTAACAAGAATGCACATTAAAGCAAAATTCCAAAATTTCATTAAAACGATAAGGATTACATATTTTGCCTCTAAGGAGGTCTTAATACAAAATCTTGCCCACGCAGGGGTGATTATAAGAAAAACAGACCCACGCAGGGGTTTTAAAGAAATAACAATGTCCTCGCAGGGACTTTTTGGAATTTAAAATTACATAAAAGAAATATAAAACTTGGTTGTTTTCTTCTCTGACTTCTTAACTTGTGCGCATTTCTTTGACATGATCTAAGGCCTCATTAATAGCCTCAAGGGGTAATTGCGGTGGGTTGAGGCTGAGGTGGAGGTGGTTGCGGCTAAGGCGCAACTGGATACGGATATTCATAAGGTGAATACCCAGTAGCAGTATAAGATGAGTAAGGAGGTGGGTAATTAGGGTAAGAGGGATGATAAAGGTTATTATGAATGATTACGTCATAACAAGGATCATGCTCTAGACCATGGTGGATGAAGAAACCCTAGATCAACTAGATCGGAATCTACGTAGATCTATTGAATGGCTCTGCATAAAAGGGGTTAATCTTTCGTATGGTTTCACGATGATGTAGAATGAAACAGTACTCTGGCTGATCCTGCAAAACAGAACACCGTTAGCTCGCCACGGGAGAAGGGGGGTTCTCTACGTGACCACCCTCCGGCTTGAGAATAAGTACAAGGTAGTCGAAAGTAAAGTATTGTAAGAGAGAGAGTGGTTGAGAGTGAATACCTTTCCATGAACTCCAAGTCACTTATTTATAGTCGGTGTTTGGTGCCAAAAAGAGAGATGTTAACTTTAACGGAATCTTCTACTTTTCGTTAATGTTTGTGGTAATCCGTTAGTGCACACAGATCGTGAGCTTATCAGCGGTTAGGGAGGTGCCACGTGTCAACATGAGATCACTGTATTTTATAAATGTGAGCATGCCATCACCTGATCTTCCTCAGCCGTCCAGATGCTGCCATGTGGCAATTGGTTATAACCGAAAAGATGCTTGCACGATTGGGTGTTAGTGGCTTCTAGAAGATTTCACAGTTGTTACCCATCTATTGTTTGCCACGTGTACATTCTGTTACAACAGAAAAGATTCCCTTTGCTTTTGCACCAAGTCAAGGATTTTGCTAAGGGAAAGTTTCTCAGGATTAACTGTTTCCTTGCGCGAGAAGCGCAAGTCAGTTAACTGATCTTCTCTCTTCTCCATGCTGCTTAGCACATTGTTTGGTGGATACTTGCTCTGATATAAATATCCGCGCAAGGTTTGTGATGAAGAATTATCCAATGAGATTGTTCAAGGTTAACTTTGAACCTTGCGCGAGCCCGCGCAAGGTAGTTAAATGTAGTATTTATCCAGAGAGATTGTTCAGGCTTTAACTTTGAACCTTGTGCGAGCCCGCGCAAGGTAGTTAAATGAAGTATTTATCCAGAGAGATTGTTCAGGCTTTAACTTTAAACCTTACGCAAGCCCGCGCAAGGTAGTTATATGATCCTTTCCTCCCTTAGATATTTGGCGCATAGTTCTAATAAATCCTATTTTGGTAGAGAAGTCTGCGCGAAGTCTCCTTAGTAGTTAATAATGGGTATGGTTTTCTTGATTGGCGCAAGGTTTTTGGGACCATACCCCTTCAAGTCCCCCAGTCCAGTGTTGCTCCTATGTAAGAATAAAAAGTAGGTGGAGCACTGGACTTGAGATAAATGTGCTGCGCTGGGTATGTATTGGCCTGTTGTTGTTTTGTGCAACTTGGTGTTGTGTCGTAAGTGAATTTTGAAAAAGTATTTGAATTTCAAATATACTTGGACACGTGTCACTTATCCGGATGATGTAGTTGGTAAGGATGCACGTTCTTGAGACGTGGTGGTACTGTTGACAGGCTGTCAACAGTACAAATCTTACAGCATTTAATGTTATTTCGGTGACACTCGCGCGCGTGAGGCGGTTATTGTTCCCCACTCGCCCCTGCAGGTACCTGGGGATACGTGACTGTTGCAAAAGTCACTGCAGTCAAATCTCGTATTAATTGCGATTAGTATATAAAGGGATCAACGATCCATTTGCTTCTTCACCAGATCATATCTTAGAGAAAGAAAATCTTGTGTTCATATATTCCGGCGACCTTCAAAGTTTTCTGATTGTTATTCGAAGTTTGAGTTATGGCCACCGGTGCAAGCTCTGCTGATATGCCAACGACGTCAAGTTTACCACCATTGAAGTGGTCAAAGAGGATTTTGACAATCTTGCTACCAACTTCCTGTTCGCTCCGTCTTGGAAGGCGTTTTTCTGGCAGTAAATGCCACGACGGCTGATGCTCCGGCCGGTTATATTACTCTTTTCTATGACTACTTTGCCGAGGGCAATTTCCGGCTTCCGGTGACCCACTTCATGTTGGAGATCCTTAATTACTATAAGTTCCATATTTCCCAACTGAATCCGATGGGGATGGTGAGGGTCCGGCACTTTGAATTTGTTTGCCGGTCGATGCAGATCATACTGACGGTCGAGAAGTTTCAGGTCTTCTATCAGTTGCATTGCTCGCTGGGATTCTACTCGTTCCAACAACGTGTGCAAGCAAAACGGTTGTTGTTAGTGCCACCCAAATCTTACCCACGACTGGAAACAAAAGTTTTTCTTCATAAAGGCAACAGTAATCCCGATGAAGATGACTTTCCGGGCCGTGATGATATAGAGCTGTAAACCCTCCCAAACCTGCCGACGAGGTGTGGTACCAGGACATTAAAGATGTGCCCAACGTTGTTTTGCCGGAGAGGGCCCTCATCGCTGCTGGGATGAGTATTTTCTGGAAGAAAGAACGCCGGGAAAAACCGGTGTACACTGAAGATGGAACTGGTACGTGACCGTTTAACTTCCTGGTAATATCTTTTACTAGATTTGTACTGATGCAAAAATATTTGTGATATAGTTGTGCCGCTCTACTTGATATCCTTCAAGAAAGAAAAAGGGAAAATGGTC
Source organism: Scalesia atractyloides (assembly GCA_947069175.1). Lineage (NCBI taxonomy): Eukaryota > Viridiplantae > Streptophyta > Magnoliopsida > Asterales > Asteraceae > Scalesia > Scalesia atractyloides. The sequence goes on from CAMTDV010001634.1 coordinate 34,802,311, forward strand.
GTCGTGCCCATTGTTGAGGGTGAGGATACCTGGTTCTCGCAGATCCTGGGGAATTTTGAGTTGCCCAAGAAGGAGGACCTGGAGGCGCAACCGTCTTCTACGACTGGTAATTAAATTTTTTACAATGCCTAAGTTAATATTGCAATATTACTCTTGAACATATTTTCTAAGCAATATTGCAATATAACTAAAGGCGCAACCCTTGTTCAAAATTATTGATTATGTAGGTGATTTGCTAAACTTAGGCGTAGGCCCTGACTCGAAGAAGAAAAAGAAGCCAACTGCTGCTGCAGCTACTGCACCTCCTCTGTCCAAACCAGATCAAAAAACCAAGCCATCAGCTGCTGCGAAAGCTGAGGGTGAGAAAGGTACGCGTCTCGTATCTGACTCTTGGTGTGATTATGTGGTGGTGTCAGACTCACTAGAGGGTCTTGCGCTTTTAGGTTTGAGGAAACCAAAGCCAGAATCCATTAACACATCCTCTCTTCCTACCTCGAACCCAGACGATCCTTTGAAAGTTCCTTCAAGCCCGGAAGAGGCGTTGAAGCGCACTTCCAAGAAGAGGAAGGAGTCTGAAACTAAACCTCTTGTACCAACAAAGGTTGCGCACCCGCGCATTGGCAAGAAGGGCAATCTGGATGCTTTTGCAAAGAAGTTCTCACCTGGTATGTTCGGTTTGTTGCGCAGTTCTGTCAGAAAATTTGTGCAGAATCTTATACTTGGTATTTGTTAATATGCTTGCAGAGAAAATGGTGAAGGCTGCGCCGGCCACCTCATCTGCTATACCATCGCCGCGCAGGCCTGAAAATGTTGAGGAGGGAGATGCGGAGCGAGAGGCACCCTTTTTTGACTCTGACCCCATCATCCCAGAAAATATTGAGAAGGTGACTCCAGAGAAGAGTCTAAAAAATTTGATGTGAGAATCCTGATGGCGAGCAGGTTAAAGATACTGCTACAGACGCTACAAGGAATCCTGCTGAAGAGCAGGTTAAAGATACTATTTCAGATGTTGGGGTGAAAGATACCGCAACTGCGGAGCAAGAGAAAATCTCTACCCCTATGCCGGAGCCTTCGAAGTGTATATCTAAGGGAGTTGGCCCTTCAACACAAAGCGAAGGTTTTACGTCTTTTGATGATTCTGATGAGGAGTCGCCCATTCGCCCAGAGGAGACGCCTGGAGATTACTATTATCGTTCTTATTCTGAGAAGCGGGGCTTTGTGGTCCATCAGCCTGTGTGGAAGGTTAAACAGGGTGATGTTTTTACAGATTGGCACTCTTGCAGGGAGTGGTATAAGGGCATCTTCCCTCCGGCGGAGGTGAAGCGCCAAGAAGAGAAAGACCACGAGGCTACATATGAGTCATATTTGCAAGAGTCCGCCCTTACCTCTACCACAATAAACAGGATTGTGCGCGAATGACGCAGTATGAACAAGGAGTGGGATGAGGTTGAGGTTGACAAGGCGAAAGCCAAATTTGAAAAAGAGAAGACGTTAAAGATGATCGTGGATTTTGAGGCTGAAAAATCCAAGTTTGAGGAGGAAAAAGAAGACCGAAGAGTGGTCAGCGCTGTCTTGGAAGCGCAAATGTGAGGCCGCTGCTGCGCAATATGCTGACGAGCGCAAGCGCTTTGTGAAGGCTTCCGATCGAGATAACAAAGAAAAGATATCTCTGCGCAACGAAATTGAGAAACTCAAGAAAGAGAAGGCTGATGCAGTTGTGGCAGCAGAAGAGGCGCGCTCGCATAGAGAAAGGAGCGAGCAGAATGAGGTATCAACCAAAATGACTCTCTTTCTTAAGAATAGAGATTGATGATCTAACCTGTATGCTATTTGACCAGGCGCGACTGCAAGATGAGGTTGACGTTTCGAAAAAAGATATCAACCTTCACCGAACAGAGAAAGCCGAGTTGACCCGCCGTTTAACTGGAGGTGAACAAAAACTTAACGACACGGAGGTCGCTCACGCTACAGCAGAAAGCCTAACTGAATCCCTCATGAACCAGCTTACCTAGTTGCGGGAGTATGGGATTGTTGAGGTAAAATTCCCTTTTCTTTGTACATGTTTGGTTCGATCATCATAACATATACTGTTTGAATTTGTATACAGATCGCAAATGCCATCCTTAACTCCACGGAGTTGGATGAGAGAGTGGCAGAATTGATGATGGTTGCGCGCAACGACGGGCATGCCGAGGGCTATAAAGAGTGTACATTGCATGTGGCACATGCGCTGAAGACCAAATGGGATACAAGCCGGGCTGCCACGCATGGGTTAAATACCGTTGCCATTTATTCTGCTGCTAAGGAAACATATGATCAGTTGCAGATTCCTATTATGGACCTTGTGGATGCCGCGCTGCAGCAAGATGACTTTGTCGATAGACTAAAGGAAATCTTCACAACAACAGAGAAGCAGACGGACAAGAAATCCATAGAGTAGGAAATTTGTAACTCTTTATTTTGTAATTACTTGTAACTTTGCGCTGCTGTGCAAGTACTTTTGATGTGAATATGATACATTTTAGCTTTACAATGTTTGCATGTGACCAATTACTTGTGTAGGATAGACAAATGAACAATTTCTTTTCTCATGTGTGCGCGTAAGTATTAAGTTATCTTGTGGCTCATGAGTTTGTGTTTTTGTTTATCCAAAGGAATTGCATGCATTTGTAAATAAACATACACAAGACTGTAAGTAGTGACAGAGTATTTTATTCATACTGATAAAGCGTAAAGCTATGGCTGCCACTAAGATTACATAAGAAATAAAGTAAGCAGTCTCGTTATGCAACGCCCAGAAGTTGCTTAGAGGACTGAGATTACATATAACATCTGCGTAGTTGTTGGGCGTTCTAGGTTCGAGGAACACTGGATCCGTCCATACGCTTCAGATTGTACGCGCCTTTTCCCAATACTTCATTTATCACGTAAGGACCTTCCCATCGGGGGCTAAGTTCCCGGTTTTTCGGCATTTGACACTTCATTATCGCGAAGAACAAAGTCACCAGGCAAAAAGGAGCAGATGCGTACCCTTTTGTTGTAATACCTTTCAAGCTGAGACTTGAAACTTAGCTTCGCGAATCGCTGCATTCTCTCGTCGTTCTTCAAATAAGTCTAGATCGATGCGCCTTTGTTCTTCGTATCTTGTTTTTCCAAAGCTGGCATTCTTGGAGATGGTAACCCAATTTCAGCAGGAATCACAGCCTCCGTGCCGTACACCAAGGCTAAAAGGAGTTTCTCCAGTGCTAGTCTTGGGCATAGTTCGGTGTGCCCACAAGATGCTAGGCAATTCGTCAACCCACCCTCGTCGGGCCGTGCCAAGGCGGGCTTTGATACCGTCAACCAACTGTTTGTTTATGCTCTCAACTTGACCATTTGCTTGTGGATGCGCAACAGAAGCAAAGACATGCTGGATTCCCATTTCTGTCAACCACGTTTGCAATTCTTCAGCCATTAAATTTGGACCGTTGTCTATAATAATGCGCATGGGCAGACCTAACCGACAAATAATGTATTCCCAGATGAATTTTCGAATTACCATAGCTGTAGTAGAAGCTAAGGGTTTAGCTTCAAACCATTTGGTGAAGTAATCGACCGCAACGATGATGAACTTGACTGCGTCGGGCGCATCTGGAAATGGTCCAACTAAATCAATGGCCCATTGTTGAAAAGGCCAAGCTGTTGTGACGGGTACCAAAGGATTCTTTGGGCGCAACGTTTTAGGGGCATGCCTTTGGCAGGACATGCATTTGTGCAAGATCTCTACAGCGTCAACGTACATTCCGGGCCAATAATACCCTGCGCTTTTCACTTTTCTACTACCATGCGTGGCCCAGAATGTATACCACATAGCCCCTCATGAACCTCCCTGATCAGGTACTGTGCATCATGTTTGTTAACAAAGCGGAGAGAAGGACCCATGTAAGAGCGTCGGTACAGAATACCGCCAACCATCTCGTAATTGAGGGCTTTGCACCGTAACTTTCATGCTTGCGCTTTATCTTCTGCAAAGAACCATGCAACAAATACATCATTATTGGAGACATCCATGATGGATCTCCTACTTCGACCATTGTTACTTGTCTGAGAGGGACTGATGGATTACTTAAAACTTCGATACGAACCTCCTTTGCTAAGTGTTTAAAACTAGTTGCTGGTAGTTTACTTAGAGCGTCAGCATGTTTGTTTTCGCTTCGTTTTACGTGTCTGACTTTAAATTGTTGGAATTGTGCTATAAGGGCCTTAGCTTGCGCCAAGTACAAAGCCATGATATCTCCCTTTGCATCGTAAGACCCAATTACTTGCTCAGCAACTAGTAATGAATCAACATGGGCTTCTAAATTTGTTGCACCCATTTTGATAGCGAGGCGTAAGCCTGCTACGAAAGCTTCATATTCGGCCTCGTTGTTGGTGCTTTTAAAATCCAATCGAATTGCATATGTGTATTCTGCTCCCCCTGGGCTCACTAATCGAAGACCTACTCCAGCCCCATCGTTGTTTGATGTGCCATCTTTAAACAGTGTCCAGGCTCTTTTGTCTATGACTGGGACTGGGTTTTGAATTGCTTGACATTCTTCAATTTTATCAGCAGGAATTTCAGCGATGAAATCTGCCAAAACTTGCCTTTGATAGCTGGTCTAGGTTTATAACAGATGTTATAACCCCCCCCCCCCCCAATTCTATTGCCCACTTCGCAAGTGTCCAGAAACATTTTGGCTTGGCCAAGACTTGGCCAATGTGAAAATTTGTTGAAACTGTAATAACATGTCCTGAAAAGTATCTTCGTAGCCTGCGCGAGGCGTGGACCAATGTTAAAACTAATTTCTCCATAATTGAATACCTTGTCTCTGGATCATTCAACATCTCGCTGACATAATAAATTGGAGACTGGACTCCTTCGCGTTCTACCAACAAGACAACACCTACTGCTACCTCAAATGCAGCGAGATATAAGACCATGGGTTCTTTTTCGCGAGGAGCAGTAAGTGTAGGAAGTTGAAGTAAACAATCTTTCATTTGCTGGAAAGCTTGATCAGCTTCAGGAGTCCATGCGAACTCTTTGCTCTTCGTACAATTGCGTAAGGTTCGAATAAATGGATAAGATTTTGCAGCATGATTGGCGAGGAAGGGGTTTACGCAGCTAACCTTCCAGCCAAACGTTGCATCTCTTTGATGGTAGTAGGAGAAGACATTTTTTGTATTGCTTCGACCTTCTCAGGATTAACCTTGAAACCGTCTTTGGTGACGATGAAACCCAAAAATTTGCCCTCCTCCATGCCGAAGGTGCATTTGCTTGGATTTAACTTTAAATTTACCTTTCGCAGAGAATCGAAAGTTCGTTGGATGTTATCTAACATAGTTTCTTTGGAATTGCTCATAATGACCAAATCATCAATGTAGACTTCCACAGTTTTCCCGATATCATCCCCAAAAACTGCATCCATCAATCTTTGCTAAGTAGCTCAGGGGTTGCGGAGACCAAAAGGCATCTTGGTGTAACAAAAAAATGCCCTTCTCCGTGCGAAAAGCTGTTTTATCTTCGTCCTCTTTTTTCATCAAGACCTGATGATAACCTTTATAACAGTCTAGAAAATATTTCCAGCGAAAGGAAGCTAATGAGTCAACCTTTTTGTCAATCTCGGGAAGAGAATAACAATCTTTCGGACACGCCTTGTTTAAATCTTTAAAATCTACGTACGTCCGCCATCTGCCATTATGTTTCTTTACCATGACTGGGTTTGCCACCCAGGTTTGGTATTTGACTTCACGCAGAATACCAGCATTTAGTAATTCGGTGACTTGTTCGTTCATTGCCTCTGTTTTTTTCTGACCGAGGCTGCGCTTTTTTTGTACAACTGGTTCTGCTGATGGAAATATATTCAGACAATGTTCCGCAACGTCGCGTGGGACACCGACCATATCGGCAGGTGTCCAGGCGAAAATGTCCTTGTTGCGAAACAACAGTAGTTTAAGTTTTGCGCGAATTTCAATACTGATTGCAGGTCCTAACGAGATTGTTTGCTCGGGATACTTATTGTTGAGTACCCATTTTTCTAGTTCGTTACTTGGCAATGTCTTGACAGCCTTAATAACTGGTTCTTCAATAGACATGATTTCTTTCCCCGCGTAAAGTATAGCTATACCATTTGGTGTTGGAAAACCACAAGCAGCATGTGGAGTGGAGGTAATCATACTAAAATCACGTTGCGCGCGGCGTCCCAATAGTACATCGTGACAGGAATTTGCCTGCATCACCATGAAGTTGACGTTACTCATTCGAGAACACCTCCCATAAGATAAAGTAAATGGAAAAAGAATTTGTCCTAGAGGAAATACAGCCTCATTGCAGAATCCAGTTAACGGGAAATCAACTGGTTCCAGGCGTGCCTTATCCTCAGGATCTAGCTGCTTGAAGCACTGCTCATACATAATATCCATGGAACTACCAGGATCTATAAACATATAATCTGTTTGGTATTGTCCAAAGATACCTGTGATAACCACTGGCCGGTCTTCTTGAGGACCTCCTGGAACGATAGGAAAAATGACTTGCTACTCGCGCCATGTGTTATTTTGGAAGTGTTGAAGGCTACGCTTGCGCGACGCACCTCCCTGAATCATAGCGACTTGCTTCATTTTCTTATTACTAGGTCTTTCGTCCCCGCGCGTAATCTTTTTATTCTCTTTGTGCACATTCGGGAGTAGATGTGTAAGTTTCCCACTCTTTAATGCTTTTTCAATCTCCGTGTGCAGATTGATGAAGTTATCTGTTGTGTGACCTGTCTCTCTATGATAGTCACAGAAAAAATTTGGGTCTTGCCCTTTTTTATTTTTCATTGGTTGTGGCTGCTTGAACTGATAATTCTCAGTGCTGAGAACTTCAGCAGGAGATTTCGTCAAGGGAGTCCACTAGCATTCCCTATTCTCTTGTTTAATCGCTTTTTGTGTTGTTATCTTGTTGATTGTTGCACGCGCATCAATTGGTGATTAAGGAGAATAGGAATTCTGAGTTGACTATTTCCAATTCCTCTTATACTTGCGACTACCTTTACTCAGGTCTTGCGGATGATTCTTAGGTAGAGGTGTCGTGTTAGAATTCAAGTTGCGCTCAGTCTGGGCGTAGACCTTAGCTGCCGCCATGAGTTTATCCCAGCTCTTTGGAAGGCCAGTTGTACCAGATAGTACTTTAATCATTTCGTCACGCCATATAGCGTATTTGAACTGCGCGCGTATAAGGTCTTCATGAACATCTCCAATCTCCAAAACCTCTTTATTGTAACGCGTAATAAAATCTTCAAGATTCTCATCATCCCTCCGCCAGATGTTCATTACATCTGAGGAGTCGCCCACGTATCGCCTTTGCTGACTGAAGTGTGTAAGAAAATTTTCCTTTAGGTCATTCCAAGAGGAAAGTTTACCTGTCGGCAAATTATCAAACCAAAGGCGTGCAGCGCCGGTAAGAGTTTGTACAAACAGATGAGACCACATTGGCAATGTCCAGTATCCAAGTAACCCTGCACCGGTGAAGAGACGCATGTGATCATCAGGATCGGTTAAACCGTTAAACTTTCCTACGTTGGATGGTAATTTTGCTCGCTCCAACGGAGCCAGTGCTATCTCTCTGGTAAATTTTGATTGTTCAGCTACTTCGGTTGGGCGATACACCAAATTGTAATCATGCTCAGCTTCTAGATTGTATATTGCACGTACTTTTGGCTTGTACCTAGCATGATCTGCAGATATGCGATTGAAAATACTTGCACTATCCCCTTCCTCATAGGTCTTATCGAGTTTATTGTGTTGGGTGTCCCGCTTTTGTGAAGGCCGCGGGCCCAAACGAGAGTGGACAGATGCACGACGCTGAATGTTGTCTTCTTGCCTTCTATTACCAGAATGAACAGGATCATTCCTGGTTTTAGAATACATGTCAGTTCCATCTTCAGGCATGTGCGAAGGGGAACGAGCGTGACTTTGAGAATAATAACTCAAAACTCGAGGTGCCAGCGAGGCACGGACCTGAGGAGCGTTAACCGGAGCTTGAAAAGTTAGAGTTCCGGTTTGGGCACATAGCTGAGCATACATAGCGTTTAGAGCCGCTTGAGATTTGATTAACCACGATAATGGAGTCTCTCCAGGTGGTAAAATCGACGCAACATCAACCTGAGGAGCCGCTGGTGTTACTGGAATACTCGCATGATCAGGATCATACTGAGCATTAGCTTCGCCAAAAGAATCCTCAACTATTTGTCCGTCGATCTGAGGTCCGACAACGACGCGACGGATCTCCGATCGAGGACCTTGAAAAGATGATCCATCAGCCATGATGCTGCAGATCTAGGTGAAACGAAACGAAAGATGAGAAAAAGAATTGAAATCGGTGGGCGCCAATGAAGAAACCCTAGATCAACTAGACCGGAATCTACGTAGATCTATGGAATGGGCTCTTCATAAACGGGGTTAATCCTTCGTATGGTTTCACGATGATGTAGAATGAAACAGTACTCAGGCTGATCCTGCAAAACAGAACACCATTAGCTTGCCACGGGGAAAGGGGGGTTCTCTCCATGACCACCCTCCGGCGTGAGAATAAATACAGGTAGTCGGAAGTAAAGTATTGTAAGAGAGAGGGTGGTTGAGAGTGAATACCTTTCCTTGAACTCCAAGTCACTTATTTATAGCCGGTGTTTGGTGCCAAAAAGAGAGATATTAACTGTAACATCCGTCAAAAACGGATTTACCAAACCCGCTCCGTTTAGCAACCGAACAGTCAGTCAAAATTTTCGTTGCGAATTAAATGTCCAAAACATTTTTAAACGATCCGTAATCAATTATTATACGCGAATATATATTTAGTTTTTGAAAAACTGTCAAAAATCGCAAAATAAAAATGAAATACATCTGCCGGATTTCGAACCCGGGTCTGTACCGAGTCAGTCAACAACTTATCTCTCAACACACAAACCACTGCGCCGCGGACTTTGTTTGTTATTTAATGAAATCATTTAATTGATAGAGTGACTTTACGAATTCAAAACCGGCGCCCAAACGATTCAGTCGTCGGAATCCCGGAATTCTCGCGAGTTTTAACACCAAATTACGTTATAACGTAAACCATTAACCCCATATCGGTTATAACCGATGTTTGAAGTCCGCGACCAAAAATGATAACCGCCGGAAAACTTAAACTGATGAACCCAGTCGTAAATCAGACCAAATGCATTTCCATTTTCCCCTATAAATTCACCCTCAAACCATTGTAGACCTTTTCGCTCAAAACTACACTCTTTCTCGGCGAAAACTCCCTCGCCGGAACTTTCATGTTTTTCGCCGGAAAACCGAGTTTTAATTTCTGAACCTCACTGAATCCCCTAAACCTTTACCGAAGTTACCCATACTCTTTCCAAGATTTCCGAAGACTTGCTGCTGCAAGGAACCTGTCGCCGGAGTTGAATTCTGTCGCCGGAGTTCTGCCGGAAAAACAGAGGATCCAGTCGGTATACCTCTCCACCCAGTTTCTTTTCCTTTTCACTTTTATCTTACCGTAATAAACTGTAAAACACTAACAAACTGATAAAAAACTTGAACTAGTCGATTTCCGATTTCTGGTTCAAACTTGACGAGGAAGACGATGTTTTTCTATATCATATAAGTATATTATAAATCAGGATTTTACTCGGGTTAGACACACAGTCCAGCGGTGGACTGTGTGCACATAAGACGTTAATCATGCAAAGGTCTCGAGTTCGATTCCCGTCTCACACACGCTGCCTTAATAAAATCTATTTTTTTTGTTTACTGAACCAGAGTCGCCTAAGATATATGTTAAGTATATTAATAACCGGGATAATAACCAAGTTAGACACACAGTCCAGCGGTGGACTGTGTGTTTGTTTATATCGCTGGTCACGAGTTCGAGTCCGGTCTTCAACACCGACTCGGACAATTATCTATTCTTTTTAAATAAGGCAAAAAAAAAAAAAGAAATAACTAAATTGTATTTAAGTATAATAAAAATCGAGTTATATAACATGTTGAACACACAGTCCAGCGGTGGACTGTGTGTTAGATTAACCCACAGGTCCCGGGTTCGAGACCTGTGGAGCGCACCGCCGAGCCGCTTAAACTGTTTTTAAAATAAAAATGATTTTCTGTTAATGTTAATTAATGTATATATGAAATTAAAATCGGATATATAACGGGTTAGACACGTAGCTCAGTTGGTAGAGCTGCGTGCACGCGTACGGGAGGTCTCGGGTTCGAGCCTCACCGAGCGCACAACAATATGCCTCGAACCGGTCAACGACCAGTCAAAGTCAACAGGTCAAAGTCACTGTAGCAGAAAAAAATAAAATATTTTTATTATTTTTATTTAATTATTTTAATTAAAAATCAATTATAAATACTTAAAAATAACATTTTTAAGGTTAGAAAATAGCCTCAAACTCACAAAAATACACCCAACGATCCTACTAAAATAGTTTAATAAAATCCGTTTACTTACCAAACCATAATGCGATTTATCTAGGTTAAATCTCACTCGTGGTTAAAACCACTTCGCGTGCATTCAACGTCATCAACCGAACGCACCCACTGTGAGTGAATCTTACAATTCCCCCTTTTAAATTACACGTTTTGGGGTGTGTCATGTGTTATGAAATAATTAATTTATTTATTTAAACTTGTGCCATACCACATCATGACTTAAACTTAGATTGATTTATTGTTGTGATTTACTTATATTCCGTTTGTCAAATTACATGAAACTCATACATTAAGCCCATCAGTTCCTCGTGGGAAACGAGTAGAACATCGCGTGCTTCAATTCAATTCATTATTGTTCATGTGTGTTTTCATTGAGTTTATATTGTCTGTAGTTGTGTTATTCATATTATCATGTTTATGCAATTCATTCATCAGGCCCTCAGTTCCTCGTGAGAGACGAGTTGAGCAACGCGTGCCTTTAATTGTTCCATTATTATTCACGAGTGTTTTCATTTAACATATTATGATTGTTGATCAAGTTACATCTAATTTTACTCATGTTTGGTTGTGCACATATTTCATAATCAATTTAAATGAATTGTTCAAATGTTTTCCATAGGATTCACTCGCCAACATTATGTTGATAAAAAAAAAAACCTTTTTACACATGATACAGGTGAACAGGTTGAAGCAAGGATAACATAGGATATGCCTTAGAAGAGAACAAAGAAGTTTAGATTGTAGTTAGATCATGTTGTAGCAATCATTGTAAATTTCCATTTAAATTGTATTAATGAATATGAAACGTTTAATAAATGTCATGAGCTTTGATGATAACCCAATCATGCCCCGATCACCTTATCCGCTGCGGGTCGGGGTGTGACAGATTGGTATCAGAGCCATGACTATAGGGATATAGGATAGGTTATTAGACCCTTAGAGCCTATACTATAGTCTGCCTAAATTTTAAATTGATTAGGTGGTTACATACAAACTTGTGATATTTATTTGTTTCATATTTGTTTACATTTCAGTCAAACATACATGCTCATATACATGTTCATTATACATATATACATATTCATTATACATATATCGATGTTCATGTATTCAATTTATTTTCATATTCTCATTATCCAAAGATTTTATGCAATTTTCAATTCTCATCAAAGTAAGTTCTGCGACGGGCATGTAGTAACTGGAAGGGTACAAGTACCGGTAGTCGGAACGTCCTGTCTAGGCTGGCATTCGTATAAATCCAATATAACGGACCAGTTTGCCTACCTGGGGACCAACGATGAGAGTACGAAGGACCTATTAGGCCAAAGCATGCCACACCAAACGTCGTTCGAACTAACCCTACTTTGAGGTGTCATCGTGTCTACACCTGGACACATTCCGAACATCACACGTTGTATACATTTTTCTCGATTTTCCCGGGTTTTTGTGTACGCAACCAGGCAGAAACCGTGCGAACCATATGAAAAACCGGTATTCATGGGGCCCACATGATTACACAAGGTAAAGTATGGCGGCATGACGGGCCTAACAGCGAGCAAAGCCCAAGACATCCTATGGATGTAGTATTTTTGTATAATTATTTTATAAATGATCATTCTTGAATGCGACCCATGATCCCAAAAGCATCCAACTCATACTCTTGTCATGTATTCATTGTAGATGTCTTCTAACCTCGCCCGTAGGAAGACGAGAGCAAGAAAAGCCCGCGATCGCATGGCTACCTTAATCGCTCAACAAATGGCTGCCGTAATACCCAACATTGTAATCCAAGTTCAACAAGCACTTACCGATAATCCTGTCAATCAAGCAAACCAAAACATTTCAACTCTTCCCCAAACACCACTAAATGCACCTACAAGCATTTCAAATCATGCGACCCTCCGAAATATAAAGGGACTGAAGGTGTCACCGCACTCCTCCATTGGTTTGAAGAAATGGAGAATACTTTTCTAAATTGCGATTGCCCTGATGATCGCAAAGTGCGTTATGCTACCGGTCGACTATATGGGATAGCACTTACTTGGTGGAACACAGAGAAGGCCAAACGAGGTGTGGAAGATGCTATGTCCTTAACTTGGAACGAATTGAAGGAAATCATGACCAGACGATTTTGCCCAAGGAGTGAAATCAAGAAGTTGGAAGATGAATTTTACTCATTGAAGCAAATGGAAGGAGACCACACCACCTACAACAAAAGATTCCTCGAATTACATCAAATGGTTCCCAACATGTTTACTCCTCTCTACCGTTTGATCGAGCACTACATTCGTGGTCTTCCGTCAAAGATTCAAGACCCTGTGATAAGTACCAAGCCTGCAACTTTGGAAGCAGCAATGGAGCTAGCAACAGAGCTCACCGAGAACCGAATTCGAAACAAAGACTTCAAGGAGGAGAAGAAGAAGGATAAAGAATCGACTGAAACCTCCGACTCCACTCAAACCGAATCCCCTTCTCAACCCAATCCTAAGAGAAGAAGAGTCGGGCGACTTTTCGCTGCTACTCAACGAAATCAACCCGTTTTTCACGCTATACCCATCCGAGCTGTCCCAATCACCCAAGAGGCACCCAACTCAGCTTACCCAAATAAGAAACCATATCTTGGACCTCACCCTCGATGCAACAACTGTTTTTATCACCATCCCCTTACTTTACCTTGCCGGCTATGTACAGCTTGTGGACGTTATGGTCATTTGAGCAATGTTTGTCGCACCTTTCAAGACCAAACCTCTTCCCCTACTCAAAACATGGCCCAAACTTATTACCAACCTCAATATCCCATGTTCCCATATGCTAGAGCTTGCTTCAATTGTGGCGACCCTACCCACTTTAGAAACACATGCCCTCAATTGGTTAATGTTATCAACACTCAAGCCCAATCAAACCCAGTTAACCAAGTAAACCAAGAAAACCCAACCACTATGCCACCAGCAAGAGGAAGAGTCTTCAATATCAACGCCAATCCTGTCGAAGATAATGACGGCCCAAACAAAGATACTCAGCTAGTCCTCTTCGTTGAAGATCCAGATTCAACTCCTATCGTTTAGTTTTATGTTTTTATCACATGTGTAGACTGTTAGAGAAATTATTGGATATTATATATTATATATTGTTTTCGGTATATGCTTTTGCCGAGGCCGTGGCTCCCCATCCATCGAGGTTGAGTTGGATCCCCATTTTATTATGTGGTTGATCTTGGCGTGCCCGCACGATCGGCTCCGTTTGTTTGAGCCTTGATCGGTTACGTAATTTTACATTTCAATACATGCAATACGTTCGGCTCCGTTTGATTGAGCCTTGAGCGCACATTTCAATTTACATTTCCAGTTCATGCAATACGTTCGGCTCCGTTTGATTGAGCCTTGAGCGCACATTTCAATTTACATTTCATGCAATACGTTCGGCTCCGTTTGATTGAGCCTTGAGCGCACAGACAATTTCATTATCAGTATCATGTGGTTGTGGTGTTTGTAGTAGAGTCGCATCGAACTAACCATAACTTGCGGATAAAGTCAATGAAAATTTGACAAGGATATGGTGGATACGCCGATGGTACTTCCTATATATAAGTATTCTTGTCAAATAATCGGAGGCATTATCAGGCGGTTATGAGAGGTTCCATGCATAGGCTGTTTGTGTGGTTAAGTTATTCATATTCAGTACATGCAATACGCTCGGCTCCGTTTGATTGAGCCTTGAGCACACAATTTCAATTTCAGTACATTCAATATGTTCGGCTCCGTTTGATTGAGCCTTGAGCACACAATTTCAATTTCAGTACATTCAATATGTTCGGCTCCGTTTGATTGAGCCTTGAGCACACAATTTCATTTTCAGTACATGCAAAACGATCGGCTCCGTTCGATTGAGCCTTGATCGCACAGATATATTTCATTTCAGTAATTTATGTTTGTTGTATTGATTGTAGAGTTATAGGACTAATCATAATTCACTGTTAAAACCAATGAAAATTTGACAAGAATATGGTGGATACGCCGCTGGTACTTCCTATATATAAGTATTCTTGTCAAAGGATCAGAGGCATTAATGGATGGTTATGAGAAGTTCTATGTAGGATTTATTAGTTTCTTGGTAACCAATCATAACTTGTGGATAAAACTAATGAAAATTTGGCAAGAATATGGTGGATACGCCGCTGGTACTTCCTATATATAAGTATTCTTGCCAAAGGATCAGAGGCATTATCAGGCGGTTATGAGAAGTTCCATGTAGGATTGGTTGGAATTTGTGATACATTTATATCATCATGTTATTTAAAGAAATTGGATTTTGTTCCATTTCTACATAAATTAACCTCTCCATCATAACAAACGAGAGAGGAACTTCCATCATTCAAACATATATGTTATCAGAATGTGGATTCAAATATTTGCTGTTGTGTTTATTCATGTTCAAATATTCGCTGATGTGTCTATTCATGTTCGAATATTTGCTGTTGTGTTTATTCATGTTCAAATATTTGCTGATGTGTTCATTCATGTTCGAATATTTGCTGTTATGTTTATTCATGTTCAAATATTTGCTGATGTGTTCATTCATGTTTGGATATCAGCTGTTGTGTTTTTATTTATGTTCCATGTAGATTGTAGTGTTAGGAGTTTTGCCTTAGGATATAACCATATTTTTCCCAAACGTATCTAAACTCTTATGCATGATATCATTTTTAGCGAATCATTCCTGTTTATCAATATTCATACAGTAGGCAACAAAAAGCGATTCCTGAATAGGGTACTTAACCTTTACAAGGAACGTTACCGCCTCGAACAAAAACTTAAACCCTCATTTTTGCTAAGCATACAACTGTCAAACAAAACATCATCATTCTTATAGTCAAAATATATCATTATTTAAATTTCGGGACGAAATTTCTAAAAAAGCAGGGGATACTGTAACATCCGTCAAAAACGGATTTACCAAACCCGCTCCGTTTAGCAACCGAACAGTCAGTCAAAATTTTCGTTGCGAATTAAATGTCCAAAACATTTTTAAACGATCCGTAATCAATTATTATACGCGAATATATATTTAGTTTTGAAAAACTGTCAAAAATCGCAAAATAAAAATGAAATACATCTGCCGGATTTCGAACCCGGGTCTGTACCGAGTCAGTCAACAACTTATCTCTCAACACACAAACCACTGCGCCGCGGACTTTGTTTGTTATTTAATGAAATCATTTAATTGATAGAGTGACTTTACGAATTCAAAACCGGCGCCCAAACGATTCAGTCATCGGAATCCCGGAATTCTCGCGAGTTTTAACACCAAATTACGTTATAACGTAAACCATTAACCCCATATCGGTTATAACCGATGTTTGAAGTCCGCGACCAAAAATGATAACCGCCGGAAAACTTAAACTGATGAACCCAGTCGTAAATCAGACCAAATGCATTTCCATTTTCCCCTATAAATTCACCCTCAAACCATTGTAGACCTTTTCGCTCAAAACTACACTCTTTCTCGGCGAAAACTCCCTCGCCGGAACTTTCCTGTTTTTCGCCGGAAAACCGAGTTTTAATTTCTGAACCTCACTGAATCCCCTAAACCTTTACCGAAGTTACCCATACTCTTTCCAAGATTTCCGGAGACTTGCTGCTGCAAGGAACCTGTCGCCGGAGTTGAATTCTGTCGCCGGAGTTCTGCCGGAAAAACAGAGGATCCAGTCGGTATACCTCTCCACCCAGTTTCTTTTCCTTTTCACTTTTATCTTACCGTAATAAACTGTAAAACACTAACAAACTGATAAAAAACTTGAACTAGTCGATTTCCGATTTCTGGTTCAAACTTGACGAGGAAGACGATGTTTTTCTATATCATATAAGTATATTATAAATCAGGATTTTACTCGGGTTAGACACACAGTCCAGCGGTGGACTGTGTGCACATAAGACGTTAATCATGCAAAGGTCTCGAGTTCGATTCCCGTCTCACACACGCTGCCTTAATAAAATCTATTTTTTTTGTTTACTGAACCGGAGTCGCCTAAGATATATGTTAAGTATATTAATAACCGGGATAATAACCAAGTTAGACACACAGTCCAGCGGTGGACTGTGTGTTTGTTTATATCGCTGGTCACGAGTTCGAGTCCGGTCTTCAGCACCGACTCGGACAATTATCTATTCTTTTTAAATAAGGCAAAAAAAAAAAAAAAGAAATAACTAAATTGTATTTAAGTATAATAAAAATCGAGTTATATAACATGTTGAACACACAGTCCAGCGGTGGACTGTGTGTTAGATTAACCCACAGGTCCCGGGTTCGAGACCTGTGGAGCGCACCGCCGAGCCGCTTAAACTGTTTTTAAAATAAAAATGATTTTCTGTTAATGTTAATTAATGTATATATGAAATTAAAATCGGATATATAACGGGTTAGACACGTAGCTCAGTTGGTAGAGCTGCGTGCACGCGTACGGGAGGTCTCGGGTTCGAGCCTCACCGAGCGCACAACAATATGCCTCGAACCGGTCAACGACCAGTCAAAGTCAACAGGTCAAAGTCACTGTAGCAGAAAAAAATAAAATATTTTTATTATTTTTATTTAATTATTTTAATTAAAAATCAATTATAAATACTTAAAAATAACATTTTTAAGGTTAGAAAATAGCCTCAAACTCACAAAAATACACCCAACGATCCTACTAAAATAGTTTAATAAAATCCGTTTACTTACCAAACCATAATGCGATTTATCTAGGTTAAATCTCACTCGTGGTTAAAACCACTTCGCGTGCATTCAACGTCATCAACCGAACGCACCCACTGTGAGTGAATCTTACAATTCCCCCTTTTAAATTACACGTTTTGGGGTGTGTCATGTGTTATGAAATAATTAATTTATTTATTTAAACTTGTGCCATACCACATCATGACTTAAACTTAGATTGATTTATTGTTGTGATTTACTTATATTCCGTTTGTCAAATTACATGAAACTCATACATTAAGCCCATCAGTTCCTCGTGGGAAACGAGTAGAACATCGCGTGCTTCAATTCAATTCATTATTGTTCATGTGTGTTTTCATTGAGTTTATATTGTCTGTAGTTGTGTTATTCATATTATCATGTTTATGCAATTCATTCATCAGGCCCCTCAGTTCCTCGTGAGAGACGAGTTGAGCAACGCGTGCCTTTAATTGTTCCATTATTATTCACGAGTGTTTTCATTTAACATATTATGATTGTTGATCAAGTTACATCTAATTTTACTCATGTTTGGTTGTGCACATATTTCATAATCAATTTAAATGAATTGTTCAAATGTTTTCCATAGGATTCACTCGCCAACATTATGTTGATCAAAAAAAAACCTTTTTACACATGATACAGGTGAACAGGTTGAAGCAAGGATAACATAGGATATGCCTTAGAAGAGAACAAAGAAGTTTAGATTGTAGTTAGATCATGTTGTAGCAATCATTGTAAATTTCCATTTAAATTGTATTAATGAATATGAAACGTTTAATAAATGTCATGAGCTTTGATGATAACCCAATCATGCCCCGATCACCTTATCCGCTGCGGGTCGGGGTGTGACATTAACTTTAACGGAATCTTCTGCTATTCCGTTAATGTTTGTGGCAATCCGTTTGTGCACACGGATCGTGAGCTTATCAGCGGTTAGGGAGGTGCCACGTGTATTTTGTAAATGTGAACATGCCATCACCGTGATCTTCCTCAGCCGTCCAGATGCTGCCATGTGAATTGGTTATAACCGAAAAGATGCTTGCACGATTGGGTGTTAGTGGCTTCTAGAAGATTTCACAGTTGTTACCCATCTGTTGTTTGCTACGTGTACATTCTGTTACAACAGAAAATATTCCCTTTGCTTTTGCACCAAGTCAAGGATTTTGCTAAGGGAAAGTTTCTTAGGATTAATTGTTTCCTTGCGCGAGAAGCGGAAGTCAGTTAACTGATTTTCTTTCTTCTCCCTGCGGCTTAGCGCAACGTTTGGTGGATACTTGCTCTGATATAAATATACGCGCAAGGTTTGTGCATGAAGAATTATCCAATGAGATTGTTCAATTTTAACTTTGAACCTTGCGCGAGCCCGCGCAAGGTAGTTAAATGAAGTATTTATCCAGAGAGATTGTTCAGGCTTTAACTTTGAACCTTGCGCGAGCCCGCGCAAGGTAGTTAAATGAAGTATTTATCCAGAGAGATTGTTCAGGATTTAACTTTGAACCTTGCACGAGCCCTAGTAAGGTAGTTATATGATCCTATCCTCCCTTAGATATTTGGCGCAGAGTTCTAATAAATCCTATTTTGGCAGAGAAGTCTGCGCGAAGTCTCCTTAGTAGTTAATAATGGGTATGGTTTCCTTGATTGGCGCAAGGTTTTTGGGACCATACCCCTTCAGTGGATGTAGTTATACAGGCCGCGAGGGTCGACAGAGTTAAACCCAGACGGCCCTTTATATGCAGGTATTGGGTTAGCAAATCCTGCGGTGGTGGTGGTGGTGGTTGAGGCAGAGGCTCAACAGCTGGTTGTGGTGGGGGTTCCACCACTGGCGATGTGTTTGAGGGCCACCCATTTGTGAGTCCTCGGGGGTGATAGGGTAAGATGGTGGCAAAGGTGGTAGCGAGCCCGACGTTTGACCAGCACGCACCAACATGCGTGCACCACGCCTTTGGCGTGGTTGTGATGATGACTCAGGTGGTGGTTGAGGTTGATTCACCTGTTGCATATCTACATCCTCTTGGTGAGGACTGGATGAAGGGCCTGATGTTGGGGAGTGTTGTGGTAGGAGGGTGTGTTGACGAATACATACTGTGCCCATCTCTGTTTATAATCATCAGGCTCTCGAAACGGAGATCCCGCCAAAAAGTTCGAGCCACTAGACAGCTCGATGGGATGACCATATGATCCTGTTTGGGGAAATTCTTCCGGATCGGAATCCTCCTCCATATGTGTTGGCGAGTCGACTGGAGGGGTTTCAGGTGAGGGTTGGTTAACTGGATTGACAAAGTTAAAGTTAAAGAACTCTTGGTGAGAATGGGAATGAGAATGGTGTGATTGGTGGGAATGGTGATAATGGTAAGAATATTGAGAGTGTGATTGGGGTGGAGAATATTCGTGCGAGATGGAATGTCTATATGGTTCAAATGGAGTCGAAGAGTCTCCGAATCCTTCGTAAGGGTTGTGATCATGCGCATCAGTTGCTCCAGCTAGAGAGGGTCTGAAAGGTGGTCTGAAAGACGGCCCTGTCATAGAGGGTCCGCCCCTCATAGGACCCTTGCCTTTGTCTCCGCGCCTAAATTTTGGTGGCATGTTTCCTGATTCAATAAAAGTTAAAACAACGCAAAACAATAATCATAATATCTTAATAATGAAATGAGTACTCTTAGGTCAAAGCCTAGACTCGGAAGTCTAAGGAATGTGCTATTGTGTATTTTCAAGATTAAACACAGAAAGGCTAGTGTTTAATTGCTCTGGTACCAACCGGTCACACCCCTATTTCCACGTGTAACCTGGTGGGCCCGGTTGGGGAATATCGTGACGTAGTTGATAACATCATAACCAAACAAACACAGCAGCGGAAGTCTTGGTTTATAAATTACTATTACAAACCGAGTGTTCAAAGTTCGAATACAAATTACTAGGCTTGTAAAGAAAGATCCACATGCGGATCAAAATAATATATACAAAGTACTTGTTCGACAGACTTTAAGCAACCTAGGGACTTGCAAAATCCTCTATTGTCACTATAGCGCAGCTCCCGATCTATTGCGTGTTGCCGTCTGTAACTTGATCTTTTGAAAATACGTCAGTTTTCAGTGGTAAATACTAGTAACTGACTCATTTTGAAAATATTTCCGAAAAATGGTTTTAGGTGCACTTGGCACTTTTATAAATAACTTGGGATAGTTCAAAATGACCTTGTTTACAGTTTTACATGTTTGTTATTACATATGGGGTCCGGTGCAGAAATCGAATAACCTGATTAACCGACACACCACTTAAATAATCCACCAATAGGATTCAATATTTTATTAGCATTAGCATCTGTCAGGTGTATGCCTACACCCGCGCTTAAGGTCGTGGCCATTAGTAACTTAAATGAGCCAAGGATATCCCGGACACAGAATAAAATGAGCCAAGGCTTAAGGTCGAATTAACCCCCAATGTTTAAGTTATCAAACAATACAGAATAAAACGGGTTATGAAGATTCAGTAAATCACAATCCGATAACATGATCCCATACCCGACCAAGCGGTATTATTATACCGTATCCCAAGCCCGTATAGGGAAAATAAGTTAAAAGTATTTACCTGAGCTAATTCTTCAATAAATTACTAACTCAGCCGAACAATCAAAAGTAAGCTTAGTTGACAATCTATCGGGAGGCTCTTAGTCTGGAAATGATGGTGTTTATAACCAATTAGAATGCTAACGGGTCCTATCTACTTTGTAGACCCGAACCGGGTAGCTTAAAGATAATAACGGTACTAAACGCGAGATTAAGCGATGACTGTAATAGAATGTAGTTTAAACCCGACAAGTTTGGAGACTTGTTTAATATAGGTAAACATGCTACATTCTGGATTTTGAAAATAAAATGATAAGGTTAAACCCATTTAGGTTAAATTAGTAAACTAGTTACGTAGGTCGAACCGTACGCATATAAGTGAAACCGGGTAACCGGGTGAGTCCGATACAAGCTCCACATGCCATTATACTTTAAACATGTTGTAACATCTGTAAGTTATCAACATGTTTGTTCGTTACGGTTTTAAAATCAATTTATGCCTTAAAGGGCATTTTGATCATTTTACGGCTTATAAAAGACCTTATGAGCAAACTGATGTAATGGTCATAACTTACGGTAAAAATAGTTTAATTATGATGTTATATCAGTAGGATATTAAGTATGCGTGTGGTTTTGAGTTTAAGACAAAACTATGCTTCGAAAGGGCATTTTGGTCATTTCACACATCACTTGACAAGTTATTTGGGAATCTGAGTTTAGATTATGCACCTACTGTAAATATGTTGAAAATGTTTTTGAAATCAGTAGGTATCAAGTCTTGATGCTCTAATATGGTTTTAAACCATATTATGCGATATATACGCACACAATCACATACCAACACGTCGCCCATCTTCTCTAGGTTGCCCCGCTCGGCCACTTTGTCTTCTACCTTGGCCACCTTGACTTGTCATTATGCTCTTTAAGAATATAAAGAAAAAGAAAGTATTTTACAAGTCAATATATAATACTAAATTTAACAGTAAAAAGCTTGTTACTCAAAAGTAACTAAAGCTTATCGAGAAAATCATGCAAAAGAGTTGTCATCATCACTATACCATTTGGATCATTAGAATCATGGTCACCATCATGACATAAAGTTAACCCGTTGGAGTTCAAAGTTGTTTAGGCAACAATTAAAAAATTCTCTTACCCCGTTCATATACT
This sequence comes from Scalesia atractyloides, assembly GCA_947069175.1. Lineage (NCBI taxonomy): Eukaryota > Viridiplantae > Streptophyta > Magnoliopsida > Asterales > Asteraceae > Scalesia > Scalesia atractyloides. The sequence goes on from CAMTDV010001634.1 coordinate 34,824,255, forward strand.
TGGTTGAAACCCGGCTCCTGTTTTTCGCGTATTAATGACCCATATCTAGAAAAATAAAATGCAAGAATAGTAAGCAAGTACCTTCTTTTTAGATGCACATAATTCGTCTTGTTTATCTGGCCCGCTTGAATAACTTGATTCCTCATCGGTAGAAAATGGCATGAGCTCCTCATTGTCTTCCAAACCCCCCTTCTTTTTACCTTTACTCTTCCCATTTTGTGACATTGGAATTGTACCCTTAAACGGAAACGCCTTTTCATCAAGACCCACTGCTTTTATTTTCGCTTTGTTCTCTTCAATTATTTTCATTCTTTGTTTCTCGTACACCGTCATTTTCCTTTATTAGTTTCAAATACAAATCTGATTATTATTATTATTTAATCAGTACACTTTTGTATTTAGCAGTTAAATAAAAAATTTGCAAATAACCATTATGAAATTTTATAGTTACATGCAGTTCTAAAGCCAATGATAAGATTAGCATACATAACATCTCATATACAGGGCCAGCTTAACGTTTTTTTTTGGCCTAAAGCGAAATACAATGTAGGGGCCCTTTTAAATGAGATCGAGCCTAAAAATAAGCTTGTTTAATAAAGCTCAGACTCGAGTTCGAGCCGGCTCGCGAGCCTTTTACTCATATAATTTTTATTTAATATAAAAAATATATTTTATATAAAAATGTTTATTATTTATAAAACTAAACTATATATATGAATATATATATATATATGTGTGTGTATATTATGTTATATATAAAAGTTTGAAAAAATAAACTATTATAATTAATACAAATATAAACTAATTCATAAATATTGTACGAGAGTCGAAGCCAAGCTCAAGCTTGAAAAATTACCAACGAACCGGGCTTGAGCTTTATATAGAGCCCGGAGCCCTCATAATTCATTTTATATGTGTCCAATAACTACACATATTCGACGTTTCTAAATAGGTGCAAGTATTTGTTTTGCCACATCATCTTAAAAAAGATTTAATTATTTATTTTATATGTATTCAATATCTACTCATATTATACATTTTTAAATGTGTAGATATTTGTTTTTTATGTCATCTAAAGAATATATTACTTACTTTATATGTATGTAACATCTTCACATATAGTACACTTTTAATCATGTCTAGGTATTTAATTTGCCATGTCATTTAAAAAAAATAATTAAATACATATTAACATAGTTTATCTGCGTATTTTTTTTAAATTCTTACGTGTTGGTAAATAGAATCATTTACCTACACATATATTAGTTCTTTTACATATGTTTAGATAATTTACCTACACATGACGAAAATTTGCTACATGTGTAGGTAATTTAATATTTAATAGATTGTTAATTTTGGGGGAAATTTTCCCACCAACACCAAGTGTGGCTAAAATGCATTACAAACACATTCTAAGTGTTAATCCTTGTGAAAATATATCATCAATCAATACCCACACATATACAAACATGTGTAGGTAAATACCCACACATTTACATGTGTAGGTAAATTATGTGTGGGTAAACAACCAATTTCTTGTAGTGTGACTTTTCATTAATATAACCTTGATCCGTCAATTGATCAAGTAAACGTGGTAATCAGGAGGTACCCTTTTGAGGGATTAACACTTACCTAATTACGATTACGTAGCCATGTTTGTTACGAACATTGGCTGGACCGTAATGGTCTTAGCCGAAAGTCAAAGTGTTTTTTACGTCAACTCTTTGACTTTGGCTTAAAGCCCAATAAAACTTAAGGAGGGGAGTTAAGGACACTTACACAATGTCCTAGCACGAAAATATGACTGACTGGAAGCTCCTATAAGTCAAGGAACCTCCAGAGGAGAAGAAGAGATGATAAAGAGAAGTGGTGCAAGAAATGAGGTTGCACATCACCTCTATTTATACTAGAGGATCAAGAACTAAGTCCCTCCAGGTGTTAGCAGGTGATAACAAGTGTCCAAGGACGTGTCTTGAGCAGCTAAATTGGTGGCAAATGCGATTTGGGTGGCAGAGGTAGAAGCTGCCATGTTTCTGCTTGCTGGCGACCCCTTACGGTCCGTAAGGGTTTAGCCTTGCGGTCCGTAAGGACTTCTAGTGCCCACAGACTTAAAATTGGTTATGAACGGTAAGCTGAATGGCTTGCGGTCCGTAACCGCCTTCCAGAACTTTGAAATTTGGCATTTTTACACGTTTGGCCCCTCGACTTCTTTAATCGCCAATTAGAGGTTGTAAATTAACATGTTGGTAAGTTTAGTCCCTCTCGTTGAGCGCGTGGCATTCGAGGATCAGCGGGACACGTGTCGGAATTTTACAGGACGGGTTTTTACAAGGTGTTACAATCAATGGCATTATAGCAGTTATTAAAAAATTAAATACCTTTATAAAACCATCTTTTCTCACCACAATGTTTCACCCTATTCACACAACCCATTTAATTAATCAAACAATACTATGATAGGCAAAACAAGAGCGATGGCAAGAAAAAAGTTTCGGGTTCCGGTTCGAAGGCGAGGGGACGCGGCTCGCAAACTAGACGAGGCGGATCGAGTGTGTACCAACCTAACCATCAACCACAATTTTTTCAACAACTGGGTTTTTACAACACCTAACCCCAACCGAACTATCCACCACAATTTTTTTCTTTACCACAAGGTCCCACGATGGTTGCACCGGGTGTGTACGATTATTCTCTTGAATCCCAAAACTCTTTTGACCCGTTTGTTCCACGATTTAGTACACCGACTCAATTTCCTAGAGAAAATGTTGAACACGTGCTTCAAATATACGATGATTAGGAAGATGAAGAATATGTAGTCGAGACTCTAGACTTAGACGAAGATGAAGTAGAGGAAGAAGTTGAAGTCAAAGAAGTAGCCGAAGATGGACCAAAGGAAATGGGGGTAAGGCGGATCCGCTAAGATGGACGAAGAAACAAGAAGAGGCGTTATCGATGGCATACGTGCATTGTACTTTAAACAAGAACAAAGGAAATGCCAAAAGATCGGATGGTTTTTGAAGAAAAGTTCTCGAACATTACAACAAAACTATTGGAGGAAGCACACGGAACGTCCATCAAGTCCGTCCAAAGTGGAAATCTATGCAAGCGAAGTTGAACTTATTCAATGGATATTGGCATCAAACGGTATAATTCATAATTTTTTTACATATATATGTTGTTATTTTTAATATAAATACAACTTATATTTTTATGATAGGATCGTTTACGTCCTAGCGGGAGTGATGACGCTTATGTTATGACACAAACGCTAAAAGATTACCAATAAAAACATCCGGGTTCTTTCCTCATATTGAGGAATCGGAGGTGGTTAGAAAGAGTCAGAAATGGTTCCGGTTCCGTTGTTGGGTGACGAGGAGGATAGTGGTAGTTCGGGCAACAAAGAAAGTCTCTGGTAACTACTAAACGGGTACACTGGATACCAAATTCGCTAGTGATGTTCCGGACATAAATTTAGATCCCTCTCCAAGAAGGCAAAAAAAGAAAGATAAAGCACCCGCAACATCGAGCGAAAGGTCAGTTGGTATGTCCGACAAGCTCCAAGAATACAAATATATGAAACAAGAATCGATGGACATTAAAAAAAAGCGAGAGGAAAAATTTAGGGAGTTGACGGATGACCATCGAGAGACGTTGAGATCAATTAGATTTGATAAAGATCTCGAGACGTTTAATAGGCCGCACGATAATGGAGATGTTGAAAATCACACTAGCACGAAAACGGTAGATCACCAAAAAATATAATTGGCCATGTAGTTTCTAAATATTTTTACGTAATAGTTTTTTAGTAGGTTTAATTTTATTTAATGTTTTTTTAATTTTATAGTTAATGTAATTTTAGTTAGATTTATTTAATGTAATGTTTGTTTTAGTAATTTTAGTAAGTTTTTTAAGTTAATAATGTAATTTTATTTTGTTAAATTAGGTCTCATTTATTAATTAATTAATATTTTATAAAAAATAAAAAAATAGTTTTCCCCCACCACTCGTGAGAGTGCACCTCTTATGTTTTTGGGCAAGAGAAAAGTTAGAGAGAGAAAATAACATGACATCATATGATTGGGTTAAAAAAAATTCTCTCATCTCATGAGAGGTGCACCCTTTTCACTCTAAGAGTTCAAATAGGTCATCCAATTGTTTAACTACTACTTTATTATTATAACAGCAACTGATTTTTTCCACGAAAATTTATTATACAATAGACAAATACGAAACTGAAATTGTAACTTAGAACAATAAAAAATAAGGAGTAAATTGTCAAAATGGTTCCTGCGGTTTGGTTCATTTTGCCACTTTAATCCAAAACTCAAACCTTTTGAATCCGGGTCCCTGTGGTTTCAATTTTGTTGCCATTTTTTTATCCAAAATCAAAATCTGATCAAATTTTTGAGTTGACATCAATTTTTTTTGTCTTTTTCCTCCTTTAATGAATGGCAAAATGGTCTTTTAACGCTTTGTTATAACAAATTAAAAAAATTTGACCATTTTCCCTTTTATTAAAAGGGAAGAAAAAGACAAAAAACCAGATGTTAACCTAAAAATCTAACCAAATTTGTTTTTTTTTTTTTTGATGAAAATGACAACAAAATTGAAACCATAGGTACCCAAATTTAAAAGGTTTGAATTTTACACTAAAATGATAAAAGTGACTAAAACTCACAGACTATTTTAGCAATTTACTCAAAAAAATAAGACTATTCAAATGCAAAATCATATACAATAATACCAAAAAGCCCCACAATCCATCTAAAAAAGAAAAACATAAAAATGTCTCTTTGGTAATATAGTTTTTGGTTAAGTTGAAATAATTCGTTTTTTTATAACTTTTTATAAACTAGTCGAACCGTGCTCAATGTTCTAAGAACAACAAAAATCATGCATCATAGTCTGGTACTCATATAGTCGTTTAATTAATATTTATAAAACATAAAGTAAAAAATGAACTTTAAATAAGAAAATGATAAATTTAGAAAGAGCGTGAAATTTTGAATTTCGGTTCCCTCATAAACACCAAAAAACCGTGTGGGAGCAGTTACAGCTGTAGGTTCTTTTTGCCTGCTAAGCAACATACTGTTTATTTAAACCCATTTAATTTCTTATTAATATTAATTAATTAATTAATATTATATTATTATTTCAACTTAAACAAATCAAACAACTGTCTGTATAAATAACTGATTCCCCACTGCAATTTTTCCCAACACCTCCAACCTCACTTCATCTTCAACCTTCGAACATTTTTTCCAAAACCGTCAAAAAAATGGCCTTCACTCATCGTCTACTTCACCTCCTCTTTATATTCTCCATCTTCCACCTCTCACTCGGAGCGAGACGACTCACTGAGTTAGTCGAAGACTCCTCCAACCTCCTCCGCTACCACAACGGCCCCCCTTCACCGGGAAAATCTCCGTCAACTTCATCTGGTACGGATCATTCAAACCGTCACAAAAAGCCATCGTCTCCGACTTCATTTCTTCTCTCTCCACCAAATCTCCTGTCGAACCATCCGTCGCCACCTGGTGGAAAACCACCGAGAAATACCACACCAAATCCACCCTTCCCTCTCCCTTCGTTTCGGCAAACATATATCCGACGAGTCCTACTCTCTCGGGAAGTCGCTGACCGACGAACATCTCGTCCAGCTGGCTTCCCGAGGAGAGTCGTATGACGCGGTTAACGTTATGTTAACAGCATCAGACGTGGCAGTTGATGGTTTCTGCTCCAGTAGATGCGGGTCTCACGGATCATCATCTAGTTCCAAAATGGGACATATTAAAGGAAAGAATTACAAGTTTGCCTACATCTGGGTTGGTAACTCGGAGACCCAGTGCCCGGGTCAATGTGCGTGGCCGTTTCACCAGCCAATATACGGGCCCCAGGCTGCACCACTCGTCGCACCTAACAACGATGTGGGTATGGACGGGTTGGTGATTAACCTGGGTGGTTTGTTGGCTGGTACGGTCATGAACCCGTTTTGAAACGGGTATTATCAAGGGGACGCGGAAGCACCGTTAGAGGCAGCGTCCATGTGTCCCGGGGTGTATGCGAAAGGGGCGTATCCTGGGTACGCGGGGGACTTGTTGGTGGACTCGACTACGGGTGCAAGTTATAATGCACATGGTATAAATGGAAGAAAGTATCTCCTTCCTGCTTTGTATGATCCGTCTACTTCAAAGTGCTCCACATTGGTTTAGATAGAAAATTATAGAATAGGTAGCATAGAAATTGGATCTATGTTATAACTCATTCATTGATTGTATTCTTTTATTTCTTCTTATTGTTATTAATATAAAGCATATGAATCTTAAAATATTTCTACATAAAAAAAAAACCAAGAAAAATATGTCTACACTGGTCATCAGGAACACCATTGGTTACAATTTAGTTTAGATTTTGTTTACAAGAAAGTGAAGGATGAAACAAAACAAAAATTAAGGTAATTTTCATCAACATTAGTCTAAACATATAATCCTAGTATGCTACCCATGTTTGTTGTTAAGATAAGGATCGACTGATTCGAAGTTAGGATTTGACGAGCGTCCAATACAGGTAACTCTCTGGACAAATCCATCGATCACTTCTTCCTTTTGCTCGTAAATGTAAAAGACAACGAAGGCGAATGGAAGAACTGAAACAACAATAGCAAATTGGTTGTAGTGATACAGTGCTTGCATCATCTCGTGGTTCTATGGCGTTTAAGGTTTAGAGCTCAAATTCAAAACCAGAGATGACACATTCAACGAGCATAGTTACATATATGTCGATTTGGGTCATGTCTTGTATCAAACAAACATATTTGAAAGTTTTAGGTAAAAAGGTAATAAGTTAAACATGCCCGGAATCCTTCATAGTCAATCTTTAATGCATATAAATTTATAAATTGTTGGCCATACAAAAAACTAAGATTTAGCGCTATTGAGACCCAAAAAAGTTTGAATATATTTTCCAGGTAAATATAATATTGTACCATGTTTTGAGGGGATCTGTGAAATTATTTTATCACGTAAAGACAAGTTCGTTAAATCAGTTAATTCTGATTTTTAATCCGTTTTGACCCATCCAAAGTAAACCAATTACACATAAATGGGTCGAATTTGCCACATCTTTTAGAGACCGCGCTCATCCTTCTAAGAAACTTACTTTAGCTAGATGACCACTGTGTGCATTGGAAAAATCTGTAGCTCATGTACACATGGATACATTAAGATAGATTACCAACCTTTCGTGAATAAACTTTGCAGTGACAAGGTCCCGATCAAGGCAAGGATGGAGAGTGATAACGTCATCTATTTATCAAAAAAGTATGACAGGTTATTAGATATATGTGAAAAACCGGGCATATTACGTTAAAGTACCTTGAAGAACAACAATGCGTCACTCCCACTAGAAATAGTTATTAGACTATGTGCTGCACGATTCCATGACGAAACAAACGATAAAGCAGTTTGGCGTGACATACTATCTGGGAACTGAAAGTTTAATTCTGAAAATTTCTCAACTGAACATCCCATTCTGTAACAGAATAAGCCATGATTAAAAGCTTCGAGTTGCTGATATATGATAGAACCCGGCAATTTATCAGAAAAAGATACATAAGAGGAAACTCACAATTTATCAGGCAACTTCCTGTGGATAAACAAAAAGACCGACGCCATAATGAAGGCATTGGAAATTGAAGTGATCATGGTATTTGCAGGTGATAAATTTACATAAAATGCAAATAATGCTAGCTGTGTAGTGACTGTCAACTTCACATCTCTCCATAGAAGTATGTCTGCAACTGCAAATCATAAGTATCAACTATCAAGACAAGTGACCCAACTATAATCCTACATTTGTTGTTATAATTAGGGGTGCAAACACGCTGATTCGCTCGTGAGCTAGTCGTTCAATAAACGAGCCTGAGCTACAGCGCGAGTTTCATATACCGATTTCAACCAGGCTTGAGAGCCTAAGCGAGTAATGAGCCTGGTATTAATATAAATATAATTATTTTTTATTTGATATAATAAATACATATTACATATAATTAATTTTATATCTAAAAAGGATAAAAATAACTAAATAATATGTATAATGTATTATATATATGATAAAATAATTTAAATAAGTTATAAAGAATAAACGAGCTGAGAATGAGCTTGAAAAAGTTGTGATGAACTGAGCGCGAGCTCTATTAAGTTAAATTAGCTTATGGTGATCTTGAGCTCGGTTCGTTCAAAACCTAATTACAATTATACCAATTCCATTTCCAAGACATGCTGCAGCTTTAGACGCCCCTTTCTTTTTACGAAAAGCTTCAGCACTGAGATCATAATATGATTCAATAGTTCTTTTCAGACCTTCCTGCACCAATCAAACTTCTCTCTATCAAGATTTTATAAAAAGGTAAATTGGCTATTAACATCACATCACACACACACACACACACATATACAGGGGAGGGTTATCTTGAGAACGCTAAATATTGCGAGAACCGTGAGAACGAATAAAAAAACCAATCAAAACCAAAAAAATTTTAATACAAACCTCATTGTGATTAAAATACATCAAAAAAAGAATTTACAACATCAAATAATTCATTTCTCCTCTCAAAATCACTCTTATTAGATTTTTTACAGGTGTAAATATAACAAATTTACACATGTGTAAATGACAAACTTACACATGTGTAAATTTTCCTTATTTACGAATTCACGTAAATTTGAATGTGTAAATTTAATTTCTAACATTGTATTCGAATAATAATGATAAGTGCAAAAAAAATGAATTTGCATTGTTTTTGACCAAGTTCTCGCGATTTTTTCATTCGTTCTCACGGGTCTCATAATATTTATCGTTCTCATCTAAACCTTCCCCTATGTGTGTGTGTGTGTGTGTGTGAGTGTATATATCACTTCCACATAGATTCATATCCCATGATCATTTTAATTAAACAACACTACTAAATGTAACCAACTAACTGAACGGGAAACAAGTGAACCTGAAGTGGAACAATAGGTCTGTAACCAAGTCGATCATTCGCTTTTAAGGAACTAAAAGTTCTGTTGCAAGTTGAGAGTCTGATTCTGGAAGGTGTCAACTGTGGGACCCGCATCCCGTACGGTGCTAACACGGGATATATGCGCTCAACAAAGTATGCAATCAGCATCACGATGAATACAGGAATCCTTGTTTTTGGCCTGCACACTATATTACATCAGAAATAACTAACTTTCAACAGCCAACAAGCTTTTGCTAGATGATTACTACTATTAGACGTCAACAGGAATTTCATGAGATATCAAGATTATTATGAGATGTAAAGTACGAAAATTAATACCTTTCATAACCAAGGCCTTCAAGAATAAGCGACGTAAATTCCCAAAACCTGATTGGCTCCATGTTAGTTATAAAATAAGCCTGGAGAGTCATCAAAATTTATCGATAACACAATAAATAAGAATACTTTTATGTATGTTTAAGTATCTTATATATATATATAGTATATATCACCTCCCCTGCAGCTCTCTTTGAAACAGTACCACCGGATGCAAGAGCTCGTTCCGCACATACATGGGCATGCGCCACATTTTCAACGTAAGTGAAATCATACATGTTCTTGCCGTTTCCAATTATAAACTGAAAATTCAGAGTTCATAAATAAAACATATGTTTAAATTTATTCCAATATAATTTAAGATTAACATAGGAATGTAAGCTAGCACCTTGGTTTTTCCTTTTCGTGCTGTGGCAATTAAAGATGGAATAAGCAACTTATCACCGGGACCAAAAATGCTGCTAGGACGTATACAGCACGTTAACAATCCGTTCATTCCATTTGCCTTTATAACTAATGCCTCTCCTTCAGCTTTAGTTGAAGAATATGAATCATTGTGCTGAAACAGTAAAATTCACCACACGTAATCTTATTGTTAAATGATTATGTTTTAGTTAGATAGTGTAACCTTATAGAGATTGGATCATCATCATCATCATCATCATCATACTCAGTAAATCCCACCAATAGCAAAGCTAAGGTAGGGTCTGAGGAGGATAGATGTAGACAGCCCTACCTCTACCCCGTAGGAATAGAGAGGCTGCTTCCGGTGAGACCCCCGGCTCGACTGTAGTTTTGTATCAAGCCTTGGACCTAAGGCACATAACACTCAAACAATTGGGATAAAGACCGATTGGTGCATCTACCCCGTGTCTTTCAGCTATCAACGCCATCCGCCGCTTTTAAAGTTATTTTCACGAAGTTAGTAAAATAACGTTAAAGTCAGTACCATTTCACTTTTGCCCCCCGAGCGCCCACACATATATACATTATATGTGCACACCGCAAGCGGGGCACTTATAAAGATTGGATATAATCACCAATCAAGTCACTATATTTATAATGTTCAGAATACCTTAGCAGGATATGGCATCGATTCAACACCGTCGTATATTCCATGTTTTCCATCGAACACCACACTAGGAGAACTAGTATAGATAAGTCGCTTCACATTTTGTACACTACAAGCATCAATTATGTTCTTTGTGCCTGTATATCAAATTACAGAAACTTAAATTGCGTATGTTCTTGAACATTTTAATTATATAATCCATTAACGTTGTTCACATTTACCATGCACATTGACTGAATAATGCAGCTGGTGGTTATTGATTGATGAATCTGGTGCAGCCATATGAAAAACAACTTCAACCCCATCACAAGCTGCAAATTGTTACACAGAATAGAATACAAAGTGAATCCAAAAAGAAAAAAACATTATGTAAAAGTTCACCAATTACCTTTAAACACTTGAGATTTGTTGCGAAGATCCATGGACACATATTGAGCACGACCCGAGTGTAAAGCTTGCCCCAGAACCCCCTTCTCTTCATGGGTTTCAAGCATGATATCACGACCCATATCAGCGATCCTAACCGAATACATATCGTAACGAATGAGCATATCCACTAAATGCCTAGCTGCAAATCCTCTTCCCCCGGTCACAAGACACCACTGCTCTTGTTCATCAGCCATTTCTTATACTGAATCGCTTCTGTGATCACAAAGAGTATTAGTACATAACATTAGCAGACTCGAATTCAACTACAAGATGACCAAATTTGTAACATTTTGCCACCCAAACTACAGCAACCAATATTTTCCGCTCTGCCCACAAGGAGCTCACGGATTTGTTTTTGGTTGCCCGGGTGTATACCTGCGCCCAACACACGCTGGTAATATTTGAGGCGGGCATTCCAGTATCTCTATATAATAGAGTAAACATAACAAAACAATGCCGGGTTTGTCTAATGTGTCAAAAACACCTCATGGACTCATCGTCTCTAATGAAGGTTTACCCCACTATCGTAAACAAACTAGATATGGAGTGACTCTGATACTATTTATAACATCCGACCTCTCATACCAACCAATATTGTTTGCTTTGTCCATAAGGAGCTAACATATTTATTTCATGTTGCCCGAGTGGAGCCTCGAGTACTACTCTCACTCAAACACACTTAACTGTAGAGTTCCCTCTCAATCACATGCGAAATTGGGAAGTGAAATTATAATTCATCTTAGTTCAGTGTAAAAATTTAAAATACAATCCACACAACAGTTGGTTAAATTACAAATTCTAAAATAGGTATATCCAAAATGTAGCTAACATTCGCCACTGGACTAATACTAATACTAATACTAATACTAATACTAATAATAATAATAATAATAATAATAATAATAATAACAACAACAACAACAACAACAATAATAATAATAATAATAACCCAAGTTACCTGATTGTTCTTCCGTTTGAGAACAAATTTACTCTTCTGCCATGAAATTATGCATCAATGCCGGATCTACGTCACCTAATTATAACATAAAATCATAATTCAGATCAAAATAACCGCATATTATCGTTAATAAGACGAATCTTTCGTTATCTAAATTTGATAGTTAACAAAACAATTCGCGAAAAATATCAATTCCGGTTGCTGGCGGTACCTGGAGATCGGAAATTCAACGGAATGGGCCACCGAAACGGTCTGTACTTCCGGCGAACGATGAATGAATGTTACAACTTGGCATGCACGTGTAACAACGAAATGATTAAACCAAAAATTGATAGTTATACTTCTCAAAGTTGTTATTTTATAACTTTTGATGTTATGTGTGAGATAAAAGGAAAATTTTATTTATTAGGAGATGTCTATTCACACACCCACTTTGTCTATTCACACACCCTAGTGCCGAGCTATGGTCAAAGCGCGGTGTTTTGGTTCGGTCAATCAGACAAATACTAACGGGTGTCTGACGGGTCTGTTGACCGGACCAAAACGCCGAGCTTCGGCAGCGTTTTGGTCCTGTCAACCAGACAAAAGACTGGCCAGGTTAGTCTTTGTCTTGTTCACCGGACCAAAACACCACACTTTGGCACAACTCAATACTGAGGGTGTGAATAGAGAAACTTGGTAGGTGGGATGTGTGAATAGCAAGATCCTTTATTTATCTGGAGCCAAAAATAGAAAAATGGAACGATAGGAGTGAATATGTTATTATGGTTTTTCACTGTTTTTTAATTCATTCTTTTGTCCAAGATCATTAGGGGAAGGTACACATTACATTACACAATCTTCTCTCTAAGGTGCTGTTTGTTTTTGTAGACATAAACTGTCTGCAAGTTGATTTCATCTGTTTTCATGTCTGCAACTGAAGATGTGGTCTGAAGCTCTTCAATTTAAAATTATAAAACTGTTTGTTTTTATAAATTGATACTGTACAAACTACATGAACTTTGTTTTATTTTCCAAATCAAAACATCCTAAACCAATTACCTCCAAAATGTTTTAAGTTCAGAACATCAACATCCTGGAGTGCTTTAAAAAAAACTCATTGAGACAAAACATCAAACACCTGGAGTGCACTTTTTTTCTCCTCTAGTAACTAACCAAAACTTTATCCAGCATAAAAAACGAACAATCAGAAGTTAAAATCATTATCCAACATAACCAAAAACTGACACAAGAAAAAATCAAGCACCCATCTCAAGATTCGATAAATTATTAACGAGTCTAGAAAACAGTATGATTCACTTGATGACATGAAATATGCATACGATGGGGGAAAAACAAACCAGTTATCAAAAGCTCGATGTGGGGAAGATGATCATCAGCGTGCTAAAGAAGAAGCCCTATGCCAATTCAATGTGTTTACGTAAACGAATAAGCATTAATTTGCAGGGCCCCTTATGTAAGGAAGATCAGAAGAGTGTCGTGAAGCACTCCAGGTGTTTGGTGTTCAACACACCCACCCGCAAAACACCCTCCTTCTTCCAGCGACGATGGTGGTGGCGGACTGAGGCGACGGTGACCTTAAGGCAGTGGTGATGGTCCAGTTTTGGTTCAATTTGAGTTCAGAACATATATGAGGGAGGAGAGTTTTTTGTGAAGATGTTTGAAGGAAGGGTGTGATAGTTTTTTTTAAGCTAAAAAAAGCCATTTTCTGTTTAAAAAAACAAACAGTCTTCAAGGGTAGCGTCTGCGCGCCTGTAGACATAAGCTCCCTTGAAGATGTTTGAAGAAAAAACAAACACCCCTAAGTAGAGCTAGTTTTTCCAAAGTTATTTGGATGAGGTCACCCGCCAACTTATTCATGAGACATTGTCGGGACAACTACAACAACCTCTTGGGACTCATTGTCTTAATGGTGTTTGTGGTGTAAAGGTGCTGAGTCGAGCCCGATCAGGAAGCTCAAACTCAGCTCGTTAATCTTATGAGAGCTTGAGCTTGAGCTCAGCTTGGTTCGAGGTTTGTTTTCAAAGCTTGAGTTGTTTTTAGTTTCTCAAGCTCAAGATCGGTTTGGGCTCGTTTACTAAACAAACTTACTTTTAGGTTCGGACTTGAATCGTAAACAAGTTTAAATAACCTCAGCTCGGCTCGTTTACTAGAAAACTTTAAATAAGAGTTACATATTATTAAATAATAATTAAAAATTAATATTACACTAAGGACCTGTTTGTTTATCTCTTAATGAGGCTCTAAATGGTCAGATCTCTTACTGGTTCAGCACTTAATGGTTCAAACTGTTTGTTTCGCGAGCAATGTCTGAATGGTTCAAACGTTTGCCTCTGAATGGTTAAGCATTTTACTGAGTCTGAATGGTTAAGACCTCTAATCTGAATTGGTCAGAAATTTGCCTATGAATGGTTAATCATACTGGCTCTTAATTGTTAAGACCTCTTACTGGTTCAGCACTTAATAGTTCAGACATCTTACTGGTTCAGCACTTAACCATTCAGAGGTTGCCAAACATCCCCTAAGACTTGAGTTCGGGCTCAATAAATGAACAAGCTTTATTTTAAGCTTAAACTCGCTTCGTTTCGAGCTTTTTCTTGAGCCGCTCAGGTCGTTTGCACCCCTATGTTTGCCTCAACATCGTAAAGAAAATAGAGCAAGAGGTACCATGGTACCATTGTGACATCCGGCCTCATTTACCATCAATGTTGTTCGCTTTGCCCACAAGGAGCTTATGGATTTGTTTTTAGTTGCTAAGATGGAGACTTCTTCCATAGTCATCCATTCTGATAATACTCCCAAATAACTCCACTTAACTGTAAAGTTTTCAAGTTATCCACAACCATACGCCAAAAACACGCTGGTGATATTTGGATCCAACCAATTTATGGCTCACTATATCTCTAACTGTCAGAACACACCACAATGTGGCATAATGTGATACACATTAAATACCAAATGGTTGTAGACAATTGATTGAAATGCACCCACATAAACATATGATAGACACATAAAAGAGTGACAACACAAAAACTAACTGATTAAAATACCAACCGGACTAGCTAACACCAATTTCGATTGACCACCATACATACATAGAAATAACTGATTACATCACCACCTTAATCATGCATACATGATTATCTAAGCCTTCATTATCTTTTAGATGATTTCTGAATGTGTTTCACCACCACCCCCGTTACTAATTAGAATAGTAGCAAGAAGGTTCATATTAGGTTGACCACTGTCGAGTAGCTCAACATAATGGGTTCCTCAGTTGTGCCACCACCCATGTCGGTTATCTCGTCTATAGTAACCCGAGTAAAATTACTTTGAGCTTCAAGATTGTTAATGTCCATTATTATTAATATAGGATTGTCAACCTGATTATAACACATTTTCAGCTTGGATATGTAAGTATTTAAACATAAAAACATAAGCCACCAACATATAATATTTTTATTTTCTAACTTATATGTAATATCCATAAAAGTACATCAACCTTAATTATTATAGTTAATATAATCATGTTGATATCCAACAATTAAACCACACTTATTTAATTACATCACTAACGTAAGAAATGAATTTCTTCAGGTCCCAATGACAATGAAAACAAATAGAAAACTGATTACTCTTCTCTTAATCTTATTGAAAACTTTGATCAGGTTATATAAAACATGACTTGGTTACAACTAGGCCTTTGGGTACGCTTTAACTCATCTTAACTCCACTTAAGTGTTATATCAATATTTCTTCCCCATTTCATTTTACCTCATTCCAAGGAAACGTTTAATCTCTTTAACTTCATCTAACCCTATTTTTAGTGGTTTTTGGTTTAAAAAATAAAAGAAGAATTAATTCGGTCTCTTAACATCCGGTTAACATGTTAACATACAATCCATTTAATGCCCCTTAACACAAGGAGAGAGTGGTTTGCAATCTCGGCTAACATGCCATGTCACCATTAACACCAAAATGTTAGAGAAGGGCTCAACATCTTAACTAGATAATAATTAAATAAACGTACATGTTTATCTCTCCTATCTATTATAAATTAAATACAACTCATTTAATTATCTTTAATTAATTTTGATGTATAATGTATGATCAAGTTTCTATTTCATTATTTTTAGAATATTTTTGATCATATGGTTTTCATCAAATAAACATTGTTTGGATAATACTATGGTTAGAGATTCTAGCGGGTAAATATTTATCGAGTTTCAGATAAACCCGTTAATTTAATAAAAATTACCCGTTGGGTATACTCGATCAAAACCCATTGAAGATCTATCGGGTAACTATTTATCAGATACATTTAGTATTATTACGAATTACTAAAGGTATATATCAAATTACTACAATGTATACAAATAAGGTATCTATACAAAAATGGATGTATCATATATATATATATATAAGGTTAGGGTAAGATGAAAACTCATACGAGTTATGAGAATTCGGCCTTACGAAAGGTTTTTTCAAAAAAATTTTTTTTACCAAAAATCCTAAAAAAAACAAAAAAAACCTTGTTTTTTTTCATTTACGGCAGCCGTTGTTGATGCATTTTGTGTTCGTCACTTGTCGAATAGGCTAGATTGAGCGTGTGTTGAATATTGTATATGTTATAATCGAACACACAACCAAAATACGGAGCGTATAGTTAAAATAGGAACAAGTTCGCCCGAACTTGTTCTTGGGTGACCAAGTTTGCCCGAAGTTGATATGTGATGGACAAGTTCGCTGAACTTGTCATATGGTGGACAAGTTCCTATGCACACTTCGAGCGAACTTGTTGCCTATATATAGGTGTGTTGTTCATTTGTCATTTAAGTTTTTGCAATCCCTACGGGGAGTTGCTGTCGGATTCTTTCCAGGGAACTCAAGCAGTTGGACAAAGATGTATGCTCTTTCGGTATGAATAAAGATATGACTTCCGCTGCACTCTTCTTCTACACCTTTCTGTAATAACATTCTACCGAACCGGTTACGTCTACGCACTAACTTCCGTCTAGAACCGCCTGATCACGGACCTTCAATAATTGAAGGTCCGTTGTACGGATCGTTCAGGCACTAATCTGACAAACCTAAGGTAAACGTGCGCAATCCGTTTGCTTAGGCGACATTGGATACACTCATTTGTTTCTATTTAACACCGTTTCATTAATAGTCAACGTTACAAATCCTAGAAACACTTGGACAGAGCTTCGTCGTCCAGTACACAAAATCTCTGAATCTTACAAATGAAATGACAACACATCTATATATAGGATGACAACTTCGCTTGAACTGTGTCATGGACAAGTTCGGGCGAACTTGTCCTAGCCATTACAGTTCGGCGAACTTCTCCTAGCCATGACAAGTTCGGGCGAACTTGTCCTAGGCATGACAAGTTCGGGCGAACTTGTCCCTAGACATACATAATCTTTCGAAATTTCGCTCCTAAATACAGACTCGATATTATACGATGACGTAGGCAACATACATATGAAACAACAGACTCCCCCTTGGATGTTGCCGCAGTCATCAAACTCCAATTAACTTTAATCACCATGCTCCCCCTTACTTTGAGCTTTCTGTTAAACAACAGACTCCCCCTTGGATGTTGCCGCAGTCATCAAACTCCAATTAACTTAATCACCATGCTCCCCCTTACTTTGAGCTTTCTGTTGTCTTCGATAAACAAGTTTATCTAGCTCCCCCTTAAATGATGCTCCGAATCTCTAAGATTTGACGATTAAGAACAATCACACGTATTCACACACAAACAATTTCTTAACAGTCTCGTTGGTCCGGCTCACATTCAACATTATCAAGTTTTGAAAGATTTTGAAAGATAATCTTTTTGGATTTTAAATTTTGAATACCTAAATGCAAACAAACTAAAATGTAATATCTACAGTTTATATTTTTTTGAGAAAACGTGCTAGAGGATCATATCAGATTACTAAGATATATCAGCTACACCGTTGTTCTTAGATGAAACACTTAGTTTAAACAATTCACATGGATTGTCGATATTGTTGTCCACTTAAACTCAATCTAAAAACTTTCGTAATGCTTACTGATACATTAAAGTACATTAATCTGCACTAAATTCTTAATGACCCCATGATCTCAGCATATCCCCTCATCATGTAATACACTAACTCAAGTAATGCCTTTAAACTTTCATCAACTGTGAATTGTGTGAAAATAACGCATAATGTTTAAACATTAACAATCAGGTCGATCTTCGATACGCAGAGAAAGTCCAATGTTTAAACAAAATAAGAAATGAAAAACAAGTTGAAATTGTTTAGATCTTAACACCAGTTCGATATTCACATATACGCAGAGGTGATCCAAGATTTAAATGAAACACCAAGTAAAATAAAGAAGAAACGTTTAGGCACTAACATCCAGTTCGATACTTTTGTAAACGCAGAGGATGTCCAATGCTTAAACAAAATAAAGAAATAAAACAAGTTTAAATCTTTTGAAAATGAAAACACAATCACAGTGACTTTTTTAGTAAGATGTGAAAGTTCATAAACTAACCGGTTTTTATGCTTTTCAGCATTCAACGATTACCGAGTAGGTACACAGTCACGAAGGACAAAACTAAGTACTATGCTTTCAACCGCATTTCCCGCTAGAACTAGGCTTTTCTTTTTAGGTTTGTATTGTTTTCGCAAAACTACTCGTCTAGCTGAGTCTACCAACACATCTTTAGTGAGATTTTTTAACCATTTTAAACAATACATATCTTTAGCATGCACTGATAGTCTATTGATGTACTATCATTTCCTCTTTTTGCACAAGTAATCATATTTTTCATTTTTCAATGTTTTTGATATTTTGAAATATTCTATTGTTTTTGTCTTTTTGAAAATTTTTTATCTATCTAAAATGATTTTAAAATGATGTTTTTCAGTTTTACAGAAATTTTTGATTTTGATAATTTAAAATTTTTCTCCCCCTAAAATTGAAAACATCTTTTCGAAATCGAAAATAAGAATCTTCCATTATAACCTTTTAACGACATTTTACGAATGTGAACGCGAGACTACCATTTTGTTTGTGTGGAATATCACTCATGTCTCTCTGCATGAACAATCCCGGCTTCTGAATTAACCTTTGGCTTGAAGCTTGGTTATCCTGCACATTCAAATAAACATCAACTAGTTTTGAATTGGAACCCCCAATCCATTCGGGATATAGGTTTACCAAATTCATAAACATCTTAAGTAAACAAACATTCACACTCTTTTTGATATTCAAACAGTTTGATAAAAACTTTATTTGAAAATTTTACTTTCTTTGATACTTTAACTGTTTGATTTATCAATTTATTCTCCACTATTCCTCTTTTTTCCTCATATTTGTATCTGATGAATTCGTTTTACTTGACAGTGAGTAAAATGATTCATCAGAACTTTTATCTAATTTCTTAGATGTATCCGAGGACAAAATCTTTTCCAAATACTCTCTAATTTTTTTCTTTTTTTTCCTCAATTGTCTTTCTGCCCTTGCGATAATTTCATTTTCTGTTCTTTGGGCTTTTCTTCTGTTTTTACCGTCTTCTTCACAGCATTTCCGTTCTTCCCCTGAGATTTATCCGATCTTCTTTTCAGATTAGTCGGACAGTCCCTGGCAACATGACCTTTGATTTTACATTTATAGCATCTTCTCGTATCAAATCTCTTTCTTAGGCAGTTAACAACAATGTGTCCACTAAATCCACAGTTGTAACACACTCTGTTATCGTACCAATCTCTCATTTCAGACCATACACCCAAATTAGCACATTGATTTGACGTGTAATAATCATCATCCCAGATTTTCTGTAGTTTTGATTTGACTTTGGAGCATTGTGGTTCGACCTGCACCACTTATTTTCAAATTTTTGTGAGTTTATATTTTCAAAGTTTTGTGATTTTTTATAATGATTGGACGATCGTACCGATGTACCTTTTTTTTTGAAAATTTTGAGAATTTTTAAAATTTTGATTTTCTTTTTGTTTTTGTTCTCCATTCTGCTTAGAAGATTTTTGCGTTGAGCATTCACCTTTTTCAGGAGATTCTAAACAGTTTCTTGAATTTTTTTTAGTTTCAAAAATATTTATTTTTTATCATTTTTATCATTTTCATCATCGGTATTATCATCACATTCCTCAATTATGACATCGTCATAATTTGTGACATTGTCACTTATTGGAATTTCCTTTTTATTCTCATTGATCGGTTTTGGACATATATGATCTAGAATTAATGACGAGGTCACAAAACCTTTTGTTAGGATTGAACCTTTGGAAAGGAACATATGATACAAAGTCAAAACACACCATCCGAGCTTTGGTCCAGCTATCAGAGGTTCCTATCCTCTGATGGGTTTTTACTGGATTCAATAAACACAATGCTACCTATCCTCTGACAGAAGGAACTCTCAACCACTGATAGAAAATTACAAGAACAGAGGATGGCTAGCAATGTTTAGTCTAGTTCTAGTTTAATTAATGTAACAGTGCTATGCACTGATAGTTTTAGATTAAGTACTGTTTGTAGTTAGTTACGTTTGTTAGCTGTCACTATCAACCATGACGTCACTGTTAGACGATCAGTGGTTAGATAGTTAGTATAAATAGGCGCTCAATGTAACAGTTTTACTAGTCTTCTTAAAAAGATCAATTCCGCATATCTTCTTTATTTCTAACTATCAAACGATCGTTATTGGGCTAAGGGGGAGTTTGTGAATCACACGCAATAGTTTAATTACTTGAAAGCATGATGGTGATGAAAACAAACGACCGATTGATTGTTGTAAAAGTTTTCCATTAATCCGCTGCACTTATTCTCTGTTTTCAATCATTTTCCATTATTTGAAACAAAAACAATCAATTCAAACTTATTTTCTGACAATTGGTATCAGAGCTTGGCCAATATATTTTGATTTAAACATCAAATTGATTTGAACAGATCAGCTCTTTGTTGCTAATTTCGTTTGATACGTTTTGCTTGAATACAAAGTTTTATTACTATAAAAGTTTTTAAAACACAAATTTGTTGTAAACAAGAGAAATGGCACAAAACACTCCGGATTCCAATATTGGATCCATGTTCAAACCACCTATGTTCAAATGAAATGAGTATTTTATTTGGCAACGTAGAATGGGTCACATTCTCGCTCAACAGAACACTGGATGCTGGAGGTCCGTTGTGTTTGGACCCCATGTTCCCATGGTTCCAAGTACAGAGGATCCCCACACTCAAGTCCCTAAAAAACTTGAAAATTACTCTGAACAAGATTTCCTCAAAATTGAATTGGATGCTAAGGCTTTTAGCATCGTTGCTTCGGCTTTGCCCAATGAGATTTATACGAGATTACTTCATTGTAATAGTGCTAAAGAGTTGTGGGATGCTCTTAAAGAGCAATTCGGTGGTACTGAAGAGGTGATCGAGAATAATAGAGAAGTCTTGAATCAGTAATATGAAACATTTTGCCATGTAAAAGGTGAGTCACTAACCCAACAGTTCGAGAGATTCGGCTGTCTCATAAGTGAATTGAAACTGGTAGATGTGAAATTTCCAAATTCGACTATCAATAGTCGTTTCTTAAGATCACTACCAGAAAAATGTGAGACAATAGCTTAGGTTACTCGAACATCTGTTGGTTATAAAGAAATGACCCTCACACAGCTTCATGGTCGACTTCTCGCTTATGAGAGAGAGTTGAACCAGAAAAAGAAGCTTCAAGAGTCTGGGAAAGTGACTGATGACTATACACTAGGAAACACTGCTCTCTATAGTCATGAAGAGGGGTCTGATAGTGGAAAGGATCAGAGTTTTGATCATTACATTGACATAACTTCTGGAAACAATTTCAACTCTGATCCTTGTACACCCAATTTTGCTTTTGTTGCAAATTGTGAAAGCCAAACCTCTGACAATCTGAGTTTTGAGATGAATGACTTACAACACTTTGAACCTACGGATTTGGAAGACATGGACATCCTACACCAGTTGGCACTTTTGAGTGTCAGGGCTAGTAAGTTTTACAAAAGAACTGGTAGGAGGTTTCCAGGATTGTATGGGGGGTTAAAAGTTGGGTTAGATAAATCAAAGATAAAATGTTACAAGTGAAATAGGATGGGACATTTTGCCAGGGAATGCAGAACTCAAACTATAGGACCAATTATTACTGATCCCGGCACCAATCCTCAAAGCACTATCCAATATTCCTAGTTTACCCCTGCACATCAAATGCAAAACACTGTTCATTTTGCAAGTCCTGTAACAACTGTCCCTATTCATTATGTCCAAACCCCTGCCCCACAGATTCAATATGTTCAAGCACCACCTCAAGTGCATGTGCAACAAGCTCCACATGTCACTCAAACTATTCAAACCACTGCTACACCAGCAGAGGTTACACAACAAAGCTTCTTTACCCAAGGTTCTGTTGACTGGAGTAGTTTGCCTGAGGATTTAACTGATGAAAACTTTGCACTCATAGCCAAAAATGATTTTGAAAATGAAAACTTATGTTTTATGGCTCTTGAGACCATAGTTGAAGGTGATGAGTCTATGGAACAGGAGTCAAAATCTAATGTGGTTGAATGTTGTGAAGTAGTGGTTACACCAGAAGTTACACCTATGGTTAGAATGAATGCTGTTGATGCTGAAAAAGACAATCTATCTGACCCATGGAACACAGATGGGTGTGAAGAAGAATGTGATTGTGCTCTTATGGCTGCTTCGAAGGGAGCTTCTACTTGCCTTGACAGTCTTTGGTATGTAGATAATGGAGGCTCCAGGCACATGACAGGATGTAAAGCCCTGCTTAGAGATTTTAAAGCTCATGGAGGGGGTGATATATCCTTGGTAATAATTCAAAAGGAAAGGTGTTAGGATCAGGATGTGTCTCAGCAGGAAAACTCAAGTTTGAAAATGTGAATCTCATTGACAATCCAAAATTCGATCTCTTAAGTGTTTCACAAATGAGTGACAAAGGTAATGGTTCCTTTTTCACAAAGAAAACTTGCCAAATAATACGGCCAGAGGTTGTTAAAAAGATTGATCAAATCATTGCAGAGAGCAAAGCACAGTTGACTGCTCATAGAGTAGGAAATGTGTATGTGGTTGATATGTTAAAAGATAATCCTATGTCAAATGCATGCCTATTCTCAGTTGCCTCAAGCAAAGAGACAGAGCTATGGCATAAAAGACTAGGACACACAAATCTAAAAACTATCTCCACTCTCTCAAAACAAAATCTGGTTAGAGGTTTACCACAAAAACAGTTTACCTATGAAGAGCATTGTGTTTCCTGTTTAAAAAGTAAACAACATAAAAGCTCATACAAGTCAATTGAGGAATCCAAAACAAGTCAGTGCTTACAGTTACTTCATATGGACTTGCTTGGACCTGTAAAAATCATGAGCTTAAAACATAAAAGATATTGTCTGGTGGTAGTTGATGATTTTCTAGGTTCACATGGACTATCTTTTTACATTCTAAAGATGAAACAACAAACCTTTTGCAAAACTTTCTTAAACAAGTTGATGTTGATGCACAATTGTGTTCGTCACTTGTCGAATAGGCTAGATTGAGTGTGTGTTGAATATGTATAGGTTAGAATCAAACACACGACCGAAATACGGAGTTTTCAGGTTAAAAAGGAACAAGTTCGCTCAAACTTGACCTGTGTAGGTCAAGTTCGCTCGAACTTGACATGTGGCAGACAAGTTCGGGCGAACTTGTCGCTGAACTTGTCATATGATAGACAAGTTCGCCCGAACTTGACCTCATATGCACATGTCAAGCGAACTTGGTTGTTTTCCCTATAAATAGGTGGTGTGTGTTCATTTGTCATTTGAGTTTTTGCCAACCCTACGGGGAAGTGCTGCCGGATTCTCTCCAGGAACTCCGGCAGCTGGATTTATAAAGATGTATACTCTTTCGCTATGAATGAAGACTTCCGCTGCATTCTACTTCTACTCCATTCTGTAATAACATTCTACCGAATTGGTTTATGTTTACGCATTAACTTCCGTCTAGAACCGCCTGATCACGGACCTTCAATTGGTATCAGAGCTACGTTATCACCTACGCTCATAAATTTGGACATCTATGGACATTAGGAGGGGTTTTGGAGGTAAAACTTGAAATAAACATACACTCCACGGATGAAAAGTAAAATTGAACAGACAGGATTGTTAGAAAGTGATTTTCGACCAGATCTGTGGTGGATTTATCTCGAAATTCGAAGAAATAAGGATTCTGGATCGAATGTGAAAAAAGGCTGATTTGGGGGACCAAGTTCGATCGAACTTGACAAGGATTTTCATGATTTTTATCAAATTCGCCCAAACTTGACTGATTTTCACTGAAATTAAGTTCAAGTTCACCCGAACTTGTGATCTAGAGATCATTGATCAAGTTCGCCCGAACTTGTTTCAAATGTGTTGAAGTTGTAACCAAGTTCGCCCGAACTAGGTGTTGGCCAACCAAGTTCACCCGAACTTGGCACTTGGTGACACCATGGACAAGTTCGCCCGAACTTGTCCAGAAGCCTAAAAAAAACAAAAAAGGCATGGAAAAATTTTGTTGATCGTATTGATGGGATTAGTGTCCATAAAAAATTGGGCGATAGAAATTTTTTTCGGGTTTTCGATGACCGAACGTGCATGTTCGGGGATGTAACATTTGTAAAAAAATTGGGTTTTCAAAACCCGCTCCATTTTGTAATCGAATATCAAGTTATAAAAGTTATGTCGAATATTTATGATTATTTTGATTTAAAACAATACATAATTAATAAATAAACTAAACTATAAAAATTATATTTGATGAAAACTTAAAATAAAATAAATAAAAAAATTATAACGCTGCCGGGACTCGAACCCGGGTCAGCCAAGACACCCTTCAACAACTTAACACTCACTCCCAAGACCACTCCGCCACATTGTGTTTTCTGCTAACTCTAGGAACACAAATGAAATTTATACACAAACCCAGTTAAAACCGATGGCGCCATCTGAGAAACGGTAATCGGCAAACCAATCGTCAAATCGTTGTTTATTTCACACATTCAGTTTATAACCGATGCACGATGGTTTTTAATCAATCGGAAATTGATTAAACTTAAAGACTCATCATTGTCGGTTTTTAAAACCGAAAAATCATCAAGTTCAGAATTACACAAACTCCAGACCACTCTCGTGATTCAGAGATATCATACCAATACTCCATTTCATTTTCGTCGCATTTTCAGACCATCAGAACGCCTAAAACAGCTCGCCGGAATTTTCTGCAAAAGTCGCCGGAAAACCGTATTCAACTCAAACCGGTAAAATTCTTCTACTTTACGGTTTCAATCTATTGTTAGAACCTTACTAACATTAACCCATCGCTCATAATCAACCACAGACGACATTGCTGGACTTTCTGTTTTCGCCGGAAAACTTCTGGAATTGTCGGAAACTCGTTGATTACCGGTATGCTCATTCCAACGTGCTGATAATCAATACTCATTAGTTCAATTTCACATCTAATCCCTTAAATCTGTTAATTGATTCTCACAGCCGAAGGTTTCAAAAACAGAGCCGACAAGTTTCGCCGGATTCTCTGAAGAAGACGATCTGTTCGATATCTTCTTTCCCCAAACTTTTCGGTTCAATGCATTCAAACTGGACATCATGTTCATTAACTAAATTGATCGCGTATCGGTTGTTTGATTGATGTCTGCATTTGTAATGAAGAAGACGAGTTCAGTGATGACATAAGGATAATTAAAATCGGAATTATAAACGGGTTAGACACACAGTCCAGCGGTGGACTGTGTACAAACAAAAACCATACATGTCCCGAGTTTGATCCCTGCTCCACGCACACCTTGTGTAATAAAATGCCTTTTTGATCAAAAACTAAACCGGGTTAACTCGGTTAGTTGTTAAGTATAATAAAAACCGAGATAATAACCAGGTTAGATACACAGTCACGCGGTGGACTGTGTGCAACATGAACCACACGTCGCGCGTTCGAAACCCGTCACGAGCACCGGTCCGATTGAATTAAAATGTTTTTGCAAATAAAGGAAATTCGGTTAAATTGAATAAGTGTATAAGTATAATTAAAAACAAGATTATTTCGGGTTAGACACGTAGCTCAGTTGGTAGAGCTGCATGCACGCGAACGGGAGGTCTCGGGTTCGAGCCTCACCCGGCGCAGATTAATTCGCTACCGAACCGGTCAACGGTCAACGCTAAATAAACAAATTTTTTTATATTTTTATTTATTTAATTTAATTTAAAAAAATCAATTAAAAATACTTAAAAATAACATTTTTAAAGATAGAAAATAGCCATAAACTCACAAAAATATATCTAAAAATTTCATTAAAATCCTTAATAAAATCCACCCATTTAATATATTTTTCCGTTATTATTTAGGTTAGTAATCCTCGTTATTCCGCTCATCTAATTCGTGCGCATATCACCATCTCAAATCCAACGCACTCAAGGTGAGTGAATCTTACAAATTCCCCGTTTTAATCACGTTTTGGGGTGTATCATGTGTCTTGTATATATATATTATTACTAAACCATTGTGCATACATCATATCATGAACTTGTGTATTCAGTTGTTGCTGTTAAGTAGTTATTATTGGATGCAATTTATTATTCAGTACATGCAATTTCATAGGCCGCCGCTCCCCATTACATTATGAGCGTTGAGCATGTTCCCCATTTTATTATGCGGTTGAACCTGGCGTGCCCACATACGATCGGCTCCGTTTGATTGAGCCTTGATCGCACAGACATTTTCATTTTCAGTACATGCAATACGATCGGCTCCGTTTGATTGAGCCTTGATCGCACAGTTTCATTTATGTTATTTACAAGTATGATGTTGGTATGTTCATGTATGCTGCCATGTGATATTGTATGTTATAGTTGTGACTGCTATTTGCCATCACTTGATTATTTACATTTGCTCATCTATGATTATGCACAATTTTTCATTGATAAACTAACCATAAATTCATTAACAAATGTTTATCTAACAAGGTTCACTCACCAACTTATATTGACCCCAAAAACCCCCATTTTGCACATGATACAGGTGAAGCAGCTGCAGCTAGGAACACATAGGACTTGGACTAGAAGAATAAAACGATTTAGTGTTGGGATTGTTATGCTTGGCTTATTTCCTTTGTATTGAATGAACATGTTTGGATATTTGAAAATGTAACTTTGACTTTATTAAATATGAAACATAATAGTAAATGTCATGAGCTTTGGTGATAACCCAATTATGCCCCGACTCTTATTCCGCTGCGGGTCGGGGTGTGAGAGATTGGTATCAGAGCCATGACTATAGGGATATAGGATAGGTTATTAGACCCTTAGAGCCTATACTATAGTCGATTAGAAACTATTAAGAT
Source organism: Scalesia atractyloides (assembly GCA_947069175.1). Lineage (NCBI taxonomy): Eukaryota > Viridiplantae > Streptophyta > Magnoliopsida > Asterales > Asteraceae > Scalesia > Scalesia atractyloides. The sequence continues at coordinate 34,851,481 of CAMTDV010001634.1, forward strand.
TTTTGTGTGTTACATGCCAAATTTCATGATGTTTATATGTTTTATGTTAAATGTTACATTTGATATTGTGCAAGCATGTTCATATGTATGTATTATCATATAATGCCTATCATGAATCGTATGCTCATAACATATCACATCCATGAAAGCACACACCACATCATGATTTCTTTTACAATGATTTTCGTGTTTTCAAATCTCATCAAAGTGAGTTCTCATGACGGGCATGTAGTAACTGGAAGGGTACCAGTACCGGTAGTCGGAACGTCCTGTCTAGTCTAGCATTCGTATAAATCCAAAATAAAGGACCAGTTTGCCCACCTGGGGACTAACGATGAGAGTACGAAGTACCTATTAGGCCAAAGCATGCTATACCAAACGTCGTGTGAGCTAATCCCACTTTGAGTTGTCATTGTGTCTACACCTGGACACGTTCCGACCAAACATCTCATGAACATATTTTGTGGTTTGCATTCGGGGGATGCGAGTGTTAAATTGCCAATACTAATGTGAATCCTACCAAGCCAATAGCCATGGGGGCCCACATGACTATGTAGGTGAAGGTATGGGGGACATTTGAGGCCCAACATGAGCGAACCCAAGACATCCTATGGATGTAGTTGCATTATTGATATTTATGTTATTTTCATTTTCTTAAAGACACATGACACATAAAAAGACACCATAAACTCACAATCTTCTCATTTTATGATCCTGTAGATGTCGTCTATACAGCAACGAAGGGGTAAAAGATCGGGAAGGTCTCAGGAACGTTTGGCCACTCAGATCGCGAAACAAATGGCCACGATACTTCCTGACATTGTGGACAAGTACAACAAGCCCTTGCTACAAATCCTACTAACCCTCCCCAACAACAGAACCAGAACATCGACAACCCTCCTACCAACAAGTGCTCTTACAAACATTTTAAGTCCTGTGATCCTCCTAAATTTGAAGGGACCGAGGGTGTCACTGCTCTCCTACATTGGTTCGAGGAGATGGAAAACACCTTCCTAAACTGCGATTGTCCTGAGGATCGCAAGGTTCGATACGCCACCGGGAGACTACTTGGAGTAGCTCTCACTTGGTGGAATACTGAGAAAGGGAAGAGGGGAACTGAAGATGCGATGGCCTTAACTTGGGAGGAGTTAAGGGAAATCATGACTAGGCGTTTCTGTCCTAGAAGTGAAATTAAGAAGTTAGAGGATGAATTTCATGCTCTAAAGCAAAAGGAGGGTGATCACTCTACCTACAACAAGAGGTTCTTGGAGTTGAACCAAATGGTTCCAAATTTATTCACTCCAACCTATCGTCTGATCGAGCATTATATTCGAGGACTTCCCTCGAAAATCCAAGATTCAGTTCTCAGCGTTTCACCAGTAACACTTGAAGCTGCTATGGAGTTAGCAACTGAACTGACCGAAAACCGAATTCGCAACGGGAAGTTCAAAGAAGAGAAGAAGAAAGCCCCTGTTGAGGGACAAACTTCAAACCACCTCATTCCTTCCTCTAAGTTTGCTAACAAGAGGAAGCGTAACACCAGAAATTTTGCAGTTACCCAAACCAACACCCTATTCCTGCTGCACCCATTACTCAAGTCACTCCTTCACCCGCACCATACAGAAGACCCTACACAGGCCCGTTACCAAAATGTAAGCGTCGCCAATATCACCATTCCCCTGATCATCCTTGCCAATACTGCACCGGCTGCGGTCGCGCAGGACATATTGTTCAAAATTGCCGCATGCCTCAACGAACAAACCGTCACCAACCTTTAACCCAAACCCACCAACAGTTAATGGGTCAAGCACAACAACCCCTACCATTTCCACCCACCCAACATTTAGCCCAAACATACTACCAACCCAATTATCCTATGGGCCAACCTATGCGGGCTTGCTTCAATTGCGGCGACCCGAGTCATTTCAGAAACACATGTCCAAGGCTAGTTAATATTATTCATGCTCAGGCCCAAGCCAACCCAGTGAATCAAGCGAACCAAGCTCCTCCACCTGCAAGAGGAAGAGCTTTCAATATCAACGCTAACCAGGCCAGAGCTGACGGCAATGTGGTCAACGGTACGTTCCTTATAAATGGTAGATATGCCTCTATGTTATTTGAGACTGGTGCGGATAGAAGTTTTGTATCTTTAGAATTTGAACCTATCTTAAACAAAAATCGGGATAAGCTCGCGGAATCCATAACGGTAGAAGTTGCGGCCAGTTTCATTAGACTCTATTTTACGCAACTGTACACTCACCTTAAACGACCACGATTTCTCAGTTGACCTTATTCCTATGAAGCTGGGAAGTTTTGACATCATAATCGGTATGGATTGGCTCAGTCAACATCAGGCGGAAGTTGTATGTCGTGAAAAATTTATTCGTATTCCTCTTTCAAACGGTCAGACTCTTCGAATCATTGGAGAAACCTCGTCGAAAGGGCTCAGCTTAATGTCTTGTCTTCAAGCTCAAAAATATCTTCGCAAGAATTATGTCGCGTTTTTAGCCCATATCATCAAAAAGGGAACCGCAGAGAAGAAACTTGAAGACATTCCTGTAGTAAAAGACTTCCCACAAGTTTTTCCTGACGACATTTCAGGACTTCCTCCAATTAGAGACGTCGAATTCCGTATTGATCTTATACCTGGTGCTACACCAGTTGCAAAGTCTCCATATAGGTTAGCCCCCTCTGAAATGCAAGAGCTAGCCAGTCAATTGCAAGAGTTGACTGACAAGGGATTCATACGTCCTAGCTCATCGCCTTGGGGTGCACCTGTCCTTTTTGTAAAGAAGAAAGATGGATCTTTTCGTATGTGCATCGACTACAGAGAGCTCAACAAGTTAACCATCAAGAATCGCTATCCCTTACCTCGCATTGATGATCTTCTTGACCAACTACAAGGTGCCAGCTGCTTTTCGAAAATCGATCTTTGGTCTGGCTATCATCAACTTAGAGTGCATGAAGAAGACGTCCCTAAGACTGCTTTTCGAACTCGTTATGGTCACTATGAATTCATGGTTATGCCATTTGGATTAACCAACGCACCAGCTATCTTCATGGACCTAATGAACAGAGTCTGCAAACCTTACCTTGATCGATTTGTTATAGTTTTCATCGACGATATTCTTATTTATTCAAAATCTAAAGCTGATCATGAGCGTCATCTTCGACTCGTTCTTGCACTTCTAGAAAAGGAAAAGCTTTATGCCAAGTTCTCTAAATGTGAATTCTGGTTAAAAAAGGTGCAATTCCTCGGGCATGTAGTCAATGACAAAGGAATACATGTTGACCCTTCAAAGATCAAAGCAGTTCAAGAATGGCAAGCTCCACGTACACCAACTGAAGTAAGATCTTTTCTTGGACTAGCTGGCTATTATCATCGGTTCATTTCAAACTTCTCTCGCATTGCTGTGCCACTCACGGCTTTAACTCATAAGGGAAAGCCTTTCGTATGGGGACCCAAGCAAGAAGAAGCTTTTCAAACTCTTAAACAAAAACTTTGTGACGCACCAATCCTCACTCTTCCTGAAGGTTGTGATGATTTTGTAGTCTATTGCGACGCGGCAGGGCAAGGATTAGGCTGCGTTCTCATGCAAAGAGGAAAAGTTATAGCTTATGCCTCGAGACAACTCAAGATGCATGAAACGAATTACACCACTCATGACCTAGAACTTGGAGCCGTTGTATTCGCTCTTAAGATATGGAGACATTATCTCTATGGTACTAAGTGTGAAATATACACTGACCACAAGAGTCTTCAACATATCTTCAATAAAAAAGAGTTAAACATGAGGCAACGAAGATGAGTCGAACTCCTGAATGATTACGACTGTGAAATTAGATACCACCCTGGTAAAGCAAATGTGGTGGCTGATGCACTTAGTCGAAAGGGTTATGCGAACTCCATTCATCTTCTATGTTCGCAAATTATAACCGACATTAAAGATCAAATTCGAGAAGCCCAACACGTTTCAATAACAGAAGAAGATGTACGAAAGGAGATGTCCTGTGGAGCCGAGCTAAAACTTGAAACTAAATCAGACGGCATTCTGTATTACCTAGATCGTATCTGGATTCCTAACCACAGCAATCTTCGTGAAACTCTTATGAATGAAGCTCACAAAACGCGATATTCTATACACCCAGGAGCCGATAAGATGTATCAAGACCTACGATACACCTATTGGTGGCCTGGAATGAAGAAGGATATTGCCGTCTTTGTTTCCAAGTGTCTCACATGTTCCAAGGTGAAGGCTGAACACCAAAGACCCTCAGGACTTCTAGTCCAACCGGAAATACCTGTATGGAAGTGGGAAAATATAACCATGGATTTCATTACCGGGTTACCTCGCACTTCTGGTAGGTATGACACTATATGGGTGATTATAGACCGACTTACAAAATCAGCTCACTTTATTCCTATCCGCGAAGATTTCAAGAACGAAAAGCTTGCACGTATTTACATCAACGAAATCGTAAGCCGGCATGGGGTACCGTTAAGTATTATTTCTGATCGTGATGGTCGTTTCACCTCACGAACGTGGCAAGCAGTACAATCCGCTATGGGCACACGATTAGATCTCAGTACCGCCTATCATCCTCAAACTGATGGACAGTCTGAGCGCACCATTCAAACTTTTGAAGATATGCTTAGAGCATGTGTGATAGACTTCAAGGGAAATTGGGACGCCCACCTACCATTAGTAGAATTTTCGTACAACAACAGCTATCATTCGAGCATCGGCATGGCACCTTTTGAAGCCTTATATGGTCGTAAGTGCCTATCTCCTGTATGTTGGCACGAAATTGGGGAAGCACAAATTACTGGTCCAGAATTGATCCAAGAAACCACAGACAAGATTCATCAAATTCGAAACAATCTTTTAGCGGCTCAAAGTCGTCAAAAGAGTTATGCAGATAAACGACGGAAGCCCTTAGAGTTTAACATTGGTGATCATGTGCTTTTAAAAGTATCACCGTGGAAGGGAGTAGTTCGTTTTGGTCAAAAGGGGAAGCTAGTACCTCGTTACGTGGGACCTTTCAAGATACTCGAAAGAGTAGGTCCTGTAGCATACAAGCTTGACCTGCCAGAAGAACTCAACAGGATTCATCCCACATTCCACGTGTCGAACTTGAAGAAGTGCCTCGCTGATGGGCATCTCCATATTCCGCTGGAAGATATTCAGATTGATGAATCTATGCATTTTATTGAAAGACCAGTGGACATCATGGACTACGGGGAGAAACGTCTTCGACGAAGTCACATTCCAATTGTTAGGGTACGCTGGGAGTCGAAACGGGGACCTGAGTTTACTTGGGAACGTGAAGACTCAATGCGTGAAAAATACCCGCATCTTTTTCCTACTACTTCAACTACTTAAATTTCGGGACGAAATTCCTAAAAGTAGGGGATACTGTAACATTTGTAAAAAAATCGGGTTTTCAAAACCCGCTCCGTTTTGTAATCGAGTATCAAGTTATAAAATTTATGTCGAATATTTATGATTATTTTGATTTAAAACAATACATAATTAATAAATAAACTAAACTATAAAAATTATATTTGATGAAAAGTTAAAATAAAATAAATAAAAAAATTATAACGCTGCCGGGACTCGAACCCGGGTCAGCCAAGACACCCTTCAACAACATAACACTCACTCCCAAGACCACTCCGCCACATTGTGTTTTCTGCTAACTCTAGGAACACAAATGAAATTTATACACAAACCCAATTAAAACCGATGGCGCCATCTGAGAAACGGTAATCGGCAAACCAATCGTCAAATCGTTGTTTATTTCACACATTCAGTTTATAACCGATGCACGACGGTTTTTAATCAATCGGAAATTGATTAAACTTAAAGACTCATCATTGTCGGTTTTTAAAACCGAAAAATCATCAAGTTCATAATTACACAAACTCCAGACCACTCTCGCGATTCAGAGATATCATACCAATACTCCATTTCATTTTCGTCGCATTTTCAGACCATCAGAACGCCTAAAACAGCTCGCCGGAATTTTCTGCAAAAGTCGTCGGAAAACCGTATTCAACTCAAACCGGTAAAATTCTTCTACTTTACGGTTTCAATCTATTGTTAGAACCTTACTAACATTAACCCATCGCTCATAATCAACCACAGACGACATTGCTGGACCTTTTGTTTTCGCCGGAAAACTTCTGGAATTGTCGGAAACTCGTTGATTACCGGTATGCTCATTCCAACGTGCTGATAATCAATACTCATTAGTTCAATTTCACATCTAATCCCTTAAACCTGTTAATTGATTCTCACAGCCGAAGGTTTAAAAAACAGAGCCGACAAGTTTCGCCGGATTCTCTGAAGAAGACGATCTGTTCGGTATCTTCTTTCCCCAAACTTTTCGGTTCAATGCATTCAAACTGGACATCATGTTCATTAACTAAATTAATCACGTATCGGTTGTTTGATTGATGTCTGCATTTGTAATGAAGAAGACGAGTTCAGTGATGACATAAGGATAATTAAAATCGGAATTATAAACGGGTTAGACACACAGTCCAGCGGTGGACTGTGTGCAAACAAAAACCATACACGTCCCGAGTTCGATCCCTGCTCCATGCACACCTTGTGTAATAAAATGCCTTTTTGATAAAAAACTAAACCGGGTTAACTCGGTTAGTTGTTAAGTATAATAAAAACCGAGATAATAACCAGGTTAGACACACAGTCCAGCGGTGGACTGTGTGCAACATGAACCACACGTCGCGCGTTCGAAACCCGTCACGAGCACCGGTCCGATTGAATTAAAATGTTTTTGCAAATAAAGGAAATTCGGTTAAATTGAATAAGTGTATAAGTATAATTAAAAACAAGATTATTTCGGGTTAGACACGTAGCTCAGTTGGTAGAGCTGCGTGCACGCGAACGGGAGGTCTCGGGTTCGAGCCTCACCCGGCGCAGATTAATTCGTTGACCGAACCGGTCAACGGTCAACGCTAAATAAACAAATTTTTTTATATTTTTTATTTAATTTAATTTAAAAAAATCAATTAAAAATACTTAAAATAAACATTTTTAAAGATAGAAAATAGCCATAAACTCACAAAAATATATCTAAAAATTTCATTAAAATCCTTAATAAAATCCACCCATTTAATATATTTTTCCTTTATTATTTAGGTTAGTAATCCTCGTTATTCCGCTCATCTAATTCGTGCGCATATCACTATCTCAAATCCAACGCACCCAAGGTGAGTGAATCTCACAAATTCCCCGTTTTAATCACGTTTTGGGGTGTATCATGTGTCTTTGTATATATATATTATTACTAAACCATTGTGCATACATCATATCATGAACTTGTGTATTCAGTTGTTGCTGTTAAGTAGTTATTATTGGATGCAATTTATTATTCAGTACATGCAATTTCATAGGCCGCCGCTCCCCATTACATTATGAGCGTTGAGCATGTTCCCCATTTTATTATGCGGTTGAACCTGGCGTGCCCACATACGATCGGCTCCGTTTGATTGAGCCTTGATCGCACAGACATTTTCATTTTCAGTACATGCAATACGATCGGCTCCGTTTGATTGAGCCTTGATCGCACAGTTTCATTTATGTTATTTACAAGTATGATGTTGGTATGTTCATGTATGCTGCCATGTGATATTGTATGTTATAGTTGTGACTGCTATTTGCCATCACTTGATTATTTACATTTGCTCATCTATGATTATGCACAATTTTTCATTGATAAACTAACCATAAATTCATTAACAAATGTTTATCTAATAAGGTTCACTCACCAACTTATATTGACCCCAAAAACCCCCATTTTGCACATGATACATGTGAAGCAGCTGCAGCTAGGAACACATAGGACTTGGACTAGAATAATAAAACGATTTAGTGTTGGGATTGTTATGCTTGGCTTATTTCCTTTGTATTGAATGAACATGTTTGGATATTTGAAAATGTAACTTTGACTTTATTAAATATGAAACATAATAGTAAATGTCATGAGCTTTGGTGATAACCCAATTATGCCCCGACTCTTATTCCGCTGCGGGTCGGGGTGTGACAGGGGACACCGTCTAGAGCTTCAGAGTACAGATTTGGTGATACGGTCACAAAATTTTAAAGATAAAGGGAGAGTAATTGATACCGATATAGAACGTTAATCATTTTGGTGTCATGACTAGTAATGGGCCTAAACGTTAAATCCGCATTTGTTAAAAACTGAAAGTTCCAGATTTCATATGGTCAGAATTTGCAAAAATGAGGAGGAATAAAAAGTTTTCAATATTCGAAGATTCCGGCATTTTTGAAATTCGTGACTGCTGAGTATCCGGGTGGTTACCGATTGCAGATTATCGGGAAATGCAGAGGATCGAGATTCATCTGGTGATCACAAGAAGTTCCGAGTTTTTTCAGTTGATGATACAGAGTGATGCTTAAGGGTTACAGTCCTGATCTCTGGTGAAGGAACAGTTAGCTGGATTAGCAGTCGTTAGTACCAGTGAGGAACTGAGGACGTTCAAAACGTTCGGTGATGATCTTAGGAATTAATGACTAGCTCCGAAGACGGATGGTTTCAAAATTACCAGGGAAATCTGATGATAACCTTTGGTGGCCATTATTTTTAGTCTTCAAGCAGATGAATCATTCTTCTCTTTGGACTAACCGCCGTTGGATGATGATGTTTGGTGATTAAGTGGCGCTGGTCTACCGGAGATAGTTATATATCTGGCATTGTGACTGAAGAGGAAGAATGTGATTTTGGTCACGGATGTATGTTTCTCAATTCGATGCTTTAACAGATTATCTGTTTTCGATGAAGATTTGCTGATTGAGCAGATTACCGATTTGCTATCAAATCTTTCTGAAGGGTGCTTAACTGTGATTACGGAATTCGGAATTTTGGATTTTCGAGGGTATTCGTTGATTTGAAGTTTTCCGATGCGGTGATTCGAAGTTTCTATTAATTGCCGGTTGAGTTTTTGATACTTTAGGAGTGTGGGGAATAAACTCTCGATGCTCAACCCTTATTAAAAAGCTGAACTCGGATGTGGTTATCGTCGAAATGGAGAAGCTGCTGCATTGATTAGCTTCGAGTTGGTGGTTATTCAAGAAAATTTGTCGGTCAAGCAAATCAGAGGAGATCGGAAACCACGCAAGATAAAGATCTGAACTGGATATTTCAGCGGAACTGAAAGTTGTTAATGCAAACCTGGATCATCAATTAAGGGGGGATTTGTTGACGCGTTTCGACGACATTGACAGACACCTTGATTGAAGTTGCAGAATATTCAAACACGACTCAAAGTTTTGAAGTTCAAGATAAAGCTTCGACAGTAACGAACAAGGGGGAATCTGTTGATGCACTATTGTGTTCGTCACTTGTCGAATAGGCTAGATTGAGCGTGTGTTGAATATTGTATAGGTTAGAATCGAACACACGACCGAAATACAGAGTTTTCAGTGTAAAAGGAAACAAGTTCGCTCGAACTTGACCTGTGTAGGTCAAGTTCGCTCGAACTTGACATTTGGCAGACAAGTTCGCCCGAACTTGCCATATGATAGACAAGTTCGCCCGAACTTGACCTCATATGCACATGTCAAGCGAACTTGGCTGTTTTCCCTATAAATAGGTGGTGTGTGTTCATTTGTAATTTGAGTTTTTGCCATCCCTACGGGGAGGTGCTGCCGGATTCTCTCCAGGAACTCCGACATCTGGACTTATAAAGATGTATACTCTTTCGGTATGAATAAAGACTTCTGCTGTGTGACACCCAGTGTTTTCCGATATCCGTACTGTAATTTTCAAACATGTTATGAAGTGGTGCAATAATAATTTACTTTATGTGTGATTAAAGTCTAATTAAAAGTTATAAAAGCCCTAATGTGCAATGGAATTTGCAAATGATGAGATTTAAAGAATCGCCGTAATTTGAAGTGATGACATACCCGTAACGACTGTTGGTGACGACCCAGTTAGTGTTTAGAAGTCTATGAATGTGTTTAATATGTTAAAATAAGCCGGAATTATAAGTCATTGGGGGAAATTTAGAAGAAAAACGCATACGCCTTAATTGGTGGTTTCTGTCTAAATTATCCGGAAATTTGCTTGTGCGACAGACTTTTAGCAGTCCTAAGAAAACCCAGACACCACTAAACATCCGGTGTTATTCTAATTAGTAACATTTTGATGGAATTAATAAATAAATATTATTCCATAATTAACAAGTTCAATCAAGCGAATTAGGGCCCCAAACTTTTATAAAAGTTGCTAGACTTTTATAAAATGTACAAGAATATTATTTATAAAAAAATTAAAATAACCTCCCATGTATAAAAATTCGGCCATGGGGCCCACACCACCTAAAATCTCTATAAATCCTCAAAAATAATTAAAACCTCTTACATACTTAACCCAAAACCACACCCTTTCTCCTAATCATTTCCTACCCTTCCCAAGACACCCTCTCTCCTCCCTCTTTAAAACCGTCCCCAACCCTCCACCCTTTACCCTCACTTGTTTCAACTTCATCTTCTATCAAACCCCTCACTTACACCTCCATTTACACACACTTGAAGATCTTGAGCAATTCCTTGAAGGTTTCAAGCACCCATAGAAGATCAACAAGGAGAAATCAGATCCAAGGAGCCCTCATACTCTTAGAAAACCCTACTTCATTCATCTAAGGTAATCCATCTCTCAAAACCCTAAGATTTGATATTGTAGTTTGTTTAAAAGTGAAGTTGTTCACCAAACAAGAAGGATTTCTTAATGAATAAATCAAATCAGTAATTTTAGGGTTTTAATAATAAATTTTGAAGTTTATGATGTGTGTAAATGATCCTTGATTGAAAGATGTGTGAATGGTAGCGTTTATGACTTAAAATGATGCTTAAAATGGTGATAAAAGTGACATGCAAAGTGATAAATTAGGGGTTTTGTATAATATGAGTTTCATGCTGTATTTGAAGTGATTATGGTCTAAAAATGTTTGATGATAAGTTTGGATGAAAAACCCTAAGTTCGAAGGGGTGTATGATGCTTGATTTAAGTGGAAAATGCAAGAGTAATGTAGGATTATGACATGCATGAAGAGAATAATGGTGAACTGAAAATATGGTGATATTTTTTATATGATATACAGGTCATAACTAATTTTTATGATAACCATGAGTTGGAAGCTTACAATTTCGTAAATCATGCTTAAAATGGTGTAAAAAAGCGATAATAACCATGGTAAATGAGTGATTTATTTAGATCTGAAAGTATGGTGGTAAAAACATGTTATTTTATCTATAATAATCATATTATAAGTTTGGAATATGATCAAGATGATTTGGATTGCTTATGGGGTCATTATAGGCCTAAAAAGGCGTAAAAATGTCAATTTTTGGTATGTTAGAAGCATGCATTATAAATATGATTTTTAACAGAAAATGTACGCATATAAAATGATGTTATAACAGGTCTTAAAGTATGTGTTATGATGTGTCCATGTTTGATGTGTTCTATGCGAAAGTTTGAGTCGAAAACGCTAATTCTACGCTTAAAAATGGACATAACTATGCATGTGTGAACTAGGTGACATAAACTTGTGAAAATGATCAGATGAGATATAATATGAGTTTATTATGATATAAGATATATTTTGGTCTTACATGATGAATATGGAATGATTAATACAAGAAAAGTGACTAATATGAACGCATGATACATATTGTGTTTGCTATGTTGAAACTATATCAAATTGTGGAAGCATGACTGTGTGATGATGATGGTATATAATATGATTATTCGGATGAGTTATGTGGATTATGTGATTAGATTAAGTATTGTGTAATTATGGTGTGAGGATTTTTAAGCATGGATTTGAGTTACATGAAATCGTTATGATAAAACTTGGTGTAAATGAGTATGTGTTGGTATGTGTTGTTGGGTAAATATTTAGAGGGAAAAATTATATTTCATATTGATATGATATGATTGAACATTAAGAAAGTAAGAAAATATAACGATAAGGATTGTAGTCATCAACATGTTGTCTAATTAACAAGTCAAATACGTAAAACTACTATAGAAGTCTAAAGGGTTGAGTGAACAACTTCGTTAGTAGACTTGAGATTAATATGAAAGTGTGCCTTGTATATAGGGCACTAATAGGTAAATACCTATTGATTTGGGCTTTTTGATAGCAAAAACTTTAACACACCGAAAGGTGAGTTCACGACCCTTTTTAAATCATGTTTTTACATTTCGGGGGAGAAACACCTAAAGTATTTTGAATTAATATGATCAAAAGATGACAAAAGGAAATGTAACCTATGTTGGCCTTGAGTAAGGGCCTTAAGTTACCCTAACGAGGGTGTATCCATGGACATTTTCTCGCCACCGTAATCATTAACCTCTTGGTTGGAGGGCAAATGATATATTAATAGATCTATTGGGTTTTGACAAACCCAAACTTTTCGATCGGTCGCTCCGATCATTAAAGATAAGGAATATATGTTGAAAAGAAGAATATGGGAAACGAATAAGGTTTCGTTTTGATTATGGGCTCTTGGTTGCAAACATCGTTTCGTATTCCTAGCTAGTTTACGATGTTACATGTCGATCTAACGTCTTCACATTTTTCAAAATGGAAATCAAGAATAATATTTTGATATTTAAAAGTAAGTAAAACCCGTGAATTCGCCAACTTTGTGTTGATATTTTGAAACGTGTTTTTCAGGTACATAAGTGGCTTCGGAGTTTGAAGTGGGTTTAGGGCAATTCAAAATGGACAATAATAAAACTTGTGTCATGAGTCCACGAGATGGAACTTTAACATGAACACTTTAATCAATACATTTGGATGATTGTAATAACTTTTAACTATTTTTGTCTATTTAAATAATTGTCTATGTTTGCCTATAATTGTCGGTTGCCAACCCCCGTCATCACCATGCTTGCCTTCCGCTGCGATTTTCGGGGTGTGACAGAAGTTGGTATCAGAGCCAATGGTTATAGCGAACTAGATGTTTTCAAAAATAGTTTAAAAAAAAGAATATGAAAAATCTAGACTATAACTCAAGAAAGTTAGAATACTTTGAAACTCACGAAGCCCTTAGTAAACAGATGAGTATGCCATGCTTGACTTATGAGATTCTTAAGAAATGTCCATTTTATACGCATACGTGTTTACTTTTACACAAGTTATTTATATAGTACGGATAATATCATGTTACAGATGTCGTCCGAGTCGCACGCTATCACTATTCCCTCTGATGATGAGTTGGAGTCTACCTCCACCACACTCCCCTCTCCACCATCACCTGTGCGTTCTGAATTCGCAAGGATTTGCACTCTTGTCGAAGGTGCTGGATGGATTGAGGAATCTGATGAGGAAGACCCTAGTGAGATGGAGCCGTTTGCTGAGATCCCCGTCGCTGAGACTCTCGTCGTAGAGACACCTGCTGTCGAAGTTCCTGCTGAAGAGACCACTTGCATTGAGAGACGTGCAGGGAAAGAGCCAATGGTTGAGCCATCCGATGACAATGAACAAGTAGAGGTTGAGCCCTGCCCCTCATTTCGACCCACTTGCTCGCTTTTCAGAGGAGCCCATACGATCTTTACACAGCGTAAGACAGTTGGACCACACAGGAAGAGGAAGTTAGCAACAAGAGATTCGAGTCCTCCACCAAAAACAGTTGGGAAGCTAGTCGAGCAACCTGCCAAGGGTACTCGAAGCTATGCAGCTAGACGATGGGGTTGGTTAACGAATCAGATTCAGAGATGGACCAACGAGGAGGGAGTTCGTCCGGCATTCGAGGATGGCGAGTCATCCACCGCCTCACGAGTCTTGCCTCTCACAGGGCAGACTGTGGAGCAAACTGTACCACTACTAGTGGCACGTTGTGACCGTCACGAGACCCGTCTTAACTCTTTGCAAGGTCGTGTCAGAGTAGCTGGTCGCAGGTGTGAGACCTCGGATGATCGAATGGGTGCAGTCGAGAAGAAGCAAGCGGTTGAGGAGAAGGCTAGAGAGGCTACGCAGTCCCATATTTTGGAGCTGAAGGCAGAGATGGCAGACATGAAAAAGCGTATGGAAGATGCCGAACAGAGAGCTCTGGTGATGGGTCAGCAGATGGACATGGCCTACGAGATGATTCATGGTTCGATTGGTAGAGAGTCGGTTGCGTTACAGCGAGTGGACGCGCTCTAGCAGTGCATTGAGTCCACTGTCGCTCTAGCTGTCATATGCATCCTACTCGCCTCTACGACCATTTAGATGGGAGCCTATACCAGATTTGCACATTAGTCTCACTATGTATTTGATCTAAATCAGTATTTTGTATGGGAACACTTGTACCGGTGAAAACTTTAGTTTCACCAATTTTGATGTTTTGTTTTTGAAAACAATGTAACAAGTGATTATTATTCCCAATTTAATGTTGTGATTTATGTTTTAATTATCATGTGTTGTCTTAATGGTTTTTGTGGTTGTATGATTGTGTTGATGGTTGTGATTAGTTACTGTTCATACATGTTCGGTTGACATTAATATTGCGTGAATATTATCTCATCAAATTGAAATGTTTGTTTTAGAAAGAAAACTATGCCTCCCAAGTAACGAACTGGTGATGGAAGTAGCAACGCTCTCCCTACCACTCCCGAGGAACTAGCAGCGTTGATCTCTCAGCATGTGAATGCTGCCTTAGCCCAGCGCGAAGCTACTAATGTTGACAACCAGACTCACGGTAATATATCACTTATAGTGCTAGTGAAGTTAAGTTATCAAATTAGTTCGATCTACTGATCTTGAGATTTGTTGATTGTTAACCTGACCAATTTACACAATTTCGAAATCAGGAAATCAAAACCAAGGTTGTTCCTACAAGACTTTTCAAGCTTGTTAACCATGATCATTCTTGGGAACTGAAGGTCCACTTGGGGTTGTGCGCTGGATAGAGAGAATGGAAGCTGTGACGGTTACTAGCAACTGTAGTGCTGGTCAGCGTGTGAAGTATGCTACTAGTTCACTGTTGGATGATGCCCTGACTTGGTGGAATACCCAAGTCCAGGCATTAGGAGAAGACGCTGCTTATGGACTTTCATGGAATGATTTCAAGGATATGTTGATGAGAGAGTACTGTCCACGAAGTGAACTGCAAAAGGTAGAATCTGATTTCTGGAATTTGAAGATGGAAGGTGCTGAGGTTCGCGAGTATAATTCTACATTCAAGGACATGGCCAGACTAGTACCCTATTTGGTCACGCTAGAGTACAAGAGCATTGAACGGTACATATGGGGTCTAGCACCCGAAATCCGTGGTATGGTCACTTCGGCAAACCCCACAACCATCAATGATGCCATGAGACTAGCTTGTTCGTTAACTGATGACACGGTGCGTAAGGGTGATCTGTCTAAGAGAGGAAGCGCTGACAAGAAGTTTGTTATGGTAGACAAGAAAATGGTTGAGTTTTAGCAGAAGCCATCTAAATCGAAGAAGAAATGGCCTGGAAATTCTGGAAGTCGTTCAGGCAACAAGAGAGGTAGAGATCAAGGTTCAAGTTGAATGTATGCTGCCAACGCAAGTAACTCAAAGAAGGGTTCGGGTTCTTCTTCAAAATATAACACTTGCGGGAATCTTCATTTTGGAGAATGCAAGAAGTGCATAAAGTGCAACAAATTCGGGCACCTAGCCCAAGATTGTCGCGCCCAGGTCCAAGGCAATGACGGGAACCGCAATCATGGTTGTTATGAATGTGGTGATGAAGGACATTTCAAGAAGAATTGCCCCAAGTTGAAGAATGCAAAAGGCAGGGCGTTTGAGATGAATGCAGGAAAAGCCAGCAAGGACCCCTCTGTAGTCACGGGTACGTTTCTCGTAAACAACCATTTTGCTTTAGTGCTATTTGATACTGGAGCAGATTTAAGTTTTGTTTCTAAAAGCTTTGAACCTTTACTTGGCTTGAAGTCGAGCAAACTTGATAGTATGTATTCAATAGAATTAGCTAATGGTAAAGTTATAGAAACCAAAGAAGTCATTCGAGGGTGCACACTTCAGTTGAAGGAACACAAATTCAATATCGATCTTTTGCCTGTCGAGTTAGGAAGTTTCGATATCGTTGTAGGAATGGACTGGTTGTCCAAAAATCACGCTGAGATTGTACGTTCTGAGAAATTGGTACGTCTACCACTTCCAAATGTAGAAATCTTAGAAGTTCAAGGCGATAAGAAGAAAGCGGATCTTAAGATCGTCAATGTCATGAAGACGCATAAGTATCTGCGTAAAGGGTACCCAACCTTTTTGGCGAATGTAGTAGATACCAAGGTCGAAGAGCATAAGTTAGAAGAAATTCTAATCGTACGTGATTTTCTGTAAGTTTTCCCTGAATATTTACCAGGTCTACCGTCCCATAGGCAGATAGAATTCAAAATTGACCTTGTACCTGCAGTAACGCCAATAGCACGATCTCCGTATCGTCTCGCTTCGTCGGAAATGCAAGAGTTGTCCCAACAACTTCAAGAGCTGTTGGATAAAGGATTCATAAGACCAAGTTTCTCGCCCTAGGGAGCACTAGTTTTATTTGTGAAGAAGAAGGACGGATCATTCAGAATGTGTATCGATTACCGAGAACTAAACAAGCTAACTATCAAAATCGGTACCCATTACCGAGGATTGATGATTTGTTTGATCAGTTGCAAGGATCTAGCTATTATTCAAAGATTGATCTCCGTTCTTGTTATCATCAATTAAGGATAGCTGAAGAAGACATTCCCAAGACAATGTTCAGAACACGATATGGTCACTATGAGTTTTTGGTTTTGCCATTCGGACTAACCAATGCACCCGCTGTATTCATGGACCTCATGAATCGAGTGTGTAAACCATATCTGGATAAATTCGTGATAGTATTCATCGACGATGTACTTGTCTATTCACGAACAAAAAAGGAGCATGAGGAACACTGGAATTTGATTCTGGAGCTGCTAAAGAATGAGAAGTTGTATGCTAAACTCTCTAAATGTGAGTTTTGGATTCGAGAAGTGCATTTTCTCGGGCATGTCATAAATGATAAAGGCATACACGTGTATACCGCAAAGATCGAGGCAATCAAGAACTGAGAAGTGCCAAAGTCCCCTACGGAGATACGACAATTCTTAGGATTGCCAGGATACTACCAAAGGTTCATAGAGAATTTTTCTAGAATAGGGAAACCTTTGATGCTATTGACTCAGAAGGATCGAGCATACTCTTGGAGTGAGAAACAAGAGGAAGCTTTCAGACGTTAAAGTAAAAGTTGTGTAGCACTCCTATTTTGTCCCTTCCTGATGGGACAGATGGATTCGTGGTGTATTGCGATGCCTGACACCAAGGTCTTGGTTGTGTCTTGATGCAAAGAGACAAAGTCATAGCTTACGCCTCCCAACAATTAAAAGTGCATGAGAAGAATTACACGACACACGACTTGGAGTTAGGAGCGGTGATTTTTGCGTTAAAGATTTGGAGACATTATTTATATGGTACCAAGTGTACGATCTACACTGACCATAAGAGCCTCCAACACATCTTTGATCAGAAGGAGCTTAACATGAGGCAACGAGTTGAGTAGAGTTACTTAATGATTACGAATGTGACATTCGTTATCATCCAGGCAAGGCCAATGTTGTAGCAGATGCCTTGAGTAGGAAAGAAAGAGTGAAACCATTACGCGTTCGTGCATTAGGATTAACGATTCAAACGAGCCTCACGGCTCGTATCTGTGATGCACAACATAGAGCGTTGAAGAGAAGAAAGATTAAGAAGGAAGGATTGCGTGGAATGGAAAGCGAGCTTACACCCAAGGAGGATGGTATGTTGTACCTCAGAGATCGAATTTGGGTGCCACGTCTAGGAAAATTGCGAGAGTTGGTCTTGGACGAGGCGCACAGATCAAGGTATTCAATCCACCCAGGGTCTGACAAGATGTATAAAGACCTCAAGGAGTTCTATTGGTGGCACAATATGAAAGGCGAGGTGGCTCTATACGTTAGCAAGTGCTTAACTTGTTCGAAGGTTAAAGCAAAGTATCAAAAGCCGTCTGGGCTTTTGCAACAACCCGAGATTCCTCATTGGAAAAGGGAAAGAATAGCCATGGATCTTATAACCAAGCTGCCAAGGACATCCAGTGGTCATGACGCTATTTGGGTAGTTGTTGACCGCTTAACAAAATCTGCTCACTTCTTACCAATTAAGGAAAACTATGATGCAGATAAGCTATCAAAAAATATATCTCAAGGGAATAGTTGCACGACACGGAGTGCCAATTTCGATAATTTCTGATAGAGATGGTCGCTTTACATCGAAATTTTGGCAGTTGCTGCAAAAAGCGTTAGGAACATGTCTGGATTTAAGTACCCCATATCACCCGCAAACTGATGGTCATAGTGAAAGGACTATCCAAACGGTAGAAGATATGTTGCGAGCATGCGCTATTAATTTCGGTGGAAATTGGGACACTCACTTACCCTTAGTTGAGTTCTCTTATAACAACAGTTACCACTCGAGCATCCAAGCAGCCCCTTTTGAAGCACTATATGGAAGAAAATGTCGGTCGCCCTTGTATTGGGCAGAAGTCGGTGAAAAACAATTAACTGGACCTGAAATCATTCAAGAGACTACCGGTAAGATCTCTCAAATCAGGGACAGGTTGAAAGCAGCCACAGATCGGCAGAAAAGTTATGCCGATAATAAAAGAAAACCGTTGGAATTCCAAGTTGGAGACAAAGTCATGTTAAAAGTCTCACCCTGGAAAGGTGTTTTTAGATTCGGCAAAAGAGGAAAACTGAGCCCGCGGTATATAGAACCATTTGAGATTGTAGAGCGAATTGGTGTAATTGCTTATAGGCTCAAGCTGCCTCAAGAACTCAGTGGAGTACACGATGTGTTCCAAGGGTCTAACCTGAAGAAGTGTCTGTCCGATGAGACACTGGTGATACCGCCAGGTGAGGTTAAGATTGATGACAAACTCCGATTTGTTGAGGAACCTGTTGAGGTTATGGACTGGAAAGTCCAAAAGCTCAGGCGAAGCCGTATCAAGTTGGTTAAGGTTAGATGGAACTCAAGGCGTGGACCCGAGTATACCTAGGAACGTGAGGACCAGATGAAGTAGAAATACCCTCTCTCTTCAAGACCAAACCCAGTGTTGACGACGTAGCTTAAATTTCGGGACGAAATTTCCTTAAGTAGGGGAGACTGTGACACCCCGTGTTTTCTGATATCCGTACTGTAATTTTCAAACATGTTATGAACTGGTGCAATAATAATTTACTTTATGTGTGATTAAAGTCTAATTAAAAGTTATAAAAGCCCTAATGTGCAATGGAATTTGCAAATGATGAGATTTAAAGAATCGCCGTAATTTGAAGTGATGACATACCCGTAACGACTATTGGTGACGACCCGGTTAGTGTTTAGAAGTCTATGAATGTGTTTAATATGTTAAAATAAGCCGAAATTATAAGTCATTGGGGGAAATTTAGAAAAAAACGCATACGCCTTAATTGTTGGTTTCTGTCTAAATTGTCCGGAAATTTGCTTGTGCGACAGAATTTTAGCAGTCCTAAGCAAACCCAGACACCACTAAACATCCGGTGTTATTCTAATTAGTAACATTTTGATGGAATTAATAAATAAATATTATTCCATAATTAACAAGTTCAATCAAGCGAATTAGGGCCCCAAACTTTTATAAAAGTTGCTAGACTTTTTAAAATGTACAAGAATATTATTTATAAAAAAAATTAAAATAACCTCCCATGTATAAAAATTCGGCCATGGGACCCACAACACCTAAAATCTCTATAAAATCCTCTAAAATCCCTCAAAAATCATTAAAACCTCTTACATACTTAACCCAAAACCACACCCTTTCTCCTAATCATTTCCTTCCCTTCCCAAGACACCCTCTCTCCTCCTTCTTTAAAACAGTCCCCAACCCTCCTCCCTTACCCTCACTTGTTTCAACTTCATCTTCTATCAAAACCCCTCACTTACACCTCCATTTACACACACTTGAAGATCTTGAGCAATTCCTTGAAGGTTTCAAGCACCCATAGAAGATCAACAAGGAGAAATCAGATCCAAGGAGCCCTCATACTCTTAGAAAACCCTACTTCATTCATCTAAGGTAATCCATCTCTCAAAACCCTAAGATTTGATATTGTAGTTTGTTTAAAAGTGAAGTTGTTCACCAAACAAGAAGGATTTCTTAGAATAAATCAAATCAGTAAGTTTAGGGTTTTAGTAAGAAATTTTGAAGGTTATGATGTGTGTAAATGATCCTTGATTGAAAGATGTGTGAATGGTAGCGTTTATGACTTAAAATGATTCTTAAAATGGTGATAAAAGTTACATGCAAAGTGATAAATTAGGGGTTTTGTATAATCTAAGTTTCATACTATATTTGAAGTGAGTTACGGTCTAAAAATGTTTGATGATAAGTTTGGATGAAAAACCCTAAGTTAGAAGGGGTGTATGATGCTTGATTTAAGTGGAAAATGCAAGATTAATGTAGGATTATGACATGCATGAAGAGAATAATGGTGAACTGAAAATATGGTGATATTATGGTGATAGTTTGTATATGATATATAGGTCATAACTAATTTTTATGATAACCATGAGTTGGAAGCTTACAATTTAGTAAATCATGCTTAAAATGGTGTAAAAAGGCGATAATAACCATGGTAAATGAGTGATTTATTTAGATCTGAAAGTATGGTGGTAAAAACATGTTATTTTATCTATAATAATCATATTATAAGTTTGGAATATGATCAAGATGATTTGGATTGCTTATGTGGTCATTATAGGCCTAAAAAGGCGTAAAAATATCAATTTTTTGTATGATAGAAGCATGCATTTTAAATCTGATTTATAACAGAAAATGTAGGCATATAAAATGATGTTATAACAGGTTTTAAAGTATATTTTATGATGTGTCCATGTTTGATGTGTTCTATGCGAAAGTTTGAGTCAAAAACGCTAATTCTACGCTTTAAAATGGACATAACTATGCATGTGAACTAAGTGACATAAACTTGTGCAAGATGATAAGATGAGATATAATATGAGTTTATGATGATATAAGATGTATTTTGGTCTTACATGATGAATATGGAATGATTAATACAAGAAAAGTGACTAATATTAACGCATGATACATATTGTGTTTGCTATGTTGAAACTATATCAAATTGTGGAAGCATGACTGTGTGATGATGATGGTATATAATATGATTATTCAGATGAGTTATGTGGATTATGTGATTAGATTAAGTATTGTGTGATTATGGTGTGAAGATGTTTAAGCATGGATTTGAGTTACATGAAATCGTTATGATAAACTTGGTGTAAATGAGTATGTGTTGGTATGTGTTGTTGGGTAAATATTTAGAGGGAAAAATTATATTTCATATTGATATGACTGAACACCAAGAAAGTAAGAAAATATAACGATAAGGATTGTAGTCACCAATGGGTCGTCTAATTAACAAGTCAAATACGCAAAACTACTTTATAAGTCTAAAGGGTTAAGTGAACAACTTCGTTAGTAGACTTGAGATTAATATGAAAGTGTGCCTTGTATATAGGGCACTAATAGTTAAATACCTATTGATTTGGGCTTTTTGATAGCAAAAACTTTAACGCACCGAAAGGTGAGTTCACGGCCCCTTTTTAAATCATGTTTTTACATTTCGGGGGAGAAACACGTTAAGTATTTTGAATTAATATGATCAAAAGATGAAAAAAGGAAATGTAACCTATGTTGGCCTTAAGTAAGGGCCTTAAATTACCCTAACGAGGGTGTATCCATGGACATTTTCCCGCCGCCGTAATCATTAACCTCTTGGTTGGACGACACAGGATATATTATAGATCTATTGGGTTTTAACAAACCCCAAGCTTGTCGATCGGTCGCTCCAATCATTAAAGACAAGGAATATATGTTGAAAAGAAGAATATGGGAAACGAATAAGGTTTCGTTTTGATTATGGGCTCTTGGTGCAAACATCGTTTCGTATTCCTAGCTAGTTTACGATGTCACATGTTGATCTAACGTCTTCATATTTTTCAAAATGGAAATCAAGAATAAATATTTTGATATTTAAAAGTAAGTAAAATCCGTGAACTCGCCAACTTGTGTTGATATTTTGAAACGTGTTTTTCAGGTACATAAGTGGCTTCGGAGTTTGAAGTGGGTTTAGCGCAATTCAAAATGGACAATAATAAAACTTGTGTCATGAGTCCACGAGATGGAACTTTAACATGAACACTTTAATCAATACAT
Organism: Scalesia atractyloides; assembly: GCA_947069175.1. Taxonomy (NCBI): domain Eukaryota; kingdom Viridiplantae; phylum Streptophyta; class Magnoliopsida; order Asterales; family Asteraceae; genus Scalesia; species Scalesia atractyloides. Next base: position 34,873,807 of record CAMTDV010001634.1, read on the forward strand.
TTGGATGATTGTAATAACTTTTAACTATTTTTGTCTATTTAAATAATTGTCTATGTTTGCCCTATAATTGTCGGTTGCCAACCCCGTCATCACCATGCCTTCCTTCCGCTGCGATTTTTAGGGTGTGACACGCTGCATTCTACTTTTACCTCATTCTGTAATAACATTCTACCGAATCGGTTTATGTTTACACATTAACTTCCGTCTAGAACCGCCTGATCACGGACCTTCAGTTGAAAAGCAATTTGATCTGCCTGTAAAAGTCTTTAGGAGTGATAATGGGACAGAGTTTAGGAACAAGGAGTTGGATGCCTTTTGTGAGTCAAAAGGGATTGTTATATAATACAGCATCCTTGGAACTCTAGAACATAATGGGGTTGTTGAAAGGAAAAACAGAACTTTAATTGAATCAGCAAGGACTATGCTTGCAGACTCAGGTTTACCCTTGTCTTTTTGGGCAGAGGCTGTAAACACTGCTTGTTATGTCAAGAACAGAGTTTTGATAAACCCTAGGCATCAAAAGACTGCCTATGAATTACTTTACAAAATCAAACCTCTGATCTCTTATTTCTAAGTCTTTGGCTGCCCATGCTTCATTTTAAACATCAAGGATTCAATATCTAAGTTTGCAGCCAAAGTTGATTGTGGTTATTTTCTGGGATACTCAACCACTGCCAAAGCCTACAGAGTTTTTAACTCAAGGAACAAGTGTGTTGAGGAAACTCTAAATGTGAAGTTCAATGAACTATCATCCTTGAAAATCCCAGCAAATGGACCTACTGAATTTTTGATCTATCTAAATTTACATTTGAAAATGTGTCTGTCAAGGCTAACCCTGCAGGTACCCCACAATCATCATTTGAAGAGCAAGGATATGATTGCATTATTCCAAGTTTCAAAATCAATCCTATAGGCAGAGGAGCAGATGTTAGTAGCAATGGTGAAAGCTCTCCCAAGTCAACAGTGATTAATACTCAAACCTCTGCCAGTCTCAAAACCAAACATCTGTTGATAAAAGTCCACAACAAATGGATGAAAATCAACCCACTGTCACATCCATACCACCAATTCCTCCACCAACATTCTAATCAGAGGCTGGACCATCAAATTCACCAACAGAGGATAGCTCAGATGATACACATTTGCAAGCTTCACCTCAAAATGCCATTGTCCCATATCAAGGTGATTTGATTTTCCTCAGAAGCCATCCATTGGATCAAGTTATTGGCAACATCAATGAGGGTGTGCTCACAAGAAGCCAAGCCTAAAACATTTGTCTTTTTACTGGTTTTCTATCACTCATACAGCCTGTCAAGTACCAAGAGGCACCAAAAGACAACAGCTGGGTAGAAGCCATGCAAGAAGAGCTCTTACAATTCAAAAGACAACAAGTATGGGAACTTGTACCACTGCCAAAAGATGTGAGTCCCATCAACACAAAGCGGGTCTTTAAGAACAAAACAGATGAAAGGGGTATTGTTGTCAAAAACAAAGCAAGGCTCGTGGTTCAAGGCTATAGACAGGAAGAAAGAAGGGATTGACTATGATGAAACCTTTGCTCCAGTAGCAAGGTTGGAAGCCATTCGCCTGTTCTTAGCCTTCACTACTAACCACAACATCAAGATGTATCAAATGGACATTAAAAGTGCATTCCTGTATGGAAAGATCAAGGAAGAAGTATATATTTGTCAACCTCCTGGATTTTAGGATCATTTCCATCCTAATCATGTCTACAGGTTAAACAAAGCACTGTATGGTCTACAACAAGCACCAAGAGCCTGATATGAAACTCTATCCACTTTTCTCTTATCCTTTGGTTTTTACCAGAGGTAGGATTGACAAAACCCTATTTTTAAATGGAAAGGAAAAGATTTGATGCTTGTCCAAATTTATGTGGATGACATGATTTTTGGATCCACATGTCCTGCCATGTGTGAAGAGTTCAGAAAACTCATGGCAGTAGAGTTTGAGATGAGTGCAATGAGTGAGTTGCAATGTTTTCTTGGTTTACAAGTCAAACAAATGCAAAAAGGAACTTTCATTCATCAAAATAAGTATGTGAAAGAACTACTTAAGAAATTTGATATGAATGATTGTAAACCTTACAGCACACCCATGGAAACATCCAAGCTGGTCACTATAGATGGCAGAGATGACCTTGTTGATCAAACATTGTATAGAAGTATGAATGGGCTTTATTGTACCTAACTGCATCACGGCCAAACATTATGTTTGCCACATGTGTCTGTGCCAGATCACAGTCAATGCCAAGAAAATCAGATCTTATTGCTGTAAAAAGGATATTCAGATACATAAAAGGTGCTCCCACACTTGGTATCTGTATCAAGCAGCATAAAACATCATCAAAAATCCAGTTTCACATTCCACCACCAAGCACATTGACATCAGACATCATTTTGTGAGGGATTGCTATGAAAAATGTTTATTTTCTTTACAACATGTCCATACCATGGATCAACTAGCCGATGTGTTGACAAAAGCACTTGATGCTTCCACATTTGACAGTTTGATATCTAGGTTTGGAATGCTAAACATGGATTAAAAACAACTTGCCTTGTGATTCATGTGTAAATAGCAATAAAATGTTTTTAGAAAATCAGAAATTCATCCTTAAAAATAGTTAAAATTGAACTTTTCAATAAAATCCTTAAAGTCTATTCAAAGCTCTGATAGCACAAAAACACCGTTGCTTTGAAAAATCTATCCACTGCTACAACCCTCTGCTAATACTAATTTAGTCACAACCACTGGTAGTATTGCTCTAACAGTGGTTAGCCAAACAACTATTTTCCATTGCCAAACATAGGTTACACGTGGACAGATGTTATTCGACAGATGTTGCATCAGACGCCACGTCAAGTGCACTTTTTGAAAAACCCTATAAAACCCTGTTCTATCCCCAAACAGAGGTTTCACTTTTCTTGTGCGATTCCAAATTTTTCAAAGCCCTTCTTTCAAAAATCATCCAAGAATCATGGCTCCTAAAACCAAATCGAAGAAGAAATCGACACAAGACCAACCCCCCATTTATCCTCATCATCAAAACACCACACAATTACGCTACCATTCTCGAAGAAACCAACGCAAACACTCGTTATCATCCAATGATCCGAATTCTTAAAGAATTAAAATTCAAACATATGTTGGAAGTCAAAGCCAAAGTAAACTCATCCGCTGATGGTGTGCCCAATTCTATCACTTCCAAAGTTGGTGGCACACAACTGCAAATAAGCCCACAATCTATCTCCCAAGTCTTCATGTTAAATGATATGCAACATCTGGTATTATTTCCTTTGTTGGGAGATGCAGCATGAATTCGTTGAAAGAGGTTACACCGGAGAGTTGAAAGGTATGACAATCTTCAAACCTAATTTTCCGGCAGAGATGAAATTCTTTTTCCACACATTACTTACATGTGTCTCTGCAAAAACAACTGCTTTCAACGAGATTCCATTGAACATGCAGTATCTGGGATTTGCAATTTTAACTGGTTCTGATTTTAACTTCTCCCAGGTGTTGCTCAATGATCTTATAATTAATTTTAAAAATATTCAAAAAAGAAAAAGATTTCTTGATACATCCAAGATTCATGAGTGTTTACTTGCAAGATCAGATCAAATCAAACGCAGTAAACAAGGCGCAGCTACAAACGTTGGCAGCCTAAACCATGAAACGTTTACACAAAGAGGAGGCTGAGCCTATTTTACAAGAACAAAATGTTCAAGCTCAACCTCCGGCTGCTGAGCCTACTGCTCTAGGTGATCAGGGCATCACAACCGCTGCTCTGAAACCCACACCTAAAATCTCCAAAAAGAAACCATCCAGAGCATCCCGAAAACCAACCAAACCTAAAAAGGGTCCTCTAGAAGATGAGATCCCAGAGGTTTACCCAGTGACACCACCAAAGTCACCAACCACTCCTGCTACTTCTTCACAGTAGATGGTAGAAAGATCTCACACCGGATTTGAAACTCCTCATGCATCCTCACAAAAGGATCAGGTTGTAGGCACAGGCACACCAAATTATGAAGCTCTAGGATCACTTGGTTTTATCTTCCACAGCCCCTCTCCCAGGGCAATGTCGCTTTCTATACAACCACTTTCGCCAATGCCATCACTCCTACCTACCATGTTACCTTGCTGAATACAATAAATATTGAGTAGACATTATCCAGCACTTCTCACCAACCCATCAATGGGAACATACTTCAACCAGAAGATAGGTCTAACTTATTTCTAAATGATAGCCCATCAGCAACTGAAGAGGCTACATCCCTTGGGTTACACGTAACCCTTGGTGATAGTTCAACAATGGCAGCCACTACAATTGCTGAACTCCCTAGTTCTCAACTGGACAGTGGTTATATAGCTAAGACCTTGTTGAAGCAACCACTGCTCAGGCTACTAAGGTAACCTCTGTCCTAGTGGGAAGTCCCCAGAACCAAGACAAAGGGGCATCTAAGATTGAAGCAAGTGGTAAACCACTTTCTCATGATATCTTGGATAAAACTACCACACCTGGTAGGAGTTCAGATGATCCTATTAAGTTAGGTGATGAGCTAAAATATCAGGAATTGACGGAAAGGGTTACCAAGGTTGAAACCACTGTCGATGAAATAAAAGATCTTTTGAAACAGTTGATCACTATACAGAGCCAACCCCCTGTTCCAACCACTGCTGAACTCAAATCTACTATAAATCCTATCTTTCAACAAGAGAAACATTTCCTAGAACAAAAACATAAGCATCAGATGATGGAACTCAGGAATATGGTTGATGCAAGATAAATGACACTGCTGCAGATATCAAGGCAATCAAAGCCCACTTGCTAACCACCACTGGTAAATCTCCTCCTACTGTCATTTTTGTAAATCCAGATGAAGCCAAAAAAGGGGAGAAACCTTTGGGAAACAAAAAGTTGAAGATGGATGATGATAAGGCAAGGCCTACGGTGAATATCCCTAAGCCAGATGGGTCAAAGAAACCAGATTTAACTGAAGACATCTTGGCAAGGGCAAAGAAGTCTCATAAGAAGACTGTGTTTGATGAAGGCAAGGTACTGGTTGAGAAATAGATTGATCAGCAGTTAGAAAAGGGAGAGACTGGAACCTAAACAAAGAGGAGATCTTCTACAAAAGCAAGAAAGCCAGAATCCACACCTCTCAAAACTAAAGTTGCTACCAATCCAACCACAAAAACCTCTGTCATCACAAAATCAACCACATCTTCTCACACAATTCTCATATCCACCCCAACAGATGTTACAGCAACTGTTGTGCCAACATCTGTTAACACAACAGAGGTTGTAGCAGATGTTATTACAACCACTGCCATCATCACTTTTCCCACTTCCACACAACAACTACCAACACCACCAAGAATTCCAAGCCATCCATTGTCACCATCAATCAGTTTTAAGAGGAGGAAAGTCACAAAGGTCATAAACGAAGAAAAGATCCCTGCTCCTATGCCTCTTGCATCTGCACCAATGCTAAATCTAACCTCTGGTTCCCCAACTGCAACATCTGCTCCTTCGAAAGAAGTGATTCCTGCAGCTATAAAATTTCCTCTTGATTTTCCTGCAGTTAAGAAAGAAATCATATCTTTCTATGCTGAAGAAGATCTAGACAAAAGGCACTTCCCATCTCTTCAAGGTTATCCAAAGCCTGTAAACATTGATCAGTACCTAGAAATCAAAGAAAAACAGGCAGAGGATATTGGTAGGAAGTTGTCTAAAGGCAAAAGTGATAGAGAAGTGCAGAATCAACTTCAATTTCAATTAAGCAAAGTCCAATCACTGGAAAGATTTTCAAAGAATCTATCCAATAAGATCTCTGAAGCAAACGATAAGTGCCTAAAATAAAAATACATTTCACACATCAGGGAAACAAAGAAATATGCTGCTACTAGAGCACAGTTCAAAGATTGGTTTGTGAGTGAGCTTCAAGAAGAAAATGCAAGAATAGAAGCACAATCAAAAGATCCTCACAACAAACCTACATGCCCAGATTGGAACAAATACAAAAAGAATGTACCTGAAAAGACCCTGAAGCTTAGAAGAATGAAGGAAGAGCTAATTCAGAATCACTATGGTCAAAGAACCAGGTCATGAGATGGGGGGGGGGGGAGATAAGAATGTTGGATACTTACAAAATGCTTGAAGCTAGAAGGAAAAAGGATCCATCAATGCCTCCCAAACCTGATTTTACCAAAGAAGATGCTGCTCTCAAAGCCCAACTTTCTAAAATGCCTAGCTCAACATCTGCCCAATCCACACTTGCCTTGCTAAAGCGAAAAAGGCAAGAGGAGATGTCTGAGAAGGTTGACAGAGAGTTTGAGGAAGTATTTATCAAAGAAGGTATAAAAAATATGATGGACTATCCAACAGATGATAGAAGTGCCAAGCTGGCCGAAGATCTGACAAGAGTAGTTCCTTTCCTTTCCTCAGCAATAAAAGCTCCTTCAAGAAAGCCTTCAGACCCAAAAAATTCTAAAGTGGAAGGTCGACAAAGACACCCACGAATTGACTCTGCTCAAGTCTAATGGTAAAGCTACTAAACTATCTATGGAAGCTGCTTATGGGCTTACAGTAGAAGAATTCCATGAACTACTAAGTTTAGAGCTTGAGAAGGTTGCTGATGACTTGGAATCTCTTAACTTTGAACTACAATTCAAGGGCCAAATAAGAGAATTCTTTTTTGAGAAATAAAGATCAGGAATAAGGTGTTTTTGGCATCATCTGTTCTAGGGGGAGATTGTTGGGATTGAACCTTTGGAAAGGAACAGATGATACAAAGTCAAAACACACCATCCGAGCTTTGGTCCAGCTATCAGAGGTTCCTATACTCTGATGGGTTTTTACTGCATTCAATAAACACAATGCTACCTATCCTCTGACAGAAGAAACTCCCAACCACTGATAGAAGATTACAAGAACAGAGGATGGCCAGCAGTGTTTAGTCTAGTTCTAGTTTAATTAATGTAACAGTGCTATGCACTGATAGTTTTAGATTAAGTACTGTTTGTAGTTAATTACGTTTGTTAGCTGTCACTATTAACCATGACGTCACTGTTAGACGATCAGTGGTTAGATAGTTAGTATAAATAGGCGCTCAATGTAACAGTTTTACTAGTCTTCTTAAAAAGATCAATTTCGCATATCTTCTTCATTTCTAACTATCAAGCGATCGTTATTGGGCTAAGGGGAGTTTGTGAATCACATGCAATAGTTTAATTACTCGAAAGCATGATGGTGATGAAAACAAACGACCGATTGATTGTTGTAAAAGTTTTCCATTAATCCGCTGCACTTATTCTCTGTTTTCAATCATTTTCCATTATTTGAAACAAAAACAATCAATTCAAACTTATTTTCTGACAATTGGTATCAGAGCTTGGTCAATTGATTTTGATTTAAACATCAAATTGATTTGAACAAATCAGCTCTTTGTTGCTAGTTTCGTTTGATACATTTTGCTTGAATACAGAGTTTTATTACTATAAAAGTTTTTAAAACACAAATCTGTTGTAAACAAGAGAAATGGCACAAAACACACCGGATTCCAATATTGGATCCATGTTCAAACCACCTATGTTCAAATGAAATGAGTATTTTATTTGGCAACATAGAATGGGTCACATTCTCGCTCAACAGAACATTGGATGCTGGAGATCCGTTGTGTTTGGACCCCATGTTCCCATGGTTCCAAGTACAGAGGATCCCCACACTCAAGTCCCTAAAAAACTCGAAAATTACTCTGAACAAGATTTCCTCAAAATTGAATTGGATGCTAAGGCTTTTAGCATCGTTGCTTTCGATTTTGCCCAATGAGATTTATACGGGATTACTTCATTGTAATAGTGCTAAAGAGTTGTGGGATGCTCTTAAAGAGCTATTCGATGGTACTGAAGAGGTGATCGAGAATAATAGAGAAGTCTTGAATCAGTAATATGAAACATTTTGCCATGTAAAAGGTGAGTCACTAACCCAACAGTTCGAGAGATTCGGCTGTCTCATAAGCGAATTGAAACTGGTAGATGTGAAATTTCCAAATTCGACTATCAATAGTCGTTTCTTAAGATCACTACCAAAATGGGAGACAATAGCTTATGTTACTCGAACATCTATTAGTTATAAGAAATGACCCTCACACAGCTTCATGGTCGACTTCTCACTTATGAGAGAGAGTTGAACCAGAAAAAGAAGCTTCAAGAGTCTGGGAAAGTGATTGATGACTATACACTAGGAAACACTGCTCTCTATAGTCATGAAGAGGGGTCTGATAGTGGAAAGGATCAGAGTTTTGATCATTACATTGACATAACTTCTGGAAACAATTTCAACTCTGATCCTTGTACACCCAATTTTGCTTTTGTTGCAAATTGTGAAAGCCAAACCTCTGACAATCTGAGTTTTGAGATGAATGACTTACAACACTTTGAACCTACGGATTTGGAAGAAATGGACATCCTACACCAGTTGGCACTTTTGAGTGTCAGGGCTAGTAAGTTTTACAAAAGAACTGGTAGGAGGTTTCTAGGATTGCATGGGGGGTTAAAAGTTGGGTTAGATAAATCAAAGATAAAATGTTACAAGTGCAATAGGATGGGACATTTTGCCAGGGAATGCAGAACTCAAACTGTAGGACCAATTATTACTGATCCTTCCTCAAAGCACTGTCCAATATTCCCAGTTTACCCCTGCACATCAAATGCAAAACACTGTTCATTTTGCAAGTCCTGTAACAACTGTCCCTATTCACTATGTCCAAACCCCTGCCCCACAGATTCAATATGTTCAAGCACCACCTCAAGTGCATGCGCAACAAGCTCCACATGTCACTCAAACTATTCAAACCACTGCTACACCAGCAGAGGTTATACAACAAAGCTTCTTTACCCAAGGTTCTGTTGACTGGAGTAGTTTGCCTGAGGATTTAACTAATGAAAACTTTGCACTCATAGCCAAAAATGATTTTGAAAATGAAAACTTATGTTTTATGGCTCTTGAGACCATAGTTGAAGGTGATGAGTCTATGGAACAGGAGTCAAAATCTGATGTGGTTAAATGTTGTGTAGTAGTGGTTACACCAGAAGTTACACCTATGGTTAGAATGAATGCTGTTGATGCTGAAAAAGAAAATCTATCTGAACCATGGAACACAGATGGGTGTGAAGAAGAATGTGATTGTGCTCTTATGGCTGCTTCGAAGGGAGCTTCTACTTGCCTTGACAGTCTTTGGTATGTAGATAGTGGAGGCTCCAGGCACATGACAGGATGTAAAGCCCTGCTTAGAGATTTTAAAGCTCATGGAGGGGGTGATATATCCTTTGGAAATAATTCAAAAGGGAAGGTGTTAGGATCAGGATGTGTCTCAGCAGGAAAACTCAAGTTTGAAAATGTGAATCTCATTGACAATCTAAATTTCAATCTCTTAAGTGTTTCACAGATGAGTGACAAAGGTTATGGTTCCTTTTTCACAAAGAAAACTTGCCAAATAATAGGGCCAGAGGTTGTTCAAAAGATTGATCAAATCATTGCAGAGAGCAAAGCACACTTGACTGCTTATAGAATAGGAAATGTGTATGTGGTTGATATGTTAAAAGATAATCCTATGTCAAATGCATGCCTGTTCTCAGTTGCCTCAAGCAAAGAGACAGAGCTATGGCATAAAAGACTAGGACACACAAATCTAAAAACTATCTCCACTCTCTCAAAACAAAATCTGGTGAGGTTTACCACAAAAACAGTTTACCTGTGAAGAGCATTGTGTTTCCTGTTTAAAAGGTAAACAACATAAAAGCTCATACAAGTCAATTGAGGAATCCAAAACAAGTCAATGCTTACGATTACTTCATATGGACTTATTTGGACCTGTAAAAATCATGAGCTTAAAACACAAAAGATATTGTCTGGTGGTAGTTGATGATTTTTCCAGGTTGACATGGAGTTTCTTTTTACATTCTAAAGATGAAACAACAAACATTTTGCAAAACTTTGTTAAACAAGTTGAAAAGCAATTTGATCTGTCTGTAAAAGTCTTTAGGAGTGATAATGGGACAGAGTTTAGGAACAAGGAGTTGGATGCCTTTTGTGAGTCAAAAGGGATTGTTATACAGTACAGCATCCTTGGAACTCTAGAACATAATGGGGTTGTTGAAAGGAAAAACAGAACTTTAATTGAATCAGCAAGGACTATGCTTGCAGACTCAGGTTTACCCTTGTCTTTTTGGGCAGAGGCTGTAAACACTGCTTGTTATGTCCAGAACAGAGTTTTGATAAACCCTAGGCATCAAAAAACTGCCTATGAATTACTTTACAAAATCAAACCTCTGATCTCTTATTTCAAAGTCTTTGGCTGCCCATGCTTCATTTTAAACATCAAGGATTCAATATCTAAGTTTGCAGCCAAAGTTGATTGTGGTTATTTTCTGGGATACTCAACCACTGCCAAAGCCTACAGAGTTTTTAACTCAAGGAACAAGTGTGTTGAGAAAACTCTAAATGTGAAGTTCAATGAACTCTCATCCTTGAAAATCCCAGCAAATGGACCTGCTGAATTGTTTGATCTATCTAAATTTACATTTGAAAATGTGTCTGTCAAGACTAACCTTGCAGGTACCCCACAATCATCATTTGAAGAGCAAGGATATGATTGCATTCTTCAAAGTTTCAAAATTAATCAGGAGCAGATATTAATAGCAATGGTGAAAGCTCTGCCAGGTCAACAGTGATTAATACTCAAACCTCTGCCAGCTCTCAAAACCAAACATCTGTTGATAAAAGTCCACAACAAATGGATGAAAATCAACCCACTGTCACATCCATACCACCAATTCCTCCACCAACATTCTAACAGAGGCTGGACCATCAAATTCACCAACAGAGGATAGCTCAGATGATACACATTTGCAAGCTTCACCTCAAAATGCCATCGTCACATATCAAGGTGATTTGATTTTCCTCAAAAGCCATCCATTGGATCAAGTTATTGGCAACACCAATGAGGGTGTGCTCACAAGAAGCCAAGCCCAAAACATTTGTCTTTTTACTGGTTTTCTATCACTCATACAGCCTGTCAAGTACCAAGAGGCACCAAAAGACAACAGTTGGGTAGAAGCCATGCAAGAAGAGCTCTTACAATTCAAAAGACAACAAGTATGTGAACTTGTACCACTGCCAAAAGATGTGAGTCCCATCAGCACAAAGTGGGTCTTTAAGAACAAAACTGACGAAAGGGGTATTGTTGTCAAAAACAAAGCAAGGCTCGTGGTTCAAGGCTATAGACAGGAAGAAGGGATTGACTATGATGAAACTTTTGATCCAGTAGCAAGGCTGAAAGCCATTCGCCTTTCTTAGCCTTTGCTACTAACCACAACATCAAGGTGTATCAAATGAACATCATAAGTGCATTCCTGTATGGAAAGATCAAGGAAGAAGTATATGTTTGTCAACCTCCTGGATTTGAGGATCATTTCCATCCTGATCATGTCTACAGGTTAAACAAAGCACTGTATGGTCTAAAACAAGCACCAAGAGCCTGGTATGAAACTCTATCCACTTTTCTCATATCCATTGGTTTTACTAGAGGTAGGATTGACAAACCCTATTTTTAAAATGGAAAGGAAAAGATTTGATGCTTGTCCAAATTTATGTGGATGACATCATTTTTGGATCCACATGTCCTGTCATGTGTGAAGAGTTCAGAAAACTCATGGCAGCAGAGTTTGAGATGAGTGCAATGGGTGAGTTACAATGTTTTCTTGGTTTACAAGTCAAACAAATGCAAAAGGGCACTTTCATTCATCAAAATAAGTATGTGAAAGAACTACTTAAGAAATTTGATATGAATGATTGTAAACCTTGCAGCACACCCACGGCAACATCCAAGCTGGTCACTATAGATGGCAGAGATGACCTTGTTGATTAAACATTGTATAGAAGTATGATTGTGTCTTTATTGTACCTAACTGCATCACGGCCAGACATTATGTTTGCCACATGTGTCTGTGCCAGATCGTAGTCAAAGCCAAGAAAATCAGATCTTATTGCTGTAAAAAGGATATTCAGATACATAAAAGGTGCTCTCACACTTGGTATCTGGTATCCAGCTAATGGTAACATTGAGCTTGAAGGATATTCTGATAGTGATTTTGCTGGATGTAAAACAACAAGGTAGTCCACATCTGGAGGAGCCCAATTCCTAGGGGATTGCTTAGTGTCTTGGCAAAGTAAGAAGCAAGTTGCAGTATCCACATCCATTGCTGAAGCAGAGTATATAGCTGCTGCAAGTTGCACTGCTCAAATTTTGTGGCTTCAAAATCAACTCTTGGATTTTGGTGTAACTGCCTTGAGGACTCCTCTCAAAATTGATAGTCAAGCAGCATAAAACATCATCAAAAATCCAGTTTCACATTCCACCACCAAGCACATTGACATCAGACATCATTTTGTGAGGTGCTATGAAAAAGCTCTGGTTTCTTTACAACATGTCCATACCAAGGATCAACTAGCAGATGTGTTGACAAAAGCACTTGATGCTTCCACATTTGACAGTTTGATATCTAGGCTTGGAATGCTAAACATGGATTAAAAACAACTTTCCTTGTGATTCATGTGTAAATAGCAATAAAATGTTTTTAGAAAATCAGAAATTTATCCTTAAAAATAGTTAAAATTGAACTTTTCAATAAAATCCTTAAAGTCTGTTCAAAGCTCTGATAGCACAAAAACACTGTTGTTTTGAAAAATCTATCCACTGCTGCAACCCTCTGCTAATATTAATTTGGTCACAACCACTGGTAGTATTGCTCTAACATTGGTTAGCCAAACAACTGTTTTCCATTGCCAAACAGAGGTTACACGTGGACAGATGTTATTCGACAGATGTTGCATCAGACGCCACGTCAAGTGCACTTTTTGAAAAACCCTATAAAACCCTGTTCTATCCCCAAACAGAGGTTTCACTTTTCTTGTGCGATTCCAAATTTTTCAAAGCCCTTCTTTCAAAAATCATCCAAGAATCATGGCTCCTAAAACCAAATCGAAGAAGAAATCAACACAAGACCAACCCTCATTTATCCTCATCATCAAAACACCACACAATTACACTACCATTCTCGAAGAAACCAACGCAAACACTCGTTATCATCCAATGATCCGGATTCTTAAAGAATTAAAATTCAAACATATGTTGGAAGTCAAAGCCCCAGTTTACATCGATTCTCTAAGAGAATTTTGGGCAAAAGGCCAAAGTAAACTCATCCGCTGATGGTGTGCCCAATTCTATCACTTCCAAAGTTGGTGGCACACAACTGCAAATAAGCCCCCAATCTATCTATCTCCCAAGTCTTCATGGTAAATGATATGCAACATCTGATATTATTTCCTTTGAGGGAGATGCAATATGAATTCGTTGAAAGATGTTACACCGGACAGTTGAAAGGTATGACAATCTTCAAACCTAATTTTCCAGCAGAGATGAAATTCTTTTTCCACACATTACTTACATGTGTCTCTGCAAAAACAATTGCTTTCAACGAGATTCCATTGAACATGCAGTATCTAGGATTTGCAATTTTAACTGGTTCTGATTTTAACTTCTCCAGGTGTTGTTCAATGATCTTATAATTAATTTTAAAAATATTCCAAAAAGAAAAAGCTTTCTTGATACATCCAAGATTCATGAGTGTTTACTTCCAAGATCAGATCAAATCAAACGCAAGTAAACAAGGTGCAGCTACAAACGCTGGCAGCCTAAGCCATGAAACGTTTACACGAATTACAAATCAAGATAAAGTTTCTAAAACAGAAGCAGAGGAGGCTGAGCCTATTTTACAAGAACAAAATGTTCAAGCTCAACCTCCGGCTGCTGAGCCTACTGCTCTAGGTGATCAGGGCATCATAACCACTACTATGAAACCCACACCTAAAATCTCCAAAAAGAAACCATCTAGAGCATCCCGAAAACCCACCAAACCCAAAAAGGGACCTCCAGTAGATGAGATCCAAGAGGTTAACCCAGTGACACCACGAAAGTCACCAACCATTGCTGCTACTTCTTCACAGCAGATGGTAGAAAGATCTCACACCGGCTTTGAAACTCCTCCTGCATCCTCACAAAAGGATCAGGTTGTAGGCACATGGACACCAAATTATGAAGCTCTAGGATCACTTGGTTCTATCTTCCACAGCCCCTCTCCCAGGGCAATGTCGCTTTCTATACAACCACTTTCACCAATGCCATCATTCCCACCTACCATGTTACCCTTGCTGAATGCAATAGATATTTAGCAGACATTATCCAGCACTTCTCACCAACCCATCAATGAGAATATACTTCAACCAGAAGCTGTGTCTGACTTATTTCTAAATGCTAGCCCATCAGCAACTAAAGAGGCTACATCCCTTGGGTTACACGTAACCTTTGGTGATAGTTCAATAATGCAGCCACTACAATTGCTGAATTCCCTGGTTCTCAATTGGACAGTGGTTTCAGGCCGGATAAACAGGTATATCGTCATATCCCAAACCGCTAAAAAATAAAAACTAGTCGTAAACCCAATTATACGACCCCAAACATGTCCCAAATGTGTCGGGTTTCGAGTTTACCCATCGAGTATGTGTTCGATTGCCATATCCACATGATAGAAGCCTTGTCTCTTAGTGGGAGATATTGGATCAGTCTAAAAAAAGAGTAGATTAAGATTAATTTGGTGTAATTTTTGAGTGAATACTATTTGGTGTTTAAAAAAATCTAATCTATCTAACATGCACCTATTATAAGCCTAAACAAATAATAATTCTAAAAAGAAAATAATAAATAATAATAATAATAAATATAATATATAATAATAATAATAATAATAATAATAATAATAATAATAATGTGTAATTGTGTTTAACCTGTTTTCTATCGATTATTGGTAAAAGATCATGTATAAGCGGGATTTCTTTGTGAAATTTAGGAGACAATATGAGAATAACAAATGTATTTTTCAATTTAAGGACAGAAGATATTATGGTCATTCTCCCATGAATCTACTTCCCTTCCGATTTTCAAAAGACTATAACTTTTTCATACGATAATATATTTTTTGTTAAAAAAAATATATCATATTAACGAGCATTTCATTCTCTTTAATTTGATTAGACTATTGCTATAATTTTCTTAGTTTTTAAATTTTTATTTTACAAGCTATAGAGTTACGTGAATTGTGTTACATTACGTGATTATGTTCTAGTACATAATTACGTACCATAGTGAAAACAGTAACAAATGCTCAATGTGACCCTACATCTATAATCACATACCATATGTAACAAGTGTAATATCACGTGATTATGTATTGGTATGTAATTACGTCATTATAGTTTTTTATTGTATAATGTTTTTTACTAAAGTTATGCTTATTACATGATTATACATTCAATATAATGAGAACTTATATGTTTTTATGCTATTACGTGATTCAATCATTAATATAAGTCGTTACGTGATTATAGATGTAGTGTTACATTGAGTTTTGTTACTGTTTTTGCGCACATGGTATGTGATTATTACATTGAGTATTTGTTCTTGCTTTTGCATATATGGTACATGATTATTACAATGAGCATTTGTTACTGCTTTTTCACACATGGTACTTGATTTTGGATTTAGGATTAGATTGAGTATCTGTATGTGATATAGGTATCCATTGATAAATTGGTACGTGATTATATGTCGCAACCCCCGACCCCGGGAGTGGGGGCCGCAAGGACCACAGACAGGTGGTACCGGTTTTTATTACTTTGGCAGCAGAATTAAAACATCAGAATCGTAGTTAGGAAATACTATCAGAGTTTCAAAACACCATACTTTTTATATTTAAACAAAGGGGATAAAACCCATGTTTCCATTACAATATATTCGTAGGGGTAAAACCTATAGGACCGATCCTCGATGCTAAGGAACCTAAATTTGATATCTAACGTCCATAATAGCGGAAATATTACGTCGTGTTTACCAATAGACAAGAATTAATCAGTTTGACATCAGTTTTATTGATCAAACGTCAAGAGTACAAACTGACAGAGCTTCGCCTCCAAACTGCCAAAGTTACAAATGAGAGAGGCTAGCTAGGTATTTATAGGCTACCAAGTTCGCTCATGGAGGACCTAAGTTCGCCCGAACTTGCCTTAGGAGTTCGGCCGAACTTGGCTATACATGACTATTATGGGCGAACTTGTTATAACAATACATAAATACTTCATACGACTAGCCTATTCAGCTCTATACTATACAGACTCGATATAAGACTAAGACATAGACATTATGCACCAACAGACTCCCCTTGGATATAGTCTTCGTCTTGTATCAGTCTTCAAAACTCTGTCTTCATATAAACTTTAACGCACACGACGAAGAAGTTTCTTGTACGGCTTCCTTCGTCGCTTTGCTTAGGATCAGCGTCTGATCTGTAGGAGGCACTTTGTTCAAATGCTGAAATCTCCTAATACTTGCCTTTCTTGTTCTTTCACTAATTGCTTCAAGACGCTTCTCCTCTTTTAAAAACTCTACTCTTTCTAGATCTATCCACTTTGTTTGCCACATCTTTCCTGAATTAACTTCGCGCGCATAGCAAACATTAACCACTTTCTGAAATTGCATCGCTTGTACCTTTTCACGTTCTTTAAACACAATCTTGTTGTAGAACAAGGTTTTAGTATCTTCTCTTGAGCAGTTAACCAACCACATAGGATCAAGAATCCTGATTGTCCTCCATAAACCCCTCATGCCCTGAGAACCAAGTATTTCAACTCGTTCCTTCGTAATATCCAAATGTTCTTCAAACTTCAAAACAATAACTGCTTCACAAGTGGATGGATCTATCTGCCACCACTTGAACAATGGATAGAAGTCTTGCTCAATCGGCATCAACGGCATGTTTCTCATTGCCCTTGGTCGCTTCATTATCAATGTAATGTCTTTTTCTCCTGTCTTTTTGTTTTTCTTGATTCTGCGACTAGGAATAAATGGCTTCCAATATCTGAATCCTTTCACCGCTTCAAACTTTATCAATTTCCACAACAATTGATCAATCACCTTCATGTGGTATGTAACATTAACTGTCTGAACCAACTCTTCCGCATCCCAATAAGGTAAGGTCTTGAAATCAGAAAGATACTTGAAGTATTGCACTCCAAATTCTCTTTTGCTTGCATATACGTTAAGTTCCTTGATCCAACCCCAACTCAAGATATCTCTCAAAGAAACATCTTTGTCTCTGGTAAAGAAAGCTAGAGGACGTCGAAACTTACGTTCGCGCGACATTTCTTTGAATCCGGACTTCTTCGCTTGAGCAATTTCTTCTTTAGTCATTGGCTTTGGTACTTTTCCTTCACGTAAAGATTCTTCAATCTTTTCTTTAAGCATGTCTTCGTCTAACTGCTTATACATCTCCTCAAAAGTAGGAAAACTTTCAGAAGTAGGACCGACGTACTTCGCAGTTTGATCTGTCTCATCATCAGAAGACCAATTTTCCACTATCACTCTATTATACTCATCAGCCTCAAATCTTCTAACATACTGGTAATCGTTTGGCTCGAAAGTGTTAACATTCAACACATCCTCTTCAAAATCAAACTCTAGATCTACAGCATCAACTTCAACTAACTTTGCAAGATCTTCCTTTGTATAGTTGTGTATAAATTTGCCTTCCTCCATGTTATGTTCTAACATCAAGAATAAAGGCTTCGTGGGTATTGCAGCAACTGGCTTAGAAAATCTTTCAACATTCAACAAATCAATCTCATCAGTTGGCCCTTTCTACCATGAATCCCCCTCACTTTTATCATCCATTCTGTTCGATTCATCATCCATTAGCGAGGAAAAATCAAACTCATTGAGACTTTAGCTTCAGTGATTCTAATACCAACACCACCCTGATCATCATCATCGTCATCGTCTGCTACATTCCAATCCTCATATTCAGAATCATCTTTCTTTTCCTCATCTTCTTTATCCTCATATTCAGCTTCTTCATCGTCCTTTTCTTCAGAAACAACGATAGATCAGAAGGCTTGACAGATTCGTCAACCTTTGGAATATCAGACTCAGAAGCTTTAATCACATCATCAGACTTCTCTGCAGCTTCAGAAGATTTAGAGACTTCACCCTCAATATTCTTTCTTTACCACTCACTGCTAGTTCTTTCTCAGACCTTTCTTTGGCTTCTTGTTGATCCAGACGATCATATTCTTTGATGAAATCTAATCCCAGAGAGTTAGTTGAAACTTTCTTCAACCTGGTGAATCTTCTATCATTTAGGGCTTGAATTGTCTTCAAATCAGCTATTTTTGTCTGCAGCTTCTCATTTGCATTTGCAGACTCTCGATCAAAGCTTTAAAGTATTCACATTCATTTTCCAACACTTTAACTTTGTCGTCCAATATCTCTTTCTCAACATAGCTTTGATTCACTTTCTTTACTAACTCTGCTTTCTCTTCTTCATTCTTGGAAACTTTCTCTTCTAACACCTTCACACGTTTTTCCAGAAGTTCAACATTCGTCTCTGGAAAGAAATCATTTAAATCTTGTAGACTAATCGGATCACTATGCATATCACCAAATATATTAGGCCCTGAAGACTTTGGTGTTGACTTTGGTAGTAGCAGCCTTTGGTGTTGACTTCCTTGGAGTAGAACTTCCAAGATTTGAAGTCGTTGGAGCAACAGGTGATTGAATGACAGTACTTCCACAAAACTAGACACAGGAGGTTCTTGTGTAGCTCCTGGCCTTTCAGCTTCCGATGAAACAATCACAGGAGGTTCTTGTGTGACTCCTGGACGTTCAGTTTCTCTGTATCAACCACAGGAGGTTCTTGTGTAGGAGGTTCTTATGTAACTCCTTTCTCCTGTGCGCAAGAAGGTTCTTGTGTAACTTCAATGCTTCTCAATGTTCCTTTGTATCTTTTGCTGACTCTTTTTGAACTTTCTTCTTTCTCTTGCCCTTTGTTTGAGGAGACCCTGTAGTCTTTGTCGAAGAAATGTTGCAGACTTTACACGTTTAGCTTTCTTCTTTGGTCTTTCCTCATCTGAATCTTTCTCAAGATTTGGATCGAAATCAGCATCCATTTCTTTCTCTTTTTCTGCTCTAATCTCAGCTTCAGATTTTTTGGTTCTTTTCAGAATCACATCTTGTTTAGAAGTAGTAGATATTACATCATCTTGTGTAACTTTCTCAGTCTCTTGACTTTCAATAACTACTGCTGCACTTGAACCTGCTTCATTTGAACATTCTCAGGTTCATCTTCATCAACAAGCATAGTTTCAATTTCCTTGCTGCTCGTTTCTTTTTCGGCTTTTCAACCTCGGCCTTTAAAACCATTCACTTCTAGCTTTCGGCTTAAAATCTTTCGAACCATTCCTTTTCATATTAAGCTCCTTTTCATCATCGCTTCCGTCTTTCCTCCATTTATTTTCTGGTGGAGCAACATAATTCGAATCTTTGATAGCCCCGAAAACTGGCTTTGCAACAGAGCTGATGCTTGTTTCTGAAACTTGATTAGCTTCTTCACAGTCGTTTCATCAAGGTGAACTAGATAAAGCACATCATTTGGATCCCGTGTTATATTCATGAATTTCTCATCTATCAGCATTTGCACGAACCTTGGATATAAACATAACCTTGAATCCTCCATGTCCTTCGACATGTGTGTAAATACAAGCTTTGAAAAGTTGAACAGCTTTTTCAGAATCAGTGCCCGTTGCCATACAGGCCAAATAATCTTGAACTTCGTCTAATCCCGCCTTCGATGACTAAATGTGTGAATAATAGCGTGCATGAGAAGCTTGTAGGGATTTGGCACTTCCCCTTTCTTTAACGTCGGCTTGTTCACGCTCCCTTTGTATCCCATTCTGAAAAAACATCCTCTAACCATCTTCTCATCAAGATAAATTGGATCATCTTTGTTGTCGTTGAATTGCAAGACTCTGCGTATATCATCTTCTGTAACAGTGATAGATTTGACTTCATTACCGACTTGCACTGATGAAATAATCGCTTCTGATCATCACTTAAACTCGCGTTCATCCAGAAATGGAAAATATGAGATCTATATGACATTGTGCATTCCGTGATAGCCCGATGAATAGGACTTTCTTCCAAAAACTTTAAGATACTGTCGTATTCCTTTAAAGATGGACAGATCGTCTTGTCGAGCGTAATACACGTGCTGTGAGCCTTAGAAAACCCTATCGAGATTGCACGTTCTGGATCTTGAGCCTGGAAAACGACACAAAACAATTAGCACGCATATCGAGAAAAAATCACAAATTTTTCTAACACATTCATCAAGTTCGGGCGAACTTGATGAGTGTTATTACAACCGTTTTTAACAAGTTCGCCCGAACATGCTCATCTAACATGTTCAAGTTTTACAACATAAGTTCGGGCGAACTTATATATCTCAAAGTTTCAGAATTCAATTGATAAGTTCGAGCGAACTTCCATTTTGTTCAATTGCTTTTATTTAATAGCAAGTTCGGTCGAACACACTTGATATGTTAATTCAGATTTGTTAACAAGTCTGGTCGAACTTGAACAAGTTCGGCTGAACTTGTCATCTCCTTCAATCAAAACCTGTTAATCATGATATCAATCATTACAATCCAATCAAACACATTTACACGGTCGATTTAAAGTGTAGATTCTGATTTTAAATTCAATTTTATCCAACAACACCTAGATCTACCATTTTTAAACATTTCAGATCCATATGTTCGAATAGAGTCAATTACGGTTCAAAGATCAAATCACTACCTCAGTCATTGTAGTTGGTGTACTAATCACCAAAACAATCAGAATTTGGGCAGAGTAACTGTAAGTTTTTGTCAAACTCGCTCAGATCTTTCAAATAGCTTAAGTTCGCTCAGAGAATATGTTTTTGCATAAATGAGTTCGGCCGAACTTGCTTGGTACTTATACCATTGCAAGTTCGGGCGAACTTACCGAGTTCAACTAACAAGCCCATCAAGCCCGGCGAACTTATGAATATCAAACAAACATATTTCAAGTTCGGTCAAACTTGCTGAAAGTTAAACTTGAATCAGTTTAGCAAGTTCGGCCGAACTTGCCAAACCACAATTTCAATTTTTTTTAAATTTTCATTTTAAACCCTGAACTTTCCAACTTTTACCAATATATGAAAAATCCACTCAGTTGACCAAGTCCAAGCTAATGACCTTGGTTAACCAATTTGTCTGCCGAGTCCAAGTTAATGACCCCGGTTTGACCCGATACGACCAAACTGTTGATATTTTCAAAATCAAAGTTTCAAATTAATGAACTTCTCATCATTTTGGCGTTTCAGTTTTTACAGATTAGCTCCCAGCCCATTGTCAAGGAGATTCCCACCAGTTCTAGCATCTTACCAGACTTCGAATACCCGTTCTCCAACATTGGTTTGCTGAAAAACAATGTAGAAATAAAATCTTTTTTAATTTTTGAAAGTTTATGCTAAAACACACTGAAAATCTTTTTGATTTTAATCTGTAAAGCTGATAAACTATGTACAGACAAAGTAAACTATATACAAACATATTTACAGACAAATTTTTATGAATTTGTGTCTAAAGGATCGTATCAGTTAATTGAGACATATCACTGTACCGTTGACATTTAGATGACTTTAAGCTTTAAACTCGTTTACCTAGATTGTTGATATGTTTGTCCACTTAAACTTTACACATTTCTCAACTGTTTCAAGATATGTTTAGGTATGAATTATCAAACTTGACTTATCTGTGGTTCCCACTTCTTGAATATACTCCCGTATCAAGATTCCCTAGATTTCATCTTACAGGTGAATATAGCATAATTGATATCTGTATCTGGTTAATGCAAGACCTTGAGACCTCAGGTTATACTATCGTATAGACAAAGAGATGAAGGCTCGTCTTTAAGGTGTGTTCCACTTAAGGAATCTTTTCAGCACTGCAATTGATTATATCTTTCGATACTTTTCAAGTTTTGCATGCAGTTTAGGTTTTATAGCAAAAGCATTATAGAAGTTCTAGGCTATTGCTTCCGCAAAATCAGAAGAACTTATCAACTATCTATAAAGACCTCGTATCTCAGAATCAGGCAATCTCTTAAAGAAATTTCGGAGTACTAAGTACATATATCCAAGATGTGTTAATCCACAATATTAAGCAGTTGTTAAATTTAGTTTATATCTCGAAAACAATTTACTGAACGTGTTAAGCCTATCGACACATCCACAGTAAGACTCGTTTATTACTTTTAAACTTTACATTTCTTTAGCATACTGTGATAGTCCACTGATGTACTATCATTTCCTTTTTGTGACATCGAATTCTTTTTGTCTTTTTCAATGTTTTGTACATTTTTTGAAATTTTTCATATGTTTTTGTATTTTCACAAATATTTCTCCCCCTAAAATCAAAAACATATTTTTGGATTTTAGATGTATAAGAAATACTAAACTAGAAAGATATTTACAAACCATACAAACCAATGTGGATCACGTGAATCGTCATCCGATCCGTATTCAATCTCAGCTTCCGCACTTGTAAGCAAATTTTTAATACCGTTAAGTCGCATTAGATATTTAAATCTTGTTAATGGAAATGCTTTGTATAAAAATCAGCCCTTTGTTCGTCGGTGTGGATTTTTTCTATTCGAACCAATTTCTTTTCGTAACAGTCACGAATGAAATGGTATCGAATTTCAATGTGTTTTGTATGTGAGTGATGAACCTGATTTTTAGTTATATCGATGGCTGCTTTGTTATCTACAAATATAGGCGTGTCAAGAAACTGCAGACCATACTCCATCATCTGTTGCTGAATCCAGAGGATTTGAGAGCAACAGCTGGAAGCAGAAATGTATTTCGCTTCACAGGTTGAGAGAGAGACCGTGGTCTGTTTCTTACACTGCCATGCTACCAAACGCGTGCCAAAGAACTGGCATCCTGCAGTTGTAGATTTCGAATTCAGCTTGTCCACTCTGAAGTCTGAGTCAGCGTATCCAGTGAGATCAAAATTGTCGTTCTTGGGGTACCACAGGCTGGTGCTTGGGCAACCATTCAAGTAACGGAAGATTCGCTTGACTATTTATATGTGTGACATTCGAGGACTTGACTGATATCTCGCACATAAGCATGTAGGATACTTAATGTCCGGGCGCGATGCCGTTAGATACATCAATGAACCTATCATCGATCGATACAGTGTTTCATCAACTTTCTTTCCCGTCTTGTCTACGCAAATCCCATGGTTCAGTGCTAGCGGTGTCGAAAACGGCTTCGAGCTATCCATTTCAAACTTTTTGAGAATGTCATGAACATACTTAGTCTGATGAATGAATATCCCGTCTGGAAGCTGATCCACTTGAAGACCTAAGAAGAACTTCATTTCGCCCATCGAGGACATCTCAAATTTCTTCTTCATGATCTTTTCGAACTCTTTACGCAGACTGTCATCCGTAGAACCGAAAATGATGTCGTCCACATAGATTTGTACTATAATCAGATGCAATCAACTTCTCTGGTAAACAAAGTACTGTCCACTATGCCTCGTGTAAAGCCATTTCCTACGAGATGTTGCGATAACATCTCTACCAAGCTCTCGGGGCTTGGTGTAAACCGTACAAGACTTTGTCCAGGAGATATGCTTTGTTCTTGTTCAGAGGATCGACAAACCCTGGTGGTTGGCCGACATACACTTGTTCACGAAGTTTACCGTAAGGAAATACAGATTTTACAACAACTGGTACACCTTAAATCCTTTCCAAGCTGCGAATGCTAGGAAAATGCAGATAGATTCTAATCGCGCAACCGGTGCTTATACTTCCGTGTAATCTATACCTTCCTGCTGGTGGAATCCCTTAACAACCAGCCGAGCTTTGTTTCTGAGTATAACCCCCCGATCGTCCCTTTTACACTTGAAGACCCAGTTTGTATCAATAGGTTTCTGCTTCGATGGCAAGTCTACAAGCTTCCAAATACCCAACTTCTCGAACTGTAAAAGTTCCTCTTGCATTGCTATCACCCAATTCTCGTAAGCCAGAGCCTCATTAACTGTCTTTGGCTCTATTTGAGAAATGAAACATGAGTAGTACAGTAGTTCTGAGTTGGTGCAACTCGGGTGTAGAAACAACTAAGTGCTTTGTTGATTTGATTTCGTGTACGACACCAGTTTGTAGTTCTCCTATGATATTCGTTGAAGGATGGTACGAATATGATCGGGCATTTCTTCTGTTGGAACATCAACTGAGCTTTGCTGATTTGAAACAATCAGATCACTGTTCACATCAACATTAGGAGTACTTGTTGAAGCTTCGTTCTGATTTCTTGGACTAGCAGATTGATTCAACAAGTTAGATATCTGCTCAACTTCTTCGTCTAGATGAAGTTTCATCATCAGCATCAAATGTCGGTGCTTCATTTGAGTCAGAATTCTAATTCTGAGTCGTACTGGGCACTGTTGTGTTTTCTGGTTCATTAGAAGCATTCACTGGAGGTGTAGCAGGTGTTACTTCTGCTTCAGAAGTATTTTCAACTTGAACACCACTGCTATTGCTTGGACCTGCTCCGGGAAAGATGAAGAATCCAACGTGGGTTGATCAACCACAATTGGTCTAATGATTTGATCTTGATTCGCTGACTGGTGAAGATAATATAATGCTGCAACTTCTTTATCAGACGATTCTTCCGGCAAGTCGAATGACTTCCAAAGATCTTGATAGTTAAACAGCTACGCGTCACCTCTCCTTTGAATAGGATCCGTATAGTTAAAACAATCCACGTGCTATGCTTCAATAACCTTTCTCAACAAAGGAACATATACTCTTCTCAGCGGACTCGCATATCCGACAAAGAAACCTTCAAGAGATTTAGCTCTGAATTTGCCATCTTGGTCGATTACAGTGCATAGCGCACCAAAAGGTTCTAAGAATTTCAAATTTGGCTTCCGTCTGTTTATCATCTCAAAACATGTTTTCTTTGTTGGTTTGACAGTGAGAACTCTGTTTAGCGTGTAGCAAGCTGCAGCAACAGCTTCACTCCAGAAGCTGACTGGAAGTTTAGAATCTGCAAGCATGGTTCTCGCAGTTTCAATCAAAGTTCTGTTTTTCCGTTCAGCTACTCCGTTTTGCTGTGGAGTATAGGGAGCACTAAACTCGTGCAGTATCCCTTTTGCATTGCAGAATTCCTTCATTTTGTTATTCTTAAACTCTGTGTCGTTGTCACTTCTAATGCGTCTGACCGACAAATGATAAAGATTCTCGAGTTTCTTGAATAGAATAACCAAGTTCTCGTTTCGTCTTTTGATTCCTGAAAGAATACCCACGAATATCTTGAATAGTCATCTGTCACGACCAAGCAATATAAGTCTCCTGAGATGCTTCAAACATTTACAGGACCAAATAAGTCCATGCAGAGACGTTCAAATGGCAACTTTATTGAGTTCAGAATTTTCTTAGGATGAGATTTCTTGATCTGCTTTCCCTTTTTACAATCTAAGCAGTGATCAGTCATATGAAAGCTCTGA
The DNA here is from genome assembly GCA_947069175.1 of Scalesia atractyloides. Lineage (NCBI taxonomy): Eukaryota > Viridiplantae > Streptophyta > Magnoliopsida > Asterales > Asteraceae > Scalesia > Scalesia atractyloides. The sequence goes on from CAMTDV010001634.1 coordinate 34,899,383, forward strand.
AGATTTACACCCTCTACAAGATCATTATGAACCAAGTAATTCATTTTTCTTAATGAATATGCCCCATCTTATGATGCCAAAGAATAGAATCCTTTTCAGTAGCCTTTGTCACAAAACATTGCGCTGATTTTGATGAAGTGGTAGCGATGCCCATATCAAGAACATATAGATCATTCTCTCGAGGTGCTCGCATCAGAATCCACTCATCTGGTATTTTGAATCCCGGCTTCAAGAGAATACACTCTTTGTCGTTGAAATGCACCTTGAACTTCTTGTCACAAATCTGCGATATGCTCAGAAGATTATTTTCCAACTCTGCAATATAATTCACGCGATCGAATGAAACGACGCCATTGGAGAGTTTTCCCTCGGCGACTATCCTTCCTCCCTGGTTACCCGCAAATCCAACATATCCACCATTGATAGCTTTTATGTCGAATAGCAACACTTTCATTCCCATCATATGCCTGGACGCTCCGCTATCCAAAATCCACTTAGAAGGTACAGATCTCTGGAGCCCCTGCACATTTCAACAATCTATTTAAAAAGCGAGACCCAAGCCTTTTTGGTCTTGGGTTGAATTGGATAACCATCATCAAAATCAAATTCACACTCATCAGCATAATCGATCTACACTCATCTGCGTAATCAAATTCACATTCATCATCTGGATTTTCTATGATGTTGATGTTTGAAAACTTGACTGTCTTTTTATCTTTTGAATTGTTACCACTTGTAGTTTTGACAGTTTCAGATGTGGTTTCAATTATGATTTCCGATTTTGATTCTTTCATGCTATCACTAGTCTTAACAAGCTCGGACTTAGTGATCTGAGATGTTGTTGACCGTTTCTTTGGAATCCAGGCTTGAGATTTTATGTTAGCCTTCTTGATGTAAAACTTGTTTTCATTAGGTTTTGAAGACTCACCTTTTTCGAAACTTGAATTCTCAAATTTCTTTTCAAAACTTGTTTCATTTCATCTTTGTTAACATTTCTTTTAGAATTCTTATTTGCCTAAACTCTGGTTGCTACGGTTTCACAACATTTGAACTTTCTTTCCTTTGAAGATAAGCCGGCTTTGATTTCGGACATTGGCGTGCAATATGACCAATTTCGTTGCACTTGAAACAAGTCCGAGAATCATGTGGATGTCCTTTAATGGGTTTTACACCCCTTGTTTTGGCACCACTTGCAATTTTGGCTTTACCTCAAAGTTCTTTCTGTTTCTTGAACTCATCGTTTGATTGTTTCCCGATCAAACTTTCCTCATGAACCGTGTTCGTCCCATATACAAAATTCATGTTTTTATTCTTATATTCATGAAATGGTGACACTTTCTTTTTAGGTTCATCTGATTCCTCTATTCCCAACCCAGCTCTCCGGTTTTCTAGATGATCACCACCATTCCTTCGGTAGTTATTTCTTTTAGGTTTGGAATAGAATTTCTTTTCATTGATCTCCAGATCATCTGATGTGACTTCCACGAGTTTAATGAATTTGTCTAACAATTCTTCCTTCACATTCTGAATCGAAAAAACTGTCATCAAAGTATAATCTATCAGATTCTTTAATCTTGTACATTACAACATTAGGATCATCACATAGATCATTCTCCGATGATGTATCGTCATCTTCAGTCTGTGAATCAGAATTCTTTGAACTCGAGTCGGCTCTTTTAAAGCTGCCTTCATCAGAATCGTTCAAAACATTTTCAACAACTTTTTAACCACAGCATTGTCATCATCTGTATTAGTACATCAATGTTCTCTGGCAACTCAGTTTTCTTTTCAGATAATAACTCAATATTGAGTGCCTTATCCATCCCATCAGCGGATTTGCGACAATACTTCTCGCATAGGGTTGGAGGAACATTACTGTATTCTTTACCAATTTTCTTTTTAGGTTTCTCTTCCGATGAAATTGTCGGAAGAATGTGATCAATGACATATGCGTTACAAGTATAACTTCTCAAAAGTTGTTGAACACGTTCTTTTTCAACTTTCATGTCCTGGAGTTGTTGCTTAGTTTCAGCAATGGTGTTAATATAGATATTAATCGCTTTTTGCTTATCCATTACTGTTCCTTTTAACATCCTTATGGTATCATGTTGTTCGATATTATTTCTATCGAGCCTACCATAATCATTTTTCATTTTGTCATACGCTTCCTTCATTGTGCGATAATCATATTTCAAAAGTTCATTATGCACATTGTTTTCAGCGATAATCTTTGATTTTTCAGCACACTCAGAACATGGTTCGGTACATTTTGTACAAGGTTTCTCAACCTCTACAACTTGTACTTTGACACTTTCATTTACCTTTGGACCTACCTTGGTTAGATTTGCCATTAATGCTTTGTCGGCAATGTCCTTGAGGTTTTCGGCATTCACTTCTTGAGTAACATCAATGACTACTTCATCAGTTGATTTCTTCTCGGGAACTTGTTCCTGAGAACTTCCATCAAAATGACCTGCAAAATTATCACACGAATTAGCAGATAAAATTCCTTGCCTCTGCATGTGGATATACTCCTCTTCTTCACGTTGTTGTTGCAGATATTGTTCCAGCAGAATATTCTCCATAGCTGCTGCTTCTTCTGCAGAAGTATCTTCAACAATTTCAGCCATTAATGCAACTCCGGTCTTTTTACCGATGTAGGAGTTCCAGTCGAAACCGTCATCTTCGTTTGATGCAACCATAGCCTTCTCAGTATTACTGCTATTCGGTTTCTCTTGAATTTCAACACGAGTCTTCTTCGGGAAAGGCTTGTACTGAAGTGACTTCTTGTAATACTCGTTGCCTCCTCCGAATGGACTTTGATTTCCCGTTGCTTCAGGAGTTTTGCATTCTCTCTTGAAATGTCCCTTTTGGTGACATCTGAAGCACGTGATTTTTGTCTTGTCAAAACCCAGTTTGTTGCTCGAATTTCCGATATCTCGGCCAGGGAGAGCAACGAACTTTGTAACCCTTCGGATAATCGAAGCTAAACTCCACTTAATATCCATTAACTCGAGTTCTTCTTCATCCACTTGGTCATAATCTTCTGCCGTCATTTCGGGATTTCCAATTTTACCGGCTACAAGACTTTCGTATGACTCCAGAACAGTGGCAAGAAACAACATATGTTGTTTAGCGACTTGTTCCGAAACAACATTGTTCAAATTCACTGCGATGTTGCACTTGTACACATTTGAATCAGGATGTGTTTGTTGGTTCTGATTTGCTTGACTTTGATAAGATGAATTTGAACCAGTGCTTGAAAACGAACTTTGTGGACTCAGATCATAATGAGGCTATGATTGGTTCTGATTCTGCTGCGAATTGTTCGAAGAATTCACACTTGCATTGAATGTTGTCTAAATCTTTAGGCTTGAAATGTTATCTTGCATTCCACTCTTGTAGTACAACCCAACGTCTTGAACAACATTAGCATTCTTTGACTTTGCAATCTTCAAGAGTTCCATTTCATGGCCTTCGAATTTATCGATAAATGTTGACAGCTTGAAGAATTCCCATTTATCGCTTTCCTTCAGAACCATTAGATAAGTATTCCACTCTCCATCTGGTAGGGCATCTGCAAGCTTGTCGATGTACTCTTGTTCCGTCTTTTCAAGACCGTGTTTTCACATTTGAACTTTAAGATGACAGAAGCGTTCAATCATCTGCTTCATGATCTCACCCTTCAGCATGTTGAAGATATCGAACTCTTTCATAATGAGCGCCTTCTTTCTCTTGATCATCTCCGCGCTTCCTTGATACTTCTTCTGAAGAGAAAGCCAGAGATCTCTTGCAGTTGTGTATTCCGGTAGCAAGACGGAAATATCTTCTTTAACAGATTGTTGGTTAAGACTGATTATCTTTTTCTCAGCAATGTATTCTTCTTTCTGTACAATTGTGTAATTGTACTTTTCCAACACTTGCTGGTGTTCATCCACTGGAACAGTGTAACCTCTTTCAATCGACACCCAGCCTGCAAAGTTCATGGCTTGAACCCATATGTAAATTTCTCTTTCCATGCTTCATACTCGTCCATGCTCATTAGCTTGGGCAGTTTAACAGTCGTGCCCATTTCGTTATCAAGATTGACTTGATGGATCACGTTGGCATTTGACGAACTAGCTCCAGACATAAAAGCTCTTTGAATATCATCCATCGTGAATAACGAGACGTGTACACTTAAAATACTCAAAACTTTTGAAAATATTAGTTCTACTACAAGTTTGGTCGAACTTGTAGTTGAAATGAAGAATTCAGAGATTAGTCACAAGTTCGGTCGAACTTGTTGATGGATCTTGCAAAGATTTTGTAAGTTAGAACGAACTTAGCAAATGACTTTGATGAGAAAGTAGCAAGTTCGGGCGGACTTAGCTAAAAATCTTTGAAATTTATCAAGTTCGGTCGAACTTGATAAAAATTCAATAAAATTCTAGCAGCTTTGAGCGAACTTAACCAAAATTCTTCAAAATTCACTCAAGTTCGAGCGAACTTGGTAAAAACTCACTGAAAAAGTGTGTTTTTAGCTCAAGTTCGGTCAAACTTGGCAAACAAGTTCTATGAACAATGTTTTGGAAAACATGGTTTTTTCAAAATTTTGACATCAATTCAATTGATTTTGGTCTCAAAACAGGGTTTATCTTTGTTGTATTTTACATGATATATTCAAAACTGAAAAGATATTGACCGTAAATTCTTCATTTTTGATGAAAAAGTTAAGAAAAATAGAAGAATGGAGATGAAATAGAAGTGTTCTTGTCTTGATACTATCAAATCAGGCTGTTCTAGCTCTGATACAACTTGTAGGACCGATCCTCAATGCTAAGGAACCTAAATTTGATATCTAACTTCCATAATAGCGGAAATATTACGTCGTGTTTACCAATAGACAAGAATTAATCAGTTTAACATCAGTTTTATTGATCAAACGTCAAGAGTACAAACTGACAGAGCTTCGCCTCCAAAATGCCAATGTTACAAATGAGAGAGGCTTGCTAGGTATTTATAGGCTACCAAGTTCGCTCATGGGGACCTAAGTTCGCCCGAACTTGCCTTAGCAAGTTCGACCGAACTTGGCTATACATGACTATTATGGGCGAACTTGTTACAACAATACATAAATACTTCATACGACTAGCCTATTCAGCTATATACTATACAGACTCGTTATAAGACTAAGACATAGACATTATGCACCAATAAACCCTAATTTATGAAAAACATAAATACCTTTTTATTTTGGTAACTTTTAGAGCCACTTTTCTAAGCCTCCAATGCTCTCCAGCTGGCTTCTATTAGCTTCACATTAAGTTACCTGAAACGCGTTTTAAAAACATTTTATCAGCAAGAAAAACTGGCGAGTGCATCCCAGTTTAATAAAAACAAGTGTTAATACTTTACAGTATTGAGAGCATCCGCATTTACAATGTTTATATCTACACAATTACTCATTCAGTACTGTCAACACCTGACTTGTGGGTCGTATTACTTTGGGTCCTGTCACCCAATAGCAACGGTTCCTGTCACACCCTCGTGACTGTGGACTTGTAATGTATACAAAACCCCAATAGCAACCGTTCCTGTCACACCCTCATGTCTGTGGACTAGTAATGTATACAAGACCCCAACATACTAGCAGTAATTGTAGAATACATATATACTCAATTACTATTAAGCATAATTAAAACATTTGAGGTTTTGGTAACACATTTTTGACTCACAAAACGATTTACAAAAAGAGAATGTACTCGCCTTGGAAACTTAGGTATTCCTACAGTCTTCTTTGTAACAATTCCTGATTACTTCCTGGAATTTCTATTTAAAACATACAATGCACATGTGTTAGTAAATTAACCCAAGTCACTTTAGCCATACAACACGAGACAGAACCCCAACGTATCTTAGTTAGGCAGAGCCTCGACATGCATTGGTGGGTCCTAAATCAATCGGGTAGGATGCCAATACAACACGAGATAGAACCCCAACGAGCTTAGTCGGGCAGAGCCTTGACATGCGTTGGTGGGTTCTAAGTCGGGTAGGTTAACGAATTAGTGATCGGGGGTTAAGATACTTACAACAGGCAGCGCTTCGCAGGTTTAGGGTTTGGGGGAGGGGGTTTCGCAGAGAAACAAAGATATAGGGAGTATACGATCGAATTTTTCGTTCGATTTTGAGCAGAGACTATAGTCCCACGCTTCTCTATTTATACCCGAAATTGGCTTCTCCCGCGCGTCGCCCGGGAATCCTGGACCTCCCTCGCGTGGCGCCTGAGACACCTAGCTAGGCTAGGTCAGCCTTGTCACAAGTGTAGGGTTGCCACATGGCGCGAAACGGTGACACGTCACCTGGACGTCTCCCGCGCGTCGCGACAGAGACACCTGTCTCTTGAGCATGGCGCCTGGGATACCCAGGTGAGCTTGTCTTTTTTTGCGTGCCGAGTCTTGATTCGTGCATCCGGTTCTTCGCTTTGGCTCGGTATGGGGTGTTTTAGAGAGTTGTTACAACCTCCCCACCTTGATTTAAACCTCGTCCTCGAGATTTACTAGAATAGGTGTGGATACTTTCTTTGCATTTCTGACTCTAGCTCCCACGTATATTCTGGTCTTCTCTTTTAATCCCATTTTACTTTGACCAGAACTAATCTCTTGCGTTTGAGATTCTTGGTCTTTCTATCTTCAATCTGAATGGGTTTCTCTACAAACTTAAGCTTCTCATTTACCTTTATATCTTGAAGAGGTATCACTAATGATTCGTCTGCTAAACATTTCTTGAGATTACATACATGAAATACATCATGTATTCATGTCATTTCCTGGCAATTGTAATTGATAAGGTACTGGCCCTATTCGTTTGATAATCTTAAAAGGTCCAACATACGTTGGGCTTAGTTTTCCTTTCTTACAAAATCGTACCACTCCTTTCGATGGTGAGACTTTCAATAATAGCTTATCTCTAACTTGAAATTCTAAGGGTTTGCGTCTGTTATCTGCATAACTCTTTTGACGATCTCGGGTTGCTTTCAGTCTTTCCTTGACTTGAATAATTTTGTCAGTTGTTTCTTGCACAATTTCAGGACCTGGTAGTTGTGTTTCTCCAATTTCCGCCCAACATACTAGTGTTTGACATTTTCGTCCATAGATTGCTTCAAATGGTGCAGCATTGATGCTGGTATGATAACTGTTGTTGTAGGAAAACTCTACCAAAGGTAAATGTTCATCCCAATTTCATCCGAAATCAATTACACATGCTCTAAGCATATCTTCCATTGTTTGGATTGTCCTTTCACTTTGACCTTCTATTCAAGGATGATATGGTGTACTTAGATTTAGTCTAGTTCCCTTTGCTTTTTGGAAACTTGTCCAAAAATGAGAAGTAAAACGGCTGTCCCTGTCAGACACAATGGACAAAGGAATTTCATGTAATGAAACTATTTCATTTACATATAACTTAGCTAATTGTTCCATACTGAAAGTTTCCTTCATTGGTAAGAAATAAGCAGATTTGGTTAACCTGTCTACAGTCACCCAAATTGTATCATTACCTTTTCGTGTCCTGGGTAGTTTGGTAAAAAAGTCCATTGTTATCAATTCCCATTTCCAAAATGGCATTTCCAATTGTTGAAACAGTCCTGAAGGTTTCTGATGTTCAGCTTTAACCTGTGAACAGGTTAGACATTTAGAAACGTAGCTTGCTACATCCTTTTTCATTCCTATTCACCAGAAATTCTTTCTTAAGTCTTTATACATTTTATCACTTCCAGGATGCATTGTATACTTAGTCTTATGGGCTTCTTCTAAATTCGATTTCGTAAGTCTCATTGGATAGGAATCCAAATCCTTTCCTTATGGAATCTCCAAATTCCATCTGTTCCCTTCTATAATTCCTTAATCATTCCTTTAAATCCTGCAGCATCGTCCTTGATTGTTGTTCCTATGTTTGTTTAATGTGTTCATTTAAATCTATCTGTAGGTTTAGTCTAAGTGAGCGTACTCTTTTCGGCTTCTCATGATACTTTCGACTTAAAGCATCAACTACTACGTTAGCTTTTCCTGCATGATACTGGATATCACAATCATAATGACTAAGGATTTCCATCCATCGCCTCTATCTCATTTTAATTCCTTTTGTACAAAGACATATCTTAAACTCTTATGATCTGTGAATCCAACGAACTTACTACCGTAAAGATAGTGTCTCCAAATCTTAAGGGAAAAAATTATTGCTCCTAACTCTAGATCATGGGTTGTATAATTTTCTTCATGCTTCTTAAGTTGTCTAGAGGCATAAGCAATTACTTTTTGACATTGCATCAGCACACATCCATATCCTAACTTAGATGCATCGCAATAAACTACGAAGTCTTCATTTCCTTCTGGCAAAGCGAGTATCGGTGCGTTGGTTAACTTTTGCTTCAAAATCCTGAATGCTTCTTCTTGCTTTGGTCCCCATTCAAACTTAACCGGTTTGCAAGTTAGCTTGGTTAACGGGATGGCTATTCTAGAAAAATCTTGAATAAAATGTCTATAATATCATGCCAATCCAAGAAAACTTCTTATTTCCGTTGGTGATTCCGGACCTTCTATTTGGTAATTGCTTCGATCTTTGTGGATCCACATGAATTTCTTCGTGGTTTACCAGGTGTCCAAGGAATTGTACTTCTTATAACCAGAATTCACAGTTTGGGAATTTCGCATAAAGCTTTTCCTTTCTCGGCACCAACATGAGTATATGCAAATGCTCTGCATGATCTTCCTTACTCTTAGAGTAAATTAGAATATCATCTATAAAGACAATTATGAATTTATCCAGGTATGGTTTACATATCATGTTCATCATGTCCATAAATGCAGCTGGGGCATTGGTTAAACCAAATGGCATGACTTTAAATTCATAATGACCGTACCTTGTTCTGAAAGAAGTTTTAGGAATGTCCTTTGTACTTTCAACTAATGATATCCTCAGCGTAAGTCTATCTTAGGAAAGAATCAGGCTCCTTGGAGTTGATCGAACAAATCATCAATTCTCGGTAACGGTACTAATTTTTGAATGTCACTTTATTCAATTCTCGGTAATCAACGCACATACGCATTATCCGTCTTTCTTTTTGACAAATAACATCGGTGCTCCCCATGGGGATGAGCTAGGTTGTATGAAGCCTTTCTCTAGTAATTCGTCCAGTTGTTTCTTCAGTTCCTGCATCTCCGTCAGTGCTAGGCGATAGGGTGCTTTGGCAATCGGTGCCGTTCCTGGGATTAGGTGAATTCTAAATTCAACCTCTCGATTTGATGGTAATCCAGGCAACTCTTCTGAAAACATTAGAGAATTCAAATATTACGGGAATATCTTTTAGTTCTTTTCCTTTAGTGTTAATGATTAGGGAAATCATATACACTATTCCTCCTTTCTGTATATAGCTGCAGCTTTCATTACAGAGATGAACTTTGTTGACCTTGTCAACTTATCTCCTTTAATTGTGATCCTTTCGCCAGATGGCGCATTTACTTCTACCGACTTTTGATCACATACTATTCATGCCTGATTGGTTACCAACCAATCCATTCCTAACACGGCATCAAATCCGGCTAAATCCATGGGAAAAAGGTTAGCAGAAAAATTATGATTTAAAATTCATATCTTTGCTCCTTGTAGGATTTCGCTTATTATGATAGAAGATCCATTTGCTGTCTCCACCTGACAGTCTTGGTGAAGTTTAGTTAATGGTTGATTAAGAAAATTGCAGAAGGAAGTATTGATGAAACTTTGGTTTGCACCAGAGTCAAATAATACTTTTGCATAAACATCATTAACTAAAAACGTATCGGCAATCACATCCAGATTCATCTTTGCTTCTTCAACGGTCAGCATGAATGCTCTGGCAGTCTTCTTGGGTCCTTCGGTCGTCTTCGCTTTATTGTTTGTTGCTGGAGCTAGTTTCGGGCAGTTGGTTTTATATAGCCGGCTTCTTCTATGGTTTGTGGTCTTGCTGCCTTGACTACATGTCTGATTTCACTGATTAATCCCCAGATGTAACGGGAGATCAATACTGGTTCGGGTGAAGCTAGGGTTGGTACAATCCTTGCATATTCAAAGAATGTGGTAGTATATTCTCTGCAATCTACCCCGATCATTCTATGATTTAGGAATTTATTAAGAATCTGTTCCTTTTCATAGGAGGACAGAATTTTCTTTCAACTATTTTCTTAAAGTTGTTCCATTCCATTCTGTAAACCCTGTCACTTCCTCTGGACTAAAGAATGGTATTCCACCACTCTAAAGCTGCGTCTTTAAAAAGATTAGAAGCATACATGACTTTATCTTGCTTTGCACATTTACTTATCTTTAGGACTGCTTCTGTCTTTTCTATCTAGCGCAAGGCTGAAATAGCTCCTTCATTCCTGGAGAATTCTATCGGTTTGCACGATAAGAATTCTTTATAAGAACAACCATATGCGATGGTTCTTCTTCTTTTTGGAATTGGAGCTTGGATTAACAATTCGTGATTTCCATTCACGTTGTGATTTGATTCAGGGGGTACACGTTTATTCCCGTTTATGGAATCATTATTTCCTGCCTTAAGAGTATCGATAATATATGTCATAGCATCTATGATTCCTTGGCCACTATGTGTTCGATAGCACTTTTATTCATTTGATTCTCGTTATTCTGGATTTCCTGATTTACTTCGTCTGACATCTGAATTGTAAACATTTATCAGGTATTAATATCACCGAATAAATTGAATGATAATCACACCAACACAGTGAATCAAAATCGTCGAGCATTGCGACTTTTACTCTTTTCTTATGTATGCATCTATTACAAACATAACTAGAATTCAAACATAAGTAACTTATGCATCGATATATATATAGGTGATATATTACTTTATATCTATTTTAGTTTTTTTTCCAAAGTAACAAAATACACACACACACACACACACATTATATATATATATATTATATTAGGCTACTGGTTTCTTAGAACTGTATCTCCCGCTCGTCATATTTCCAGACAAGCTTCTCCCGATTTCGCGAATCCGGTTACCTTCCTCCACTAATTCTTCACCATACTGGCGGAGTTCCTCCATATGATCTCTTGGTAGCACTGAGGCTGGTACTGGTTCAGGGTTAGGTGAAACTGGTTCTTCATAGGGGAATGGGTTTTCTAGTAGGTTCTGAATTTCCCAGTTGTTAGCCCACCACTGATCTAAAGGGTTTGGTGCTGGAATTCTAGGCATCTCATTGGGATCAAAGGCTGGAATTGGAAATTGGTTTCCCTGATTATGTTCTAGGTTCATGGGTTGGTTAGGAAATAAAAGAAGTAACGGTGGTTCTGGGTTGGCTACTTGGTTGAAATTAGGTTCTCCACCTACATTTCCAAACATATGAAAATTAGCTAGTTGTCTATCCAATTCTTCTGCCCACAAAGGTCTAACTTCTGGGTTTTGAGTGTTTCTCTCAGTTCTAACTGCTATGGCTTTCTATTGGGCTTGCCTCATTCTTTTCTTTCTCTCTCCTCGGGCTCTACTAAACCAACCTCTCTTTTTGGGGGGGAAAAGGTTCTACGGATTTGGCTTTGAAAACAAAGATATCTTTAGAATCGGCGGTGTAGTCGGTGGTTGGCCGGGATGTTCCTTCATCTATGGGAGAATGAGGTAGATGAGGATAAGCGTCAGAAGTACCCTGATCACTCATACTGAAAACTAAAGAAGTTATTAAAATAACACAAAAATATATATTTACACAGAGTAACATAGAAGCCGCGGATATTTCCTAACACAATTGGTTAAAATTTAGGTATTGAAAGAACACCTAGATGACTTAAACCCGTGGCTCTGATACCACCTTCTGTCGCAACCCCGCCCCGACCCCGGGAGCGGGGGCCGCGAGGACCGCAGACAGGTGGTACCGGTGTTTATTACTTTGGCAGCGGAATTAAAACATCAGGATCGTAGTTAGGAAATACTATCAGAGTTTCAAAACACCATACTTTTTATATTTAAACAAAGGGGATAAACACCATGTTTCCATTACAATATATTCGTAGGGGTAAACCCTAATTTATGAAAAACATAAACTCCTTTTTTATTTTGGTAACTTTTATAGCCACTTTTCTAAGCCTTCAGTGCTCTCCAGCTGGCTTCTATAGTTTCACATTAAGTTACCTGAAACGTGTTTTAAAAACATTTTATCAGCAAGAAATACTCGCGAGTGCATCCCATTTTAATCAAAACAAGTGTTTATACTTTACAGTATTTAGAGCATCCGTATTTACAATGTTTATATCTACACAATTACTCATTTTGGGTACTGTCAACACCTGACTTGTGTGTCATATTATTTTGGGTCCTTTCACCCAATAGTAACGATTCCTGTCACACCCCTATGACCGTGGCCTAGTAATGTATACAAAACCCCAACTACCGGCAGTAATTGTAGAATACATATACTCAATTACTGTTAAGCATAATTTAAACATTTGAGGTTTTGGTAACACATTTTTGACTCATAAACGATTTACAAAAATAGAACGTACTCGCCTTGGAAACTTAGGTATTCCTACAGGTTTCGTTGTAACAATTCCTGATTACTTCCTTAAATTTCTATTTAAAACATACAATGCACATGTGTTAGTAAATTAACCCAAGTCACTTTAGCCATACAACATGAGACAGAACCCCGACGTATCTTAGTCAAGCAGAGCCTCGACATGCGTCAGTGGGTCCTAAATCAATCAGGTAGGATGCCTAGTCAACACGAGATAGAACCCCAACGGGCTTAGTCGGGCAGAGCCTTGACATGTGTTGGTGGGTTCTAAATCGAGTTGGGTAACGAATTAGTGATCGGGGGTTAAGATTACAACAGGCAGCGCTTCGCAGGTTTAGGGTTTAGGGGGGGGGGGGGTTCGCAAGAGAAACAGAGATAGAGGGAGTATAGATTGAATTTTTCGTTCGATTTTGAGCAGAGACTTCAGTCCGCGCTGCTCTATTATACCCGAAATTGGCTTCTCCCGCGCGTCGCGCGAGATTCTTGGACCTCCCTCGCGTGGCGCCTGAGACACCTAGCTAGGCTTGGTCAGCCTTATCACAAGTGTAGGGTTGCACATGGCGTGAAACGGTGACACGTCACCGGACGTCTCCTACGGTGTCGCGACAGAGACACCTGTCTCTGGCGTGTGGTGCGTGGGATACCCAGGTGAGTCTGTCTCGTTTTGCTGCCTAGTCTTGATTCGCGTATCCAGTTCTTCGCTTTGGCTCGGTTTGGGGTGTTTTGAAGAGTTGTTACATTATAGATGTAGTTTTACATTCAGAATTAGAATTTGCACTAGTGGCACATATGGTACGTGATTTAGGTATTCACTAACGTACTGGAACATAATCACGTAACGTTACACAATCACGTAACTTTGGAGCTTGTATTTTTTTTAAATTAAGAAAAGTATAGCAATAGCCTACTTAAATTAAAGAGAATGTTATGCTCATTAATACAGTATAATGTTTAAAAAAATATTATCGTATGTAAAAGTTATAGCCTTTGAAAATCATGGAGGAAGTGAGTTTATGAGTTACAAATATTGGGTTTTCTTATTTTTCCTTTTTCCGCACTTGCCTTCCTCATGAAAAATTTCATTAATTTTTTAATAGATTTTTAAAAGTGGAATGGACAATGGAAAAACAAGTGAAACAAAAAAGGCTTGTGGGGATCAAACCACTAACAGGTTATTTTGTAAGCTAGCTTTAGGGAGGTGAAAATAATATAACAGGCCGTTTGAACATAATGTTGGTATTCAATTCGGCGTTTGAAACAGATTCGTTCTATGCTAACGCACCAGAGTACGATTGATTTCAGATTCTATATATATGGATGGGTCAAACGGTACCCTTTAAGGAAATCGCTTGGCTGAAGATACACGGAGTGCTGCTCGATTTAGCCGACATTGAGGTTTTCGACTTCATCAGTATAATGTCGGAAAGGTTATACACGCTTCACAATTGCAAATGGAAAGCAATGATTTCTACTACGACCGGGTGGGGATTGTAATGGATTCTGTTAAGAGGGTGGAGGAAGAGGTCATCATCTCCTGATATGGGCATATGTATAGAGTTCGAGTGAAAGAAGAATAAGATGAATGGGTCCGGATTTTCTGGACGAACAAAGGAGAATCGTGGAAGACAAGGGAGATTGGGATTTGTTGTCGTAAAAGAATAACGAGACAGGGTCGAAAAACACCAGAGAAGTGATGATTTAGTTACGTCGTATGACAGTGGTGACGACGGCAAACGGGCGCCGACGGCAGTAATGAGCAGGTTTCGGAGTCGTGTTGGGTAATAATAACAACAGAGGTATCGAAGTGTTGGAAGATGTTAGAGATATAATAGGTTGGGGGTACCGATGGTTTTATGGGAAATAATGGAAACCAAGTGAAGGATTATCCTTGGTAGTGGGGGGCGACAATAAGGGTAGGGGAACAATACTAGATTCTAATCCTTTTGTAGGGGCAAATGGCTTTAATGTTTAATTACAAGAGGTAGCATACAAGCCATTTAAAGTGGGCTCCAAAAATGATTAAAATGAACAAAATCAATATGGTGAATAGGATACAGATGGGTGATGATACTGGAACTAGAAGGCCAAAAAAAAGGAATAGAATGGAGAACCTTTTGATCTTAATGAGACCATTGGGATTCAGGAGGACAATGTGCAAGCAAAAATAATAGGACTTCTAGTAATATTGGAAATACTAATAACAAGGAAGCATGGAAGGGAAATGAGGAAGACATGACGATGAATGAAATCGTCGTAGGCTTCTTTAAGGAATGGTATATCAGGTGGTGTGGTTAGCATCTAGGATCCGTCCGTCATTAAGGTACACGATTCCATAAAACATAGTAATTATATTTTGATTAGGGGTGTGTTAAAAGGGTTAATAAAGATATTAATATTATTAACGTTTATGCCCACAAAAAGTCCTCCAAAAAATCTCTTTGGGACAACATCGGGAAGTGATGGGGAGGTTCTCGGTTGGTGGTGATTATGGGGGATTTTAATGCGATGTGTACCCCGAAAGAAAGGAAAACTCGGAATTTAATTTAGCTTGTGCTTTAATTTTAATAATTTTATTGATGAGAACAGTTTGAGGGAATTAGCATGAAAGTAGAAGGTTCACTTGTCATAATGATAAAGGCAACAAACCAAGTAAAATCGACAGGGTTCTTGCGTGTTAAGGTTTTTTTATGAATGGCCTAAGGCTTGCCTTAGGGCTTTACCCAGGCTTCCCTCGGATCATTGTCTCCTGATTTTGTCCATCATTCAAAATGTTTTTGCTTCGAAACCTTTTAGATTTTTTAACTCTTGGATGGATAGAGGGACTTTGAGGGGGTGGTGGGTAAAGCATTTTTGGAAACGCATATCTGATTTTAATGCAAAATTAAAGGTTATTCTGATAGTCTTAAAAATGGAAAAAAAGGAAGTCTTAGTTAAAGAAGGAGATGGAAATCATTCTTAGAGAAGACCTGTAAAAATTGGACGAGTTGGCGGAAGAGAGGGATCTTTCAGAAGAGGAGTTATGGATTAAATTCATATGCTTGAAAGGGATAAGGGAGTTAGAGGCAATAAAAACTAAGGACTCTAAAGCAGAGAGCCATGGTGAAATGGGAGATGGAGGGTGATGAAAACACGAATTTCTTTCACGGTTATATTAATAGTAGACGTGCAGTAACAACATTTCGAGCTTAATGGTGGATGGGGTTTAGGAAACGAGACCGACCCTGGTTAAAAAAGAGGTCTTTGGATTCTTCAAAAAGGTGTTCAAGGAAATGGTTGCGTCTAGAACTAAACTGATTTGTCACAACATTGGGAGATTAATGGAGGGGACGCAAATTATCTATTGCTCCTTTCAGTGGGGAAGAAATCAAGAAGGATGTTTTTGAGTGCGGAGTTGACAAAGCTCATGGGCCGGATGGTTTCAGTTTCAGATTCATCTAAGGGTATTGGAACTTATTTGAAAGTGATTTTTTCTAATTTATTAACTTTATTATACCACAGTGGTGTAATTTCCAATAGGTGTACCACATCCTTCATATCCCTAATACGAAGGACAAAAGACCCGGTGAGACTTAAAGACTATAGACCTATAAACCTCATTGGGGTTATTAGTAAAACGATCTCTAAAATTCTTGCTAATTGCCTCAGGTTATCGGGTCTATTATATCGAAAAACCAAACGGCTTTTCTACAAGGTAGGTATATTCTCGACAACCCCCTTATGCTCAATGAAATTCTCTCATGGGCTAAAAAAAGTTAAAAAAAGGCTTTCCTCTTAAAAATGATTTTGAAAAGGCGTATGATAACGTGAGTTGGAGTTTTTTATTAGACGTCATGGGTCAAATGGGTTCCGTCAGTATGGTGTAATTGGATCAAGGGAGTGTTGTTAAACGGGTCCCCAATTCGAATTCATTTGCTCAAAGGATATTAGGCAGGGAGACCCGTTATCGCCGTTTCTATTCCTCATTGTTATGGAAGCCTTTTCTTGCATTTTTCATAGAGTGGGAGTGGCCGGCCTTTTCAAAGGCATTCACATGCCTAATAATGGGCCGGTTGTCTCGCAGTTGCTATACGGGATGGTGCGTTAATATTGGGTAAATGGGAGAGAGATAATGTGTTAAATGTGTCGAGAATGTTGAGGGTTTTTTACATGTGTTCAGGTCTTAAAATTAATTTACACAAGTCAAATATGTATGGGATTGGGGCGGATCATTTGGAGGTCACATCTTTGGTGGAAATATTGGGGTGTAACAAAGAGGATATTACGCTTATTTATCTAGGGATAACGGTAGGGGCTAACATGAATAGACTTTTCAATTGGAAACCGGTTATTGAGGTCCTCGATAACGATTATCCACTTGGAAAGCTAAATATCTATCGATTGGGGGAAGGCTCACTCTAATTTAATCGGTTTTGGAAAGTCTCCTAATTTACCTTTTCTCCCTTTATAAAGTTCTGGTTTGGGTTTCAAAAGTTTTAGAAGCGAAAATGAGAAAGTTTCTTTGGGCGGGGTCGAGTGAGGAGAATAAATCCATTGGGTGGTATGAGATTGGATAACACAACATAAAAGGAGGGGAGGTTTGGGGGTCAATAGTCTTAGAAAGGTAAATGAAGCTCTCTTAGCTAAATGGGTGTGGCGGTTCAAGGCAGAGAATCAAAATTTAAGGAGGAAGGTTGGTGAGGCTTGTTATTTTAAAAATAATAGTTGGGGTTTTCTTTCGTTAAACGATTCCATTCCAGGATGTTGGAAAAATATTGCCATATTTGAATCAAATTATAAAATAAATGGGAAGGGTTTAAAAAGTTTTCTGAAGGGTAAGGTGGGGAAGGGGTGGATATAAGGTTTTGGGTCGACACTTGGGTAGGCAATCAGTCGTTTATGGATAGATGGCCGCACCTTTTCAATTTGGAGACGAATATGTCTTGTAGAGTAGCAGATAGGATTGTTTAGAATCAGGGGAGTCATGGGTACAACTGGGACTAGGTCAGAGCGCCAGAGTCGGTAACTGAGTTACAAGAATGGCAAGAGTGCCAAGATACGGTGACGCTAGTGGTATTATCCAGCGAAAGTGACTCACAGAAGTGGTTGGGGAGAGGAATCGGTTATTTTTTCTGTCCAATCAGTAAAAAACTCTAGTGGGATGATAGGGAGGTCCTTCAATTGCCAAAGTTTATTTGTGCAATTGGGTCCCGCTCAAATGTAATATTATGGTATAGAGGGCGAACTTGGATAGATTAGTGACTAAGAAGAATCTTAGAAAAAGAAATGTGAATATTTCTTCAGATATGTGTCCGTTCTGTGAGAGTATCAGGAACCAGTGGATTATATTTTTACCATTTGTATCATGGGAAACATGGTTTGGATGGGTTTTAGTGAGTGGTGTAACATTCTGCCGCTTGTCGCTATCGGGGTCAAAGATATTATGAAAGCTCACAAATTTTTACAGATGGGAAAGAAAGCTAAGAAGATCATCTACGACCTTATTATAATCTCATCCTGGTGCATATGGAAAGGAAGAAACGAGACGGTTTTTTACAACAATAAGTGTAGGTTCCAGGAGATTTTAGGAGAAGTCAAATTTAGAGGTTTTGTGTGTCAAAGAATAGGTATTCCTTAAGAAATCTTCAATGGGAGGACAGGTGTAAAAATCCGTTTGTACATGTTGCAGTTTGTTTGCCTTTTACATGTTTGGGTCGGAGGCGTTTTTTATTTGTATGTATGGCTTCTAGCCCGTTTAGGTCGAAAGTGTGTTTTATTAAAGTTCACTTAAAAAAAAAGAAGCTTGGCTCATCTGGTCGATCTTCTTGTGTTTTTATTTGTGTATATATAGCTAGTGGCAACTATACACCAGGATCTAAGTTGTTACACTTGTCGTTGTTAGAAAACATGATCAATTAGAAAATAAAACCGAGTGGGTGTGGTTTTATTCGCAAAGGCAAAGACTTTAATCATTTGGGTTTGTGAGGGGATGTCTTAGGTTTAAGTCATATATACGATAGGGATTAAAAGAAATTTGCCGTTAAAAAAATAAAAATAAAATAAATCTTATTATTTATTTTTTAGAAAAAAATTGTAAACATCATCAAGTTTGCGATCATAGATATTGCATACATCTAGATTTCAAATATATAACTGTAAAATCTTGATGGATTTTATTACATAACTAGCAAAAACACCTCGCGCTACGCAGCGGGAATTCATTTGGTTAACCCCGTCTCACGCTATATAGCAAGAAAACATCATCGAAGCGGTTATGAATTGTAAAGAAAAGATGCGAATGTATGCCGCCACGTGACGTAAAACACAGTGAAAGACACACACAAACCAACATAAAACGTACAAACTCGAATTTGTACCGACACAATTGATTATACCAGTGGATCGTGATATATTAAAAGTGATAATACCAGTTATTTAATGAACTAATAATATGATCTTTTAAGCCTAGTGGTATTTGGGGGTGGGATAAGGTTTTGGGACCAATAGATCCTGAGTTCAATTCCCACAGGGGGTGGTTCCATATTTATTGGTTTTTCTCCTGAATTGGTGTATAAACATTATGCCTAGTGGTGATAAATACGATCGGTTTGTTCCGCTAATGACACGATGACACTCCAGTGATCCGTCAGTGATCTAAATTTATGTTAAAAAATATGATCTTTTACAAAAACAGAAAAACTATTTGATATTTGTATTTAATTAATGTGCTTAACTAATAATATATAGTAATTTTCCAAAACACTCATAAATAACTATCATAAAGTCATGATGATACCCATGGAACCCCCCATTTCCTTTTCTAAGACCTATGCGGAAGTTTGGACATGGGTTGGGGGCAACGTTCATCTTTTTCACCCGGTGACGGCTTGGATTTTGGTGTTGTCCTTTAGCTTTGGATTTTTGACAGGACTGAGATGGGGTTGGGATAATGTGACTGGCAATGGTTGGTTGAGCTTTATAAATATAATAATTATAATTTTTAAAAAATCACACACTCTATTTTTTTCAACTTAGTCAGCTAAGCTAACCTATGCACATGTCAAGTAATATCTCCAACCCACGCCCTCACTCCTAGCAATCTAAAAGTGAAAACCAGAAAAAAAAAAACAGACAACATCAATTCAACTGAAAGTAGAAAATGATAGTTTGGTAATTAAGTTTCAATCATGGACAAACTTTATACTATAGATAATATCCTACAACAATTGTTATATAGAATAGTTAAGTTATAACCCTGTGTATGTATTATATGAGTTAATTAAATAAAAAATCAAATAATTAATAACGAAGATTTGACAATTATAAAACAATATTTTAGGACATTTTTCTGATATCCAAATCTTTTTTGTGTGTCAAGTATTATCAAAACTTGTGATATTTGTTAGGTTCATAAATATGAAAGCATCTGAACCATCGATTAGAAGACCAAATGTATCATCGACGTGAACATATATTTAATAACCCAAGTTTTATTTAAATAACAATGTTCTTAATTTATTAGTTCTAAAAGTATTATTGTAATGTTTAGATTAGGCATATAGCAATTAGCCAATTCGATAAACTTATAGCTACATAATAATTTTTAAATTAATTTGATAAGTACAAATTATCGGTAATTGTTAAATTATATAAATTTAAAATTTAAATATCTGGACGTGAGTTGTATCTTAAAAGGATGGTTGTTTTTGGATTAATTTTTTAGTATGATAAATGTAGTTATTATTCTTCTTTTATTTTAAATATAAGGTTATTGGATTTTAACAATCTTAAATTTAAGCTGTTGGCCATAATAATCTCAACTTTAAGAATTTCCTCTAATGATTCCAACTTGTAAGAATTTGGCCTCCATTGATCATTTTCCAACATAGGTGCACTTAAATCATTTAAGGACTCCGCAGGTGAACTTAAATTTATTGAGAAGGAAAAATTCATATATGTTAGAAAATAATTAATGAAGGCCAAATTCTTATAAGTGTAGATCGTTGAAGGGAATTTTTAAAGTTTGGATTATTATCAGCAAATAAGTGAAACTTAGGATTATTAAATCCGATAACCTTAAATATATTAAATAACTAAATAATTTTTAAGCAAGAAAATCGTTCCTTCCACCCCCATTATGAAAATTTTGATATATGTTTCAATTATTAAGATATAACAAGTCATTAGGTGAAGTATAGAGAGAAAACCCATTTTAGTTGAGAAAACTTAAGAAAACCCTATGTAACATTTTTTATTTTTTTTTCTAAAAAAATAGGGAATGTAAGTTACATGTTAATGAACATTTTGTAACAAAAAAAAATAAAAAGGGCCGAATGGGTTTTGTTATAATTTTTTTTAAATATTCTGTGTTTACAAAAAAATGCTAAAAAACTGAATTTTTGTAATTTTTTATAAAAAATCCACTTGGCGCTTTTTATTATTTTTTTTGTTACAAAACGTTCATTAAATGTAACTTACATTCCTTATTTTTTTAGAAAAAAAATAAAAATGTTACATAGGGTTTTCTTGAGTTTTCTCAACTCAAGTAGGTTTTCATTTTATCCTTCCCCAAATACATTAATTCTATATACAAAACCGTGATAAACCTTTATTATTGCAAAATGGGTTTAAGGTCCTCTTTGTGTTTTTCTAGCATTTACTGTTATTTTGATATGTCAAGATTATGTTAACATACTTTTTCATAAAAAGATATATTGGCTGTTGTTATATTAACCCTATACACTTCATCTGCATTAGCATACCGTATAGAATAACACCTTTTCGTATGTGTTTTGTTATTATATAAACTAGTTTAAAACCCGTGTATTACACGAGCTGCATAAATTTAATTTTATATAATAAACAATATAGTTATATATTTAAAATATCATGTGTATTGAACGAGTTGAATAAATGTAATGTAATTGATAATTATTTTTTAATACTATTATTATTATTATTTAATATTTAATAGGAGATTTCTTATATTTTTCCGCTTATTAATAATCATCTAATATTTCATTGGCCACGTGTAATACACATGTTTCTAACCTAGTAATAAATAAATAACAAATTAAAATTTTAATAAGTAAATAGTACATCGAATTTATCATTTAAATACATATATTAACGACCGTAGGTGTTAATTGATTACATTAAATTTTTTTTTTCCATTTATTAGAAGTGATTCCAGGCAACTGTCTTACAGAGTCTTAGTAGTTTCCAGTTGTTTCTAGTTCCATTTCAACTTCCGGTACTGTATTCTCATTCTCAAACACCAAATCTTCAACCTCCACATGCTCTTCTCTCACATTCTCTCCAACAATCTGAAGATCATGCTCCTCAACTACTACAATATTTATTGCCGGTTTAGGTTCATTTACTTAATCACTTAAGTTGGGAATCTACCATACTTTTGTAGTGGAAACTTCCCCAAAAACTTATTCTTTGTGTTGCTCGAACTTGGGTGACTGCAGTGAAACAATTTGGACCCATCGGCTTTAAATCCAAAAAGTTTGTACCTTTAACCAGCTCAGGGTATTTTACAACCAAGATCATTTGAAAAAACCGAGGATACAATATGAACATATCTTTCTTGAGAATCATCCAGGTTCTTCATGTTTTCAAAAACAAAGCTGAGAAATTATAATCCCAATCTTCTATTAGGGCCACAAATGCACAAGTATGCACCTGGGTTAGCTTATCCAATTTGCCTTTATTCTTTGTAATACACTGTAAAAACATATGCATTAGCAATCTCAAGTAAGGGGAAACATTTTCTTCACTAACAGAGGATTAGTTCCTTCGTAGCTAAATTTTTTGGCAGCACCCCTAAAATACATTCTTTGATAATGAAGTGGGATCGGTTGATTTATCACCAAACAGTAAAATTTCAGAATAATACCTTCTAAAATAATAATTGGTTTTCTTTTGAATTTTTGCTTCGATTTACCCCTTTTGTCTGCTACCCTTCGGTTGACTGACACAGCTTCCAGAAAGTCTGAATTATGTCTCTCCATATCATCGCATTTTCTCGCAAAGCATTAGCTGCATGTGTTTACGCCAACTATCATGGACTTGAATTATGCGTTGAACCTCTCTGGTGGATCAAATATATACCCTCCTGATTGTGAATAGGCCTCATCTCCAAATTGGATTGCTTAGCCATAATCTGCACAAATCAAAATAAGTAAGATCACGGAAAAAAAATCAAAATTTGACCGTTTAATGAAAGTCAACCTAGTCAATAAGTCAGCATAGTCAACAGGCCAATAGATTGACCATAATTTTGGTCAAACTGTTAACAATTCTCGAGATCCTTTATGTTTTGAGATCTCTTGAGATTTCGAGAACCATAAAGTTTTCGAGATCCCTTAAGTTTTCGAGAAGTCCAAGTGATTTCGAAGGTTCATAACAGTACACTTAATGATGCTTGGCCCATTTAAGAGTTCAATCAAGATTTCCGAGAAGTCCAATTGGATTTCGGGAGGTTCACAAAGATTTCGAAAGGTTCAATCTGTTTTAGAGATTCTGAGTTCATATTTAAAGATTCTTTATATTTCCCTTTATATCAGTTCTCGAATCCTCATACTTTAAAGATTTCGAGGATAAATACTCCTAAAGATTCGAGAACACATATCTTGTTCATCTCGAAATCTGAGCATCGCCTGTCACCGTCACTGATCCCCGTCATCAATCACCGTTCAGCACCATTCAACACCGCTGAACCGTCGTCACCACCACCATTCAACACCGTTCAACCGCCGTCACCACCACCATTCAACGCCATCAACCACCGTTATCACCACCATTCAAGACCTAATCTTTACCGTAAGTCATCTTCTAATCTTATCAAATCTACAAGCGAAACTCAAAGTATAGTCAATAATCACCTTAAACTCGAATTAGTTGATTATCTTAAACACTTCGAAAGATCTTGATGAAAATATATCATGATGCCCCTTTTGAGAAAGGGATGATCAGTAAGGGTTTCGAGAATGGTATCTTGAAAACCACTTTGCCTCTTTTTATAATTATGATGGGCCGGGCTTCATCACAATATCTTGGGCCTCAATCCTTCTCTATTCATAAGGATTTCGAGATACCAACACCTTGGATCCAATAATCCAGTAGCCCACCTAGTTTACGGTGGGCCCAATACTTTAAAAATTGGGCTTTGTTAATTTTCTTTTTGACAAAAACACCTTCTCTACATTATACGATCCAACCAGCATTTATTTTGAAAATAAGATGAGTCAGAAAACACATATTGCTACGAGACCAAATCATTCTCAGGAAAATACTAAGAAACATTTTTCAGCAGAGATTACTCAGATTGGTCTTTGTGATTAGTAGTATGTTCGTCCACTTAAACTTTAACACTCAACTTTCAAATTTTTACAACTTCGTGATATGCTTAAGGTAATATTATTCTATTTAAACCCGAGTGTCTCATTCCATGACATTCCCCGTGATCATGGCATGCACAACAATTCATCGTAGCAGGTGAGTATACTGAGTTCATCCATTTGATTTACAACGTCAGACTATTGGTGAATATGCCAGTTTTTCGTACAGCAAAGTGACCAATAATATGTCCGACGAGGGTTAGGCAAATACCATTGTGGTACGAATTTTGCTTTATAAGCACATGTAATTCTCTCGGTTTTTGAGATTTTCTTCCTTAGGGTTTTTGGCCTCTTTGGCTTTTTTAAGATATCCTGACTTTTCCTAGGTCTCCATTTAGTCTGGATGCAACAGAAGGACAACCAAGATATCCCCGGATGACTCAACAGTATAAAGAGCCGAGACTTCAGATGTTGGCAATCTATCAATGCAAGATTCAAGACCATGAAATCATACGCCATGACATGTTACCCACAAAGCACATAGTTTATTATATTTGTATCACTAAGTATCTTTTATCATTTGGAACGTCAATCCTACCGATACATCCCAATAGAGCCTGGTCTTTTCAACCATAACGTCTTTCATGTGTTAGTCTAGCCCTTTAACATAAACATTTATTTCATTTCCCAGAAATCTCCCCTCCCCCAAAAAAAAATTGTGAAAAAGTAGAATACTTTATGCCCAAATTTACAGGTCAGACACATGCACCATTTTTTTTTGAAAACGAACTTGTTCTCAAATAGATGACATTCTTTTGACAAGTATATGTTACATAAATCAAAACATTGTTGACACATACTTTGATATAATAGATCTCTGAGATATCTCTTATAAGATAGATATCATAACATACTGAGATAGACCCAATAGGACATTAGTTTCGTTCAATAAGTTTAGCCTTAAAATAGGTCCTTAACGTGTAAGAAACAATATTGCTCTCCTTTAGAGGATAAAAGGATTAATGAGATTTCTTTATGCTTCGTTAATTAGGAGACTTATATAGGTTTTAGGTATATACTCGTTTAGATATTACTTACATCACAACACACTAGATATGTTTAGATTAATGTGAAGCATCTTATAGAGTACTAAAATATCTTTAAAGGAAACGAAAGATTATTATTTAAAAGAAGAAACGAGAACTCAAACCTGTTAATTACTCTAACTTTTAATATTCAGAATGACAAAATGTAATTTCGCGGTTATCCTTATGTCAGCAGACAAAACCTATCTCATGGAGAAGTCATAATGAACTGATAACAACAACCTAAGTTATAATGACATAACATGTTGCTAATCATAAAGGAATAGTCATTAAACGTGGTTGACATTTTATAAGTGGAATCATAAGTTTACTAACTCCATATGAATTATATATTGAACACAAACTGTGATAAATCCAGCTACCATGTTTCCTCAAACAGTTGAAAGTCGAGAGGTGTTGTATTAAATTTAGATACGAAATAATTATGCGTTTATGAATGAATTGAGGAAACTAAATATATGTATCAAATACATTCAAGATATGCTTAAGAATCCTAACTGAAGGTCTATTATCCATAAGTTTATTAAACGCATTTATAATAAAGACGGATTTTAACTAATGACCATGTACAGCTGCATATCACTCTATGAATGACTAATTATTAGTTTGTATTCATTAGTTTTGATGTTGTATATCACTAAGATATGCTTTGCTAGCATAATGACATATAGTCAAACATAAATACAAATAAAATGTTTAAAGGGCTTATTTGTATATTTTGATCATAATTGTAAGATTTAAAATTGAGGCTGTAGTATGACCAATGAGGGTCTAAGTTGAATAATGACTCAACGTTGTATTTCTTGCTATGGTTCTTGGTTTAAACCTAAAATGAATATTAACTCTTGATCAGGTGTATCTTATGCTCTTAGTAAATCATTACTCGGCCAAGTGGAAGAATGTGTGATTATATATTTTATTATATTATATTATGATTATAAACATTTATATAATATGGATTAAAATACAATTATCTTTATTATAATATTTGTTAGTAATTATTAATGGACTGTATTATCCTTATTAACTAATAAAAGTTTCCTTTTGGGTGTAGTTAAGAAGATGACTAGAGAGGGTTTTAGGTTAGACATTCATAATAACATCACACATATCTCGACCTTCTCTCTCTCCATAATCACGAGTTCTTCACCCTTACGAACTCAGAACTCCATCAAGTATATGCATCCTAAACGATAACCAGATCAAGCTGACTTGCATGTTGAACTCTATGTCTCTATGTCTGCATTTATCTCTAGATTATCACTTGGCCTAAATGTTGTAATAGATATTATTACATGCTTTCGTCAGATCTTTTTCCATTACATACTGATAGATTTGTAATACTGATAAACATAGATTTGTAATTGATCTTTTGGGTGACAAGTCAAATGACTTGGAAATACCTCGGCTAGCTGCCAATCCAATTTGTTCAAGCCAAAATAGTAGAATGCACATGAACAAATCATATATACATAATAAAAAGGTGACCACATATAAACTTGGGAATACATACATGGGAATAGCTTATTATTGTACCAACTGTTAATAACATATGATCTTATTGACCACTATACATACGTGAAAATAAAGTATCACATAGCCACCACAATCATGCGTGCCTGATTCCACACCCTCATTATTCTTTCAATAATTGCTTAATGTGTTTTGCCGCCACCCCCGCTACTAATCAGACTTGTAGTAAGGAGGCTAATTTTAGGTTGACCATCGTCGAGTACCTCAACATAATGGGCTTGTGCGGTTGTGCCACCAGTCATATTGAGTATACTCGTCTATAGTAACAAGAGTATTACTCTCAGCTCCAATATTGGTGTCAATGTCCCTTGTTGTCACTGTCGTACTCTCAACCTGATTATAGCATGTTTTGTAATTTGCATGTGTAAGTATAAAGAATTAAAACCTAAGTCACAAGCATAAGATCTCTTAATACTACTAATTTATATATAATATCCATTATAGTATATTAGTTTTAGTTATAGCCATAGTTATTTAATCATGTTTTCCCCTCAACAAAAACATACGTGTTTAATTACTTTACAAACGGGACAAACAAATTTCTACCAAATGATATAACAATTCTCTCTACACAATCTGTATGTGACTAGTGATCGACTCCTTTTGGCAACAAATATTTATCGGTGTGTTATATGAGATAGATACCGATTAAGAAAAAACATAAAACTGATTTAATTTAATCATGTTAATGTTACAGCATCATCTTAACTGTGAATTGAATTAATTAATTTTTCAGATATATATTTATCTCTACCTTGTATGTTCATGTTATTCTTTCTCTCTTTCTACCTTATATAATATATATGATATGATTAAGTTTATGTTTCACTATTTTTGAGAATTTCTGATACCAGAACATTAAATATAGTGTTCATGGCATTAACTAAACATTTTTGGGTAAGTTCTTCACCTGGGTTATTAAATGACATCCAACCATACATAGACCAAACGTTGATGTCACGCCAATTTATTCCAATTTCAAAGAAAACTCGATGTCACACCACCCTATTTAGCAACCAAACTTCTTGAAGAGATCTAGCCATCAGTTTTTTTGTGACCAGTGAAAAACAATAAAAATACAAGCCTCTAGCTCCTTGCTAAATGTGTTTGTTGGCTTTTTGATGTATAGATGACTTTGCATACCAGAACTTTTGTCTTATGTTTCAGGAGTTGCATCGTCAACTTATTACGAATATCTTATAATTATTGCACTAGTCTTTGACACGTTCAATTAATTATTTTATTGCAATGATTATTTATATAGATGTTTATATCAACATCATTAACTTGTATAATGTATAAGCATCTTATAGACATCACACTGCCATGATTATCAATGTCAATATACAATTAAAAAATGTCATCTTGACAGCCTAAAAGTAATTGATATGTAGATACGTATCTTTGTGGCTATAACTTAGATCTGGTAAGGAAGAACTACATGAAAATTGATAGAAAATATTCATGAGAAAAACCCAAACTGACAAATATAGACGCTGTTCAAAAAAAAAAAAAAAAGAAGACAAATATAGATACGGTGTACTTTAAGAAAAACACATGCATGTCTGATATAGTAAAGAAAATTTTAATTAAAACTATATTACAATGTTAATTAGATTTTGAAATTTTATAGAGGTTCGTCTTCAGTATGTATAAAGTATTGTCAACACTTAACCGTATAACATGACGTGATCTATCGATTGGTTTAAAAATTTTAATTCTATAGCACATTATAATAAGTACACAATAAGAAGAAGTTGGTCTATAATATATATGTTTCACTTTCAGAACTTAAATTTTATTTGGGTAATTGTGTTCGTATAAATATTCTAACCGGTTCTAAATATGTCATCCAGATAATATTTCATTCCCATTTTTCGTTGTATATTGTATTGATAATTTTTAAGATTTTTGTAAGCATGTTACTTATGATGAATATAACAAAAAGTTATAAAGCGTTCCCAAGGGACATGGTGTTATGGTATGTAGGGTGCATCCTCTCTATCTAAGAGACGGATGGTTTAGTCCTGCAATTAATGTGCAAGTATATAAGTGTTTATAGGAGATATTTAGTCGTTCATTTTTTTTAAAGCGTATGAAATCATTATATATAAAACTAAACGAGACAACTCACTATCTAAGACATGAGTTCCTTAAAGCTAAATACAAACTTAATTTCGAGCTCAGGTTAAAGATTACGAGTGAGCCTACCTGACTGATCACCTCATATTGTTGGGAAATCAAGTCTAGTTATTGTTTGTTAATAGCCAAGCTCATCTCGTCGATCTTGCAGATGTCTATGTTTACTAAGTACCGAGAATTTAAGCATGGGATACAAGTTTTTATGATTATGGTTGTGAAAAAGATGATTCTAAATTTAGAATCTTACTAATCTCTCTAAGGAACATGTGTACCTTTCATAGAGTTTGTGATCAATAAGATCTGCATGAGATTCAGATTGCAAGTATATAATTGTAAAATCTTGTTCCAAATGGATTTTATTTTACTTAAAATGATAAACTGAAAAATAATAATTATAAACTCAAATTTATTAGATGAAAACAAAGAAACAAACAGGATAACCAGCAAAAGCAACTAAAATGAGTAAATTTATAAAATCATTCAACTTTATTAGTTCTAGATTTTGTAATTATTTAAAAGTCAAATCTTAAGCAAAACATTTATCTCTAACTAGGATCTAGATAAACTAGAACTTTACAACTTTAAACTAGATATTTTACTAAAGAAAAACAAAAATCCAACAAATCTTTGTCATTGCAAAAACTATACGTGTCAAGCAACATAATAGGCATACTTAGTACTATGATAGTTACTACTTACAGGTGAAGATAGATCGTCAACGAGCGGATCACTGGTTGGTGTATCCTCTACAGCGGGTAGAGGTTCGTAAGTCGTTGATGCTGCCGAATCAATTGGTGGTGACGGTGGTGGAGGGTTGTTTATAACCTCTTCACTGCCAGCAATAGTTTTTTCTCCGCTACCCTCTAACCCTAAACACTTGAGAAAACCCCTCAAAGCTTCTTGTATGAAACCACGATTTCCTGCTTCCATTCTTTGATGAGTATATATCACCTATATATAATCTCAAAGCTAACAATGTGATGTTTTCTCTCAACTGGCTATGATTGTGTTATTATCATGTATTTATAGCCATTATATGATATGTATCATAGAAGAGTTTAATACTTGGGTTGGTGAGTTGGAAGAAGAAAATTGCATTGTTACCTACCTCTAATGCATTAAAAAATTAAATTTTTCGGTTAATATGAACGCCTTGTTTACTCCCCTTATTGAATAAATTACATTTGCAAGCTTTTAAGAAAATTGTGAATATTTGTCCTCCTTTTATGCTATGGGTTATGGTGGGGCGGGGGTTTGGGGCATGGCCCGCCACGTGGAGTTGGAGGTACACCGCTGGTCATGCATTTAAATGGTTGGTATGGTGGGTCGTGGCTAGTCCGCGCGGCTAGGCCACGTGTTAATTAATTTTTTTTTAAATAAACACAATATTAAAAAAGCCTAAAAAAATTATTCCTAAAAACTTTCTAGTGCTTGGAGTACTTTTTCTTAATCTCTTCTTTCGTCTCCAACATTAGTTCCAACTCTTCACCTGATAGGTGATCGGTGGGCAGGGCTAGAAATTTCATATTATCGCGTCTTTGTTTTTGGGCGTCCCTAGCTTCTTTGCTCTTACGGATTTCGGCCCTTTGTTGTTGGAATACGTTAAATGTATCCAACTTTGTTGCAATGTCTTCTAACTGATCGCTTAAGACACCCCTACACGAGCCCGAACTCCCAACTGAAGGCGAACCAGATTTGGAACCTTTAGCGTCGCCTTTTAGCGGCATCTCTTCCGAATTCTGGCCGGCTTGGCGAATCATCGAAGTCGTCTAAGTTGAGATCAAACTCTTGATCTCGTGCATCTGAGTGGGCTTGGGACGAGGGTGTCCTAGCCCTTTTGGATGACGTGGTAGTTTCGCTACCACTTGGGATGTTCGCCCATTTTGGATGGTACTTACAAATCTCCCAACAATGCAAGTACTTGAAGTCGGACCCGATATTTGTTTTGAATGTTACCAATGCTTTCGTAACAGAGTCGACTTCAGTTTCACAACTTTTTGGGGTTTGCCTTGCCTTATGCAAATAACCACTAAACTTGGTTATTTGCCCGCTTATGTCGGTCCACTTCAAGGATAAGCTATCATTTTCACGATACATCTCCTTTTCCATTTCTTCGTGGAATAGTTTATTGACCGCGTCCCACAAACGGTTTCTATGTTGGGAATTTCCTATTAAAAAATAAACATTTAATATATTTAAATTATAAAAAATAAGGGGTACAAAATTTAAAAAAGTACCTAAAACTGGATGTTGAGATATCTGAATCCAAGCCCTCGCCAATGCAACTTCTTCTTTACCGACCCATTTTTGTTGTTTTCTTTTGGCGCTTTCTGTCGATTTCTCGGCCTCAGTTTTTTTCTTGTGACTTCTCCTCTTGATGGGTTTGGAACTGGAAGAACCATCAATAGGGGGTTGAGTTTCGGGGACGGTCTCGGTTTGGGATAGGTTGTTGTTGTTTTGTTGGTTCGGTGTAGGTATAGAATCATCGCTATGAGGAAAGTTCGTATACATATGATTAGAGATAAACGATGCGTAAGCGGCCATATCCGGTGTAGTGGAGTGTATTAAAATTGGAGCCATACGAAGATTGGATGGTGGGCTAGGTGTCGGTATTTCTTGGTATGTCCATGGATTGTTCGGGTCGAAAGTACGGTTATGAGGATTCATTTTTTTGTGTTGGGGTTGGATGAGGAAGAAAATAAGATTATAGAAGATGTGGAGTAGTTGTGGTATAAAATTGAATAGAGTTGTTTGGTATTTATATTGGAAAAAAGGTTTTTTTTTTCTTAAATAGCCGTTGCCAACGGCTAGCCCAACGGCTATAACTCTGGGCCAATCAGCCTCCGCCAAGTCATCTTGGTAGCTGTAACATCCGTAAAAAAACGGATTTACCAAACCCGCTCCGTTTATTAACCGAACGATCAGTTAAAACTTTCGTTGCGTATTTATTGCCCAAAATAATTTTAAACGATACATAATTAATAAATATATTGGAATATATAATTTATATTTGAAAAAGTATTAAAAATAGTGATTTAAAAATAAAAAGTTACTGCCGGGTTTCGAACCCGGGTCAGTCAACCGGTTACAAGCAAAGACTTAACACTTAACCATCCAACCACTGCGCCACTTATGTTTCTTGTTAATAAATGGAAACAATTAATTCATAACATGAATCTAAATTTCAAAACCGACGCGCCTATTTGCATTCGTCGGAAATCCCGACTATCTCGCCAAGATTCGACGGTTTCTTCAGTTTTAATGTAAACATTCACTACTACATCGGTTATAACCGACGCCTGAACCCGCGACGCAAGTCATAACCGCCGGAAAACGTAATGACCGAAGAATCAAGACGGAAATCGGACCAAATTCATCGATGTCCCGCCCTATAAATACCTCCTCAAACCTCTGCTAGCTTTTTCGCTCACCATCACACCTTTACCCGACATAATTCCACTCGCCAGAAAAGTTCTGCACCTCGCCGGAAAACCGAGCCCTTCACTTCTGAGCCTTACTGAACCCCCAGAGCTTATACCGAAGTCACCCACATTTATCTCAAGCTCGTTGAAGACTCTCTACCGCAAGACATACGTCGCCGGAAGTTTCTGCTGTCACCGGAGTTTCGCCGGAGAAACAGAGGAGTCCAGTTAGGTATACCTTACGCCTAATCCTTCATTCTTTTTATTTAATCTCGCATGTAATTAACCACCAGACACTAACGAACTTGATTAAATCTTCGAACCAGTCGGACTTCCGATTCTGGTTAAATCCAACGAAGAAGACGAAGTTTTTCTGTTGTCTATAAGTTTAATTTAAATCAAGATATAACTCGGGTTAGACACACAGTCCAGCGGTGGACTGTGTGCAAATTAAACACGCTCACGTCCCGAGTTCGATTCTTGTCCCGCGCATGCTTACCTTGATAAAAATGTTCTTTTTTTACTAACCGGATTCATTTCACATAGATGTTAAATTTAATAAAAACCGGAATAATAACCAAGATAGACACACATTCCAGTGGTGGACTGTGTGCGCATTTAAAGCACAGGTCACGAGTTCGAGTCCGGACTACCGCACCGATCCGGACAATTATCAAACTTTTTAAATAAGGCAGAAATGAAATTATTTAATTGTATATAAGTATAATAAAAATCAGATTATATAACAAGTTAAACACACAGTCCGTGGTGGTGTGTACAACAAGGTCCCGGGTTCGAGACCTGTGGAGGACGCCGGTTCGATACATTAAAATCGTTTTTAAAAATAAATGATTTTCAGTTTAATTCAATTAGTATATAAATATAATTAAAAACAGAAATATTTCGGGTTAGACATGTAGCTCAGTTGGTAGAGCTGCGTGCACGCGTACGGGAGGTCTCGGGTTCGAGCCTCACCCGGCGCAAACAATTTCACAGCCTGACCGGTCAACAGGTCAACAAGTCAACGGTCAACTGTCTCAAAAATCAACTTTTTTTATTATTTTCATTTATTTATTTTATTTAAAAATCAATTAAAAATACTTAAAAATAACATTTTTAAGGTTAGAAAATAGCCTTAAACTCACAAAAATATATTCAATCATCCTACTAAAATTGATTAATAAAATCCCATTATTTACCAAACCATTATGTTATTATCTAGGTTAGATTCACTCGTGGTTAAATCCGACTTCGTGCGTATTCATCATCATCAACCGAACGCACCCAATGTGAGTGAATCTTACAACTCCCTTCTTTAATTACACGTTTTGGGGTGTGTCATGTGTCACGAAATTAACTCGTTTATTTAAACTGGTGCCATACCATATTGTGATCTAAACTTAGATTGTATACATTGTTTGTAGTTATGTATTTCATATTGTCAATTTATATGCAATTCATTCATTAGGCCCATCAGTTCCTCGTGTGAGACGAGTTGAGCAACGCGTGCCTCAAAACAAATCCATTATTGTTCGTGTGTGTATTATTTAGTTTATATTGTTTGTAGATACGTATTTCATATTGTCAAGTTTATGCAATTCATTCATTAGGCCCATCAGTTCCTCGTGAGAGACGAGTTGAGCAACGCGTGCCTCAAAACGATCCATTATTGTTCATGTGTGTATTATTTAATATTAAATTGATTGGTGAATAAGTTTACATCTATTTTTACTCATGTGTGGTTGTGCACTTTATTTCATAATCAATTAAATAAACTTGTTCAAATGTTTTCCATAGGATTCACTCACCAACTTTTTGTTGATCCAAAAACCCTTTTTACACATGATAGAGGTGAACAGGATGAAGCAAGGAAAACATAGGAAATGCCTTAGAAGAAACAATGAAGCCTAGATTGATGTTAGGACATGATGTAATAATGATTGTATAATTCCCTTTAAAATTGTATTAATGAATATGAAACGTTATAATAAATGTCATGAGCTTTGATGATGACCCAATCATGCCCCGATCACCTTTTCCGCTGCGGGTCGGGGTGTGACAGATTGGTATCAGAGCCATGACTATAGGGATATAGGATAGGTTATTAGACCCTTAGAGCCTATACTATAGTTTGCCTAAATTTTTAATTGTTTAGGTGGTTACATACAAACTTATGATATTTATTTGTTTCATATTTGTTTATACTTACAGTCAAACATACATACTTATATACACATTCATCATACATATTTCAATGATCATATATTCAAATCTTTTGTTATTCAAAGATTTTGTTGCAATTTTCAAATCTCATCAAAGTAAGTTCTGCGACGGGCATGTAGTAACTGGAAGGGTACAAGTACCGGTAGTCGAAACGTCCTGTCTAGGTTGGCATTCGTATAAATCCAATATAACGGACCAGTTTGCCTACCTGGGGACTAACGATGAGAGTACGAAGGACCTATTAGGCCAAAGCATGCCACACCAAACGTCGTTCGAACTAACCCACTTTGAGGTGTCACCGTGTCTACACCTGGACACATTCCGAATATCATACGTTATATACATATTTCTCGATTTTCTCCGGGTTTTAGTGTACGTAACCAGGCTAACACATGCGAACCATATGAAAAACCCGTATTATGGGGGCCCACATGATTACGAAGGTGAAGTATGGCGGCATGCAGGGCCTAATGACGAGCAAAGCCCAAGACATCCTATGGATGTAGTAGATTTATTTTTCTATAATTATTTTATGAATGTTCATTCCTAAATACGACCCATGATCCCAAAAACATCAACTCATACTCATGATGCTATTCCTTGTAGATGTCTTCTAGCCTCGCCGTAGGAAGATGAGAGCAGGAAAAGCCCGCGAGCGCATGGCTGCCCTAATCGCTCAACAAATGGCTGCCGTAATACCTAACATTGTAATCCAAGTCCAACAAGCACTTACCGCTAATCCTGTCAATCAAGAAGATCAACACGTTATCAACCCTCCCCGAATACCACTAAATGCACCTACAAGCATTTCAAATCATGCGACCCTCCAAAATATGAAGGGACTGAAGGTGTCACCGCTCTCCTCCATTGGTTTGAAGAAATGGAGAACACTTTTCTAAATTGCGATTGCCCCGATGATCGCAAAGTGCGATATGCTACCGGTCGATTATATGGGATAGCACTTACTTGGTGGAATACAGAGAAGGCCAAACGAGGCGTTGACGATGCTATGACTTTAACTTGGGATGAATTGAAGGAAATCATGACCAGACGATTTTGCTCAAGGAGCGAAATCAAGAAATTAGAAGATGAGTTTTATTCGTTGAAGCAAAAGGAAGGAGACCACACCACATACAACAAAAGATTCCTCGGGTTACATCAAATGGTTCCCAATTTGTTCACTCCCCTCTACCGTTTGATCGAGCACTACATTCGAGGTCTTCCATCAAAGATTCAAGACTCTGTAATAAGTACCACGCCTGCAAATTTGGAAGCAGCAATGGAGCTAGCAACAGAGCTCACCGAGAACCGAATCCGGAACAAAGACTTCAAGGAGGAGAAGAAGAAGGATAAAGCATCCACTGAAACTTCAAACTCCACCCAAACCGAATCCCCTTCTCAACCCATTTCTAAGAGAAAAAGAGACGGGCAACTTTTCGCTACTATCCAACGTAATCAACCAATTTCACACGCCATACCCATCCAAGCTATCCCAATCACTCAAGTGGCACCCAACTCAACTTACCCAAATAAGAAACCATATCTTGGACCTCACCCTCGATGTAACACCTGTTTTTATCACCATCCCCTTACCTTACCTTGTCGACTATGTGCAAATTGTGGACGCTATGGTCATATGAGCAAGGTTTGCCGCACCCCTCAAAACCAAATCTCTCCCCCTACTCAAAACATGATCCAAACCTATCATCAACCTCAATACCCCATGTTCCCATATGTTCGAGCTTGTTTCAATTGTGGCGACCCTACCCACTTTAGAAACACGTGCCCTCGATTGGTTAACATCATAAACGCTCAAGCTCAATCAAATCCAGTTAACCAAGTAAATCAAGAAAACCAAATCACTAGGCCACCAGCAAGAGGAAGAGTTTTCAACATCAACGCCATTCCTGACGAAGATAATGACAGCCCAAACGAAACCACCCAACTAGTCCTCTTCACCAGAAATCAAGATTCAACTCCAATCGTTTAGTTTTATGTTTTTCTTTATCACATAGAACCAATCATAACTTAAGGATAAAGCCAATGGGAATTTGACAAGAATATGGTGGATACGCCGCTGGTACTTCCTATATATAAGTATTCTTGCCAAATGATCGGAGGCATTATCTGGCGGTTATGAGAGGTTCCATGTGTAAACTGTTTGAGTAATTATTTTTTATTATTTCAGTACATGCAATACGATCGGCTCCGTTTGATTGAGCCTTGATCGCACAGACATTTTTCATTTTCAGTACATGCAATACGATCGGCTCCGTTTGATTGAGCCTTGATCGCACAGACATCTTCATTTTCAGTACATGCAATACGATCTTGTGGTTGTTGTGT
Organism: Scalesia atractyloides; assembly: GCA_947069175.1. Taxonomy (NCBI): domain Eukaryota; kingdom Viridiplantae; phylum Streptophyta; class Magnoliopsida; order Asterales; family Asteraceae; genus Scalesia; species Scalesia atractyloides. The sequence continues at coordinate 34,936,024 of CAMTDV010001634.1, forward strand.
TTGTTGTAGAGTCACATAGAACTAATCATAACTTGCGGATAAAGTCAATGAAAATTTGACGAGAATATGGTGGATACGCCGCTGGTACTTCCTAATATAAAGTATTCTTGTCAAAGGATCGGAGGCATTATCAGGCGGTTATGAGAGGTTCCATGTATAAACTGGGTTGAGTGATTATTGTTTATTATTTTCAGTACATGCAATACGATCGGCTCCATTTGATTGAGCCTTGATCGCACAGACATTTTTCATTTTCAGTATCTTGTGGTTGTTGTGTTTGTTGTAGAGTCACATAGAACTAATCATAACTTGTGGATAAAGTCAATGAAAATTTGACAAGAATATGGTGGATACGCCGCTGGTACTTCCTATATATAAGTATTCTTGTCAAAGGATCGGAGGCATTATCAGGCGGTTATGAGAAGTTCCATGTATAAACTGTTTGAGTGATTATTGTTTATTTTTTCAGTACATGCAATACGATCGGCTCCGTTTGATTGAGCCTTGATCGCACAGACATTTTTCATTTTCAGTACATGCAATACGATCGGCTCCGTTTGATTGAGCCTTGATCGCACAGACATTTTTCATTTTCAGTATCTTGTGGTTGTTGTGTTTGTTGTAGAGTCACATAGAACTAATCTAACTTGTGGATAAAGTCAATGAAAATTTGACAAGAATATGGTGGATACGCCGCTGGTACTTCCTATATATAAGTATTCTTGTCAAAGGATCAGAGGCATTGTCAGGCGGCTATGAGAAGTTCTATGTAGGATTTAGTAGTTTCTTGGTAACTAATCATAACTTGCGGATAAAACCAACGAAAATTTGACAAGAATATGGTGGATACGCCGCTGGTACTTCCTATATATAAGTATTCTTGCCAAAGGATCAGAGGCATTATCAGGCGGTTATGAGAAGTTCCATGTAGGATTTAGTATTGTCTTGGTTGAAATTTGTGTTACATTTATATCATCTCACCATTTAAAGAAATTGGATTGTGTTCCATTTCAACATAAACTAACCTCTCCATCATAACAAACGAGAGAGGAACTGTCACCATTCAAACATATATGATATCAGAATGTGGATTCAAATATTGGTTGTTGTGTTATTTATGTTCTAGAGTTACATCATAGGACCAATCATAACTTACTGATAAAACCAATGAAAATTTGACAAGAATATGGTGGATACGCCGCTGGTACTTCCTATATATAAGTATTCTTGTCAAAGGATCAGAGGCATTGTCAGACGGTTATGAGAAAGTTCTATGTAGGATTTAGTAATTTCTTGGTACATTAGTTGTTGTGTTTATTTATGTTCTAGAGTCATATCATAGAACCAATCATAACTTACTGATAAAACCAATGAAAATTTGACAAGAATATGGTGGATACGCCGCTGGTACTTCCTATATATAAGTATTCTTGTCAAAGGATCAGAGGTATTGTTAGACGGTTATGAGAAGTTCCATGTAGGTTGTAGTATTAGAAGTTTTGCTTTAGGATATAACCATATCCTTCCAAACATATCAAAACTCTTACGCATGATATCATATTTAGCGAATCAACTCTGCTTATCAATATTTTACCGTAGGCAACAAAAAGCGATTCCTGTAACAGGGTACTTAACCCTTACAAGGGACGTTACCGCCTCAAACAAAATTTAAACTCTTACTCTTTTTCTAAGTATGTAACTGTCAAACTAAACACCATCATTCTTTTTAGTCAAATATATCACTACTTAAATTTCGGGACGAAATTTCTAAAAAGCAGGGGATACTGTAACATCCGTCAAAAAACGGATTTACCAAACCCGCTCCGTTTATTAACCGAACGATCAGTTAAAAATTTCGTTGCGTTTTTATTGCCCAAAATAATTTTAAACGATACATAATTAATAAATATATTGGAATATATAATTTATATTTGAAAAAGTATTAAAAATAGTGATTTAAAATAAAAAATTGCTGCTGGGTTTCGAACCCGGGTCAGTCAACCGGTTACAAGCAAAGACTTAACACTTAACCATCCAACCACTGCGCCACTTATGTTTCTTGTTAATAAATGAAACAATTAATTCATAACATGAATCTAAATTTCAAAACCGACGCGCCTATTTGCAGTCGTCGGAAATCCCGACTATCTCGCCAAGATTCGACGGTTTCTTCAGTTTTAACGTAAACATTCACTACTACATCGGTTATAACCGACGCCTGAACCCGCGACGCAAGTCATAACCGCCGGAAAACGTAATGACCGACGAATCAAGACGGAAATCGGACCAAATTCATCGATGTCCCGCCCTATAAATACCTCCTCAAACCTCTGCTAGCTTTTTCGCTCACCATCACACCTTTACCCGACATAATTCCACTCGCCGGAAAAGTTCTGCACCTCGCCGGAAAACCGAGCCCTTCACTTCTGAGCCTTACTGAACCCCCAGAGCTTATACCGAAGTCACCCACATTTATCTCAAGCTCGTTGAAGACTCTCTGCCGCAAGAGATACGTCGCCGGAAGTTTCTGCTGTCACCGGAGTTTCGCCGGAGAAACAGAGGAGTCCAGTTCGGTATACCTTACGCCTAATCCTTCATTCTTTTTATTTAATCTCGCATGTAATTAACCACCAGACACTAACGAACTTGATTAAATCTTCGAACCATTCGGACTTCCGATTCTGGTTAAATCCAACGAAGAAGACGAAGTTTTTCTGTTGTCTATAAGTTTAATTTAAATCAAGATATAACTCGGGTTAGACACACAGTCCAGCGGTGGACTGTGTGCAAATTAAACACGCTCACGTCCCGAGTTCGATTCTTGTCCCGCGCATGCTTACCTTGATAAAAATGTTCTTTTTTTACTAAACCGGATTCATTTCACATAGATGTTAAATTTAATAAAAACCGGAATAATAACCAAGATAGACACACAGTCCAGTGGTGGACTGTGTGTTAACCTAAACCACAGGTCCCGGGTTCGAGACCTGTGGAGGACGCCGGTTCGATACATTAAAATCGTTTTTAAAAATAAATGATTTTCAGTTTAATTCAATTAGTATATAAATATAATTAAAAACAGAATATTTCGGGTTATACACGTAGCTCAGTTGGTAGAGCTGCGTGCACGCGTACGGGAGGTCTCGGGTTCGAGCCTCACCCGGCGCAAACAATTTCAAAGCCTGACCGGTCAACAGGTCAACAAGTCAACGGTCAACGGTCAACTGTCGCAAAAAGTCAACTTTTTTTTTATTATTTTCATTTATTTATTTTATTTAAAAATCAATTAAAAATACTTAAAAATAACATTTTTAAGGTTAGAAAATAGCCTTAAATCACAAAAATATATTCAATCATCCTACTAAAATTGATTAATAAAATCCCATTATTTACCAAACCATTATGTTATTATTTAGGTTAGATTCACTCGTGGTTAAATCCGACTTCGTGCGTATTCATCATCATCAACCGAATGCACCCAATGTGAGTGAATCTTACAACTCCATTTTTTAATTACACGTTTTGGGGTGTGTCATGTGTCACGAAATTAACTCGTTTATTTAAACTGGTGCCATACCATATTGTGATCTAAACTTAGATTGTATACATTGTTTGTAGTTATGTATTTCATATTGTCAATTTATATGCAATTCATTCATTAGGCCCATCAGTTCCTCGTGTGAGACGAGTTGAGCAACGCGTGCCTCAAAACAAATCCATTATTGTTCGTGTGTGTATTATTTAGTTTATATTGTTTGTAGATACGTATTTCATATTGTCAAGTTTATGCAATTCATTCATTAGGCCCATCAGTTCCTCGTGAGAGACGAGTTGAGCAACGCGTGCCTCAAAACGATCTATTATTGTTCATGTGTGTATTATTTAATATTAAATTGATTGGTGAATAAGTTTACATCTATTTTTACTCATGTGTGGTTGTGCACTTTATTTTATAATCAATTAAATAAACTTGTTCAAATGTTTTCCATAGGATTCACTCGCCAACTTTTTGTTGATCCAAAAACCCTTTTTACACATGATACAGGTGAACAGGATGAAGCAAGGAAAACATAGGAAATGCCTTAGAAGAAAACAATGAAGCCTAGATTGATGTTAGGACATGATGTAATAATGATTGTATAATTCCCTTTAAAATTGTATTAATGAATATGAAACGTTATAATAAATGTCATGAGCTTTGATGATAACCCAATCATGCCCCGATCACCTTTTCCGCTGCGGGTCGGGGTGTGACAGTAGCCCCGCCCAACGCCGGGTCTGAAACCCCCGCCCAACGGGCCACACTGAAACCCAAGCCCACCCGGGGTGGTGCCTTGAACGTTACCCCCAACCCACGCTAAAACCCCCGCACCATACCCCATAGTCTTATATTTAGAACTACTTTTCATACTACCTTTTTAAACTGGTGCACATAAACCGAGCCGCTCATTTTATATATGAGATGTGATGTAGAAGTATGGCTTAAAAGAATTTGAAGTTTAAAAAGAAACTTTAATAAATGGGTGTTAACCTAAAGTCCTAAACTTATATGTCCAGGCACCATAGAGGTTATTGTTTTACTCACGAGCTGAAGAGCTTGAACTTGGAAATTAGTAGTAACGAGTAATGAGTCGAACTCAAGTTTTAGAAATAATTCTTGAGACACATCAAATTTGAGTTTTAACTAGTTAAACAAAACAAATCAAACCAAAGCTTATTTAAACTTGCATACAACTCAATTAAACATCCTTGTCGATCAGGGTTTAGTTGCTTCAAGTGTTTACTTTCATCAAAGTGGTGTGAGTTTGAGTCTCACAAACTAAACATTAGGTGAATTTTCGAACTAGATATTATCCTCACAACCCTAACTTGCAAGTTGTTAGCGAATTACCGCGTAACTCAAAATGGCTCATTCTCCTAATTGTGATAAATGGATTAGGATGGATATGTAACGACTGTATTTACGTGTGCAAATGAGAATTCAGTTTAGTTTTTTTCCTTTAACCATAACCGCTAGCTTCGGTTATGGATTTTTCTTAATCATAATCATAATCGGATTTCGATTTCGGGTAATCAGTTATACGCTCGGTTACGGTTTGATTTTGGTTAATTTTAGTTAATTAACGCTAGACGAGGAACCCGACCTATTTTCTAGAATTGATCTTCTAAAAGCAATACTTTCTCAGATTATGAAACTAAAAGGATAAAAAGGAAAAAAAACAAATTAATTTGTAGAATGCTAAATATCAAATTTTTTGCTCAAAAATGTGAAAAATAGATAAAAATGAGAGAACATTATTCAACTATATAGTTTCAAAGATTACATGTACATCTTACATCTGAATTTCCTTCTTAAAGATTAGAGATATACCAAATTCCTTGCAACTTGAGATTACATTTAGTTATGAGCGTAGGAGTTGTTAATTCAAGTAAAAATTCGGTTATGAAATTATCAATCTTAGGTGCAATATTAATTACAAAAATGATCATCATTAAGACCATAGGTAATGGAGCATTATATGGGCATGAAAAGTTTTGATAATGCCCACATACCATCCCCATGGGCATTATAGAGGCATGAAGAGGTTGGAGAATTTCCAGAACAATGCCCAATGAGAAGAGAAAAAAAGGAAAGTAATCAATGAAATGACATTAGTGAGGGCATTAATCATAACAAACTTTTTGAATGAGCTTTATGACGATATAAGGATGATGTGGTGAAAATATCCCTTATGAGGCATTAACCTTTACATATGGTCTAATAGAAAAGTCAATACTAGAAATTGTATTTATCCAAAATTTACAATAAGTTGCAATTAAGATAGGTAACGAATCTATGTTTTATTATTATTATTTATTATTATTATTTTATTATTATAGACTGGATACATATAACAATTCAAATTCAAAATTTCTTTTTATACTTATCATTATTATTCGAATACAATGCTAGAAATTTAATTTACACGTTTAAATTTACGTGAATTCGTAAATAATTTTTTTACACATGTGTAAATTTGTCATTTACACATGTGTAAATTTGTTATATCTAATAAGAGTGATTTTCAGGGTAGAAATGAATTATTTGATGTTGTAAATTCTTATTTTGATGTTAATTTTAATTACATTGAGGTTTGTATTAAAAAAATGGTTTTGATTGGTTTTTTCATTCGTTCTCACTGTTCTCGTAATATTTAGCGTTCTTAAGATAACCTTCCCCTATTATATATATAATATATATATATATATATATATTAATTCTTTTCGGTTCGGTTCAGTTCAATTATGACACACCCTTCACCGTATCTATCCGATTGATTGGTTAATGAAATAGCATTAACGATAACCGTCGGTTAATTTCGTATATCGGTTAATTCAGTTTGATGACGATTCGGTTATCAGCTTTTCTGGTTACGGTTTGCTCACCCTTAATTTACTTGTAAGTAAATATAGAGGGTCTAAGCTCGCATGTTGGTTACACTTTGATAATTCATTAATTATGATATAACCAGATATGACATTTAGGGTTAGTCTTTATAAACTCTGTTAGGATTTACATTGTAATCAAGTTATTTGAGTAGTTTTATTGATCTAATAATATTGTGGGGATTAGCCATAATGTTATATTCATTTGAGTATCGATTGAGACTTGAATTAGTATCAGATCCTAGTTCAAGATCAAGAACATGAATTGGTGTTAGTAGAAAATTGTGAACAACGTTTTCATGGAACCTGGAACCGTATGAAAGTCGAATCAAAGATGGCAGAGACAACGACACCGCCTAGATAACAAAAGAAATGAGTTATTATGTGAATACAGTGGGCTTGTATGACTCTCCTACGCAGAGGAGTTTTACACAGAGCATTCTAACAGAACAATGCTACAAAGAATCTCGAGCAGGTTCTGACCAAGAAATCAACACGAGTCTTGATCCCTCCAAAGACATTTAGAAACTACTGTCACATCCCAACCGATGGCGGAAACATCAAGGCGGGACGAAAGAGATTGCTCATTGCTCATAATACTAATTGCGACAATATTTAATTAAACCGGATTTCATTTCATAAGTAAAATATTCGAGTACAATACATGGAAATTCAAGTACAACAATAATCAAGGAAAAATTTGTTACAACAATTATAAACCTAACGTCTATGTGTATATCTAGTCATCAACACCACTCCAATTTCATGGCATCATCTTCATCAACCTGTAACATGTTTTAAAATAGAGTTCAATGCAAAAGCAAAGGCGAGTACACAAGTTTGGTGAATACATAGCATAGGTATAAAATGTATAACTCGAATCCACATGGTAATTGTAAGCAAAGACTATACTAATCATGCACTACTAGATCAAACCCGAGTTTCCAAAAAAGTTTACGAGATTGAACTTCCCTCGTCGCAAAACTACAAGGCTAAAATGAGTATGATAATCTTAACATAACCCTGACGGGTGGTGTGCTACTCCTATAGCGCTATATATGTCAAGTTGGGCTAGCTAAGTGAATGATCAAGCATGTATAATTCTAGCATGTATCTAAGCATAACAAGCATCATGTATTAAGGATTGAGTATGTAAAAGCATGAATTTGTGATAAGTGTATTTTGTTAAGTAAACATGTTACAACCCAAAAAGTGAGAAAGCGGTAAATGGGTCGAGTGTACTCACGGTTTCGCAAAAGTATTCCAATTAGAGAAATCCGCGAGCTTGTTTGTAGATTAGGGTTTGGCACCTTGTCCTTCTACAAGAAGAACATAGGTATGAGTAACGAGTTTTAACAAAGATTCGGATTATGGAGCATGATTACGGAATAAAGAATAATAAAGTAATAAGATATATAAAAATAGTCACTAGGTATAGCAATCGTTTTTGACACTATGATAACCCTTATGGGTTTGATGTGATTTCATAGGTTCGGGACCTGTTAGAATCGTAACGAGGAACTACACACTTTAGTGATAAAACTTATTAACTTGATAGGTGATTATGTATTCATTATCAAGGTTTCGGTTTGATATATTATAGAGTCCATAGATTTATATATAGTTATATAGTCATGTAGGAGGTGGGAGGATGAACCATCCACTTTGGAACCTCTCGGTGTCATGTAAGTCAAGTAGGGGGGGGGGATTAACCATCCACTTTGGAACTTCAATTGGATTCACCACTACACAAGTGCCATAGACACAAGGAGGGTCATGAACATAGAATTTCATAAACTAAACCAAATAAAGAATTCTTCACTAAAGCTTCATATCAACCGAGTAAGCAAACTAGGGTCGTGCATCCCGTACATACTTCGTTGGGGACGTGGCGTTGCCTTGTTACTCTATGAAGGTAGAATAGGCCTTAGTGGTATAGGAAATCATCAAGTTTTGAGTGGAATTTTATGTAGGATAGCCCAAGCTAACCTTGTAGTCTCACTAACATCAAGTTTAAGACTTGGCAACACTTGTGACTAAGAGCCCTTTGAAAATAGAAGTTTAGGGTGTTAGAACAGCCCTTAATTCATATAAACAAGCTTGGTTAGGCTTCCTTAATCATAAGTGTGATTAGGAGCACAAGAACTCAAGTTTGTTGAAGGTAAAACATAAGTTTTAAAAAGATTTGTTCAAAACAGAAAGTTTGGAGCCCTTTTCGGGGAACTTCCAGGTCTGGATTCTCCAAGGAGAGACCATGGAATCATATCCAAGGTTAGTCCAAGTAAGTAGGAGAAAGAATCAAGTAAATCAGCCAAGAAATGAGTAGTTATACTCACTTTTGTAAGAGGTGCTGAATCTGCTCGAACTCTTGATCTCAGCCGTGATTTGGAGTGTTTGAGAGTGAATGGGGAGTGTTTAGAAAGTGAAAAATGATTGGAGGAGGCTTGAGTTATATAGGGTATGGATTAGGGTTTCATTGGGTTTGGCCTTGGGGAGTGTTTAGTAGGGTTAATCATTGAAACGTGTCCACCAACATCAGCCCAAAGCTGGTTGCTGATTTTGCCAGCCATTTTTATTATTATTTTTTTACATTATAATGTGTATAATTGCTGATTATATTAAGTAGTAATTATGTGTCAATGTGTATGGAACATGTAATAAGCCATATGATGCATATAAGACATGAAAATCAATTGTTTTCTAACATATAAACCTAGGTTCTTTTGTTGTTGAAAAAAAAGAAACATATGTGATGCATTGTAAAGTGTTTCATTCAGTATCAAATAAGTATAAGAAATTAGAGTTAAGCCTCAAAATCGAATAACCTAGTGTCTTGCATGTATGGAAACATTTAAGACTTACGAATACACGTTAGTTATTTACAAGTTAAATTCACGTTTTATGGAAGTTGTGAATCGCGTATCAAACGAATGGATGTATCATTGTATAAACGATGTATAAAAGCTCATTTTATTATGATCAAAGACTCGAATTTACAATGGCTTGAAATAGAATACGATTTACAAAGGAAACAAGTTTGCGAAAATAGAATTACAAGACATGTTTTCTAATTAAGGAAAGTACGAAAAAAAACAGGGCGTTACAGTCTCCCCTCCTTTAGGAAATTTCATCCCGAAATTTAGGCAGATGCAATGAAGAGATGTGGATACTTAGTATTCATATCACTCTCGATTTCCCAAGTAAACTCAGCGCCACGTTTTCCTTCCCATCGAACCTTGACGATAGGAATTCGACTGCGCCTCAATTGCTTGACTCCTTGGTCCATGATTTCGACAGGTTTCTCCACAAAGTGCAAGGTTTTATTATTTGAAGATATTCGAGTGGGACTTGAAGTCCTTCTTCAGCTAGGCATTTCTTCAAGTTTGAAACGTGGAAGACACGATGAATGTTGTTGAGTTATTCAGGTAGGTCCAGTCGATACGCAACTTTGCCAATCCTTTCGAGAATCTTGAAAGGACCTACGTAGCGAGGTGCGAGTTTGCCTTTCTTACCAAATCGAACAACACTCTTCCAAGGGGATACCTTGAGAAGTACATGATCACCAATATTAAATTCCAAAGGTTTGCGTCTCTTGTCTGCGTAACTCTTTTGAGGACTTCGAGCTTTGAGGAGGTTATCACGGATTTGCGGGATTTTGTCCGTCGTCTCTTGTATTAATTAGGGACCGGTGATCTGAACGTCTCTAATCTCGTGCCAACAAATAGGCGAACGACACTTACGACCATATAATGCTTCAAATGGAGCCATTTGAATACTGGCGTGATAACTATTATTGTACGAGAATTCTACCAAAGGTAAGTACGAATCCCAATTGCCGCCAAAATCGATTACGCAAGAACGAAGCATATCTTCCAAAGTTTGGATTGCACGCTCGGTTTGACCATCAGACTGAGGATGAAAAGCGGTGCAAAGGTTAAGATGAGTGCCAAGGGCGGATTGAAATGTTTGCTAAAGGCGGAGGTGAAACGAGCGTCGCGATCAGAGATAATATCGAGAGGAGTACCATGACGACTGATGAGTTCATCCGTGTAGATACGGCCAATTTCTCGACTTTGTAATCTTCACGAATGGCGAGGAAATGAGCGGATTTGGTCAATCGGTCAAGGATAACCTAAATGCTGTCATGACAAGACAAAGTACGAGGCAATTTAGTGATAAAATCCATGGCAATGCTCTCCCATTTCCAGACAAGGACTTCTGGTTGTTCGAGCAAACCAGAGGGACGTTGATGTTCGGCCTTGGATTTGGAACATGTAAGACACTTTGAGACGTAAAGGGCGATATCTTTCTTCATCCCAGGCCTCCAATAAGATGCTCGAAGATCATGATACATCTTGTTGGCGCCACAATGAATGGAGTATCGGGATTTGTGGGCTTCGTCCATCAAGGTGTTTCGGAGGTTGAGGCAATTGGGAATCCAAATGCAATTATGGTAGTAAAGAATACCATTGAGCTTAGCTTCGAGTGGGTTTTCGACTCCACAATTTAACTCGTTAGCGAGGTTACCCTCGTTGATGACGGCAAATTGTGCTTGGCGAATTAACTCGTTAAGTTTTTCCATGATTTGGTAGCAACGAACACTCTTAACATGAGTCTTATGACTGAGTGCATCGGCCACGACAATCGCCTTACCAGGGTGGTAGTGAATATCACAGTCGTAGTCGTTTAACAATTCTACCCAACGACGTTGACGCATGTTGAGTTCCTTTTGATCAAAGATATGTTGGAGGTTTTGTGGTCGGTGAAGACCGTACACTTTGTACCATAAAGGTAGCGTCGCCAAATCTTTAATGCAAAAACAACTGCACCAAGTTCAAGGTCGTGAGTAGTATAGTTTTTCTATTTGAGTTGTCTTGACGCGTAAGCGATAACCTTCTCTCGTTGCATAAGAACGCAACCAAGACCTTGGTTGGAAGCATCGCAATACATGACGAAATCATCGTTTCCATCGGGAAGGGTAAGGATAGGAACATTACAAAGCATGTCCTTGAGAGTTTGGAAAGACTCATTTTGTTCGGGACCCCAAACAAAAGGTTTATCCTTTTGGGTCAAAGACGTTAAAGGAACGACAATTTTGGAGAAGTTCGAGATGAAGCGGCGATATTACCCAGCTAGGCCAAGGAACGAACGAATTTCAGAAAGCGATTTAGGTGCAATCCAATTCTTCACAGCTTCTATCTTTGCGGGGTCAACGTGAATACCGAGTTCGTTGACGGTGTGACCAAGGAATTGAACCTCTTTTAGCCAAAAATCACACTTGGATAATTTGGCATAAAGACGTTTGGTTCACAAAAGCTGAAGGATAAGTTTCAAATGTCGCCCATGTTCTTCTTTCGTCTTGGAGTAGATGAGAATATCGTCGATGAATACGATTACGAATTGATCGAGAAAAGGCTTACACACGCGGTTCATGAGATCTGTGAACACTGCAGGCGCGTTAGTCAAACCAAAAGGCATGACCACGAACTCGTAATGTCCATAACGTGTGCAGAAAGCAGTTTAGGTACATCTCCCTCGAAAACTCAAAGTTGATGATAGCCAGAACGGAGATCGATTTTCGAGAAGTCACACCTTGAAGTTGATCAAAGATATCGTCAATGCGAGGAAGAGGATATCGGTTTTTGACTATAAGTTTGTTGAGTTCACGATAGTCAATACACATCCGAAAGGATCCATCTTTCTTCTTGACGAATAGAACGGGAGCGCACCAAGTAGAAGTACTAGGGCGTATAAAGCCTTTATCAAGAAGTTCTTGAAGTTTGCTTGATAGCTCTTGTATTTCCGTGGGTGCTAAACGCTAGGGAGCTTTCGCAACAGGAGTTGCGCCAGGGATGAGGTCACTACGAAAGTCAACGGATCGAAGAGGCGGAGGACCAGGAAGATCCTTAGGAAAAACATCAGGATATTGACAAACGATAGGAACATCACTTATGCCACACACGTGGGCTAGAAAGGCAAACTACTCCTTGCATAAGTACTTGTGCACTTGAATACACGACATAAGCTTGAGACCTTTAGAAGGTTTCTCACCATAGACGTGCAACGAATCGTTGTTAGGAAGAGGAAGGCGAATGAACTTTTCGGAACAAACAACTTCAGCATGAACCCGCCTAAGCCAATCCATGCCTACTATGATATCGAAGCTTCCCAATGGCATGGGAGATGACCGTTAAGATTTAAGGAGCAATTAGAAAGGACAAAATCAACGGTGATGGATTTTCCGTTAGCGACTTCGACAGTGAAAGGATTAGGCAATTTGGAGCGTTCGCACTTAAGTAAAGGTTCAAATTCGACAGACACAAAACTTTTATCGGCACCAGTATCAATCAGACATGAAGCATAAATATGGTTGACAAGGAACGTACCAGTGATGACGTCATTGGAGTTTTGAGCCTGAGCGGCGGTAAGCATGAAATCTCGTCTTCTGTTGAAGTTGAGGCTGCTGGTTGAGTAGAGGACAAACATTAGCGAGATGATTGATATCGCCACATTTGTAACACGCTCGCACAGGAGCATTTTGACGCTACGGTTGATGCTGGTTAGGGTTAGGGTTAGGCATGATGGCTTGATTGTTTGGGGTAGGCGACAATGGCTAGTGAAATGCCCCATCCTGTTACACTTGGCGCATTTTCGACACGGGGTGGATGGGAGATGGTTGTAGGTGCACCGTTCACATTTAGGCCAAGTACCGGTGTAGTTTCGTTTGGGTGGGTCGGTGTTTTGGGTAGAGGAGACAACGTTTAGCGGTGAAGGGGCAAGTGGAGTAACAACCGGATGTTCTAAACAGAAACCTTCCACTTCTTGTTCCTGTTGTTTTGTTTCTTGGCTTGGGAGGGAGGTGATTCAGTAGTGGTGGTGGCTTAGTGTGCATGCTATGTGGAGACCTTATCGTAGGCCCCATGACGAAGGCAATTGTGGTTCATTTCAATTGTGATGCTATAAGCATCTTCAAGGGTTTTGGGGCTAGCGGCGGCGACATGGTTTGTTAGTACAGATGAGAGGCAGCGAATGAGTTTGGCGATAGCCTTAGGTACGGTATCCACTTACCCAGGGCAAAGGATACTCAATTTTTTGAAGCGCGCGATCAGTCCTTTGGCGTCGATCCCTTGTTGAGTGAGATTCTAGAATTCGTTTTCGAGTTTCTGGGTCTCGTGGGAGGACAAAACTGTTCCTTCATGAGCTGCCTTAGCTCTTCCCAAGGTAACTCGTGGGCTGCTTCATTGCCACGCTTGTTTCTTTCGGTGGTCCACCACTCGAGGGCTCTATCACAAAAGACCCATGTGGCGTTCAAGGTTCGGAGCTCATCAGGGCATCCGCTTTGCAAAAGGTGAGTTCGATCGCGTCGAACCAGTTCATCATGGTGGTAGCGCCATCATTACCAGTGAATTCCATTGGCTTACAAGCCATGAACTGTTTGAACTGGAACGTTGCTTTGGGAGGGTCCACATTTGAGTCAACGGAGGATTTGGGGGTTTCATGGATGGTTTGGATTTGGGCCACTATGTTTGGGATGATTTTAGCCATCTACTTGGCTATTTGCTCCGTGACTAATCCTACCAATTCCTGCTTAGAGATAGAGTCTCCTTGGTTGTTTGAACCCCTCTTGGAGCCCTTGGATTTCTTGGAAGAACTTGGAGAAGACATCTAGGGTTAAAATAGAAAGGAAAAGGATGAGACTTGATCCTAATGTAAAAATAAGTTTTGCATGCATAAGCATGTGTAATTCACGTATTTTGCATGTATTTGAAGAGTATTTAATGAGTATTCAACAAGTATAACCACGTATGAATGCGTATAACGAGTATAAATTTAGTTTGTTCACGAGGATTATTATCGTTTTTGATTGCGGGAGACGTGCGAATTGTGTAACGGTTCGAAACGAACGAGGTAACAAGTATAAAATCACATAAAAATTGAGAATAACATAAAAGATTGGCTCAATAAAACATGAGATTGTTTCGGGTAGAGAAACGCCGACTATTCCAAAGTGATTCGTTAGATCTTTCGAGTTAGGGAACATGCTTTGGCCTAATAGGTAAAATGCTCTCGTCGAGAAGCGATTAACGGCATTTTACCCTTCCAGTTACTACATGTCCCCAGTCGATCGAAAATCCAAGACTTTGGCGAGATTGAAAATCGAGGAATGGGACTTAATCGACAAGGTGCGGGTTTCACCCCTAACTTAACGATTTCGTACCCTAAGTGTGGTTGTTTCTTACTAAAACGAGGAGCATATTCCGACTCTTTTGTAAGATCCACTAGAGTATGAAATGGAAGTTTTCCATCAAGATGTGGATATCACTCCTAACTTGATGGTATAACTTCGTGAAAATCGAATACTTGGAATGAGGGATTCACCAAAAATTGTAAGTCATTGGTCCTATTTTGGTGCAAATCGTCTCGTTTGCATCATGAGTGTCTTCAAGTCTTCAAGTGTATTGTGTAAATGTCTTAGGAAAGACATTATGTAAGTTTTAAGACCAAAAGATAAGGAAGAAGCAATGAAGGAAGAACAAAGTTTTAAGCATAGCATAGGAATGGGGACACATAAACTATAGACTAGGTCGAACATGGCAATTCTACCTAATTCCCTATAGTTATGGCTCTGATACCAATCTATCACACCCCAACCGATGGCGGAAACATCAAGGCGGGACGAAAGAGATTGCTCATAATACTAATTGCGACAATATTTAATTAAACCGGATTTCATTTCATAAGTAAATATTCGAGTACAATACATGGAAATTCAAATACAACAATAATCAAGGCAAAATTTGATACAACAATTATAAACCTAACGTCTATGTGTGTATCTAGTCATCAACACTATCCATTTCATGGCATCATCTTCATCAACCTGTAACATGTTTTAAAATAGAGTTCAATGCAAAAGCAAATGCGAGTACACAAGTTTGGTGAATACATAGCATAGGTATAAAATGTATAACTCGAATTCACATGGTAATTGTAAGCAAAGATTATACTAATCATGCACTACTAGATCAAACCCGAGTTTCCACAAAAGTTTTCGAGATCGAGCTTCCCTCGTCGCAAAAGCGACAAGGCTAAAATGAGTATGATAATCTTAACATAACCTTGACAAGTGGTGTGCTACTCCTATAGCTCTATATATGTCAAGTTGGGCTAGCTAAGTTAATGATCAAGCATGTATAATTCTAGCATGTATCTAAGCATAACAAGCATCATGTATTAAGGATTGAGTATGTAAAAGCGTGAATTTGTGATAAGTGTATTTTGTTAAGTAAACATGTTACAACCCAAAAAGTGAGAAAGCGGTAAATGGGTCGAGTGTACTCACGGTTTCGCAAAAGTATTCCAACTAGAGAAATCCATGAGCTTGTTTGTAGATTAGGGTTTGGCACCTTGTCCTTCTACAAGAAGAACATAGGTATGAGTAACGAGTTTTAACGGAAGATTCGGTTATCGAGCATGATTACAGAATAAAGAATAATAAAGTATTAAGATATATAAAATAGTCACTAGGTATAGCACTCGTTTTTGACACATGATAACCCTTATGTGTTTGATGTGATTTCATAGGTTCGGGACCTATTAGAATCGTAACGAGGAACTACACCTTTAGTGATAAAACTTATTAACTTGATAGGTGATTATGTATTCATTATCAAGGTTTCGGTTTGATATATTATAGAGTCCATAGATTTATATATAGTTATATAGTCATGTAGGAGGTGGGAGGATGAACCATCCACTTTGGAACCTCTTGGTGTCATGTAAGTCAAGTAGGAGGGGGGAGGATTAACCATCCACTTTGGAACCTCGATTGGATTCACCACTACACAAGTGCCATAGACACAAGGAGGGTCATGAACATAGAATTACATAAACTACACCAAATAAAGAATTCTTCACTAAAGCTTCATATCAACCGAGTAAGCAAACTAGGGTCATGCATCCCGTACATCCTTTGTTGGGGACGTGGCGTAGCCTTGTTACTCTATGAAGGTCGAATAGGCCTTAGTGGTATAGGAAATCATCAAGTTTTGAGTGGACTTTTATGTAGGATAGCCGAAGCTAACCTTGTAGTCTCACTAACATCAAGTTCAAGACTTGGCAACACTTGTGAGCTAAGAGCCCTTTGAAAATAGAAAGTTTAGGGTGTTAGAACAGCCCTTAGTTCATATAAACAAGCTTGGTTAGGCTTCCTGAATCATAAGTGTGATTAGGAGCACAAGAACTCAAGTTTGTTGAAGGTAAAACATAAGTTTTAAAAAGATTTGTTCAAAACAGAAAGTTTGGATCCCTTTTCGGGGAACTTCCAGGTCTGGATTCTCCAAGGAGAGACCATGGTATCATACCCAAGGTTAATCCAAGTAAGTAGGAGAAAGAATCAAGTAAATCAGCCAAGAAATGAGTGAGTTATACTCACTTTTGTAAGAGGTGTTGAATCTGCTCGAACTCTTGATCTCAGCCGCGATTTGGAGTGTTTGAGAGTGAATGGGGAGTGTTTAGAAAGTGAAAAATTCTTGGAGGAGGCTTGGTTTATATAGGGGATGGATTAGGGTTTCATTGGGTTTGGCATTGGGGAGTGTTTAGTAGGGTTAATCCTTGAAAAAATGTCCACCAACATCAGCCCAAAGTTGGTTGCTGAATCTTTTTATTATTATTTTTTACATTATAATGTGTATAATTGCTGATTATATTAAGTAATAATTATGTGTCAATGTGTATGGAACATGTAATAAGCCATATGATGCATATAAGACATGAAAATCAACTGTTTTCTAACATATAAACCTAGGTTCTTTTGTTGTTGAAAAAAAAGAAACGCATGTGATGCATTTTAAAGTGTTTCATTAAGTATCAAATAAGTATAAGTAATTAGAGTTAAGCCTTAAAATCAAATAACTTGGTGTCTTGCATGTATGGAAACATTTAAGACTTACGAATCCATGTTACTTGTTTACAAGTTAAATTCCGTTTTATGAAAGTTATGAATCGCGTATCAAACGAATGGATGTATCATTGTATAAACGATGTATAAAAGCTTCATTTCGTTATGATCAAAGACTCAGATTTACAATAGCTGGAAACAGAATACGATTTACAAAGGAAACAAGTTTCCGAAAATAGAATTACAAGACATGTTTTCTAATTAAGGAAAGTACAAAAAATAGGGCGTTACAACTACTAGTTTAATGTGGGAAGTATAGTACTGGTGTTAACATTCAGCAACAAGCCAAGGAATTATGATGAGGTGAAATCGAGTGATGAATGTAAAAAAGTACTAGGGGATGAAATAGAACTAATCAAGAAAAACAAGACATGGGTGTTAATGCAACTGCCGTAAGGGCAAAAGTCATTGGGTTGAAACGCGTGTTTAAGGAAACATAAATGGCGATGGGTTAATAATAAACACAAAGCTCGACTTGCTGCAAAGGGATACGTGCAACAACCTCAGACTGACTTTAAGAACTATTTGCTCCGGTAATTCGCCTAGAGACGATACGTTTGTTGATTGCTCTTGTAGTTGCAAACGAGTGGAACACCCACCGCTTGGATGTAAAAACTGGAAGGATTTGAAAACCGAAAGAAAAGAACAAAGTATACGGAAAGCTTTGTATGATCTAAGGCAAGCTACAAGGGCATTGGACACAAAGTTGGATGACATACTAAGAGATATGGGGTTTTGCCAATGTTTACAAGAAAAGGCCATTTATCGTAAGGTGGTAGAAAAGCAGTTCTAATTCTTGTAGTATATATTGATGATTTGTTCATGACATGAACGAACACTAATTTGATTCTCGAGTTCATGGAGAACATGGCATGAAAATTTGAAATGTCCGACCTGGGTAAGTTAACCTATTTTCTAGGAATCAAAGTTTCACAAACCGAAGATAGGCATAAAGATAAACCTAGAAAGTTACACCTTGAAGATCTTGAAAGAAGTCGGTATGAATAATAGTAATCCAACTTAAAGTCCAATGGAACCGGAATTTAAGTTATTGAAGAATGAAGATGGTGCCGAATGTAGATGCCACACATTTTCGGAAGGTGGTGGGATGTTTGCATTACCTCCTAAACACATGCCCTAATCTAGTGTACTCGCTGGGGCCTATGAGTCGTTAAATGCAAACCCAATGGATCGCATTCATCCACAATCAAGAGTATACTTCGTTATCTTCGGGAAACGACGTGTCTTGGGATAAAGTAGAAACGAATGGCTAATTGAAGTTGGTGAGTTATATTAATAGTGGTTACAATGTTGATAAAGATGATGGAAGAAGCACCAATGGTCACATTTTTTATCTTGGGTCTTCAATAATCACATGGTGTTCACAGAAACAACCTATCATGGCCTTATGACTTCTTGCAGAATTGATAGGATTGGATAAATAATGTTCTAATCCTAGTTAATAACAAATCAGCCATAGCCCTGATGAAGAACCCCATATTTCATGGTAGAAGCAAACACATACATACTCGATATCTCATCATCCATGCGTGTTGAAATTGAAAAGGTAAGCGTTGAACATGTATCCATACAAAGCAAAAGACAGACTCATTGATTAATACATTACCCCAAACTAAGTTAAAAGAGATGAATACATTACTCGGTGTTGAAGACCTCCTCTACACAACTCAAAAGCTCGAGGCGTGATTGTTAGCGAATTACCGAGTCCAACCTTGGCGTGTAGGTCAAGCTTGCCCATTCTCTTAATTGTGACAAATGGATTAGGCTGGATATGTAAGGATCGTATTTACGTGTAGGTAAATTTGGAGGGTCTAAATTGACATGTTGTTCAAACTTAGATAGTTTCCTAATTATGATATAATTATATATGAGAATGTCTTGGCCACCAAGTTAGGGTTAGCCTATATAAACCGTGTTTGGGTTTGACATTCTTAGTAAGTTTTTGAGTAGTTTTCTTGATATAATAATATTGTGGGAGTTAGCTATAATATTATGTTTGGTTAAGTGTCGATTGAGACTTGACAAATCTGCTGTTATATAAAATAATGATATATAATATAATATTAATTTGATGACATTATATATATATATATATATATATATATATCTATATATGTATATATATAGAGAGAGAGAGAAGTTTATTGGGAACTCAAATAAAAGTGGGAAACGACTCAAATGAACTTCAATTGAACTAATTCTAGTAGCATTGTAACTGACTTATCAAACTCTAACCGTAAACCATAAAGCTAAACACTAAACTCTAAAACTAAACTATAAACCCTAAACCTTAAAGCTAACCCATAAATCCTAATGCCTAACCTAAAGTTAAATCCTAAAAAAGCTAAACCCAAAAAACCTTACCCTATATAAGAGTTCGATTGAGACGGTTCCCATGCGGTTTTCCACTTGTTTGAGTTCTCTAGTATGGTTCTATTATATGATATTAATTACTCATGACCTGGTCAATTTAAGCTGGTAATATCACTAATGATTCAAACTCGAGTTTTGAAAGCTCAAGACACGTCAAAACTTGAGTTCTCTTAAGTTAAATGAACACTATTGATTCAAACTCGAGTTTTGGAAATAAAGCTCAAGACACGTCACAACTTGAGTTCTCTTAAGTTAAATGAACCAAACCTATGCTAAAGCAAGCTTGAATTCACTCAAGACACGTCAAAACTTGAGTTCTCTTAAGTCAAACGAACCAAACCCAAACTAAAGCAAGCTTGAATTCAATCCTTGACCCTAATTGGACATCGATAAAATCAATTTAACATCAGTGACCCTAATGGAAAATCATGTACCCTAAATGGCCATGAACAACCCTAATTGACCATCAATGATTGTAATTGCTCATGAACGACTCTAACTTCGCATCAATGACCATAGTTGATTATAGTTAACCCCTTTGTTTGGTCGTTATTGATCTTAACTGACAACAGATGACCCTAAGTGATCTAGCTCACAGTATAACTCATGAGACAAAGTTGAGATTTAGAAATAAAACTTGAAACACATCTGATTCATTTTCACTCAAGTTCAACAAGTCCAAACCTTAATCTCGCTTGAGTTCACGTCAATTTAGTTAAGGTAGGAAGAGATTTAGCTTTGGATTCTTGTGATTTCCAAATATATTATTTTAATCAACACATTAATTACTATACAACTATATTCTACTGAGGAGAACATCTCAACAGATCTAGGGAATTTTAAATCAACCACTTAGATTATGAAGATAAACGTTATAATATGCCTTTAATAATATTGATACAAGTTCCTACTCCCTTCTGAATCTCGTGCTATGATTCTTTAATAATTTGTATCTACGAGGGTTGACTATAGAACGTGCAAGTGTCTATTACAATAACACGATATAAATTATTCATATTTTTTAAATAAGTTATATACGGGTAATTTAATACACAAAACACGAGGGAAATAAACAAAAGGAAGTTATAACTTTGAGCAAATGCTAATTTTTTTTAAAGTAAAGTGCAGTTTGTATTTTTGTGGTTTGGTAGTGGGATCAATATTAAACCTCAAAAGTTGTTCTTCGTTTTCTAAGTACTTGTGTCGTAAGCCAATGGGGGTGGTAGATCGTTAGGAAAGACAAAACCTTTAAACACCTTCAAACCTCCCACAGATGTCGATATGGATTAAAAGAAATTCGATGTTAAAAAAAAACTTATGTTATAAAAATATCACACTTTGTGGCCCTGTCGTTAACTATCCGTTAAGTCACCCCCCTCCTCTCTCTCTAGACAGCCATCACCTGCCACCACCCACCACCACCACCACAACTTCACATGAATATAAACCTGAACCACTCGGTCACTACTGAAGCACCACCCACATAGTAACATGGCTCAAACCTTAAACCAGACGGTCACTACTGGAGCACCGGTAAACGAATCCGTCGACCTAAATCGTGAACTCATGTAAACTAAATTAAACCAGAATCAAATATATCACTATAAACTATACCCAACATAACTAAAATAGTAATCATTAAAATCAAGTTATAAATTACACCTGTAAAGATCAAAAACTAATCAACACAAGAGAAGACAAAATTGCTAACATGCACAAAATCAAAAGCAGTAGCATATCGCTGGTCCGAAATGCACTGACGGCCTCATTAGAAACAGTTAAGCAAGAAATAACCCAACCACTAATCGCCATCCACACCATATCCGTCATCCATATCTAGTGACACATTCCAGGGCACTGCCACAATCCTATGCCGCCTTGTCTACCACTACTATATTCTTGAAATTAATTAGAGTTTTGAACGATTCAGATTGTCAGAGTCTTGAAATTGGTACGAATTGAACCGGCAATCTCATCAGCAACAGTCGAAGGCGTTAGTGGTGGTGGTTGGTGGTAGGTGTGGAGAGTGAAGAAATTAAACTTGTAATTTTATATATGATCTGGAAATAAATATGTAATTTTACAGGGTAAGTTAATAGCTAGATAACGAGACTACGAGAGGAATGCACAGTGTTAGATTTCTATAACATGAGTAGTTAAACAGCAAAAATTAAGTTGGAGGTTTCATATTGTTTCCACCACCAAACTACCGGAACAAAAATAAGATTGTACTCTTTTTTCTTAAAGGTACTTCAGCCTTACTAACTCCTAATTTATACCAACTTAATTATAAAATATTTTTTCCATGGAATTGAATTTTTAAAGAGGTTTGCACGTCTAACTTTTATTCTAGTTCCACAAATTCCTAGAAACTTGTAAATAGTTAACAATCATTAATGACTTTTTATTAAGAAAGAAACCAGTAAATAGTAACATTTTTTTAGAATAACAACGTTTGCAAGATATAGTAAACACTATTTTTTTTTCAAACTATAGTGCTCCGAAAGTTCGTTTCCCTTTATATACCATGCAGTTCATGGAGATTGACACCCACCTTATTATTTTTTATCAAAATAATAAAATATCATTAATACATAAATAATCTTACTTGTCGATTATTCTTTAATAAACATTAATCTAGCCCCCTTATAAATTTCATTGTAATAAACTGTAATTCTATAAATAAGGCTGATCATCATCATACGCTAAAAATAGAATAAGTTTGACGAAATGTAAAACCAATCGATTTGTGAAAAGTAATGTACAAGTAATCAAAACACAAACACATTTGTATTAAAGCTACCTTACGGTATGGTTTCTTTTATATAAAGTGTATTCATGAGTTTAATAATATAATATAATGTTTTATAAAATTACAAATATACCGTTGCGACGTATTTACATTTATTTATGTTTGGATTAAAAATTTTCATCATAACTGAATGACTAAAATATAATTGGTTACCTTGATGAATTGATCTAACTCCAATTGAACAATACTGGTACATGTATTGATATTGTCGAAACTGCTTTCGGTAGTCTTTATATACGCATTTAACCTTTTTATTTTTTTTATTCAAAATGAGTTTTCTCTAATAACTTGCATTTGTTAACTCCTTTTCAAAGAAAATAGTATTGAATATTTAGCCGTGTTTAACCTTTTTTTTCATTTACATTTGGCTATATATTGATATTAAAAATATAAAAACGTCTTCATATCAGAAGCTATATAAATATTTATCTCGTACTTATACGAATCCGAACCAAACCAATTTAGACTTGACAATGATATGTTCTACATAACACATGATTTTAACAGTGGCTGAACCAGAACAATAACTCAGGGGTATACCAAAAAAAATTTCAGTATGCAATCATACAATATTAATAAAAACGACAATAAATAAATAAATTAAAACAAATACCTAATAAATTTGTCATCTTTTTTTTTCATAACTTGAAATCGTACCATCAAATTGTTATCTTTTACTTTTTGTAAAACATCCTTCTCGACCACACAATCTATGTATATCTTAAAAGATGAAATATAAAATAAAACATACGAAACTAATCGCACACAGCAAATTTTGATTCGTAGTTGTTACTTATATAATAACTAATAATAGAAATTTTTAAACAAAAAGTAAATAAGATATAATAACTAATAATAGAAATTTTTAAACAAAAAGTAAATAATTTACCTCATGGTGGATTCACTCTTGACAATCAGAGACAGAAACTATTTTATTGGGAACATATAATAAGAGAAATAAAGTAATGGGTTGATAAATTAGAGAATTGGGCCAAACTGGTTTATTAAAAGCCAATTATATCATTATTTAACTTAACAAAAGCATTCTCATCTTCTTTCTTCTCCGGAACGGAATAACAGCCCATCGGACCGCTACTTGCCGCTGTTACACCGCCGTACGCCGCCGTCGGACCGCCGCTCGCTGTCGGAAAAACTTCAAAACATCTCCTTCTTTTTAATTTTATCTCTTTATACAAGAAAATCAAGAGGGTTGTAAGAAAGTTTTTTGACTGAGTACTCCGGTGAAAAGTTGAGGCGTAGTCCGTGCTACGGCTGGTTAGCCTACAGGTCCGCCCCTGGGTTTTAACATGAAACTACCCCGATTTACCTCAAATCTAATAGAAATAAGTAATTAAAAACAAATATTAATGATTAGCAGTTTCTGATAAAAAAAGAAGAAGATTTGGATGAATAAAGCATCAAGGAGCTTAAAAAGTAGGAAAGCAACGGAAACAAATAGGGTACGACTAGTACGAACCAAAGGAACCAAGCAACTGGCATAATAAAGACAAAGAAACCCTAATGGACCTGATCGATAGAGGGTATGACCTGTATGCGTTAAATGATGGTACAGGTCGTACGCAGTTGGAAACCCTAACAAGCACATCCTATAAATACCAAATGATGTGGAAACCCTAGATATTAACTTTTGACTGTTGTGAACGATTTGAAAGGTTGTTGAAGGGATGTTTAGAGGGGAATTAAGTGAAAAGATGTGAAGATCGCAAATCAAACATCGTGGGAAACGATAGCTTACCTCCTGGATTCTTTCTTTAAAATTTTCTTGTCTCTAAACTTGTTATTCATGATGAATTTAGTATTTGAGTTTCTTTTGTTCATCATGTCAGGCTAAACATTTTTACAATTGTCAGGATGCGATGATTCATTGATGTTTTAATGATTTGAAGTTTAATTTATTTATGTAGTATGATTTCAGTGGTTTGTTTAATCTTATGATGTGTATGGATACATGTTACATACTGATTTTTGATGTTGAGTTGTGTGGTTGAGTTCGTCTTTCTATGAGGTTATGCATGTTAGATCTAATTTCTCATATCTCTAGGTTATATTGACGTCCATTAACTTAGGGATTGAAAAACCTTAATCAGTCTATGAGGTCAGCAGGGATACAGTCCCGCAAGGCCGGTTTGATTTTTTTAGTAGTTTATTTATAAGGGAATCAAGCCGTTCTTACTTCCCCGATTTGATGTTATCTGCTTCAAGGGAAGTCCTAATAAGCTTGAACTAAATCCTCGCATGTTCTATACACTGAACAAGGCAAGAACTTTACCCATACCACCCTTCTAACCCAATTAAAAATTTAACCAAAGCTAGGAAATCAAAAGTAACACATAAATAACTCGTCTTCACCAAGTGATGTAACAGATTAGCAAAGCATATCTTTTCTTTGACAAAAACTCTTACGATCAATCTTGGATCCCGAGACTACTACACACACTCTAAGGATGAATGATGGATGAATGTTGTGGGTGATGGTGGTAGGTGTGAGAGAAGTGGTTTACCAAGTGATGAGTTAGACTCAAGCAAAACTCTTTAAATATTGCTTACTCACCCAAATGAAATTGGTAGAGAAGAAGTTTTTGGGTCTTGTTTGTAGAGTGTCGGGAATCCAAGTCCTTTTTATTCTTGTTTTTATTTACTTACAATCCTATTCGTCATAATTTATTTAGAACACATTTTAAGAAAAATAAATATTTTTGGGCATAACATGCCTTTATAAAATATGATTTAGCTATATACAAATTCTCATACCTCAAAGTGATCACTCAACACTCGCCCGAAGATGTATAAGGGAAACGCTCGATACTAGTATGGGACTTACTCCTACCATATGCTTGACAAGTAATCAAACCTACTCTTTTTTAACGTAACTTCGTAAATATCAAAAGGACTTTAAAAGTGCAAGTTTTGGCTAGGGGTATGGTAGTTTTATTGGAAAGTGGCTAAAAGCATAAAATATCGGTTCTCTTTTGAAAATTTATTTATCTGTGACTTAGGTACAAACTAAGGGCTTATAAGCAATACTTTTGCTTATTTAACTATTTTTTTATAACATAAATTAAGTCACCTTTTTATATAAATTTTAAAAGAACCGCATTTTACTAAACCAAATGGTGTAAAAAAATAAAGATTGGTTTTGGGTGATGGGTGATTTGTGCAAAATGGCGTTTTGCGGGTTTTGAAATGAAAGGTTTAGGCTCAAAGGGGTTAAACTAGTAGAAATTTTTGTTTTTGTTTTTGGTGGGGGAAAATAAAGTTGAAAAATAAAAATCCTAATGCCTCTATCATATCCTTACTTGGATTAGTTGGTAAGGACCGGGAATGTATTATCTTGTCAAGTTCTAGGTTTGTAAGAACCATACGGCTCAAAAACAATATTCACACAAGAAATGAAAAATGAGCATTTTGTAAAGGTATGAATTTGGATGCTCGCTAAAGGCTCAAAACTCACATTTTTGTGGGAGAAAGGGGTAAAAGTGTGAAATTATATATACACTAAAATTTTAAAAAGATTTGTCATGCCTTTTTTATAAATTTTCTTATATAGTTATTTTTATCATGGCGGTATCAGTTATAAGTTTATATAAACTTAAAATTTTTAGACCTTGGTTTCTAACTTATACTATAAACAAGACAAAACAACCTAAAAAAATATTTTTGAAAAAGTTTTGGGGTGTTTTAGTGGTTCCAAGTAGAGTTTTGTGTAAGGCTTAATTTAGGACAAACAAATTCAAGTTAAGCTCCCCCCCCCCCACTTAAATTACACATTGTGCTTAATGTCTTCAAAATTGGTTAAAATTGATTAAATATGTAATTGTGGGTTAAAAACAATAAACTTTTCTAAAACCAGGCAGTAGACATGGGGGCGTGTTAGCGGGACAGGACCCTATGTCAAAAGTTCCAGTAACAGTTTCTATTTGAAAATTTCCAGAAGGTAGACACGAGGGTGTGTCTGGGGGGCACGACCCCGTGTCAAAAGTGCCAGTAAAGAAAATTTTCCAGAAGCCATGCCAAGGGCGTGTCTTTAGCACATGACCCCGTGTCAATGTTCCAAATGAAAGTTTGTTTTCTGCAGACTTGAGGCACGAGGGTGTGCTTACCTTACACGGCCCCGTGCTGCACTTACTGTTTTGAAGAATTTGCCTCGGGAAGTGTCTGTCTACATGCATGGGGTGCTGTTCCAAAATCCCTTTCGTTATTTTCCATATTTTCGCGCGCTTTTGTTTTCAAAATATCACATTTCATTCCATCCATTCATCATTACAACTAGAAAAGGAAAATAAAAATTACAAGAAGATTAAAGTCCTAAGATAGATAGATTGTTGGAGGATACCCTGCGAGATTATTAAATCCGAATACGTTTCCCCTAGATAAATCTATGAAAAATTAGCAAAAACCGAAAATAGTTTTCAGAAAATAAGGGCTTTAAGCTATTCTATGAGAATGCTCCTTTAGAGGTCGTTGAGCATTTCCTCAATCTCCCTCAGAAGGAAGATGTAGGTCTTGTCATCGACCTCCTCTTATGGAAGAGGTGCGGGGTTTATCAGAACCACAAAGTAGGCATTAATGGGAGGTTCCGGGTGTATTTCGTACCACCTGGTGGGAGTAATCACCTCGTTAGTGATGTTCCAATCATCTTGGGGTAAGGTTGGCTCCATCGGGGGTATCACTAATATGTTCAACCTTTGGTGAAGAAGGTAGATCTCTCTAAAGCTATCCTCAAGGGCAAAAGTGAGGTAGTTCACTCAATCCACGAGGACCTCCTCCACCGTGGTCATTTCTTTGATGGATTCTCGCAAAGCGCAAAAGTCCAGACTAGAGTGACTTCAAGCGAGAGCCTCCTCCCTCTGCGGTTGTTTCGTAAACTGGTTGAAGACGTACCACTCTGCTGGCTCAACGTTAAAGTTTTTAGAGTTACACGCGAGTCACATTGTCCTGTGCTTGTGGAGCACTGCCCCGTGTTGCTTCAACAGCTCTGATATTTTAGCCCATTAACCTTTATTATAAGTAAAAACTGTTTATTTTTAACATTTATGAACGTAAGTAACTTAAAATATTGTTTGATAATAATAGTTTTGTAAAAATTTGGCTGAAAACCTTGCTTTTGACCTAACAATCGAAGCTTAAAGCTTCAAGCTTCAATGGAGGTTTGAAGGTTGAAAGATTCGAAATAACTGAAAGTGGTAAAGACAAGAAGGTTTATGGAAACCTTTTTAAGAAACTACCTTTTCAGGTATGTGTGAGAGATCAGGTAGGATCTTGGTCTTTTAGGAATGGGCCCAAACATTCTTCTCATGGCTGACTTATAGAAATTGACAGCACGTCGACACGGCCTCGTGCCTGGGAGGCACAACCACATGTCATCTTCATGAGTCAAAGAATGTTGTATGTTAGTGAAACACGGGCCATGTCATAGGGGACATGACCCAGTGTTAAAAAGTATGGGTGGCATGGCCCGTGTCTTCTTAACACGCCCTCATGTTTGGAGGAAAGATGGGGCACGACCCTTGTAACAACTCATAAGTTTTGGTTGTTATTATATTTCAGTTTATTTCGTTTGTTTCCATTATTATACTCTGATGATTCGATTATAAGAAAGTTGTGTTAATTATTTATGATGTTGCAATGATTATCGCATTTAATCGCTTATTAAACGCTCGCTAATTCAATCGCAATCACAAGTAGTTATGCTACTATACGAGCCGAGTGTGTTATTGTTTAATAAACACTTGTGCCATCGCATCGCTTATCTCATCGCATCGTAAATCGCAGTTAATTAAGTGGAATTATGTTTTATGTGTGTAATATTTGTTTATGTTATGGATACAATCGCTATCGCAACGCTCTCACATGCTAGAATCGCCAAATATCACTATTATATCAATTATAACGCTTAATATAACTATCTAATACAAACCAAATCGCCAAACGAACTCCTAACGCGAAATCAACGAACAAAACTTGGCCACAAGGTCAAGTTCGGCCGAACTTGTATATCACAAGTTCGCCCGAACTTGTCTAAGCCTCATAACTCATCAAAACAAACAAGTCCGCCCGGACTTGTCTCTAAAACACAAGGAACACACAAGTTCGCTCGAACTTGTAACAAGTTCGCACGGACTTGATACAAGTTCGCCCGAACTTGATGTATTCAGCCCATCTTTTCACCTCCACCTATAAATACTCAGCTCCTCTTCTCATTTGAAATTGCTGCAAGTTCGCCCGGAGCTTCCCAAGACCGATACCCTTTGTTTTCTAAGTAAGATTCAACCCGTTTTCAAATACAACAACGTTCAACAACGTTTTACAACGATTTTGCACAAGGCTTTGCCTTCGTTTTCATCAAAACTCTTCTGTTTACGAAAATCTTCATCTTTTTATTCAAAACTTCTGTTTTTCACTCAGATTTATGCTTAGATCTGAGTAAAACCTTTAAATCATCGATTTTCAATATTCGGACTAATGACGTATGTTTCGTTCACTTTTGAGTGGAACGAGGCGTTGTCAAGCAAGATCTCAGATCCGGAAGCACAAGGACGAAATCGTCACTTTACACAAGCTGACTAACCCGTACGAACCTTCAAGTTCGCCTGGATTAGCCCGAGTTTCTGTAAAACGGCTAAAATCGCTCCAAAAGACCTCTCCAGCCTAAGTTTTACTCAGTGGCTTAAGGTTGGAAGGTTGGACACTGGATTTCCTCAACAAACGACGCGAAAACACACGATTTGGATGCCAAAACAGTCAAGTTCGCTCGGAAGGCATCAAGTTCGCTCGAACTTGTCACCAGATTGGTGACCAAGTTCGCCCGAACTTGATCAAAACTCACCAAAATGTCACAAGTTCGCCCGAACTTGTACTGATTTCCAAGGAAATCAGACAAGTTCGCCCGAACTTATATACTCCCACACAAAAGGGATTAGTACGCTCGAACTTGTCTCGTTTCCTAGGAAACCAGACAAGTTCGCCCGAACTTGTTCACTCAGTAAGTTAAGTTATACAAGTTCGCCCGAACTTGTATACTCCCACACAAAAGGGATTAGTTCGCTCGAACTTGTCTCGTTTCCTAGGAAACCATACAAGTTCGCCCGAACTTGTTCACTCAGTAAGTTAAGTTATACAAGTTCGCCCGAACTTGTACTTTCAAGTACAAGTTCGCCCGAACATGTCTACTGTTCTCTCACTCGTTCACCGTTTCAGCATTTCGGAAGACTGATGCACTTCTGTTCACTTACAGGCTGATCCGACGCTCTCCTCAACTCATCTTAGATCCCGAATCTCTCCTAAAACGCACCAACTGTGAGTATACTTGAATCCCTTTTACGCTTAAACACACTTTTGGGTGTCACGTATGTTTAAATATCAAAACACATCACACAACTCTCAAACGCATATTCGTAACCCGCTAATTACATGACTATACGTGAAATCTGCTGAATTGTATGTATTGCTTGATTGCTTGTACGCCACCCTTAACATGATAGTATACTAAAGGTTCACCTGCCACCCGGAGGCCCGAGGTTGTTAAGGCTCGCATTTTACATTTCTCATTTATTTTCTCCTTTAGGATATGGACACTTGTTCGCATGCCTCGATCAATCGCGATTTGTTGGTTTGCTTGAATCTAAGTAGTTATATCATTCACATCTATTACGTATGTCATGCGATGTATGCTAAACGCTTTTATATCTATTATTTACCAAAACCTGTATGCTCACCTTTACTTAATTGCATTGACTTTTTATTTAACATATGTGGCAGGTTGAGGATTTGTCTACTTGCAATTGGATTAGGATTGGTCTTCTAGAAACGCATTGTAATAGAAATCTAGGGGATATCAAACTTGTTTTGTTTTATGGATTGCTTGTATTTTGTAACATGTTTAAGGATTATATGTTGAAAGTATGGGATTTTGACGTTTAAATATTGTCGCTTAATAGTGTTATGGAATTTCTCATGAGACAATTTGGTTCGCCTAGTGCCACTACCTCGGTGTTTTCGCCATCGGTTAGGGTGTGACAACCCTGTGGGAAAGTAACACGGCCCCGTGTCTTAGGGTTTTATGAAACTTCGTCGGAG
The DNA here is from genome assembly GCA_947069175.1 of Scalesia atractyloides. NCBI lineage: Eukaryota > Viridiplantae > Streptophyta > Magnoliopsida > Asterales > Asteraceae > Scalesia > Scalesia atractyloides. Next base: position 34,966,713 of record CAMTDV010001634.1, read on the forward strand.
TTTTTTAAGGACCTTTTTTATCGGGTGGTTCCTTCCTGGTTGGAACAACACTGAAGTGCTTAATATACCTTAGGTTCTGGTGAGAGATACGAAAACGCAAGAGGTTGTCAGAAAGGTGGAATTTTAAACTATAAATAGGAGGGTAAAACCCTCCTTTATTTACCTTTTTGGGCTTTTGTTAAAGAAGGTGTGAGACTCGCTCTGGTCTAAACCGTTGGTGTGAAGTTCACAAGCTGTTAAGGAGTCCTTCATTGTGAGGTCGATACAGGGACGACTATCATCTTTGTTTTCGCTCGGAGCTAAGGTAGATTCGTTGGCCTCGGTATCGTTTATTCCTGAATGTGGCTCTATCGAATCTCTGTTGCTTTTGTTCCTTGACGAATATCGCGCCTTTATCATGGATTCTATTTCTTTGAGTTTTTGGAGAATCCTCTTTTCTATTTGATATAGTTCTTCCGAGCTTATGTCTCCTATGGAAGAGGTTTGATGGGATTCCGGAGGATGATAGTTATTGTTTTTACTCCCACCCATCTTAAGGTGACCATCATTGGAAAACGATGGGTCTAAATAGTGGGGATTAATTTTTAGAATGGGTTTATGAATACCACCACATAATTAACACCGTCCACCATAAGAGTGGCAGTGGTAAAAATAATCATTAACATCCATAATTGCTAGATTAGGTTTTAACTGTTGGGATAAGATTGTAGTGTTTTCTAGAAACTGTTGTTAACACACAGCCCCGTGTAGTGGTCACACGACCCTGTGGTGCAGCTCCTATCTGGCAGAAAACAATTTTGGGTTACTAAGAAACTAACACGACCCTGTGTTGATCAAACACGACATGTGTTGTTTCTGTAGAGAGTAGAAAAATTTTGAGAAAACGAAGAAAAACCTAAAAAGTAAAATTAGAAAAGCATAAAAATTAATAGGACGCCGAGTTTAAACTTTTTAAAATCCTTGTGTCCTCGGCAGCGGCGCCAAAAAAATGACGTGATCCTTGTGTCCCCACTCTATACAACACACAAGGGTAAGTGCACCCACCGTTGGCATAGTATAGTGATGGTAAGATACTGATGTGTGTAAAATACAACATATAAATTACATCAAATGAGGCATAAAACCAACCCTTTTCTAGTACTAATGTTGGAAAAAGCACGTTTTTTGTTCCTTTTGAATTTACAGAACCAAATGAGCTAAAAAGAACAAAAGAAGCAAATAAGCAGCCAAAACCAACAAAAATACAAGAAGAAGGAATAACGCGACATGTCTTACCCCTCAACAGCACCCCAAAGACAAAACAAGGAAACAAAAGTTGACCACAGGGTCGTGCCCAGCCAGGCATGGGGCGTGGTCAACCCTTTCACTTAAACACAAAGCATGCAGAAGCTTCTATGCCCACCATGGGGCCGTGCCCAGGCCACTATGGGGTGTGGTCAGACTCCAAGATTTGCAGAATCTTGATAGTACAGCGAAGAGTTGACCACGAGGCCGTGCCGAGGAACCACGGGTGTGACACTCGGTTATTTTGAACCTGTACTAACATTACACGTGTTATGAATAAATAAAAGGAAAAATTTTATGAATATGATGTTATTTGATGTGTTAATAAATTTAAAATTTATTGGAAATTTTGTTGGCAACTTTAAGATAAACGCTTATCGCGTAATGGTTAAAATGCAAAACGAACGTCGGTGACCGCCCGATTAATGTTAAAATCCTAAAAATAGTCTGTCATGATTAAAATAATATATTTAATCATGTTCATGAGGAAAAATAAATTAAAACACTTAGAAACTCTATTTTTCGAGTTTAGGCGCATACTGGGCAACACAGCACGCGCATACTGCCAAATACGGGCAACGCAGCCAGTCTTGGCAAATAAAATATTATTCAGTAATATTTTAGTGAGTTTGATTTTATAGAGCGTTAGAAATAATTTAAAAACGCGTTAAAACGTGATTAAAGCGCTAGATAAAATACCTGGTAACCAGTTAAATACCAGTTTATGGCCTACTTATGTAATATATATGTATATGTGCGTGTATATTATGAGAGATAGGGACAAGGTGGCGGCCTCCAAGGCCACCTTTTCCAATTTGTTGCCAAGTGTGCGTATGGGGAATTGCACTAATCATTTTGTCAATATAAACACACGAATAATCTTCTAAGTCATATCAAAAACCAAATCTCACTCTCTCTCTTGCATATCTCGGCCGAAAACATACACTACACACACTACACCTTCAAAAGTTTGATGTTCTTGAAGATTCATGGTCATACAAACAAGTTCCAAGTCCATTTGAAGGTTTAAAACTGGTTTCAAGGTGTTTCAAGCAAGAATCAAGCTCCATATCATCAACCTTTGCTAAAAACCCATCAAAATCTTGAAGGTATAAAATTTATTTTAAAAAAACCTTGTTCTTGATTGTTGATGATTTTGATGATGATGGAAGTTTCTCAAAGTTCTTGGATGATTCACTAACTTGAAAACAATAATATATGGGTTTTTATTGGAAATAAAAATGAATGCATATGTATGTATATGTGTGGCAGTATGTATGTATATGCATGTATGAGTATTAAGTTTTGACTTTTGATTAAATCTTGTTGATATGATGTTTGTGTTGATTCATATGTCTGTTGCCTAGGTCATCGTATAACGTCAAGTCTGTAATTAGGAGCGAAATGACGAAGTTTATGTATGTTTTAGGCCAAGTTCGCTTGAAATTTATGTTTTGTAGTCAAGTTCGGCCGAACTTGACTAAGCAAGTTCGCCCGAACTTGAATCCCTCTAGCGAACTTGACATCCTATAAATAGGAGCCTTGTCATTTCATTTGTAACTTTCAGAGATTTTGTCACGACAGAGACCAAGCTCTGTCCAAGTGTTTCCAGGATCTGTAACGTCTACATATTAATGAAACAGTGATTAATCAGTAAAGAACTTGTATCCAATGTCACCTATGCAAACGGATTCCGCACATTTACCTTAGGTTTGTCAAATTAGGACCCGAACGATTCATAAAACGGACCCTCAATTGGTATCAGAGCAGGATTGGCCTAATTTGAAGACATTGGACATAGAACTTCTCATCTTCTACTCATTTATTCTATTTTTAACTTTTCTTGGACATTACACGGACAAAATGGACTGATTTTCAAGTATAATACGTAAAATTCATAATAGTAAAACCCTTGAAAAGATCAGAGTTTAAAACAAACGAATTCATGTCGAAAATTTGAAAAAACCATGTTTGAAAACACATGTTTGCTCGAACTTGACATCAAGTTCACTCGAACTTGACTGAAAAATTAATAATTTTTCATCAAGTTCGCCCGAACTTGATTGATTTTTCAAGATTTTTCATCAAGTTCGCAACGAACTTGATTGATTTTTCAAGGTTTTTTTACAAGTTCGCTTGAACTTGCTTAATATTTCTTCAAAGTTTCATCAAGTTTGTTCAAACTTGAATAAACTCTGTTGAAATTTTATTACATGTTCGCCCAAACTTGCTTGTTTTCTTGAAATTCATACAAGTTCGCCCGAACCTGTAATCTCTCTTGAAAACCATCACAAGTTCACTCGAACTTGTTTGAAAACGTAAAGTTCGCCCGAACTTGTCCATTACAAGTTCGGCCGAACTTGTCTAAAGCTTTCTTAAAAAAAATCCTGAAAAACGTCCCGGACATTATATATCGTTATATTCGTATCGACGAGACGAGTTTAAAGCTCTAATCTGGTAAAAACAGTTTTTCAAAAAATTTTAAACGATTTTTAGCAAACCGATACGTTAATATTGTCGATTAACAAGTCAAATTTTTACTAAAATTGTCTGTTTGCTAATCATTTTTCAAGTGTTTTGAAGGACAGATTAGTTTAGAAAACGAAATGGGGTCTGTGACGCTGCCAATGTTGATGAGATTAGAAGAGTATGAAGCCTGGAAAGAAAAGTTTACCAACTGGGTCCGAGCTATTCACTTTAAAAGTTGGGTTGCGATCAACACATGATATGTCGTTCCAAGAGATGAGAATCATAATATTCTAGAGAATACAAGTATTCTATGCAACAGAAAGAGGAGTATTTTGCTGAAAAGAAAATGATTAGTCTGATTCAACAATCTATTAAGGAAGATATCTTGATACGACTGCCTGAATACAAAACTGCAAAAGAACTCTGGATATCTCTAAAAAAATCAGGTGAAGAGAGAAGAGAATGTAGTGGTTAAGAATTGTGAAGAAAATTTTTAGGTACATCTACAAATGAGTCTTCAAGTTCTAAACCAGTTTGCCCAGTTTATGATGTAGATATCTATTGGGCATAAAATGCAAAACTCTTGAGTAAGATTGAGAGTTTGCATTAGAAAATAAAAGAAAATGAAAACAATTTTGAAAACAAAATAAAAATTTTAGAAAATGAAAAATTACAAATGTTAATAGATTTTCAAAATGAAATAAATTTTTAAAAATGAAAAAAATTGTTTTTGAAAAATTAATTATAGAAAATCAAAAAGCAATAAATTATCATATTGAGAGAATAGCTCAACTTGAAAAAGAAGTTTAGACTGTTAAAAATAAAGCTGTTAATTCAGAAAAGTTATTGAAAGGTTTTGTGACTTCCTCATTAAAGTTAGATCATATATGTCCAAAACCGATCAATGAAAATAAAAAGAAAATTCAATAAGTAACATTGTTACAAATTATGACGATGTCAAAATTAAAGATTGTGATGATGATACTGATGATGAAAGAGCTAAAAATGATAAACATGAAATATTTTTAAAACCTTCTAAGCAGAATGAAGAACAAAAACAAAGTTTTAAAAGTTTTCAAAACAAATATAAAAGCTCATCGGAACAATCATCCAATCATTATAAAAATTCAAACAAATTTGAAAAACAAAACTCATAAAAATTTGAAAATAAGTGGTGCTGGTAGGACCACAGTGCTTCAACGTCAAATCAAAGTTACAGAAGAAGCAGGAAAGATGGCTACCACACTTTAAATCAATGTTATGATTTGAGTGTATGGTTTGCTAAAAAGGATCAGTATGAGAACAGGAAGTGTCTAAATGTGGAGTAACTGGAACATTGCTAGAAAATGTTTTCAAATTAATTCTAAACATGTTCATATTGATAAGAAAAATTTTGAAGATTTGAAAGTACCAACTCAGGTTTGGAAACAATGTACAGAAATTACAAACAAGGTGAAACTAGTTATTACTAAGTTTTCAAATTTTGAAACTGGTGAATCCTCGAATAGTTATGAACAAAAGATTTCTACATTGTATTTCAAGAAAGCTTTAATGAAAAATCAAACATGGTTGGTTAAAGAAAAAGAATTTACACAATCAGTAAAAATTGAAATTTTAGAGAACTTTCCGAAACATGAGAAAGTTCAAATTAAACCTGATTGTGAAAAAAATCAAATTAAGGTTGAATAAACAACGCTTAAGACTGCAAAGGCTTGGGTGTCACTATTCAAATAATTGTTTGAATTTTTTGTGCAGGAACTTATGAGATGAACCAAATTACTAAGAATGGCGTTCTGGGGCTCACATTGAAGAAGGGTCGGGTTATCTAGTTCTATATAAAGCCTTATTACATTTCAAATAACGTTTACTTTACAATTTTTGAAAAATTTTTGGAGAAATTTTTCGAAAACATGTTTTATAACGTTTACTTGAAAATTTTACAAATTTTTGAAGAAAATTTGAAAAGTTTCAGAGAACCTTCAATGTTGAACAGACAAAACTCATGGATTTAAATTGTTATAAATGCAAAAGAGTCAAGCTTTTTGTCATCATGAGGGGGAGAGAGCTTTAAAAGGTCATAAACGCAAAAGAGAGCTTTTTGAGAGATTGCCTGATTCTGAGATACGAGGTCTTTATAGATGATTGATATCTGGGGTATTATACAAGTTCTTCTAATTTTACATAAGCAATGGCCTAGAACTTCTATAATGCTTTTGCAAAAAATCCCCTAAAAACTGCATTCAATTGAAAATATCAAAAGATACTACAATTGCAGTACAAAAAGATTCCATTTTGGAACACTACCTTATAAGTCGAGCCCTCATCTCTTTGCCGGTACGATGGTACTAACCTGAGCTCTCAAGGTCTCGCACAACCTAGATACAGATATCAATTACGCTATACTCACCTGTAAGATGAAATCTAGGGAATCTTGATGCGGGAGTATATTCTGAGAGGAGAACCATAGTTAAGTAAAGTTTCTTAAATCTACATAATGTATCTTGGAACAACTGAGAAATGTGTTGAAGTTTAAGAGGACAAACATATTGACAATCTAGGTAAATTTGTTTCAAAACTTAAAGTCTCAAAAGGTCAATGGTACTTGTGATTTGTCTCAAAAACTGATATGATCCTTTAACACAAACTAAACAAAAATATATTTGTAAATATGTTTGTACATACTTAGTGTTTTGATATTCATTTCATAAAAACAAAAAGATTATATTATCCTTTAGTTTCGACCACTGGTGATGAAAACTGATTTTCAAAATCTAAAGTTGCTGAACAAAATTTTAAAAAGTTTTGAAAATTGATTTAAAAAGTTTTGAAAAAAGTTCATTAATTTGAAACTTACATTTGAAAAAAAATCATCAGTTTAGAGTCAAAACCTTTTAATCAAGATCATTAAGTTGAACTTGATAACATAAAATCAGATATTCAAGGTCATTAAATTGACTTGATTATCTGAGAGGGGTTAAAAACTGATAAGAATATTAAAATTTTAAATGTTTGTGTTTCAAAGTTTCAAAGTTTGAATATGAAATGTTTCTATGAGTGTAAAGAACTTTGAAACAGGAAGTAGATTTTAAGGGGAGCTAGATAAAAATGGTTGATTGAAGATACAAGAAAGCTCAAAGCAAGGGGGAGCATGGTGATTAAAGTTTTATCAAGACAAGCTCAGGAAAAGGGAAAGCATTGTAGACGATACGAATATCATGGATGTTAAAGTTATTCAAGAAATAAAGATCAAGTAACATTAAAGACTAAAGAACTTAATTGAAGAATGATGACCACGACAACATCCAAGGGGGAGTCTGTTGATGCATATGTCTATTGCTTACGTCATCGTGTAACATCGAGTCAGTATTTAGGAGCGAAATGACGAAGTTTATGTATGTTTTAGGCCAAGTTTGCTTGAAATGTATGTTTTGTAGTGAAGTTCGGCCGAACTTGACTAAGCAAGTTCGCCTGAACTTGCATCCCTCTAGCAAACTTGACATCCTATAAATAGGAGCCTTGTCATTTCATTTGTAACTTTCAGAGATTTTGTCATGACAGAGGCGAAGCTCTGTCCAAGTGTTTCCAGGATCTGTAACATCTACATATTAATGAAACAGTGATTAATCAGTAAAGAACTTGTATCAATTTCGCCTATGCAAACGGATTCTGCACGTTTACCTTAGGTTTGTCAAATTAGGACCCGAATGATCCGTAAAACGGACCCTCAGTTTGAAAGATGATAAGTGTGTGTAATCTTGGAATGTTCTAAAAGGGATTTGATCATGTGAGTAGAGATGTGAAAGTAGGAACTTGCAAACATGTGGATATATATGTGTGTGAGCCGTATGTATATATATATATATATATATATGTATATATGCATACATATGAAATTTTTGTTTGTTAGTTCTTGAATGTGTAAGAACATACAAGTGCATTGATGAAATAATTTGATGATAATCATATGAAGATGATGATGTTCTTGAATATTTGAACATTAATTTAAGATGAGTATAGATGCATTTAGTTCATATGAAATGATGATAATATGATACACATGCATTAAGTGCTTGTACTTAGGCATGCATGTGTATGTATGATCATGAAATGATGAATAATGCATGGTATGATAAAGATGATTTTTAATCAGGTTATAAACACTAAAAATAATAATATTTAAAGTGTTAAAATAGCATGAAGCTTTGCCATAAAGTTTACTAGCTTTGCATGTTGTACTTAGTGCTTAAAGAGTTGTAATGTATGTGAAATCGCATGATTTAAGAGGCTTACATAAAACTGCATAATATGATTATAGCCATCATTTTAATCTGTAAATAACATGGGTTATGTTAAAATATCAAGTCGTTTTGATTTGGGATGGCTATGGTAACGTTTGATGCAAAACTATGCGATAGAAAAGGTAAAAATCGCCTTTTTAAGAGATTTTTATGAAAATGTTTTAGATCAGTAAGTAAACTGATATTTTTGATATAAATATAAGTATTTTAACTTAAGTTTACTTGGTGTTTGGTTAGTCATACATGACTTTCGACGACCCGAAAACGTTACCGAATCACTAAACTACGCATTTTACAAGGTACACTAGAATGAGTTATTCATAGGTGAACATCATGTGTTTAAAAGTGTTATGTGATTTAAATATGTGTATATGATAATATGTTAAGTGTTGAAATGATAGCGGGAATTTAGACTATGCATGCACATTTGTGTGTTTAAAGCGGTAAAATCAGTGAAATCGTTAAATGTGTAACTTATTTGTCAAGCATGAAAATTGATACATAGGTTAACTTAATTAGTAATTTCATGTATGCATGCTTTAAAAATGATAAAATGTATAAGTTAACGAGTTTTCGAGTGTTATGATATTGAATATTTGTGTACGTTTATGTGTATATATTACACACGCAAATCATAGATATATAGTATGTATAAACAGGAGTGTTATTGGATATAACATATTAAGGGTCACCAATAAAATCGTTTAAGTCACAAAATCTTAATGCCAACATAATAAAAAATAATGACTTTTCGAGAAAATCTCAAAGTTATGTGAAAATTCCAAGATTTGGAGAAACTTAGGAATATTGTGATATATTGTTTGATAAATAGTTCCTACGTATATTAGGATGTGTAGAAACAATTGTGGGATTGCGCTATTTATAATACGCACCCAAAGGTGAGTGTCACTTAACCCCTCTTTTTACAGTTTTATCAGTGTTTTGGGGGAAGAACACGCCTTAGAAGGATAAATATACACTTTTGTACAAAATATACCTTTAATTAAACTATGGATATATTTTCATGGAAAATATATGGTTTTGATATAAATATGTTTCGGGGAGAAACGGATTTTTGGATAAATGCGAATATATGTTTCGGGGAGAAACGGGTGTTATTACAGTGTTTAAGAGAAAACGATCGTGTAGATTTAAAATTGCTTAAATCTAAAGTTGTGACGAATTCGCTCGGTCTCAAGAGAGTAAGTACCGGGTATGGTTTACGTTTCGGTGGGGACTTCAGGGAAAATCGTGCAATTCATTATATATTAAATTTATCATTTTAGTAGGATATATGCATTTTACGTGAGGAAGACATTATAAGAGACCCATTGCGGGCTCTTGTGCAAGTTTTTCCGTTTAATCATTAATATGTATGCGTGGAATTTTGTTAGATCTATCGGGTTGACTACCCTGTCGTGACCGGTAGCTCCGTGTCAGTCAAGCGACAAATTGATATTTTGTAGTGAGTCTAGCTTTGATTATACCTTCATAGTAAATATATAGTTCGTAATGTCTTGCAAGCATATGAGTCTGAACACTTGATGCTATCAATTTAATGTGGAAAACTTGGGAAGATGTTGTGTATCGAAGGTTTTAGGAAAATGCTTGCGATGGCTGACCCTTGAATTTTTATAAAGAAATGAAAGTCGCTTCATAACATTAAATGGATGTTTTATTAATTAAACATATAATTTGAAAGTTTTCCTTGGATCAAATCATTTTAAATTTGAATACGTGAACTCACCCTCCTTTGTGTTGACACTTGATTATAACGTGTTCTTAAGGTACATGAGTTCGGCTTCGGGAACCTTTGGCGTATCTGTGGTTGTGATGCATGTTTATCATTAATAATGTTTTGGAAAACTTTTAGAACTAATCTGGGACCGTCTTTGTAATAAGATCCATAAGGATCGAGACAACTTAACTGTGTTATGGTTGTGACTTATATTTAAATTTTAAACAATCTTTTAATTAAGAAATATGTCCAAAATTAACGATGCATCGTCCACTAAGATATTTATGGGCACCAACTTCTGTCAACCATTACCTTTGTATTTCCACTACGACGTTTTTGGGGTGTTACAGAAGTTGGTATCAGAGCCAATGGTTGTAGCGAACTAGACTTCAACCGATGAAATTTTGAGATTAATTCCCAATATTCGCGAAGCCAATTTAAAATAAACATGGATTTAATCATGTATGAAAACTGTTTTGAGTTATATGCATATGTGTTAATCTGTTTATTTGGGCCTTATGTGTTATTTTTCATTTGAACACACATTTACTTAGTATGCTTACCTTGTGTCACAGATGTCGCACGCACATGAGATCATAGAGATTCACGACTCAGATAGCGAGCGTGAATACGAGATCTCACCGACCTCAGTCCTACCAGAGATACCCCACACGACCCCTCAGATAGTTGACATGGCTGAATTTGCCTCATCATTTTATGTTGGCCCTGCTGCATTCGCCAGCCAGGTCGACCCCCATTACGCACATACTAGTAACGGCTGGATTGACGATGATGATTCTGTTCCACCCTCGATTTTCGAGATCGGACAGTCATCTGGCACATTGCCTATTGTCAATGAGCTGGGTGGAGGTACCCCGTTGATTGGAGGATCCTATGGGATAACTTTAGTGGTGGACGCCACTACTGTTACGGTTCGGCCATTAGAGACATCGGTAGTCCCGCCCATTCCCATTGCTGAGCCTACATCTGAGATCCATTTGCTTGTTACATCAGAGTCATCCGAACAGCCGCTAGAGTCACGAGTCTCCACTGCACCTATGATAGTCTATTATCGCCGTAGGAAGAGGACTCGACCTGCCAGAGACATTGTCTCAACCTCTAGGGCTGCCATGGAGTCTGCTTCGAAGAAGCAAAAAGGAGTATGGGTTGATCGGTGTTCTCATTGCGATCGTCAGATTGCAAGCCTGTGCGGAGAGTTGGGGACGACGAAGGGACATGTGAAGGACTCAGAGGGTCAGCTGGAGAGGTTCAGGATTTGGATGACAGTGCTATGGATCAGATGCACTGGAGGGTTGTAGAGCTTGAGGAGCTAGTTAGGAAGCTTCTGGAGTTCGTGGGTTTGAAGTGATTTGTTGTTGTTTTGTTTGTTGTTATTCTCTTTTGGTAACCCTATTATGGCTTGCATGCCAATTTAGATATTTTAGGAGGAAATTCAGTAAGACTTGTCGATGGTGTTTGATTTATTCACACCAAATTTGGTTGTTTTTGTACTTCAAACAAGCGATGTAATTTCTAATCTAAAATATCAATGATATGGGTTTTTGGTTAAATTATTCTCATTATTATGTGGATGCATGTGTATTGTTTAGTCCACTATTATTTAATGATTGATTATTTAATTATTGTCTTACGTTTTTATTATAATTGCAATAATAGAAACGACAATATGCCACCAAAATCGAGACAAGGTCCTTCTACTGACGGTACTTGGATTGCCTACCACACCTGAGGAGTTGGCGCAACTTATCTCTCAACACGTCAATACCGCCATGGAACAGCACGAGGCTAACCACACGATGGGGTGAGGACATGAACGTGGTGATGCACCTGGTTTTGGAGAAACGCCAATTGGAGCCCCTCAAGGTAGTGAATGATTGGAAAAGTTTTTGTAGTTTCATTCGTTATGATATAATCTAAGAGTAATCTTGATCTTCAATAACCTTGTGACAGTGCACGGATGTACGTACAAAACATTCCAGGGTGCTGAAGGACCCCTTGATATAGTTAGATGGATCGAGAAGATGGAGTCTGTGATGGCCATCAGTGGTTGTGCCACTGATTAGAGGGTTAGGTATGCTTCGTGTTCATTTCTTGATGAAGCTTTAGCCTGGTGGAACACTCAAATTCAAATTTTGGGAGAAGACGTTGCTTACGGTCTTACCTGGAATGAACTGAAAGAGATGCTTCTTAAGGAGTACTACTCGCGTAGTGAGCTGCAAAAGATTGAGACTAATTTCTGGAATCTGACCATGGAAGGCTTGAATGTCAGAGCTTACACGTCTCAGTTCAATGATTTGGCTAGGTTGGTTCCTCGTATGGTCACTCTTGAGTATGTTAAGATAGAGAGATATATTTGGGGTTTAGCACCACAAATCCGCAGTATGGTCACATTAGCGAAACCCACAACCTATCTAGAAGCTACTTCTCTAGCAAAATCTCTGACAGATGATGCAATTCGTAAGAGTAACCTTAACAAGAAGGATGAGACCGGGAAAACGTCGGTGAAAGATATTGCAGACAGGAAATCCGATCGACAGGAGCGCTCTGAGCATAGGTCAGAAGGTTCGCGGAAGCGAAAATCAAAGAGTTCAAGGAATGATTCCGATGATAGGCGTGATAGGAAGCGTAGTTCTGGTAAATCATTTGTAGCTAACACCAGCGGTTCAGGAAACGATGTGAAAAGGACTCATGGTGACGAGCAAGGAAAATGTACCAGATGCGGTCGATCTGGGCACGTGACGCGAGAATGCTCTGCCAAAAGAAAATCAGATGGAGTCAAGCTTGAAGGTTGCTTCGAATGCGGAGACCATGGATACTTTAAGCGGAATTGTCCTCTGTTGAAAGGCCAGGGTGCCATAGGTAGAGCTTTTGAGCTAAATGCTGGGAAAGCGCGTGATGATCCTGGAGTGGTTACCGGTACGTTTAATCAATAACCATTATGCGTTCGTACTATTTGATACTAGTGGTGATGTGAGTTTTGTTTCGAAAAACTTTGAACCATTTCTATGTTCTCAAGCAAGTAAGCTACATAAAAAGTATTCAATCGAATTAGCAAATGGTAAGCTGATAGAAACTATCAAAGTCATTCGTGGTTGTAGTATTCTGTTCTATTATGCGATCATAGTTTCAGTATCGATTTGTTACCAGTAGAGCTCGGTAGTTTTGATGTAGTTGTTGGGATGGATTGGCTATCCAAGAACGAAGCTGAAATTGTTTGTTTAGAGAAATTAGTACGTATACCCCGTCCTAGTGGTGAAGCGTTAGTGATTCATGGAGATCGATCAGGTCGGAAATCAAGAATCATTAATGTTATGAAGATGCACAAGATGTTGCGGAAGGGTTATCCTGCGTTCTTAGTTAACATAGTGGATACGAAGGTTGAAGTAGGAAGATCGAAGAGATTCCTGTAGTACGTGATTATCCAGAGGTATTTCCTGAAGACTTACCTGGATTGCCCGCTGCGAGACAGATCGAGTTTAGAATTGATCTTGTTCTTGGTGTTGCAACGATTGCAATATCTCCTTATAGATTAGCGCTTTCGGAAATGAAAGAGTTGTCGAATCAGCTTCAAGAGCTTATAGACAAAGGTTTCATTCGCCCAAGCTTTTCGCCCTGGGGAGTACCTGCTTTATTTGTGAAGAAGAAGGATGGTTCCTTCAGGATGTGCATAGATATCGGGAGCTGAACAAGCTGACTATCAAGAATCGGTACCCGCTACCAAGAAGTGATGATCTGTTTGATCAATTGCAAGGATCCAACTACTACTCGAAGATTGACTTGCGTTCGGGATATCATCAATTGAAGATTGCTGATGAAGATGTTCCAAAAACTGCTTTTAGAACACGTTACGGCCATTATGAGTTCTTAGTCATGCCTTTTGGCTTAGCATGCGCCTGCAGTGTTCATGGATCGCATGAACAAGGTATGCAAACCCTATTTGGATAAATTCGTGATAGTATTCATTGATGATATACTAATCTATTAACGAACCAAAGAAGATCATGAGCAACATCTGAAGATTGTTTTGGAGTTGTTGAAGAACGAGAAGCTGTATGCTAAGTTCTCTAAATGTGAGTTTTGGATTCGACAGGTTCATTTCCTCGGTCAGTCATAAACGAGAAAGTATACATGTGGATCCGTCGAAGATTGAGGCAATTAAGAATTGGGAAGTGCCAAGGACTCCGTCAGAGGTACGACAATTCTTAGGACTTGCTGGGTATTACAGAAGATTCATCGAGAATTTTTCTAGAATAGTGCAGCCATTGGTGCTATTAACCCAGAAGGACAAGAAGTTTGATTTACACGTGAAAACCAAAAAGTTCAAAGACATAAAAAGACAAAAAGAATTTTGTGTCAAAAAGGAAATGATAGTACATCAGTGGATTATCACAGTATGCTAAGGATTTGTAAAGTTCAAAAAGTTTAAACAAGTCTTACTGTGGATGTGTCGATAGGCTTTACACCTTCAGTAGATTGTTTCCGGGATATAAACTAAATTTTACAACTGCTTAACTTGTTGATTAACATCTCTCGGATATATGGACTTAGTACTTCAAAATTTCGTTTAAGAGATTGCCTGATTTTGAGATACAAAGTCTTTATAGATGATTGATATATGGGGTATTATACAAGTTCTTCTGATTTTGCGGAAGCAATAGCCTAGAACTTCTATAATGCTTTTGCTAACAACCCTTAAACTGTAGCAAAATTGAAAGAATCGAAAGATCTAATCAATTGCAGTCAAAAGATTCCATTATTGGAACAACACCTTAAAGTAGAGCCTTCATCTCTTTGTCGATATGGTGGTATTAACCTGAGCTCTCAAGGGTTCGCATAACCCAGATACAGATATCAATTACGCTATACTCACCTGTAAGATGAACTCTAGGGAATCTTGATATGGGAGTATATTCTGAGATGGGAACCATAATTAAGTTAAGTTTCATAATTCTAACTAATATATCTTGGAACAACTGAGAATGTGTCGAAGTTTAAGTGGACAAATATATCGATAATCTAGGTAAACAAGTTTAAAACTTGCAGTCATTGAAAGGTCAACGGTACTGGTGCTAAGTCTCAAACAACTAATATGATCCTTAGACACGAATTCATAAAAATATGTTTGTAAATATGTTTGTACATAGTTCATTTGATTATAGATTTAAAACCAAAAAGATTTTCAGTGTGTTTTAGCATAAACTTTTGAAAAATCAAAAAGATTTTGTTTCTACATTGTTTTCAATAGCCAATGATGGAAAGCGGATCTTCGGAGTTCGGAATGGTGTGAATGATTGGAAATCTTGATGACAACGGGTTGGAAGCTAATCTTTAAAATCAAAATACACAAAAAACTATTAAAAGTTTATTAATTTGAAACTTTTAATTGAAGAAAACATTAGTTTGTTCATAACGGGTCAAACCGTGGTCATTAACTTGGACTCGGCAGACAAATCGGTTAACCAAGGTCATTAACTTAGACTTGGTCAACTGAGTGGATTTCAAAACCGGTAAACCTGTGAAAGTTCAGGGTTTAAAGTGAAAATTTGAAAATTAAAAAAATAACCCTAGACAAGTTCGGCCGAAGTTAGGTTGTCAGTGTTTGTATTTGATTTAGACATCTTCGGGCGAAGTTATGTCTTGAAAGTTTATTGGTTTTGGGAATCAAGTTCGGCCGAAATTTGATAATATGTATGTTATAATGTTTGGATATCTTCGGGCGAAGTTAGATAACTGATTTGTTTGCTTTGAGAGCCAAGTTCGCCCGAAGTTACCTTTCATATAAATAGATCAACTTCGGACAAAATACTCATTTCATTTGAGCGAACTTGTTTGAGCGAACATGAGCATTGAGATCGAACTTGCTAGATTGCAGTCAAAGTAGCGTTATACTGCCCAAATTGAGACTTGAATCTAAGTGATTGGCACACTTATATCCATGGCAGAGGTAAAATTTGAAGAAATAACCATGAATTTCATGTGTATTGGACGTCGGCTTATAACTGATAAAACACATAGATTGAGGTTGTTTAACTTGAAATTGAACGGTGAAAAATGTTAAATATCATGTATAAATCAAATAGGAACCATAAAGTCAATCATCGGACTATAAATTGTTGTTGCAGGTTTGATTTATGTTTTGGGGACGACGACAAGTTCGCCCGAACTTTGTCTGTTTGTTTGAAACAACTTCGGGCGAAGTTGTGTGTTATAATATGATTCATTGTGGTCAACTTCGGGCGAAGTTAGGTTTAATCAGTTTCGAAAAGTTTTAATGTGACAAGTTCGCCCGACTTATGCTAAATTGTTATAAATCTTGTTAGATTGACAAGTTCACCCGAAGTTATTTAGTTTGTTGTAAAACATGCCATTTTGGAAAGTTCGAGCGAAGTTGATCAATTGTTGTTAAAATTTTGAAAAAAAAGCTAAGTGTTTGTGTTTTTCACATCGTAGGTTGTTCAGCCCGTATTCGAAGTTCCATAATACGTGTGTTTCATTAGACAAGAAGTTATTTTCATCTCTGGAGCCGTTTTCTGAGATTCTAGAGTTTATGGGACGTATTCCTGTAATAAAGGCTATCACTAACAAACACATCGTATATCGCTCTCACGTAAACTTCTTCTGGAGTTTTTCAAAGTACGACGAAGCTAAAAAGTAATCAATTCATTTGTTCGTGTGGGAGATGAAGATAAAGAGTTTAAAGTTACAGAAGCAGACATCCACAGAGTGTTGGAATTTAACGATAGTGCTGACGATCCAATGGGTTTTGAGGAATGGATGGTTAAAGGGTGGTTTTATCGAATGGCTACCGTGGATACATTAATGAGTCTTCTTTCAAAAAGGGAAATCTTGGTCTTCCGTATAAATTTTTCATGCATGCCATGATTCACACTTTCAGTCACAGAAAAGCAGGATTGGATGATCTACAGGATTATATGATGTGAATGGCAACGGCAATGATTCTAAACAAGAAGTTCAACTATTCTGGACTTGTTTTCGAGCACATGTCAAAGAATATGGGCAAGGATAGATTTCTGCTATATCCTCGGTTTGTAAAGATGCTTATCGATGATCAGTTCAAAGATATCGTCAAAGATAAGAATGATGTACTTTATCTGGGTCATGTTGAAGAGACTACTTTGAAGAAGCTTGCTATGTATCAAAGATAAGATTCAGCTCATATTGCAAAACCTGTTTTCAGTGCTATTGTTAAAGCTGACTACGTGTCAACACCTGATGGAAAATGGAGAATCCAGTTCTGATGAGGAAATCAAGTTCTAGAAATGAAGCATCTTCAAGTAATCCTCCTGTTGAATCGGTGGTTGATCTGAATGTTTAACAATTTGGAGAGTTCAGTTGATGTTTCTGATGAAGTCATGCCAAGATCTTATTCTTACCATCCATCTAACACTATAATTTGTGAATTACAAGCTGGAGTTAGAACAAGAAGCCAGATCAATAAAGCGCTTAGTAGTTTCTACATCAAGGTGGCTTCGATTCAAGAATTCTGCTCTATCATTATTTTATATCTCAAATAGAGCCAAACTCAGTCACTGAGGCACTTGGAGATGAAAACTAGGTACTTGCAATGCAAGAGGAGTTACTACAATTTGAGAAACTGGGTATATGGAAACTTGTTGATCTCTCGGCGAATCAAAAGGTGATTAATACTAATGGGTTTTCAAATATAAGCATGATGATCGAGGAGTAATTGTGCGAAACAAACCCTGACTTGTTGTTAAAGGATTTCACCAACAAGAAGGTATTGATTACACAGAAGTGTATGCACCAGTTGCAAGATTAGACTCTATCCGCATTTTCTTGGCGTTCGCGTCTTGGAAAGGTTTTAAGGTGTACCAGCTTGATGTTAAATCAACTTTTCTCTACGGCAAATTAAGGGAACAAGTGTATGTCGGCCAACCACATGGGTTTTTCGATCCGCTGAACAAGAAGAAAGCATTTCTCCTGGATAAAGCCTTGTATGGGTTGCATCAGGCCCCGAGAGCCTGGCACGAGACGTTATCTTAGCACCTAGTCAGCAATGGTTATACCAGAGGCACAATGGATAGTACCTTGTTTACGAGAGAAATTGGAAATCATCTGCTGATCGTGCAAACCTATGTGGATGACATCATCTTTGGTTCAACGAACGACGATCTATACAAAGAGTTCAATCTATCATGAAGCAAAAGTTGAAATGAGCTCTATGGGCGAAATGAAATTTTTCTAGGATTGCAGGTTGATCAATTGCCGGATGGTATCTTTATTCATAAAACCAAGTACGTTCATGATATTCTGAAAAAGTTTGAGATGGATAGCACGAAGCTGTTATCAACATCACTGGTACTCAACCATGGAATCTGCGTCGATGAGCTTGGAACCAAAGTTGATGAGACTCTTTATCGGTCGATGATAAGATCATTGATGTATCTGACGGAATCATGCCCGGATATCATGTATTCTACCTGCCTTTGTGCACGCTATCAGTCCAGTCCCAGAATATCTCATATGCAGATCGTGAAGCGGATTTTCAGATACCTGAAGGGATGTCCGAGCACCGACTTGTGGTATCCAAAGAATGACAACTTCGATCTGATGGGATATACTGACTCTGATTTCGGTGTTGACAGATTGAACGCAAAGTCTACAACGGCCGGTTGCCAGTTCTTCGGAACACGACTCGTAACTTGGCAGTGCAAGAAACAAACCACGGTCGCTCTCTTTACCTGTGAGGCTGAGTACATCTCAGCTTCCAGCTGTTGTTCACAACTTTTGTGGATCCAACAGCAGATGAGAGACTATGGATTGCAATTTCTTGACACTCCATTATATGTAGACAATTAGAGAGCAATCGATATAACAAAAAATCCAGTTCATCACTCTCGAACTAAACATATCGAGATTCGTTACCATTTTATTCATGATTGCTACGAAAAAAGATTGGTACGAACTGAGAAAATCCACACTGATGAACAAAAAGCTGATTTTTTATACCAAACCTTTCTGTTTAACAAGGTTTAAATACTTAATGAGGCTTAACGGTATGAAAAATCTCTTGACAAGTGCAGAAGCAGAGGTTGAATATGGATCGGACGACGAGTTCTCGTAATCCTCATTGGTTTGTTATATTTTAGGATTAGTTTTCTTTAAAAACAAAAAATACAAAAAAATGTTTTTGATTTTAGGGGGAGAAATGAAACGAGAAAATAGAAAAACATATAAAAACCAAAAAGTACAAAAACATGAAAAAGACAAAAATAATTTTGTGTCAAAAAGGAAATGATAGTATATCAGTGGACTATCACAGTATCTAAGGATTCGTAAAGTTTTAAAAGTTTAAACAAGTCTTACTGTGGATGTGTCGATAGGCATTACACGTTCAGTAGATTGTTTCTGGGATATAAACTAAATTTTACAACTGCTTAACTTGTGGATTAACATCTCTCGAATATATGGACTTAGTACTCCGAAATTTCGTTTGAGAGATTGCCTGATTCTGAGATCGAGGTCTTTATAGATGATTGATATCTGGGGTATTATACAAGTTCTTCTGATTTTACGGAAGCAATAGCTTAGAACTTCTATAATGCTTTTGCTAACAACCCTTAAACTACAGCAAAATTGAAAGAATCGAAAGATCTAATCAATTGCAGTTAAAAGATTCCATAATTGGAACAACACCTTAAAGTCGAGCCTTCATCTCTTTGTCGATACGGTGGTATTAACCTGAGCTCTCAAGGCTTCGCATAACCCAGATATAGATATCAATTACGCTATACTCACCTGTAAGATGAAATCTAGGGAATCTTGATACAGGAGTATATTCTGAGATGGGAACCATAATTAAGTCAAGTTTCATAATTCTAACTAATATATCTTGGAACAACTGAGAAATGTGTCGAAGTTTAAGTGGAAAAATATATCGATAATCTAGGTAAACAAGTTTAAAACTTGCAGTCATTGAAAGGTCAACGGTACTGGTGATAAGTCTCAAACAACTTATATGATCCTTAGACACGAATTCATAAAAATATGTTGTACATAGTTCATTTGATTATAGATTTAAAACCAAAAAGTGATGTGTCTCAAAACTGATATAATCCTTTAACACAAACTCAACAAATATATGTCTGTAAATATGTTTGTACATAGTTAGTGTTTCAATATTTATTTTCATAAAACCAAAAATATTCTATCTTTTAGTTTCGACCACTGATGGTGAAAAGCTGATTTTCAAAGTCTAAAGTTGCTAAACACAATCTAAAAATTGAAATTGATCTGAAAAGTTTAAAAAGTTCATTAAGTTGAAACTTACATTTGAGTAAATGCATTGGTTTGTATCAAAATCGTTAATCAAGATCATTAAGTTGAACTTGATACAAAAATTAGATATTCAAGGTCATTAACTTGAACTTGATTCACTGATAGAGTTTATAACTGATGAGAAGATTAAAATTTGAAAATGGTTGTATTTAGAGGTTTCAAAGTTTGAATATGAAATGTTTTATTGGAAAGTTTGAGGAACTTTGAAACAAAAAATAGTTTTTAAAGGGGTGCTGGATAAAACACGTTGATTGAAGATAACAGAAAGCTCAAAGTATGGGGGAGCATGGTGATTAAAGTTTTATCAAGACAAGCCCAAGAAAAAAGAATAGAGTGACGAAGATATGAAGATCATCGATGTTAAAGTTATTCATGAAATTAAGATCAAGAGAATCTTAAAGACTCTGGAACTTAATTGAAGACTGATGACTACGGCAACATCCAAGGGGGAGTCTGTTGTATGTCTGTTGCCTACGTCATCGTATAATATCGAGTCTATATTTATGAGCAAAATGTCGAAGTTTATATATGTCTAGGGACAAGTTCGCCCGAACTTGTATAGTAAAGGACAAGTTCGCCCGAAGTTAACTTCGGGCGAAGATGGCCATGTCACTTTCAAGCGAACTTATCATTCCTATAAATAGGAGTCTTGTGATTTCATTTGTAACAGTCATAGATTTTGTAACCTGGATGATGAAGCTCTATCCAAGTGTTTCTAGGAGCTGTAGCGTTTACTAATCAATGAAACGGTGATTAAATAGTAACAAACTTGTATACAATGTTGCCTATGCAAACGGATTCCGCATGTTTACCTTAGGTTTGCCAAATTAGGACCTGAACGATCCATACAACAGACATTCATGATTGGACAGAGAAGCAAGAGAAAGCTTTTCGAATGTTAAACGAGAAGTTTGTAGTGCACCTATTATTTCCTTGCATGAGGGAAATGATGGTTTTGTTGTATACTGCAATGCGTCACGTTTGGGCCTTGGTTGCGTGCTTATTCAAAAAGACAAAGTGATAGCCTATGCATCCAGACAACTGAAAATGCATGAGAAGAACTACACGACTCATGATTTAGAGTTAGGAGCTGTTGTGTTTGCCTTGAAGATTTGGAGACATTATCTGTATGGCACGAAGTGTACGATTTACACAGACCATAAGAGTCTTCAGTAAATCTTTGATCAGAAGGAACTCAACATGAGGAAACGGCGAGGGGTGGAATTACTCAATGATTATGAGTGTGATATTCGCTATCACCCAGGGAAAGCCAATGTTATTGCTGATGCGCTCAGTAGGAAAGAGCGGGAAAGCCTCTGTGTGTTCGTGCTTTGGGTTAACCATACAGAGGAATTTGACCGATCGAATTCGCAGTGCCCAGCGAGAAGCTTTGAGAGATGAGAATCTGAGAAGAGAAGGTTTGGGAGGTTTGAAATGTGAACTAATACCAAAAGCGGATGAAGTGATGTACTTCATGAACTGGGTTTGGGTTCTGCTCAGAGGTAACCTACGTGAACTGGTTATGAACGAGGCTCATAAGTCCAGATATTCAAGTCACCCAGGTTCTAAGGAACGAGGCTCATAAGTCCAGTATCAAGATATTACGGAACTTTATTGGTGGCCGGATATGAAGAGAGATATTGCGGTGTATATGAGTAAATGTCTGACATGCTCGAAGGTTAAGGCTGAGCATCAGAAGCCGTCTGGGATTCTGCAGCAACCAGAGATTGCTAAGTGGAAGTGGGAGCATCTTGCCATGGATTTTATCACCAAATTACCCCTTACGTCATGTGGACTTGACACCATATGGGTAATTGTGGATCGATTGACAAAGTCTACTCATTTCTTGCCCATTAAGGAAACATACAAGATGGAGAAGATATCGCAGTTGTACCTCAACGAGATCGTAGCCCGACATGGAGTGCCTGTGTCAATTGTCTCTGATATAGATGGACGATTTGACTCCAGATTTTGGTGATCCCTTATGGATTCGCTGGGTTCTCGTTTGGACATGAGATTTTGGCGATCCCTTCAAACGGATGGTCAGAGTGAGAGAACCATTCAGACGTTAGAGGATATGCTGAGAGCGTGTGTGATTGATTTCGGTGGAAGTTGGGATACTCACCTACAATTAGCTGAGTTTTCCTACAGCAATAATTACCACGCGAGTATCAAAGCCGCTCCGTTTGAAGCTTTGTACGGAAGGACGTGTCGATCACCCCTGTGTTGGGCTGAAGTTGGCGAAAGGAAACAAATCGGACCTGAGCTTATCCTGGAAACCACTGACAAGGTTGTCCAGATCAAGGAAAGGTTGAAAGCTGCCGCTGATCGTCAAAAGAGTTATGCAGACAACCGAAAGAAACCGTTGCAGTTTCAAGTCGGAGATCGTGTTCTGCTGAAGGTGTCACCTTGGAAAGGTGTTTTTAGGTTTGGGAAAGGGGGAAAGCTTAGCCCACATCATATAGGTCCTTTCGAAGTCCTCTCTCGAGTTGGATCAGTCGCGTATAGGCTTAAGCTGCCACAGGAATTGAATGGAGTTCATGACGTGTTACATGTTTTCAACCTGAGAAAGTGTCTGTCAGATGAGACACTAATCATACCCCTGATGAGGTTCAACTAAATGATAAACTGAGATTTATCAAAGAACCGATAGAAGTTCTGGATGAGAAGATTCAGAAGCTTAGGTGGAGTCAGATTAAGTTGGTCAAAGTTTGCTGGAATTCCAAGCGTGGACCTGAGTTCACATGGGAACGATAGGACCAGATGCAACGGAAATATCCGCATCTCTTTAAATCTAGTGCGAAAACGAAACCTGTGGTGTAAGAATTTCGGGGACGAAATTCCTTAAACGGGGGGAGACTGTGACACCTCGTTATTTTGAGCCTGTACTAACGTGACACGTGTTATGAATAAATAAAAGGTAAAATTTTATGAATATGATGTTATTTGATGTGTTAATAAATTTAAGATTTATTGGAAATTATGTTGGCAACTTTAAGATAAACGCTTATCGCGTAACGTTTAAAATGCGAAACGAACGTCGGTGACCGCCCGATTAATTTTAAAATCCTGAAAATAGTCCATTATGATTAAAATAATATACTTAATAATGTTGGTGAGGAAAATAAATTAAAACGCTTAGAAACTCTATTTTTCGAGTTTAAGTGTATACTGCGCCAACACAACGCGCATACTGCCAAATACGGGCAACGCAGCCAGTCTAGGCAAATAAATATTATTCAGTAATATTTTAGTGAGTTTGATTTTATAGAGCATTAAAAATAATTTAAAACGCTTATAACGTGATTAAAGCGCTAGATAAAACACCTGGTAACCAGTTAAATACCAGTTTAAGACCTACATATGTAATATATATGTATATGTGAGTGTATATTATGAGAGATAGGGACAAGGTGGCGGCCTCCAAAGCCACTTTTTTTAATTTGTTGCCAAGTGTGGGTATGGGGAATTGCACTAATCATTTTGTCAATATAAACACACAAATAATCTTCCAATGCAAATCAAAAACCAAATCTCTCTCTCTTGCATATCTCGGCCGAACACATACACTACACACATTACACCTTCAAAAGTTTGAAGTTCTTGAAGATTCATGGTCATACAAACAAGTTCCAAGTCCATTTGAAGGTTTAAAAGTGGTTTCAAGGTGTTTCAAGCAAGAATCAAGCTCCATATCATCAACCTTTCTAAAAATCCATCAAAACCTTGAAGGTATAAAATTTATTAAAAAAAACCTTGTTCTTGATTGTTGATGATTTTGATGATGATGGAAGTTTCTCAAAGTTCTTGGATAATTCACTAACTTGAAAACAATAAGAAATGGGTTTTTAATGGAAATAAAAATGAATGCATATGTATGTATATGTGTGGACATATGTATGTATATGCATGTATGATAATTGAGTTTTGACTTTTGGTTAAATCTTGTTGATATGATGTTTGAAAGATGATAAGTGTGTAATCTTGGAAGGTTCTAAAAGGGATTTTATCATGTGAGTAGACATGTGACAGTAGGAACTTGGAAACATGTGGATATATATGTGTGTGAGCCGTATGTGTATATATGTATATGCATACATATGAAATTTTTGTTTGTTAGTTCTTGAATGTGTAAAAACATGACAAGTGCATTGATGAAATAATTTGATGATAATCATATGAAGATGATGATGTTCTTGAATATTTGAACATGAATTTATGATGGGTATAGATGCATTTAGTTCATACGAAATGATGATAATATGATATGCATGCATTAAGTGCTTGTACTTAGGCATGCATTTGTATGTATGATCATGAAATGATGAATAATGTATGGTATGATAAAGATGATTTTTAATCAGGTTATAAACACTATAAATAATAATATTTAAAGTGTTAAAATAGCATGAAGTTTTGCCATAAAGTTTACTAGCTTTGCATGTTGTACTTAGTGCTTAAAGAGTTGTAAAGTATGTGAAATCGCATGATTTTAGAGGCTTACACAAAAACTGCACTAATATGATTATAACCATCATTTTAATCACTAAATAACATGGGTTATTTTAAAATATCAAGTCGTTTCGATTTGGGATGGTTATGGTAACGTTTGATGCAAAACTATGCGATAAAAACGGTAAAAATCGCCTTTTTAAGAGATTTTTACGAAACTGTTTTAGATCAGTAAATAAACTGATATTTTTGATATAAATATAAGTATTTTAACTTATATTAAGTTTACTTGGTGTTTGGTTAGTCATGCGTGACTTTCGACGCCGAAAACGTTACCGAATCACTACAATACGCATTTTACAATGTACACTAGAATGGGTTGTTCATAGGTGAATCTCATGTGTTTAAAAGTGTTATGTGATTTATATATGTGTACATGATGATATGTTAAGTGTTGACATGATAGCGGGAATTTAGACTATGCATGTACACTTGTGTGTTTAAAGCGGTAAAATCAGCGAAATCGCGTTAAATGTGTAACTTATTTGTCGAGCATGAAAATTGTTGTGGCACATATGTCTATTGCCTACGTCTAGGATGAGTCGGATGTATAGATAGGGTTTCGCGGTGTCAAATGTTAAACGTTGAAAGTTTTGTTAGGTTATAAAATTTTCGCATGAAAATTCTAATGAATTTTTGCATGAAAATTCTAATGAATTTTTGCACGAAAGTTTCGTGCGAAAATTCCCTTAGTCCCAGTCCTTTGGTTCTATCTTGTCTTGCCTATAAATAGGTGATTTGGGATGTTAGTCTAGCATGCTATTTTTTTGATCAAAGCGAAGCCCTACTCGAGTCTGTAATCTTTCCAAAGTTGATTAATAAAAGATTCAGACGTGTTAAACAGTAATCATCATACTTGTAGATTGTTTTTTCACTCGGTTAACAATGAATTCCGCCTCTGTTAACTGAACAAATCTCACCGGAAGCTCACGAGTTGGGTTCGATCCTACACTCACAAGTGGTATCAGAGCCTTGAGGTCTGATTTGAGAACAAACAACCAAGTTTCATCTGGATTCAACCTTCAAAGTTCAAGATTCATCCATTGAAGAACTCTTCTTCTACCTTTTCTTGGAAATTCATCTAGATATAAGGGATTTCATGGACAAATTGGACTAGGTTTCTAGTATAATGTGTTAAAATCGATTCTAAACAAATCACTGAAACATACAACCTAAAATTCATCAAAATCATGCTTGAAATTGCTGAAAACGTGAAATTGAGAACAAGTGCCTGAAGCAGTCACAACCTCTGTAGCGGCTCGGAATATGAATCTCGAAAATGAAATAGGAACCACTACAAAGCCTCTGAAACTCATGAACATAGAAGACTACGAAAGTTGGAGTGAGAGGTTCAAGAACTGGGTTCAGGCAACAAATTTTAATTGTTGGTTTGCAATTGAGAACAAGTACCAAGCACCGCTTAACGAAGTTGGTCTAGGAAAGACTTTGGCACGTTTTCCAATGACGAACGAGATAAATACATTAATGAAAAGAAGATGATGAATCTTCTACAAGAAGCCATAAAGGAAGATATCTTGGTTCTCTTGCAACATGACGACGATGCTCAGTCATTGTGGCTTGCTTTACGTTTAAGGGCACAAGGAAGTACTCAGCTTAGAAAGGGAAAGAAAGCGCTATTGAACAAAGAATTTGAAGTCTTCAATCTCATTCAAGGCGAAACAATGAAACAACTCATAGAAAGATACTACCATCTGGTAGTTCAAATGAAGCGAATGGGAATTGTTAAAACCAATGAAGAATTAGTCGATAAATTGGCAGATTCACTACCTGAAGGAGAATGGGCCACATATCTAACCTTCCTGAAGAATAGAGCATAATATGATAGTCTTAGTTTGCCAAGATTTATCGAGAAATTGGAAGGGCATGAATCAGAGATGTAGAAAATGGCAAAAAGCAAAAGAACGAACTTGCAACAGGATGTAGAATTGTACTACAAAGGAAATCCTAATACATTATTCAGAGCCCAAAGATTCAAAACGGCTTTCAGTGCCAGTTCTAACGCAAGTCCACCCTCAAACCAGTCACGTGGATTTCAATCGTTTGCTTCCTTCAATCCAAATATTACACAAGGGCAACAATCGTCTCAAAGTTCCAACCAACCACAAAACAATCAACAGAATCAATCTAATTCCAACCAGGGAATTCTACAATGTAATATTGCAGTAAACCTTTAGAATGCTCAAGACTTCAGCGAGCATACCGCCAAGCAACACATGGTGCTACTCGCAACAGTTCTAGAATCTTATGAACGTTTAGTAGCTGGAAGAACCGGTAATCCGGAAATGACAAAAGAAGATTATGACCAGATCGATCCGAAAGAGATGGAATTGATGATATTACGTGGTGTATGGCATCAATGGTTTGTAAGCTCAGCGCTTCATGGAAATCACGGGGAGAGACGATTTGAGAGGTCTTGATGGAAAACTCGGGTTTGATAAATCCAAAGTTCCGCTTTAAATGCAGGGAGAAAGGACACTTCAAGCGTGAATGTCCAAATCGCGAAGTAAAAGGAAATCATAATCCATTTGGGGATGATTATTACAAGAAGGCAATTTACCATCGACCACAGCCAGAGAAAAGAATGGTGCAAATCGAAGACCGACCTTCAAACTCAAAAAATAAAGCTCTAGTGGTCACACAAGAAGATGAAGGGTTCAACTGGAACAACTTCATTTCCAAAAAGGAAAGTCTTGCTCTGGTAGCCGAAATTATGGAAGAACCTGAATCATCAGAAGAAGTCTCAGAAGAAGAGATGGAAGAAGTTCATGCAGACTACTTCAGATCATCAGCAGAAGAACAAGAATGTCTAAGAGGTACTCCTAAAACTTGTTTGTTTGACACAATTCTTAAAACTTTTGCTGGAAGTTTTGATTCAAACCACAAAGGAGAAAGCAATGATGTAACAAAAGCAGAATGTGTGGAAGTAATTAATGTAACCAAGCCTATAACACTAGAGAGCTTAACTGACATTGCCAACAAAGCACTCATGGCCAATACAAAAGAGGTAGTCAGTGTGGGAGAGCATGTAGAAAAGGTTGAAACAGTAAAAGAAACAATCAAAGCTCAAACTGTCAAAATGGTCAGCCCATGACTGAAATATGACATGGCATGTGAACAATGTGCTGAGAATGAGAAAGCTTTGAAAGAACTTAAAAGATACAAAGATAAGTTGTCATATGATTATAACACTGTAAAAGAATCCTATGATAAACTTAGCAGGACCATTCGACAGTATGAGAAAGCAGTCAAAGATGACAAAAAACTTTCAATGCTCAAAGCAACTGTAATGGACAAACAAATGGCCATTAATCTGCACATTAACACAATTGCTGAGCTAAAAAGTGAGCTGGAGAAAACTAAAATTGAAACTGAGAGGGTTAACAAATTGTTAATCAGTTACTCTACCAGCATGTATGTCCTTGATCACATTCTTCCAAAAACGGAAAACAACAAAGAAGGTAAGAAGAATGATAAAAACCATGGAAAATGTTATGATCAAGTTCCACCACCCATGTGGAATAGTGATGCTAAGAAACATCCAGATAGGGTGGAAAAGGCGCTAAATTTAAATCTGCTCACTGAAAAAGAGTAACAAACTGCCTGAAAATCTTGACGTAACTTATTCCGAATTGGAAAACGACTGTGAATCA
The DNA here is from genome assembly GCA_947069175.1 of Scalesia atractyloides. Lineage (NCBI taxonomy): Eukaryota > Viridiplantae > Streptophyta > Magnoliopsida > Asterales > Asteraceae > Scalesia > Scalesia atractyloides. The sequence goes on from CAMTDV010001634.1 coordinate 34,995,026, forward strand.
GATGTGGTAACCAAAGTGATTGAAAATGTTTTTGAAAATGAGTATGACAGCACAGTTTATGAGAGTGCTGAGTCAAACAACAAAAAATCTGAGTCAAGTTCACCTTCTGGAAGTGAGAAGAGTTTTCATGAAAACTTTATCACAACATCAAATAATAGTTTAAATGATGATCCTAATGTAGTAATCTACAAACTAAAAGGATCAGATAAACTATATACTGATGAAGATTTTCAAATCCAGAATGTTAACTTCGACCGGATTGGTAAATTCTTCAAACTTATTGAAGTTGACACATCTGATCTTGAAAAGAAACTTGTCGGTTTTTACTCAAAACCAAAAAGGTCTAACAAAACTATTAATCCGAGAGGTAGAAGTTACTCTAAAAACAAAAGGGATGGGTTAGGGTTTGAAAAAAAATAAATAACAAGTCGCGAAAGACAAATCTTACAAAGAAAGTTGAGTTTGTTTTTGGAACAAGCACTGTTGATGAAAAAGAAATCATTAACAAGCAACCCAACAATGAGTTTAAAAAGGAAAAGGAGCTTCGGGAACAAGCTTTCGAACACACTGTTGGAAACGACAGTAGATCATGCTACAGATGTAACAAAGTTGGGCATATTGCACGACAATGTTCTCAAAACCGTCCAAAACTTGTTCATGAATAAAGAAGATTCACAGTAGATGTAAAGAAAAAGGGTCCAGAGTTTGTGCCCACAAAAATTTTGAAAAGAAATGATGATGCCGATCTTAATGAGAAATCAATAGTTAAAATCTTTTCAAACTATGATGTTGGCGAAACATCAAAGAAAAATGAAAAGAAGGAATCAAATCTTTACATCAAAAAGGCATTTTCAAAGGCACAAACCTGGTAGCCAAAGCAAAAACATCTTCTGTGACCACAAAATCAATCAATGTTCTAGTCAAATCAAAAGATAAGACAAAATCAAAGACTGGACAATGGGTTGAGACTAAGAAAGATATCAAAGTTGTCAATGTTCCAAAGGTTGACATTGCCATCCTACCCAAGACCGAAAGGGCTTAGGTCTCTCTCTTTAAGGAATATGTTTTTCATTTGTGCAGGGGCTTTCGAGGTCTATCATTTCAAAGTGGATCATGGACAGTGGAGCTTCTAGGCACATGACAGGGATGTTAGTTTTTTTATACAATGTAAAAGCTATCAGGGGAGGTTATGTTGGGTTTGCCAGAACACAAGGTGGCAGGATCGTGGGAGAAGGAATTCTTACCAACGGAGTGGTATCTTTTGACAAAGTGAACTATATTGCTGAGCTCGAGAACAATTTATTGAGCATTTCACAGATCTGTGATAAGAAGTTCACAACTAATTTCAACGACAAAGAGTGTCTTATTCTTAAGCCGGGTTTCATAATTCCCGAGGAGTGGATCCTTATTCGTGCTCCACGTGAAAATGATTTATATGTCTTAGACATGAGCGTCGCATCCACTACATCAAAGGAGGATAGTGTTTTGTACCAAAAGCCACTAAAAAGAAATCAATTCTATGAAAGAGAAAAATGGGTCACATTCACATGAGAAAGATGAACTTCTTAGTGCACAACGACTTGGTGGAAGGGGTGAATCTCAAAAGTTTTCATCTGTCAGATAATTGTCTTAGCTGCAAAAAGGGGAAGCAGCATAAGAAGTCACACCCGAGAAAGCTTCTTAATTCGATTAAGCTTCCACTAGAAAGGCTACAAATGGATCTATTCAGACCAATTAATGTGAAAAGTATTACTAGAGATCTTTACTGTCTTGTCGTCACCGATGACTATTCAAGGTTCTCGTGGGTTTTCTTTCAAGAAAACAAGAATGAAACGTTTGAAAATTTAATGATCTTGTTTTGGAAGATTGAAAATCTTTACCATTTGCTTATCAAAAGAATCAGAAGTGACAATGGCACTAAGTTTAAGAACAACAAGATGCTCGAGTTCTGCAATGCTAAGGGTATTCATCATGAGTTCAGTGCCCCCTATACTCCACAACAAAACGGAGTAGCTGAACGAAAGAACAGAACGTTAATCGAAACTGCACGCACGATGCTTGATGATTCAAAATTACCTATTAGCTTTTGGAGCGAAGCTATTGCCTCTGCATGTTACACCTTTAATCGAGTAATGACTGTCAAGCCACACAAAAAGACATGCTTCGAACTTCTTAACCAGCGAAAGCCTAATCTGAAGTTCTTGGAACCTTTTGGATCACCGTGTACTGTATTGGACCCGAAAGGAACATCATTGGAGAACTACAAGCTGGCGTGAAAAAGAGAAATCAGATCAATCAGGATCTAAGTTGTTTTTATTCTAACGTTGCTCCACTCCAAACTAGATTTTCTCATAGTTGTTTTGTTTCTCAGGTTGAACCAGGTAACTACAGAGATGCTCTTAAAGATGAAAGTTGGGAGGAAGCAATGTAGGAAGAATTGTTGCAATTCCAGAAACTTGGAATCTGGAAACTTGTTGATCTACAGCCAAAGCAGAAAAAGACAAACACTCGGTGGATTTTAAAATGCAAAAGAGATGATAGAGGAGTAGTTGTGCGTAACAAAGCTCGGCTCGTAGTTCAAGGTTTTCGTCAACAGGAAGGGATAGATTACAATGAAGTCTATACCCCATTCGCGCGTCTTGAAGCTATCCGCATTTTCTGGGCATTCGCCTCATGGAAAGGTTTTAAAGTGTACCAGTTGGATGTCAAATCTGCTTTCCTATACGGTCAAGTAAAAGAGGAGGTGTACGTCGGCCAACCACCGGGGTTTGTCGATCCGATACACAAGGAAAAAGTCTACCTGCTAAACAAAGCACTGTATGGTTTACACCAGGCCCCGAGAGCCTGGTACGAGATGCTTTCCAAACATCTTCTGGCTAACTGCTTTACTAGAGGAACAGTAGACAGTACCCTCTTTACCAAGGAAGTGGATGGACATTTGATTTATGTGCAAATCTATGTGGACGATATCATCTTTGGGTTGACAAATGAATACCTGTGTATGGACTTTGAGAAAGTCCTGAAAGAGAAATTCGAAATGAGCGCTATGGGAAAGATGAAATTCTTTTTGGGGCTTCAGGTTGAACAACTGCCAGACGGTATTTTCATTCACCAGACGAAGTATGTTCATGACGTGTTGGAGAGATTTGACATGACATGAACTAAACCCGCATCTACCCCTTTAGCCACAAACCACGGCATTTGTCAAGACGAGCATGGAGAGAGAGCCGATGAAACATTATATCGCTCCATGGTCGGATCCTTAATGTATCTCACAGCTTAAAGACCAAATATCATGTACCCCACATACCTTTGCGCCAGATATCAGTCAAACCCAAAGGAATCACATCTGTTGATCGTCAAAAGAATCATGTTCTATTTGAAAGGATGCCAAGCACTGGCTTGTGGTATCCACACCGACAATTTCAACCTTGCGGGTTACTCTGACTCTAATTTTGGTTGCTGCAAGCAGAATGCTAAATCTACAACGGCTGGCTGCCAGTTCTTCGGAACACGTTTGGTAACATGGGAATACAAGAAACAGACCACGGTCACTCTCTCTCTACTTGTGAAGCTAAATACATTTTCGCATCCAGTTGTTGTTCCCAAATACTGTGGATACAACAACAGATGAGAGACTTCGGACTCCAATTTCTTGATACGCCGATATATGTAGATAACAAGGAGGCTATTGATATCATAGTCAATCCTTGTCAACACTCACGCACTAAACATATTGAGATTCGATACCACTTTATCCGTGATTGTCACGAGAAAAGGTTGGTACGAATTGAGAAAATCCACACTGATGACCAAAAAGTATATTTTTACACCAAAGCTTTTGACAGAGCAAGATTTTGAAATGTTTCAAAATTAAATAGTTTAAAGAATCTGACATGAAGGGATGTTTTGAGGTTGAATTTGAGGATGACGATGTTGTGATGTGATCCCCACTGGTAAGTCAAACGTTTTTCTTTAAATAGTTTTTATGCTTTCTTAAAAACAAAAATTAAAAAAAAATAAAAATAAATATGTTTTTGATTTTAGGGGGAGAAAAAATTGTGGAAAATACAAAAATATTAAAAAAATCATGAAAAATACAAAAACATTAAAAAATAAAAAAGAGTTTTGTGTATAAGAGGAGATGATAGTACATTAGTGGACCGTTACAGTACGCTAAAGAAATGTATCGTTTAAAAGGTGTTTAAATAGGTCTTTCTAAGGATGTGTCGCACCTTCAGTAAACTGCTTTCAGGATATAAACCTAAAAAGACAAACTGGTAAATATGTGGCTTAACAATCTCTCTGATATATGGGCTTAGTACCCTGAAATTTCGTTTGAGAGAATGCCAGATTCTGAGATACTAGGTCTTTGTATTTAGTTGATATCTGGGGTATTATATGAGCTTTTCTGATTTTGAGTCAACAATGGCCTAGAATTTGTATAATACTTTCGCATTATTCACCCCAAAACTGCATAAAAAATGAAGAAAAATGTCATAAAAAGATACGACATTCGGCAATACAAAAATTAAAAGATTCCCAAGTGGGACACCACCTAAAGTCGAGCCTTCATCTCTTTCTCTGTACGGAAGTACTAACCTGCGCTCTCAAGGTTTCGCAATTCACCCTTTACAGATATCTGTTAGATATATTCACATGTGAGATGAAATCTAGGGAATCTCGATGCGGGAGTATATTCTGAGGTGGGATACACAGATTAGGCCATGTTGCTAAAAGTTTACCTAACATATCTTGAAGTAGTTAAGAAATGTGTAGAGGTTTAAGTGGATCAATATACTGACAATCTAAAGAAAATCTGTTTAAAAGCTTAAAGTTTTATCTAGAGCAACAGAATTGGTAATGTGTCTCAATAAACTGATATGATCCTCTAACACAAACTCGCAAAAATATGTCCGTAAATATGATTGTACATATCAACTTACTCATCTTTGGTTTAAGAAATATTAAAAAACTCAACTTTTTTTTCTAATTTTCTACTTTATGTTTCTGATTGCCAGTGATGGAAAACAGAACTTCAAAGTCGAAAGTGACAGAATGCAGAAGGAAATCTAAGAAACTATGGGCTGGGAGCTAATCTGGAAACAAAGTCTAGTTTGAAACGTTTAAAACTTCACTAATTTGAAACTTAAAATCAAAGGAAAATGTCAGTTTTGGTCAAAACGTGGTTATCCAAGGTCATTAACTTGGAGTTGGTCAATTGAGTAGACGTTCAAATCTGAGATCACAATGAAAAAAATAGAGAACTGGTGAGATTAGGAAATTTTCGCACGAAAATATTACTTCAAAGCTTACGGAAAATTTCCACACGAAAATTTTCAGTTATATATATAGTTTTCATGTGAAAATTTCTCATGAGTCCTTCCCTGTCAATACAAGTTCTCTCTGGGCAATTCTCGAGAAACGTTTATCCTACTCACATTCTTTCACATTCATCCCATTAGGGAGGTTGATTAGCACACCTCTCATAATGGTGAAGGTATGCCAACGAAATCAAACCGTAACATTAACGAATCTGGACCGAAATAGACTTGACACGTAGTTCTAGGATAAACTAGCCGGTAAAACTTAAAATTGAACTCACCAACGTTAAAATCGGCTTCTTTAACCTAGGTTTACTGGTTCAATTTCATAAAATTCACAAGTTTAAAATCGGTTCAAGTGTTGAAGTTTTACTGGGGACAATAAAGATTTTTGCACGAAAATTTCAGATGAACAACTGTTTTGTTCTATGCTAAAAGTTTTCACATGAAAATTGACTTAAAAGTGAATGTAAAGAATTTTCATACGAAAAATCTGGTAGTTTTTATGTTTTAAATATCTGCCTAACTTTTTCGTGTCTCTCTGTTTCACAAGAACTTTCACATGAATTTCATCCCATGCACAATTCATGCTGCCTTATTGACGAGGAGGTGTGAGAATTTGCTCCGTTTTCACATTACTTTAAATTTATGGAACGACTACCTATATTATATGTTCTCACACATAAGCATGATGTATATGCTTTACATGTTGATCATTCCTGGAGTGTAGCAGAGTTACAAACAGAACCCAGGGTGATCAAGTCAGTAGTGAGAATCGGTAAGGATGATATTGAAGTTTCCATTACAGAAGATCTTATACGAGAAGTTTTGCAGCTAAAAGACAATAGTAGAGACCCTATAGGGTTTACATCAAAGATGGTTAAAGGTTGTTTTTACCGTATGGGGTACAACGGCTATGTAAACTCAGCACCATCCAAGATCAACAGATTGGGTCTACCCTACAGATTTTTGGCTCACTGTGTTACTCGTTCATTAAGTCACAGAAAAAGGGGGATGGGACGACTTGGTTGATTACCATATGTGCATGATGGTGGCTGTAACGCCCCGTGTTTTCATACTTTCTATTTATAGCTAGCTCGTATTGTATTTCTATTTTCGTAAAGCATTGTATCTCGTATTCGAATTGTCATGTTAACGTTGTATTCTGAGGCTTGGATCATAATGAAAAGTCGTATTTTATTCATGTAATGCTTAATCATAACCATTTACTACTTATACATATGCATACACTTGGATCATATCCATAATACTCGTAGTCATGTGACAAACTTGCAAAACGTGATGATTATACTTATTCGAGATTTACATGATATTCGTAATCAATCGTATTCGTTTAAACATATTTATACTTTGTGGTATGTTACTTATAAATATAATGCCTTATTTATTCATAAAATACCTTATGATAACATTAAAACCCGTCACTTTTGAGCAAAACACAAAAAATAATATAAAGATTTCCTGACCAAGCCTTACGGACCGCAAGGCTATATGCTTACAGTCCGTAAGCAACTCTGGGCGGGCAGAATGTTTTTGGCTCGCGAAAATGCATGGATCCACACATCTTTTTCTCACCTAATCACCTCTAAACCTCCTTTAAACACCTCCCATCAACCCTAAACTCATCCCTATAAACACCAACAATTCTCCAAGCATTTTTCCAATTTCACAACTCTCAAATCTCACAAAACTCACTCTCAAATCATCTAAAGAACTTGCAACATCATAATTTTCGGCATATTCACCCTCTTGCACAAAAGTGAGCATAACTTGCTCATTTCTTAACGGAATCACTTGATTCTTCTTTCTAAATACTTGGATAATCCTTAGGGTTGAATCCAAGGGTTCTCCATGGAGAATCCAGACCTGGAAATGGCCTTAAAGTGTCCCAAAAACTTTCTGTTGTGTTTAAAATCTTTTCAAACATTGTTTAATCTTATCGAACTTGAGTCTAACTCATCTCAAACCTATGTCCTAATGCTTACAACACTACTTGTGGTTGGTTAGGCTTAATAAGAAGGCTGAGACATTTAAAGTAGAGGATTTATCCTCACAAATATTCTGTTTTCATAGAGCTTTAAGCTCACAAGTGATGCCAACCCAAGAGCTTGATGATATGTGTCCACCTTGGTTAGCTTGGGCTATTATAACTTTTTCGACCACACATCACTTGATGATTTTCATCATTATTCCAAGTTAGTTTTCTAGTTTGAAAGTGTCACAACCCCGTCTGCCTTTGACGTGTGTTAAAGTGTGCTTACCGGGTTGTATTTCACTTGGCTACTTGGTATCAAGATGACACACTTTACATTCTTGTCATTTACATTCTTGTTTATATTATTGTTCCAGTACCCTCCTTGTTACCTATGGCAACTTGTGTAGTGGTGGACATCATATGAGGTTCCAAAGTGGGTGGTTAATCCTCCCACCTCCTACTTGACTTACATGATACTAAGAGGTACCAAAGTGGATGGATCATCCTCCCACCTCCTACATGATTATATAACTATATGTATATTTATGGACTATAATATAATCCTTAAAACAGAACCCTTGATAATGACTAAATAAGCATCTATCAAGTTAATAAGTTTATCACTATGTGTATAGTTCCTTGTCACGATTCTAATAGGTCTTGAACCAATGAAACCACATTCAATCCTTATGGAATATTATAGTGTCAAATACAAGTGCTAATACCTTAGTGACTATTTTCGTATCATATACTTTTTCATATTTTGAATCTCAAATCCGAATATCCCATCATCATCCCCAAATTACTCATACGCCTTTGTTTTCCACTTGTAGGATAACTCGGCGTTCATCCCATCAAAAACAACTACCTTCACAGACTTGTCAAGTTAGAAGACTTAGCAAAACCAGGAGTACACTCGACCCACTTTCGTTTATAACACTTTTGGGTGTAACATGTTTACTATATACAAAATCACAACACTTTTATGAAATGCATAAACAATCCTATATCCATGAATACTTGAATCGTTACATTGATGGTAATATCTTGGACATTCTTTATGTAATACCTTAGTCATTAACTATTTTAGCCTTCGTTTGACAATTATAGTGCTATAGGAAGTAACGCATCCCCCTCCTCATGAAATCTAGAGGCCATATTAAAATATCGTGTTTGCGTTAAGGGTTTGACTAGTAGTATTGCATGCCTTGTATATGCTCTTGTAAAGTCATAGTTGCCATGAGGATTTGTTTAAACTTTATTCATATACGTATGCTATGCTTAAACTTGTGTACTCACTTTTGCTTTTGCATTGAATTGTTATTTTAAAACATGTTACAGGTTGATGGAGATGATGCTATGAAATCAAAGTAGCAAGGACGATAGATACAATTTAGACGTTTAGGTTTAATATTGTTGTATCAAATTTTGCTAAGTTTATGTTATTATTTGAATTTTCCCTTGTAATGTATTGAATTTTGATTATGAAATGAAATACGGTTTATCTAAATATTGTCCCAACTAGTAATTATGAGCAATAAGCAATCTATTTCGTCCCGCCTCGATGTTTCCGCCATCGGTTGGGGTGTGACAGATTGGTATCAGAACCATAACTATAGGGAATTAGGTAGAATTCCATGTTCGACCTAGTCTATAGTTTAAGTGTCCATTTTTTACCATTCTTGTCTTTTGCTTAAAACTTATTTCTTCCTCATTGCTTCTTTCTTATCTTTTGGTCTTAATATTTACATAATGTATTTCCTAAGACATTGACATAATACACATGAAGACACTCATGATGCAAACGAGCGTTTGCACCAAGATAGATACAATGACTTACAATTTTTGGTGAAATTCCTCATTCTACGTATTCGATTTTTCACGAAGTTATACCATCAAGTTAGGAGTGATATCCACATCTTGATGGAAACTTCCATTTTATACTCTAGTGGATCTTACAAACGAGTCGGAATATGTTCCTCGCTTAGTAAGAAACAACCACCTTTAGGGTACGAGATCGTCAAGTTAGCGGTGAAACCCGCACCTTGTCGATTAAGTCCCAATTTTTGATCGACTAGGAACATGTAGTAACTGGAAGGGTAAAAATGCCGCGCTTCTCAACGAGAGCGTTTTACCTATTAGGCCAAAGCATGTTCCCCAACTCGAAAGATCTTACGAATCACTTTGGAGTAGTCGACGTTTCTCTACCCGAAATAATCCCATGTTTTATTGAGCCAATCTTTTATGTTATCTCAATTTTTATGTGATTTTATACTTGTTACCTTATTCATTTCGAACTGTTACACATTTCGCATGTTTATCGCAATCAAAGACAATACTAATCCTCGTGAACACACTAAATTTATACTCTTTATTCGCATTCGTACATGATTATACATGCTATACTTTTTTTCGTTATTATGATCAAGTCTCATATCCTTTTCTTTTATGTTGAACCTCTAGATGAACTCCCCAATCTCTAACAAGAAGTCCAAGAGGTCCAACAAGGGGTCCAACAACAACAACAACAATGAGGACTCTATCTCCAAACAAGACCTCGTCGGTCTTGTCGCCGAGCAAATGGCCGATCAAATCCGTATCATCCCCGATATCGTTAGCCAACTTCAAACCATCCATATCGAAACACCCAAATCCTTCGCCGATTAAAAAACTGACAACCCCAAAACGCCTTACCAGTTCAAGCACTTCATGGCTTGTAAACCCGTCAAGTTCACTGGCTTGGACGGGGCCACGGCCATGATAAATTGGTTCGACGCAATGAAGCAGCCCACGCTCTACCTTGGGACTAGCTTAAGCAGCTCATGAAGGATCAGTTCTGTCATCCCCACGAGACCCAGAAGCTCGAGAACGAGTTCTGGAATCTCACGCAACAGGGGAGCTACGCCGAAGGTCTGATCGCGCGCTTCAAACAACTTAGTATCCTCTGTCCTGGACAGGTGGATACCGTAACCAAGGTGATTGCCAAGCTCATCCGTTGCCTCTCGCCTGTGATTATGAATCATGTAGCCGCCGCACGCCCCAAAACCATCGAAGAAGCCTATAGCACCATCATAGAGCTTAACCATAACTCATCCTTCAAGGGGACTACGGCAGGGTTCCTACGGAGCATGCACACCAAGCCATCGCCAATACAACCACCACTACCGAACCCCCTCCCTCCCAAACCAAGAAAAAAACATCAACCAGAACAAGAAGCGGAATGCTTCTGTTAAAAATAATGCGGTCATCACTCCGCAAAACCCTCAACCTCTCCAAACCCTCACAACCATCACCCCCACTACCATCGACCAACCCAGGCGTGGCTACACTAGACCTCACCCCCAGTGTGCTAACTGCTCCTACCACCATCCCGTTGGCACGCCATGTCGCAAGTGTGCCCAATGTCAAAGGCTAGGACATTTTGCCAACCGTTGCCGAAACTTTCCTCCACCCCAGAACCAGCAAGCCCAAGCCATCATGCGAAATCCTAACCCTAACCCGAACCAAGCCCCACCGCAACGTCAAAATGCTCTTGTGCGAGCGTGTTTCAAATGTGGTGATTTAAATCATCTCGCCAATGTTTGCCCTTTTCTCAACCAACCGCGCCAACAACAGCATCAGCAGTAGCCTGAGTCTGCTAAAGGACGAGCTTTCATGCTTACCTCTGCTCCAGCCCAAAGCTCAAACGACGTGATTACTGGTACGTTCCTTGTGAACCACATTTATGCTACATGCTATCTGATACTGGTGCCGATAAAAGCTTTGTGTCCTTGGAATTTGACCCTTGCTTAAGTGCGAACAATCTAAAATGTCTGATCCTTTCGCTTTCGAAGTCGCTAATGGTAAAACCATTTCCATTAATTCTGTTCTTTCTGGATGCTCTTTGATTCTTAACGATCATACATTCTCCATCGATATCATCCCCAAGAAAATGGGTAGTTTCGACATCATATTAGGCATGGATTGGCTTATGCGAGTTCGTGCCAAAGTTGTTTGTTCCGAAAAATTTATTCGCCTCCCTCTTCCTCAAGGTGATTCTCTACACGTCTATGGCGAGAAACCTTCTAAAGGTCTCAAGCTGATGTCGTGCATCAAAGCGAATAAGTACCTGCGTAAGGAGTACTTTACCTTTCTCGCCCATGTCGTGGAAAAGAAAGACAAAGGTCCTAGCATAAGTGATGTTCCTGTAGTTCGTGAGTTTCCTTCCTTTTTTCCTAAGGATCTTCCTGGTCCTCCGCCTCCTCGAGCTGTCGATTTTCGTATTGATCTTATCCCTGGCGCAACTCCTGTTGCGGAGGCTCCCTATCGATTAGCATACTCGGAGATGCAAGAGCTATCTAGCTAACTCCAAGAGCTTCTTGATAAAGACTTTATACACCCTAGTACTTCTCCTTGGGGTGCTCCCGTCCTTTTCGTCAAAAAGAACGGTGGATCATTCCGCATGTGTATTGACTATTGTGAGCTCAACAAGCTTACAGTCAAGAACCGCTATACACTTCCTCGTATTGACGATTACTTCGATCAATTGCAAGGCGCGAAGTGCTTTACGAAGATTGATCTCCGTTCTGGCTATCATCAACTTCGAGTTTCCGAAGAAAATGTACCCAAAATTGATTTTCGCACACGTTATGGACATTACGAATTCGTGGTCATGCCTTTTGGTTTGACCAACGCGCCCGCCGTGTTCATGGATATTATGAATCGGGTGTGGAAACCTTTTCTCGATCATTTCGTCATTGTATTCATCGATGATATCCTCATCTACTCCAAAATGAAAGAAGAGCATGGACGACATTTGCGTCTTATTCTTCAGCTTTTGCAAACCGAACGTCTTTATGCCAAATTCTCCAAGTGTGAATTTTGGCTAAAAGAGGTTCAATTCTTAGGTCACACCGTCAATGGACTCGGTATTCATGTTGACCTTGCAAATATAGAAGCTGTGAAGAATTGGATTGCACCTAAGTCGCCCTATGAAATTCGTTTGTTTCTTGGCTTATCTGGGTATTATCACTGTTTCATCTCGAACTTCTCTAAAATTGCCGTTCTTTGACTTTGTTGACTAAAAAAGATAAACCTTTGGTTTGGGGTCCCGAACAAGAGGAATATTTCCAAACACTCAAGGACATGCTTTGTAATGCTCCTATCCTCGCACTCCCCAATGGGAATGACGATTTCGTCGTGTATTGCGATGCCTCTAACCAGGTTGTTGGTTGCGTTCTCATGCAACGAGACAAAGTAATCGCTTACGCGTCGAGACAACTCAAAATACATGAGAAAAACTATACTACTCACGACCTTGAACTTGGTGCATTTGTTTTTGCATTAAAGATTTAGCGACACTACCATTATGGTACAAAGTGTACAGTCTTCACCAACCATAAGAGCCTCCAACATATCTTTGATCAAAGGGAACTCAACATGAGTCAACGTCATTGGGTATAATTGTTAAACGACTACGACTGTGATATGCGCTTCCACCCTGGTAAAACGAATGTCGTGGCCGATGCACTCAGTCGTAAGACTCATGTTATGAGTGTTCGTTGCTACCAAATCGTGGGAAACTCAACGAGTTGATTCGACAAGCACAATTTACCCTCATTAACGAGGGTAACCTTGATAGTGAATTGAACTGTAGAGTCGAAAACCCACTCGAAGCTAAGCCTGATGGTATCCTTTACTACCATAGTCGCATTTGGATTCCCGATCGTCTCAATCTTTGGACTACCTTGATGGATGAAGCCCACAAATCCCGATACTCCGATCACCCTGGAGCTGATAAGATGAACCATGATTTGCGTGCATCCTATTGGTGGCCTGGAATGAAACGTGATATCGCTCTTTACGTGTCCAAATGACTTACGTGTTCCAAAGTCAAGGCACAACATCAACGTCCCTCTAGTTTGCTCGAACAACCCGAAATCCCTGTCTGGAAATGGGAAAGCATAGCCATGGATTTCATCACAAAATTGCCTCGCACTCCTTCTGTCACGACAACATTTGGGTTATCATTGATCGTTTGACCAAATCCGCGCACTTCCTCGCCATTCGTGAAGATTACAAAGTCGAGAAATTGGCTCGTATCTACATGAGTGAAATCATTAGTCGTCATGGTACTCCTCTTGATATTATCTCTGATCGCGACGCTCGTTTCACCTCTCAACTTTGGCAAACTTTTCAATCTGCCCTTGGCACTTAGCTTAATCTTAGCACCGCTTTTCATCCTTAGTCTTATGGTCAAACCGAGCGTACTATCCAAACCTTGGAGTATATGATTCGGTCATGTGTAATCGATTTTGGCGGCAATTGGGATTCGCACTTACCCTTGGTTAAATTCTCGTACAACAATAGTTATCATGCTAGTATTCAAATGGGTCCATTTGAAGCATTGTATGGTCGTAAGTGCCGTTCGCCTATTTGTAGGTACGAGATTGGAGATTTTCAGATCACCGGTCCCGAATTAATACAAGAGACGACGGACAAGTTCTTACAATGTTGTTGCATAATGTTTATGTCTTAGTCTTATATCGAGTTTGTATAGAATAGAGCTGGATAGGCTAGTGGTATGTAGTATTTATGTAAAGGTTAGCCAAGTTCGCCCATGAGCTTAGTGGTGAGACAAGTTCGTCCGAACTTGCTAAGGCAATTTCGGGCGAACTTACATCATCCATGAGCGGACTTCTGCAACTATAAATACCTAGCTTGCCTCATTCATTTGTAACTTTGGCATTTTGGAGGCGAAGCTCTGTCAGTTTGTACTCTTGACGTTTGATCAATGAAACTGATGATTAACTGATTGAATATTGTCTATTGGTAAACACGACGTAATATTTCCGCTATTATGGACGTTAGATATCAAATTTAGGTTCCTTAGCATCGAGGATCGGTCCTACAAGTGGTATCAGAGCTAGAACAGCCTGATTTGATAGTATCAAGACAAGAACACCTCTATTTCATCTCCATTCTTCTATTCTTCTTAACTTTTTCATCAAAAATGAAGAATTCACGGTCAAAATCTTTTCAATTTTGAATATATCATGTAAAATACAACAAAGATAAACCTTTGAAAGATTGGAGACCAAATTCAACCGAATTGATGTTAAAATTTTGAACAAACCATGTTTTCCAAAACTTGTCCATCGAACTTGTTTAACCAAGTTCGACCGAACTTGTGCTAAAAATCACTCTTCAAGTGAGTTTTTGCCAAATTCGCCCGAACTTGAGTTGTTTTTGAGGAAAATTCTGTCAAGTCCGCTCGAAGTAACAAATTTTCATTGATTTTATATCAAGTTCGACCGAACTTGATTAATATCAAGGAAATTCAAGTTAAGTTCGCTCGAACTCACAAGATCATAATCAAATCTTATATAGGAAGTTCGATCGAAGTTCAAGGAAGATTTTTCAAAACAAAAAAATCACAAGTTCAACCGAACTTTTTATTAAAAATCATAATTCTTCATTTGCAACTACAAGTTCGACCGAACTTGGAGTAGACCTAATTGTTTTCAAAGTTTTTGAGTATTTTCAGTGTACACGTCTCGTTATTCACGATGGATGATATTCAAAGAGCTTTCATGTCTGGAGCTAGTTCGTCAAATGCCAACGTGATCCATCAAGTCAATCTTGATAACGAAATGGGCACGACTGTAAAACCGCCCAAGCTAATGAGCATGGACGAGTATGAAGCATGGAAGGAGAAGTTTACATATTGGGTTCAAGCCATGCATTTCGCAGGCTGGGTGTCGATAGAAAGAGGTTACACTGTTCCGGTGGATGAACATCAGTAAGTTCTGGAAAAGTACAATTACACGACTGTACAGAAAGATGAATACATTGCTGAGAAAAATATGATCAGTCTTATCCAACAATCCGTCAAAGAAGATATTCTCGTTTTGCTACCGGAATACACAACTGCAAGAGATCTCTGGCTTTCTCTTCAAAATAAGTATCAAGAAAGCGTGGAGATGATCAAGAGCAAGAAGGCGCTCATTATGAAAGAGTTCGATATCTTCAACATGTTGAAGGGTGAGACCATGAAGCAGCTGATTGAACGATTCTGTCATCTTAAAGTTCAAATGCGAAGACACGGTCTCGAGAAGACGGAACAAGAGTACATAGACAAGCTTGCAGATGCTCTACCAGATGGAGAGTGGACTACTTATCTGATGGTTCTGAAGGAAAGCGATAAATGGGAATTCTTCAAGCTGTCAACATTTATCGATAAACTTGAAGGCCATGAAATGGAACTCTTGAAGATTGCAAAGTCAAAGAACGCTAATGTTGTTCAAGACGTTGGGTTGTACTACAAGAGTGGAATGCAAGATAACATTTCAAGTCCAAAGATTCAGACAACATTCAATGCGAGTTTAAATTCTTCGAACAATTCGCACCAGAATTAGAATTAGTCATATCCTCAATATGATCAAAGTCCACAGTCTTCATTCTCAAGTACTGGTTCAAATTTATCTTATCGAAGTCAAGCAAATCATAATCAACATACAAATTCTGATTCGAATGTATACAAGTGCAACATCGCAGTGAATTTGAACAATGTTGTTTCGGAACAAGTCGCTAAACAGCATATGTCTCTTCTTGCCACTGTTCTGGAGTCATACAAAAGTCTTGTAGCCGGAAAAATAGGAAATCCTAAACTGACGGCAGAAGATTATGACCAAGTGGATGAAGAAGAACTCGAGCTCATGGATATAAAGTGGTGTTTAGCATCTATCATTCAAAGAGTCACAAAGTTCGTTGCTCTCACTGCCGAGATATCGGAAACTCAAGCAACAAACTGGGTTTTGACAAGACAAAAGTAACATGCTTCAGATGTTGCCAAAAGGGACATTTCAAGAGAGAGTGTAAAAATCCTGAAGCAACGGGAAATCAAAGTCCATTCGGAGGAGGCAACGAGTATTATAAGAAGTCACTTCAGTACAAGCCTTTCCCGAAGAAGACTCAGGTTGAAATTCAAGAGAAACCAAATAGCAGTAACATTGAAAAAGCTATGGTTGCATCAAACGAAGATGATGGTTTCGAATGGAATTCCTACATCAGTAAGAAGACCGGAGTTGCATTAATGGCTGAAATTGTTGAAGATACTTCTGCAGAAGAAGCAGCGGCTTTGGAGAATATTCTGCTGGAACAATATCTGCAACAACAACGTGAAGAAGAGGAGTATATCCACATGCAGAAGAAAGGAGTTTTATCTCCTAATTTGTGTGATAATTTTGCAGGTCATTTTGATGGAAGGTCTCAGGAACAAGTTCCCGAGAAGAAATCAACTGATGAAGTAGTCATTGATGTTACTCAAGAAGTGAATGCCGAAAACCTCAAGGATATTGCCGATAAAGCATTGATGGCAAATCTAACCAAGGTAGGTCCAGAGGTAAATGAAGTTGTCAAAGTACAAGTTGTAGAGGTTGAGAAACCTTGTACAAAATGTACCAAACCATGTTCTGAGTGTGCCGAAAAATCAAAGATCATCACTGAAAACAATGTGCATAATAAAAATTTGAAATACGGTTATCGCACAATGAAGGAAGCGTATGATAAAATGAAAAATGATTATGGAAGGCTTGATCGAAATAACATCGAACAACATGATACAATAAGGATGTTAAAAGGAACAGTAATGGATAAGCAAAAAGCGATTAATATCTATATTAACACCATTGCTGAAACTAAGCAACAACTTCAGGACATGAAAATTGAAACAGAGCGTGTTCAACAACTTTTGAGAAGTTACACTTGTAACACAAATGTCATCAATCACATTCTTCAGACTATTCCATCGGAAGAGAAACCTAAAAAGAAAATTGGTAAAGAATACAACAATGTTCCTCCACCCCTATGTGAGAAGTATTGTCGCAAATCCGCTGATGGGACGGATAAGGCACTCAATATTGAGTTGTTATCTGAAAGGAAAACTGAGTTGCCAAAGAACATTGATGTAATCTATACTAAAACAGATTATGACAATGCTGTGGTTAAAAAGGTTGTTGAAATGTTTTGAACGATTCTGATGAAGGCAGCTTTAAAAGCACCGACTCGAGCTCAAAGAATTCTGATTCACAGTCCAAAGATGACGATACATCATCGGAGAATGATCTATGTGATGATCCTAATGTTGTCATGTACAAGATTAAGGAATCTGATAGATTATACTTTGATGACAGTTTTCCGATTCAGAACGTGAAGGAAGATTTGTTAGACAAATTCTTTGAACTCGTGGAAGTCACATCAGATGATCTGGAGATCAATGAAAAGAAATTTTATTCCAAACCTAAAAGAAATAACTATTGAAAGAATGGTGGTGATCTTTCGGAAAACCGGAGACCTGGATTAGGATTAGAGGAATCAGATGAACCTAAAAAGAAAACGTCACCATTTCATGAATACAAAAATAAAAACTTGAATTTTGTATATGGGACGAACACGGTTCATGAGGAAAATTTGATCGGGAAACAATCAAACAATGATTTCAAGAAACAGAAAGAACTTCGAGAGAAAGCAAAAATTGCAAGTGGTGCCAAAACAAGTGGTGTAAAACCTACAAAAGGACATCCACATGATTGTCGGACTTGTTTCAAGTGCAATGAAATTGGTCATATTGCACGTTACTGTCCGAAATCAAAGCCGACTTATCTTCGAAGGAAAGAAAGTTCAAATGTTGTGAACCGAAGCAACCAGTGTTTGTAAAACTTGTAAAGATTTTGAAAAGAAATGAATCAAAAGCTGAAGTCAAACCTAAGTTTGAAAATTCAATTTTTGAACAAAGTGAAACTTCAAAGGCTAATGAAAACAATTTTTACATCAAGAAGGCTAACATAAAATCTCATGCCTGGATTACAAAGAAACGGTCAGCAACATCTGAGATCACTAAGTCTGAGCTTGTTAAGACTAGTGATAGCATGAAAGAATCAAAATCTGAAATCATAATTGAAACCACATCTGAAAATGTCAAAACTACAAGTGGTAACAATTCAAAAGATAAAAACACAGTAAAGTTTTCAAACATAAACATCATAGAAAATCCAGAAGATGAATATGAATTTGATTATGTAGATGAGTGTGGATTCGATTATGCTGATGAGTGTGAGTTTGATTTTGACGATGGTTATCCAATTCAACCCAAGACCAAAAAGGCTTGGGTCTCGCTTTTTAAATAGATTGTTGAAATGTGCAGGGGCTCCAGAGATCCGTACTTTCTAAGTGGATTCTGGATAGTGGAGCTTCCAGACATATGACGGGAATGAAAGCGTTGCTATTCGACATAAAAGCTATCAATGGTGGATATGTTGGATTTGCGGGTAACCAGGGTGGAAGGATAGTCGACGAGGGAAAACTCTCCAATGGCGTTGTTTCATTCGATTGCGTGAATTTTATTGCAGAATTGGAAAATAATCTTCTGAGCATATCGTAGATTTGTGACAAGAAGTTCACAGTGCATTTCAATGAAAAAGAGTATATTATCTTGAAGCCGGGATTCAAAATACCAGATGAGTGGATTCTGATGTGAGCACCAGTGAGAATGATTTATATGTTCTTGATATGGGCGTCGCTACCACTTCATCAAAATCAGCACAATGTTTTGTGACAAAGGCTACTGAAAAGGATTCTATTCTTTGGCATCGTAAGATGGTGCATATTCATTTGCGAAAAATGAATTACTTGGTTCATAATGATTTTGTAGACGGTGTAAATCTTCGAAGCTTTCATATGTCTAATCACTGCTTAGAATGTAAAAAGGGAAAGCTGATCAAGAAATCTCATCCGAAGAAAATTCTAAACTCAATCAAGTTACCATTAGAACGTCTCCACATGGATTTATTTGGTCCTGTAAATGTTTGAAACATCTCAGGAGACTTATATTGCTTGGTCGTGACAGATGACTATTCGAGATATTCTTGGGTATTCTTTCAGGAATCAAAAGACGAAACATTCGAGAACTTGGTTATTCTATTCAAGAAACTCGAGAACCTTTATCATCTGCCGGTCAGACGCATTAGAAGTGACAACGGCACAGAGTTTAAGAATAACAAAATGAAGGAATTCTGCACGCAAAAAGGATTCTGCACGAGTTTAGTGCTCCCTATACTCCACAACCAAACAGAGTAGCTGAACGGAAAAACAGAACTTTGATTGGAACTGCGAGAACCATGCTTGCAGATTCTAAACTTCCAATCAGCTTCTGGAGTGAAGCGGTTGATGCGGCTTGCAACACGCTAAATAGAGTTCTCACTGTCAAACCAACAAAGAAAACATGTTTCGAGATGATAAACCGACGGAAGCCAAATTTGAAATTCTTAGAACCATTTGGTGCGCCATGCACTGTAATCGATCAAGATGGTAAATTCGGAGCGAAATCTCTTACGGGTTTCTTTGTCGGATATGCGAGTCCGTTAAGAAGAGTATATGTTCCTTCGTTGAGAAAGGTTATTGAAGCACAACACGTGGATTGTTTCAACTATACGGATCCTACTCAAAGGAGAGGTGACACGTGGCTGTTTAACTATCAAGACCTTTGGAAGTCATTCGACTTGCCGGAAGAACCGTCTGACGAAGAAGTTGCAGCATTATATTACCTTCACCAGTCAGTGAATCAAGATCAAATCATTACACCAATTGTGGTTAATCAACCCACGTTGGATTCTTCATCTTCCGGAGTAGGTCCAAGCAATAGCAGTAGTGTTCAAGTTGAAAATACTTCTGAAACAGAAGTAACACCTGCTACACCTCTAGTGAATGCTTCTAATGAACCAGAAAGCACAACAGTGCCCAGTACGCCTTAGAATCAGAATTCTGATTCAGATGAAGCACCGACATTTAATGCTGATGATGAAACTTCATCGGATTAAGAAGTTGAGCAGATTTCTAATCTGTTGAATCAATCTGCTAGTCAGAGAAATCAGAACGAAGCTTCAACAAGTACTCCTAATGTTGATATGAACAATGATCTGATTATTTCAAATCAGCAAAGCTCAGTTGATGTTCCAATAGAAGAAATGCCACAATCATATTCATACCATCCTTCAAAGAATATTATAGGAGAACTACAAAATGGTGTGCGTACACGAAACCAAATAAAAAAAGCACTGTTTCTACACCCGAGTTGCACCAACTCAGAATTACTGCTACTACTCATGTTTCATTTCTCAAATTGAGCCAAAGACAGTTAATGAGGCTCTGGCATACGATAATTGGGTGATAGCAATGCAAGAGGAACTTTTACAGTTCGAGAAGTTGGGTGTTTGGAAGCTTGTAGACTTGCCACCAAAGCAGAAAGCTATTGATACAAAGTGGGTCTTCAAGTGTAAAAGAGACGATCAGGGGGTTATAGTAAGAAACAAAGCTCGGCTAGTTGTCCAGGGATTCCACCAACAGGAAGGTATAGATTATATGGAGGTATACACACCGGTTGCCCGATTAGAATCTATCTGTATTTTCCTAGCGTTCGCAGCTTGGAAAGGATATAAAGTGTACCAGTTGGATGTAAAATCTGCATTTTTGTACGGTAAAATTCATGAACAAGTGTATGTCAGCCAGCCACCGGGGTTTGTCGATCCACTGAACAAGAATAAAGCATATCTCCTGGATAAAGCCTTGTACGGTTTACACCAAGCCCCGAGAGCTTGGTACGAGACGTTATCACAACATCTCGTAGGAAGTGGTTTTACACGAGGCACAGTGGACAACACTTTGTTTACCAGAGAAGTTGGATGGCATCTGATAAGAGTACAAATCGATGTGGACAACATCATTTTCGGTTCTACAGATGACAGTCTGTGCAAAGAGTTCGAAAAAATCATGAAGAAGAAATTTGAGATGTCCTCGATGGGCGAAATGAAGTTCTTCTTAGGTCTTCAAGTGGATCAGCTTCCAGACGGGATATTCATTCATCAGACTAAGTATGTTCACGACATTCTCAAAAAGTTTGAAATGGATTCTTCGAAGCCGCTTTCGACGCCGCTGGCACTGAACCATGGGATTTGCGTAGAACGAGACGGGAACGAAAGTTGATGAAACACTGTATCGATCGATGATAGGTTCATTGATGTATCTAACGGCATCACGTCCGGACATCATGTATCCTACATACTTATGTGCGAGATATCAGTCAAGTCCTCGAATGTCACACTTGCAGATAGTCAAGCGAATCTTCCGTTACTTGAAAGGATGCCCAAGAACAGGCCTGTGGTACCCCAAGAACGACAATTTTTATCTCACTGGATACGCTTACTCGGACTTCGGAGTGGACAAACTGAACTCGAAATCTACAACTGCAGGATGCTAGTTCTTTGGCACACGTTTGGTAACGTGGTAGTGTAAGAAACAGACCACGGTCTCTCTCTCAACCTGTGAAGCGGAATACATTTCTGCTACCAGCTGTTGCTCTCAAATCCTCTAGATTCAGCAACAGATAAGGGATTATGGTCTGCAGTTTCTTGACACGCCTTTATTTGTAGATAATACAGCAGCCATCGATATAACTAAAAATCCGGTTCATTACTCATGTACAAAACACATTGAAATTCGATACCATTTCATTCATGATTATTACGAAAAGAAATTGGTTCGAATAGAAAAAATCCACACCAACGAACAAAGGGTTGATTTTTATACCAAAGCATTTCCATTAACAAGATTTAAATATCTAATGCGACTTAACGGTATTAAAAACTTGCTTACAGGTGCGGAAGCTGAGGTTGAATACGAATCGGATGACGAATTCACGTAATCCGCATTGGTTTGTATGGTTTGTAAATATCTTTCTACTATAGTATTTCTTAAAATCTAAAATCCAAAAAATATGTTTTTGATTTTAGGGGGAGAAATATTTCGGAAAATACAAAAACATATGAAAAATTTCAAAAATGTACAAAAACATTGAAAAAGACAAAAAGAATTTGATGTCACAAAAAGGAAATGATAGTACATCAGTGGACTATTACAGTACGCTAAAGAAATGAAAAGTGTAAAAGTAATAAACGAGTCTTACTGGGGATGTGTCGATAGGCTTAACATGCTCAGTAAACTGTTTTCGAGATATAAACTAAATTTAGCAACTGCCTATTCTTGTGTATTAACACATCTTGGATATATGGACGTAGTACTCCAAAATTTCATTTGAGAGATTGCATGATTCTAAGATACGAGGTCTTTATAGATAGTTGATATCTGGGGTATTATACAAGTTCTTCTGATTTTGTGGAAGCGATAGCCTAGAACTTCTATAATACTTTCGATATAAACCCAAAACTGCATGCAAATTTTAAAAGTATCGGAAGATCTAAATTCATTTGCAGTGCTAAAAAGATTCCTTAAGTGGAACACACCTTAAAGACGAGTCTTCATCTCTTTGTCGGTACGGTAGTACTAACCTGAGCTCTCAAGGTCTCGCATTACCCAGATATAAATATCAATTACGCTATATTCACTTGTAAGATGAAATCTAGGGAATCTTGATACGGGAGTATATTCAAGAAGTGGGAACCATAGATAAGTCAAGTTTCATTATTCATACCTTAACATATCTTGAAATAGTTGAGTAACGTGGTAAAGCTTAAGTGGACAAACATATCGACAATCTAGGTAAATGAGTTTAAAGCTTAAAGTCATTTAAAGGTCAACGGTACTGGTGATATGTCTCAATTAACTGATATGATCCTTTAGACACGATTTCACAAAAATATGTCTGTAAATATGTTTGTACATAGTTTACATTGTTCTGAACATAGTTTATCAGCTTTATAGATTAAAATCAAAAAGATTTTCAGTATGTTTTAGCATAAACTTTCAAAAATTCAAAAAGATTTTATTTCTACATTGTTTTCAGCAAACCAATATTGGAGAACGAGTCTTCGAAGTCTGCTAAGATGCTAGAACTGGTGGGAATCTCATTGATAATGGGCTGGGAGCTAATCTGTAAATCTAAAAAGTCAAAACGATAAAAAGTTCATTAATTTGAAACTTTGATTTTGAAAATATCAACAGTTTGTTCGTAACGGGTCAAACAGGGGTCATTAACTTGGACTCGGCAGACAGATCGGTTAACCAAGGTCATTAGCTTGGACTTGGTCAACTGAGTGTATTTTTATAACTTGTAAAAGTTGGAAAGTTCAGGGGTTAAAATGAAAAATTAAAAAAGTTTGAAATTGTGGTTTGGCAAGTTCGGCCGAACTTGCTAAATACAATCATGTTTATCAAATAAGCAAGTTCGACCGAACTTGTAGTTGGCTACTTATTGATTATTTCCTAAGTTCGCCCAGACTTTTGTTGGGCCCTTCAAGATGGGCTTAGCAAGTTCGCCCGAACTTGACATGGTATAAATACCATTAAAGTTCGGCCGAACTCATTTGTCTGATTTCAAATCATCTGAGCGAACTTAAGCACTCTTGAGCGATCTTGTGTTTTTTGGCAAAATAGATACCGTTACTGCCCATTTTTCAATTGTTCTTGGTGATTGGCACACCAACCACAATGACTGAGGTAGTGATTCGATCTTAGAACCGTGAATTGAACTGAATCGGACTCAATGAATCTGAAACATTAAAAATCGATAGATCTAGGTTTAATTGGACTAAATTGAACTTTGAATCTTGTTCTTAAACATAAATCAACCGTGGAACTATGTTGGATTTGAATGAAACGGTTGTGAACATGTAGAGCAGGTTTGGTTTGTAGATGATGACAAGTTGGGCCGAACTTGTTATCAAGTTTGACCGGACTTGTTAACAAAACTGAATAAAGAGATCTTAATGCATGTTCGCCCGAACTTATGTTAAGGAAATCTGAATTGTTTAGGGTGTAAGTTCGCCCGAACTTATACTTGTATAAGGAACATGTTGTTAAGGCATTTTCGGGCGAACTTGATCTAAACCAGAATGTTTATCATATATCAAGTTCGCCCGAACTTGATAAATGTGTTAGAAAATTTTTGTAACTTTACTCGATAAGCGTGCAAAACATTTTGCGTCATTTTTCAGGCTCAAGTTCCAGCACGTGTAATCCCTATTGAGTTTTCTAAGACTCACAACACGTGTATTACGCTCGATAAGACGATCTGTCCATCTTTAAAGGAATACGACAGTATCTTAAAGTTTTTGGAGGAAAGCCCTATTCACAGAGCTATCACGGAACGCACAGTGTCATACAGATCTCATATTTTCCATTTCTTGACGAATGCGGAGCTTAGTGATGATCAGAAAACAATTAATTCATCGGTGCGAGTTGGAAACAATGTTAAGAAGATTTCTATAACTGAAGATGATATTCGACGAATCTGTAATTCAACGACAACGAAGATGATCCAATATTCCTCGATGAGAAAATGGTTAGAGGTTGTTTCTTTCGTATGGGCTATAAGGGAAGTGTGAACAGTCCGACGTTAAAGAAAGGGGAAGTGCCAAATCCTTACAAACTCCTTATGCACGCTATTATTCACACATTTAGTCATCGCAAGGCAGGATTAGACGACGCGCATGATTATTTGGCCTGTATGGCAATGACATTGATTCTGAAAAAGCCGTTCAACTTTTCAAAGCTTGTATTTACACACATGTCAAAGAATATGGAGGATTCAAGGTTATGTTTATTTTCGAGATTTGTGCAGATGTTGATTGATGAGAAGTTCAAGAATATAGCACGAGATCCGAATGATGTGCTTTATCTAGTTCATCCTGATGAGACAACAGTGAAAAAGCTAATCAAGTTTCAGAAGCAAGCATCAGCTCCTGTTGCTAAACCAGTTTTTGGAGCAATTAAGGATTCAAACTACATTGCGCCGCCTGAAAACTAATGGAGAAAAGACTGCAGTGATGATGAGAAAGAGCTTAATGCTGAAAAGGAATGGTTTAAAGACTTCAAGCCGAAAGCTAGAAGTGAATGGTTCTTAAAGGAAGAAGCTGATAAGCCTAAGAAGAAACGAGCTGCAAGGAAAATTGAAACTATGCTCGTTGACGAAGATGAACCTGAGAATGTTCAAGGCGAAGCAAGTTCTAGTGCAGCTGTAGTTGTTGAAAGTCAATAGACCGAGAAAGTAACACAAGATGATGTTATATCTGCTACTTCTGAACGCGATGATGAATCTGACGAAGAACCTATGAAAGAACCTGAAAAGACAGCAACAGAAAAAGAAAAAGAAAAAGAAATGGATGCTGATTTCGATCGAAATCAAGAAAAAGAGTCTGATGAGGAAAGACCAAAGAATAAAACTAAACGTGTAAAGTCTGCAACTGTTTCGTCGACAAAGACTACAGGGTCTCCTCAGACAAAAGGCAAGAGGAAATCAAAGAAAGCCCAAAAGGCAGTCAGCAAAAGATACAAAGGAACGGTGAAAAGCGCAGAAGTTACACAAGAACCTTCTGGCGCATAGGAGAAAGAAGTCACACAAGAACCTTCTACACAAGAACCTCCTGTTGTTGATATAAATGAAGCTGGACGTCCAAAAGTCACACAAGAACCTTCTGTGATAGTTCATCGGAAGCTGAAAGGCCAGGAGCTACACAAGAACCTCCTGTGTCTGGTTTTGTGGAAGTACCTGTTATTCAATCACTAGTTGCTCCAACGACTTCAAATTTAGAAAGTTCTACTCCAAGGAAGTCAACACCAAAGGCTGCTACTCCAAAGTCAACACCAAAATCTTCAGCGCCTAATATATTTGGTGATATGCATAGTGATCCGATTAGCCTGCAAGACCTAAATGACTTCTTTCCAGAGACTAATGTTGAACTTCTGGAAAAGCGTGTGAAGGTATTAGAAGACAAAGTGGCACAAAATGAAATTGAAAAAGCAAAGCTTATTCAAAAGATGAATCAAAGCAATGTTGAGAAAGAAATGCTAGACGATAAAGTGAAAGTGTTGGAGAATGAGCGAGAATACTTTAAAGCGTTGATAGAGAGTTTGCAAGATGCTAACGAAAAGATGCAAACTAAGATAGCTGATCTGAAGTCTATCCAAGCCCTAAATGATCAAAGATTCTCCAGGATGCAGAAAGTTTTATCTAATGCACTGGGTATTGATTTCATCAAAGAATATGATCGTCTAGATCAACAAGAAGCCAAAGAAAGGTCTGAGAAAGAACTAGCATTGAGTGGTAAAGGAAAGAATGTTGAGGGTGAAACCCCTAAATCTTCTGAAGTTGCTGAGAAATCTGTTGAAAATGTTTCTAAAGCTTCTGAGTCTGATATTCAAAAGGTTGACGAAACTGTAAAGCCTTCTGATCCTATAGTTGCTTCTGAAACGGACGATGAAGAAGCTGAAAAGAAGGATAAAGATGATGAAGAAAAAGATGATTCGGAATATGAGGATTGGAGTGTAGCTGACGACGATGATGATGATGATGATTAGGGTGGTGTTGGTATTAGAATCACTGAAGACAAATCTCAAGTGAATTTGATTTCTTTTCGCTTATGGATGACGAATCAACAGAATGGATGATAAAAGTGAGGGGGAGTCAGGGCAGAAAGGGCCAACTGATGAGATTGATCTGTTGAATGTTGATAGATTTGCTAAGCCAGTTGCAGCAGTACCCACGAAGCCTTTACTGTTAATGCTTGAACATAACATGGAGGAAGGCAAGTTTATACATAACTATACTATGGAAGATCTTGCAAAGTTAGTTGAAGTTGATGCTGCAGATCTAGTTTGATTTCGAAGATGTGTTGAATGTTAACACTTTCGCGCCGAATGATTATCAGTATGTTAGAAGATTTTATGCTGACGAGTATAATAGAGTGATTGTGGAAGATTGGTCTTCTGATGATGAAACAGACCAAACTGTGAAGTACGTCGGTCTTAATTCTGAAAGTTTTCCTACTTTCGAGGAGATGTGCAAGCAACTCGATGAAGATATGTTAAAAGAAAAGATTGAAGAATCTTTGCGTCAAGGAAAAGTACCAAAGCCAATGAGTAAAGAAGAAATTGCTCAAGCGAAGAAGTCCTGTTTAAAGAGATGCTTCGCGAACGTAAGTTTCGACGTCCTCTAGCATTCTTTACCAGAGATAAAGACGTTTCTTTGGGGGATATCTTGAGTTGGGGTTGGTTTAAAGAACTGAACGTTTATGCAATCAAGAGGGAATTTGGAGTGCAATACTTCAAATACCTTGCTTTTTCAAGACCTTACCGTATTGGGATGTGGAAGAGTTGGTACAGACTGTGAATGTTACATACCACATGAAAGTGATTGATCAGTTGCTGTGGAAATTGATCAAGTTTGAAGTGGTTAAAGGATTTAGATATTGGAAGCCATTCATTCCTGGTCGCAGAATCAAGACAAACAAAAGACGAGTGAAAAAGACATCACATTGATGATGAAGCGACCGAGGGCAGTGAGAAACATGCCGCTGATGCCGATTGAACAAGACTTCTATCTATTGTTCAAGTGGTGGCAAATAGATCCGTTGACTTGTGAAGCAGTTATTGTTTTAAAGTTTGAAGAACACTTGGATATTTCAAAGGAAAGAGTTGAAGTATTGGGATATCAGGGTATGAGGGGGTTATGGAGAACATTTAGGGTTCTTGATCCGATGTGGTTGGTTAACTGCTCAAGAGAAGACATCAAAACCTTGTTCTACAACAAGATCGTATTTGAAGAACGAGAAAAGGTACAAGCGATGCAGTTTCAGAAAGTTGTTAATGTTTGCTATGCACACGAAGCTAATTCAGGAAAGATGTGGCAAACAAAGTGGATAGATCTAGAAAGAGTAGAGTTTTTGAAAGAGGAAAGCGTCTTGAAGCAATTCATGAAAGAACTAGGAAGGCAAGTGATAAGAGATTTCAGCATTTGAACAAAGTGCCTCCTATAGATAAGACGCCGGATCCTAAGCAAGAATGACGAAAGAAGCCGTACAAGAACTTCTTCGGTCGTGTGCGTTAACGTTTATATAAAGACAGAGTTTTAGAGACTCATACAAGACGAAGATATATCCAAGGGGGAGTCTGTTGGTGCATAATGTCTATGTCTTAGTCTAATATCGAGTCTGTATAGAATAGAGCTGGATAGGCTAGTGGTATGTAGTATTTATGTAAAGGTTAGCCAAGTTCGCCCATGAGCTTAGTGTTGAGACAAGTTCGGCCGAACTTGCTAAGGCAAGTTCGGGCGAACTTACATCATCCATGAGCGGACTTGTGCAGCTATAAATACCTAACTTGCCTCATTCATTTGTAACTTTGGAATTTTGGAGGCGAAGCTCTGTCAGTTTGTGCTCTTGACATTTGATCAATGAAACTGATGATTAACTGATTAAATCTTGTCTAGCAAACATGGCGTAATATTTCCTCAAAGCATGAAACCGAGGATCGGTCCTACATATAAATACATGATAATCTCCTCAAAGCATAAAACCAACAAAAGAGCTACGCCAACAAAAGACGCAACCCTTGGAATTTAATATAGGTGATCAAGTACTTCTCAAGGTATCACCTTGGAAAGGCGTTTTCCGTTTTGGTAAGAAAGGCAAACTCGCTCCTCGCTACATAGGTCCTTTCAAGATTCTCGAGAGGATTGGCAAGGTAGCGTATCGACTGGACCTACCTCAAACGCTCAACAATGTTCATCCTGTGTTTCACGTTTCAAATCTCAAGAAGTGTCTAGCCGAAGAAGGTGTCACACCCTCAATTTCCACTTGCGGAGTTTCACCGCGAGGCGTGTGAACAAACCAGAATCTGAAACACTAGTACGTCGAACGACTCTATATGATTTGATAATACGTTTTCAAAATCATTTGTCGTAGATTTTATATTGTCTTGATTAGTTACCAATATTTAGCGGAAGCATTAGTTTTTAAAGGTGAGCGGAAGCATAAATAAATAGTGAAGCGGGCGCCAACACAAACGCCAAAACAAATGAAAAACCCCAAAACAATATTTGTAATTAAGACTCGATAAAAGATGTCTTGTTCAATGCATGTGAGTGCACCTAGAGCTCCTAGCGTCCTGAGAAACATGTAAAGAAACAAGTGTCAACATTAAAGATGAGTGAGTTCACAGGTTTTCATAAATTCGTTTGTTCGGTTATAGTTTGTTTTCCCCGTTATCCCTAACCCGGGATAACGTGCTGGTTCCATTATTCCAATCCCGGAATAATAAGTTGTTGCTTCCATTATCCTCAACCCGGGATAATATAGTTGTTGTTTCCATTATTCCAACCCGGAATAATAAGTTGTTGTTTCCATTATCCTCAACCCGGATAATATAGTTGTTTCGTAATTAAGTTCAATGTTAACATATATAGGTAGCTAGCCTAAAGTTATGTCACGTAAGAGTTCGCGATCGAAGCTGACTGTTGTGCCTCCGTGTTGCCAGGCCTATCACTGACCATGGCGAAGTTAGGCCAAATTATTCACCCGTTGACCATACCCGGTCGGCTAGCGCGACTAGCTCGGATGGGGCTTGTCGGGCCCAGTAGTACTACTTATAATTCCCCCGCTATTAAACCCAATACTAACGATCCGAGAGATTGACGAGGACTTAAGTGATAAAGCTGCTTAGTGACCATAACATTACATTAACATTAACTTAGTTACCGAATAGTTATGTGACGTTAAATTCGTATAACGTAAAGAGATTGAGTTTGAAGAGTGTATACATGTTTCTCCCCCTGTTGTTTAAAAACCGGATAAAGTTAGGGGCCGTGAACTCACCTTTATTTGCTCGGTTAGTGTAGCAAAGAAGTTGTAAAGGATGGGACCGCTAATTGCGTCCTAACAAACCAATTGATTTCAAGTCAGTGTGTGATCACACCAATACAAATTCTACACTTAATTTACGCACAAAGTGATACACATAAACAACATATCTAACACTCAAACATGCATGCAAGTATCCTCATGTGAACCTAGTGATCAAAGCAACTTATCATAAACATAAACCAATCCATGCCACAATTTGGTGCACACAATCACAAGTTATCAAATTTCAGCTTAACACTCATAATTCAGCTGTTTTCTAGGATTTTTATAAAATAGTTCCAACGTTCCAAAAATTCTAATATTTTTACAGCAGGTGCCATTTATACTGTAGAAATTTATATAAATTTTCCAAGTCCTAAATCTTTACCATTTAACCATAAATATTAATATACTAGGCTGCAGTCAGATTTATCACTTTCTGACTGCAGTCCACGGAAGAATTTATTTAAAAATCACCGATCGTCCAATTAACAAAATTCCAGTTGGAGTTGCCCGGAAATTTCCATACCTAGTTGCTGTACAAAATTCATGACTCAACTCCCTATTGGTTTTAAAATCCAACTCGATAAACAACTAAAATTTCAGGATTTTCACAGCTTTAGTTACTGAACTTATTTGGCCCTTTAAAAATATCAAACGACTTCAGAAAAATATGAATCCAGCGCCATTAGATTCGTTATTCAAATCTCTACGCTCTAGACATCAGAAAATCCGTTTCGACAACTAATGACCTAGTTACAGCCAGATGAAGTCGGCTGTAACTATTACTCAGCAACCTGTTTCAGCATATTATTATTATAAGCCGTCCATATTATTGACCTAGGCGATCATGAACCGGTTTCCTAGTCATAGATCAATACTAATAACATATCCATGTAAACCCTAGTTCATACCTCTAGTTTTTACAAACAAACTCAGCCTATACTTTTCAGATTTCAAACAAACATTACTTGCAACCTAGCCTTAACAATCCGAAAACAACACAACCGTTTCATTCAATCATTCAATCCGAGAAACAACAAAATCAACACACATGTAATCGAATATGATCTTGTAACATATGATGAATTCTAACCTTTAATAACTAGGTAAGTAAGCCGAGACTTGGACAAGAATGGATTCGGATGTTCAAGCAAGATCACAACCGAAGGAATGAGATGAACCACTTGATGTCGCGACCGAGAGATGATGATGGAGTAGGCTGTTTTGTGATCGAGTAGAGGTGAACAATGGCTGATCTCGCGACCGAATGGAGGTGAACAAGGGCTGCCGACGGCTGTTTTGCTTTTAGGGTTTTGGAGTTGAGAAAGATCATGCATGAGTGTGTGTATATATAGCGCAAGGTGAAGGGTTACGGTTTGGGTTTGGTCTTGCGGCCGAGATATGTTTGGGTTGGTTCGGTTTGGGTTGTACGCAATGGGTTTGGGGTTTGGGTTGCACACGGGTTGTTTGGTTTGGTTTGCACTTGGCCGAGAATGGCTTAGGGTTTAAGGTTTAAATCTCGCGGCCGAAGACTTGGGTTTAAGGTTTGGGTTAGAACTCGGTTCGCTCCTAGAGTCACAAGGGGTTTAGGGTTGGTTCGTGTCGCGGTTTGGTTCGTGTACATATTTATTATATATATGTATATTTTGTAACTAACACAATCACACAAACACACATCACGTATTCATTAACTCGTACACGTTTAATACTTAGCATATACTTTATTTGACAAGTATTGCGTTTAAGTTATCCTATAAACCGGGATGTCACAGAAGGACTTCAAGTTCGCTCAAAGATCTTCAAATCAATGATACTTTGTACTTTGTGGAAAAACCGGTCGAAATCATGGACCGATGAGTCAAGCAACTAAGGCGCAGTCGAATCCCTATCGTGAAGGTTCGATAGGAAGGAAAACATGGCACCGAGTATACTTGGGAACTCGAGAGTGATATGAAGACTAAGTATCTGCATCTCTTCATTGCATCTTCCTAAATTTCGGGACGAAATTTCCTAAAGGAGGGGAGACTGTAACGCCCCACGTTTTCATACTTTCTATTTATAGCTAGCTCTGTATTTCTATTTTCGGAAAGCATTGTATCTCGTATTCGAATTGTCGTTGTAACCATTGTATTCTGAGACTTGGATCATAATGAAAACTCGTATTTTATTCTTGTAATGCTTAATCATAACCATTTACTACTTATACATATGCATACACTTGGATCATATCCGTAATACTCGTAATCGTGTGACAAACTTGCAAAACGTGATGATTATACTTATTCGAGACTTAAACATGATATTCGTACTCAATCGTATTATTTTATACATACTTATACTTTGTGGTATGTTACTTATACATATAATGCCTTATTTATTCATAAAATGCCTTATGAGAACATTAAAACCCGTCACTTTTGAGCAAAACAAAAAAAAATAATAAAAACATTTCCTGACCAAGCCTTACGGACCGAAAGGCTATATGCTTACGGTCCGTAAGCAACTCCGGGCGGGCAGAATATTTTGGCTCGCGAAAATGCACGGATCCACATATCTTTTTCTCACCCAATCACCTCTAAACCTCCTTTAAACACCTCCCATCAACCCTAAACTCATCCCTATAAATACCAACACTTATCCAAGAATTTTTCCACTTTCACAACTCTCAAATCTCACCAAAATCACTCTCAAATCATCTCAAGAACTTGCAACATCAGAATTTTCAGGCAGATTCACCCTCTTGCACAAAAGTGAGCATAACTTGCTCATTTCTTAACGGAATCACTTGACTCTTCTTTCTAAATACTTGGATAATCTTTAGGGTTGAATCCAAGGGTTCTCCATGGAGAATCCAGACCTGGAAATGCCCCTAAAGTGTCCCAGAAACTTTCTGTTGTGTTTAAAATCTTTTCAAACATTGTTTAATCTTATCGAACTTGAGTCTAACTCATCTCAAACCTATGTCCTAATGCTTACAACACTACTTGTGGTTGGTTAGGCTTAATAAGAAGGCTGAGACATTTAAAGTAGAGGATTTATCCTCACAAATATTCTGTTTTCATAGAGCTTTAAGCTCACAAGTGATGCCAACCCAAGAGCTTGATGATAGTGTGTCCACCTTGGTTAGCTTGGGCTATCATAACTTTGAGACCACACATCACTTGATGATTTTCATCATTATTCCAAGTTAGTTTTCTAGTTTGAAAGTGTCACAACCCCGTCTGCCTTTGACGTGTGTTAAAGTGTGCTCACCGGGTTGTATTTCACTTGGCTACTTGGTATCAAGATGACACACTTTACATTCTTGTCATTTACATTCTTGTTTATATTATTGTTCCAGTACCCTCCTTGTTACCTATGGCAACTTGTGTAGTGGTGGACATCATATGAGGTTCCAAAGTGGGTGGTTAATCCTCCCACCTCCTACTTGACTTACATGATACTAAGAGGTACCAAAGTGGATGGATCATCCTCCCACCTCCTACATGATTATATAACTATATGTATATTTATGGACTATAATATAATCCTTAAAACAGAACCCTTGATAATGACTAAATAAGCATCTATCAAGTTAATAAGTTTATCACTATGTGTATAGTTCCTTGTCACAATTCTAATAGGTCTTGAACCTATGAAACCATATTCAATCCTTATGGATTATTATAGTGTCAAAGATAAGTGCTAATACCTTAGTGACTATTTTCGTATCATATACTTAGTCCTATTTTTAATCTCAAATCCGAATATCCCGTCATCATCCCCAAATTACTCATACGCCTTTGTTTTCCTCTTGTAGGATAACTCGGTGTTCATCCTGTCAAAAACAACTACCTTCACGGACTTGTCAAGTTAGAAGACTTACCAAAACTGTGAGTACACTCAATCCACTTTCGTTTATAACACTTTTGGGTGTAACATGTTTACCATATACAAAATCACAACACTTAAACTTTATGAAATGTACAAACAATCCTATATCCATGAATACTTGAATTGTTACATTGATGCTTATATCTTGGACATTCTTTATGTAATACCTTAGTCATTAACTATTTTAGCCTTCGTTTGACATGTATAGCGCTATAGGAAGTAACGCATCCCCCTCCTCATGAAATCTAGAGGCCATGTTAAAAAATCATGTTTTGCGTTAAGGGTTTGACTAGTAGTATTGCATGCCTTGTATATGCTCTTGTAAAGTCATAGTTGCCATGAGGATTTATTTAAACTTTATTCATATATGTATGCTATGCTTAAACTTGTGTACTCGCCTTTGCTTTTGCATTGAATTGTTATTTTAAAACATGTTACAGGTTGATGGAGATGATGCTATTTAATCAAAGTAGCAAGGACGATAGATACACATTTAGATGTTTAGGTTTAATATTGTTGTATCAAATTTTGCTAAGTTTATGTTGCTATTTGATTTTCCCTTGTAATGTATTGAATTTTGATGATGAAATGAAATCCGGTTATCTACATATTGTCGCAACTAGTAATTAAGCAATGAGCAATCTATTTCGTCCCACCTCGATGTTTCCGCCATCGGTTTGGGTGTGACAGTGGCACTCATCCTGAACAAGCCGTACAACTTCAGCAAGTTGATTTTTGAGCAAATGGTATTAAATTTGGGAAAGGGTCGATTTTTGTAGTATCCCAGATTCGTTCAAATGCTTCTTGATCATTTACATCCTAATCTAGAAAAGAAGAAAGATAATTTGGATTTAGAACACATGTCACCATCAGATCTTCAAAACATCAGCAATTATCGAAAGAAGGGAAGGCACCGGCTTTCAAGCCAGTTTTTGGTACATATGTAAAGGAAGATTAAATTTGAATACGTGAACTCACCCACCTATGTGTTGACACTTGATTTTAACGTATATGTGGTTGTGATGCATGTTTATCATTAATAATGTTTTGGACAACTTTTGAAACTAATCTGGGACCATGTTTGTAGTAAGATCCATAAGTAAGACAACTTGACTATGTTATGGTTGTGACTTATGTTTTAATTTTAAACAATGTTTTAATTAAGTAATATGTCCAAAAATTAACGATGCATCGTGCACTAAGATCTTTATGGGCACCAACTTCCGTCACCGTTACGTTTATATTTCCGCGGGGACATTTTTCAGGTGTTACAACGGGGTCGTGTGGGGCCCTTTGCTGACAGCTACAATTAATGAAGGAAGAGAAGAAGCTGGACACGGGGCCATGGCCGGGGTACTGTTCTGGCTATAAATAGGGGTGCTTCGTTCACTTCAAAGGCATCCCTTGGCAAACCACTTCTCTCTCACTTTGCCACCATTCCACCACCACTACAACACCAACACCCAACACCATCATCCATTTATCATCTTTAGAGTGTGTAGTAGTCTCGGATCCAAGATTGATCGTAAGAGTTCTTGTCAAACAAAGGCCATGATTGGCTAATCTCTTACATCACTTGGTGAAGACAAGTCTTTAATGTATTACTTTTGACTTTTAATATTTCGGCAATTTTTAATTGGGTATGTATAGTTTCTTATGTTGAAAGTGAATTTTCCTAAACATTTCTACATGATGTCATTGATTTGCTCATTCGTGTCTTTACGGTCTAAATAAAGCGCGTTAACTACTTGGAAGCGGGTTAGAAGGGTGGTTTGGTAAAGTTCTTGTCTCATTCAGTGTATAGATCCTGCAAGGACTTGGTTCAAGCTTACTAGGACCTCCTTCAATGCTCCAAAGGTATTGGATGGTGGGGGTGCGAATAGCTTGAACCCCTCATATGTAAACTACTATTAATACATTAAACCAGCTACTTGGGATTTTATCCTGCTGACTCAAACCACTTAGCCGAGGGTAACGTCACCTTCAAAAGAGGGGCCTACCACTTTTCGCATTAATAACTTATTTAATTATCTTCCAATATTCCGACCCTTTGGGATTGTATCCCTACTAACTTAAACCACTAGGTTGAGGGTAACGTCAATATCAAAAGAGGGACTACTACTATAACTAATCTCTTAAAAAGTCCGAAAGTGCGAAAATCATCGAAGGATACATTAAAGATGAGTTGGATTCATGTTGGGATCGAACCCTAACAAAGGAACAAATGATATCAAAGCCAAATACACTATCTGAGCTTTGGTTCTACCATCAGAGGTTATAACCTCTGATCTACCTTTACACTGCTTTCCCTAAACATCTGTTCCTATCATCTGATAGCTCAAGAAGCAAAGGTCTGACAGAAGAATCAAGATCAGAGGATAGAGATCAGAGCTTAGCATAGTTTTACTTTAATCAATGTAACAGTGCTATGCACTGATAGTATAGTTAGAGTTGTGTTTTAGTTAGTTACATTTTGTTAGCTGTCGCTATCAACCATGACGTCACAAAAGATGCTCAGTGGTTAGATAGTTAGTATAAATAGGTGATCATTGTAACTGTTAACTTTGTATTCCCGAAAAAGATCATTTCGCACTTTATCTTCTTCATTTCTTACTATCAACGATTGTAATTGGCTAGAGGGGAGTTTGTGAATCACATGCAAAGTTTATCAACTTGAAAGCGTGATGGTGATGAAAACAAACGACCAATTGCTTGTAGTAAAAGTTTTCCAATAATTCCGCTGCATATCTTTCTAATTCAATCCATTTTTCCATTCTTTGAAACAAAAACTACAAGTAATTTAAACTTAGATCATGACAATTGGTATCAACGCTTGGTCAATCGATTTTGATTTAACAGTCAAATTGATTAGAATAGATCAGCTCTTTGTGCTAATTCGTTGATAGTTTTACTTGAACACAAAGTTTTATTACTACAAAAGTTTTTTAAAACACAAATCTGTTGTAAACAAGAGAAATGGATCAAAACACACCGGAATCCAATATTTGATCCTCGTTCAAACTCCTATGTTGAAACGAAATGAATATTTTATTTGGAAACGTAGGATGGGTCATATTCTCGCCCAATAGAACACCGGATGTTGGAGATCCGTTTTATTTGGACCGCATGTACCCATGGTTCCAAGTACAGAGGATCCCCACACTCAAGTCCCTAAGAAACTCGAAAATTACTCTGAAAAGGATTTCCTCAAGATCGAATTGGATGGTAAGGCCTTTAGCATCGCTGCTTCGGCTTTGCCCAATGAGATCTATGCGGGATTACTTCATTGTAACAGTGCTAAAGAGTTATGGGATGCTCTTAAAGAGCAATTCGGTGGCATTGAAGAGGTGATCAAGAATAATATAGAGGTTCTGAATCAACAGTATGAAACATTTTGCACGTTAAGGGTGAGTCATTAACCCAACAGTTTGAACGATACAGCTGTCTCATCAGTGAGCTCAAATTGGTAAATGTGGAATTTCCAAATTCGACTGTCAATAGTTGTTTCTTGAGATCTTTACCTGAGAAATGGGAGACTGTAGCTTATGTCACTAGAACAGCTGTTGGTTACAAGGAAATTACCTTGACACAACTTCATGGATAACTCCTCACTTATGAGAGAGAGTTGAACCAGAAAAAGAAGTTGCAAGAGTCAGGGAAAATGACTGATGACTATACCTTGGGAAACACTGCTTTATATAGTCATGATGAGGGGTCTAGCTATGGAAAGGATCAGAATTATGATCATTACATTGACATAACATCTGGAAACAATTTCAATCTGATCCTAGTACACCCAATTTTGCCTTTGTTGCAAATAGTGAAAGCTAGACCTCTGACAATTTGTCTTTTGAAATGAATGTCTTACAACATTTTGAACCCACTGACCTTGAAGAAATGGACATTTTGCATTAGCTGGCACTTTTAAGTGTTATAGAAAGTAAATTATACAAACGAACTAGTAGGAGATTTCCAAGATTACATGGTTTGGATAAGTCTAAAATCAAGTGTTACAAATGTAACAAGATGGGTCACTTTGCCAGAGAATGCAGATCACAATCTGCAGGATCAATTGTAACACATCCTTGCAATAATTCTCAAAGCACTGTCCATTATTCCCAATATACCCCTGCACCTCAAATGCAAAACACTGCACATTTTGCACATCCTGTTGCTACAGTTCCTGTCCATTATGTCCAAGCACATGCACCACAGATTCAATATGTCCAAGCACCTCCTCAAGTACATGTGCAGCAAATGCCACAAGTTACTCAACGTACTCAAACCACTGCTACACCAGCAGAGATTAATCAACAAAGCTTTTTCACACAAGGTTTTGTTGATTGGAGTAGTTTGCCTGAGGACTTAACTGATGAAAACTTTGCTCTCATAGCCAAAAATGATTTTGATAATGAAAATATTTGATTTATGGCTTTAGAGACCATTGTTGAAGGTGATGAATCTGTGGAGCAGGAGTTAAAAGTCTGATGTGGTTGATTGTTGTGAAGTAGTGGTTATACCAGAGGTTACACCAGTGGTTGAAATGAATGTTGTTGATGTTGAAAAAGACCCTTTATCGACCCATGGGATGAGCAGGAGTGTGAGGAAGATGAATGTGATTGTGCACTTATGGCTACTTCGAAGGTATCACCTCAGATCCTAAAAGATCTATGTTCTGACAAATGCATTATTGCCTGTGCAAACATAAAACAGGTGAATGAAAACCTGAGAAACAAAATTTTGGAAGATGAAGTTAATTTTGAAAAACTTGTTGAAGAGTTGAAAACAAAGTTAAGTGAAAAAGATTCTGAAATGAGTAGCCTAAGGCATGAATCAAGCATAACCAAAGACCAGCTCCAAACTATGGTAGAAAAATATCAAGTTTGCAAAAAGGAGCTTGAAACTACCCAGATCACTTGTGAAAAATGGGTAGAGTCTTGTAAAGGTTATGAGCTTATGCTTGATACTCAAATCAAGAGCAACATAAAGTTTGGGGTAGGCTTTAGAGACTATGACCAAGCTTGTGAAAATGTTGAAAAATTGATTCTGAGATAGTTGAAATAGTCCTAACAAATTTGGCTGGTGAAAAAATTAAAATCACAGATAAAAAAGGAAACAAAATCATTCTTGAAAAACCAGAGATTTCAGTAAAAGAAAAAGAAATTGAAAAATATCAGTTTAAACCAACTTGGTAAGATGAATGTGACATTTTGGAAAATTTCAAGCCAATGGACTTCTCAACCACTAATGGTTTAAAAGCACCAAAAGCACTGGTGATCCCTATCAAAGACTTGCCAGCAGAGGTTACACCCACTGCTCTTAAAAAGTCTGATAAGAAAAGGAAAGAAAAGGTTAAATACTTGTTTTGTGAATTTTGTGAAAAAAGAAATCATGTGGCTGTAGATTGCTTTCTTTTAAAAGCCTAAGATTTTAACAAAACTTGTATTATACCCAAATCTCCTAGATGCACCATCTGCAACAAAACAAATCACATGACCAAAGAGTGTGCCTATCTCAAAACTTATCATCAAAACGTAAAAGAGATTAGAGCAAAAGCTCTTGAAAGAAAAAATGCAAGTTTTTTGAAAACAAACAAAAATTTGAATCAATTGAATCATTTTTCACAAAAGCTTCAAATCAAACCTCTCTTCACAGAGAAATTCAGGTGACAGATGCACCTCCATCAAACAAGCTTCCTGGAGGTAAAGGCCAGCCTAATTATCAAAAAGTGCCAATGGTTTACAAAACTTACAAAAAGTCTTCTAAACCAAAGGTAAATAGGCATCCTCATGGTTACCAATAGTTGATAGGAAGTGGTCCATAGAAGTGGTTACAAAAACCAAGTCTAACCACTACCTATTCACCTGAACTT
This sequence comes from Scalesia atractyloides, assembly GCA_947069175.1. Taxonomy (NCBI): domain Eukaryota; kingdom Viridiplantae; phylum Streptophyta; class Magnoliopsida; order Asterales; family Asteraceae; genus Scalesia; species Scalesia atractyloides. The sequence goes on from CAMTDV010001634.1 coordinate 35,034,758, forward strand.
AAGTCTGGATCATCTGATACCCCATCCAAAGCCATTCTGGCTTTGGAAACTCACCTGAACTAATTATTTCAAAAAACATGTGTAGGGAGCTTCTACTTGCCTTGACAGTCTTTGGTATGTAGATAGTGGGTGCTCCAGGCACATGACAGGATGTAAAGCCCTGCTAAGAGATTTTAAAGCTCATGGAGGGGGTGATATATCCTTTGGAAATAATTCAAAAGGGAAGGTGTTAAGGTTAGGATGTGTCTCAGCAGGAAAACTCAAGTTTGAAAATGTGAATCTCATTGATAATCTAAAATTCAATCTTCTGAGTGTCTCACAATTTATGGATCCTTCTTCACAAAAGAAACTTGTCAGATAGTAGGCCCAGAGGTTGTTAAAAAGATTAATCAAATAATTATTGAGAGCAAAGCACAACTTACTGCTAATAGGGTAGGAAATGTGTATGTGGTAGACATGGTAAAAGATAATCCTATGTCAAATGCATGTTTGTTCTCAGTTGCTTCAAGCAAATAAACAGAATTATGGCATAAAATACTAGGTCACACAAATCTCAAAACCATCACCACTCTCTAAAACAAAGTCTTGTCAGAGGTTTGCCTCACAAACAATTTACTTGTGAAGAACATTGTGTTTCCTGTTTAAAAGGCAAACAACATAAAAGTTCTTACAAGTCAATTGAAGAGTCCAAAAGAAGTCAGTGCTTACAGTTACTTCATATGGACTTGTTTGGACCTGTGCAAATCATGAGCTTAAAACACAAAAGGTATTGTCTGGTGATAGTTGATGATTTCTCAAGGTTCACATGGATTTTCTTTTTACACTCCAAAGATTAAATAGCAAACATTTTGCAAAACTTTGTTAAACAAGTTGAAAAGAAATTTATCTCCCTGTAAAAATCTTTAGGAGTGACAATGGGACAGAGTTTAGGAACAAAGAGTTGGATGCCTTCTGTGAGTCAAAAGGGATTGTTAGGCAATATAGCATCCCTAGAACTCCAGAACAAAATGGGGTTGTTGAAAGGAAAAACAGAACTTTGATTGAATCAGCAAGAACTATGCTAGCAGACTCTGGTTTACCCTTGACTTTTTGGGCAGAGGCTGTAAACACTGCTTGCTATGTTCAGAACAGAGTTTTGATAAACTCTAGGCATTAAAAGACTGCTTATGAATTGCTTTATAAAGTCAAACCTCTGATCTCTTATTTTAAAGTCTTTGGTTGTCCATCCTTCATTTTAAATTTAAAGGATTCAATATCCAAGTTTGCAGCCAAAGTTGATTGTGGTTATTTTCTGGGATACTCAACCACTGCCAAAGCCTAAAGAGTTTTTAACTCTAGGACCAAGTGTGTTGAAGAAACTTTGAATGTAAAGTTCAATGAACTTTCATCTTTGAAAATCCCAGCAAATCCTATTGAATTGTTTGATCTATCTAAATTCACATTTGAAGATGTGTCTGTCAAGACTAACCATGCAGGTACTCAACAGTCATCAAGTCAAGAGCAAGGATATGATTGCATTCTTCCAAATTCCAAAATCTATCCTTCAGGCAGAGGAGCAGATGTTAGTAGCAATGGTGAAAGCTCTACCAGGTCAACAGTGGTTCATACTCAAACCTCTGCCAGCTCTCAAAACCAAACATCTGTTGATAAAAGTCCACAACAAATGGACAAAAATTAACCTACTTTCACATCCATTCCACCAATTCCTCCACCACCATTCCAATCAGAGGCTGGACCATTAAATTCACCAACAGAGGATAGCTCTGATGATACACATTTGCAAGCTTCATCTCAGAATGCCATTGTCCCATATCAAGTTGATTTGATTTTCCTCAAAAGCTATCCTGTGGATCAAATTATTGGCAACATCAATGAGGGAGTGCTCACCAGAAGCCAATCCAAAACATTTGTCTTTTTGCTGGCTTTCTATCACTCACACAACCTGTCAAGTACCAACAGGCACTAAGAGACAGTAGTTGGGTAGTAGCCATGCAAGAGGAACTCCTACAGTTTAAAAGACAACAAGTATGGGAACTTGTACCACTGCCAAAAGATGTAAGTCCTATTGGCACAAAGTGGGTCTTTAAGAACAAAACAGATGAAAGGGGTATTTTTGTCAAGAACAAAGCAAGGCTCGTGGTTCAAGGCTATAGACAGGAAGAAGGCATAGACTATGATGAAACATTTTCTCCAGTTGCAAGATTGGAGGTCATCAGACTGTTCTTAGACTTTGCTGCCAACCACAACATCAAGGTGTATCAAATGGACATCAAAAGTGCATTCTTGTACTGAAAGATCAAGGAAGAAGTGTATGTGTGTCAACCTCCTGGTTTTGAGATGCATTCTATCCTAATCATTTTTACAGGTTAAACAAAGCACTCTATGGTCTAAAACAAGTACCCAGAGCCTGGTATGAAACTCTATCCACTTTTCTCTTATCCGTTGGTTTCACCAGAGTAGGAGTGATAAAACCCTGTTTCTAAAATGGAAAGGAAAAGATTTGATGCTTGTCCAAATTTATGTGGATGACATCATCTTTGGATCCACATGCACTGCCATGTGTGAAGAGTTCAGAAAACTCATGGCAGCTAAGTTTGAGATGAGTGCAATGGGTAAGTTGCAATGTTTTCTTTGTTTACAAGTCAAACAAATGCAACATGGCACTTTCATCCATCAAAATAAGTATGTGAAAGAACTACTTAAGAAATTTGGTATGGATGATTGTAAACCTTGCAGCACACCCATGGCAACATCCAAGCTAATTACATTTGATGGCAAATATGACCTTGTTGATCAAACATTGTATAGAAGTCATGATTGAGTCTTTATTGTACCTAACTGCATCAAGGCCAGACATCATGTTTGCAACATGTGTTATGCCAGATCACAGTCATTGCCAAGGAAATCAGATCTTATTGCTGTAAAATGGATATTCAGATACATAAAAGGTGCTCCCACACTTGGTATATGGTATCCAGCTAATGGTAACATTGACCTTGCAGGATATTCTGATAGTGATTTTGCTGGATGTAAAACAACAAGGAAGTCCACATCTGGATGAGCCTAATTCCTAGGTGATTGCTTAGTGTCTTTGCAAAGCTAGAAGCAAGTTGCAGTTTCTACATCCGCTGTTGAGGCAGAGTATATAGCTGCTGCAAGTTGTACTGCTCAAATATTGTGGCTTCAAATAAATTACTGGATTTTGGTATCACTGCTTTGAAAACACCACTCAAAATTGAAAGTCAAGAAGCAGAAAATATCATCAAAAATCCTTCTCTCATTCCACCACCAAGCACATTGACATCAGACATCACTTTGTGAGGGATTGCTATGAAAAAGGTTTGATTTCTTTACAACATGTCCATACCAAAGATCAACTGGCAGATGTGTAGACAAAAGCACTTGATGTTCACACTTTTGACAATTTGATTTCTAGGCTTGGAATGCTAAACATGGATTAAAAACAAAATTTCTTTGTGATTCATGTTTAAATAGCAATAAAATGGTTTTAGAAAACCAAAATCCATCCTTAAAAATAGTTTAAGATTGAATTTTTTCAATAAATCCTCAAAGTCTGTTCAAAGCACTGATAGCATAAAAACACTGTTCGTTTAGAAAAATCTATCCACTGTCAAAAAGTGTATCCTTTGATAGTGGTAACCACTGTTCTTATCCACTGATCACATTTACCAACAGTGGTTACCCAAAAATTGTCTTCCATTTAGAGAACAGAGGTTACACGTGGGCAGATGTTATTCGACAATTGTTGCATCAGATGCCATGTCATCATCACTTTTCAAAACCCTATAAAAACCCTGTTCTATCAAGAACAGAGGGTTCATCCCACTATGTTGATTTTAGAAATCTCAAAAAATTTTCATTCAAATCATGGCTCCCAAGACAAAATGAAAGGCGAAATCAAAGCAGGAAATACCATCATTTGTCTTGATCATCAAAACCCCACACAATTACACTTCAATATTAGAAGAAACCGATGTCAACACAAGATACCATACAATGATCCGGATTCTCAATGAATCAAAATTTAAACACATGCTCGAAGCCAAAACCAAGATCTACATCGATTCTCTTCGGGATTTCTGGCTAAATGCTAAGGTCAAAATATTCGCTGATGATGTTCCTTATGCTATCACTTCAAAGGTTAGGGGTACTCCTATGCATATCACACCACAATCGATCTCTTAGGTCTTTCAACTGAATGATATGACACATCATGTGTCCTTTTCTTTAAGAGAGATGCAAGCAGAGTTTGTGGAAAGGGGTTACACTGGTCAGTTGAAAGGTATGACAATCTTTAAACCAAATTTTCCAGCAGAGATGAAATTCTTTTTCCATACTCTTTTAACAAGTCTCTCTGCAAAATCAACTGCTTTTAATGAAATTCCTTTAAACATGCAATATATGGGATTTGCAATTTTGACTGAATCAGATTTTAACTATTCCCAGGTTTTGTTTCATGATCTTGTCAATAATTTTAAAAATATTTCAACAAGAAAATCTTTCTTGATACATCCTCGATTCTTGAGTATTTACTTGCAAGATCAGATCAGATCTGAAGCAAGTAAACAAGGCGCAGTGTCCACACCTGGCTGCCTAACTTATGAACTTTTTACACGCCTAACAAATCTTGAAAAAGCTTCCAAAACAGAAGTAGAGGAGGATGAGCCAATTTGACAAGAACAAAATGTTCAATTTCTTCCTCCTGCTACTAAGCCCACTGCTCTAGGTGATCAGAGCATTGCAACCACTGCTCTGAAACCCACACCTAAAATCACCAAAAAGAAACCAGCAAAGATATCCAGAAAACCCACCAAACCCAAAAAGGGTCCTCTGGAAGATGAGATCCCAGAGGTTAACCCTGTGACACCACCAAAGTCACAAACCACTGCTGCTACTTCTTCACAGCAGATGGTTGAAAGATCTCAACCTGACTATGAAACTCCACCTGCATTCTCACAAAAGGATCAGGTTGTAAACACAGGGACACCAAATTATGAAGCTCTAGAACCACTTGGTTCTATCTTCCACAGCCCTCGCCCAGGGCAATGTCCTCTTTCTGCACCGATCCCGTCTCCAATAAAATCACTTCCACAAACCTTTATACCTTTGCTGAATGCAATTGAATTAGATCAGACATTATCCAGCACTTCTCAACAACCTATCACTGAGAATATACTTCAACAAGATGTTGGGTCTGATTTATTCTTTGCTAGCCCATCAGTAAATGAAGAGGCTACATCCCTTGGGTTACATGTAACCCTTGGTGACAGTTCAACTAGAGCAACCACTACAATTACAAAACTACCTAGTTTTCCTTTGGACAGTGGTTACCTTTCTAAGTCTCTGTTGAAGGCAACCACTGCTGAGGCTACCAAGGTAACCTCTGATGTAATGGGACGTCCCCAGAACCAAGAACAAGGGGCATCTAAGGGTGAAGCGCATGCTTATGATCCCCAGATACAACTACCAACTCAGGTAGGAGTTCAGATGAACCTATTAAATTAGGTAAGAACTAAAATACAAAGAATTGACGGAGAGAGTGTCAACACTTGAAACATCTGTTAGTGAGATCGAAAGTCTTGTGCCGCAGTTGTTAGCTATAAAGAGCCAACCCTCTGTCCTAACTACTGCTGATCTGTAACAAGCCCTAGACCCTCTGTTTCAGCAACAAAAGCACTTCTCAGATCAACAACATAAACATCAAGTGCAGGAAGTAAGAAACATGGTTGAAGCAAGATTCATGGATACCAGGCAGATATTAAAGCTATAAAAGCTCAACTTCTCCAAACCACTGGTACTGCTCCACTCACAGTTATTTTTGTAAACACCAAAGATGATGCCAAAATGGGGGAGAAACCTTTGGGTCAGAAGAAGCTTAAAATTGATGATCAGATGGTAAGGCCAACAGTGGATATACCCAGGCCAAATGTTTCAAAGAAAAGGGATTTAACAGATGATATCCTGGCCAGGGAAAATGAGAAGCAGAATAGAAAAGTGTTTTCTTGATGGCAAGGTATTGGTTGAGCAAAAGATTAAGCAACAAAAAGAAAAGGGAGAGGTTGGTACTTCAACAAAAAGGAGACCTGCTAAACAAGTAAGCAAGCAACATCCACACCTCCCATAACTGAGCCTGCTATAAATTCAACCATTAAAACCTCTACTCTCCAAAAATCAAGCACACATTCTTCAACTTCCTTACCGACTTCCACCAAATCAGATGTTACAACAACTGTTGTGCTAACATCTGTTGGCATAACAGAGGTTGCAGCAGATGCAAACCCATCCACTGCCATGGTTATATTTAATACATCCACCCAACCTTTACCAACGCCAACAAGAATTCCAACTCATCCATCATCACCAGAAGTAAAATTCAAAAGGAGAAGAACAACAAAAGTGGTAAATGAGGAAGAGATCTTTCCTGCTCCTACTCCTTTGTCATCGCAACCACTAACCTCCACATCAATGCTTCCACCATCCTCAAACCCAAGCAATGATTCCCTTACAGTTATTCTTGCTGCAAAGAAATATCCTCTTGATTTACCAGCAGTCAGGGAAGAAATTCTAAGCTTCTATTTCTGAGGAAGACTCTGACAAAAGAACAATATTATGTCTTGATGGGTATCCAAGACCTGCAAATGTTGATGAATATTTGGAACACAAAATGAAACAAGCAGAGGATATAGCAAAAAGAGACTCTGCTGGTAAAAGTGATAGAGAAATACAAACCACCATCTCTTATTAGCTAGGCAAAGCCAGGACGTTGCAAAATTTTATCAAAGATCTAAGTAACAAACTGTCAGAAAGGGAAGATCAGCTTCTTAAAAGTGAACGCATTGCACACATCATGAAGAACAAGCAATATAAGGCAACAGAGGCACATTTCAAGGACTGGAGTATAAATGAGCTGAGAGAAGAAACTAAAAGAATGCAATAAATTTTAAAGGACCCTCTCAAAAAGCCAACTACTCCCAACTAGGAAAAACACAAGAAAGACATGCCTGAAAAAGCCTTAAATCTTAAGAGGATGAGGGAAGAACTGATTCAGAATCACTATGGTTCAAGGAACCAAGTGATAAGATGGGGAGAAGTTAGGGTGATTGAAACTTATAAGATGTTAGAAGAGAGGAGGAAGAAAGATCCAACCATGCCTCCTAAACCAATCTATCCTCCATCTGATGATGTTCATAAAGATCAACACTCCAAAAAGCCTATCTCATCATCTGCCCTCTCCATCCTTGCCTTAAATCAATTAAAGAGGCAAGAAAAGGTAGATGAAGAAGACAAGAGAGTGTTTGAACACATCAAGGAAGGGATCAAAAATATGGTTGACTATCATACAAATGAAGCTAGTGATAAGATCAGAGCCGACTGACAAAGATAGTTCAACAACAAGCTCGTAAAACCTCAACAAATAAAAGCATCCTAGAAAACCAGAAGACCCAAAAATTCTAAAGTGGAAAGTCGGAAAAGGCTCCCACGAATTGACATTGCTCAAGTCTAATGGTGTTGCTGTCAAGATTAGCATGGAGGATGCATATGAACTAAATGCAGAAGACCTTCAAGATCTTTTGGATCTGACACTTGAAAAGGATGATGATGAAGTTTCTCTATATTTTGAATTACAATTTAAAGGCCAAATCAGAGAACTTCTGTTGAGGAATAAAAACCAAGAATAAATAAGTGTTTTGGCATCATCTATTCCGGGGGAGATTGTTGGGATCGAACCTAACAAAGGAACAGATGATATCAAAGCCAAATACACTATCCGAGCTTTGGTTCTACCATCAGAGGTTATAACCTCTGATCTACCTTTACACTGCTTTCCCTAAACATCTGGTCCTATCATCTGATAGCTCAAGAAGCAAAGGTCTGATAGAAGAATCAAGATCAGAGGATAGAGATCAGAGCTTAGCATAGTTTTACTTTAATCAATGTAATAGTGCTATGCACTGTTAGTATAGTTAGAGCAGTGTTTTAGTTAGTTACATTTTGTTAGCAGTCACTATCAACCATGACATCACAAAAGATGCTCAGTGGTTAGATAGTTAGTATAAATAGGTGATCGTTGTAACTGTTAACTTTGTCTTCCTGAAAAAGATCATTTTTATCTTCTTCATTTCTTACTATCAACGAGTGTAATTGGCTAAGGGGAGTTTGATGAATCACATGCAAAGTTTATCATCTTGAAAGCATGATGGTGATGAAAATAAACGACCAATTGCTTGTAGTAAAAGTTTTCCATTAATTCCGCTGCATATCTTTCTAATTCAATCCATTTTCTATTCTTTGAAACAAAAACTACAAGTAATTTAAACTTAGATCCTGACAATCCAAGTGATTCTATCTTGTCTATCTGTTTTTCTTTTTATTTATCTTTTTATTTTTTATGTTTAAAATCTTTTATCCAAAACTTAGATTGATTAGACGTTAACGATAAACCGGTACTAAAAGCTCTTGTGTCCTTGGACAATCTCGGTATCTTACTAACACTATACTACACTCACGATGGGTGCACTTGCCCAAGTGTGTGTTTAGTGTTAGTACAATATCGTGTTTTATAAATTTAAAACTTGAATAATGCGTAAAAAGGGCTCAAAATATTAATAAAAATATAATACGCTCATCACACACCAAGTTTTTGGCGCCGTTGCCGGGGACACAAGGATTTTAAGAAATCTTAAAATCGACGGCCTAATCATTTTTCAAAACCTTTTTCAACATGCGCGCTTGTTTTCTTATTTTTAGGAATTTTAGTTTACAGTAAACTAGACACGGGGTCGTGCTCACTGAACACGCCCTCATGCTGCAGGTGACCAAAAACAATTAAAAACACCCAGATATAGAGTCTGACACGGGCCATGCCTGTTGGACACGGGGCCGTGGTGAGCTTCTGTTTCTGTCTTCAATTTTTGTTTTCTGGTCCTGAGACTCTATAATCTGCTGAATATTTCCTCATGGATCAATATTCAGGAGATTATACTCACTACTACATAGGGGATAATTATGAGGAAGAATATTGTACCATTTGCGGAAATCCCCACTCGGTACAATATTGTGACATCTTCCAACCATCCGCCTCATATACTTATTATGAGGAACCAACATTTGAACTTCCATAATCGAACTTTGATTGGGACACTTACTCTTCTCAACAAGACACACCACCGACAATCCTTCCCGAAGCCGAAAGAATTATAGAAATTCTCAAAACTCTTGAGCGTTTAATAAAAGAATCCCAAGAAAGGGAAGAGGTTGTTTGTACTAAGGAGGTAATAATCGAAGAAGTAAAAAAGGAAGATCAAATAAGTGAAAAACCAACGCATGAGCCAAACAAAGAAGAAGAAGGTAAGTCTAAAAATGATAATTATGAAATAGAGTCAAATTTTCAAGAAATTAACATTTTGTCACCTTCCTTTGAAAATCATTGTTTGGTACCAACTCATGCTAGGTTTTTAAAAGAGTTAAACACTAACACTAAATTTGATGAAATGGTTAACATTAAATTAAAAAATGATCAAACTACGCTAATAAAAGATGAACAATTGGAAATTAACAAAACACCGGTTCTATGTTTCTTTCAAAACAACTTTATTAGTAATATCACATTTGACAAAGATCTTTGTGTTAGTATAATGCCTAACTATATTTTCGAAAAATTTCTTTGTGCTAGTACTCTTTCACAAAATCTCAAGCGAAGAAATGGAGGTTGATCGAGCTAAGATTGACACCATCTCTCGATTGCCACCTCCATCCTCCGTTAGAGCCATAAGAAGTTTCTTAGGGCATGCCAGATTTTATAGACGACTTATCAAAGACTTTTCAAAAATTTCAAGACCTCTAACTAAATTACTTGAAAAAGATGCACCATTTATCTTTGACAAAGATTGCAACCATGCATTTTTAACACTAAGGGAAATGTTAGTCAATGCAGCAATCATGATAGCGCCTGATTGGAAATTACCTTTTGAAATCATGTGCGAAGCGACTTTGCAGTTGGAGCAGTCTTGGGGCAACGAAAAGAAGCATTTTCATCCAATATACCATGCTAGCAAAACTCTTAACGATGCACAAGAAAATTATGCCACAACAGAAAAGGAGTTACGAGCTGTAGTATTTGCTTTTGATAAATTTCGTTCTTATCTTGTTCTTTCTAAGACAATAGTTGATACAGACCATGCAGCCATTCGCTATTTGTTTAAAAAACAGGATGCAAAGCCGCGATTAATTAGGTGGATTCTACAACTCCAAGAATTTTTCATCGAAATAAAAGACAAAAAAGGAGCTGAAAACACCATGGCTGATCACTTATCTCGATTAGAAGATCCAACCTTGGAGGCGACTAAGGACGAGCTCATCAACGAAAAATTCCCAACGGAATCTTTAGAAATGGTGGAATACCGGGAAGAACCATGGTACGCCGACTACGCCAACTACTTAGCTAGTGGGATAGTTGTAAAGGGGTGGTCAATCATCAAAGAAAAAAAAATTTTGCCGATGTAAAACACTGCTTTTGGGAAGGTCCATATCTTTTTAGAATTTGTGCCGACCAACTCATCCGACGGTGCGTACATGGTAGCTAAGCAAGAAAAATTCTCCGCCATAGTCATGAAGGTCCTACGGAGGACATCACGGAGCCACTAGTACCGCTTGAAATGTATTTGATTCAGGATTCTATTGGCCAACCATTTACAAAGACGCACAAGTTCTTATCAAGGCATGTGATGCATGCCAACGATTAGGTAATATTTCTTCCAATAACAAAATGCCACAAAATGGTATTCTTGTTTGTGAGATTTTTGATGTGTGGGGGGTGGACTTTATGGGTCCTTTTCTGCCATCAAAAGGAAGCAAATATACACTTGTGGCTGTGGAGTACTTGTCAAAATGGGCCGAAGCCGAAGCTTTTCCAACAAACGATGGAAGAGTTGTGGTAAGATTCTTGAAACGACTATTCTCTCGTTTCAGCATTCCAAAAGCTTTAATAAGTGATAGAGGTACCCATTTTTGTAATCATCAACTTGAAAAAATATTAACAAGATATGGGGTCTATCACTGAATCTCAACCGCTTATCATCCTCAAACAAACGGACATGCCGAAGTGACCAATCGAGGTTTAAAAAGAATACTTGAGAAAACCGTAGGATTAAATAGAAAAGAATGGGCCGAAAAAATAGACGACGCTTTATGGGCTTTTCGAACCGCTTTCAAAACAACAATAGGCACCACCCCATATAAGTTAGTCTATGGAAAAAGTTGTCATTTGCTAGTAGAAATAGCACATAGCGCCTATTGGGCATTAAAAACGTAAACTTATACCATGAAACCGCCGGTAAAAATCGATTTTATCAATTAAACGAATAAGATGAACTGAGGAATCAAGCATACTCTAACTCTGAAATTTATAAGGAACGTATAAAGAATTTACATGACAAAAATATTAAACCTTATGAATTTCAAGAGGAGATCAAGTTTTGTTTTAATTCACGAATTTGATTATTCCCCAGAAAACTTAAGTCTAGGTGGTTGGGTCCTTTTTCCATCACCATTATCTAACCACATGGTGCGATCGAGATTAAATCTCAAAATGGCGTTCCATTCAAGGTCAACGGACAAAGGCTTAAGCTCTACCAAGGATTCATTGAGGATGAAGAGGAAGAGATTTCTCTTCAAACAAAAGAGGCATGATTGTACAAAGGTTTGTGTGTATATGTAAATTAACGTCATGTCTTGTAGGTAATGAACATCGAGAGATCTTCAAGTTAGGTAAGATAAGTTAGGGAACCTCTTTCGGGAAAACGGTCGCTCACACATGCACAAAAAAAAAACCTGCACACGGGGTCGTGGCCATCGGCCACGGGGCCATGGTCGGTGAGACGGGTACAAACCCCTTTCCCTTAAACTGTTCTTTATTCCACCACGACCCGTTTCCCCGAAAACTCTCTAGTTCACAGACGATTTTCTGCCCTTTTTCACGTTTACTCTCCGTTACACTTTGTCTAGTTAGTTAACAAATTGCATGTAGTATAACATCAAGAAATTTAAGGGGAAATCTAGGGTTCTTAAACTAGAACCAAATCAAACATCAAATTTCTGTCTAAGTCAAGTAATAGTAGTAAGCATTCATATCGTAAAGAGTAAATCAACCACAATTGTTCATATAAACACCCAATTTCAAGCATAAACCATAAACCCTTGTTTTTGAACCGAAAAAGTTAGAATTGATGGGGTAAACAGTTTATTTTTTTGAAAAATGGAATTCAGGGTTTCATTCTCGGGGAAAACCGCCCTTACCGAACCAAAAATTTTCAACTTTTCGAAACCGGGTCGAAATTTTAGTTTTTGCAGTAATAGTGGCTTGACCACGGAGTCGTGGTCAATGAACACGGGGCGTGTCCAGGTATACAGATGACCACGGGGTCGTGGTGGGTGACCTTGGGGCCGTGTTCAGCTTTCTGTTTGTAATTTTTCCCGAAATCTAAATCATATCACACTGATTATGCATTGCTTCTCCCATACAGAAATGGCCAACAAGTTCATGAAATTTAAGACCTCATAGGGGTAATACCAAAACCGCTTTTAAGTCCTTCAAACGAGGCCGGATGAGGCGGCAAGACACTCATGTTACGAAACCCTGGAAACCGTGGGTCAAAAAGGTCGATATGATATGCTAGTCACAAGTCCACTTCGAGCCGTTCTTGACAAAAAGCTCCACTCCGTCTACGAGTATAATATGGAGTTCTATAGCACATTCAATTTTGACACCAAGGCGGACCTGTTTGATTCGGATGCTGTTGAGTTCAGGTGTGCCGGACAACTTCTCTCCATCTCTATAGCCCAGTTTGGTGTTAACATCGAGCCATACACCGAGGAAGATTCCGTTGATGAAAATACCACAGATGGTCTCCGTGAAATTCAGGTCAACATGAGGCAAACAGCGTGGTCTTAAATTGGAGATGGACCGTACAACCCGAGCATCTCCAAAAGCTCTCAGTTGCGAGACCCACTCTACCAATACATCCACCGGGTCTTAAGAAACTCACTCAATCAACGGCGAGATAGCTCAGGAGTGGTAAGCCTCCGTGACCTCACCTGCCTCCACTGCATCCACACCCGTCAACCACTTGATGTCACCTTCGCACTCCTCAAGAACATGCACCTAAACCAAATGGCCACTCCACCCACAACGATCTTCGTTGGGGAATGGATCTACAAATTGTTCAAAAACTATGTCCATCGGTTTCCAAAGTCATTTACTCAAGGTGCAAAGTCCAAAAAGGTTGATATAGTCCAATGTCAGGCCATGGGGTTCATCCAAGACATGGATAACAGGACTATCCGCTTCCGGAATGCTCAAGGAAATACGTGGGGCTTGGAAGAGATCTTTGCCCTCCCTGATGACCCCAACCGCCCTCCTCCTCAATAGCACGGCTACCAAACGGGTTCCTCCTCTCAAGGAAGCGGGTTTCCTAATTTTCAAAGTTTAACTGACCTTTTGCAGGAAAACCTCTTATACACCCGCAACACCTATAACATGGCTAGCAACGTCAACACCGGGTTGGAGCAATGGAACGTTCCATCGCTACTATGAAAGGAGACATCACATACATCCGGGAGCACATGGCGTATCATGGTGAGGAGGACGGTAAGGACGAGGGCATGGACTAAGTGGTGACCATGATAGTAAAATGCTGGGTGACGAGTGCAGTTTCAGGTTAATCTCTTTATCCCTTGAACAATTGGCCGGCCTGCATGTCGTGGTTTGAACAATTTACTTTTTCGAACAACTTTTATTTGCTGCACTTTCTTTTCTTTTTATGTTTGTGATGATGATGGATTGGAAACACTCGTAAGTTAGGATGTGGATATTGTGTTTTTGTTTTCTGTGGTGTTAATGATAGCAAAGCCGGTACACAGGAGGCTTGAGTGTACTAAGCATCAGTGCTACGCAAGCCCGGATACCAAATGAAAACCAGAAACCTGAAATTCAGCGATTGCAGACTGCCACCACGGGGTCGTGTTCATTGAACACGCCCCCGTGCCCACACATCTAAACCTGTTGATTGTCTACCGCCTTTTGACCATGGGTCATGTCCATTAGGCACGCCCCGTGGCGAATTTTCTATAATTTTTGATACTGGCACTTTGGACAGGGGGCCGTGCCTGGACCACACCGGCCTGTTGCCAGATGCCCAGTATCATAAAATCTTGTTTTTAACACGCTTTTACGCATTCAAATCAACCAAAAAATTATTTTTGGACACATTGAGGACAATGTGTAATTTAAGTGTGGGGAGGGAGCTAACACTTTGAATCTAGCATGTCCTAATAACATATTGGAACCGCTAATCACCCCAAACTTTTTCAATTTTTTTTGTCTTGGTTTAATTTGGGAATAACAAGTTCTAAAAAGTTATGTTTTTACGAATTTATAACCGATAGCGTCGTGATAAAAAGAACCAAATAAGAAAATTATTAAAAGGGCATAACAAATCTTTTTAAAATTTGATTATATATACTTGTTCTAGGACCGATCCTCGATGCTAAGGAACCTAAATCTGATATATAACGTCCATAATAGCGGAAATATTACGACGTTTTACCAAAGACAAGAATTAATCAGTTAATAGTCAATTTTATTGATTTAACAGTCAAGAATCCAGATTGACAGAGCTTCGCCTCCAAAATGCCAAAGTTACAAATGTGAGAGACTAGCTAGCTATTTATAGTATCATAAGTTCGCGCATGATGTATGTGAGTTCGGGCGAACTTGCCTTAGCAAGTTTGGCCGAACTTGACTCCATTGCATGTCATGGGCGAACTTGTCTCCAATATACATAAATACATCGCTTTGCTAGCATATTCAACTCTATACTCTACAGACTCGATATAAGACTAAGACATAGACATTATGCACCAACAGACTCCCCCTTGGATATCGTCTTCGTCTTATATCAGTCTTCAAAACTCTGTCTTCAAATATACTTTAACGTACACGACCAAAGAAGTTCTTAAACAGTTTCTTTCGTCGTTCTTATTTAGGATCCAACGTCTGATCTGTAGGAGGCACTTTGTTCATGTACTGAAATCTTCTAATACTTGCCTTTCTAGTTTTCTCATGAATAGCCTCGAGACGCTTTTCTTCTTTTAGAAATTCAACCCTTTCTAACTCTCTCCAACTTGTCTGCCACATCTTTCCTGAATTTACTTCACGTGCATAGCAAACATTCACAATTTCTAATACTGCATAGCGTGTACCTGGTCACGTTCTTCAAATACGATCTTGCTGTAGAAAAGGCATTTGATATCTTCTCTCGAGCAGTTAACCAACCACATAGGATCTAAAATCCTGATTGTTTTCCATAACCCCCTCATGCCCTGAGAACCAAGTATCTCAACTCTTTCCTTCGTAATATCCAAGTGTTCTTCAAACTTTAAAACAATAACTGCTTCACAAGTAGATGGATCTATCTGCCACCACTTGAACAATGGATAGAAGTTTTGCTCAATCGGTATTACGGCATGTTTCTCATGGCTCTTGGTCGCTTCATTATCAACGTTATGTCTTTTCCCCTGTTTTCTTGTTTGTTTTGATTCGACGTCCTGGAATGAATGACTTCCAATAGTTAAATCCTTTTACTGCTTCATACTTGATCATCTTCCATAACAACTGATCAATGTACTTCATCTGATATGTAACATCCACAGTCTGAACCAGCTCCTCAACATCCCAATATGGTAAAGTCTTGAAATCAGCAAGATACTTGAAGTATTGCACTCCAAATTCCCTTTTGATTGCATATACATTCAGCTCTTTAAACCAACCCCAACTCAGAATATCCCCCAATGACACATCTTTGTCTCTGGTAAAGAATGCTAAAGGACGTCAAAATTTATGTTCGCGTGACATCTCTTTAAACCAAGAGTTCTTTGCTGGAGCTATCTCTTCTTTCGTCATAGGCTTTGGTACTTTACTTTCTCGAGCTGATTCCTCTATCTTTTCTTTCAACATGTCTTCGTCAAGTTGCTTGTACATCTCCTCAAATGTAGGAAAACTATCAGTATTAGGACCAACGTACTTCGCAGTTTGATCTGTTTCATCATTAGAAGACCAATCTTCAACAATCACTCTGTTGTATTCATCAGCTTCAAATCTTCTAACATACTGATAATCATTCGGCTCAAAAGTCTTAACATTCAACACATCTTCTTTAAAATCAAACTCTAGATCTTCAGCATCAACTTCAATTAACTTGGCCAGATCTTCCTTCGTATAATTATGCACGTACTCGCCTTCCTCTACATTATGTTCAAGCATCAACATTAAAGGCTTTGTCGCAGCAACAGGCTTTGCAAACCTATCAACATCAATCATATAAACATCATCCGTTGGCCCTGTTTGCCCTGACTTCCCCTGAATCTGATCATCCATCTTATTTGATTCATCGTCCATTAGAGAAGAAAAATCGACATCATCAGAAACTTTTCCTTAACTGATTCTAACACCAACTCCTCTATGATCGTCATCATCATCATCATCAGTAACATTCCAATCTTCATACTCAGAATCATCTTTCTGTTCATCATCATCTTTATCCTCTTTCTTTGCTTCTTCATCGTCCTTATCTTCAGATGCAACAATAGGATCAGAAGGCTTGACAGATTCGTCAACCTTCGGAATATCGGACTCAGAAGCTATCACAACATCATCATCAGACTTCTCTGCAGCTTCAGATGATTTAGGGGCTTCACCCTCAATACCTTTACCTTTTCCACTTGCAGCTAACACTTTTTCAGATCTTTCTTTAGCTTCCTGACGATCTAGACGATCGTATTCAGAAATAAAATCAATAGCAGGGTGTTAGATAAAACTTTCTGCATCCTGGAGAATCTGCGATCATTTAGGGCTTGGATTGACTTCAAATCAGCAATCTCTGTTTGCAATTTCTCATTCGCGTCTTGCAAACTTTCAATTAAACCTTTGAAATATTCTCGTTCATTCTCCAAGACTTTGACCTTATCGTCCAACATCTCTTTCTCAACTGAGCTTTGATTCACTTTCTTTATCAACTCTGCTTTCTCAGCTTCATTTTGTTGAACGTTTTCTTCTAATACCTTAACACGCTTTTCCAGAAGTTCAACATTCATTTCTGGAAAGAAATCATTCAGATCTTGAAGACTTATTGGATCATTCTGCATATCACCAAACAGATTAGGCACTGGAGTAGACTTTAGAGTAGAAGTCCGTGGTGTAGTTTTCTTTGGAGTAGAACTTTCAAAATGTGAAGTCGTTTGAGCAACAGGAGATTGAATAACAGGAACTTCTAATAAACAAGACACATGAGGTTCTTGTGTGGCTCCATGCCTTTCAGCTTCACTTGTAACAACTACAGGAGGTTCTTGTGTAGGAGGTTCTTGTGTAGGAGGTTCTTGTGTAACTCCTATCTCCTGTGTGCCAGAAGGTTCTTGTGTAACTTCTGCACTTTTCAGCTTACTCTTGTATCTTTTACTAACTGGCTTTTGGGCTTTCTTTTTCTTCTTGCCCTTTGTTTGTGGAGATCCTGTTGTCTTTGTCAATGACATAGTAGCAGACTTCACACGTTTAGCCTTTTTCTTTGGCCTTTCTTCGTCAGATTCTTTCTCGAGATTTGGATCAAAATCAGCATCCATTTCTTTCTCCTTTTCTGCTCTAATTTCAGCCTCTGATTTTTCTGGTTCTTTTACTGGAGTTTCATCAGAATCTTCATCATTTTCTGATGTAGCAGAGATAACATCATCTTGCGTTGAGTTTTCAATTGCTTGACTTTCAACAACTACCGCGGCACTCGACCCTACTTCAGCTTGAATATTTTTTGGTTCATCTTCATCAACGAGCATTGTTTCAACTTTCTTTGCAGCTCGTTTCTTTTTAGGCTTATCAACTTCAGCCTTTAGGAACCAATCGCTTCGAGCTTTCGGCTTGAAACCTTTAAACCATTCTTTTTTAGTGTTTAACTCTTTTTCATCACCGCTACCGTCTTTTCTCCATTTATTGTCAAGCGGCACAATGTAATTTGAATCTTTGATAGCTCCAAATACTGGTTTAGCAACCGGTGCTGATGCTTGCTTTTGAAACTTTAACAACTTCTTCACCGTTGTATCGTCGAGGTGACTTAAATATAACACATCATTTGGATCACATGCGATGTTTGTGAATTTCTCATCTATCATCATTTGCACGAACCTCGAATATAAACATAGTCTTGAATCTTCCATATTTTTCGACATATGTGTGAAAACCAGCTTAGAATAGTTGAACGGCTTCTTCAAAATTAACGTCGTTGCCATACAGGCCATGTAATCCTGAACATCGTCTAAACCCGCCTTACGATGACTAAAGGTATGAATAATTGCATGCATCAGGAGCTTGTAGGGGTTAGGCACTTCCCCTTTCTTTAATGTTGGCTTATTCACACTCCCTTTGTAACCCATTCGATAAAAACAGCCTCGAACCATCTTTTCATCAAGATATATCGGATCAACTTTGTCATCATTAAACTGTAGGATCCGTCAAATATCATCTTCTGTAACAGTGATTGGTTTGACCTCATTCCCGACTTGCACTGATGATGTAATGGTCTTTTTATCATCACTTAGCTCTGCGTTCATCCAGAAATGGTATATATGAGATCTATACGACACTGCGCGCTCCGCGATTGCTCTATGAATAGGACACTCCTTAAGAACTTCAAAATACTGTCGTAATCCTTCAGCGATGGACATATCGTTTTGTCGAGCGTGATACACGTGTTAGGGAATTTTGAGAAATCCATAGCAACCACCCTTGCTGGTTCTTGATCCTGAAAAACGACGCAAAACAATTAGCACGCTTTACGAGAAAAAGTTACAAATTTTCAAACACTTTTCATCAAGTTCGGGTGAACTTGATAAGTGTTATAAACATTCTGATTTTGCACAAGTTCGCCCGAACATGTTTTACACAACATGTTCAACCATTCAAGTGTAAGTTCGGGCGAACTTATAACATGTTTCCACATTCAGAATTACCTAAGTTCGATCGAACTTGTAATTTTTATCATTTTCAGAATTAACAAATAAGTTCGGTCGAACTTAAGTCTAACAATTTTTATTCATGAATTATTTAACAAGTCCGGTCGAACTTGATAACAAGTTCAGCTGAACTTGTCATCTCCTTCACACCAAACCTGCATAATCTAGTCAAGACCATTTTTAAACAAATTGAACATGAATCTATGGTCGATTTTAAGTGTTTATTGAGATTTAAGGTTCAATTTTGTCAATTTTTCTTAGATCTATCAGATTTAACATTTCAGATCTAGAATCATCATTTATGGTTCAATTAACTTTTCAAACAACAAATTTATACCTCAGCCATTGAAGCTGGTGTGCTAATCACCAAAATCAAATCAAATTCGGGCAGAGTAACGGTATGATTTTGCCAAAATCGCTCAAATCTCTCAAATGCTCAAGTCCGCTAAGAGTGTGTTTTGAAACGGATGAGTGAGTTCGGCCGAACTTGCCAGTACTTATACCACTGCAAGTTCGGGCGAATTTGCGAAGCCCAAGTTTTAGGCCCACTCAAGTCCGGGCGAACTTAGCTGTAAAACACACAGCCACAAACTGCAAGTTCGGTCGAACTTGCTTTAAATGTTAAACTTGATTCAGTTTAACAAGTTCGGCCGAACTTGCCAAACACAAATTCAATATTTTTCAAATTTTGCAATTTCAACCCCTGAACTTTCCAACTTTTACCAGTTATGAAAATCCACTCAGTTGTCCAAGTCCAAGTTAATGACCTTGGTTAACCGATTTGTCTGCCGAGTCCAAGTTAATGACCCTGGTTTGACCCGTTACGAACAAACTGTTGATATTTTCAAGAACAAAGTTTCAAATTAATGAACTTTTTATCGTTTTAACAGATTAGCTCCCAGCCCGTTGTCAATGAGATTCTCACCAGTTCTAGCACCTTACCAGACTTCGAAGACCCGTTCTCCAACATTGGTTTGCTTAAATGTAGAAACAAAATCTTTTTGTATTTTTGTAAGTTTATGCTAAAACACACTGAAAATCTTTTTGGTTTTAATCTGTAAAGCTGATAAACTATGTACAGAACAAAGTAAACTATGTACAAACATATTTACAGACATATTTTTGTGTATTCGTGTCAAAGGATCATATCAGTTGTATGAGACTTATCACAAGTACCGTTGAGCTTTATAAGACTTTAAGTTTTAAACTCATTTACCTAGATTGTCGATATGTTTGTCCACTTAAACTTTACCACGTTATCAACTGTTTCAAGATATGTTAAGGTAAGGTTTATGAAGCTTGACTTATCTGTGGTTCCCACTTCTTGAATATACTCCCGTATCAAAATTTCCTAGATTTCATCTTACAGGTGAATATAGCATAATTGATATCTGTATCCGCGTAATGTGAGGCCTTGAGAGCTCAGGTTAGTACTACCGTACAGACAAAGAGATGAAGGCTCGTCTTTATCATTCCCGCAGGAGATCCGGACCCTTTTTTTTCTGATCCTTCGATAAAAAGATTCATTCTCTTCATAAAAAGTAGGAAATAGAACCAATAAAACCAATAAAGATGTCGTAAGGTGTGTTCCATTTAAGGAATCTTTTCAATACTGCAAATGATTAGATCTTTCGATACTTTTCAAAATTGCATGCAGTTTAAGGGTTTATAGCAAAAGTATTATAGAAGTTTTAGGCTATTGCTTCCGCAAAATCAGAAGAACTTGTATAATACCCCAGATATCAGCTATCTATAAAGACCTCATATCTCAGAATAAGGTAATCTCTCAAACGTACTAAGTCCATATATCCAAGATGTGTTAATCCACAAGATTAAGCAGTTGTAAAATTTAGTTTATATCTTAAAAACAGTTTACGGAACGTGCCTATCGACACATCCACAGTAAGACTCGTTTATCACTTTTAAACTTTACATTTCTTTAGCATACTGTGATAGTCCCCTGATGTACTATCATTTCCTTTTTGTGACACTGAATTCTTTTTGTCTTTTTCAATATTTTTGTACTTTTTGCATTTTTCAAATGTTTTTGAATTTTAAAATTTTCAAATGTTTTTGTATTTTCTCCAACATTTCTCCCCCTAAAATCAAAATTTTTATATTTTAGTTTTTAATAAAATTCTAAACTAGAAAGATATAGATAAACCAATGTGGATCACGCGAACTCCTCATCCGATCCATATTCAACCTCAGCGTCCGCACCTGTCAGCAAATTTTTCATACCATTAATTCTTAACAAGTATTTAAACCGTGATAAAGAAAATGGTTTGGTATAAAAATCAGCCTTTTGTTCGTCGGTGTGGATTTTTGCTATTCGTACCAACTTCTTTTCGTAGCAATCACGAATGAAGTGATAACGAATTTCAATGTGTTTTTACATGAGTGATGAACCGGATTTTTAGTTATATCAATGGCTGCCTTATTATCAACATACAGCGGAGTGTCGAGAAACTGCAGACCATAGTTTCTCATCTGCTGTTGTATCCATAGAATCTGTGAACAACAGCTGGAGGCCGAGATATACTCAGCTTCATAGGTAGAGGAGTGACCGTAGTCTGTTTCTTACACTACCAGGTTACCATTCTTGTTCCGAAGAACTGGCATCCCACTGTAGTCGATTTTGAATTCAACTTATCTACACCAAAATCAGAATTAGCATATCCTGCAAGATCAAAATTATCATTCTTCTGGTACCACAAGCCGGTGCTTGGGCATCGCAACAAGTATCTGAAGATTCGCTTCACGATTTGCATGTGTGAAATTCTCGGGCTTGACTGATATCTGGCGCATAGGCAGGTAGGATACATGATATCTGGGCGCGATACCGTCAGATACATCAACGATCCTATCATTGATCTGTAGAGCGTCTCATCAACTTTGGTTCCAGTTTCGTCAATGCAAATCCGGTTATTAGGAGCAAGAGGAGTAGATAACGGCTTTGAGCTTTCCATATCAAACTTCTTCAAGATGTCGGGCACATACTTGGTCTGATGAATGAAAATACGTCTGGAAGTTGATCTACTTGCAATCCGAGGAAGAATTTCATTTCACCCATCGAAGACATTTCAAACTTCTTCTTCATGATGCCCTCAAACTCCTTGCAAAGACTATCATTCGTTGATCCAAAGATGATGTCGTTCACATAGATTTGAACGATAATTAGATGATTACCAACTTCTCTGTTGAAAATAGTACTATCCAAGTCCTCTGACAAAGCCGTTTCCCATGAGATGTTGCGATAACGTCTCGTACCAAGCTCTCGGGGCTTGGTGTAAACCGTAAAGTGCTTTATTAATGGATATGCTTTTCTTTTGTTGAGTGGATCGACAAACCCCGGTGGTTGGCCGACGTACACCTTCTCGCGTAATTTTCCGTACAGAAAAGCTGATTTGACATCCAACTGATAGACTTTAAATCCCTTCCATGCTGCAAAAGCAAGAAATATTCGAATAGATTCTAAGCGAGCTACTGGTGCTTAGACTTCTGTGTAGTCTATCCCTTCCTGCTAGTGAAATCCCTTGACAACAAGCCGAGCTTTGTTTCGAACTATAACCCCTCGATCGTCTCGCTTGCATTTAAAGACCCATTTCGTATCAATCACTTTATGACTTTCAGGTAGGTCTAAAAGCTTCCACACTCCTAACTTCTCAAACTGTAACAATTCCTCTTGCATTGCTTGTACCCAGTTTTCATCGCCTAGAGCTTCAGAAACACTTTTTTGCTCCATCTGGGATATGAAACATGGATAGTAGCAATATTCTTGAATTGGAGCAACACGAGTATAGAAACAGCTCAAGGCTTTGTTTATTTGACTCCGTGTTCTCACGCCAGCTTGTAATTCGCCTATTATAGAATTTGATGGATGATAAGAATATGATCTTTGCATTACTTCTCCTGGAACAACCACAGTATTCTCTTGATTTGTGATATGTTGATCTATCACTACTTCAACTTCAGGAGCACTACTCGGGCTTGCAGATTCATTCAATAAACTTGTATCTGCTCTACTTCTTTATCTGAAGAAGATTCTCCATCGGCATCGAATGTTGAAGCTTTGTCCAAGTCTGAACTCTGTGCTTTAGAAAGATTAGGATTCACTGTAGTATTGACCGGTTCTGTAGTCGGTGTCACTTGATTTGTTTGAATTTCTTGACCACCGGTATTACTTGAACTAGCTTCAGAAGAAGATGATCGCAACGTGGGTTGATTAACCACAATCGGTCTGACGATTTGCTCTTGATTTGCTGATTGATGAAGATAACATAACGCTGCAATTTCTTCATCAGATTGTTCTTCAGGCAAATCAAATGATTTGCACAAGTCTTAATAGTTGAATAACCATGCATCACCTTTTCTCTGAATAGGATCTGTATAGTTAAAACAATCAACATGCTGCGCTTCAATGACTCTTCTCAATGAAGGAACGTAAACTCTTCGCAAAGGACTTGCATATCCGACAAAGAAACCTTCGAGTGATTTAGCTCCGAATTTGCCATCTTGATCGATTACAGTACATGGCGCTCCAAATGGTTCTAAGAACTTCAAATTCGGTTTCCGTCGGTTAATCATCTCAAAACAGGTCTTCTTCGTTGGTTTTACTGTTAAGACTCTGTTGAGTGTGTAACAAGCCGTTGTAACTGCTTCACTCCAGAAGCTGACTGGAAGCTTTGAGTCTGCAAGCATGGTTCTTGCAGTTTCGATAAGCGTCCTATTCTTCCTTTCAGCTACACTGTTTTGTTGCGGAGTGTAGGGTGCACAAAACTCGTGCAAAATCCCTTTAGCATTGCAAAATTCCTTCATTTTGGTGATTTTGAACTCAGTACCGTTGTCACTTCTAATGCGTCTCACCGGACGATGGTACAGGTTCTCAAGTTTCTTGAAAAGAATCACCAAATTTTCAAACGTCTCATCTTTTGATTCTTGGAAGAATACCCACGAGTATCGGGAATAATCGTCTGTGACTACCAAGCAGTAGAGATCTCAAGAGATACTTCGTACATTCACTGGACCAAACAAATCCATATGAAGTCTTTCGAGTGGCAACTTTATCGAATTGAGAATCTTTCTTGGATGAGATTTCTTGATCTGCTTTCCCTTTTTACACTCGAGGCAATTATCTGACATATGAAAACTTTTCATATTCACACATTCCACCAAATCGTTATGCACCAAATGATTCATCTTTCTCAGGTGAATGTGGCCCATCTTTCTATGCCATAAGATTGACTCCTTCTCAGTAGCTTTCGAGACAAAACATTGTGCCGTTTTTGAAGAAGTAGTAGCATTTCCCATGTCAAGAACATACAAATCATTCTCTCTTGGTGCATGCATGAGTATCAACTCGTCTGGTATTTTGAAACCCGGTTTGATGATCATGCATTCTTTATCGTTGAAGTGAACAGTAAATTTCTTATCACAAATTTGAGAAATACTCAGAAGGTTCTTCTCAAGCTCTGCAATGTAGTTCACTTGATCAAATGAAACAACTCCGTTTGAGAGCTTTCCCTCAGCGACAATCCTTCCACCTTGGTTTCCAGAAAATCCAACATATCTGCCATTGATAGCTTTCATGTCGAACAAGAGCGCTTTCATTCCTGTCATATGTCTGGAGGCTCCACTATCTAGAATCCACTTGGAAAGTACGGATCTCTGGAGTCCCTGCACATTTCAACAATTAGTTAAAAAGCGCGACCCAAGCCTTCTTGGTCTTGGGTTGAATTGGATAACCATCATTGTAATCAAATTCACATTCGTCAGCATAATCAAATTCATATTCAACTTCTGGATTTTCTACGATGTTTATATTTGAAATCTTCACTTTCTTGTTATCTTTCAAACTGTTACCACTTATAATTTTGACAGTTTCAGACTTGATTTCAGATTTTAAATCTTTCATTTATCACTAGTCTTAACAGGCTCAGACTTAGTGATCTCAGATGTTGTTGACCTTTTCTTAGCAACCGAGGCTTGTGATTTTATGTTAGCCTTTTTTATGTAAAACTTTGTTTCATTTGTTTTTGAAGATTCACCTTTTTTGAAAGTTGAATTACTAACTTCTTTTCAGATTTGGGTTTATCTTCAGATTTTTATTCATTTCTTTTCAAAATATTTACAGGTTATACAAACTCTGGTTGCTTTGGTTTCACAACATCTGAACTTTCTTTTCTTCGAAGATAGGCTGGTTTTGACATCGGACACTTGCGTGCAATATGACCAACTTCGTTGCACTTGAAGCAAGTTCGGTTATCATGTGGATGACCACTAGTGGATTTTACACCACTTGTGACTTTCGCCTTATCTCGAAGTTCTTTCTGTTTCTTAAACTCGTCATTTGATTGTTTTCCGATCAAACTCTCATCGTGAACCATGCTTGTCCCATAACCAAATTTCATGTTTTTATCTTTGTATTCATGAAATGGTGACATTTTCTTTTTCGGTTCATCAGAATCCTCTAATCCCAACCCAGCTCTCCAGTTTTCCGGATGATCACCACCATTCCTTCGGTAGTTATTGTAATTTTTTTTGGGTTTAGAATAGAATTTCTTTTCATTTTTTCTCAGGTCATCTGATGTGACTTCAACCAGTTTAAACAGTTTATCCAATTGATCTTCTTTGACGTTCCGAATCAGAAAACTATCATCAAAGTATAATCTATCAGATTCCTTAAC
Organism: Scalesia atractyloides; assembly: GCA_947069175.1. Lineage (NCBI taxonomy): Eukaryota > Viridiplantae > Streptophyta > Magnoliopsida > Asterales > Asteraceae > Scalesia > Scalesia atractyloides. The sequence goes on from CAMTDV010001634.1 coordinate 35,060,515, forward strand.
CTTGTACATTACAACGTTAGGATCATCACATAAATCATCCTCCGATGATGTATCATCATCTTTGGAATTTGTGTCAGAACTGTTCAAACTCGAGGTGGCGCTTTCGAAGCTGCCATCATCAGAATCGTTCAGAACATTTTCAACCACCTTTTTCACTACGACATTGTCATCATCTGTTTTAGTATAGACTACATCAATGTTCTCCGGTAACTCAGTTTTCTTTTCAGATAACAACTCAATGTTGTGCCTTATCCATCCCATCAACGGTTTTGCGACAATACTTCTCGCATAGAGGTGAAGGAACATTGCTATATTCTTTACCAATTTTCTTTTTAGGTTTTTCTTCCGATGGAATTGTCGGAAGAATGTGATCAATGACATACGCGTTACAAGTGTAACTTCTTAAAAGTTGTTGAACACGTTCTGTTTCAATTTTCATGTCCTGGAGTTGTTGTTTGGTCTCAGCAATGGTGTTTATATAGATGTTTATTGTTTTTTGTTTATCCATTACTGTACCTTTTAGCATTCTCACAGTATCATGTTGTTCAATATTATTTCTGTCGAGCCTACCATAATCATCTTTCATTTTGTCATACGCTTCATTCATGGTACGATAATCGTATTGAAATGTTCGTTATCTACATTGAGTTCAGCGATGATTTGTGATTTTTTGGCACATTCAGCACATGGCTCAGTACATTTTGTACAAGGTTTCTCAACCTCTACAACTTGTACTTTGACAACCTCATTTACCCCTGGACCTACCTTGGTTAGATTTACCATCAAAGCTTTATCGGCAATGTCCTTGAGGTTTTCAGCATTCATTTCTTGAGTAACATCAATGACTTCTTCAGCCATAAATTTCTCCTCGGTAACTTGCTCCTAAGAACTTCCGTCAAAGTGACCTGCAAAATATCACACGAGTTAGGAGATAAAATGCCTTGATTCTGCATGTGAATATACTCCTCTTCCTCCTGTTGTTATTGCAGATACTGTTCCAGCAAAATATTCTCTATCGCAGTTGCTTCTTCGGCAAATGTATCTTCAACAATTTCAGCCATCAATGCAACTTCGATCTTCTTACCGATATAAGAATTCCAATCGAAACCATCATCTTCGTTTGATGCAACCATGGCTTTCTCAGTGTTGCTGTTGTTTGGCTTTTCTTGAATCTCAACTTGTGTCTTCTTTGGGAAAGCCTTGTATTGAAGAGATTTCTTGTAATACTCGTTCCCTCCACCAAATGGACTTTGATTGCCCGTTGCTTCAGGGTTTTTGCATTCTCTCTTGAAATGCCCTTTCTGTCGACATCTGAAACAAGTGACCTTCGATTTGTCGAACCCTAGCTTGTTTCTTGAATTTCCAATATCTCGGCGAGTGAGTGCAACAAACTTTGTCACTCTTCGAATGATAGAAGCTAGTGACCACTTGATATCCATCAGCTCAAGCTCTTCTTCATCCACCTGATCATAGTCTTCGGCGATCATCTCGGGGTTTCCGATCTTTCCAGCTACAACACTCTCATACGATTCTAGAACAGTGGCGAGAAGTGACATGTGTTGTTTTGCAACTTGCTCAGAAACAACATTGTTTAGATTCACAGCAATGTTACACTTGTACACATTTGGATCAGAATTTGTTTGTTGGTTCTGATTTGCTTGACTCTAATGAGATGAATTTGAACCAGTGCTTGAGAACAAAGACTGTGGACTTTGATCATATTGAGGATATGATTGGTTTTGATTCTGCGGAGAAGAATTCATGTTTGCACTGAATGCTCCCTGAATCTTTGGACTTGAAATGTTGTTATGCATTCCGGTTTTGTAATACAGACCAACATCTTGAACAACATTCGCATTTTTAGATTTTGCGATCTTTAGAAGTTCCAGTTCATGGCCTTCGAGTTTGTTGATGAATGTGGACAACTTGAAGAATTCCCAATTAGCACTTTCTTTCAGAACCATCAGGTAGGTAGTCCGCTCTCCGTCAGGTAGTGCGTTGCAAGCTTATCGATGTATTCTTGTTCCGTCTTCTCGAGACTGTGTCTTCGCATTTGGACTTTAAGATGACAAAAACGTTCAATTATCTGTTTCATTGTCTCTCCCTTCAACATGTTAAAGATATTCGAATTCTTTCATAATGAGAGCTTTATTGCTCTTGATCATCTCCGCGCTTCCTTGATACTTCTTTTGAAGCGATAGCCAGAGTTCTCTTGCAGTCGTGTATTCCGGTAGCAAGACGAGAATATCTCCTTTAACGGATTGTTGAATGAGACTGATCATTTCTCAGCAATGTATTCATCTTTCTGAATTGTGGAGTATTTGTACTTCTCCATAACTTGCTTATTTTCGTCCAACGGAACTGTATAACCTCGCTCGATCGACACCCAGCCTAGGAAGTGCATGGCTAGAACCCAATATGTATGTATAACCTCGCTCATGATTTATGTGAGTTTGGGAGAACTTGCCTTAGCAAGTTCGGCCGAACTTGACATCCAATGCATGTCATGGGCGAACTTGTCTCCAATCTACATAAATACATCGTTTTGCTAGCCTATTCAACTCTATACTATACAGACTCGATATAAGACTAAGACATAGACATTATGCACCAACACTTGTTCACATTATAAACCCATTCCCACATTCAGTGAGTTTTGAGCCTTTATCGAGCATACATTTATACATCTTTAAAATAAATGTTCATTTTTGTTTCTGTGTGAATAGCCGCTTGGTTCTTATGACTCTAGAACTTGCCAAGACGATACATTCCCGGTCCTTACCAACTTAAAACCAAGAAAGTAAATGATTGAGGCATTAGGACAAACCTATTTTTCATTCAAAACCATTGTTTCCCCTTCTTTTTACCCCACTTAACCCATTTGAGCCTAAACATTTTCGTTTCAAACTCACGTAACAAATACCTTTTACCCACCAAAACAATTTTTCTGTTCAAACCCAATTGTTTTAGCAAAAAAACAAAACCATAGCTCTTCATATAACCAAACAAGTTCCTTCAAAAATCTTGTTTGAAAATGCTTGGTCCAAATAAATGTCACAAAACAAAATTTTTTACGATAACTGACGCTTTTTACGCTTTTCGCCACTTTACTAACCACTAACCCAAAATCACCTACCCCTAGCACAAGCCTAACCCTTTTCAAAGTCCTCTTAATATTTACAAAGGTTTATAGTTAAAAAGGAGGAGGTGTGACCGCTTGGCAAGCATATGGTAAAAGTAAGTTCCAAACCGGAATCGAGTGTTATCACAAAAATACATCTTCGGCCGAGTGTTGAGTGATCTCTTGTGAGGTACGTGAACTTGTAAATAAATAGAATTTTAAAGAGGCATGTTATTCCTAAATAAATAATTTTTCTTAAAAGTGTGCTAAATAAATCATGACGAATAGGATTGTAAATAAAATAAAAGAAATTAAAATAAAGATCATAGATTCCTGACACTCAAAGACAAGACACAAAACCTCTTCTCTACCAATTCAATTTGGGTGTGTAAGCCACATTTAAAGAGTCTTGCTTGAGGACAAGCAAAGATTCAAGTGCGGGGATATTTGATGTGCGCAAAATACAACATATAAATTACATCTAATGAGGCATAAAACTAACCATTTTCTAGTACTAATGTTGGAAAAACACGTTTCTTTATTCCTTTTGAATTTAAAAGACTAAACGAGATAAAACGAAAAAATAAGCAAATAACCAGCCAAAACATACAAAAATACAAGAAGAATGAATAACGCGACATGCCCGACCCTCAACAGCACCCCAAAGACAAAAACAAGGAAACAAAAGTTGACCACGGGGCTGTGCCCAGCTAGGCATGGGGTGTGGTCAGCCCTTGCACTTAAAGACAAAGCATGTAGAAGCTTCTATGCCCACCACGGGGTCATGGCCAGGCCATCATGGGGCGTGGTCAGACTCTAAGATTTGCAGAATCTTGAGAGTACCGCGAAGAGTTGATCACGGGCCGTGCCCAGGAGCCACGTGGTCGTGTGGTCCCTCTACTGACAGCTGCAATTAATGAAGGAAGAGAAGAAGCCATCCACGGGCCATGCCCACTGGACACGGGGCCATGGCCGGGGTACTGTTCTGACTATAAATAGGGGTGCTTGCTTCCCTTCAAAGGCATCCCTTGGCAAACCACTTCTCTCTCACTTTGCCACATTTCCACCACCACTACCCACCACCATCATCCATCTATCATATAAATTACATCAAATGAGGCATAAAACTAACCCTTTTTTAGTACTAATGTTGGGAAAAGCACATTTCTTTGTTCCTTTTGTATTTTCAGGATAAAAAGAGTTTAAAAGAATAAAGGAAGCAAATAAGCAGCCAAAACCAACATAAATACGAAAAGAAGATGACCCCAGCAACACCCCAAAGATAAAAACAAGATAACAGAAGATGACCACGGGGCCGTGCCCAGCCGAACAGGGGCGTGGTCAGACCTTGCACTTCAAGACAAAACCTGCAGAAGCTTCTACGCCCAACACGGGGCCATGCCTAGACCAACATGGGGCGTGGTCAATTATCAGAATTGAAGAATCCAGAAAGTACAGGGAACAGTTGACCACGGGGCCGTGCCCAGAGGCCACGGGGTCGTGTGAGGCCCTCTGCTGTCAGATGCAATAATGAAGGAAGAGAAGATGGATGGCCACGGGCCGTGGCCACTGGACACGGGGCCGTGGTCGGGCTACTGTTTTGGAATATAAAAAGGGGTGCTTGGGTCACTTCAAAGGCATCCCTTGGCAAACCACTTCTATCTCACTTTTCCACCACTCCACCACCACTAAAACACCAACACCCATAAACATCATCCATCTACCATCTTTAGAGTGTGTAGTAGTCTCGGGATCCAAGATTGATTGTAAGGGTTTTTGTTAAACAAAGGCCATGCTTGGATAATATCTTACATCACTTGGTGAAGACAAGTCTTTAATGTATTACTTTTGATTTTTAATCTTTCGGCACTTTTTAATTAGGTATGTATTAATGACTTTAATAACTAGTTTCTTATGTTGAAAGTGAATTTTCCTAACCATTTCTTCAAGATGTCATTGATTTGCTCATACGTGTTTTTACGGTCTATATAAAGCGCGTTAACTACTTGGAAGGTGGTTAGAAGGGTGGTTTGGTAAAGTTCTTGTCTCGTTTAGTGTATAGATCCTGCGAGGACGTGGTTCAAGCTTACTAGGACCTCCTTCAATACCCCAAAGGTATTGGATGGCGGGGGTGCGAATAGCTTGAACCCCTCATATGTAAACTACTATTAATACTTTAAACCGGCTACTTGGGATTGTATCCCTGCTGACTCAAACCACTTAGCCGAGGGTAACGTCACCTTCAAAAGAAGGGCCTACCACTTTTCGCATTAATAAGTTATTTAATTATCTTCCAATATTCCAACCCTTTGGGATTGTATCCTTGCTGACTCAAACCACTGGTTGAGGGTAACGTCACCTTCAAAAGAGTGGCCTACTACTATAACTAAGATAATCTCTTAAAAACTCCGAAAGTGCGAAAATCATCGAATGATACATTAATGATGAGTTGGATCCAAGTGATTCTGTCTTTTCTATCTATTTTTTATTTTATTTATCTTTTTATTTTTTTATCTTTAAAATCTTTTATCAAAAATTTAGATTGATTAGACGTTGACAATAAACCGGTACTAAAAGTTCGTGTATCCTTGGACGATCTCGGTATCTTACCAACACTATACTACGCTCACGATGGGGCACTTGCCCAAGTGTGTGTTTAGTGTTAGTATAATATCTTGTGTTATTAATTTAAAACTTGAATAATGCGTAAAAAGGGCTCAAAATATTAATAAAACTATAATACGCTCATCACACACCATGCACGCACAAAATTTTAATGAAAGATGACTATAAATTGGTAATACAACCACGACGTAGAGTAAATCCAAATGTCCAAGAAGTGGTTAAAAATGAGGTCATCAAACTACTTGATGTTAGACTCATCTACCCAATTTCCGATAGCCCTTGAGTGAGTCTCGTTCAAGTAGTACCCAAAAAAGGAGGAATGACGATGGTAACTAATGAAAAAATGAATTAATACCAACAAGGACGGTCACCAGACGGAGAGTTTGTATAGACTATAGTAGATTAAATGAGGCAACGAGGAAAGACCACTTCCCTTTACCTTTCATTGATCAAATGTTAGAAAGACTATCCGGTCATAAATTTTATTGTTTTTAGATGGTTTTTCAGGTTACTTTCAAATACCGTTAGCTCTAGAAGACCAAGAAAAAACAACTTTTACATGTCCCTATGGAACCTTCGCTTATCGACGCATGTCTTTTGGTCTATGTAATGCCCCCGCAATTTTCCAACGTTGCATGGTGCCCATTTTCCATGATATGATAGAAAAAACCATTTTATTGATGACTTTTCCATCTTTGGAGATTCATATGACCAATGCCTCGATAACCTTGAATGAATGCTATCCTGATGTGAGGAAACTAACCTTGCCCTTAATTGGGAAAAATGACATTTCATGGCAACAGAGGGAATAGTACTCGGTCACAAAAATTTCAAACGAAGGAATGGAGGTTGATCGAGCAAAAATAGACACCATCTCTCGATTACCACCTCCATCCTCCATTAGAACCATAAGAAGCTTCCTAGGGCATGCCGCATTTTATAGACGATTTATCAAAGATTTTCGAGAATTTCAAGACCTCAAACAAAATTACTTGAAAAAGACACCATTTATCTTTGAAAAGGATTGCAACCAAGAATTTCTAACACTAAAAGAATTGCCAGTCAATGCACCAATCATGATAGCACCTGATTGGAAATTACCCTTTGAAATCATGTATGATGCAAATAACTTTGCGGTTATAGTAGTCTTGGGACAACGAAAAGATAAACAATTTTCCCCAATATACTATGCTAGTAAAACTCTCAATGATGCGCAAGAAAATTATACCACAACTGAAAAAGAATTACTAGCGGTAGTATTTGCATTTGATAAATTTCGTTCTTATCTTGTTCTTTCTAAAACAATAGTTTATACAGACCATGCAGCCATTCGTTATCTGTTTAAAAAACAGGATGCCAAGCCACGATTAATCAGATGGATTCTACTTCTCCAAGAATTTGACATAGAAATAAAATACAAAAGAGGAGCTGAAAACACTGCTGCCGATCATCTATCTCGCTTGGAAGATCCAACTTTGGAGGCAACTAGGGACGAGCTCATCAACGAAAAATTCCCAACGGAATCTTTAGAAATGGTGGAATACCGAGAAGAACATGGTATGCTGACTACGCCAACTATTTAGCTAGTGGGATAGTAGTGAAAGGATGGTCACATCATCAAAGAAAAATGCTTTGCCGATGTAAAGCATTATTTTTGGGAAGATCCATATCTTTTTAAAATTTGTGCCGACCAACTTATCCGATGATGCGTACATGGTAACGAAGCAAGGAAAATTCTTTGCCATTGTCACAACGGTCCGTACGAAGGACATCACAGAATCCCTAGTACCGCTTGAAAGGTATTCGATTCAGGGTTCTATTGGCCAACCATTTATAAAGACGCACAAGGTCTCCTCAAGACGTGTGATGCATGCCCACGATCAGGTAATATTTCTTCCAAAAATGAAATGCCACAAAATAGTATTCTCGTTTGTGAAATTTTTGATGTGTGGGGATTAGACTTTATGGGACCTTTCCCACCATCAAAAGGAAACAAATATATACTTGTGGCCGTGGATTATTTGTCAAAATGGGCCGAAGCCAAAACTCTTCCAACAAATGATGAAAGAGTCGTGGTAAGATTCTTGAAACGACTATTTTCTCGTTTCGGTACTCAAAAATCATTAATAAGTGATAGAGGTACCCATTTTTATCAATTAAACGAATTAGACGAATTAAGAAATCAAGCATACTCTAACTCCAAGATTTATAAGGTACGTATGAAAAACTTACACGACAAACATATTAAACCTAATGAATTTCGAGAAGGAGATCTAGTGCTATTGTTTAATTCACCATTTTGATTGTTTCCTGGAAAACTAAATCTAGAGGGTCGGTACCTTTTTCCATCACCCATGTCTTTCCACATGGTGCAATCGAGATTATATCTCAAAACGGCATTCCGTTTAAGGTCGACGGACAATGGCTTAAGCCCTACCAAGGCTTCATTGAGGATGAAGAGGAAGATATTTCGCTACAAGCAAGTGACATATGATTCGGCAAAGGTTTGTGTATATATGTAACTTAACATTGTAACATCCGTAAAAAACCGGATTTACCAAACCCGCTCCGTTTAATAACCGAACAATCAGTTAAAAATTTTGTGGCATATTTATTGCCCAAAATAACTTTTAAACGATACATAATTAATAAGTATATTGGAATATATAATTTGTCTTTGAAAAACTGTTAAAAATAAGAAAATAAAAATGAAAAGCTGCTGCCGGGTTTCGAACCCGGGTCAGCAAGCAATTTCAAACAGCCTTAACACTTAACCATCCAACCACTGCGCCACTCATGTTTCTTGTTAAATATTGGAAACAGCTAATACATAAAATAAATCTCGAATTCAAATAACGACGCACCCAATTGCAGTCGTCGGAAATCCCGGCGATCTCGCGAGATTGGACGGTTTCTTCAGTTTTAACGTAAACTTTAACTATGACATCGGTTATAACCGACGTCTGAACCCGCGACGCAAGTCATAACCGCCGGAGAACGTAATGACTTTGAATCAAGTCTGAAATCCGACTCTATACATCTCGATTCCTCCCTATAAATTCACCCACAATCCACTGGTAGCCTTTTCGCTCAAAACCGCACCCTTTCTCGACGAAAATTCACTCCCCGGAAAATACCTGCAAATCGCCGGAAAACCGAGCTTTTCACCTTTGAGCCTTACTGAACCCCCAGAGCTCATACCGAAGCCACCCACACCCATCTCAAGCTCCCTGAAGACTCTCTGCCGCAGGACACACGTCGCCGGAATAGTCTGCCGTCACCGGAGTTTCGCCGGAGAAACAGAGGAGTCCAGTTCGGTATAATTTACGCTTAATCTTTCATTCTTTTTATTTACCTCACCTGTAATTAACCGCAACACACTAAAAGAACATGATTTAATCGACGAATCAGTCGGACGTTAGTTCTGGTTAAATTCAACGAAGAAGACGAAGTTTCAGTAGTCTATAAGTTTAATTTAAATCAAGATATAACTCGGGTTAGACACACAGTCCAGCGGTGGACTGTGTGCACATTAAACACGCTTACGTCTCGAGTTCGATACATGTCCCACGCATACTCGCCTTAATAAAAATGTTCCTTTTTATTACTGAACCGGATTCATTTCGCATAGATGTTAAGTTTAATAAAAACCAGAATAATAACCAAGATTGACACACAGTCCAGTGGTGGACTGTGTGAATGTTTAATCACAGGTCACGAGTTCGAGTCCGGACTACTGCACCGATCCGGACAATTATCAAACTTTTTAAATAAGGCAGAAATGAAATAATGAAGTTTGTATATAAGTATAATAAAAATCAGATTATTTAACAAGTTAGACACACAGTCCAGCGGTGGACTGTGTGTTAACTCAACCCACAGGTCCCGGGTTCGAGACCTGTGGAGCGCACCGAGTCGTTAGATTAAAATCGTTTTTAAAAATAAATGATTTTCTGTTTAATTCAATCAGTATATAAATATAATTAAAAACAGAAATATTTCGGGTTAGACACGTAGCTCAGTTGGTAGAGCTGCGTGCACGCGTACGGGAGGTCTCGGGTTCGAGCCTCACCCAGCGCATACATACACACATACGAACCGGTCAACAGTCAAAGTCAATGGTCAATGGTCAACGGTCAACGGTCAAAAAGTCAACATTTTTTTATTATTTTTATTTATTTATTTTATTTAAAAATCAATTAAAAATACTTAAAAAAATAACATTTTTAAGGTTAGAAAATAGCCTTAAACTCACAAAAATACACCCAACAATCCTACTAAAATGGATTAATAAAATCCGTTTACTTACCGAAACATTATGCCATTATCTAGGTTAGTTTCACTCGTGGTTAAAATCAAACTTCGTGCGCATTCAACATCATCAACCGAACGCACCCAATGTGAGTGAATCTTACAACTCCCCTTTTTAATTACACGTTTTGGGGTGTGTCATGTGTCACCAAAATTAACTCGTTTATTTAAACTTGTGCCATACCATATTGTGACCTAAACTTAGATTCTATACATTGCTTGTAGTTATGTATTTCATTTTGTCAATTTATATGCAATTCATTCATTAGGCCCATCAGTTCCTCGTGGGAGACGAGTTGAGCAACGCGTGCCTCAAAACGATCCATTATTGTTCATGTGTGCATTATTTAATATTAATTGATTGGTGAATAAGTTTACATCTATTTTTACTCATGTGTGGTTGTGCACTTTATTTTATAATCAATTAAATAAACTTGTTCAAATGTTTTTCATAGGATTCACTCGCCAACTTTTTGTTGATCCAAAAACCCTTTTTACACATGATACAGGTGAACAGGATGAAGCAAGGAAAACATAGGAAATGCATTAGAAGAAAACAATGAAGCCTAGATTGATGTTAGGACATGATGTAATAAAGATTGTATAATTCCCTTTAAAATTGTATTAATGAATATGAAACGTTATAATAAATGTCATGAGCTTTGATGATAACCCAATCATGCCCCGATCACCTTTTCCGCTGCTGGTTGGGGTGTGACAGATTGGTATCAGAGCCATGACTATAGGGATATAGGATAAGTTATTAGACCCTTAGAGCCTATACTATAGTTTGCCTAAATTTTAATTGTTTAGGTGGTTAAATACAAACTTATGATATTTATTTGTTTCATATTTGTTTATACTTACAATCAAACATACATACTTACATACACATTCATCATACATATTTTAATGTTCATACTTTTGTTATTCAAAGATTTGGTTGCAATTTTCAAATCTCATCAAAGTAAGTTCTGCGACGGGCATGTAGTAACTGGAAGGGTACAAGTACCGGTAGTCGGAACGTCCTGTCTAGGTTGGCATTCGTATAAATCCAATATAACGGACCAGTTTGCCTACCTGGGGACTAACGATGAGAGTACGAAGGACCTATTAGGCCAAAGCATGCCACACCAAACGTCATTCGAACTAACCCCACTTTGAGGTGTCACCGTGTCTACACCTGGACACATTCCGAATCTCATACGTTATATACATATTTCTCGATTTTCTCCGGGTTTTAGTGTACGTAACCAGGCTAACACATGCGAACCATATGAAAAACCCGGTAATCATGGGGGCCCACATGATTACGAAGGTGAAGTATGGCGGCATGTAGGGCCTAATGACGAGCAAAGCCCAAGACATCCTATGGATGTAGTAGATTTATTTTTCTATAATTATTTTATGAATGTTCGTTCCTAAATACGACCCATGATCCCAAAAACATCCAACTCATACTCATGATGCGTATTCCTTGTAGATGTCTTCTAGCCTCGCCCGTAGGAAGATGAGAGCAGGAAAAGCCCGCGAGCGCATGGCTGCCCTAATCGCTCAACAAATGGCTGCCGTAATACCCAACATTGTAATCCAAGTACAACATGCACTTACCGCAATCCTGTCAATCAAGAAGATCAACACGTTATCAACCCTCCACCAAATACCACTAAATGCACCTACAAGCATTTCAAATCATGTGACCCTCCAAAATACGAAGGGACTGAAGGTGTCACCGCTCTCCTCCATTGGTTTGAAGAAATGGAGAACACTTTTCTAAATTGCATTGCCCCGATGATCGCAAAGTGCGATATGCTACCGGTCGATTATATGGGATAGCACTTACTTGGTGGAATACAGAGAAGGCCAAACGAGGTGTTGTCGATGCTATGACTTTGACTTGGGAAGAGTTGAAGGAAATCATGACAAGACGGTTTTGCCCAAGGAGCGAAATCAAGAAATTAGAAGATGAGTTCTATTCGTTGAAGCAAAAGGAAGGCGACCACACCACTTACAACAAAAGATTCCTCGAGTTACATCAAATGGTTCCCAATTTGTTCACTCCCCTCTACCGTTTGATCGAGCACTACATTCGAGGTCTTCCGTCAAAGATTCAAGACTCTGTAATAAGTACCACGCCTGCAACTTTGGAAGCAGCAATGGAGCTAGCAACAGAGCTCACCGAGAACCGAATCCGGAATAAAGACTTCAAGGAGGAGAAGAAGAAGGATAAAGCATCAACTGAAACTTCAAACTCCACCCAAACCGAATCCCCTTCTCAACCCATTTCTAAGAGAAAAAGAGACGGGCAACTTTTCGCTACTATCCAACGTAATCAACCAATTTCACACGCCATACCCATCCAAGCTATCCCAATCACTCAAGTAGCACCCAACTCAACTTACCCAAATAAGAAACCATATCTTGGACCTCACCCTCGATGTAACACCTGTTTTTATCACCATCCCCTTACCTTACCTTGTCGACTATGTGCAACTTTGGACGCTATGGTCATTTGAGCAAGGTTTGCCGCACCCTTCAAAACCAAATCTCTCCCCCTATTCAAAACATGATCTAAACCTATCATCAACCTCAATACCCCATGTTCCCATATGTTCGAGCTTGTTTCAATTGTGGCGACCCTACCCACTTTAGAAACACGTGCCCTCGATTGGTTAACATCATAAACGCTCAAGCTCAATCAAACCCAGTTAACCAAGTAAATCAAGAAAACCCAATCACTAGGCCACCAGCAAGAGGAAGAGTTTTCAACATCAACGCCAATCCTGACGAAGATAATGACGGCCCAAACGAAACCACCCAACTAGTCCTCTTCACCGAAAATCAAGATTCAACTCCAATCGTTTAGTTTTATGTTTTTCTTTATCACATAGAACCAATCATAACTTAAGGATAAAGCTAATGAGAATCTGACGAGAATATGGTGGATACGCCGCTGGTACTTCCTATATATAATATTCTTGCCAAAGGATCGGAGGCATTATCTGGCGGTTATGAGAGGTTCCATGTATAAACTGATTTGAGTGATTATTGTTTATTATTTTCAGTACATGCAATACGATCGGCTCCGTTTGATTGAGCCTTGATCGCACAGACATTTTTCATTTTCAGTACATGCAATACGATCGCTCCGTTTGATTGAGCCTTGATCGCACAGACATTTTCATTTTCAGTACATGCAATACGATTTGTGGTTGTTGTGTTTGTTGTAGAGTCACGTAGAACTAATCATAACTTGCGGATAAAGTCAATGAAAATTTGACAAGAATATGGTGGATACGCCGCTGGTACTTCCTATATATAAGTATTCTTGTCAAAGGATCGGAGGCATTATCAGGCGGTTATGAGAGGTTCCATGTATAAACTGTTGTGTGATTATTGTTTAGATTAAATTTATTATTTTCAGTACATGCAATACGATCGGCTCCGTTTGATTGAGCCTTGATCGCACAGACATTATTCATTTTCAGTACATGCAATACGATCGGCTCCTTTGATTGAGCCTTGATCGCACAGACATTTTTCATTATCAGTATCTTGTGGTTGTTGTGTTTGTTGTAGAGTCACATAGAACTAATCATAACTTGTGGATAAAGTCGATGAAAATTTGACAAGAATATGGTGGATACGCCGCTGTACTTCCTATATATAAGTATTCTTGTCAAAGGATCGGAGGCATTATTAGGCGGTTATGAGAGGTTCCATGTAGGATTTAGTATGTTTTGGTTGAAGTTTGTTCATCATACAATTCAATGTATTCAATTTCATCATTTATAGAAGTTGAGCTATGTCTCACTTCCACAATGACTAACCTCTCCATCATAACAAACGAGAGAGGTACTGTCATCATTCAAACATGTATATTATCAGAATTTAGACTCAAGCTGTGGTTGTTGTGTTGTTTATGTTTTAGAGTCACGTAGGACTAATCATAATTCACTGATAAAACCAATGAAAATTTGACGAGAATATGGTGGATACGCCGCTGGTACTTCCTATATATAAGTATTCTTGTCAAAGGATCAGAGGCATTGTCAGGCGGTTATGAGAAGTTCTATGTAGGATTTAGTAATTTCTTGGTAACTAATCATAACTTGCGGATAAAACCAACGAAAATTTGACAAGAATATGGTGGATACGCCGCTGGTAGTTCCTATATATAAGTATTCTTGCCAAAGGATCAGAGGCATTATCAGGCGGTTATGAGAAGTTCCATGTAGATTATTTTGTCTTGGTTGAAATTTGTGTTACATTCATATCATCTCGCCATTTAAAGAAATTGGATTGTGTTCTATTTCTACATAAACTAACCTCTCCATCATAACAAACGTGAGAGGAACTGTCACCATTCAAACATATATGCTATCAGAATGTGGATTCAAATATTGGTTGTTGTGTTATTTATGTTCTAGAGTTACATCATAGGACCAATCATAACTTACTGATAAAACCAATGAAAATTTGACAAGAATATGGTGGATACGCCGCTGGTACTTCCTATATATAAGTATTCTTGTCAAAGGATCAGAGGCATTGTCAGACGGTTATGAAAAATTCTATGTAGGATTTAGTAATTTCTTGGTACATTAGTTGTTGTGTTTATTTATGTTCTAGAGTCATATCATAGAACCAATCATAATTTACTGATAAAACCAATGAAAATTTGACAAGAATATGGTGGATACGCCGCTGGTACTTCCTATATATAAGTATTCTTGTCAAAGGATCAGAGGTATTGTTAGACGGTTATGAGAAGTTCCATTTAGGTTGTAGTATTAGAAGTTTTGCTTTAGGATATAACCATATCCTTCCTAACATATCAAAACTCTTACGCCTGATATCATATTTAGCGAATCAACTCTGCTTATCAATATTTTTACCGTAGGCAACAAAAAGCGATTCCTGTAACAGGGTACTTAACCCTTATAAGGGACGTTACCGCCTAAAACAAAAACTTAAACTCTTACTCTTTTTCTAAGCATGTAACTGTCAAACTAAACACCATCATTTTTAGTCAAATATATCACTACTTAAATTTCGGGACGAAATTTCTAAAAAGCAGGGGATACTGTAACATCCGTCAAAAACTGGATTTACCAAACCCGCTCCGTTTAATAACCGACCAATCAGTTAAAAATTTCGTGGCATATTTATTGCCCAAAATATTTAAGTCATAATTAATAAGTATATTGGAATATATAATTTGTTTTTGAAAAACTATTAAAAATAAGAAAATAAAAATGAAAAGCTGCTGCCGGGTTTCGAACCTGGGTCAGCCAGCAATTTCAAACAGCCTTAACACTTAACCATCCAACCACTGCGCCACTCATGTTTCTTGTTAAATATTGGAAACAATTAATACATAAAATAAATCCCGAATTCAAATAACGACGCGCCCAATTGCAGTCGTCGGAAATCCCGGCGATCTCGCGAGATTGGACGGTTTCTTCAGTTTTAACGTAAACTTTAACTATGACATCGGTTATAACCGACGTCTGAACCCGCGACGCAAGTCATAACCGCCGGAGAACGTAATAATTTGAATCAAGTCTGAAATCCGACTCTATACATCTCGATTCCTCCCTATAAATTCACCCACAATCCACTGGTAGCCTTTTCGCTCAAAACCGCACCCTTTCTCGAAGAAAATTCACTCCCCGGAAAATACCTGCAAATCGCCGGAAAACCGAGCTTTTCACCTTTGAGCCTTACTGAACCCCCAGAGCTCATACCGAAGCCACCCACACCCATCTCAAGCTCCCTGAAGACTCTCTGCCGAGGACACACGTCGCTGGAATAGTTTGCCGTCACCGGAGTTTCCCGGAGAAACAGAGGATTTCCCGTTCGGTATAATTTACGCTTAATCTTTCATTCTTTTTATTTACCTCACCTGTAATTAACCGCAACACACTAAAAGAACATGATTTAATCGACGAATCAGTCGGACGTTAGTTCTGGTTAAATTCAACGAAGAAGACGAAGTTTCAGTAGTCTATAAGTTTAATTTAAATCAAGATATAACTCGGGTTAGACACACAGTCCAGCGGTGGACTGTGTGCACATTAAACACGCTTACGTCTCGAGTTCGATACATGTTCCACGCATACTCGCCTTAATAAAAATGTTCCTTTTTATTACTGAACCGGATTCATTTCGCATAGATGTTAAGTTTAATAAAAACCAGAATAATAACCAAGATTGACACACAGTCCAGTGGTGGACTGTGTGAATGTTTAATCACAGGTCACGAGTTCGAGTCCGGACTACTGCACGATCCGACAATTATCAAACTTTTTAAATAAGGCAGAAATGAAATAATGAAGTTTGTATATAAGTATAATAAAAATCAGATTATTTAACAAGTTAGACACACAGTCCAGCGGTGGATGTGTGTTAACTCAACCCACAGGTCCCGGGTTCGAGACCTGTGGAGCGCACCGAGTCGTTAGATTAAAATCGTTTTTAAAAATAAATGATTTTCTGTTTAATTCAATTAGTATATAAATATAATTAAAAACAGAAATATTTCGGGTTAGACACGTAGCTCAGTTGGTAGAGCTGCGTGCACGCGTACGGGAGGTCTCGGGTTCGAGCCTCACCCAGCGCATACATACACACATACGAACCGGTCAACAGTCAAAGTCAATGGTCAATGGTCAACGGTCAACGGTCAAAAAGTCAACATTTTTTTATTATTTTTATTTATTTATTTTATTTAAAAATCAATTAAAAATACTTAAAAAAATAACATTTTTAAGGTTAGAAAATAGCCTTAAACTCACAAAAATACACCCAACAATCCTACTAAAATGGATTAATAAAATCCGTTTACTTACCGAAACATTATGCCATTATCTAGGTTAGTTTCACTCGTGGTTAAAATCAAACTTCGTGCGCATTCAACATCATCAACCGAACGCACCCAATGTGAGTGAATCTTACAACTCCCCTTTTTAATTACACGTTTTGGGGTGTGTCATGTGTCACCAAAATTAACTCGTTTATTTAAACTTGTGCCATACCATATTGTGACCTAAACTTAGATTCTATACATTGCTTGTAGTTATGTATTTCATTTTGTCAATTTATATGCAATTCATTCATTAGGCCCATCAGTTCCTCGTGGGAGACGAGTTGAGCAATGCGTGCCTCAAAACGATCCATTATTGTTCATGTGTGCATTATTTAATATTAATTGATTGGTGAATAAGTTTACATCTATTTTTACTCATGTGTGGTTGTGCACTTTATTTTATAATCAATTAAATAAACTTGTTCAAATGTTTTTCATAGGATTCACTCGCCAACTTTTTGTTGATCCAAAAACCCTTTTTACACATGATACAGGTGAACAGGATGAAGCAAGGAAAACATAGGAAATGCATTAGAAGAAAACAATGAAGCCTAGATTGATGTTAGGACATGATGTAATAATGATTGTATAATTCCCTTTAAAATTGTATTAATGAATATGAAACGTTATAATAAATGTCATGAGCTTTGATGATAACCCAATCATGCCCCGATCACCTTTTCCGCTGCGGGTTGGGGTGTGACAAACATCATGTCTTGTAGGTAATGAACACTGGAAACCTCTCTTCGGGAAAATGGTACACTAAAAAAATTTAACTCTAACCCGCCCACGGGGCCGTGGGTGTGTAGACGGGTATATACCCCTTTTTCTTGTACTTTTTTATTTCACCACGACCCGTTTCCCCGAAAAACATCTGGTTCCTTCATGATTTTCTGCCATTTTCCACATATTCATTCCGTTCAACACCCGTAAGGTATGATTCTAACATCTTCTTTAGTTAGTTTAACGATTTTCATGTAGAACAACGTTAAAAATTTGGGGAAAATCTAGGCTTCTTGAACTAGAATCAAACCAAACCCTAACTTTTTGTGTAAATCTAGTAGTATTATTTCACATACATGTTATAGGGAGTAAATCAACCATTATTGTTCATAGAATCACCTGATTTCAAGTATAAACCACGAACCCTTGTTTTAAAACCGAAAAAGATAAAATTGATGGGGTAAATGGTTTTTTTTTTTTTGGAAAAACAGCACTTGGGGTTTCCTTTTCGGGGAAAACCGCCCTTACTCAACCAAAAATTTCAACTTTTCGAAACCGGGTTGAGAATTGAGTTTTTGTAGTTACAGTAGCCTGACAACGGGGCTGTGGTCAGCGACCACGGGGTGTGGCCAGGGTTTATGGTTGAACAGGGTGCGTGGTCGGCGACCACGGGGCCGTGTCCAGCTTCCTGTTTTTAGTTTTTTCTGAAATTTAATCATAACACACTGATTGTTCTTTGATTCTCTTGTGCAACATTGGCCAACAAGTTAATGAAATTCAAGTCTTCAGAATTGGAGTATCAAACCCCTTTTGAGATCCTCCAAACAAGACAAGAAGAGACACCAAGACAAACATGCTATGACACCCTTGATGTTGTGGGACAAAGGGGCAGGTACGAGATGCTAGTCACGGGGCCACTACGAACCGCTCTTGATGCCAAACTCCACTCAGTCTACGAGTATAACATGGAGTTTTATAGCACATTTAAGTTCAAAGCCAAGGCGGACCTGTTCGATTCTGACGTTGTTGAGTTCAGATGCGCTGGGCAATTGTTTGCATCTCCATGGCCCAATTCGGTGTGAACATTGGTCTATACACAGAGGATGAATCCGTTGAGGAAGAGTTCATGGGTGGTCTCCGTGAAATTCCGACCAACATGCGCCAAACAGCATGGGCCCAACTTGGAGATGGGGCATACGATCCAAGCATCACCAAGAGTACACAATTGCGGGACCCACTTTACCGCTACATACATCGGGTCCTAAGCAACTCCCTCAGTCAACTGGCATGATAGCTTGGGTGCGGTAAACCTGTGTGACCTCACTTGCCTCTACTGCTTCCACAACAGTCAACTCCTTGATGTCACCTACCTACTCCTCAAGAACATGCACCTAAACCAGATGGCCTCTCCTCCACACCAATCTTCTTTGGGGGATGGATCCACAAGCTGTTCAAGAATTATGTCCACCGCGTCCCGAAGTAATTCACCAAAGGTATGAAGTCCAAGAATGTCGATCTAGCCCAATGCCGAGCCATGGAATTCATCCAAGACATGGATGATGGGACTGTCACTTCCGGAATGCCCAAGGAAAGCATGGGGCCCGGAAGAAGTCCTAGTCCTTCAAGACGACCCCAACCATCCTCCACAATACCGCGGCTACCAAATGGGTTCCTCCTCTCAAGGAGCCGGTTTTCCTAACTTTCAAAGTTTAACTGGCCTTTTGCAGGAAAACCTTCTTTGTACCCGGAACCCATACAATGTAGCCAGAAACGCCAACACCCGAATTGGAGCGGTGAACGTTCCATCGCTATTATGCAAGAATACATCACCTATATCCGGGGACACATGGCGTATCGTGATGAGGATGAGGACGACGACGAGGATGAGGACATGGACTAAGTGGTGACAATGACGGTGGTGTGATAGGTGATGGCTGCAGTTCCCAGGTTAGTCTCTTCTCCTTATGAACAATTTGCCGGCCTGCGTGCTGTGGTTGAACAAGTTACTTTTTAGATAATTTCATTTCTGGATTTTCTTTTTAGTTCTATGTTTGTGTGATGATGAATTTAAAACAATCGTAATTTAGGACTTGGGTATTGTATTATTGTGTCTTGTGTGGTGTGAATATTAGCAATACAGGTACAAAGGAGGCTTGAGTGCACTAAGTATTAAGTGCAATATAATCCCAGAAACCAGAAGCAAAGGCCAAAAACCTGAACATTCGGCGATTGCAGACTGCCACCACGGGGCCATGGTCGTTTACCACGCCCCCGTGTCCACATCCCCTAATTTTGCTATTTTTCTGCATGATCTGACCACGAGTCGTGGCCATCAGGCACGTCCCATGCCCAGATAACACGGGCTCGTGGCCAGGTACCTAGTATCATAAAACTTGTTTTTCAACACGCTTTTACATATTCGAATCAACCAAAAACTTATTTTTGGACACATTGAGGACAATGTTTAATTTAAGTGTGGGGGAAGCTAAAATCTTGAATCTTGCAAGTCCTAATAACAAGCCTTACACAAAACTCGTATTGGACCGCTAATTACCCCAAATCTTTTCAAAAATTTTCATATTTTTTCTTACTTGCTTGGGTTTAATTTGGGACTAACAAGTTTTTTAAAAAGTTACGGTTTTACAAATTTACAACTGATAAACAAGAAAATGATAAAAAGGCATGGTAAATCTCTTTATAATTTGATTTTATATACTTGTTCACACTATAAACCCATTTCCACAATAAGTGAGTTTTGAGCCTTTAACGAGCATACACACATACATCATTAACTAAATGCTCATTTTTTGTTTCTTGTGTGAATAGCCGTTTGGTCCTTACGACTCTAGAACTTGCCAAGACGATACATTCCCGCTTCTCACCAACTTTAACCCAAGTAAATGATGGAGGCATTAAGACTAACCCAATTTTTTTATTCAACACCATTATTTTCCTTCTTATTACTCCCCTACCAAGAATCCCCTAGTTAACCCCTTTGAGCCTAAACCTTTTTATTTCAAAAACCCGTATCACAAACACCCATTACTCACTAAAACCCTTTTTCTTTCAAACCCATTTGGTAAAAGCTCGGTTATCTTGTGACTCCTAGTCAAAGAAAAAAAAACATAGTTTTTTGCAATAACCAAACAACTTCCTTAAAAATCTTGTTTGAACATGATTACTTTCAATAAATGTCACAGAAACAAAATGTTAGTTAAAGAGGAGGAGGTTTGATCGCTTGGCAAGCATAAGGTAGAAGTAAGTTCCATGTCGGAATCGAGTGTTATCACAAAACTACATCTTCGGCCGAGTGTTAAGTGATCTCCCGTGAGGTACGTGAATTAGTATATAAATAGAATTTTAAGAAGGCATGTTATGCCCAAATAAATAATTTTTCTTAAAAATGTTCTAAATAAATCATGAAGAATAGGATTGTAAATAAAATAAAAACAAAATTGATTAAAGATCTTGGATTCCTTACACTCAAGACAAGCCGCAAAACTTATTCTCTATATATTTCCATTTGGGTGTGTAAGCCACATTTAAAGAGTTTTGCTTTAGGACAAGCAAAGTGATTCAAGTGCGGGGATATTTGATGTGTGCAAAATACAACATATAATTACATAAAATGAGGCATAAAACTAACCATTTTCTAGTACTAATGTTGGAAAAAGCACGTTTCTTTATTCCCTTTGAATTTATAAGACCAAACGAGATAAAACGAAAAAAATAAGCAAATAAGCAGCCAAAACCAACAAAAATACAAGAAGAAGGAATAACGCGACATGCCCAACCCCTCAACAGCACCCTAAAGACAGAAACAAGGAACAGAAGCTGACCACGGGGCTGTGCCCAGCCAGGCATAGGGTGTGGTCAGCCCTTGCACTTAAAGACAAAGCATGCAGAAGCTTCTATGCCCACCACAGGTCATGTCCAGGCCACCATGGGGCATGGTCAGACTCTAAGATTTGCATAATCTTGAGAGTATCGCGAAGAGTTGATCACGGGGCCGTGCCCAGGAGCCATGTGGTCGTGTGGGTCCCTCTGTTGACAGCTGCAATTAATGAAGGAAGAGAAGAAGCCATCCACGGGCCGTGCCCACTGGACACGGGCCATGGCCGGGGTACTGTTCTGACTATAAATAGGGGTGCTTGGTTCCCTTCAAATGCATCCCTTGGCAAACCACTTCTCTCTCACTTCTCTAAGGAGTCAAGATTGATGGTAAGAGTTCAATCAAACAAAGGCCATGCTTGGCTAATATCTTACATCACTTGGTGAAGATAAGTCTTTAATGTATTACTTTTGATTTTTAATCTTTCGGCACCTTTTAACTGGGTATGTATGAATGACTTTAATAACTAGTTTCTTATGTTGAAAGTGAATTTTCCTAACCATGTCTTCATGATGTCATTGATTTGCTCATTCGTGTCTTTACGGTCTATATAAAGCACGTTAACTACTTGGAAGGGGGTTAGAAGGGTGGTCTGGGAAAGTTCTTGTCTCGTTTAATGTATACATCCGGCGAGGACTTGGTTCAAGCTTACTATGACCTCCTTCAAGGCCCCATGTTGATTGGATGGTTGGGGTGCGAATAGCTTGAACCCCTCATATGTAAACTACTAAAACTTTAAACTGTCTTCTTGGGATTGTATCATTGCTAACTAAAACCACTTAGCCGAGGGTAACGTCACCTTCAAAAGAGGTGCCTACTACTTTTCGCATTAATAACTTATTTAATTATCTTTCAATATTCCGACCATTTGGGATTGTATCCCTGCCGACTCAAACCACTGGGTTGAGGGTAACGTCGCCTTCAAAAGAGGGGCCTACTACTTTAACTAAGATAATATCTTGAAAAGTCCGCAAGTGCGAAAATCATCAAAGGATACATTAAAGAGGAGTTGGATCCAAGTGATTCTATCTCATCTATTTATATTTCATTTTATTTATCTTTTTGTTTTAGATTTACTTTTATGTTTAAAACTTTTATCTAAAAATTTGTAACGATTCGACGTTGACGATAAACTGGAATTAAAATCTCTTGTGTCCTTGGACGATCTCGGTTTCTTACCAACACTACACTACGCAAGTGTCTGTTTAGTGTTAGTATAATATCGTGTTTTACAAATATAAAACTTGATTAACACGTAAAACGAACTTTAAATATTAATAAAATCATATCACGGTTAACGCACACCAATAATCAGGTCATCCAAGGAGACAAGAGCTTTTTATATACCGGAATATCATGGATGTCTAATCTAAATTTTTAGAAAACATTTTTAATAAGTAAACATAAAGAAATAGACTGACTAATAAAAGAAACAAATAGACAAGATAGAATCACTTGGTTCCGACTCGTTATTTACGTATCCTTTGACGATTTCCACACTTTGGGTTTATTAAGTGATTATCTTAGTTAAAGTGACATGTCTCTCTTTTGGAGGTAACGCCACCCTCGACCATATTGCCATATTGGTTTGAGTTAGCAGGGATATAGTCCCGCAAGGCTGGAATATTGAAAGATAATTAAGTAAGTTATTAATGCGAAATTTAGCATATCCCACTTTTGGAGGCAACGCTACCCTTGGCCATATTGGTCTAAGTCAGCAGGGATACAGTCTGGCAAGGCCAGTTCAAAGTTTTAATAGTAGTTTATTTATAAGGGATTCAAGTCGTTCTTACTTTCCCTGATTTGATGCTAGCTGCCTCATGGGAAGTCTTAATAAGGTTGAACCAAGTTCTCACATGATCTGTACATTGAACGAGGCAAGAACTTAACCTATACTACCCTTCTAACCCCTTCCAGGTTGTTAACGCGCTCTGTATATACTGTAACGACATGAATGAGTGAATCAACGAAACATCAAGAGTTGAGAGAATGAAGTTCACTCTAAATATAAAAAAAAACTAGTTATTAAAGTCATTAATAGATACCCAATTATTTAAGTCATTAATATATAGAACCCTTGATTTGGTTAGATGGAGTATGTGATAGCAATGAACGGTTGTGCAGTTGATCAGAGAGTTAGGTATGCTTCATGTTCCTTTCTTGACGAAGCTTTTTCCTTGTGGAACACTCAAGTTCAAATTTTGGGAGAAGATGCTGCCTACGGTCTTACCAGGAATGAACTGAAAGAGATGCTTCTTAAGGAATACTGCCCGCATAGTGAGTTACAGAAGGCTGAGATGGGTTTCTTGAATCTAACCATGGAAGGTTTGAATGTCAGAGCTTATATGTGTAGGACCGATCCTGATAGCATAGGAACCTAGATTTGATATCTAATTTCCGTAATAGCGGAAATATTACGACACGATTACCAAATAACAAGAATTACAGTTAAACGACAATTTTATTGATATAACATCAAGTCTCCAATTTGACAGAGCTTCGCCTCAAAGTGCACAAAGTTACAAATGACAAGACACAAGCTAGCTATATATAGAGGTACAAGTTCGCTAGAGGGAGAGGAAGTTCGGCCGAACTTGACTTCACAAGTCCATCTCAAGCGAACTTAACCCTAAACAACATAAATACTTCATTTTTCTAGCCTGTTCACATCTAATCTATACAGACTCGATATAAGACTAAGACATAGACATTCTGCACCAACAATACGACTCGATTCAACCATCTGGCTAGATTGGTTCCTCGGATGGTCACTCCTGATTATGTTAAGACTGAAAGGTATATTTGGGGACTTACGCCACAAATTCGCGGTATGGTCACATCAGCGAACCCCACTACCTATCTGGAAGCTACTTCATTGCAAAATCATTGACCGACAATGTCGTTCGCAAAAGTAGCCTTAACAAAATGGATGAGACTGGGAAGTCATCAGTGAAAGCCAATACATACAGGAAATCCGATCGACAGGAGCGCTCTGAGCGTAGATATGGGGATTGCAGGAAGCAGAAGTCTTAGAGTTCGAGGAAGGATTCTGATGAGAAGAGTGAGAAGAAACGCAGTTTTGGTAAAGCATTTGCGGCTAACAACAGCGGATCAGGGAACGATGTGAACATGGATGATAAGAGTGGCTCGATGAAGAGAACTCGGGGTGATGAGCAAAGCAAATGCACCAGATACGGTCGATCTGGGCATGTTAATAGCACATTGGATGGAGTCAAGCTCGAAGGATGGAGTCAAGCTTGAAGGATGCTTTAAATATGGAGAACAGGGGCATTTCAAGTGGAATTGTCCTAAGGTGAAAGGTCAGAGTTCCAGAGGGAGAGCATTTGAGCTAAATGCTGGGAAAGCTCATGATGATCCTGCAGTTGTTACCGGTACGTTCTTAATCAATAACCATCATGCGTTCGTGCTATTTGATACTGGGCTGACTTGAGTTTTATTTCGAAAAACTTTGAATTTATTCTGTATTCTCAAGCAAGTAAGCTAGATAAAAAGTACTCAATAGAATTACCAAATGGTAAATTGATAGAAACCAGTGAAGTCATCTGTGGTTATAGTATTCGGTTATGCGATCATAGTTTTAGTATCGATTTGTTACTAGTGGAGCTTCGTAGTTTTGATGTAGTCGTTGGTATTGATTGGCTATCCGAGAATAAAGCTGAGATTATTTTTCGGAGAAACTAGTGCAAATACCCCACTCTGGCGGTGAAGAAATAGTGATTCATGGCGATCGAACAAGTTTGAAATCAAGAGTCGTTAGTGTTATGAAGATGCACAAGATGTTGCACAAGGGTTATCCTACATTCTTGGTCAACGTGGTTGAGACGAAGATTGAAGGAAGGAAGATCAAAGTGATTCTTGTAGTTCGTGAGTATCCGAAAGTTTTCCCTGAAGACTTGCCTGGATTACCCCCTACTAGACAGCTTGAGTTTAGAATTGATCTTGTTCCTGGTACTGCACTGATTGCAAAATCTCCATATAGATTAGCACTTTCGGAAATGAAAGAACTGTCGAATCAGCTTCAAGAGCTACTAGACAAAGGTTTCATTTGACCAAGCTTTTCTACTTGGGGAGCACCAGTTTTGTTTGTGAAGAAGAAGGATAGTTTCTTCAGGATGTGTACATATTAGCGGGAGCTGAACAAATTAACTATCAAGAATCGTTACCCATTACCAAGAATCGATGACCTGTTGAAGATTGCTGATGAATATGTTCCAAACACTGATTTTAGAACACGTTACGACCATTATGAGTTTTATTCATGCATTTTGGCTTAACTAATGTGCATGCAGTGTTCATGGATCTCATGAACAGGGTATGCAAACTCTACTTGGATAAATTCGTAATAGTATTCATAGATGATATACTTATCTATTTGCGAACCAAAGAGAATCATGATTAATATCTTAAGATGATTTTGAAGTTGCTGAAGAATGAGAAGCTGTATGCCAAGTTCTCTAAATGTGAGTTTTAGATTCGAGAAGTTCATTTTCTCGAACATGTCATAAATGGGAAAGGAATGCACATTGATCCGTCAAAGATTGAAGCTATTAAGAATTGAGAAGCACCAAGGACTCCCTCAGAGGTGCGGAAATTCTTAGTACTTGCGTGGTATTATCATAGATTCATAGAGAATTTCTCCAGATTAGCGCAACCATTGACGCTATTGACGGAGAAGGATAAGAATTTTGATTGGACAGAGAAGCAGGAAAATATTTTTGGTTGTTGAAGGAAAGGTTGTGTAGTGCACCTATTCTATCCCTGCCTGAGGGAAATGAAGATTTCGTTGTATAATGTGATGCGTCACGTTTGGGCCTTGGATGTGTGCTTATGTAAAAGGACAAAGTGATAGCCTATGCGTCCAGACAACTGAAAGTGCATAAGAAGAACTACATAACTCATGATTTGGAGTTAGGAGCTATTGTGTTTGATTTACACTGACCATAAGAGCCTTTAGCATATCTTTGATCAGAATGAACTCAACACGAGAAAACGATGTTGGGTAGAGTTATTCAATGAGTATGTATGTATGTGGGTATTTCGTTGTGTTTTGATTTTAGTTGGTTCTTGATTGATGTGATTCTTGGAAGATTGTTGCATGCATTATCAAAAAGGGTTTATGGATAAAGTCCATATGATTGAAGTTGAATATATAAAAAGTGGGTTTTTGGAAGTATATATATGTGTCGTGTATATGTATATACTAGTCGTTTACCCGCGCGATGTAGCGGGAAACATAAAAAGTGTAGGGCTATGTATGGGGGCGTCCGGTTTTGAGCCATAACCAAAACAAAATTCGCGATGCAACGAAAAGCACAACACTTTTTAGTAATTCTAAGGGTGTGAATGAAAAGGTTCAGTTCAATTGGGTCATAACTAACATCTAAATTTTTGGTTAAGGTACTTCAAAACCGGTTATAGGGATTTAAAGAGTTTTTCAAGGATGTAAACAAACGGAACCGCGGCAAGCCAACACAAGCAAACCATAAGTCAAAACTAATCAAACCAATCTGCCTTTGATTGTTTTTCCTAACAAGCTAAAACGTTCAACCCGACTTGTGTTTCTTAACAAGCTAAAACATCCAACTCTACTTGGAAAATGATGAATAGTTAGGTGTACAAGTATAGTCCCAAAGTTGGTTTAATGTTTATTTACTATGGTTGCAAAATCTACTTGGGTGTAAAGAAATAATTGAAATAGAGCATTCACATTATGTTTTGTCTTTCTTTCTATTATATATATTAGCAAAAGCGTAAAGAAGTTCAAGCACCATAATAAGGTAAACTTGAGATATAATAATAGTTGATCAGACAAACCACAAAACTAAGTCTTGCTTATCTAGATTCTATAAGAACCATACAAATAATTAAAGACTGAGACATATCCCAAATCTCCCACTAAGGAGAAGGGCATATATTTAAACGTCGACTGAGACGTATCCCAAAACTCCCACTGAGGAGAAGGGCATGTAATAAACGTCGACTGAGACGTATCCCAAAACTCCCACTGAGGAGAAGGGCATGTATTAAACGTCGACTGAGACGTATCCCAAATCTCCCACTAATGAGAAGGGCATATATTTAAACGTCGACTGAGACGAATCCCAAAACTCCCACTAAGGAGAAGGGCATGTATTAGACGTCAACAGAGACGTATCGCAAATCTCCCACTGAGGAGAAGGGCATGTATTAAACGTCGACTGAGACGTATCCCAAATCTCCCACTAAAGAGAATGGCATATATTTAAACGTCAACTGAGACGTATCCCAAAACTCCCACTAAGGAGAAGGGCATGTATTAACCGTCGACTGAGACGTATCCTAAATCTCCCACTGAGGAGAAGGTCATGTATTTAAACGTCGACTGAGACGCATCCCAAATCTCCCATTGTGGAGAAGGGCATGTATTAAACGTCGACTGAGACGTATCCTAAATCTCCCACTGAGGAGAAGGGCATGTATTTAAACGTCAACTGAGACGTGTCCAGGAATCTCTAACTAATCCCAACTATGAGGACAAGAGCAGAAATTTCATACAACTGTGTGATGCTAACTATTCCCAAATCTCCCACTGAGGAGAGGGACATATTTAAACGTCATTGCGACGTATTCCCAAATCACCCACTGAGGAGAGGGACTTATATTTAAACATCAATTGCGACGTATTCCCAAATCTCCCACTTAGGAGAGAGACTTATATTTAAACTTCAACTGCAAATATCCCCAATTTCCTACTCAGGAGAGGGACTTATATTTAAACGTCAACTGCGACATATTCCCAAATCTCCCACTAAGGAGAAGGACTTATATTTAAATGTCAACTGCGACATATTCCCAAATTCCCAACTGAGAAGAGAAACTTATATTTAAACGTCAACCGCGACGCATTCCCAAATCTCCAAATGAGGAGAGGGAAATATATTTAAACATCAACTTCGACGTATTCCCAAATATCCCACTGAGGAGAGGGACTTATATTTAAACGTCAACTGCGACGTATTCCCATATCTCCCACTAAGGAGAGGAACTTATATTTAAACGTCAACTGTCGACATATTCCCAAATCTTCCACTGAGGAGAGGGACTTATATTTAAACGTCAACTGCGACAGATTCCCAACCCACTGAGGAGAGGGACTTATATTTACACGTCAACTGCGACGTGTTCCCAAATCTCCCACTGAGGAGAGGGACTTATATTTAAACGTAAACTGCGACGTATTCCAAAATCTCCCACTGAGGACAGAGACTTATATTTAAACGTCAACTGCGACGTATTCACAAATGTTCCACTGAGGAGAGGAACTTATATTTAAACGTCAACTAAGACGTATTCTCATATCTTCCACTAAGGAGAGGGACTTATATAAACGTCAACTGCGACGTATCCCCAATTTTTCCACTTTAGAGAGGGCCTTATATTTAAACGTTAACTACGATATATTCCCAAATCTCCCACCGAGGAGAGGGACTTATATTTAAACGTCAACTGCGATGTATTCCCAAATCTCCCACTGTGGAGAGGGACTTATATTTAAACGTCAACTGTGACGTATTCCCAAATCTCCCACTGAGGAGAGGGACTTATATTTAAACGTCAACTGCGACGTATTCCCAAATCTCCCACTGAGGAGAGGGACTTATATTTAAACGTCAACTTTGAATTATTCCCAAATCTTCCACTGAGGAAAGTGTTGGGATTGAACCCTATGCAAAGGAACAGATAATATAAAGCCAAATACACTATCTGCGGTTTGGTCCAATTATCAGAGTTTACAACCACTTGTCACCTAAACTCTGTCTCCTAAGATCTGCTACGTTTACGTCATCTGCTACAACAACTTTTCAAAGGTCGGATAGAAGAACAGAGATCAGAGGATAGAGATCAGTGTTTTGCTTTTATTAGTTTAATAATCAATGTAACAGTGCTTTGCACTATCAGATGATAGATGTCATAGTTTTTAGTTAGTTATTTGTTTGTTAAATGTCACTATCAACCCTGACGTCATCAAAAGATGCTCAGTGGTTAGATAGTTAGTATAAATAGGTGAATAGCTGTAACAGTTAAACGTGTTTATTAAAAGATCATTCACCAATCATCTTCTCTGAGTTTTTATACTATCAAATTGTTGTAATTGGCTGAGGGAGAGTTTGTGAATCACATGCAAAGTTTCTTAAACTTGAAAGCATGATGATGATGAAAACAAATGACCTTTACTTGTAGTAAAAATTTTCCATCTTATTCCGCTGCTTTACTCTACAATTCATTCATATTTCCATTTTTGAAACAAAAACTACAAGTAGATCAAACTCAGATCCTAACAATTTATATCAGAACTTGGTCATTCAAAATTTGATTAAATTCAATTTGATTTAAAAGATCAGCTCCCGTTGCTAATTAGTTTGGTAGGTTTACTTGAAAACAAGGTTTTATTACGTTCAAAGTTTTTAAAACACAAATTCGTTGTACACAAGCAGAAATGTCTCAAAACACATTAGATTTCAACCTTGGGTCTATGTTCAAACCACCGATGTTGAAACGAAA
Organism: Scalesia atractyloides; assembly: GCA_947069175.1. NCBI lineage: Eukaryota > Viridiplantae > Streptophyta > Magnoliopsida > Asterales > Asteraceae > Scalesia > Scalesia atractyloides. The sequence goes on from CAMTDV010001634.1 coordinate 35,090,620, forward strand.
TGAATATTTCTTATGGCAACGTCGAATGGGTCACAATCTTAGCTAAGCAAAACACCGGATGTTGGCGATCGACCACATATTCCATTGGTTCCAAGCACAGAGGATCCCAACACTCAAGTGCCAAAAAATCTTGAAAACTACTCTGAGCAGAATTTCAAGAAAATAGAGTTGGATGCAAAAGCATTTAGCATTGTTGCTTCTGCGCTACCCAACAAATCTATGCTGGACTACTCCACTGCAATAGTGCAAAAGAGTTGTGGGATGCACTGAAAGAACATTTCGGTGGAAATGAGGCGGTGATTGAAAATAATAGAGAAGTTCTGAATCAACAGTATGAAACGTTTTTTCACGAAAAAAGGTGAGTCATTAACACAACAATTCAAACGTTTTAGCTGTCTCATCAATGAATTAAAGCTGGTTAACGTTGAATTTCCTAATTCGACTGTCAATAGTCGTTTCTTAAGATCGTTATTAGAAAAATGGGAGATTGTAGCTTACGTTACTCGAACATCTGTTAGGTTTAAAGAGATGACCCTCACTCAACTTCATGGTCGACTCCTCAAATATGAGAGTGAGTGAACCAGAAAAAGAAGTTGCAAAAGTCAGGGAAAGAAACTGACGACTATACCTTGGGTAACACTGCTCTTTTATAGTCATGAAGAGGGTACTGGAAGTGAAAAGAATCAGGGTTATGATCATTATATTGATACCTTCTGGAAACATTTTTACATATGATCCTTACACACCCAATTTTGCTTTTGCTGCAAATAGGGAAAGCCAAAACTCAGACAATATGTCTTTTAGAAAGTTTCCTGGATTGCATGGCGGGTTAAAATTGGGGTTGGATAAATCAAAAAATAAATGTTATAAGTGCAATAGGTTAGGACACTTTGCCAGGGAATGAAGATCTCAAATTGCAGGTCCAATTGTGACTCACCCAGGCCCTAGACCTCAAAGCACTGCTCATTATTCCCATTATACCCCTTCACAACAAATGCAAAATACTGCTCATTATGCACATCCTGCTACCACTGTTCCTGTCCATTATATCAAACACCTGCTCCACAGATTCAGTATGTCCAAGCACCACCTCAAGTGCATGTGCAACAAGCTCCACATGTCACGCAAACTACTCAAACCGCTGCTCCTGCAGAGGTTAACCAACAAACTTCTTTACACAAGGCTTTGTTGATTGGAATAGTTTGCCTGAGGATTTATCAGATGAAAACAATAGTTTGCCTGAGGATTTATCAGATGAAAACTTTGCTCTAATGGCTAAAAATGATTTTGAAAATGAAATTATTTGTTTAATGGCCTTAGAGACTGTAGTTGAAGGTGATGAGTCTGAGGAACAAGTGTCAAAAACTGATGTGGTTCAAACTTGTGATGAAGCAGTGGTTACACCAGTGGCTCTGCGAAACATTGTTAATGAAGAAAAAGCTTCTCTATCTGGCCCATGGGATACAAAGGTGTGTGAAGAAGATTGATATTGTGCTCTTATGGCTGCTTCTAAGGTATCACCTCAGATCCTTAAGGATCTCTGTTCAGAAAAATGTATAATAGTTTTTTGCTAATATTAAATAGGTGAATGAAAACCTTAGGAACAAAATCTTAGAAAATGAACTCAACTTTGAAAAACTTATCAAAGAGTTGAAAACAAAATTGATTTCAAAAGATTCTGAGATAAGTAGCCTGAAGCATGAAACAGCATAACCAAGGACCAACTCCAAACTATGGTAGATAAACACCAAGTTTGCAAAAAGGAGTTAGAAACTACCCAGATCACATGTGAAAAATGGGTAGAATCTTCCAAAAGTTTTGAAATTATGCTGGACAAACAGATCAAGAGTAACATAAAATTTGGCGTTGGTTTTGAAAAACATGTCACTGAAAATGTTACGAAAAATGATTTTGAAAAGGTTGAAGTGGTTTCTAAAAATTTGGCTGGAAATGAGATAAAAATCACTGATAAAAATGGTAATAAATTTTCTCTGGAAAAACATGAAGGGTCTTCAACTTTTAAAGAAATTGAGAAATACCAATTCAAACCCACATGGTCTGATGAATGTGATATTCTGAAAAATTTTAAGCTAATAGACTTCTCAACCATCGAAGGTGTCAAGGCACCAAAGGCTAGAATTATTCCCATCAAAGATCTTCCAGCAGAGGTTACAACATCTGTTGAGAAGAAATCAGATAAAAAGAAAAGGGAAAAGATCAAACATCTGTTTTGTGAATTTTGCAACAAAAGAAATCATGTCACTGAAAACTGTTTTTTTTTTAAAAGCATATGACATAAACAGAACACATATGATCCTAAATGATTCAAAATGTTTTGTTTGTGGTAAAACCAATCATTTAACTCATGAGTGTGTCTATCTCCAAACCTATGATCAAAAGGTAAAAGAGATCAAGGCAAAAGCTCTAGAGAAAGAAAGTTCAAGCTCTGCTAGAAATAAATCTAAGCAGACCTTAGAACTTGTTGAAACATCTGTCACAAAAGCATTGAACAAAACCTCTGTTCCCAGAGAGGTACAAGTGACAGATGCTCCACCTGCAAACAAGTACCCCAAGGAGACATGGACAACATGTCTATCAAAAGGTTCCTATGAGCTATGAAGGTTACAAGAAACCTTCAAAGCCCATAGTGAACAGATATCCTCATGGTTACCAACATCTGACAGGAAATCGTTCACAACAGTGGATACAAAGCAAAACGCAAACCACTGACCATATTTCTGGATTTGAGAATGGACAATTCGTAACCCCATCCAAAGCCATTCTGGCTTTGGAATCTCATCTAAACTAATTGTTTACCTATGTGCAGGGAGCTTCTACTTGCCTTCATAGTTTATGGTATGTAGATAGTGGATGATCCAAGCACATGACAAGATGTAGAGCCCTTCTCAAAGATTTCTTGGCTCATGGAGGGGGTGATATATCTTTTGGTAACAATTCAAAAGGGAAGGTGTTTGGGTCAGGATGTCTTCAGGCTGGGAATCTCAAATTTGAAAATGTTAATATAATTGATAATCTAAAATTCAATCTTCTGAGTGTCTCACAAATGAGTGAAAAAGGATATGGGTCCTTCTTTACAAAGAAAACATGTCAAATTGTAGGACTAGAGGTTGTCAAAAGATTGATCAAATCATTGCTGAGAGCAAAGCACAACTTGTTGCTCATAGGAATGGCAATGTGTTTGTGGTTGATATGTTAAAAGATAACCCTATGTCTAATGCATGCCTGTTCTCAGTTGCTTCCAACAAAGAGACAGAGTTATGGCACAGGACACTTGAGCATACAAATCTGAAAACAATCACCATACTCTCTAAAAATTGTCTTGTCAGGGGTTTACCACAAAAACAATTTACTTGTGAAGAACATTGTGTTTCCTTTCTAAAAGGAAAGCAACATAAAAGTTCCTATAAGTCAATTAAAGAGTCCAAAACAACCCAATGTTTGCAATTGCTAACATAGATTTATTTGGCCCTGTAAATCCTGAGCTTAATGAAGAAAAATTTCGTTTAGTCATAGTTGATGATTTTTCAAGGTTTACATGGACATTCTTTTTACACTCCAAGGATGAAACTGCTGGTATATTGGAAAATTTTGTTAAACAAGTTGAAAAGCAATGTGACCTTCCAGTAAAAATCTTTCAATGTGACAATAGGACAGAGTTTAGAAACAAGGAGTTGGATGCTTTCTGTGAGTCAAAAGGGATTGCTAGGCAATTTAGTGTCCCAAGAACTCTAGAACAAAATGGGGTGGTTGAAAGGAAAAACAGAACTCTAGTTGAATTTGCAAGAACTATGCTAGTAGACTCTGGTTTACCCTTGTCTTTCTGGGCAGAGGCTGTAAACACTGCTTGTTATGTTCATAACGGAGTTTTGATTAGCCCAGGCATCAAAAGACTGCCTATTAATTGCTTTACAAAATCAAACCTTGATCTCATATTTCAAAGTTTTTGGCTGTCCTTGTTTTATTTTGAACTTAAAAGATTCTATCCCTAACTTTGCAGCGTGTGGTTATTTTCTGGGATACTCAACCACTGCCAAAGCCTACAGAGTTTTCAACTCTAGGACCAAGTGTGTTGAAGAAACTCTGAATGTGAAGCTCAATGAACTCTCATCTTTGAAAATCCCAGCAAATCCTGCTGAACTGTTTGATTTAGATAAATTTACATTTGAAGATGTGTCTGTCAAGACTAACCCTGCAGGTACACCACAATCATCAACACGGGAGCAAGGATATGATTGCATACTTCCAACTTCAAGATTTGTCCTTCAAGCAGAGGATTAGATGTTAGTAATAATGGTGAAAGCTCTACTGGTTTAATAGTGGTTAATACTCAATCATCTGCCTGCTCTCTAAATCTAAACACTATTGATAAAAATCCATCAAATATGGATAAAAATCAACAAACATTCACAACCATACCACCCATACCACCACCTCCATTCCAATCAGAGGTTGGACCATCAAATTCACCAGCAGAGGTTAGCTCAGATGATACACATTTGCAAGCTTCACCTTAAAATGCAATTATCCCATATCAAGGTGATTTGATCTTCCTCAAAAGCCATCCATTGGATCAAGTTATTGGCAACATAAATGAGGGAGTGCTCACAAGAAGCCAATCCCAAAACATTTGCCTCTTTGTTGGCTTTCTATCACTCACACAACCTGTCAAGTACCAAGAGGCACTAAATACAATAGTTGGGTAGAAGCTATGCAAGAGGAGCTCCTTCAGTTTAAAAGAAAACAAGTTTGGGAACTTGTACCACTGCCTAAGGATGTCAGTCCAATTGGCACAAAGTGGGCTTTTCAAGAACAAAACAGATGAAAGGAGTATTGTTGTCAAGAATAAAGCAAGGCTCGTGGTTTAAGGCTACACACGGGAAGAGGGTATTGACTAATATGAAACCTTTGCTCATGTAGAAGGGTTAGAGGCCATCAGACTGATCTTAGCTTTTGCTGCTAAACCACAACATCAAAGTGTTTCAAATGGACATCAAAAGTGCATTCCTGTATGGAAAGATCATGGAAGAAGCATATGTGTTTCAACCTCCTGGATTTGAAGATGCATTTCATCCTAATCATGTTTACAGGTTAAACAAAGCACTGTATCGTCTAATACAAGCACTAAGAGCCTGGTATAAAACTCTATCCACCTTTCTCTTATCCATAGTTTTTTCAAGAGGTAAAATTGATAAAACCTTGTTTCTAAAATGGAAAGGAAAAGATTTTATGCTTGTCCAAATTTATTTGGATGACATCATTTTTGGATCCACATGCACTGCCATGTGTGAAGAGTTAGAAAACTCATGGCTGCAGAGTTTGAGATGAGTGCAATGGGTGAGTTGCAATGTTTTCTTGGTTTACAAGTCAAACAAATGCACAATGGCACTTTCATCCATCAAAATAAGTATGTTAAAGAACTACTTAAAAAGTTTGATATGGATGATTGTAAACCTTGCAGCACACCCATGGCAACTTCCAAGCTGGTCACTATTGATGGTAAAGATGACTTTGTTGATCAAACACTTTACAGAAGTATGATTGTGCCTTTATTGTACCTAACTGCATCAAGGCCAGACATCATGTTTGCTACATGTGTGTGCCAGATCACAGTCTTTACCTAGAAAGTCTGATCTTATTGTTGTAAAAAGAATATTCAGATACATAAAAGGTGTTCCCACACTTGGTATCTGGTATCCTGCTAATGGGAACATTGAGCATTCAAGTTACTTAGATAGTAACTTTGTTGGGTGCAAGACAACAAGGAAGTCCACATCAGGAGGTGTCCAATTCCTAGGTGAATGCCTAGTGTCTTAGCAGAGAAAAAAACAAGTTGCAGTTTCCACATCCACTGCTGAAGCTGAATATATTACTGCTGCAAGTTGCACTGCTCAAATCATGTGGCTTCAAAATTAACTTTTGGATTTTGGTATCACTTCTTTAAAGACTCCTCTCAAAATTGATAGTCAAACAGCAGAAAATATCATCAAAAATCATGTCTCTCACTCCACAACAAAACACATTAACATCAGACATGACTTTGTGAGGGATTACTATGAAAAAGGTTTGATTTCTTTACAACATGTCCATACTAAGGACCAGCTGGCAGATGTTCTAACAAAAGCTTTGGATAGATCTACCTTTGAAAGTTTGATCTCTAGAACTAGAATGCTAAACATGGATTAAAAACAGTTCTCTGGTAATCCATGTGTAAATAGCATCAAATAGTTTAAAATTGAATTTTTAATAAATCCTTAAAGTCTGTTCAAACCAATGATAGCATTAAAACTGTTCGTTTAGTAAAGTCTATCCACTGCCAAAGTGTATCCTCTGATAGTGTCAAACATTGTTCACAATCCACTGCCCATATCTTCAAATAGGGTTTTCCAAACAACTGTCTTCCATTGTCAAGCAGAGGATACACGTGGTCAGATGTTATTCGTCAGTAACATGCATCAGATGCCACGTCATCTTCACTTTTCAAAACCCTATAAAAACCCTGTTTTATCCATAACAGAGTTTCCACTTTATCATGTTGAATTCAAAATTCACAAAACGATTTTTCTCTCAATCATGGCACCCAAAGGAAAATCCAAAGCGAAATCTAAACCAGAACACCACCATTCACCCTCATCATCAAAACTCCTCACAATTACACAACTATTTTTGAGAAAACCGATTCAAATACAAGATATCATCCGATGATACAAATCTTGGAAGAATCGAAATTTAGCACATGTTGACTGTCAAAGCCCCCATTTATCAAGTGTCACAACGGCAATTTTGGGCAAACGCAGAGGTTCACTCAACATCTGAGGGTGTTCCTTATACTATTTTATCAAGAGTGGGCAAAACCCTGATACAAATTAGTCCACAATCTATATCTCAAGTGTTCGAATTGAATGATATGGCACATCCTGTGTCATTCCCAATACATGAGGTACAAGCAGAATTTCTAGAAAGGGGTCACATTGGGCAACTCAAAGGTATGACTATCTACAAACCTAACTTTCCTGCTGAGATGAGATTGTTTTTCCACACACTTTTAACTTGTCTCTCAGCAAAAACAACTAGTTTCAACGAAACACCATTGACTATCCAGTATCTAGGTTATGCTATTTTAACTAGATCAAATTTAAACTTTTCCCAGATAATGTTCAATGACATTATGACAAATTTCAATAACATTAAGAAAAGAAAAGCTTTCTTGATACATCCAAGATTTCTGAGTGTTTATCTTCATAATAAGTTACCTGAAAATGATGTTAAACAAGGCGCGGTTACTAACCCAGGCAGCCTAACTCATGAAAATTTTACAAGGATTACAAATTAAGACAAAGTTTCAAAAACACAAGTAGAAGAGGAAGAGCAAGTTTTACCGGAACAAAATGTTCAAACTCAACCTCTTGCTACTGAGCCCTCTGCTCTTGGTGATCAGGGAACTACAACCACTGCCCTAAGAAAATTGATGAAACAGAAAATTTCTTGCTAGGGAAAGGATGAAGAATAAAACGAGGGTAAGGGATGAGAGCAAAGTGTTGGTTGAGAAAAGATAGCCCAACAAAGAGAAAAAGAAGAAGTTGGTACTTCCACAAAGAAGAGACCAGTTAGAAAAACTAGACAACCAACATCCACATCTTCTAAAACTCAATCTGTTGCTACTCCAACCATTGAAACCTCTGCTCCCACAAAATCTCTTACACCTCCTCCAAACGTTAAACCTACTTCCACCACAATAGATGTTACAACACCTGTGCAAAATCTCTTAACGTTAAACCTACTTCCACCACAATAGATGTTACAACACCTGTTGTGTCAACATACTGTTGACACAGCAGAGGTTATAGCAGATGTTAACCCATCCACTACTCTAATCATTTTTTCGTACATCCACTTAACCAATACCAACACCACAAGAATTCCTGATCATCCACCATCACCTGCACTCAGGTTCAAGAGGAGAAAGGTCACAAAGGTCATAAATGAAGATGAGATCATTCCTGCTCCACTTCCAACGTCATCACAACCTCTGACCTCTACAACATCTGTTCCTCAATCTTCCACTCAAACAACTGATCAACCATTGAAAGTAGTTCCTGCAGCAGTAAAATTTCCTCTTGATTTACCAGCTGTAAGAGAAGAAATCAAGTCTTTCTACTCTGAAGAAAATCCTGATAAAAGACTTATCCAATTTTGGAAGGCTATCCTAGGCCAGCAAACATTGATGAGTATTTACTACTTAAAGCCAGACAAGCAGAGGATATAGCCAAGAGAGACACAACAGGTAAAAGTGATAGAGAAGTGCAGAACTATATGCTGTTCCAGCTGAGCAAAGTCAGAGTTTTGGAAGATTTTGTTAAAGACTTATGCAAGAAGCTACCTGAGATGGAAGATCAAAGTCTAAAACAAGATTACATTAGGCATATCATGACCAACAAAAGGTACAGAGCTACCAGGGAACAGTTCAAGGATTGGATTGTGAGTGATCTAAGAGAAGAAATAGAAAGAATGCAAGAAATGCTAAAAGATCCTCACAAAAAGCCAACTCCACCAGACTGGAAGAGATATAAGAAAGATTTGCGTGACAGAGCTTTGAAGATCAAAAGAATGAAGGATGAACTGATCCAGAACAACTATGGATCAAGGAATCAGGTTATTAGATGGGGAGAGTTAAGAGTGCTTGACACTTACAAGAAGTTGGAACAGAGAAGGAAGAAAGATCCAAGCATGCCTCCTAAGCTTGATTATTCATTAGAGGATATGATTCATAAAGCTCAACACTCTAAAAGGTTTGTCTCAATATCTGCCCCTTCCACACTTGCCTTAAATCAATTAAAAAGGCAAGAGGAGATGGCTGAAGAAGATCGAAGAGTGTATGAACACATCAAAGAAGGAATCTAGTGTATGATTGATTATCATACTGATGATGGCAGTAAAAAGCTTGCAGCAGACCTTTCAAATATGGCTCATCAATCAACTCCACTAACTCAATCAACCTCAACAATAAAGTACCATCCTAGATAGCCATCAGACCTAAATTCTAAAGTGGAAAGTTGACAAAAACTCCCACGAATTGACTTTGCTCAAGTCTAATGGTGATGCTACCAAGATGAGAATGGAGGATGCATATGAGATTGGTGAAGAAGACCTCCAAGACCTTATGGATCTGGTACTCGAAAAGGATGATGATGATGATGATGAAATGTCTCTGCACTTTGAATTGCAATTTAAAGGTCAAATCAGAGAATTTCTGTTGAGGAATAAAGACCGAGAATAACTAAGTGGATCATCTGTTCCAGGCGGAGATTATCGGGATTGAACCTTATACAAAGGAATAGATGATATAAAGCCAAATACACTATCCGCGGTTTGATCCAATTATCAGAGTTTACAACCACTGGTCACCTAAACTCAGTCTCCCTAAGATCTGTTACCTTTACATCATCTGCTACAACAACTTGTCAAAGCTCGTATAGAAGAACAGAGATCAGAGGATAGAGATCAGTGTTTTGCTTTTATTAGTTTAATAATAAATGTAACAGTTGTTTGCAATATCAGATGATAGATAGCAGAGTTTCTAGTTAGTTATTTGTTTGTTAAATGTCACTATCAACCCTGACATCATCAAAAGATGCTCAATGGTTAGATAGTTAGTATAAACAGGTGAATCGCTGTAACTATTTAAACTTGTCTATTAAAGGATCATTCACCAATCATCTTCTCTGAGTTTTTTGTACTATCAAATTGTTGTAATTGGCTGAGGGGAAGTTTGTGAATCACATGCAAAGTTTCTTAAACTTGAAAGCATGATGATGATGAAAACAAACAACCTTTACTTGTAGTAAAAGTTTTCCATCTTATTCCGCTACATTTACTTTACAATTCATTCACATTTCCATTTTTGAAACAAAAACTACAAGTAAATCAAACTCAGATCCTAACAGAAAGTGAATTATATTTAAACGTCAACTAAGAAGTATTCTCAAATCTCCAACTAAGGAGAGGGATTCATATTTAAACGTCAACTGAGACGTATTCCAAATCTCTAACTAATTCTCAACTGTGAGGAAAGGAGAAAACTCTCGTCCAACTACGTGACGATATTTTTCCAAATCTCCAACTAAACCCAACTATGCGGAAGGAGAGGAACCTATATTAAATATGTTGACTGAAACGTATCATTAAATCTCCAACTAATTCCCGACTATGAGGAAAGGAGGAAACTCTCGTCCAACTATGAGACGATAATAGTTCCAAATCTCCAACTAATCTCAACTATGCGGAAAGAGAGGAAACTATATTAAATACGTTGACTTAAATGTATCTCTAACTTATTCCCGACTATATGGAAAGGAGAAAAATCTTAGTCCAACAATGGGACATTATTTGTTTTAAATACGTAGAATACATATCTATATGGATTACATTGATTAAAACGTGTCTATAATCTCCAAATAATCCCAACTGTGCGGAAGGAGAGGGATTATAATTTTCTGAGCTATATAGCTAAATGTATATTAAAGCCCATTACCAACTATGGTAAGTGAGGCTAGTGAATCTAATATGTATAGATCTGCAAGATCTGATACAAATAAATTGATTTGCTACTATGTTCTCTAAAATCTTACTGATGGCTATATAGTTTTTAGTTAAACTTATGGCAAGCCTAAATATTGGCGAAACAAGTAAGAAAAACGATGGTGACGAATTAGGGCACCAAAACCTTAAGGACAAAGAGAATCATCTCCGATCCCTGATTGTCAAAGAAGTCGGTAAAGTCCTAGCTGGATTTATGACCACGCTGAAAGGGCCAGAGCCATCAGTACAAAAAGAGAACTCTGTTTCTAAACCCTGTTCTAATACTCATAAGATTGAAAAGTCTCATTGCTCCTCAACTAAGAGTGAGCGAAGTATTAAGAGTATCAAGAAAACTGAGTCACGTGACTTTAAGAAGGGTTGTACGTATAAGTACTTTGTTTCTTGTAAACCTTGTGACTTTGCGGGTGAGAATGGAGCCATTGATGCTCTAAAGTGGCATAAGCGGTTGTGCCACCAAGGACACTATTAAATATGTTTCTCAATCCTTCAAGGAGGATGCTCTAACTTGGTGGAATGCACTGATCCAGTCCATTGGCAAGGTTGCAATGTACAACCTAAGTTGGTCTAAATTCATGAAATTAATCCGCGAGACCTACTGCCCACCTCACGAGGTAGAGAAAGTTGAATCTGACTTTCTAAAGCTGACAATGAAAGGCCTCGATTGTTGAATCTGAATACAACTCTCTATTAAGACTCGTTCCTTATCTGATTACCATGAGTCTAACCGCATTGCGTGTTTTATTGGAGGACTCGCTCCAAAAATCAAGGGAATGATTAAATCCTCCAAACCCATAACGTTTAGATCCGCTGTGGATCTAGCCTTATCTCCCACTGAAGATGAGATAAAATTAAACGTGGCTAAGGCCGAGGAGGATCGCAAATGAAAGCGTTAGGATACCCCAAGTAAGGATTACAAAAAGGGTAAGACTGGCTTGAATTATCACCGATCCAAGCCGAATGACGCAAAACCCAAATGTAAAACCTGCGAGAAGCAACACTTTGGAAGATGTTTCCATGAGCAGACCAAGGGTTGTGGCATCTGTATGAAGATGGAACACAAGTCCCATGAATGCAAGAACTTAAAAGACTCAATCTGCTATGGATGTAGTGAGAAAGGGCATATAAAGACCCGCTGCCCAAAGAGGGCGACTGACGGGAAGAACAAAGCCACTGATGGCAAGAAAGGCAATGCTTGAGCCTTTTAATTGGCTGTAGGAGAAACAATTCAAGACATAAATGTCATTACGGATCTATTTCCCTTAAATGATTTATTTACTAGAAACTTGTTTTAAATTCTGGAGCTAGTTAAAGCTTCATCGATTGTAAATTTAATAAAACTCTAATTCTACCCTTTTGAGGCTTAGTTTTTATTTATAAAATTAAATGACCAATACAGATGGTTTCACTTAAGATATATCCTTCGTGAATCAATCTGTCTTTGATAATTTTTATCTATAAATCTTGCAGGTTTCGATATGGTTTTAGACATGGATTGGTTAGTTCAAAACCAAATCCACATTGTTTGCATTAAGAAACCCATCGGAATTATAATCCTTATCTGATGATATACTCGCCATTCGTGGAAGATCAACACTATGGATTGCCCGAGAAAGCTTTTATGCTTAAGACATCCAAGTGACAGAAAGGAGAATGTGTCATCTACATGACACAAGTAACTTTTGAAGAATTGGAGTCGAAGGCTGAAGACCTTTTTGGCGGAGGGACATAAGAAGTTCATAAGCCACCTATGGAGCAAAATGTCTAAATTGTTCGCAAGTGAGTCGAACATCATAGACAATCTGGTCTGTATAAATGAGCTGGAAAATCCCACATAGATTTGGGAAATGGTAACTATGGATCTAATTTCCAAGTTATCTAAGATCAATCGTGGCAATGAAGCGATGTGAAAGTCGACAGGCTGACTAAGTCAACGCTTCTTGTCAATTAAGGAAAAATTTATAATCCCGACAAGTTAAGCTATATAAAGAAAACATCGAGTCTCTTTATGGAGTACCATTGTCTATGGTATCGAACTGATATACTAAATATACTCTTATTCCTAGATAATTTCCAGCAAAGGGCTTAGTACGCTCTTAAACTTTAGTACAGCTTACTAATTCGAGACTGATGGGTAGAGTTAGCGTACCCTCCAAAATCTGGAAACATGTTATGTGCATGTATGATACACAAGAAAATGTTGAGCTAAAGTTGGTGGAAACAAACTCTCTGGACCATAGATTGTCCTAACTACAAGATTCCTATTTTTAAAGATAGACTCAAGACTGCCCATGATAGGCAGAAGAGTTATAAAAAGGTGAAAGCCTCGAAGATAATAAATCACTGATTAAGGCCACTAAGCCCTAGATATAAGTTGACCATTCAAGATAACAGAATGTGTCGGTTCTATAGCTTTGAGCTACTAATAGAGCTGAGTGGAATCCATAGTGTATTCTAGATCTCTAATCTGAGAAGTGCTTAGCTAATAAGCCCTTTTCATGTTTCGCCACGACGTTTAAACGTGAGCTTAAGGTTTATTGAAAAACCTTGTCCATTATGGACTATGAAATTTAAAAAGCTCCGTAGAGAATAAGTTTTCCCTCGAAAAAAGTTAAATAGGGTTCCCACTGGTGCCCAGGATACACTTAAGAGGTTGAAATCTAATACGGAACTAACCATATTACTTCAAACAAATCTCAAGGTCGAGATTTCCTTTATGGGGGTGAGGATGTAACACCCATAAATTTTCATCCAATTATGAGGCGACACGTGTCCCTAATTTCCAACTGAGGAAAGGGAATTTATCATTCACTAAGTAATGATACATATTAGATCCTCCAAATGTATTCCAGAATGTGGAAGGATGAAGTGATTATATTCTACATTCAATGAAACGTATTTCGTATTTCCGTATAATCCCGATTCTAGGAAGGAGAGAAACCTTTAGCGTGGGTTAACTTAAACGCGTCCCGGATCTCCGACTAATCTCAACTACGAGAAAGGAGAGGGAGTAAAAGTGTCAAATGGACAAAGATATAAAATCTATGGACATAGGCTACACATACCCTAAGTACGCTTTACATGACTTAGATATAAGTTTTCAAGGGTTACGTATGACAAAAACACGTTTACATAAGTCCAGGGGGTTATTTTTGACAAACTGCGAAAGTTCTCCTAAACCCCAGCATACGGACCATGTGTACAAATCCAAATATTTTTGTATTCACCATGTGTACAAATCCAAATATTTTTGTATTCAATAAAATCTTGTATTTTATTGAGAGAATGCAAAAATGTCAATCGTTGCGCAATTTTGATCATTTTCGTGTTCGTTAAAGCGTTTTACATAATTTTACGAAACGCTTAACCGTACACCGAATGAACCGACATCCACGACATTTCCGGGAAAAGAATCGTTGCGCATGTACCGAACCTTATTATAGGCTTGGAATTGGCTAAGGAATTTGCAACTCCCCATGCTTAAGGCCTATGATGTCTAAAGCTCTGTTTATTAGATCTTGCTTGCGGGCTTGTACTTAACGCTTATAATACTTTTATATATATTCAAGCTTTAATGAATTTAATACTTTTACTCCAATACTTCCGCTGCATATTATTATATTGTGATAACTGTTATCCAACTGTCACGATGGGCCCACCGGGAAACGGGGTGTGACATGTCAGAAGAGGGCCCCACACGACCCCGTGGTTAGAGTACTGATGTACTATAAAGATTATGCGAATCTAAGCATTGACCACGCCTGTGCCTGCCGGACACGACCCCGTGTTGGCTTAAATTCTACTTGTTTCTCTTTTCTGCAGGATCTATAGTTGACCACTGCTGTCTTGGTGGACACGGCCCCGTGGTGAGCTTCTGTTTCTCTTGTTTTTGTTCTTGGGATGCTGCTGAGGGGCGGGGCATGTCACGTTATTCCCTCTTCTTGTATTTTGTGTTGGTTTTAGCTGCTAATTTACTTCTTTTGCTCTATTAAGCTCTTTTGGTCTTGTAAATTGAAAATGAACAAAGAAACGTGTTTTTTCAAACATTAGTACTTAAAAAGGGTTGGTTTTATGCCTCGCTTGAAGTAATTTATATGTTATATTTTGTGCACATCACTTGATAAGTAATCAAACCTCCTCCTTTTTGACATAATATTTGTAAATATCAAGAGGACTTTAAAGGCTAGGTTTTGGTTCAGGGTAGGGTTGTTTTATTTGAAAAGTGACTAAAAGCATAAAATGTCGTTTTTTTTAATTTATTTGTTTGTGACTTAGATATAAACTAAAGGCTTATAAGCAATAAGTTTGCTTATTTTATTCCAAGCAACTAGAGAAAGCTTATATATATTGAATATACACAAGATAGCTAAGTCACATATTTTTAATATTTCAAAAGAACTGAATTTTACTAAAATAAAGGGTGTAAAATAATAAAAAAGGCTTTAGATAATGGGTATATGTTATAAAATTTGTATTTTGCGAGTTTTGAAACGAAGGGTTAAGGGAAATTTAAGTTGTAGTGAAAAGGTGGTTTATAGTCCAAATGCCTCAATCATTTAATTACTTGGATTAGTCGGTAAGGACCATGAGTTTTTGTCTTGTCAAGTTCTAGATTTGTAAGAATCCTACAGGGCTACAACACATGAAAAGTGAGCATTTAGTAATGATAAGATATTGAATGCTCGGTAAATGCTCGCAACTCACAATTTGTGGGAAAGGGCAAAAGTGTGAAAATATATATACAATCAAATTTTAGAAAGATTGTCCTGCCTTTTTTATAAATTTTTCTTATATGGTTCTTTTTATCACAACGCTAACAAACTTTTTAGAACATGGTTTTCTAACTTAAACAAAAAACAAGACAAGATAAGCAAAAAAATGTTTTTGGAAAAAGATTTCAGGTGTTTTAGCGGTTACAAGTAGAGTTTTGTGTAAGGCTTGTTCTAGGACAAACAAATCAAGTCCCCCGCCCCACTTAAATTACACATTGTCCTCAATGTGTCCAAAAATGTGTTAGATTTGATTAAATGTGTAAAGGTGGGTTTAAAACAACAATTTGAAATCAGATACTGGACATGATGACGTTCTTAGGTGACATAGTGAGGTGCGCAAAATGCAACATATAAATTATATCAAACAAGGCATAAAATCAACCCTTTTGCAGTACTAATGTTGGAAAAAGCATGTTTCTTTGTTGACTTTTAATTTACAAGATCAAAAGAGCTTAAATAAACAAAAGGAACAAAACAACAGCAGAAACCCACACAAATACGAAGAAGAAGGATTGACGCAACTTGCCGAACCCCAATATACATCCAAAGAAGAAAGAAACTTTAGAACGGGGTCGTGCCCAATAGATATTTTCTAAACAAAAAGACAACAGAAAAACCACCACAGGGTCGTGCCAACCCAACATGGGTTGTGGTCAACCCAACATTGGTCGTGCCCACAAGCATGGGGTCGTGTTCAACGAAGATTCTCTGAAGAAAAAGACAACAGCAAAAGACAACCAACACGGGGCCGTGTGAAACCCAACATGGGCCATGGTCAACTCTAAGATTCACAGAATCTTGATAGTACAGCAAGTACACTTACCATGGGGCGTGTTGGTACAATGACCTGACATCTATAGTTAATGAAGAGAGACAAATTGGTCACCACGGGGACGTGCCAGGTGGGCATGGATCGTGCCAGCCTTCTAATTTCAACTATAAATAGGAGTGCTTGGCTTTGGAGAAAGGCATCTCTTGACAAACTACCTCTCTCACATTTGCCATCAGTCCACCAAGACTACAACAGCAACACCCACCACTATCATCCATCTTTCATCTTTTAGAGAGTGTAGTAGTCTTAGGATCCAATATTGATAGTAAGAGCTATTGTCAAACAAAGGCCATGCTTGGCTAAATCTCTTATATCACTTGGTGAAGATGAATCTTTTATGTTTTAGTTTTGATTTCCAATCTTTGGCAACTTTTTATTTAGGTATGTATTAATGACTTTAATAACTAGCTTTTTTATATTGAAAGTGAGTTTTGGTTAAGCATTCCTTCATGTCTTGTTGATTCATTCATTCGTGTCTTTATGGTTTATATAAAGCGCGTTAACTACCTGGAAGGGGGTTAGAAGGGTGTTTGGGTAACATTCTTATCCCATTTAGTGTATAGATCCTGTGAGGACTTGGTTCAAGCCTATTAGGAATTTCCTTGAGGAAGATAGCATCAAATCAAGGAAGGTAAGAACTGCTTGAACCCCTAATAAATAAACTACTATTAAAACTTTATCCAGCCTTACAAGACTGTATCACTGCTGACTTAGACCAATATGGCGAGGGTAACGCTACTTGAAAGGGTGCCTACCACATTTTACATTATTAACTTACATAATTATCTTCCAATATTCTGACCTTACGGGACTGTATCTCTACTGACTTATACCAATAGGTTGAGGGTAACACTACCTGGAAGGGGTCTTACTATTATAACTAAAATAATTTCTTGAAAAGCCCAAAATGCGGAAATCGTCAAAGGAAACATAAAAGAGGAGTTGGAACCAAGTGATCCTTTCTTGTCTATTTGTTTTCTTCTTCTTTACATGTTCACTTTTATTTTTTTATTTTATCTTTCAAAAACTTTTATCAAAATTTGATTAGATTAAACATTAACGATTAGCCGGTACTAAAAGCTCTTGTGTCCTTGGACGACCTCGATATCTTACCATCAATATACTACGTCAACGATGGGTGCACTTGCCCTAACATGTGTAGAGTGATAGTATTGTATCATGTTTTAAAACTTGATTTACGAACGAAAGTGCTTAAAATATAACCAAAAATATAGACACGCGCACACACGTCAAGTTTTTGGCGCCGCTGTTGTTGGTACATGATGTATACTGACTATGTCTTGGATGGAGTCTAAGTGTTTAGGATATTAATGTAAAATGTTTATGTTTATGTTTGTTTAGGTTGTAGTTCATGAAGTTAATGTATTGTAACTAGTTCGTACGAAGTAGTACCTCGTACTAGACCTTTAGTGGGAACTAGAACTTCTATAAATAGCCTAGCTTGGTTTCTCATTGTAACAGTTTTGCGAGCTTGACGGCGAAGCTCTATCAGTTTGGGAACTTGAATGTAAACATTTAACAATCAATAAACTGACGTTTAAACTGAATATCTTGTGTTAATTGTCACTAATTCACGTAACTTCCGCATACATGGATCAGATACAAATCTAGGCACCTTTGCTAAGGATTTCAATGGTCCTACAAGTGGTATCAGAGCTATGGAGACTTGATTTGTGGACATCTACAGAAGATCTACTTCTACTTCTACTCATTTCTTCTTATTTTTCACTTTAACCGAATTCACGGTTAAAATGGACTGAATTTTCAATATGATGTGCAAAATCACGTAAAGATAAACCCTTTAAAGTTTCAGACCTAAAAACAAACGAATTCATGTCGAAAATGGCAAAAGTTGACAAAATGGACATCTAATCTACATGAACCACTAAATTGTAATTCGTACAAATTAGCTGTGTAATTCGTACGAATTTGTTGTGTAATTCGTACGAACTAGCAAGACAGATTTAACATTTTCAAACACCAAGTTCGTACGAACTGGACTGCCTCACTTCGTACGAACTTGGCCTTTAAAACTGATAAATTTTCAAGTTTATGTGTTTTTCAGGAATTTCTGATTTGTGAAAACGGATTCTGAGCTTTTCAACGCATTTGCAACCAGTACTGCAAAAACAACAAACACAGTTGCTCAAATGAACCTCGAAAATGAGATGCGAACAACTGTGGAACCACCAAAACTAATGAATCTCGAAGACTACAAGAGTTGGAGAGAAAAATTCAAGAGCTGGGTTCAGGCGAATCATTTTAGGTGCTGGCTTGCGATCAGAACCATGTAATCTTTGCCAAGAGACGAGAATAACTTGGAGAAAACTCCTAAAAACATTACTCCAGAAGAGAAAGATAATTTTGTCAACGGAAAGAAAATGATAAATCGGTTACTGCAATCAATCAAAGAAGACATCCTGATGCTTTTACAACATGATAACCACTCACAAACCTTGTGGAACGCTTTGTGTATGAAGTATCATGGAAGTACAAAAGCGTTACTGAGATTGGAGTTTGATATATATGGTCTCATGAAAGGAGAATCAATGAAACAATTGATTGAACGCTATTGTCACTTGGTGTTTCAGATGAAGAGACACGGAATTCTCAAAATCGATGAAGAACTGGTTGACAAACTGGCAGACGCTTTTCCAGAGGGTGAATGGTCTACGTATCTGATGGTGTTGAAGAACGGGATCGAATATAGTGGGTACAATTTACCACCGTTCATTGAAAAACTCGAAGGTCAAGAGATGGAACTTCAAAAGATAGCAACGTCTAAGAGTGCACAAGTGGTACAAGATGTCGATCTGTACTACAAAACTGGGTCTACTGAAACTCAAAGCCCAAAAATACAAACTGCATTCAGTGCCAACACTTCGGGAAGTTTAGTTTCAAGTCAATCAAGTTTCCAATCATTTCCTAGTTTCGATCCGAATACACCACAAACGCCTCAGAATTCAAATCCTTTTCAAAGTCAACCAAATCAATCCAGTCATGCAAGTTCAAACCCAAATGTCATACAATGTAATATTGCCGTTAATCTGAAAAATGTTTAAAATTTCAACGAGCAAACAGCTAAACAACATATGGCATTACTCGCTACTGTCTTAGAGTCCTATGAAAGTTTGGTCGCTGGAAGGATTGGGAATCCAGAAATGACAGCAAAAGATTATGATCAAATCGACCAAGAAAAACTGGAGTTAATGGACATAAGATGGTGTATGGCTTCTATTATCCGAAGAGCACCCAGATTCATGGAATTAACTTGGAGAGATATCAGAGATGGAAAGAGTAAATTAGGGTTTGATAAATCAAAGGTTACCTGCTTTAGATGCAAAGAAAAAGGTCACTTCAAGCGAGAATTTATAAATCGGGAGGTAAGAGGCAATCAAAATCCATTTGGAATAGCAACGATTACTATCAAAGGGCTATTCACCATCGACCTTCTCCGCAAACAAGGGTAGTTCAAATCAAGGACGGACCATCACAATCGAAATAAAAGGCTTTGATAGTAGCACAAGAAGATGAGGGCTTTAACTGGAACAAATATCTTTCCTAGAATGAAAGCTTAGCTTTACTGGCTGAAATCATCGAAGAGCCAGAACATGAAATGGGAGATTCAAGTGTTGTTTTTGATGAAGAAGAATCTTTGCATGATATTATGGGAATATCTTCAATGCACAGAAGAAGAATCTTTGGATGATATTATGGGAATATCTTCCTACTGTAAAGATAGGAGAGGATGGTCAAGTCGATAAGAAGAGTATGGATTATAGATATGTTCCTCCACCTATGAGACAAAGTTATGTCAAAAAGAAACCCGAGGGAATGGAGGAGGCGCTCAATGTGAAACTCAAAACTGAAACGACAGTGGAGCTGCCTGAAAACATTGATATAACCTACACTAAAACAGAAAACGACACTGAAACTGAAATAATGAAAAATGTGGTTGAAAAGGTTTTGGAAAATGATTCTGATGATTCAAATTTTGAAAGTGCTGAATCAAGCTTAAACAGTTCAGAATCCGATTCACAATGTGGAAATGAAGATAATTTCTACAAGAAAGTTTCTTCAGAAGATAGTTTAAGTGATGATCCTAACGTTGTTTTATACAAAGTTAAGGATTCTGATAAACTGTACTTGGACGAGATCTTTCCGATCCAGAATGTGAAAGATGATCATATTGATAAACTTTTCAAACTTGTAGAAGTAAAATCAGAAGATCTTGATAAAAATCTGACAAAGTTCTATTCAAAATCCAAAAATATTTTCAAAAATATCGTAGGAAAGGTGGGGATTTTCCTGAAACAAAAGAGAAGGTTTGGGTTTGAAAACAAAGAAAAATGACAAAAAGTTTCCAAATCAAAATTATAACAAAGAAAATGGAATTTGTTTCTGGAACTAACCCGGTTGTTGAAAAATAAATAATTGGTAAACAATCAAATGATGAATTTAAGAAAGAGAAAGAACTCTGTGAACAGAAGTTGGATTCATCTGCTAGATCTGATAGCAGAAGGTGTTTCAAATCGAAGTTGGGCATATCGCACAATGTTGTTCGCAAGAGAATCCAAGATCTACTTATGGTGAAAAGAAATTCACAGAAAATGTAAATAAGAAATCACAAGATTTTGCACCAACAAAAATTTTGAAAAGGGAAAATGAAACAGAGAAACCAGTAAATGATTTTGTATCAAAAATGATACTGGTGATTCATCAGTTAAAGATGAAAAGAAAGAATCAAAATTTTATTCTAAAAAGGAAAATTTGAATCAAAAAAGATGGGTGGTTAGAGCAAAATCATCTTCTATGAAATCCAAACAAGCTGATTCAACCAAAGGAAAGGAAAAGGTTGAACATACAGGTATGAGTGACAGTGTAAAATTTGAGAAAGTTGAAAAACCGGTAAAGATACAATGAAAAAGATTTTCCCAAACTTACAAAGGTAAAAAAGAAAGTCGATTTTACAAAAAAGAATGTTGATGATTAATTTGATGGTGATGATGAATACGAATTTGAGAGTGACTACGAAGATGTTTATCCAAACCCCAAGACCAAAATGGATCATGGTCGATTCTTTCACAGTTGATTCTCTGATAGTGTGTGAAGGGGCTTCCACGGTCGATTATTTCAAAATGGATCAGGGATAGTGGAGCTTCCAGACACCTGACTGGTATGCTAGCTTTGCTTTATGATGTCATCTATCTAAGGTGGTTATGTGCGTTTCGTAGGAAATAAGGCGGTCAGATTATCGGTGAAGGAGAGTTGTCGAATGGAGTAGTATCTTTCGATAAAGTGAACTATATTGGGAGTTAGAAAACAACCTGCTTAGTATCTCCCAGATGTGTGATAAGAAGTTCACCACACATTTCAATGATAAAGAGTCCATGATCTTGAAACCAGGATTTAAGATTCCAGAGGAATGGATTTTGATGAGAGCTCCAAGAGAGAACGATTTATACGTGCTTGATATGGGAGTTGCCACTACAACATCAAAGTTGGCACAGTGTTTTGTTACTAAAGCTACAGAAAAAGAGTCAGTGTTATGGCACAGAAAGACGGGTCACATACATTTAAGATAGATGAATTTCCTGGTTCACAACAACTTAGTTAATGGGGTAAATTTGAAAAGCTTTCATTTGAAAGATGATTGTTTGAGCCGAAAGAGAGGTAAACAGCATAAGAAATCTCATCCGAGAAAGCTGCTAAATTCAATTAAACTACCTTTAAAACGATTACACATGGATCTCTTCGGACTAGTTAATGTGAAAAACATTTCTGGTGATCTATACTGCTTGGTGGTTACGGATGATTATTCAAGATTCTTGTGGGTGTTCTTTCAGAAGAGCTAGTATGAAACATTTCAAAACCTGATAATTCTCTTCCGAAAGCTTAAGAATTTTTATCTTTTACCCATTCGAAGAATCGGGAGTGACAACGGAACGAAATTCAAGAATAACCAATGCTCGAGTTTTACAACAGGTATTCTTCACGAATTCAACGCCCCCTGTACTCCTAATAAAATAGAGTAGCTGAACATAAGAATCGCATGCTTATTGAAATGGCAAGAACAATGTTGGCTGATTCGACATTGCCCGTGAGTTTTTGGAGTGAAGCTGTTGCTTCGGCATGTTATACCTTAAACCTGGTGCTAACTGTTACACCATTTAAGAAGACATGCTTTGAGCTTCTTAATCAACGGAAAGCTAACTTGGAGTTTCTTGAACCTTTTGGTTCTCCTTGTACGATAATTGATCCTGATGGCAAATTTGGAGCAGAGTCGTTGGAAGGTTTCTTTGTTGGTTATGCAAGTCCACTACGACAGGTATATTTGCCAAGTTTGAATCATGTGGTTCTTGCACAGCATGTTGATTGTCGAAGATACACATTGCCAACACACAAAAAGCTGGAGATTCTTGGATGTTTTATAATGACAATCTGTGGAATTCTTTTGAACTACTAGAAGAACCAAGTGAAGAAGAACTTGCATTATTATATCAAATGCTACAAGCAGCTAATCAAGAACATGTTCCATGACCGATGTGGTAACTCAATCACCTATTGGTACTTCAAGTTGTGAAAATGTTCAAACAAATGTTCCAGAAGAACCAGTTGCTGCAAGAATTCAAATTCATCTGATCCCATTTTTTTGAACTACCAGAAGAACCAAGTGAAGAAGAACTTGGATTGTTATATCAAATGCAACACGCAGCTAATCAAGAACATGTTCCACGACCGATAGTGGTAACTCAATCACCTATTGGTACTTCAAATCTGAAAATGTTCAAACAAATGTTCCAGAAGAACAAGTTGCTGCAATGATTCCAAATTCATCTGATCCCATTCTTTCTCCAACAAATGAGTCTGATTCTGATCCCGCACCAACCTATGATCAAGATGAGGAATCTAGTTCTGATGAGGAATCTGAGCAGATCACAAGTTTATTAAATCAATCTGCTGGTCCTAGTTTAAGAAATGAAGCATCTACAAGTGGTACTATTGCTGATTCTGTGGCTGAACAAAATATTACTAATCTGGAGAACGAAGTGGCTGTTTCTGACGAAGTGGTTCCTAGAAATCTATCGTATCATCCTGCAGACAACATAATTGGTGAACTGCATGCAGGAATAAAAACGCGAAATCAAATTAACAAAGCTCTTAGTTGTTTCTATACTAAAGTAACTCATGTTCAGGAATATTGTTCTTTTCGTTGTTTTATTTCATAGATTGAACCAAAGCATTGGAAGGAAGTAATTGCTGACGAAAGCTGGGTTAACGCTATGCAGGAAGAATTACAACAATTCAAGAAATTAGGCGTTTGGAAGCTTGTGGATCCTCCAGCAAATCAAAAGGCCATTAATACTAAATGGGTCTTCAAGTGCTAGCGTGATGATCGAGGAGTCATTGTGCACAACAAAGCTAAGCTCGTTGTTAAAGGTTTTCATTAACAAGAAGGAATTGATTACACGGAAGTCTATGCTCCGGTTGCAAGAGTGGAAGCAATCTGCATTTTCCTAGCATTTGCGTCGTGGAAGGGCTTCAAGGTATATCAGCTAGATGTCAAATCAGCTTTTCTCTACGGAAAGGTGAAGGAACTTGTGTATGTCGGACAACCACCGGGGTTTGTCGATCCACTGAACAAAGACAAGGTATATTACCACTGGGCCCCGAGAGCCTGGTACGAGACTTTGTCTCAGCACCTGTTAAGCAACAGCGTACAAGATGTACTGTGGATAACACACTCTTCATCATAGAAGTTGGTGGTCATTTGCTGATAGTACAGATTTATATGGACGACATAATTTTTGGGTCTACAAACGATGATTTATGCAAAGAATTCGAAGACATTATGAAGAAGAAGTTCGAAATGAGTTCGATGGGAGAGATGAAGTTCTTTCTAGGATTATAGGTTGATCAATTACCCGATGGTATTTTCATTCATCAAACTAAGTATGTTCATGATATTTTCTAGAAGTTTGAGATGACAAGTTCTAAGCCATTATCAACACCATTGGCGATGAATCATGGTCTCTGTCCAAATGAAAAAGGAATCAAAGTGGATGAAACGTTGTACGGTTGATGATAGGGTCACTAATGTATCTGGCAGCTTCATGTCCAGACATTACGCATCCTACCTGCCCGTATGCCCGTTATCAGTCCAGCCCGAGAGTATCACACTTGATGATCGTGAAGAGAATATTCCAATATCTGAAGGGTTGCCCAAGCACCGGCTTGTGGTATCCTAAGAACGACAATTTTGATATCACTGGATATGTTGATTATGATTTCTGATGTGATAAACTTAACGCTAAATCTAATACAACCGGTTGCCAGTTCTTTGGAACTCGTATTGTAACTTGGCAGTGCAAGAAACAAACCACATTCGTTCTCTCGACTTGTGAGGCTGAGTACATTTCAGCTTCCAGTTGTTGTTCACAACTCTTGTGGATGCAACAACATATGAGAGACTTTGGATTGCAATTTCTTGACACACCGCTGTATGTAGATAATAAGGCAGCAATCGACATAACTAAAAATCTAGTTCAACATGCTAAAACGAAACACATTGAAATTCGATATCACTTTATCCGTGATTGTCACGAAAAAAAGTTGATTCGAATTGAAAGAAATCCACACTGATGAACAGAAGGCAGAAATTTATACCAAAGCGTTTACACGAACAAGATTCAAATATCTTATGAGATTAAACTGTATGAAAAATCTTTTTTCAGATGCGGATGACGTTGAATATGGGTCTGGCGATGAGTTCTCGTAATCCTCATTGGTTAGTCACTTTATTTTAGTCAGATTTTATTTCTATCTTCAAAAATCCAAAATTATGTTTTTGATTTTGGGGGGAGAAATGTGGAGAAAATGCAAAAACATATAAAATTCAAAAAGTACAAAAACATCAAAAAAGGAAAAAAGAGTTTTGTGTAAAATAAGGAAATGATAGTACATTAGTGAACTTTCACAGCATGCTAAAGAATTGTAGTGTTTAAAAGGTTGAAAAAACGAATCTTACTATGGATGTTCCAATAGGCTTTGCACGTTTAGTAGATTGTTTCTGGTATATAAACCTAAATCTACAACTTCTTAATTTGTGGGTCAACATCTCTCAGATATACTACTTGGTACTTTGAAATTTTGTTTGAGAGATTGCCTGATTCTGAAATACTAGGTCTTTATATAAATTGATATCTGGGGTATTATACAAGTTCTTCTGATTTTGCGTAAGCAATGGCCTAGAACTTATATAATACTTTCGCATAAAAACCTCTAAAGTGCAGCAAATTGTAAGTATCGAAAGATCCAACAATTGCAGTCAAGGTCTCGCATAACCCAGATACAGATATCAGTTTGTCGGTACGGTGGTACTAATATGAGCTCTCAAGGTCTCGCATAACCCAGATACAGATATCAGTTAAGCTATATTCACCTGTAAGATGAAATCTAGGGAATCTTGATACGGGAGTATATTCTGAGGTAGGAAACATAGTTAAGTCAAGTTCTTAATTCTACTTAACATATCTCGGAACAAATGAGAAATATGTTGAAGTCTAAAAGGGCAAATATACTGACAATCTAGGTGAATTGGTTTTTGAAACTTAAAGTATTATAAAGGTCAACGGTACTGGTGATTTGTCTCAAAAAGTGATATGATCCTCAAACACGAGCTCACAAAAATGTCTGTAAATATGTTTGTACATAGTGCTTTACATTTCATTTTCATAAGATCCTAAAAATATTTTCGGTGTGTTTTAGCATAAACTTTGGAAAAATCAAAAAGATTTATTTCTATCTTAGTGTCGACTACCAATGATGGAAAGCAGATCTTCAAAGTCCAAAGAAGGTGTGTGCTGATGAAAATCTTGACACAACGGGCTGGGAGCTAATGAAGAATGATGGAAAGTTTTGAATGTTTAAAAAGTTCATTAATTTGAAACTTTATATTGCCGAAAACTTCAGTTTGTTCTTAAAATGTTAAACCAAGTTCATTAATTTGGACTTGGAAGACAAATTGGTTAACCAAGGTCATTAACTTGGACTTGGCCAACTGAGTGGATTAATAAAAATGGGAAAAATGGTCGAAATTACATGTTTAAAACTGAAAAATTGAAAAAAAAACGTAACTTAAAAATGAAGGACCTAATTCATACGAAGTACAAGGTGAAGTTGTAGTTCGTACAAACTACTCTTGAAAGAGTATATAATGCTGAATTCGTACGAAGCAGTCATTATTATCACTATTTTGTTCTCTAAGTGCTCTTGTGCGAATTAAGTGAAATTGCATTCTAAGTGTCGAAACTTGCCAAAATTTCTATTGTTAGGGTGATTTGCACACTCTAAACAATGGCGAAGGTATAGATCTGTGATTGAACCGTCGAACTTGAATAGATTGGACCTAAAAAACATAGATCTAGGGTGTTTCAATGGATGAAATATAAAATTGAACTTAGATATATGTAAGTCGGCATGTATAGGGTGTAATAGATCCATCAATTTGAGAAAATAAACAAGTTAGAAGTTTGGAGGTTTTGTGGAGAAGATGGGTAGTTCGTACAAAATACTAGTTCGTACGAAGTACAACTTATCAATGTTCAAATTTCTAATTCGTACGAACTAGGATAGTGTTTGAAGAATTGTTGAATTCGTACCAAGTTGGTGTGATGTGATTAAGAATTAGATGTTTAATTCGTACGAACTGGAGGGTAATAAATGTTTTTCTTAATATATATGTCAATTCATATGAATTACTAGGTCGTAATGTCAAAATTTTGAAAATTATACTAAGTGTTTGTCTATATGTAACGTGCAGGAAAAGAAGTCAAATTTCTTGAAGTTTCATAACACTTGCTGTGTTCTAGATATAAAGAAGTTTCCAGGATTGGCACCATTCTTTGAGGTGTTAGAATTTATGGGACGAATAAAGATCACAAAGGCGCTTACGCATCATCATACTGCATACAGATCTCATGTTGAACGCTTTTGGAGTTCAATTAGATATGAAGAATCTGAAAAGGCATTATATTCTTTTGTGAAAGTCAACAATGAAGATAAGGAAGTAAAGATAACATAGGAGGATGTTCGACGAGTGTTAGACTTCAAAGATAAATCAGATGATCCTATAGGTTTACCAGAGCGAATGGTTAAAGTTTGTTTTTACAGAATGGGATATAGAGGGTATGTGAACTCCACAACATGGAAGAAAGGAAGTCTTGGACGACCTTACAAGTTTTTCATGCATTCATTGATACATGCTTTAAGTCATCGCAAAGGAGGTTTTGATGATATGCTTGATTATCAAACGTGTATTGCTACAGCATTGGTGTTGAATCTACCATTCAACTTCTCACATGTCATTTTTTATCACATGGTAAAGAATGCGGGTCCAGAGAAGTTCTTACAGTATCCGAGGTTTGTCCAAATGCAGCTTGATGATAAGTTTGACAACCTTGAGAAGAAAGATAGTGATGTTCTATATCTACCATATGGATGACGAAACGCTTACGAAGTTGAACAAATATCTGAGGTAAGCAACCGAGCCTGTTCCAAAGCCTGTTTTTGGTGCTATCTCGAATAAGAATTATGTCGGACCAGCTGAAGGTAAATGGAGGAATGATTGTAGTGGTGATGATGCAGATGAAGTAGAATCTCTGAAAGATTTTGTTGAGAAGAGAAGTCATTGGTACAAGAAGAGTGAACCCGAGAAAGGGAAGAAGCGTAAACAACCTGCAAAGAAAGTTGAAATAGTGTTGGTTGATGAACTAGAGGATGAGCCTGAGGCTAGTGCTGCTGATAATGTTGAAACAAAGAATGTTTAAGTTCAGAACATGGAAACAGAGGATATAGAAGCAGAAGATCGTGGTGTTATTTCTGCTACATCAGATAAAGAAGATTCTGAGGATCCTATAGATGTTCGAGAAAAACAGATAAGGGAGGAGATTGAGCAAGAAAAATTAAAGAAAAAGGGTGATGACTTGTATGTTCCGTCTGAACAAGAGTTTGAGGAGGAAAGATCAGTAAAAAAGCCAAGGCGAGCAAAAAGTAAAACTACTTTAGAAAAGAAATTTACTGTAGAAGCATCGGCAAAAAGAACATATTTGGGAAGAAGGAAATCAAAGAAAGATGTTGAATCTGAAAAACCAGCTGCACCAGTACATATTACACCACCTCCTTCTCCAATACAAGTACAACCTCACCAACTACTACACAACCTATTCCTCCACAACAACACTCAACTCCAAAGCAAGCAACAACAAAATCAGCTCCAAACAGACAACACCTCAAAGTCAAACATCTAAACAAGAATTTCGTGATGCTTTTGGAAATATTCCATTGCCTCCACCAAATTTTGCTGAAGGGATGTCTATTGATTCATTTGCTGATATGTTCAACGAATCAAAGCTTTTAGAGCAGAATCAAAGAGATGGAAAAACAGATGAAAGCAAACAAAGCAGAGAAAGAAGTGTTAGAGGGGAGAATGAAATTCATGGAAAATGATCGTGGATACATGAAAGATGTGATCGGAATTAATAAAATTGGTTAATGATCTTGAGAATGAAAGAGAGATTAGCAACAGAAGATTTAATATGTTACAACGAGTTCTAGCAAATAATCTCGGAATAGACTTTGCCGCTGAGTACAACCGTTTGGAAGTACAAGAAGCGAAAGAAAAGATTGCTGAAAGAGAACAAAAAGCTACTACTGAATCAAAAACTCTCGGAAGGGGTAAAAATGTTGTTGAAGGAATTTCTGAACCTATTGTTGAAGAGGTTGCTGAAAGGGGTATAGTGGTAATGGGTCAGGTTGTTAATATTATTGATAATCCTATTCTTCAAAGTATTGCTGAAAACAGACGTCAAAGAGCTGAAAGAGTTACAGCTGAAGAAGAAATGGACGAAGATGAAGATGAAAACGATGATGATTTTAAGAAAGATGATGATAAAAAGAATGATTCTGAAAATAAAGATGACAATGATGATGATGATCAGGGTGATGTTGGAATTACTGTTGAATCTGCAAAAATCCATGGTGAGATTGATTAAGATTCTATTCTCAATGATGAGGTGAAGGCTAAAGATGTTCAAACTCAGGGGGAGCAAACAGGGCCAACAACAACTGAAGGAGCATCAGGAATCTTTACAGCTAATCCAGTTACAGTGGTTCCTGCTTGCTACAAGCCTATGATGCTCATCTTGGAACTTAATGTTGAAGAAGGTGAATACGTTCACAATTATTCGAAAGAAGAACTTGAAAAGTTGTTAGAGATTGATGAGGGTTCGATTGATTTTGATTTCGAAGAAGAGTTGGTGAATATAAGCACTTTTGAGCCGAATAACTATGTTTACAAACAAGTGACTGAAGCAGATAATTATGATCAAGTGATTATTGAAGATGCTTCATATGATGAAATTGAAAAATATTCTGGAACAGACATTGACAGTTTTCCAACGTTTGAAGAAATTATGAGTCAAATTGATCAAGAGTTATTAAAAGGAAAGATTGATGAAGTTATAAGAGACGGCAGTATTCCAAAACGAATGACAAAAGAAGAGATAGCTGAGGCAAAGAAGTCATGGTTTAAAGAACTACCCAAAGAAAGAAAGTTTAAACGACCATTGGCGTTCTTCACCAGAGATAAAGACAAATCACTTGGTGATATTTTAAGCTGGGGATCGATTAAAGAACTCAATGTATATGCTATCAAACGAGAGTTTGGAGTCCAGTATTTTTGATACCTGAATGACCTGAAAAGTTTACCATTTTGGGATGTTGAAGAATTGGGGCAAACAAAGAATATAAACTATCAAATGAAGTTCAACGATCAAAGGTTATGGAAGGTAATCAAATTTGAAGCATTGCATGGATTTAACTACTGGAGGCCGTTCATACCCAAGCTTAGAGTCAATATCAACAAAGTTATAAAAGAAAAGGATGTCACGTTGGTTATGAAATGTCCTAAAGCTATGAAGAATATGCCTCTAAAACCAACCGAGCAAGATTTCCATCCATACTTCTTATGGTGGCAAACAGAATCCGAAACAAGTGAAGCCGTGATTGTGCTTAGAGCTGAAGAGAATTGGGATATTTCTAAAGAAGTAACTCCTGAACTGATTGAACGAAGGAGAATATGGGGTTTATGGAGAGCGATAAGAATACTAGACCCGATGTGCCTAGTTAACTGTTCGAAAGAAGATGTGAAATGCTTGTTCTTTAACAAGATATGTTATGATAAACGTGAAGAGACTCAAGCTAAACAATTCCAAGGTGTAATCAATGTATGCTATGCACATGGTATTAATTCTTGTCATATGTGGGAGTCTAAGTGGCGTGAGCTTGAAAGAGAAGAGTTCTTGAAAGAAGAGAAACGCTTGGAAGTGATACATGAAAAAGGAAAAGCGGCTCGTTGAGAAGATTTCAATTCATGAAATGGGCACCTCCTACGGATCAAACACCCATTCCATCACAAGAAAGACACAGGAAGCCATACAAGAATTTCTTCAGGCGATAAAGTCAAATATGAAGATTTTGAAGACTGATCAAGACGACGACAACATTCAAGGGGGAGTCTGTTGGTACATGATGTATATTTTCTATGTCTTAGATCGAGTCTAAGTGTTTAGGATATTAATGTAAAATGTTTAAGTTTATGTTTATTTAGGTTGTAGTTCGTACGAAATTAATGTATTGTAACTAGTTTGTACGAAGTAGTACTTTGTACGAACTAGACCTTTGGTGCGAACTAGAACTTCTATAAATAGCCTAGCTTGGTTTCTCATTGTAACAGTTTTGCGAGCTAGACGGGGAAGCTCTGTCAGTTTGGGGACTTGAATGTAAACATTGAACAATCAATAAACTGACGTTTAAAACTGAATATCTTGTGTTAATTGTCACTGATTCACGTAAATTTCGCATACATGGATTAGATACAAATCTAGGCACCTTTGCTAAGGAATTCAACGGTCCTACAAATGCCGAGGACACAAGGATTTTAAGAAAGCTTAAAATCGACGGTCTAATAAGATTTATTCTCCTTTATCTTTCTTTTTAGATTTTTGTTCTTTTTCTACATTTTTATAATTTTCTGCAGGTTTAGCATGGGGTCGTGCTTGATCAACACGGGGCTGTGTCTGGCTTACAGTAGCTGAAAATCAACAAAAACTTCTTCACAAAAGGTTCACCATGGGTCACGCCACATTTGAAATGGGGTCGTGTTAAAACTCCCAGTATAAGAGAAATCACAGTCCTGGGCACCGTGCCAGGTGGACATGGGGCCGTGATGACCTAAAAAAATTCCTTTTTCTATCCTGAGAGCTATAATCTTCTTGGTATTATCCAACAATGGATTATTCCATGGGAGATTATGACTACTATTATTATGATGATTACGAGGAACCATATTGTATCATTTGTGGTGAATCTCATTCGGTACAACATTGTTATCTCTTTCAACATCAACCTCATACACGACGTATGAGGAACCAAGGTTTGAGCTCCCAAAATCAAGCTTTGATTGGGACACTCCACCGTTTTAAACATACGAGACACTACCCATAATCGTGCCCGAACACGAAAGCCCCATACAAAGTCTCAAGAACTTAGAATGCTTAATCAAGCAATCTCGTGCAAGGGAAGAGACCATTTGTACCAAGGAGGTAATCGAAAAAGAGGTAAAACCTCAAAAGCCCAAAGAAGAGGAACCACTCAAAGAAAATCCTATGCATGAAGATGAAAATACCGAACCAAGTCACACCGAAGATAAGTCTACAAAGGTAAGTTTCGAAGAGGAACAACAAGACCTCCAAGAATTATATACTTTACAACCTTCTATTTAAAATTATAGTTTGGTACCATCTCATGCTAAGTTTTTGAAAGATTTAAACACTAATCCTAACATCAACACAAGGGGAGTTAAACACTAATCACTGATACAAGATGAGCAACTTGAATTAAACATAAAACCTAACATATTTTATTCAAACATCTATATTAGTAACATTTTAATAGAAAAAGATCTTTGTGTTAATATAATGCCTAGCTATGTATTTGAAAGATTAGGTATTGGTGATTTCCTTCCGATCAAAATTCCTATCCTCTTGGCTAATCGAAAAACTAAAAATGCTACGAAAGTGGTTGAAAACATTCTCATTCAAATGCAACTAATGGTTGTACCAACCGACTTCATTATCTTAGATGATGCTCCCCTTGTGTTGGGATAACCATTCGTAAAAACCCATCAAACCTTAGTCAACCAGAAGCAAAACAACCTACCACTTCGATTAGGGACCGACAAAAGGTACGCCAATCTTGACCAATCAATGAAATATCCAATCGCCAATAACGACCCCCTAATTGAAGATTAGCCAGAGCCACCCGATTCGGTGGGTCTAGCCAAGGACCCTTATAAACGTGGCGCACCATGGAGGCATTCCATGGATTATTAATTAATAAAAGTAGTTTACTTACACATACTTGTTCAACTTTCAAAAGTATGGCTTATTTTATTTGAAATGACAATCATGTTTAAGATTTGGTTCTTAGTTAATGCTTTTCTTTTTAAGTTTATAAATTAGTCGGGATAATAAACACTCAAAGAAGGATTGGAGATGGAAAAGGGACTTTGAAAAAGGGACCCCATGCACGTAAACCAGAACTTCCCGCTTCAAAAACTGCACTGCAGAGTCTGCAGCACGGGGCCGTGCCCAACAGGCACGCCCCCGTGCCCAAATGTCTGATTCCAAGATTTTTTTGCAGAAAAGGTGGCACGTGACGTGCCCACCAGGTATGCCACCGTGTCCACCATACTGTAAGTTTTCTGTTACACCTCGTTACTAGCACTTTGGCCACTGGGCCGTGTCCACCTAGCATGCCCCCGTGCTAGTGCCCAGTAACTTTAAAATATTGTTGTTTTAATCCACCTTTTACATATTTAATAAAAACAAATCATATTTGGGACACATTAAGGACAATGTGTATTTAAGTGTGGGGGGATGCTAAAACCTTGAATCTTTGGTCCTAAAAACAAGCCTTACACAAAACTCACCTTGAAAAACCGCTAATCACCCTAAATATTTTTCAATTTTTTTCATTTTCATTCTCATTTTATCTTTTTACTTATCTTGGTTTAGTTTGGGAAAAAGAAGGTGTAGAAATTATGTTCTTGCTAATTTACAACTGATAGCGTCGTGATAAAAAGAAAAAAATAACAAAATTATAAAACGGCGATAACGAATCTTTGTAAAATTTTATTATATATACACTTTTACGCTATACCCTTTTTCCACAGAAATGAGTTTTGAGCTTTTACGGAGCATACAAATACATATCTATACTAATTGCTCAAATTTTTGTTTCTTGTGTGAATAGCCCTTTTTTCTTATAAATCTAAAACTTGCTAAAGTAATACGTTCCCAATCCTTACCGACACAAATCCTAGTAAGTAAATGATGGAGGCACTAGGACTATAACCCATTTTTCATTTTTAAACCTTTATTTTTCTTTTTATCCCTTACCAAAAACAACCTCCTAGTAAACCCCTTTGAGCCTTAACCCTTTCGTTCTAACCCCGCAAAAAATATAAACTTTTGTAAAAACAACCACCCACATCTACAAAACCTTTTATTTTTGCGCCCTTTATTTTAGTAAAAAGGTTATAAAATTACATGTATGGCTTAGTTTCAACTTTGGCTAAAAAAAACAGAGAGAGAAAAAAAAGCATTGGTTAAAGTTTTTTTTCTAAGCCACAAAACTTCTCAAAATTGACACTTTTTACGTGTTTCACCATTTTCACCTAAAACACCTGCCCTAGCCAAAACCTACCCTTTTAAAACTCCTCTTGATATTTACAAGGATTAAACGTAAAAAGGAGAAGGTTTGATTGTTTGTCAAGCCTATGGTAGGAGTAAGCTCCACATCGGGTCCGAGCGTTTCCACTTAAATATCTTCGGCCGAGAGTTGAGTAACCACTTGTGAGGTGTGTAAATATGTTTATAACTAAATAGAATTTATAAAGGCATGTTATGCCCAAAATAAATATTTTTTCTTAAGATATGTTTCAAATAAATCATGACGAATAAGATTGTAAATAAAATAAAAACGCGATGGTGGTGGTGGGTGACGGCGAAGGTGGGTGGCAGCGATGGTCGGGGGTGGTAGCGGTGGCGACGGTTTGTGGCAGGTGGTAGCGACGGTGGCAGTGACGGTGGCGGTGGGTGGTGGCGGTTGATAGTGTTGGCGCAGGTGGGTGGCGATGACGGCGATGATCGAAGGTGGCAACGGTGATGGTGGCGGCATGATCGAAGGTGCGTGGTGGCGGTGATCAGAGGTGGCAGTGGCGACGATGAATGGCAGCGACGGTTATGGTGGGGATAGAGGTGGGTGGCGGAAGCGGCGGTGCTGGCAGCGGTGGCTGGTGTTGGTGGAGGTGGGTGATGATGGTGGATGATGGTGGTGGTGGGTGGTGGCACCGGTAGTGGGTTGTGGTGTTGTTAATGAAGGGTGAAGAGAGAATGGCAAAAGAACAAGGGGGCAGATGGAGTGATTTTAAGGGAATGGAATGCATTTTGGAATAGGCGATTCCATTCCATTGACCAACCAAACACTCTTTTCTTTAATCCTTTACAATAGTCCATTCCATTCCACCTCTGATTCTCGCATACCAAACGCTACCTAGATATTAAAGTCGAATACAAATCCAACTAAAAAAGTTAACAACAGCTTGGAAATCAAAAGTAATACATAAATGACTTGTTTTCACCAAGTAATGTAAGAGATTAGCTAAGTATGGCCTTTGTTTGACAAAAAACTCTTATGATCAATCTTGTATCCCGAGACTACTATACACCTTAAAGGCGAATGATGGATGAATGTGGTAGATGATGATGGTATTGTGGTTGTGGAGTAGTGGCAGGTATGAGAGAAGTGGTTTGCCAAGGGATTGGTGGCAACTAAACTAAGCACCCCTATTTATAGTTGGAAACAGATTGTTCACACGGCAGGTGCCCGGAGGGCATGACCCGGTGCCTTTTTCTTCTCTGTCTTCATTTTATGAGTTGTGTCAGTCCGTATGCTCACACGGCCCCGTGGCCATTTTACTTGCTGCACTATCCAAGATTGGCATATCTGGGAGTTGACCACGGCCCTTGTCCATGGGACACAGCCCCGTGTCTCTTGTCTGCTTTTGTTTGTCCTTTTCTTCATGGAATCTGGAGTTGGGCACGGCCCCATGCCTTGGTGACATGACCTCGTGCTTGTCTTCTGATTTGTTGTTTTTGGTCTTGCGTGAGGCTCAGATGGTCGGTATGAAATGTCAACTTTTCTTCTTTTCTATTTATGTTGGTTCTTCCTATTAATTTGCTCCTTCTATACATTAAGCTCTTTTAATCCTGAAAATCAAAAGTATACAAAGAAACACACTTTTTTCAACATTAGTACTAAAAAGGGTTGATTTTATACCCAATTTATATGTTGCATTTGGTGCATATCAACATGCTTACAAACATCAACATTAAGTTGGTGAGTGCATACGTTTCAATAGTAAAACTTGTAAATATTTTTTCTTATAGAAATAAAGTTTTATAAACATTTATTTGGAACAATTGTAAAACTTAGAAGTTATTCCCTCGAATTCATATAAGACATTCCTTGTAATCTTTTGTATAAAAACCTGAAAAACTTGTTAGTATAAGTTTTCGTATGAAAAGTATAACAACTTAAGACAACACATAAGACTATCGCAGACTAGCTAGGAAAAATGG
Organism: Scalesia atractyloides; assembly: GCA_947069175.1. NCBI lineage: Eukaryota > Viridiplantae > Streptophyta > Magnoliopsida > Asterales > Asteraceae > Scalesia > Scalesia atractyloides. Next base: position 35,126,622 of record CAMTDV010001634.1, read on the forward strand.
TAAGAGTGTACAAAGAGCCCATATTCAAACAAAAACTTGATTTCCGTTTAAAGGTTTTCAAATATATATTCTCTCATCTTGGAAACCAAATCGACTGGTCATGGGATTGGGTTGTCACACTCGATAGATCGATCAATATAATCGGTGGTCGAATGATTAAAGATTATACTATATAAAGAATATTTAACTTCTTTTTAATGTAAAACATCGTTTAAAAGGGGGAGTGAACATTTGTAAAGCTTGTAAAGTAAGAATGCTTCTCCCCCGAATATAGAAAACAGTAAAGTAAAAGGGTGCTATGACTCACCTAAATTCCCGTGCAAATGCTAGCAATTAAAATTAAGTCCAAGAAGGATATTCAACTTACATGTGTCCTAATGTGTATAACACACAAATTATCTAACAATATGTCTACATGGCAAGTTAATCACCCGCCATTTTGGACTTAATGAGATGTTTATCCTCATGAAAAACATTTAACTTAACGACCCATTAGTGATGAATTATTCAAGTGTTTATTATATATATATATATATATATTAACATACAATATTTATACATACATATACATATATATATGTATGTATATATAGGGGAAGGTTCTATACAAAACACTAAATATTGCGAGAACACACAGAAGAAAATGAATTACTCATTTTTTCAATCCTAAACACTTTAAAATGTAAATGAAAATGTCTCAAATGTAATATTTATTGTTACTCATACTAGAATTCAAAACAAAATATGGAAAAACTTTCAATTATTGTATAACCTATACATATGTAGGTTATGTGTAGGTTAAATTACCTACATATATGTAGACTATGTGTAGGTAAAAATATATGGTTTTTTAATGCACATATGAATGTAAGAAACATAAAATTTAAAACGTATGAACCTTAAATCCCAAATTTAGTGATCTAAAGTTGTTTTTTATGTTCTCGCAATAATTAGTGTACTGTAATGATCATATATATATCGTAACACGTAATTTCACATAATACCGGATCTCATCCCAAAACCCTATTTAACAATCCATTGTAATGTATAATCAAACAATTATATTTATTTCATAAAATAAATATTCACATTTCACAACAATATCATCTAACATATGTTTAACAACAATATCATTCGTCACATAAATCTCATAAGTATACTTTACCAACTTAGGCATATCAATATGTATATTCATGCAATCCTCATAAATCTACCGTTTTTACCACGTTTACCGAATAGTCATATATTCGAATTTCCAGAAACTTTTTTTAAATAACTTTATTCTATAACTTTAATATATATATATATATATAATATATATATATATATATATATGCTTTTGATCAAAAATATGTTTTAAGTCCATAATGTATAGCATTAATGTCCATAATTTTACCATTTTCAAGTTAACTTCCGAATTGACTTTCTAGGTTTTATGATTAAACAACTTATATACCAATAATTTGAAAATACAAGTTTTATATCAAAAATATATTTGAAGTCTAAAATGTATAAAAAATTTATATCAAAACATCAAAGACTTGGATTTCGATGATTTTTTTCACATAAAATGATAGATTTTTCAATAAACTATACTTTTAATCATAAAATGATAGATAACAAAGTCTTATTTTTAAAAATCATAACATCGATAATTAATAAAAATTCAACATGTAACATACCCATGTACGAAAATCACCAAAACTAGCACATTTCATGCAATTTCACACACTTTTCTTATAAAATTTGCTAATTTTAAGGTGTTATCATATTTATCGTTCCATATTAAACAAATTAAATTTACTATTCTAAACAAGTTTCATTAAATCATTTAGTTAGACACCAAAAATGTTCCACGAAAAGCACCAAAACAAGCATATAACACCAAGACAATCACCCTTACAAGTTGTAAACCTAATATACATTTTAATCCACATATTTTCTACATAAAAATTGCATATAATTCTATTTCAAAATAGTTGTTGGACCTACAAAAGAACAAATGATATTCAAAAGCCAAAACATGAAAAAGTGATCAAGAAAAAAACAGAAGGTTGAACAAGACCCCTCCCAAAGATAGTGAATCTTGAGCAACTAGACCAAAGCATCTGTTAAAGACATGTTATCCACTGTTTGAAGCTTTGGAACCGCTGTTGATGAAGAAATAAGGTTTGTTCATGGCCATATCTTTGTTGAAGACAAAGGTCTGCTCCTGAAGACCAAACATCTATTGTGGCCCACCAGATGTTTGGAACAAAGCCACCAAGGATTGAAGAATAAATGTTTCCTAATGTAACAATATTAGCTTATTAACAATGTTTAGCTTAGTTAGATCAGATGTTTGATTCCCACTGATGTTTGCAACATCTGTGGAATCTTTTATATTAGAAATGTTAGATGTCACTATCAGAGTGATGTCAGCCAATCATAAACAGACCTTTTGTACTTAGTATAAATAAATCTCACCTATTAGAGATCTAATTATCACATTTTCTTTTGTACGGACAAATTTGTATGTGATCAAGCTGAGGGGAAGTTTGTAGAGTTAATCATTCTGTAACACTCGTAATTAATTTCATTGAATGATAAACAAATGTTGATGATAATTCCTTGCTTGTGATTAATTTATCTTTTCTACAATACAAATTTATTTGTTATTATTTGTTTAATCACAATCCTTGTAAACTTAGATCCTAATAATTGGTATCAGAGCTTGGTCACGTTAAGCTTGATTTCAAAATCAGTTTAACATTCAAAGATCAGCTCACAAAGATTTAATATGTTCGTAGCTTAGATTTGTAAACTGTAAGAACTCAAAAAGTCTCTTATGCATACTATATTCTTCTTCAAAAGAACAAAAAAAAGGCACAAAATGATCCCCATAACACCGGTTTTAGAAATAAGCCTCCCATGCTTGTCAGATCTTAATTTAATATTTGTCAACATACGATGGTGCATATACTTGCTCAACAAAACACCAGGTGTTGGAAGTCTGTTATATATGGACCTCACATTCCAATGGTACCTAGTGCGAAAACCCCGAGTGCACAAGAGCCAAAGAAGTTGGAAAATTACTCAGAGCAAGATTTTCAAAAATTCAAGCTAGATGCTAAGGCCTTTAGCATTGTGGAATGGATCTGCCGAATGAAATCTATGACGGCCTGTTACATTGCAACCTTGCCAAAGAGTTATGTGATGCATTGAAAGAGCAGTTTGGTGGAACGGAGGACGTAATCGAGAACACTCGAGAAATCCTTAACCAACAATATGAGACTTTCACATACGGCAAGGGAGAAACCATTACACAACAGTTTGAATGGTTTTCATGTCTAATTAGTGAATTAAAGTTGGAAAACAAGGAATTTACTAAATCAACTTTAAGCAATCAAATTTTAAGGTCTATCCCAGAAATGTGGGATACTATTGCTATAGTGATGAGAACATCCCCTGAATTCAAGGACATGAGCCTAACTCAGCTTCATGAAAAGCTCTTAACATTTAAGAGAGAGCTTGTCTAGAAAAAGAAGCTCTAGGAAACTTGAAAAGCATTCGACATTTATGTGTTCGGAAACAAGACACTTCTGAGTCAGGAAGAATCATTCTCAAGAATGACAAATGATCAGAGTTTTGTCACTGTTTTGATATATCAACTCTGATCAACATTCTTCAAACTATGCATTCACAACGAATGATGATAGCCATTGTCCTGATAGTTTGTCATTTGTCCTTGATGATCTGATGCATATAGACCCAACTGACCATGAGGAAGATGGATATATTGCACCAAGTGTTACTACTAATTCTTAGAGAAAATAATTTAAAAAAAAGGACTAGTAGGACATATCAACGGTTAAATGAGAGGTTAAAGGTGGGTTAGATATATCTAAAATCAAATATTTCAAGTGTAACAGATTAGGTCAATTTGCAAGAGAGTGCAAGATTCAGCCAAAAAACTTTGCCCCGTTGATAACATATTCTAACCGAAGACCTAATCTAACACACAACAACAATTCTATAAAAATACCCAAACTACCCCTGAATCAAGTATACAAAACACTACCCCTTTTGCACAAAGCATGAACCCTATGCATGTGCATTATGTTCAAGCAACTCTTGTTCCTCAAGTTCAATATGTTTAAATGCCAGTTATAGATGTTCGAGCACCTCACCTGTTCCTGTGCCTGTAGAGCCTAATAAACAAAGTTTCTTTACTCAAGGCTATGTTGATTGGAGCAGATTACCAGAAAACTTAACTGATGAAAATTTTGCATTAATAGCAAATGATTGTGATGAGCATGCAAATTTGTGTTTCATGGCTATTGAATGTACCTCAAGAGGAGAAGATCAAGATGTTCAAATAGCTGTTGATGAAAGGCTTGTCGAGGAAACTACCGAGAGCTCAGGTCAAACATTTATATGTGACAAAGAGCATGCAGAAAGGACTGAAGAAAACTATCTCAAAAGTTTGACTGAATGTATCAATGCTGATCTAGTACAAATTGCTGCCTCTAAGGTATCACCTCAAACTCTCAAAATTGTTTAAGAGGTAAATGAAAACCTAAGAGAGAAGGCCCAAATCAGTGAAATACTTCTTGAAAGATTAAAAAGAGATGACCAAGAAATAAACAGTCTCAAGCATGAGGCAACCATAACCAAGGACCAACTACAAACAATGATAGAGAAATATTAAATTTGCAAAAAGTAGTTGGAATCCACTCAGATTACATGTTATAAATGGGTAGAATAATGTAATGGTTATGAGATACTTCTAAAGAAACAAATCAAAAGCAATGTGAAGTGTGGAGTTGGATTTAGAAAACATGATAATGAGCAATCCTCCAACACTTCCATTGACTCGGAAATGGTTAAGATCATTCCAACCAACTCAACTGGTGAAAAAATAAGGTCACTGAACCTAGTGGTAAAAAGATTACTCTTGAAAAACCACAAAGTTCCATTTTACAGAAGAAGCAGGAAAGATGACTACACGTTAAATCAATGTGCTGGTTTGGGTATTTAGTCTGAATGGAGAGATTGGTACGATAACAGAGTGTGTTACAATTGTGGATTTGGTGGACACATTGATGTTAACTGCCTGAAAAAGAGATTTGATACGAGAAGATGCTATAAATGTCAAATCAAATGTCATATTTCCAGGGATTGTCCGACTAATCTAAAAAGAAGATTGGTTAAATCTCAAGGGGAGAAAAGACCAGAGGAGAAGAAAAATGAGAAAACTGTAGAGGAGCCCAAAGAACAAAAAGTCAAGTTATCACAAGGGCAAAAAGACAGATTGAGAAAAAAGAGGGAAAATGTTAGAGAGTATTTGGAAAAGATTTTGTCATCGGATACGTCTAAGAAATCATATAAAGTTCTAATGAATCATTTTACTCACAGTCAAGTAAACGAATTCATCATATACAAATCCGAGTACAAAAGAGAGAGCAGTGGAGAAAAATTTGATAATTCAAACAGTTAAAAAATCAAAGAAAGTAAAATTTTCAAATAAAGTTTCTATCAAACTGTTTGAATATCAAAAAGAGTGTGAATGTTTGTTTACTTCAGATGTTAATGATTTTGGTAAACCTAAATCCAGAATGGATTGGGTTCCAATTCAAAAAAAAGGTGTCTCTAGGGTAGAAATGCTAGAGATCCCTATTGTAACACAAATGCAGCAAACATATGTTATTACTACCTCACAACAAATGTGAACATCTCCACCTAGCCATACTCCTCGCGTATCCTCACAAAAGGATAGTGTTGTAAGAACAGGATAACCAAATCAAAAGGGAGATTATTCACTTGGTAATCTCTTGTTAAGCCCCTCTCCCACGGCTACTTCTCTTTTCACTCCACCACCCACAAAAATACCACTAATATTCCAATCACTGCTTGATGCAATTGATAAAACTGACTTGTGTAAACCTAGTTCCTCTCAACAACAAATCACTAAGATTTTACCACAACAAGTGACTAGGGTAAGCTCTGAAATTTTTTCTAGCGCACAAGCTAAGGAGGTTACATCTCCTGTGTCTCAAGAGACACTTGTAGGTGTTTCAAGTGAGGCAAAACTACAATTATAGAGACAACAGTCTCACAAATTGGACAATGGTTACATAGCTAAGACCTCCTTGAAGGTAACAACTGCTGAGTCTACAATAGTACACTCTATAACAGTTGCAGGTCCCCAATACCAAGAAAAAAGGTTACTTGGTTCAAAACCAGGTTCAACCACCTTTGCTGGGAATTCATATGATCCTATAATCTTAGGAGATGGGTTAAAATATCAAGAATTGATGGAGTGATTGTCCAAGCTAGAGTCTTCACTTGATGAGATCAAAGAAATGATGAAGACCTTGGTGCAAAATCAAGGCCTCCACCATCAAAGGCAGATATTGCCAAAGAAATATCGTTGCATGCACAAGTGTACCTTCACCTTCAAAAGCAAGCTGAAGAAGAAAAACAAAACATGCAAATGGAGTTGAAACGAAATATGACGGATGAAAAGTACAAAGATACTCAGGCAGAGGTTAGGGCCATTAAAGACTATATTCTTGAAACCATTGGTACATCTCTCATTCTCCCCATATATCAGATGATGCCAAAAAGTCAGAGAGTCATTGCATGGGAAAGCTCCCTTCTCTCGTAAGGGAAGCCGAAAAAAGACCTGATGCTTCTGAAGCAAAAAGGCCAAACAGTGTTGGTGCATATTATATCTGTCACTATGTGAATACACTAGAAATAGCATGTGTTGAATATCGTATAGATTAGATTCAAATACATGACTTAAGTGCGGATGAGAAAGGTGTGCAATTGTCACTTCGTAAGAAGGTAACCACTTAGTACGAAGTTAAATATTTGTTGGTGCACTTTATGTCCGTCACTGTGCGAATAGGCTAGATAGAGTTGTGTTGAATATTGTATGGATTAGATACGAACACACTACCCAAGTGCGAACGTTAGAGGAGCAAAAGTGTCACTTCATACGAAGTGGTCACTTCATACGTATGAATCATCTCGTATGAGGTGGTCACCACTTCGTACGAAGCAGTATGCTCACTTCGTATGAGGTGCTCATGTCTATATATATGTGTGTTGTGTGTTCATTGTTTTGTAAGTTTTGGAGGTTCCAGAGGGGAAACGTTGAGGGAATCTCTCCAAGATTTCGCCATCTTGACAAGATGTATGCTCTTTCGGTATGAAAGAATGAAAAGCTTCCGCCGATTCTGTTTCTACTCCTTCCTCAACAACATTCTACCGAATCGGTACTATCATACGCCAAAACTTCCATCTAGAACCGCCGGATCCTTGATCCACAACTGGTATCAGAGCCACGGTACCGATTCAACGATCTAACAGTTGATTAATCACCTACGCTCATGTATTATGGACGTTAGGAGGTTTTAGACGTAAATTATTTAATGAAGGGACAATCCACGGACAAAAAGTAAAAATGAACTTATAGGATTGTTAGAAAATAATTTTCGACCAAATCTGTGCCAGAATCATTTTGAAATTTGAAGAAATAAAGATTTTGGATAGAAAAAGGTGATCCGACTCGTTTGTACGAAGTGCATCACCTCATACGAATAGAAGACCCACCTCGTACGAAGTGAGGACCCACCTCGTATGGAGTGAAGATCCATCTCGTATGAGGTGATGACCCAGCTCGTACGAAGGCATTGAAAATTTTGTTGATCGTATTGACGAGACAAGTGTCGAGAAAAAAATTGGTGATAGAAATTTTTTCAAGATTTTAACGACCGACACGGGATGATCGGGGACACCGTCTGGAGCTTCAGAGTATAGATTTGATGATACGGTCAAAAATGTTGAAGATATTGGGAGAATTATTGACACCTATGCAGAATGATTATCATTTGGTATAGTGACTAGTAATGGGCCTTAACGTTAAATCCGCATTTGTTGAAAACTGAATTTTCTAGATTTGAGGGGAAATTTCAGTGAAAATTTTAGTCCGATCAAAATTTGCAAAAATGAGGGGGAATAAAAATTTTCACGTATATGTTAGATCTGGCATTTTTGAAATTCGTGACGGTGCAACAGTATTCGGGTGGTTTTCGATTTCAGATTATCTGAAGATGCAAAGTGGCTTGGATTTTTCTGTACGAGATCAAAGTGTAGTCAAAATTCATTAGTAATGAGATCAAGTTGATGTCTACTTTTCGTAAAAGTGGGGTTGCATAACTTAGTCTGGAGGAGTTGTTAATAGGATTCTTTAGTCGTGGTCACGTTGATGCTTGAGTCCTCGTATAAGTTGGTTAGCACACACGACTGTTAGTGGTACAAGTAGTTATCAGAGAGTATTCATCGGATAGCTCTGTATAGACCAAAGTATCTAATTTAAATCTGCAAGGCAAATGAATTGTTTTCCGGACCAACCGCTAGGAAATGATGATGTTTTGTTGATTCAGTTGCGCCGGGACTGACTAGGAAGGCTATATACTTGCAATTCATGACTAAAAATTATGATATAATGGATCTTTAAGACAAAGCAGTGTACCGGTTGCTCACGAAATAGACTATACATTTGAGATTTCCATGAAAGACGAAGATTACATTATTGATCTTGAACGAAGAAGAAAAGGGTTACTGCGTATTGATAGATAATTTGTTTCCGATGATGATTTGCTAATTGAGTAGATTATTGATTTGCTGATCTATCATTCAGGAGTATGCTTAACCGTGATTACAAAAATCGGGATTTCAGATTTTCACAGATCTTCATTATTTTGAAGTTTACAGGTGTGGTAATTCAAATTTCTGTTGGGATTTTGAAGATCCGAGGATCAAGCATAGGAGTAGTACGCTAATACCGAACACGGATGTGGTTAAAATTTGAAACAGAGAAGTTGCATTGATTAGTTTCAAATTGGTGGTTATTCAAGAAAATTTGTCGATTAAGCAAATCAGAGGAGTTTGGAAACTGTGCAACCAAAGACCTGAAGATTAATTTCTAGAGAAAATTATTTCAGGGGGAATTGATGCTCTAATGTTGATAATGCAAGCTCGGATCATCAATCAAGGGGAATTTCTTTATGCGTTCTACGACATCGACAGAAACCTAATTAAATTTGAGGAATATTCTGTAACATCCGTCGAAAACGGGTTTCCAAACCCGTTTCATTTGTTAATCGAATATCAAGTTATAAAATTTTGTTGCGTATTTATGGTTAATTTTAATTTTGAACAATACATAATTAATAAACATTTTAGAATTTAAAACTATAATTATTAAAATGTAAAAATAAATTAAATAAAAAAGAAAAGAAAAGGGGCTGCCGGGTTTCGAACCCGGGTCATCCGGAAGATTTAAACATCAAACACTTAACCACTCCGCCACTTGCTGTTTTTGTGTAATCAAGGAAGCAAATAAGACCTTAAGTTCACCGTGAATCTATCTGTTTGCGCCAAAACTGAAACCGATCATCGGCTTTCAACCTTCCAGACGTTTGAGTGATCATGAGTTACTGATTATAACCGATGAAGCAATTGCAACCCACGTTTTAATCAATTCAGTCTTCAATTGAATTCGATTCATATGATTTTCGGGTTTGAAAACCGAAATCATTTACTTCCTGATTTACTCTAACAATATCATCGCCTCTCAATTCGGAAACACTCACGGAACCTCCAATTTCACTTTAGCTCTATTTTCTGTTCGTCGGAAACGCTTTCTGATATCGCCAGACTTTCGTTGGAAAACCGTGACATTCATCGAATCGGTAAATTTCTCAATTCTTTCATCTTCTATCCATTATTAGACTTTTACTAACTCAAACCCTTCAATCAGAATCGGTCCCAGACGACGTTGTCGGATATTCAGCACTCGCCGGAAAATTTCTGAAAATTCCGAAATCACGCTGTGAATCGGTATGAGCATCTAAACTCTCTGATAACTCTTGTTTAGTCATTTAATTTCACAATTAGTTAATCAAAACTGTTAATTGGTCCTCTCAGACGGAGTTCATAAAACAGAGCCGACGACTTTGCCGGAGTTCTGAGAAAAATCATTTTTCCGGTACATTCATTCCCAAAACTTTCTCTATCCATTTCATTTTAATCATTTATATGTCCGTCAATCGAGTTAAACAAGAAGAGTATAATAAATCGTTGTCTGTGTTTTTGAACGAAGAAGGTGAAGTCGAACATTAGGTATAAGTTTAATTAAAACAAGATATTAAACCGGGTTAGACACACAGTCCAGCGGTGGACTGTGTGCGCAAACAAAACAAACGTCTCGAGTTCGATCCCTGACACGACCCTATCCTCTGAAATAAAAATGTCCTTTTTTAAACCGAACCGTATTAATTCGCTGTAAGATGTTAAGTTTAATAAAAACCAGTATTTTAACCAAGTTAGATACACAGTCCAGCGGTGGACTGTGTGCAATGTTAAACAACGGGTCCCGGGTTCGAGACCTGTTATGTGCACCGGTTCGACATGATTAAAATTCTTTTTAAAATAAATTAATTCTGAATAAATTAAATAGTATATAAATATAATTAAAAACAGAAATATTTCGGGTTAGACACGTAGCTCAGTTGGTAGAGCTGCGTGCACGCGTACGGGAGGTCACAAGTTCGAACCTCACTCAGCGCAAACAAACACAAGACCGAACCGGTCAACAGTCAAAGTCAATGGTCAACGGTCAACCCAAAAAGTCAACATTTTTTATATTTTTATTTATTTATTTAATTTAAAAATCAATTAAAAATACTTAAAAATAATATTTTCAAAGTTAGAAAATGACCTTAAACTCACAAAAATATGTCTAAAAATCCTATTAAAACTGTTAATAAAACCCACTTATTTACCGTACATTTTGGTTATTATTTAGGTTAGTTATTCCTCGTCGATCAACTCTCTAAACTCGTGCGCATTCAACACCATCAAACGAACGCATCCAATGTGAGTGAATCTCTACAAATTCCCCGTTTTAATCACATTTTAGGGTGTATCATGTGTCTTATTATTTATTACATTTAAACACTTGTGCATCCATCATATCAATGATCAAATGTGTATTCAATATGTATCAACTGTTTGTGTGGTTAATGTTTAGATTAAATTTATCATTTTCAGTATATACATCATCATAGGCCGTCTGTTCCCCATTACCTATGAGCGGAACCGTTCCCCATTACCTATGAGCGTGAACGAGGCGTTGCCAACATACGATCGGCTCCGTTTGATCGAGCCTTGATCGCACATACATCATCATAGGCCGTCCGTTCCCCATTACCTATGAGCGGAACGTGACGTTGCCAACATATACATTATCATTCATGTCATTGCTCATGCAAGGTGGTTTGTTATTTGTTATTGTATGTTTATTTACGTTTGCTCACATATGATTATTGCACAATTTTTCCATGTTAAATATAACAAGAAATCAATAATAAATGTTTTCTAACAAGGTTCACTCGCCAACTTTTGTTGACCCAAAAACCCCCATTTTTACACATGATACAGGTGATCCAGTTGCAGCAAGAAACATATAGGACGGCTTAGAAGAATAAATCGGTTTAGGCTTTGGATTGTTTATTTAGTTACTTTTTCCTTGTAATTGGATGAACTTGTTTGGAATATTGAAGTTATAATTTTGAATTTAATAAATATTAAACATATTAGTAAACATCATGAGCTTTGGTGATAACCCAATTATGCCCCGACTCTTATTCCGCTGCGGGTCGGGGTGTGACAGATTGGTATCAGAGCCATGACTATAGGGATATAGGATAGGTTATTAGACCCTTAGAGCCTATACTATAGTTGATTAGAATTTTTTTAATTGTTTGTGTGTTACATGCAAAATTCATGATGTTTATATGCTTTATGTTTATTGTTACATTCAATGTTATGCAACCATGTTCATAAGTATATATTATTATACAATGCCTATCATGAATCATATCCTCATAACATATCATATCCATGAGAGCACACACCACACAATTTCCATGATTTTTACAACGATTTTTGTATTTTCAAATCACATCAAAGTGAGTTCTCATGACGGGCATGTAGTAACTGGAAGGGTACAAATACCGGTAGTCGGAACGTCCTGTCTAGGCTTGGCATTCGTATAAATCCAAAATAAAGGACCAGTTTGCCTACCTGGGGACTAACGATGAGAGTACGAAGGACCTATTAGGCCAAACATGCTATACCAAACGTCGTGTGAGCTAACCCCACTTTGAGTTGTCATTGTGTCTACACCTGGACACCCTCCGACCATACATCTCGCAAACGTATTTCATGGTTTTCATTCGGGTGATGCAAGTGTTAAACCGCCAACACCAATGTGAATCCTACTAAGCCAATAGTCATGGGGGCCCACATGACTATACAGGTGAAGGTATGGGGGACATTGGAGGCCCAAACATGAGCAAACCCAAGACATCCTATGGATGTAGTTGCATTATTGATGTTTATGTTATTTTTATTTTTTTTTACGACACATGACACCTAAAAAGACTCCTTAAACTCACAATCTTTTTATGAATGTTCCTGTAGATGTCGGCTAGGCAGCAACGTGGAGGTAGAAGGTCAGGAAGATCAAACGAACGCTTGGCCACCCAAATCGCAAAACAAATGGCCACGGTGCTTCCTGACTTCGTAATTCAAGTCCAACAAGCTCTCGCCGCAAATCCCATCAATCCTCCCCATCAAGAAGACCAGAACGTCGACAACCCTCCCTCCAAAAAGTGCTCATACGAACACTTCAAGTCTTGCGATCCCTCGAAATTTGAAGGGACCGAAGGTGTCACTGCTCTCCTCCACTGGTTTGAGGAAATGGAAAACACCTTCCTCAATTGCGATTGTCCCGAGGATCGCAAGGTACGTTACGCAACCGGGAGACTATTTGGAGTAGCTCTTACCTGGTGGAATACAGAAAAAGGTAAGAGAGGATCGAAGATGCAATGGCCTTAACATGGGAGGAGTTAAGGGAAATCATGACGAGATGCTTCTGTCCAAGAAGCGAGATCAAAAAGTTAGAGGATGAATTTCACTTGTTGAAGCAAAAGGAGGGAGATCATACTTCCTACAACAAAATGTTTCTAGAGTTGAACCAAATGATCCCCAACTTGTTCACCCCAGTATACCGCTTAATCGAACACTATATTCGAGGCCTTCCCTCGAAAATTCAAGACTCAGTTCTAAGCACTTCGCCGGCAACACTTGAAGCTGCTATGGAACTAGCTACCGAGCTTACCGAGAATCGTATTCGTAACGGCAAATTTAAGGACGAGAAAAAGAAAGCCCCCATTGAGGGCCAAACTTCAAACCATTCCACCTCCTCCTCAAAGTTTGCTAATAAGAGGAAATGAAACACCAGAAACTTTGCTGTCACACAAACAAATTTCCCTATCCCTGCTGCACCCATTACCCAAGTTGCCCCCTCACCTGCACCATATAAGAAGCCATACTCCGGCCCATACCAAAAATGCAACCGTTGCCAATACCATCACTTTCCTGATCATCCCTGCCAACATTGCACCGGCTGTGGCCGCGCAGGTCACACCATTCAAACCTGTCGCGCGCTTCAGCGAACGAACCGCAATCAACCCCCAACCCAAACCCACCATCAGATAGTGGGTCAAGCCTAACAACCTTTACTCCTACCACCTACCCAACATGTAGCCCAATCCTACTACCAACCCAACTATCCCATGGTGCAACCTATGCGGGCTTGTTACAACTGTGGAGACCCGAACCATTTCAGGAACACCTGTCCACGCTTGGTGAACATCATTCATGTCCAAGCTCAAGCTAATCCAGTAAACCAGGCTAACCAAGCTCCTCCACCTGCAAGAGGAAGAGCTTTCAACATCAACGCTAATCAGGCTAGGGCTGACAACAATGTGGTTAACGGTACGTTTCTCATCAATGGTAGTTATGCATCCATGTTATTTGATACTGGCGCGGATAAGAGTTTCGTGTCCTTAGAATTTGAACCCATCCTCAACCAAACTCGTGATAAACTCATGGAATCCATAACGGTAGAAGTTGCTGACGAAAAACCGGTCTCATTAAACTCTATTATACGCAATTGTACTCTCACCCTAAACGATCACGAATTTCCAGTTGACCTCATACCTATGAAGTTGGGAAGTTTCGACATTATAATTGGTATGGACTGGCTCAGCCAACATCATGCTGAAGTTGTATGCCGCGAAAAGTTCATTCGCATTCCTCTTGCAAACGGTCAGACTCTACGAATCTTTGGAGAAACCCCTTCGAAGGGACTCAAATTAATGTCCTGTCTTCAAGCCCGAAAATATCTCCGCAAGAATTATGTCGCATTCCTAACTCATGTCGTCAAAAAGGGAATCAAGGAAAAGAAACTCGAAGACATCCCAGTAGTAAAAGATTTTCCACAAGTTTTTCCTGACGACATTTCAGGACTTCCTCCCGTGAGAGAAGTCGAATTCCGCATTGATCTTATACCTGGAGCTACACCAGTTGCAAAATCTCCTTATAGGTTAGCCCCATCCGAAATGCAAGAGCTAGCCAGTCAAGTGCAAGAGCTGACTGACAAAGGATTTATACGTCCTAGCTCATCGCCTTGGGGTGCACCTGTCCTTTTTATGAAGAAGAAAGATGGAACGTTTCGCATGTGTATCGACTACAGAGAACTCAACAAGTTAACGGTCAAGAACCGCTACCCATTGCCTCGCATCGATGATCTTCTAGACCAACTTCAAGGCGCCACCTGTTTTTCAAAAATCGACCTTCGATCTGGTTATCATCAACTCAGAGTACATGAAGAAGACGTCCCAAAGACCGCCTTCCGAACTCGTTATGGTCATTATGAATTCATGGTCATGCCATTTGGTCTAACTAACGCTCCAGCTGTCTTCATGGATCTAATAAACAGAGTCTGCAAACCCTATCTCGATCGCTTTGTTATAGTCTTCATCGACGACATCCTCATTTACTCAAAGTCTAAGTCTGATCATGAACGACACCTTCGACTCATCCTTACACTCTTAAGGAATGAAAAGCTCTACGCCAAATTCTCCAAATGCGAATTCTGGTTAAAAGAGGTACAATTCCTTGGACATGTCGTCAATGACAAGGGAATACATGTCGACCCCTCAAAGATCAAAGCAGTACAAGAATGGAAAGCGCCACGTACACCTACCGAAGTAAGATCATTTCTTGGTTTGGCTGGTTATTATCGCCGTTTCATTGCAAATTTCTCCCGTATCGCTGTACCACTCACGACTTTAACACATAAAGGAAAACCCTTCATATGGGGACCCAAACAAGAAGAAGCCTTCCAAACCCTTAAACAAAAACTCGGTGACGCACCTATTCTCACACTTCCTGAAGGTTGTGATGACTTCGTGGTTTATTGCGACGCGTCAGGGCAAGGACTAGGCTGCGTACTGATGCAAAGAGGAAAAGTGATAGCTTATGCTTCTAAACAACTCATAATTCATTAGAAGAACTACACCACCCACGACCTGGAACTTGGAGCCGTTGTGTTCGCTCTTAAGATATGGAGACATTACCTCTACGGTACTAAGTGTGAAATATACACTGACCACAAGAGTCTTCAACATATCTTCAACCAAAAGGTGTTGAACATGAGGCAACGAAGATGGGTCGAACTTCTTAATGACTACGATTGTGAAATTCGGTATCATCCTGGCAAGGCAAACGTGGTGGCCGATGCGCTCAGTCGAAAGGGTTATGCGAACTCCATTCGTCTTCTATGTTCGCAAATCATAACCGACATCAAAGATCAAATCCGAGAAGCCCAACATGTATCAGTAACGGAAAACGATGTACGCAGGGAGCTGTCTTGTGGAGCTGAACTTAAAATGAAACTAAATCCGACGGTATTCTGTACTATCTAGATCGCATATGGATTCTCGATCACAATAACCTTCGTGATTTCCTTATGAATGAGGCGCACAAAACACGATACTCTATACACCCAGAGCCGACAAGATGTATCAAGACCTTCGATACACCTCCTGGTGGCCTGGAATGAAAAAGGATACTGCTGTTTTTGTTTCCAAGTGCCTTACATGTTCCAAAGTAAAAGCTGAACATCAAAGACCCTCAGGACTTCTAGTCTAACCCGAAATACCTGTATGGAAGTGGAAAAACATAACTATGGATTTCATTACCGGGTTACCTCGCACCTCCAGTGGGTATGACACTATATGGGTAATCATTGATCGTCTTACAAAATCAGCTCACTTCATTCCGATTCGCGAGGACTTCAAGAACGAGAAGTTAGCTTGTATCTACATCAGCGAGATCGTAAGCCGTCATGGTGTACCGTTAAGCATTATTTCAGATCGTGATGGTCGTTTCACTTCACGAACATGGCAAGCCGTACAAGCCGCTTTAGGTACACGATTAGACCTCAGTACCGCTTATCATCCTCAAACTGATGGACAATCTGAACGCACCATTCAAACTCTTGAAGATATGCTTCGAGCATGTGTCATAGACTTCAAGGGAAATTGGGACGCTCATCTACCATTAGTTGAATTTTCGTACAACAACAGCTATCATTCAAGTATCGGCATGGCACCTTTCGAAGCTTTATATGGTCGTAAGTGCCGATCTCCAGTATGTTGGCACGAAATTGGAGAACTCAAATCACCGGTCCAGAATTGATTCAGGAGACAACAGACAAGATCCATCAGATTCGAAACAATTTCTAGCGGCACAAAGTCGTCAAAAGAGTTATGCAGACAAACGACGAAAGCCCTTGGAGTTTAACATTGGCGATCATGTACTTTTAAAAGTATCACCGTGGAAGGGAGTAGTTCGTTTTGGTCAGAAGGGCAAGTTAGCACCACGCTATGTAGGACCTTTCAAGATACTCGAAAGAGTAGGACCTGTATCATACAAGCTTGACCTACCAGAAGAACTCAACAGAATTCACCCCACATTCCACGTATCAAACTTGAAGAAGTGCCTCGCCGATGAAAACCTCCATATTCCCCTAGAAGATATTCAGATCGATGAATCTATGCACTTCATTGAAAGACCAGTAGAGATCATGGACTTCGGAGAAAAACGTTTAAGACGGAGTCGTATTCCAATTTTAGGGTACGCTAGGCGTCGAAACGAGGACCTGAGTTTACTTGGGAACGTGAAGACTTAATGCGCGAAAAATACCCGCATCTTTTTCCTGTTACCACTACTACTTAAATTTCGGGACGAAATTTCTAAAAGTAGGGGATACTGTAACATCCGTCGAAAAACGGGTTTCCAAACCCGTTTCATTTGTTAATCGAATATCAAGTTATAAAATTTTGTTGCGTATTTATGGTTAATTTTAATTTTGAACAATACATAATTAATAAACATTTTAGAATTTAAAAACTATAATTATTAAAAAGTAAAAATAAATTAAATAAAAAAGAAAAGGGGCTGCCGGGTTTCGAACCCGGGTCAGCCGGAAGATTTAAACATCAAACACTTAACCACTCCGCCACTTGCTGTTTTTGTGTAATCAAGGAAGCAAATAAAACCTTAAGTTCACCGTGAATCTATCTGTTTGCGCCAAAACTGAAACCGATCATCGGCTTTCAACCTTCCAGACGTTTGAGTTATCATGAGTTACTGATTATAACCGATGAAGCAATTGCAACCCACGTTTTAATCAATTCAGTCTTCAATTGAATTCGATTCATATGATTTTCGGGTTTGAAAATCGAAATCATTTACTTCCTGATTTACTCTAACAATATCATCGCCTCTCAATTCGGAAACACTCACGAAACCTCCAATTTCACTTTCGCTCTATTTTCTGTTCGTCGGAAACGCTTTCTGATATCGCCGGACTTTCGCCGGAAAACCGTGACATTCATCGAATCGGTAAATTTCTCAATTCTTTCATCTTCTATCCATTGTTAGACTTTTACTAACTCAAACCCTTCAATCAGAATCGGTCCCAGACGACGTTGTCGGATATTCAGCACTCGCGGAAAATTTCTGAAAATTCCGAAATCACGTTGTGAATCGGTATGAGCATCTAAACTCTCTGATAACTCTTGTTTAGTCATTTAATTTCACAATTAGTTAAATCAAAACTGTTAATTGGTCCGCTCAGACGGAGTTCATAAAACAGAGCCGACGACTTTGCCGGAGTTCTGAGAAAAATCATTTTTCCGGTACATTCATTCCCAAAACTTTCTCTATCCATTTCATTTTAATCATTTATATGTCCGTCAATCGAATTAAACAAGAAGAGTAGAATAAATCTTTGTCTGTGTTTTTGAACGAAGAAGGTGAAGTCGAACATTAGGTATAAGTTTAATTAAAACAAGATATTAAACCGGGTTAGACACACAGTCCAGCGGTGGACTGTGTGCGCAAACAAAACAAATCGAGTTCGATCCCTGACACGACCCTATCCTCTGAAATAAAAATGTCCTTTTTTAAACCGAACCATATTAATTCGCTGTAAGATGTTAAGTTTAATAAAAACCAGTATTTTAACCAAGTTAGACACACAGTCCAGCGGTGGACTGTGTGCAATGTTAAACAACGGGTCCCGGGTTCGAGACCTGTTATGTGCAACCAGTTCGACATGATTAAATTCTTTTTAAAATAAATGAATTCTGAATAAATTAAATAGTATATAAAATATAATTAGAAACAGAAATATTTCGGGTTAGACACGTAGCTCAGTTGGTAGAGCTGCGTGCACGCGTACGGGAGGTCACAAGTTCGAACCTCACTCAGAGCAAACAAACACAAGACCGAACCGGTCAACAGTCAAAGTCAATGGTCAACGGTCAACGGTCAACCCAAAAAGTCAACATTTTTTTATATTTTTATTTATTTATTTAATTTAAAATCAATTAAAAATACTTAAAAATAATATTTTCAAAGTTAGAAAATGACCTTAAACTCACAAAAATAAATCTAAAAATCCTATTAAAATTGTTAATAAAATCCACTTATTTACTATTCCATTTCGTTATTATTTTAGGATAGTCTTTCCTCGTCGATCGAATCCCAAAACTCGTGCGCATTCAACATCGTCAAACGAATGCACCCAATGTGAGTGAATCTCTACAAATTCCCCGTTTTAATCACATTTTGGGGTGTATCATGTGTCTTATTATTTATTACATTTAAACACTTGTGTATCCATGATATCAATGATCAAATCTGTATTCAATATGTATCAACTGTTTGTTGGTTAATGTTTATATTAAATTTATCATTTTCAGTACATACATCATCATAGGCCGTCTGTTCCCCATTACCTATGAGCGGAACCGTTCCCCATTACCTATGAGCGTGAACGAGGAGTTGCCAACAAACGATCGGCTCCGTTTAATTGAGCCTTGATCGCACATACATCATCATAGGCCGTCCGTTCCCCATTACCTATGAGCGGAACGTGACGTTGCCAACATATACATTATCATTCATGTCATTTGCTCATGCAAGGTGGTTCGTTATTTGTTATTGTATGTTTATTTACGTTTGCTCACATATGATTATTGCACAATTTTTCCATGTTAAATATAACAAGAAATCAATAATAAATGTTTTCTAACAAGGTTCACTCGCCAACTTTTGTTGACCCAAAAACCCCCATTTTTACACATGATACAGGTGATCCAGTTGCAGCAAGAAACATATAGGACGGCTTAGAAGAATAAATCGGTTTAGGCTTTGGATTGTTTATTTAGTTACTTTTTCCTTGTAATTGGATGAACTTGTTTGGAATATTGAAGTTGTAATTTTGAATTTAATAAATATTAAACATATTAGTAAACATCATGAGCTTTGGTGATAACCCAATTATGCCCCGACTCTTATTCCGCTGCGGGTCGGGGTGTGACATATTTAAAAACGGCTCTCATATTTCAACATTGAGATTAAGCATCGACAGTGACATCCAAGGGTGAAATTGTTGGCGCACTTTATGTCCGTCACTATGCGAATAGGCAAGATGGAGTGTGTGTTGAATATTGTATGGATTAGATACGAACACACTACCCAAGTGCGAACGTTATAGGAGCAAAAGTGTCACTTCATATGAAGTGGTCACTTCATACGAGGTGTATCACCTCGAACGAGGTGGTCACCACTTCGTACGAAGAAGTATGCTCACTTCGTATGAGGTGCTCATGTCTATATATATGTGTGTGTTGTGTGTTCATTGATTTGTAAGTTTTGGAGGTTCCCAGAGGGGAAACGTTGGCGGAATCTATCCAGGATTCGCCAGCTTGACAAGATGTATGCTCTTTCAGTATGAAAGAATGAAAAGCTTCCGCTGATTCTGTTTCTATTCCTTCCTCAACAACATTTTACCGAACAGTACTATCATACGCCAAAACTTCCATCTAGAACCGTCGGATCCCGGATCCACAACTGGTATCAGAGCCACGGTACAGATTCAATCGATCTAATAGTTGATTGAGTCACCTACGCTCATGTATTATGGACGTTTGAGGAGGTTTTTGATGTAAATTATCTAATAAAAGGGACAATCCACGGACAAAAAGTAAAATTGAACTTATAGGGTTGTTAAAAAATAATTTTCAACCAAATCTGTGCCATAATCATTTTGAAATTTGAAGAAATAAAGATTTTGGATCGAAAAAGGTGATCAAACTCGTTTGTACGAAGTGCATCACCTCATATGAAGAGAAAACCCACCTCATATGAAGTGAGGACCCACCTCGTATGAAGTGAAGATCTATCTCGTATGAAGTGATGACCCACCTCGTACGAAGGCATTGAAAATTTTTGTTGATCGTATTGAGGAGACAAGTGTCCAAAAAAAATTGGTAATAGAAATTTTTCCGAGATTTTAATGACCGATACGGGATGATCGGGGACACCGTCTGGAGCTTCAGAGTATAGATTTGATGATACGGTCACAAAATGTTGAAGATATTTGGAGAATCATTGACCCCTATGCAGAATGATTATCATTGGAATAGTAACTAATAATGAGCCTTAACGTTAAATCCGCATTTGTTGAAAACTGAATTTTCTAGATTTGAGGGGAAATTTCAGTGAAAAATTTAGTACGACCAAAATTTGCAAAAATGAGGGGGAATAAAATTTTCACGTATATGTTAAGATCCGGCATTTTTGAAATTCGTAACGGTGCAACAGTATTCGAGTGGTTTCCGACTACAGATTATCTGAAGATGCAAAGAGACATGGATTTTTCTGTACGAGATCAAAGTGTAGTCAGAATTCATTAGTGATGAGATCAAGTTGATGTCTACTTTTCGTAAAAGTTGGGTTGTATAACTAAGTCGTGGAGGAGTTGTTTATAAGATTCTTTAGTCGTGGTCACGTTGATGCTTGAGTCCTCGTATAAGTTGGTTAGCACACACAACTTCTAGTGGTACAAGTAGTTATTAGAGAGTGTTCATGGGATAGCTCTATGATAGACTAAACTATCCAATTTAAATCTGCAAGGCAAATGAATTGTTTTCCGGACTAACCGCTAGGAAATGATGATGTTTTGTTGATTCTGTCGTGCCGGGACTGACGAGGAAGGCTATATACTTGCAATTCATGACTAAAATGATGATATAATGGATCTTTTAGACAAACAGTGTACCGGTTGCTCACGAAATAGACTATACATTTGAGATTGCCATGAAAGACGAAGATTACATTATTGATCTTGAACAAAGAAGAAAAAGGTTACTGTGTATTGATAGATAATTTGTTTCCGATGATGATTTGCTAATTGAGTAGATTATTAATTTGTTGATCTATCATTCACAAGTATGCTTAACCATGATTACGAAAATCAGGATTTCAGATTTTCACAGATATTCATTAATTTGAAGTTTACAGGTGTGGTAATTCATATTTCTGTTGGGATTTTGAAGATCAAAGGATCATGCGAGGAGGAGTGCGCTAAAACCGAAAACGGATGTGGTAAAAATTGAAACAGAGAAGCTGCATTGATTAGTTTCAAATTCGTGGTTATTCAAGAAAATTTGTCGATTAAGCAAATCAAAGGAGGATGGAAACTGTGCAACCAAAGACCTGAAGATTAATTTCTGGAGAAAATTATTTCAGGGGAATTGATGCTCTAATGTTGATAATGCAAGCTCAGATCATCAATCAAGGGGTAATTTGTTGATGCATATACCTGATTGAAGTTGCAGAATATTCAAACACGCCTCTTATATTTCAAGATTGAGATCAAACTTTGACAGTGACGTCCAAGGGGGAAATTGTTGGTGCACTTTATGTCCGTCATTGTGCGAATAGGCTAGATAGAGTGTGTGTTGAATATTGTATGGATTAGATATTAACACACCACCCACATGCGAACGTTAAAGGAGCAAAAGTGTCACTTCTTACGAAGTGGTCACTTCATACGAGATGTATCACCTCGTACGAGGTGGTCACCACGTCGTACGAAGCAGTATGCTCACTTCGTACGAGGTGCTCTTGTCTATATATATGTGTGTTGTGTGTTCATTGTTTCATAAGTTTTGGAGGTTCCCAGAGGGAAACACTGGCGGAATCTCTCCAGGATTTCGCTAGCTTGACAGGATATATGCTCTTTCGTTATGAATGAATGAAAAGCTTTCGCTGATTCTGTTTCTACTCCTTTCTTAATAACTTTCTACCGAATCGGTACTATCATACGCCCAAACTTCCGTCTAAAACCACCGGATCGCAGACCCACAATATTCTCAATTCGCACGAGGGTAATTGTCTATATATAGTATCATGTGTTCATAGTTTCCTATGTTTTGGAGTTCCCGGAGGGGAAATGCTGGAGTTTTTCCAATATCTCTAGATTGATAAGATGTATACTCTTTCGGTATGAATAAAAAGCTTCTGCTTATTCTGCTTGTACTCCTTTCTTATTAACATTCTACCGAATTAATGATATTCTACCCAAAATACCGTCTGATCCCACAATTTCCTAGACTATCAAGTGGTATCAGAGCTACAGTACCGATGCAATTGATGTAACAGTTGACTGAATCACCTACACACATGAATTATGTACATATAGGGGTTTTAGACGTAAATCATCAAATAAACGGACAATCCACTGACAAAAATTAAAATTGAAACGATAGGATTGTTTAAAAATGAATTTCAACCATATCTGTGAAAGAATCATCTTAAATTTGAAAAGATAAAGATTTTGGATCGAAAAATGTGATCCGATTCGTTCGTACGAAGATAGTCACTTCGTAGGAAGGTACTCACTTTGTACGAAGTAACACCTTCGCATGAAGATAGATTACCTTTGCATGAAGGTAAGTTACCCTCGTACGAAGGTAACCAAAAATGCCTAAAAAAGGCATCGAAATTTTTGTTGATCGTATTGATGTGACGAGAGTCCAAAAAAAATTTGGTGATAGAAATTGTTCAAAATTTTAATGAAAATACGGGCTGTGCGGGGATACCGTCAGGAGCTTCAGAGAATAGATTTGATGATGCGATCACAGATTGGTGAAGATAGTGGGGTAGTCATTCACACAACGTTTATCATTTGGTATAGTGACTATTAATGGGTCAACAAGTTAAATCCGCATTTGCTGAAAACTGACTTGTGGACCAAAACGAAACATTTTCCGGATAGTACAGTTTTCAGAGGTTAGAGAGGACTGAATTCGCTATGTTTGAGGGGGAATTCAGTAATGGAGATTAGAGACGTCAGAATTTGCAAAAATTAGGGGGTATATATTGAAATTTCGGCGTTTTTGAAATTCGTGACTTGCAACATTATTCGGGTGGTTCTAACTTCAGATTGTCCAGGGATGCATTAGACCAGAGTTTCGTTAGTTCGTGATCATAGGAAGTTCAGATTTTTCAAGATCGTTGCCAGATTAATGTCTTAGGGTTTGAGTTACGTGTCTTTGATAAGCCGGATAACAGTATTAGCGTCAGGAGATGCTACAGTATTGTGGATACTTAAAAGATATCACAACTTTGTGATAGTCTAAAGTGTCAGACGGTTAATCTTCGAGCAGATGAGTTGTTGTTCGGACTAACCACCGGGGAATGATGATTTTGTTGATTAATTTGTTGCCCATGTCTAACGGAGAAGACTATATATCTGTTATCATGATTGAAGAGGAAGAATGTGATTCTGGTCATGGAAGAATGTTTCTCAGATCTAATGTGTTACTGGATGATTTGTTATCTGATGAAGATTTGCTAATTGAAGAAGATTACCATTTTGCTGATCTATCTTTCAGGAGTATGTTTAAATGTGATTACATAAAACGGGATTTCAGATTTTCATGGGTATTTACTGACTTGAAGTTTACCGTTGTGGTGATTCGAAGTTTTGTCAATTTCCTGTTGGGTTTTTGAACAATAAGAGATTCAACTCAAGTGCTAAAGTGTTAAATCAAAAACCCAACTTAGATGTGATTATTCGAGAAAATTTGTAGATTAAGCAAATCGAAGGAGGTCGGGAACCATGCAAACAAAGACCTGAAGATTCATTTCAGGCGGAATTTGTGCACAATGAAGATAATGCAAACACGGCTATCATATTTCAAATAAAATTTAAGCTATCATATTTCAAGATTAAGTGGGAATCAATTGGAGATTTCAAGATGCCTGATTGAAGTTGGAGAATATTCAAACACGGCTATCATATTTCAAGATTAAGGTTCGACAGTGACATCCAAGGGGGAAATTGTTGGCACATATTATGTCTGTCACTGTGCGAATAGTCAAGATAGAGCGTGTGTTGAATATTGTATAGATAAGATACGATCATATGACTTAAGTGCGAATGATAAAGGTGTGTAAGTGTCACTTCGTACGAAGTAGACCACTCTGTACGAAGATAGTCACTTCATACGAAGGCAACCACTTCTTACGAAGTTAAATACTCTCAGCTCGCCGAGGGTAATTGTCTATATACAATGTCATGTGTTCATAGTTTTCTAAGTTTTGGAGTTCCCAGAGAGGGAAATGCCAGAGAATTTTCCAATTTCTACAGCTTGACAAGATGTATACTCTTTCGGTCTGAATGGAAAGCATCCGCTTATTCTGCTTCTACTCCTTTCTTAATAACATTCTACCAAATTAGTGATATTCTACCCAAACATCCGTCTAATCCCGCCGTTTCCTGGAATATCAAACAACAAGCCATCAAAAAAGAAAAGAGGAAAGATACAAGGGAAGCAAACATGCAGATAACAATACAAGAGATTATTGAAAGGAAGATAAATCAAGATAATCAAGGATCTTCAACAGAGGTTCCCTAGAGCAGTGCATCAACAAAACCACCACCAACTACCTAAACATCTGTTCTCACTTCCCAAACATATGTTGCTACTACAAAAGTGACAACATATGTTACAACCACAATACCACCAACACAAAAGTCTCCAAAAGGACTTCTCATCCACAAATGAAAACCATCCACAAAGCTTCCCCAACCACCATCAAAAACACAAAAACTTCAAACCAGATCCAGGAGAGCCAAATTCATTGTCCAAGATGATGATGATTGTAGGTCCGTTGTACGGATCGTTCAGGTCCTAATTTGGCAAAGCTAAGGTAAACGTGCGGAATCCGTTTGCATAGGCGTCATTTTAGACAAGTTCTTTACTGTTTAACACCGTTTCATTAATGTTCAAGACGTTACAGATCATGGAAACACTTGGACAGAGCTTCGCCGTCCAAATTACAAAATCTCTGGATCTTACAAATGAGAGGTCAACTATCCTATTTATACTTGAACAAGTTCGCTTGAAAGGTTTCATGGTCAAGTTCGGGCGAGCTTGTCCTTCACAGGATAAGTCTGGGCGAACTTGTCCATGTACATTGCAAGTTCGGGCGAACTTGTCTCATAACATACAAAAACTTAATGTTTCGCTCCTAAACACATACTCAACGTAATACGATGACGTAGGCAACATACATATGTATCAACAGACTACCCCTTGGATGTTGCCGTAGTCATCATTCTTCAATTGAATTCCTGAGTCTTTAATATTTTCTTGATCTTTATTCCTTGAATAACTTTATCATCTATGATCTTCATGACTTCTACAATCCTTTTCTCTTTTCTTGAGTATGTCTTGATAAAACTTTAATCACCATGCTCCCCCTTGCTTTGAGTTTTCTGGTATCTTCAATCAACGTGTTTTATCCAGCTCCCCTTTAAAATCTATTTTCTATTTCAAAGTTCCTCAAACTTACAAAATACATTTCAGATTCTTACTTTGAAATTTCTAAACATGATATTTCAAATTTTAATCTTTTTATCAGTTTTTAAACTCTCAGTTATTCAAGTCCAAATTAATGACCTTGAATATTTGATTTATATATCAAGTTCAACTTAATGATCTTGATTAAACATTTTGACTCTAAACTGATGCATTCACTCAAATGTAAGTTTCAAATTAATGAATTTTTAAACTTTTAAGATCAATTTTCAAATGTTTTTAGATTTTGTTCAGCAACTCTAGACTTTGAAAATCAGTTTTCATCATCTGTGGTCGAAACTAAAAGATAATATAATCTTTTGTTTTTATGAAAAGAATATCAAACTCTCAGTATGTACAAACATATTTACAGACATATTTTTGTTGAGTTTGTGTTAAAGGATCATATCAGTTTTTGAGACAAATCACAAGTACCATTGACCTCTTCATGACACTAAGTTTTAAACTTGTTTACCAAGATTGTCGATATATTTGTCCACTTAAACGTCAACACATTTCTTAGTTGATCCAAGATATATTATGTAGAATTAAGAAACTTGACTTAACTATGGTTCCCATCTCAAAATATACTCCCGCATCAAGGTTCCCTAGATTTCATCTTACAGGTGAGTATAGCGTAACTGATATCTGTATCTGGGTTGTGCGAAGCCTTGAGAGCTCAGGTTAATACCATCGTATCGACATAGAGATGAAGGCTCGACTTTAAAGGTGTTGTTCCACTTAAGGAATCTTTTGACTGCAATTGATTAGATCTTTCGATTTTTTCAATTTTTCTGCAGTTTAGGGGATTTAGCAAAAGCATTATAGAAGTTCTAAGCCATTTCTTACGCAAAATCCAAAGAACTAGTATAATACCCCAGATATCAATCATCTATAAAGACCTCGTATCTCAGAATCAGGCAATCTCTCAAACAAAATTTCGGAGTACTAAGTCCATATATTCGAGAGATGTGTATCCACAAGTTTAAGCAGTTGTAAAATTTAGTTTATATCCCGGAAAAAATTTACTGAACGTGTAAAGCCTATCAACCCATCCACAGTAAGACTTGTTTAAACTTTTTAAACTTTACAAATTCTTAGCATACTGTGATAGTCCACTGATGTACTATCATTTCCTTTATACACACAAAACTCTTTTTGCCTTTTTCATGTTTTTGTACTTTTTGTTTTTAATATGTTTTTGGATCTTCTGAAAAAATTTTCTCCCCCTAAAATTCAAAAACATACTTTTGGAATTTTTTATTTATAGAAAAACATTGACCAACTGATAAGAATCACTTCAGTTCTCCATCCATTACTGCTTTACAATTTTCCTTTTAAGCACTCTCCCCCTCATGATGACAAAAACCTTGACACTTTTTTGTTTATAAAACATTTATATCCATGAATTTTGTCTTTTCAACAGTGAGGGTTTTGTGAAATTTTTCAAATTTTCTTAAAAAATTTGTAAAATTTTCAAGTAAACGTTATTGAAATGTATTTTCGAAAAAATTTTCTCCAAAAATTTTCAAAAATTGTAAAGTAACGTTATAGAGAATGTAATAAGGCCTTTATATAGAACTTGATAACCCGGCCCATCTTCATTGTGTGCCACGGAACTCCATTCTCAGTAATTTAGTTTCATCTCAGAAGTTCCTACACAAAAATTCAAACAATTAGTTTAATAGTGACACCCAAGCATTTTTAGCCTTATGCGTTATTTCTTCAACCTTAATTTTGACTTTCGTTTCACAATCAGGTTTATTTTGGACTTTCTCAAGTTTCGGAAAGTCCTCTAAACTTTCAAGTTTCACTGATTGTATAACTTATTTTTCTTTCACCAACCATGTTTGATTTTTCGTTAACGCTTTCTTGAAATACAAAGTATAAACTTTTTGTTCATTACTATTCGAGGATTCACCAGTTTCAAAATTTGAAACTTAGTAATCATTGATTTCACCTTGTTTGTAGTTTCTGTACATTGTTTCAAAACCTGAGATGGTACTCCAGAATTTTTCTTACCAATATGAACAGGTTTAGGTTTAATTTGTAAACATTTTCTAGCATGTCCCTTTATCCCACATTTGTGACATACCCTGTTATCATACTGATTCTTTTTATCAAACCATACACTCAAATCGTAACATTGATTTGATGTGTGGTAACCATCTTTCCTATTTCTTCTATAAGCATGATTTGATATTGAAGCACTACGGTCCGACCTGCACCACTTATTTTCAAATTTTTGTGAATTTTTATAATGATTGAATGATCGTACCGATGATCTTTTATTTTTCGTTTAGAAATTTTTAGAATTTTTAGAACTTTGTTTTTACTTTTGTTTTCGTTCTCCATTCTGCTTAGAAGGTTTTTGCGTTAAGCATTCACCTTTTTCAGTAGATTATAGAACAGTTTCTTGAAATTTTTCTTTTAGTTTTAAAAATATTTCATGTTTCTTCTTTTTAACACGTTCATCATCGGTATCATCATCACAATCCTCAATCATGACATTGTCACAATTTGCGACATTGTCACTTATTGGAACTTCTTTTTTTATTTTCATTGATCGGTTTTGAACATATCTAGAATCAATGACGAGGTCACAAAATCTTTCAACTTCTTTTCTAAATCAACAGCTTTATTTTTAGCATTCTCAACTTCAGTTTCAAGTTGAGTTATTTTCTCAAGATGCGAGTTTATTATTTTTTGATTTTCAATATAATTTTTTCAGAAACAAATTTTTCATTTTCTGAATTTTTTATTTGATTTTTCAAATCATTTTCTAATTTTATAGAATTTTTGTTTTCTAATGTCAAACTTTCCACATCTCTCAAAAGTTTGACATTATCAGATCTGATTTTTTCACAACTTGAATACACAGATTCAGAACTTGAAGTTTCATATGTTGATGCACTTGATTCTTCATTCTTTGGTGTTGAATCTGTCTTGAATGTACCTGCAGAAAATATTTTAGTAAAATCAACAACATGATTCATATTTTCATCTATATAACAACCCCTTTTAATATCATATTCATAACAGATTTTGCTTTAAGACATATACTGATTCTTCTGCTTATTTCAAAAACCACATCCAAGCTTATTTTATCTAGCTTCTCTTCTATCTTTTCAATCAAAGCGTTCTTCTTCTTTGTAATTTCTAAATTGTGGTTTTTAAGCTCAATGAAAAACTTAATTAGATAAAACTTTGAAAATCTAGAATCCTTTTTCAATTCAATCAAATATTCATCCCACTCTGACGGTAACGCTTCTGCAAATATTGATATCTCTTCAGCACTTGACATTCTTATATTGTATTCTTTTAATTTGTCAAGTAATGCATCATACCGATTTATTAACTGATTCAACGATTCATCTTTTCTACACAAAATATCAAATCTCTTAATCCAAATATTTTTTTCTCCCATTTTCATTCCTCAAATACAAAAAACCATCAAACCAATCATTTACTCTTTCAAGCTCAATACCTTCCATTTCTGACAAAAAATTGGTTTTCAAGAGCTTTATGCAAAATTTGACTTTTTAATCAACAATATTAACGTATCGGTTCGCTAAAAACGTTTAAGTTTTTTCCGAAAACTGTTTTTACCTGATTATAGCTTTAAAATCGTCTCATCGATACGAATCTAACGATATATAATGTCCGAGACGTTTTTCGGGATTTTCATGCCTTCGACAAGTTTGGGCAAACTTGTGATAGCTTATGAGACAAGTTCGGGCGAACTTGTGCAGAAAACACTATCAGATTCAAGTTTTGATTGTGAGAAAATTTCAGAAAATTTCACTTTAAATCAAGTTCGGGCGAACTTATGTAAAATTTCAACAAGATTTGACAAGTTCGGGCGAACTTGATCAAAATTCACTGAAAATTTCAACAAGTTCGGCCGAAGTTGGTTAAAATCAACAAAAATTGATGATTTTAAGCCAAGTTCGGGCGAACTTGAGGTATAAGTTCGAGCGAACTTGTGTTCTCAAATATGGTTTTTTTGACATTTTCGACATGAATTCGATTGAATTTGATTTTGAAACTTTCAGGGGTTTGTAATTATGTGATTATCTATGACATGTTCAAATTTTAGCCATTTTTCCCGTGTAATGTCCATGAAAAGTTTTAAAAAGAAAGAAATGAGTAGAAGATGAGATGTTCTGTGTCCAAAGTCTTCAAATTAGGCCAATCCTGCTCTGATACCACTTGTAGGTCCATTGTACGGATATTTCAGGTCCTAATTTGGCAAACCTAAGGTAAACGTGCGGAATCCGTTTGCATAGGCGACATTGTAGACAAGTTCTTTACTTTTTAACACCGTTTCATTAATGTTCAAGACGTTACAGATTCTGGAACACTTGGACAGAGATTCGCCGTCCAAGTTACAAAATCTCTGAATCTTACAATGAGAGCTCAACTATCCTATTTATACTTGAACAAGTTCGCTTGAAAGGTTTCATGGTCAAGTTCGGGCGAACTTGTCCATGTACATTACAAGTTCGGGCGAACTTGTCTCATAACATACATAAACTTAACATTTCGCTCCTAAACACAGACTCAACGTAATACGATGACGTAGGCAACAAACATATGTATCAGATGAAACCCCTGATGCATCACCTGTAACATCTGTCGAAAAACGGGTTTTCAAAACCCGCTTCGTTTATTAATCGAATAGTCAGTTACATTTTTCGTTGCTTATTTAATGCTCTTTTTAATTTTAAACAATACATAATTAATAAATATATTAGAATTTATAAACTATAATTAATAAACAATAAAAACGGTCGAAGAAAAAAATAAATGTCGCTTCCGGGTTTCGAACCCGGGTCAGCCGACTCATTTAACACACAAACCATTCACCACTCCGCCACTTGATTCTTTTGTGTAATCAAGGAATCAAATAAAACTTAAGTTTCACCGTGAATTCATCTGGTTGCGTCAAAAGTTGAAACTGCTCATCGGCTTTCAAACATCCAGAGGCTTTTGGGTGATCGCGAGTTCCTGAGTATAACCGATAAATCAATTACAACCCACGTTCTAATCAATTCAGTCTTCAATGCCTCGATGCATATGATTTTTGGGAGTTAAAACCGAAATGAAATTTACTTTCAATTTACACTGATAATATCATCGTCTCATAACTTGGAAACACTCGCAGAACCTTCAATTTCATTTTCGCTCTAACTTCTGTTCGTCGGAAACGTTATCTGCTATCGCCGGAAAACCGGACATACATCAAATCGGTAAATTTCTCGATTCTTTCATTTTCAATCCATTGTTAGACTTTCACTAACTTAAATCCTTCAACCAGAATCGGTCCCAGACGACGTTACCGGATATTCTACACTCACCGGAAAATCTCTGGACATTTCCGAAAACACACTGTGAATCGGTACAAACATCTAAACCCTCTGATAATCCTTGTTTAGTAACTTAATTTCGCAACTAATTGATCAAAACTGTAAATTGATCCGATCAGACGGAATTCACAAAACAGAGCCGACGACCTTTGCCGGAGTTCTGAGAAAAACATCTTTTCCGGTACATTCATTTCCAAAACCTTCTTTATCCATTACATTTCAATCATTTATATGTCCGACGAATGATTTAAACAAGAACTGTCGATTATCGGTTGTCTGTGTCTTTGAACGAAGAAGATGAAGTCAAACCTTATGTATAAGTTTAATTAAAACAAGATATTAAACCGGGTTAGACACACAGTCCAGCGGTGGACTGTGTGCAAACGCACAGCGCACGTCACGAGTTCGAACCATACAAACGCACCGACTTTCCGAATTAAAACCATTCTTTTTAAAACTGAATCAGAACAGATTCCAGATTGTTTATAAGATTAATATAAACCGTAAGTTAAACAGATAAGACACACAGCCCAACTGGTTGGGCTGTGCGCTTACAAACCAAAGGACCCGAGTTCGATCCGGTTTCCCTGTAACCGGTTCAACCATTTAAATTCTTTTAACATAAAACCAAATAAATTAAACATTTAATTAGTATATATATATATAATTAAAACATATAATATTTCGGGTTAGACACGTAGCTCAGTTGGTAGAGCTGCGTGCACGCGTACGAGAGGTCCCGGGTTCGAACCTCACTCAGCACACCAATTACCACTGACCGACGTCAACGACCGGGCACGTCAACAAAAAGTCAACATTTTTTTATATTTTTATTTATTTATTTAATTTAAAAATCAATTAAAAACACTTAAAAATAATATTTTAAAGTTAGAAAATGACCTTAAACTCACAAAATAAATCTAAAAATCCTATTAAAATTGTTAATAAAATCCACTTATTTACTGTACCATTTCGTTATTATTTTAGGATAGTATTTCCTCGTCAATCGAATCCCAAAACTCGTGCGCATTCAACATCGTCAAACGAACGCACTCAATGTGAGTGAATCTCTACAAATTCCCCGTTTTAATCACATTTTGGGGTGTATCATGTGTCGCTTATTATTTATTACATTTAAACACTTGTGCATCCATCATATCCATGACCAAATGTGTATCCAATATGTATCAATTGTTTGTGTGGTTAATGTTTAGATTTAATTTATCATTTTCAGTACATACATCATCATAGACTCGTCTGTTCCCCATTACCTATGAGCGGAACGTGGCGTTGCCAACATATGATCGGCTCCGTTTGATTGAGCCTTGATCGCACATACATCATCATAGGCTCGTCCGTTCCCCATTACCTATGAGCGGAACGTGACGTTGCCAACATATACATTATCATTCATGTCATATACTCATGCAAGGTGGTTTGTTATTGTTTGTTTATTTACGTTTACTCACATATGATTATTGCACAATTTTTCCATATAAATACAATAAGAAATCAATATCAAATGTTTTTAACAAGGTTCACTCGCCAACTTTTGTTGACCCAAAGTTCCCCATTTTTACACATGATACAGGTGATCCAGTTGAAGCAAGAAACATATAGGACGGCCTAGAAGAATAAATCAGTTTAGATTTTGGATTGTTTATTTAATTTTCCTTTCCTTGTATTATATGAATTTGGCTTGAACATTTAAGTTGTAATTTGAATTTAATAAATATGAAACATTTTAGTAAACATCATGAGCTTTGGTGATAACCCAATTATGCCCCGACTCTTATTCCGCTGCGGGTCGGGGTGTGACAGATTGGTATCAGAGCCATGACTATAGGGATATAGGATTGGTTATTAGACCCTTAGAGCCTATACTATAGTTGATTAGAATTATTTAAATTGTTTATGTGTTACATACAAAATTCATGATGTTTATATGCTTTATGTTTATTGTTACATTCAATGTTATGCAAGCATGTTCATAAGTACATATTACTATACAATGCTCATCATGAATCATATCCTCATAACATATCATATCCATGAGAGCACACACCACACAATTTCCATGATTTTTGCAACGATTTTTGTATTTTTTTTTCAAATCACATCAAAGTGAGTTCTCATGACGGGCATGTAGTAACTGGAAGGGTACAAGTACCGGTAGTCGGAACGTCCTGTCTAGGCTTAGCATTCGTATAAATCCAAAATAAAGGACCAGTTTGCCTACCTGGGGACTAACGATGAGAGTACGAAGGACCTATTAGGCCAAAGCATGCTATACCAAACGTCGTGTGAGCTAACCCCACTTTGAGTTGTCACTATGTCTACACCTGGACACCCTCCTACCATACTTCTCGCAAACATATTTCATGGTTTTCATTCGGGTGATGCGAGTGTTAAACCGCCAACACCAATGTGAATCCTACTAAGCCAATAGTCATGGGGGCCCACATGACTATACAGGCGATGGTATGGGGGACATTGGAGGCCCAAACATGAGCAAACCCAAGACATCCTATGGATGTAGTTGCATTATTGATGTTTATGTTATTTTTTTTTAAAACGACACATGACACCTAAAGAGACTCCTTAAACTCACCATCTTCTTATGTATGTTCCTGTAGATGTCGGCTAGGCAGCAACGTGGAGGTAGAAAGTCAGGAAGGTCAAACGAACGCTTGGCCACCCAAATCGCAAAACAAATGGCCGCGGTGCTTCCTGACATCGTAATTCAAGTCCAACAAGCTCTCGCCGCCAATCCCATCAACCCTCCCAATCAAGAAGACCAGAACGTCGACAACCCTCCCTCCAAAAAGTGCTCATACAAACACTTCAAGTCTTGCGATCCCCCGAAATATGAAGGGACCGAAGGTGTCACTGCTCTCCTCAACTGGTTTGAGGAAATAGAAAACACCTTCCTCAATTGCGATTGTCCCAAGGATCGCAAGGTACGTTACGCAACCGGGAACTGTTTGGAGTAGCTCTTACCTGGTGGAATACAGAAAAAGGTAAGAGAGGAATCGAAGATGCAATGGCCTTAACATGGGAGGAGTTAAGGGAAATCATGACGAGACGCTTCTGTCCAATAAGCGAGATCAAAAAGTTAGAGGATGAATTCCACTCGTTAAAGCAAGAAGAAGGAGATCATACTTCCTACAACAAAAGGTTTCTAGAGTTGAACCAAATGATCCCCAACTTGTTCACCCCAGTATACCGCTTAGTCGAACACTATATTCGAGGTCTCCCCTCGAAAATTCAAGACTCAGTTCTAAGCACTTCGCCTGCAACACTTGAAGCCGCTATGGAACTAGCTACCGAGCTTACCGAGAATCGTATCTGAAACGGCAAATTTAGGGATGAGAAAAAGAAAGCCCCCATTGAGGGCCAAACTTCAAACTATTCCACCTCCTCCTCAAAGTTTGCTAGTAAGAGGAAACGAAACGGCAGAAACTTTGCTGTCACACAAACAAATTTCCCTATCCCTGCTGCACCCATCACCCAAGTTGCCCCCTCAGCTGCACCATATAAAAAGCCATACTCCGACCCATACCCAAAATGCAACCGTTGCCAATACCATCACTTTCCTGATCATCCCTGCCAACATAGCACCAGCTATGGCCGTGCAGGTCACACCATCCAAACCTATCGGCACTTCAGCGAACGAACCGCAATCAGCCCTCAACCCAAACCCACCATCAGATAGTGGGTCAAGCCCAACAACCTTTACTCCTACCACCTACTCAACATGTAGCCCAATCCTACTACCAACCCAACTATCCCATGATACAACCTATGCGGGCTTGTTACAACTGTGGAGACCCGAACCACTTCAGGAACACCTGTCCACGCTTGGTGAACATAATCCATGCCCAAGCTCAAGCAAATCCAGTAAACCAGGCTAACCAAG
Organism: Scalesia atractyloides; assembly: GCA_947069175.1. Classification (NCBI taxonomy): domain Eukaryota; kingdom Viridiplantae; phylum Streptophyta; class Magnoliopsida; order Asterales; family Asteraceae; genus Scalesia; species Scalesia atractyloides. The sequence continues at coordinate 35,162,105 of CAMTDV010001634.1, forward strand.
CTCCTCCACCTGCTAGGGGAAGAGCTTTCAACATCAACGCCAATCAAGCTAGGGCTGACAACAATGTGGTTAACGGTACGTTTCTCATCAATGGTAGTTATGCATCCATGTTATTTGATACTGGCGCGGATAAGAGTTTTGTGTCCTTAGAATTTGAACCCATCCTCAACCAAACTCTGATAAACTCATGGAATCCATAACGGTAGAAGTTGCTGACGGAAAACCGGTCTCATTAAACTCTATTATACACAATTGTAGTCTCACCCTAAACGATAACGATTTTCCAGTTGACCTCATTCCTATGAAGTTGGGAAGTTTCGACATTATAATTGGTATGGACTGGCTCAGCCAACATCATGCTGAAGTTGTATGCCGCGAAAAGTTCATTCGCATTCCTCTTACAAACGATCAGACTCTACGAATCTTTGGAGAAACCCCTTCAAAAGGACTCAAATTAATGTCCTGTCTTCAAGCCCAAAATATCTCCGCAAGAATTATGTCGCATTCCTAACTCACGTCGTCAAAAAGGGAACCAAGGAGAAGAAACTCGAAGACATCCCAATAGTAAAAGAATTTCCGCAAGTTTTTCCTGACGACATTTCAGGACTTCCTCCCTTGAGAGAAGTCGAATTCCGCATTGATCTTATACCTGGAGCTACACCAGTTGCAAAATCTCCTTATAGGTTAGCCCCATCCGAAATGCAAGAGCTGGCCAGTCAACTGCAAGAGCTGACTGACAAAGGATTCATACGTCCTAGCTCATCGCCTTGGGGTGCACCTGTCCTTTTTGTGAAGAAGAAAGATGGAACGTTTCGTATGTGTATCGACTACAGAGAACTCAACAAGTTAACGGTCAAGAACCGCTACCCATTACCTTGCATCGGTGATCTTCTAGACCAACTTCAAGGCGCCACCTATTTTTCAAAAATCGACCTTCGTTCTGGTTATCATCAACTCAGAGTGCATGAAGAAGACGTCCCAAAGACCGCCTTCCGAACTCGTTATGGTCATTACGAATTCATGGTCATGCCATTTGGTTTAACCAACGCTCCAGCAGTATTTGTGGATTTAATGAACAGAGTCTGCAAACCCTATCTCGACCGTTTTGTCATAGTCTTCATTGACGACATCCTCATCTACTCAAAGTCTAAGTCTGATCATGAACGGCACCTTCGACTCATCCTTACACTCTTAAGGACAGAAAAGCTATACGCTAAGTTTTCGAAATGTGAATTCTGGTTAAGGGAAGTACAATTCCTTGGACACGTCGTCAATGACAAGGGAATTCATGTTGATCCCTCAAAGATCAAGGCAGTACAGGAATGGCAAGCGCCACGAACCCCTACCGAAGTAAGATCATTTCTTGGTTTGGCTGGTTATTATCGCCGTTTCATTGCAAATTTCTCCCGTATTGCTGTACACTCACGGCTTTAACACATAAAGGAAAACCCTTCATATGGGGACCTAAACAAGAAGAAGCCTTCCAAACTCTTAAACAAAAACTCTGTGACGCACCTATCCTCACACTTCCTGAAGGTTGTGATGACTTCGTGGTTTATTGCGACGCGTCAGGGCAAGGACTAGGCTGTGTACTGATGCAAAGAGGAAAAGTGATAGCTTATGCATCTAGGCAACTCAAAATTCATGAGAAGAACTACACCACCCACGACCTGGAACTTGGAGCCGTTGTTTTCGCTCTTAAGATATGGAGACATTACCTCTACGGTACTAAGTGTGAAATATACACTGACCACAAGAGCCTCCAACATCTTCAACCAAAAGGAGTTAAACATGAGGCAACGAAGATGGGTCGAACTTCTTAATGACTACGACTGTGAAATTCGGTATCATCCTGGCAAGGCAAACGTGGTGGCCGATGCGCTCAGCCGAAAGGGTTATGCGAACTCCATTCGTCTTCTATGTTCGCAAATCATAACCGACATCAAAGATCGAATCCGAGAAGCTCAACATTTTCAGTAACGGAAAACGACGTACGCAAGGAGCTGTCTTGTGGAGCTGAACTTAAAATCGAAACTAAATCCGACGGTATTCTGTACTATCTAGATCGCATATGGATTCCCGATCACAATAACCTTCGTGATTTCCTTATGAATGAGGCGCACAAACACGGTACTTTGTACACCCAGGAGCCGACAAGATGTATCAAGACCTTCGATACACCTACTGGTGGCCTGGCATGAAGAAGGATATCGCTGTTTTTGTTTCCAAGTGCCTTACATGTTCCAAAGTAAAAGCTGAACATCAAAGACCCTTAGGACTTCTAGTCCAACCTGTAATACCTGTATGGAAGTGGGAAAACATAGCCATGGACTTCATTACCGGGTTACCTCGCACCTCCAATGGGTATGACACTATATGGGTAATCATTGATCGTCTTACAAAATCAGCTCACTTCATTCCGATTCGCGAGGACTTCAAGAACGAGAAGTTAGCTCGTATCTACATCAGCGAGATCGTAAGCCGTCATGGTGTACCTTTAAGCATTATTTCAGACCGTGATGGTCGTTTCACTTCACGAACATGGCAAGCCGTACAAGCCGCTTTGGGTACACGATTAGACCTCAGTACCGCTTATCATCCTCAAACTGATGGACAATCTGAACGCACCATCCAAACTGTTGAAGATATGCTTCGAGCATGTGTCATAGACTTCAAAGGGAATTGGGACACTCATCTACCATTAGTTGAATTTTCGTACAACAATAGTTACCACTCAAGTGTCGGCATGGCTCCTTTCGAAGCGTTATATGGCTGTAAGTGCCGATCTCCAGTATGTTGGCACGAAATTGGGGAAGCTCAAATCACCGGTCCAGAATTGATTCAAGAAACGACAGACAAGATCCATCAAATTCGAAACAACCTTCTAGCGGCACAAAGTCGTCAAAAGACTTATGCAGACAAACGACGAAAGCCCTTGGAGTTTAACATTGGTGACCAAGTACTTTTAAAAGTATCACCGTGGAAGGGAGTGGTTCGTTTTGGTCAGAAGGGCAAGTTAGCACCACGCTATGTAGGACCTTTCAAGATACTCGAAAGAGTAGGACCTGTAGCATACAAGCTTGACCTACCAGAAGAACTCAACAGAATTCACCCCACGTTCGACGTATCAAACTTGAAGAAGTGCCTCGCCGATGAAAACCTCCATATTCCCCTAGAAGATATTCAGATCGATGAATCTATGCACTTCATTGAAAGACCGGTAGAGATCATGGACTTCGGAGAAAAACGTTTAAGACGGAGTCGTATTCCAATTGTTAGGGTACGCTGGGCGTCGAAACGAGGACCTGCGTTTACTTGGGAACGTGAAGACTTAATGCGAGAAAAATACCCGCATCTTTTTCCTGTTACCACTACTACTTAAATTTCGGGACGAAATTTCTAAAAGTAGGGGATACTGTAACATCTGTCGAAAAATGGGTTTTCAAAACCCGCTACTTTTATTAATCGAATAGTCAGTTACATTTTTCGTTGCTTATTTAATGCTCTTTTTAATTTTAAACAATACATAATTAATAAATATATTAGAATTTATAAACTATAATTAATAAACAATAAAAAGCGGTCGAAGAAAAAAATAAATGTCGCTGCCGGGTTTCGAACCCGGGTCAGCCGACTCATTTAACACACAAACCATTCACCACTCCGCCACTTGATTCTTTTGTGTAATCAAGGAATCAAATAAAACTTAAGTTTCACCGTGAATTCATCTGGTTGCGTCAAAAGTTGAAACCGCTCATCGGCTTTCAAACATCCAGAGGCTTTTGGGTGATCGCGAGTTCCTGAGTATAACCGATAGATCAATTACAACCCACGTTCTAATCAATTCAGTCTTCAATGCCTCGATTCATATGATTTTTGGGAGTTAAAACTGAAATGAAATTTACTTTCAATTTACACTGATAATATCATCGTCTCATAACTTGGAAACACTCGCAGAACCTTCAATTTCATTTTCGCTCTAACTTCTGTTCGTCGGAAACGTTATCTGCTATCGCCGGAAAACCGGGACATACATCAAATCGGTAAATTTCTCGATTCTTTCATTTTCAATCCATTGTTAGACTTTCACTAACTTAAATCCTTCAACCAGAATCGGTCCCAGACGACGTTACCGGATATTCTACACTCACCGGAAAATCTCTGGACATTTCCGAAAACACGCTGTGAATCGGTACAAACATCTAAACCCTCTGATAATCCTTGTTTAGTAACTTAATTTCGCAACTAATTGATCAAAACTGTAAATTGATCCGATCAGACGGAATTCACAAAACAGAGCCGACGACCTTTGCCGGAGTTCTGAGAAAAACATTCTTTTCCGGTACATTCATTTCCAAAACCTTCTTTATCCATTACATTTCAATCATTTATATGTCCGACGAATGATTTAAACAAGAACTGTCGATTATCGGTTGTCTGTGTCTTTGAATGAAGAAGATGAAGTCGAACCTTATGTATAAGTTTAATTAAAACAAGATATTAAACCGGGTTAGACACACAGTCCAGCGGTGGACTGTGTGCAAACGCACAGCGCACGTCACGAGTTCGAACCATACAAACGCATCGACTTTCGTAATTAAAACCATTCTTTTTAAAACTGAATCAGAACAGGTTTCAGTTTTTTTATAAGATTAATATAAACCGTAAGTTAAACAGATAAGACACACAGCCCAACTGGTTGGGCTGTGCGCTTACAAACCAAAGGATCCGAGTTCGATCCGGTTTCCCTGCAACCGGTTCAACCATTTAAATTCTTTTAATACAAAACCAAATAAATTAAACATTTAATTAGTATATATATATAATTAAACATAGAATATTTCGGGTTAGACACGTAGCTCAGTTGGTAGAGCTGCGTGCACGTGTACGAGAGGTCCCGGGTTCAAACCTCACTTAGCACACCAATTACCACTGTCCGACCGGTCAACGTCCCGATCAACGGTCAACAAAAAGTCAACATTTTTTTTATATTTTTATTTATTTATTAATTTAAAAATCAATTAAAAACACTTAAAAATAATATTTTAAAGTTAGAAAATGATCTTAAACTCACAAAAATAAATCTAAAAATCCTATTAAAATTGTTAATAAAATCCACTTATTTACTGTACCATTTCGTTATTATTTTAGGATAGTCTTTCCTCGTCGATCGAATCCCAAAACTCGTGCGCATTCAACATCGTCAAACGAACGCACCCAATGTGAGTGAATCTCTACAAATTCCCCGTTTTAATCACATTTTGGGGTGTATCATGTGTCGCTTATTATTTATTACATTTAAACACTTGTGCATCCATCATATCCATGACCAAATGTGTATCCAATATGTATCAATTGTTTGTGTGGTTAATGTTTAGATTTAATTTATCATTTTCAGTACATACATCATCATAGGCTCGTCTGTTCCCCATTACCTATGAGCGAAACGTGGCGTTGCCAACATACGATCGGCTCCGTTTGATTGAGCCTTGATCGCACATACATCATCATAGGCTCGTCCGTTCCCCATTACCTATGAGTGGAACGTGACGTTGCCAACATATACATTATCATTCATGTCATATACTCATGCAAGGTGGTTTGTTATTGTTTGTTTATTTACGTTTGCTCACATATGATTATTGCACAATTTTTCCATATAAATACAATAAGAAATCAATATCAAATGTTTTTAACAAGGTTCACTCGCCAACTTTTGTTGACCCAAAATTCCCCATTTTTACACATGATACAGGTGATCTAGTTGAAGCAAGAAACATATAGGATGGCCTAGAAGAATAAATCAGTTTAAATTTTGGATTGTTTATTTAATTTTCCTTTCCTTGTATTGTATGAATTTGGCTTGAACATTTAAGTTGTAATTTGAATTTAATAAATATGAAACATTTTAGTAAACATCATGAGCTTTGGTGATAACCCAATTATGCCCCGACTCTTATTCCGCTGCGGGTCGGGGTGTGACATCACCTATCAAAAGCACCACCACTACAACCACAACATTATCCATCATTTTTCAACCATCTACAACAACCACAACTGCATTGTTACATCTCCATAAACCAAACCCACACCTATCACCATACTTGATCCATTAGAGTTAGAAAATGTATCAAAAGAAATACAATCTTTCTACTCTACAACTAACACCAACTGTTAGAACTTTTGAGACCGCTGGTATTGAGTTTAATAGTTTAGGGCCAGTTTGTAATAGTCTAATAGTCAAAAGGGCGAAATTGTAAAGTTTTAATAGGGTTTTGTAGCCATACATGGCATAATTAACTACCTTTCGTAATTATAATTACGTAGGGTAGCCGGCTTATTTAAACTAATCACCACCACCTAACCATTCCAAGTTTCTTGGACTATGTGTGTGTTTTATTGTGTATTCTCTAGACTGTTCTTGTGTTGTGTGTGGTAGATCTTTACATCCAGGCTCTTGATTAGTGATAAACATTATCGGATCCTAAATCAACATTGGTTGATTCACACACATCTTCAAGATTCTTCACTTTCTACTTTGTTTTCTTATTTCATCACTCAAACACTTAATCAATAGGTGTTTGTGTGTTTCGTATCAGAGGCTTTGTGCTCTTGATTGATTTCTATTTGTTAAGGTTTTCAAAGTTTAGAAAGTTTTTCAAAGTTTACAAAGATTTTCAAAGGTTTTAGGCATAAATGGCTTGGTTTGTTGTGTATAATGAAGAGGTTGTTGTTAATCAGTGTTTAGGTTTGCTTTTAGTTCATTTTGATACAAAATACATGGTTTTTAGGCTGTTTTGGTGTGATTAGAGCGTTTTTGTTCATATTTAAAAACTGGTCTGGGCGTATTATTGACGGCTGCATTGATAAACCAACGTTTTTGTTGAAGACTGCGTATTTGACTCTTCTGCGTATTTATCTGAAGGCGACTTCAGGGTCAGTGATATAAATCTCCTGCAATTTTATCATGGTATTCTACGTTTTTGCTAGATTCGTTGTTTTACTCAATGTTTTCTGCGTATTTGTTAAATCTGTCGGTCCAAGAAACCAAGTCATGTAACCAACGTATTTGTCTATAATGCATATTTGTCAATCAATGTACAAACTCTAACTAAGCTACGTATTTGTTGCGTTACTGTTGGGCCCACATTCCCCTAAAATTATACCGATGAAGATAAGGCATTGATCCAGCGTGACCGCCCGACTCATACTCCTTTGACAATGGCCTTATCAACTGATGATTGCAGCATGTTTGAGTAATACACTACAACACATGATCTCTGGATGGCGCTAATTGACTACTATCAGGGTAACGAAGAAATGATCCAGAACAAGAAAGAGATGGTGTAGAAAGAATACGACATGTTTGGGAGTATTCGTGGAAAAAGCCTGTCAGACCGCATCAGTCGATTTTTAAACATGATGACGAAAATGAAGAAGGCTGGAAATCCTGTTGCTAACAGTGCTAGAACAAGAAGCTTTGGGACTCACTTTTAAAAGAATGGAGCTTGCAATGTATGATGATCAAAAGAGACTTCTTGAACAATCATAATCCAACCGCGTTATCTAATTTGATCAACACCCTGAAATACTTTGAAATGGATATCACGAAAAGAGAAATGAACTAACTCGGATATTCTCATAAATCCATCCAATCTGCTGCTGCTCCCAAGAACATGGCGTTTCTTGCCCCAATAACCTCCGGCGGTTCAAATTCCCAAGTTGAAATGCATCAAACTTCAACAATGCTTCCGCAAACTCTGCAAAGGCTCCACTGTCTAGTGAAAAAGTTACCAGGTGATACTCAAGCTCTCAAGATTTCTACTTTAACACGTTGCTCTGTTTAACACCTTTCTGAGCATCTATGAAGCTCTTATGGTTGGAGAGCTGAAAAGAGAAGTTTTTACTGCTAAAGATATGTATCAAGTAGATCTAGACGATATGGAGGAAATGGACTTGAAGTGGCACATATCGATGATCACTCTCAGGCTGAAGAAATTTCAAGACAAGACGGGAAAATAGCTATCGCTAGCGAAAGCTGGCCTCGACAAATCTAAGCTCCGCTATTACAACTGCAAGAACCTCAGTCATTTCAATAGAGACTGTCCACTTCTCAAAATGAGAACATCGAAGTTGTTCCATTGAGAAGGCCGATTGCTATTAAAGGAAAAGAAAATTGCTGCAACCGAGAATGCAAAGACTTTAGTCGTAGAAAATTATGATTGTGCTGAGGAGATTGCTGAAGCAAAAAATCGATGTTAATTGAGCTCTTATGGCAAACATTTCAACTTAATCAGCCCCACTTCTTTCAAACTTTCTTAGCAAAAAAAAGAGTTAAATACTACTTTAGTCCTTGTGGTTTGTTTAAAATATCTACTTTTGTCCAAAAGAATTTTTTGGACTTTTTTAAACCAATAGTTTGGTTTTCATATTAATTTTGATCCAATTCACTAACTCCATCCAATTTTTATGTTAATTTCTCATGAAAAGACCAAATTACTCTTAGCCCATTTTTAAATTAATAATAAAATAATTTTTTATACATCTATACTATATAAAGTATATAATAAACATATAGGAAGGACTATTTGTCATTGCTTTAAAACACCATTAATGCATGATGTACAACCCTCTAAAGCACGATAGTAATTTACCTTCCATTTATACCCTCACACACAAACACGCGGCCAACAAAAACCCTTAAACTTCATTTCAAATTTCAAAGTTAGAGCCCCTTTTATTTTTCGTTCTCTCTCTCCCTCAGATCTGGATCTGGATTTGGATCTGTGGATCCAAAAGGAAAAACAACCAGAGATGGATGGATGGATCTGGATTTGCGTTCTTTTGTACCATCTGTATTGTACCGTCTGGATTTTCACCGCCCGGAAGTTAATCATCATCCAACGTCTAGGAATCTTCTCGAAGGATAATGGGTGAAGAAGCTGGCGACGGCACGATGGTTTACAAGGTACCGTGAATCTGTGAGTTTATTCATTTTTGTTTAACATTAAGTGAGTATATGTGTTTCGTATTTGTTGTTTCAGATCTGGATTCGTGGATTTTAAATGAGGATTTGACTATTATTAACTGATTGATATGGGTCAATTGTACTATAGACCCAACGAAAGTTTTCTAAGGTTCATCGGCAAGCCACAGCAACACTGATGGCGGGTGACGGCTGAAGATGGTATTGCGAGAATCACCCGAGTGATTACAAATTGGGGCATCGCATCTCCGTGAAGGCTTTTTGTTGATTCGAGCTTCACAGGTTTTGATTACAATATCTCAGTTAGGGGTTTTCATCTTTATCAGGTGAAACGGACTATATTAGAAAGTGGTCATTTGGTTTGGGTTAGAACGGATTTAGGTCTGAGTGGGTTCCAACCAGACTGGATACGAGTGAAATGGTATTTTGTATTCATATAATTTTTTCAACGTTGTTTAACTTATGTTGTACTTATGTAGGAAGAAATTGAAGCGCAGAAATGGGCTCATCGCGGCGTATGTGATTTGACCATTGACGGGGTGCAGGTATACATATGAATTCATGTATACAACAACTTTAGTTCCAAGATCTGGTTATACATATGGAAAATCTTCATCTGATGCTGAATTGACTGTCACTGTTGAAAAAGAGCCAGAAACTAGAGATTTAGAATACCTTGATTCCTTGAGTCTCAAGGATCTTCAGAACATAGAGCACAACTAGAAACGCTTCTTAGGTTCCTTAGATTGAGGATGGTCCAGTTATTTCATCTAAAGGAGGTGTTTGGGATTATTTATTAAAACTGCTTACCTGATTAGTTGAGTTAATTAAGCAATGTGAAGTTTATTTCAAAAAGTAAAACTTTTGAAAAACAATCCTAAACATCCTGTTAGAATTTTTTGTGTTGAGTTTACATGCCTATATTTATGATGTGGGATTTTATGTAGAGAACCAGTTGATGCTAGAATCGAAGTCTGACTATAAATGAAGGTATGTCCGTTTACCATAAACTTATTCAAATTTCATACACCGGCTTGAAATAATGCATTTACTCCGATCCACTTATATGGGAACTAAAGGGTATTTAGTAATTTCTGAACTAATTGGAAATTAGTTCAAGGGGCTGGCACAGTGGACCAACCAAACGGGAGGCACTTGTGGATAAGCAAATTAAAGAAAAAGAAAAAGAGAAAGAACTAACCCAAGAGCCTCTCGTGGACCAGCAAACTCATGAGAATGCGTCCTCATTTCGGTTGAATCTCGGGTGAGCCTCTGAAGAATAGAGGTCGCTTCGCAACCTGGGGGCTGCTGGTGCTGTTGAAGATAAATTCCACGAAATGCATCGCGGGCCACCTACTTGGGGCTGCTGGTGCTGTTGAAGTAGTAGCTACTGTTAAGGTAAATGGAATTTCAAATTCAAAATGTACAAGTTAAATAAATTATTTTAAGCGACTAAGGAAATACGTACTGAATAATGGTATGTAGGCTATACAAACGAGATGGCTCCATCCGAACATCAATCTTGAAAATCCTGATATCAGTGAGGTATGTATTCACACCTCCTTTCGACATAAATATTTTTGGTGTTTAAAGGCAGATGTCCCATTTGCAAGGATGTGTTTAATGAAACAAATTTCTTGTTTACCTAGGATAAAAACATGCTGGTAGGTGCAAAAAGGAAAGACGCAATATTGCTGATATGTTATGTAGATGATGGTATGCATAACGTTTAGTGACCTGCCGAACACATATGATCTTTTGAAGCTTGGTGGTTCAATGCAAGAGGTGGTAGCAACGAGTCGGCTTGGGAAGTGTGAGCCTTGCAATAGTGGCGGTTCATGAATTCTTTAATTGAGGAGGAAGTGTGTGGTTCAAAGAGCGGATAAACAGGTATATTTGCTTTTCTAGACCTCTTAATTAGCAGTGTTTTTAGTGCAAATGTGTAATATTTTATTTGCTCTCCGAGGCTTTATAAAGGGGAATGCTTATTAGAAGAACGTGTTGGTGCCGCTATATCTCAAAAATGGGCAGAAGCTGAGAAGAAAAGATTGGGATTATTAGAAGCTGACATGGAAAAGGCACATGGTAGGCTTTTACAAGTACGAAAGGTAGCCAAATTCGTCTCTCAGCAGCGGGAGATTGAAAGGAGGGTCCATATGGAGCAATGAAACTAATTGAAGACCTGTAGTGGTTAAAGTTATTAGGCTGGAAGGTTTGTATATGAGTTACAGATTGTACACATTTGCATATTTCACCCACATTACTCTTATGCAAACCTGGTTTCAGCTGCTGATGCAACTATGTGAGTTTTTAAGAAATCCGTTTTATTTATTTTTTTCTGTTTGTGCTCACTTTTGAATTCTGCACGTTTGAGATTTTGTTGCAGAAGGCATTTTGTTTAGTATAATCTCTTTTTGGTAATAACTTAGCCAGTCATCGCTGAAAGGCCTGCAGTGACTTATGTAATAGATTACCATACTTAATAATGATACAACAAATAAAAAAACTAATAGAGGTACTATACAATATTATCACAAGATGACTGATAAACTCACAAAAAATGTACCACGTTATAAGTTTGACATAATTGACTAATATGGAAATTATACATGTGTGGGTTGGGTTGGGCAGGGTAATGGTCATAGCAGGTCAGGGTTTGAATGGGTTCCAACGAAACTATGTACAGGTTAAAACAAATTATTTTAAGAAGTGATCATTTTGGTTCGAGTCAGAACGGGGTTAGACCTTGAACCTTCGGTCGGTGTAACGGGTAGTTGCGCGTTACTACCAAACTGCGTACCGGTGAAAACAAACTATTTTAAATTTTGGTCGTTTTGGGTCGGAACGATTCAAGCCATTAGCCGGGGTAATGAGTTGTAGCAGGTTCGAGTCTGAATGGGTTCCCACAAATCTGGTTCATGTCAAAATGCATTGTTTTCAAAAGTGTGGTTAAATTCATTAAAAGGTGATTTGGTCCTGAACAGAATAATCTCCCATTAGGCTTTTTGGTCTCATGAAGTACATTTTTAACCAAACTGCAGAAAGACTATGAACCCAAAATATCAGAACCGAAAAAAACCATTCAGAAATCATATCCTGGACAAATTCAATAATGTCCACATATTTAAAGATCATCAACGGCCAATTATTTATACTCGGAGAAGTACAGCAATTAGTATCAAGGAAGTTTATTTAAGGGGCCTAAAAGTGTATATCTCACTATATTCAACTGCACCTCTTTCTTTTATTTTTTTGTGTAAAACAATTGTTCGAAATTTTATTTACCTACACATTACATGAACCAAAAAGACATTGATTTATGTATTCAACACTATCATTCCAACACGCTCATATGTATTCCACATTGATGTAAAATGAGGTTTTTAAAATTTTACTAACACTTGCTTTTGGTTGGATCACCATTTGAACTTGGTTAATGAAGGCTGATTAGGTAGTCGAATTCTAATGGGGGCTATATAAATTATTACTTTGTTTATGAATAAATATTATTAGTATGATTAAACTACTTTTTCTTAAATTTGTTGTACACTTATGAAACCAACCTAAAGGCTTTTTTCATTATGCATCATGTTTTCGCTATGTGAGGATGGCTCTTACCTACCAATTGTAAGAGGAAAATAAGTTTTTCATTGTAATTAACTTAATATAAACATCCAATTTGTTTTATTCACGTTCCGATATAAATTTTGTTAACAATAGAGTTGTATTCAATATGTAGTATTTTTTTTGGTAGCATAAGTTATACGAGTGTCAATAAAGCGCCGAACCAAGCAGATTCCAACCGAACAAAATCGGTATTGGTATTGGTATACTCTTTACGGTTTTCGATCGATGTAAAATATATGGCAATATTATTTTGGGCATGTAACAACTTTATTTATCGCTTACTTCTTTAGGTTGCAATAAAGAGTGTCAGGTAATGTAACGAGCCAAACAGAAACTGACGTAAATCCTGTCACGTAGGGCGGAGGAATCCCACTATAATATTATAGTTCTAATTATAAGTATCTTTCTTTTTAATATTTTAGTTGTATGTACCATTGCATATACGTTTTTTTTATCAAATTTTGTTAAAAATCGGCTTGTCCGCCGCAATGCGTCGGTGAACGCATTAGGGAATTGATAAACTAACAGAAAATGAGTACCGCGTTATAAATTGTCACCGCCGTCGCATCGCGCGGGTTCCGACTAGTATTATAAGAAATATATTCTCTCCTATTAAATAATAATTTAATTAAATCTACTTTAGATTATTACATTAACGTTATGACACTAAAATACATGTTAGTTAATATTGCATTAGTAATTATTGTTTATATCAAATAATATATTTTTTTTATTATTAAGTTGTTATGTTTAGGTCAAATTGTTGGTGCTTTTTACTTGGGTTATTTTTTAACATCTTAATAATATGTATAAATAAAAAAATATTTTTTTAATGTTACTTTCTAAAATTAACTAAAAAATTGTGCAGTGAACTTTAGGCGGTTTGTATGTATATATTGTCTTTTTTCGTTGATAATAAAATGTAACACCTCGTGTTTTTACGTCAGATATTTTTCCGACACGTGTCCCGGTAATGCTCGTGTGCTGTGTGCCAAGAACGGGAGGGACCAATGTTGTTGAACCGCTTTTTTATCCTCGTTATGCTTGGAATTTAAGTTGAGGGGCCAAATATGAGAACATGTAAATTTTCAAGCTATGGAGACCCTTTGCGGACCGCAAGGCTGTGCCATACGGTCCACAAGGCCATCTAATACTGTGGGCGCCTGAGGTCCTTACGGACCGCTAGGCAAAGTCCACACGGTCCGTAAGGACCTGCCAGCGAGCAGAAAACATGCCACCTCTTGACGACTTTGTCGCCTTCTTTGCATGCTTGACACGTTATAGGACACATATGCACGTCCATAAACACTTGGCAACACTCATGGAACCTCCTTGGTCTTTAAAAGATACCTTCTTGTGAGTTGCAACCATTTTTCATCTCACCTTAAGCTCACCAAGATTAATCAGAGAGTTCCAGGCATCTTTCAAGCATTCCTCATTGATCTTAATAATCTCTGGACCTTGTGTAACTGTTCCAATCTCATGCTAAGTCATTTTATTAAGTTTTAAGCCTAGATCAAACTCTCGTCGTAATTACGCCTTGACTTTGACCTAAGTCCGTGATTACCAAGCTATTATGCATAACGAAAGTGGCTACGTGATTGTAATAATGGAGGTGTTAATCCCTCAAGAGGGCATCTCCAGATTTTCATGGATTCATGGCCAATTGATGAGTCAACCGAAAAGTAAAATAAAGTCAAACTGTCCAGTTTTTATAAAAATCATAACTAATGATCTAAATGTTATAAAATATGTTTTGATGCACTAACAACCTAAAAATAAGTATTAGAACATATGTTTACGGATTCGGCTCATCAAGTTTTGGTCTAGGCTTGGTTTGTAGCCAAAAGTCACAACAGTTGACTTTTGGTTCTGACCCGTTTCAAGCCGCCTTTGCTACTGACTTTGACCATTTTGAGACCATGATTATATTTAGAATGACCATCTCAAGTTTCGTCACCCGATTCTTTAGAAATCCGAGTTTATTACAAAGTTCCATAAAATTATTTAAATTTTGCAAAATGGTCCTTTTTGTGCAAATCATGGTTTTAAACACCCACGCATGTAAATATAAGACATAAACTGATTTATAAATACAACTCGATTATGTTAATGCCAAGAATCTGATTAGAATCTGAGTTTTTATAAAAGAATACATTTATAACATAAAAAGGACTAAAAAGCCCTTTTCGACATTTTAAGAAGATTAAACATGATTTTGTAATCAAGATAATATGTTTACTGATATGGTATAATAAGTAGGACCATTTGGGATAATTATTCAGATTATAACCTGAATAAAAATCTAAGAATCGTTAATTGCCGCTAAATGACCAAACTACCATTTTTACGGAAAAATGGCTTAAATCAATCTTTTTATAAACCAAAATTAAACCTACTGATATAAGAAATAATATGACATAATTATATATAAAACAGGCCTCAATTCCTGTTTAACTTAATTTATGAATCTAACGGCGTTTAAGCGTCTTTTACGCCTTTTTGGCGCATAGTATTGTTAAAAGCCATAACCGTGAGCCGAGACTTGTTACCTACTGATTTATAAACTTATTTTCATCACAATGATAGTAAGTACAAGTCCCGAACTCAGAATCCCAAATTTGGCTTCAAAGCTATGTGTGAAATGACTACAATGCCCCTACGGGACATAGTTGGGGTCAAAACCGTCAAGCACACATACATTTGATATCCTACTGTTATAACATTATAATATATATATATTTTTACTGAATATTAAAGGTCTTAACATCAGATTCCTAATTTACATATTTCATAAACCTTAAAATGACCAAAATGCCCTTGTAAGGCATAATTCGGTTTTAAATATACCTCGGGCCTATATTTTGCAAAGCTGCTGATCTTATAACATATTTTAAACATTTATCCATATGGAACTTGTATATGACTCTCTCGGTCACCCGGTTTTGCCTATGTGCGTCCGGTTAAGTTTACGTAGCTAAAATACGTACTTAAACCGAAACGGCTTTAACTTTGTCCATTCCTTATCAAAATCTAGAATGTTATTGGTTTACCTATATTATACAAGTTTATATACTTGTCGGGTCCAATTAACATTCTACTCCGGTCACCGCTTAATCTAGCGTATCGTACCGTATCATATTTTAGCGTAAGACTAACCGATCCAAGTCTAGGACTTAAATTAAGGACCCGTTAGCATTCTAATAATGGTTAATAATTACCATCACTCCAGACTGAACGCTTCCCGGTAAATTGCCTTGTACTTGCTTTGGAACTACAACTGAGTTTGGAACTTCTACATATAACAACTCAGGTAAATACTCTTAACCTATTTTCCCTGTACGGGCTTGGGATACGGTAGATTACTACCGCTTGGTTGGGTATGGGATCATGTTTATCGGATTGGATTCACTAAATCTTACCTAACACGTTCTAATCTGTTTTGTTTTTGTACAATTTTCTTTTTGTGATAAAGTTAGGATGTCATCAGAAATTTTTGTTTCTGATGAATCATCAAAAGAGACATACAAACTTTCTCTGATTGTTCTGCTATTTAAAACAAATACTCTATAAGCTTTTGAAGAGAAAAAGTATCCAAGAAAAATTCCTTTTTCAGCTTTTCTGTCAAATTACTCTAAACTATCAAAATCATTAAAAATAAAACACCTACAACCAAAGGTATGTAAGAATTTGACACTTGGTACCCTTTGTTTATGATGTGAAAAGGTGTTTTCTGATGTCTTTTGTTGATGATAGTTATGTTTTGTGTGAAACATGCATTTGCCATTGCTTCAGCCCAAAAATAGGTTGGCAGTTTGGCATATGCCAACATTGTTCTTGCTGCTTCTACCAAAGTTCTGTTAACAACCCCATTTTGTTGTGGGGTTCTGGGAGCATAAAAATCATGAGATATTACTTTTTCTATTAGGAAGTTCTCAAGTTTTGTATTTTTGAATTTTGTTCCATTGTCAGATCTGATTTTTCTTACAGTTAATTTCAACAGACTTTCAATTTTCTTAACAAAATTTATGATCAGATCTGGTGTTTCACTCTTTTGCCTCAAAAATTCCACCCATGTGTACCGGAATAGTCATCAACAATGACTAAAATGTATTTCTTTCTAGTAAAACTTTCTGTGCTTATTGGTCCACTGAGGTCCATGTGTAAAAGTTCAAGATTTTCAAAGATAGAAGATTTTATCACAGTTTTGTGTAAGCCTCTTTTTGACTTTCCTAGCTCACATGCTTCACAAAGTTTGTCTTTTCTTGAAGTAATAGAAGGTAATCCTTTTACCAGACACTTGCTTGCTAATTTGTTTAAAGTTTTAAAATTTATAGGAGCCAGTCTTTTATGCCATAACCAACTGTTTCCTTTATTTTCTTTTGTAAATAAACAAAATTGAGGTTCTTCAATTTTGTTGTTGAAGTCAAAGAAATAAATTGATCTTCTTATCCTTTTTCCTCTAATATAAATTTTATCATCTTCAAGACCTATTAATAAGCAAGTATCAAGTAGAAAAGTTACCTTGAATCCTTTGTCACAAAACTTACCACAACTTAGAAGATTGTATTTTAAACCTTCTACATGTGCCACTTTCTCAATTGTTAAAGTACCATATGTTATGCTTCCATAACCTTTTACTCTACCCTTGACTCCATTACCAAAATTTACAAATTTACCTAGCTTTTCTACATAGTTGCTAAGTAAGCTCCTATCCCCAGTCATGTGCTTGGAGCTTCTTGAATCGCGATACCAAATCAGCTGCACATGATGGTCCTGTAATGAAGAGGTTAGTGATTTTTTGGTACCTAGACTTTCTTGGGTACTTTGTCAGATGAGAACATAGCATATAATAGTTTTTCTTCATCATTTGTTGATCTTGATCTGTCAGAGTCTGTTGATTCTGACTAATCAGCTCTCTTTACCAAATCTGTTGCCATCTGATAAGATCTGATAAGATTTCTGTCCAATGCTGAACCACTGACACATTGTTGGTATTTGTTCAGATGTTGTTGAATTACTTTCAGAATATCAACACACATACATCCCACCTTGTTAGAGATGTCTGATGGAATGATTTTTGATGAAAGCCCATTTTTCTGAGATTTTTAAAAAATGTTTTGACCCTTTTCTTTTAAGATCCTTTTAGTTTTTTCTTTTGTATGATCTTGTTTTGTCTTTATATTTTCTTTAGAGCAGACATTTTTTGATTCTGGACAGGACTCAGAACAAGATGACATGAAGTCAAATTCTTCTGTTAAATTAGATTCATTATCAAAATCTGAATGTGGTTTACCTGAAGCTTTTATAAACACTGTAGGATTATCTTTTGTTGTTTTTGTATAACCCAATCTTTCACCCTGATTTTTTGACGTTGTTTCAATGTAGTCAATGAAATCTTTGCTTGTTGAAAACCTTTTACATTTACCTTATTTTTATGAATTTCTGAATACAAAAATTTTCTCTCTTTTTCATAAAAATTGATTTTTGTGTCTTTGATCAAACTTTCTTCATGTAAAAGTTTTCATTTCCTTAACAATGTCTCAACATGCCTTTAAGTTCATCAGATTTCTTTGTTTCTGTCAAGTATTTCTCTTGTAATTTTCGGAAATCTTCCAGTAATTTGTTTATTTGATTTTGAAGCTCTTGATCATTTTGACTTACACTGATTTCTGATGCCTCATTGTCAAGTTTTGCCGTAAGACAAAAGTTTCCATTTCTTCCTGATCATCATCTGATGGTCATCAGTCATCCAGGTATCTGTCCCTACAATCAAGCTGACTTGTTGTTGTTGTTGTTGTTTCTTGGCTTCTTCTAGCTTCTTTTCATAGTAAGCTAGATCTTTTAACTTTTTTTTCTTGCATTCTGATGCATAGTGACCCTTTTGTTTGCATCTATAGCATACCACTTCTGACTTGCTTTCTGCCCTTCTTTCCTTGGATCTTGCTTCCGTCTTTCCTTTATCACTTCTCTGAATTCTGGAACTTCCTCCCTTCAATCTTTGCTCAAAGGTTTTGGTGAGCAAAGCTATTGCCTCAGCAAATGCAGAAATCTGATGGATTTTTAGAACTTTCTGATGCTATAACTAGGTTTTGTGGGTTAGAGGGTTGTAGATCAGGTGTGATTGATCTTTGGTAATTTGATATTAAGGCTATAGGTCCACCATATTGTTTTGAATTTTCAATGATTTGTTGCTCTCTTGGGAGTAGAATGCTATATAGATCATGTAGGTTCAGATTTCCTAGCTATAGTGTGGAGGCTATGGTCATGGCAAGATTTTGCCATTCTCTAGGCAAAGCATCAAGAAATTTTACATTTCTTTCATCATTGGTTTTTTCAACTCCATGCTTTTTTAGTTCATTTAAAATTTTTGTCAATCTATTGTAAGCATTAGTGAGTGTTTCATTTGGTGAACATTTAAACCTTTCATAAGCAGAGACATGATTTGTTCTCATGTTTCTTTTCATTTTGTCTCCTCCTTCACAAAGATTTTCAAGTTGATCCCATATTTCTTTTGCAGATGAGCATGCATCTACATAAGAAAATATGTCATTTGAAAGTGCCATAATCAGAAGTGATTTGGCCCTTTCATCTGTTTCTACCAGTTTCCTGTCTTTTGGACTCCATTTTTTCTCTTGTTTGGGAGCTCAGGAAGCAGAGATTTCTGGTGAGTCATTAGATGCTGGAACACTGGGTATTTCAACACGTGGTATATGTGGGCCACACACAATGGATTGAAATAGAGCTCGATCATGTCCATTAAGGAAATTGATCATCCTGATTTTCCATTAGGGGTACTCCTCCCTGACTAACGTCGGAGGCTTTGACATAGAACCCATGTTGAAAGCACTGTTCCAAAACTGAAAGTTTGCCATTTTTAGTCAAAGTTTTTGAACTTTTGAAAAACAGAGTATTAACAAAGATAGTCAAGCAATTGATCGATTACAAATGTTTTATTCAATCTGCTCTGATACCAATTGTTGATCCCAGATAACAATGCTTTGACTTAAAATGGCAAGTTGATTTCAACTTTATATGAAAATAATATGCGGAATTAGAAATCAACTTGTAAGAAATAGAGATACAAAATTTTCAAGTTTATATCACTTTTGAAAGGTTACAAAAGATGATTGAAAAGTTATTTTCTAATACAAAAAAATGCTTAAGAATTCTGTGGGAGTGAAGGGCAATGGAGTATGTAAGTTGTAATACTTGCAATGCTCAGCTCCATCGATCTTCGGTTTGGTGATCTCTATTTATAGAGAGCAATTGGCATGAATACACAATTTGTTTATTCATGCAAGTGTTTATCGTGGCAGATCGTTTCATATGTCATGCTTACTACGTCCACTTGTATCATAAATGTCCTTCAGATGAATTACCTTATCTTCAACTGCAAGTGGACATTATGATTGGTCACCAGATTTCTGATGACTTCTGATCAGAATCTGATGAGGTTTATCAGATTTGATCAGATCTTTTTTGATCCTTTCTTCGAACACTTAGACAAAGATATTCTCATCAGATCTGATCCAAATGCTTCTTCTTATGGCCTATGATCATGTTTCTTCTGTTAACTTGATCCTTTGACTTCTTTTTCATCAGATCTGATCAGATTGATCAGACTCTCTTTCTTCATTTTTCTTCAATACTTTAATCATACATATAAAGTTTCCTAACAGCTATTGTCATGGAAATGACACCAAAGTTCAGAATTTTAGTAGGTGAAGCCTCTATGGCTTGAAGGGGTCGTAATATAACGAAGTGAATTATTGCATATGGATTTCGAATGGAGTTTACGTTAGGCTATCAAGGAATACACTGATACATGTCATTTTGTATGTGGTCTTAAATATAATTATAAGTTGAGTTGATAGGAGCTCGATAATCTAGAATGTCATAACAAGTTATGTCAAGCACGGGAGAACGGGAGATGCTCACAAGAGTTGGAACACTGGTGTGTCATACATCGGTATAATGTTGACTGGTGTATTTAACATATATGGTGCGGGGGGGGGGGGGGGGGTTGCACAACACATTTGTTATCATAGAGCGATCGGAATATTAAGGAGCCAACACTACACATATCAAGTGTATCTAATGTATATTTAAAGGTTACCCGAATGGACACAAATGTCATACGTCATAGACGAAGGGTCAACAAAATAAAACAAACTGGAATTGTGTTAAGGTAGTTTGTTAAAGGCCAAATTACTCAAATTCTAGGATCACGTGTGTTGAGAGCACCACCGGTAACTTACCCAACGTAACCGGGGTGGAAATAGTTCAAAGTGAGTGTCAGAGGGATTTGTTGTTATGAGGCATCGCTACCGAAGATCAGAAATGGTACAGTTAACCCTACAAGATAACAATGATGATGCCATCGTACGTAAGACTTCTAGAAAGGAAAAATATTAATTGTATGAAACTGGTGATTTGGGTGGATTTATCAACGGATTGCATGAAAACTCAAGTCGGGCATTATCCCCTTTATTTCAGGATGTTAACGTCTCGACGCGTTTACACGAAGGGAAATGAGATTTTTGGTTAAAACTGATCATGAAATTTTGGTTGTAGTTGATTGTAATAGATGGACAACTTTCAGTAGAAGAACGATAAATACGAACAAATAAATCAATGAAGTTACACTGGCTATTTCACACGGAATAGGTGTTAACCTTGGCATACTTCACGAAGGTAGAAAATTTTATTTTATGCTCATGCACTTGATGAACTTAAGTATGGCTACTCATCCTCGAGTAACGTTCGTAGAAAGTGATTTAGCCATGCGAGGATTAGCATATAACAAGGTCAGTCAAGACTATGACATTGATTTTAGACAACAAGATAATACCTGAAGAATATACCAAGACGCGATTGTCATCAATCCGTTCTTTATAATTGTTTTAGAATCATTAGCGAGACAGTAAATCTGATGACGTGGATGTAGTTGGTCTCACACAAGCGGTATAAATAGAAATAAAATGACACTGCTAGTCATTGGAAGCGCTAAATTGAAGGTGTTGACGCAAAGGGAGTTATGTAGCAAAGTAATGGTTCGTTGAATTCGTAGTGCTCCGGTTCAATTGTAGCGTTCTCCATAGTCGTCGAGCTTACCCGCATGTGAATAAGAATGGATTTACTAAAATCCATGTATGAATTTGAGTGTGTAATTAGTCGAACATGTAGGCAACCAAGTTTTGTATTAGAAACATCGATACGTTGCTATGAAATTTCATTACAAGGGCGGGAAATTATATTCGAAAAAATAGGATGGTCATAATAACAATACATCACCATCTTTAAAGTCCAAAAAGTGATCACCAAGGATCAAAAAGACGAGTTCACCAAGTTCTTTAAAAATTTGACCACACGTTTGATGGGAGTTTATGCATAAAGTTTCAAAGATGTAGTGCGACCACGACCATGGAGTGAGAGCTGCGTCTACGTCAACAACAATAACTAACTGTCGCATTAAACGGTAAGTGTCCACCAGTGCAACAACTAGGGATAGACTAGCTTAGAAGGGAAAATTGTTATGGAATAATGAATCTAGAAATACAAGGGGGAAGATTATTTTGTAAACCATCACTTTCATCTGGGTGTTGATAAACTTGTATCTCTGTCTTCCAATGTTCTTGAGATGATGGAACCGTTTTGTGGAAATATGCTCGCAAAGTTAGGTATGCGGGGACATAAATCAGGTTAGACTAAAGATTAGTGAAAAGACACAGAGTAATAGGGTCAAAGGAAATTTTGTGGTTAAGCGTATGGGATAAAGTGTAAACGTACGAGAGATTCTTCATATTTCGTTTATGCGCTGTGCTGAAAGGTTTACACTAAAATTCTGGTAGGGTTTAAACCATAATGACAGGTTCTGAGGGGAATCTTAGTTTCACTAAGACTCTTACATGAGTAAAATAAAATAGAAAAGTTAATAATGACAATAATAGTAATATTGAGGGATAGCTTAATGTGCTCGATAATATCTTGAATTTAATTGTTGTGTCCATCAACTACTAAACACATTTAATGGTACCAGTTAGTCGCTGAGTGGATTATGAGAACTTCTACCGATAGTGAAAGTTTTTAACGAGGAATTCATAAGTTAGGACAATTTATACACACACAAGGATGCATCGCAAATTACTATTACGTGTGCACCCGTAATGATAAGTTGATTTGCACGGTCACCCGAGTTCGACCTATCTTGTGTCAAAATGTCCCTCAGATTAAATTGTCGAGTATTGTCAAAATGATAAGGTCATCAAAAGCTTACTTAATTAGCCAAATGTTGATCAACTAGGAGTTATATCAAAAAGAGAAATCTGGAATCGATTGACCTGAGGACTCACTCAAGTTGAAACACACCATGTGAATCCAATCCAACGGTTTATAGATGTAAAAGTGCGCATGGAACAAACATGCACATAAATTATGACTTCGAGAGTTAAAACTGATTCATTAACATATGTTACTGGAAGCCGGCCGAGTTAGAAGAAAGTTCGGGTATGCAATGAGCATGGCGCTCCGACTTCATGGTCAATCCATCTTCAAAAAAATATATCAACCAAAGATTTGAATCAGGGTTCGGGAAAATAAAAATGATGACCTCTCAGTGTCAACAGATTTATGCAATAATGTGTGCAAGGGTTTGCCCTAACGCAGGGTGCCTCAAGTGAGGCCCACGTGCTCAGGTTGACGGAAAGTAAAACTAGTGGGGCCAGGGTGTTGTTGGTAGGTGGATAAGGGACACGTTTTCGATGAACCAAACTCCCAAGAGATATGTGTCAATGTTGGATGTCGTCCCAATCATGGACTTGAGAAAGCTCACCATACCCGATAGTACCATCAGTAGGCTCAAGCCGGTGATTTGTTCATTTATGTGGTGTAGGAAGAGGTAAAGATGATTGTGATGTGAGATACTCCTCCAGAGGCTCCGTCTCACGGCCCTCGGACAAGATTAGATACTGGTTGTTGGCACTCCCACGAACGTCACCACTAGGGATGAAGATAAAAAGAGTTTGGTGTGTTCCTCGTTAATAGAGGGTTAAGTGGATGATGTCGACATGCCCGCAATTTCAATGTAAGTTTTTGATGCCATGTGCGTAGGCATATCATGTATGAGTGTTCTTGTATGTCATGTATAAGTGTCTGTGTTGGTGTATGACTAATGCAGTGTCTAAGGCTAAGTCTACTCTCTAATGCAAACCTAGTTCACTATAACCATTGGATCTGATACCAATCTATCACACCCTCAAGAATCCACTTGCGGGGTTTTACCGCGAGGTCCGTGACAAACCAGGATCACAGTCGTTAGTCATACTAAAGGACCACTATATGAGTTTAAGAAAAAATATTCCTGTTTGCTCATTAATGAGAAAATATTGTTTATACAATTGAGTTGCGGAAGCGTAATAATTATTGTTGGTGCATAATGTATATGTCTTAGTCTTCTATCGAGTCTGTATAGAATAGAGCTGAATAGGCTAGCTGAAAGTAGTATTTATGTATTAAAGAGGCAAGTTCGCTCATATGATGCATGTTGAATCAAGTTCGGCCGAACTTGCTAAGGCAAGTTCGGGCGAACTTACACCTATCTCAGGCGAACTTGTAACTCTATAAATAGCTAGCTTGCCTCATTCATTTGTAACTTTGGCATTTTGGAGGCGAAGCTCTGTCAGTTTGTACTCTTGACGTTTGATCAATAAAACAAATGTTAAACTGATTAATTCTTGTCTATTGGTAAACATGACGTAATATTTCCGCTATTATGGACCTTAGATATCAAATTTAGGTTCCTTAGCATCGAGGATCGGTCCTACAAGTGGTATCAGAGCTAGAACAGCCTGATTTGATAGTATCAAGACAAGAACACTTCTATTTCATCTCCATTCTTCTATTTTTCTTAACTTTTTCATCAAAAATGAAGAACTCACGGTCAAAATCTTTTCAATTTTGAATATAACATGTAAAATACAACAAAGATAAACCCTTGAAAGATTGGAGACCAAAATCAATCGAATTGATGTCAAAATTTTGAAAAAACCATGTTTTGCAAAAACCTGTTCATCGAACTTGTTAACCAAGTTCGGCCGAACTTATGATAAAAACTCACTTTTTCAGTGATTTTTTACCAAGTTCGCTCGAACTTGAGGTGTTTTTGAAGAAATCTTTGTCAAGTTCGCTCGAAGTTACCAGTTTTTCATTGATTTTATATCAAGTTCGACAGAACTTGGATAATATCAAGGAAATTCTAGATAAGTTCGCCCGAACTTACAAGACTGTTATCAAATCTTATTCTGTAAGTTCGACCGAAGTTCAAGGGAGGATTTTTCAAATCAGAAGTCACAAGTTCGACCGAACTTGTGACAAAATCAAAGAATTCTTCATTTTAACTACAAGTTCCGAGCTTGTAGTAGAACTAACATTTTCAAAAGTTTTTGAGTGTTTTCAGTGTACACGTTTCGTCATTCACAATGGATGATATTCAAAGAGCTTATATGTCCGGAGCTAGTTTGTCAAATGCCAACATGATTCAACAAGTCAATCTTAACAACAAGATGGGCACGACTGTTAAGCCGCCAAAGCTAATGAGCATGGACAAGTATGAAGGATGGAAGGAGAAGTTTAGATATTGGGTTCAAGCCATCCACTTCCTAGGCTGGGTGTCGATAGAGAGAGGTTATACAGTTCCGTTGGACGAACATCAGCAAGTTCTAGAGAAATACAAGTACTCCACGACATAGTGTGAAGAATACATTGCTGAGAAAAAGATGATCAGTCTTATCCAACAATCCGTTAATTCTCGTATTGCTACAAGAATACACAACTGCAAGAGATCTCTGGCTCTCACTTCGAAAGAAGTATCAAGGAAGCGCGAAGATGATCAAAAGCAAGAAAGCTCTCATTATGAAAGAGTTCGATATCTTCAACATGCTGACGGGTGAGACCATGAAGCAAATGATTGAACGCTTCTGTCATCTTAAAGTCCAAATGAGAATACACGGTCTCGAGAAGATGGAACAAAAGTACATCGACAAGCTTGCAGACGCTCTACAGATGGAGAATGGACTACTTATCTAATGGTTCTGAAAGAAAGCGAAAACTGGGAATTCTTCAAGCTGTCAACATTTATTGATAAACTCGAAGGCCATGAAATGGAACTCTTGAAGATTGCAAAGTCAAAGAATGCTAATGTTGTTCAAGACGTTGGTTTGTACTACAAGAGTGGAATGCAAGATAACATTTCAAGTCCAAAGATTCAGACAGCATTCAATGCAAGTGTGAATTCTTCGAACAATTCGCAGCAAAATCAGAATCAATCATATCCTCAATATGATCAAAGTCCACAGTCTTCATTCTCAAGCACTGGTTCAAATTCGTCTTATCAGACTCAAGCAAATCAGAATCAACAAACAAATTCTGATTCGAATGTATTCAAATGTAACATCGCTGTTAATTTGAACAATGATGTTTCTGAGCAAACTGCTAAGCAACATATGGTACTTCTCGCCACTGTTCTAGAATCATATGAAAGTCTTGTAGCTGGGAAAATCGGTAATCCCTAGATGACCGCCGAAGACTGCGACCATGTGGACGAAGAAGAACTGGAGCTCATGGATATAAAGTCATGTTTAGCATCATCACCTGAAGGGTTACAAAGTTCGTTGCTCTCACAGGCCGAGATATCAGAAATTCGAGCAACAAACTAGGTTTTGACAAAACAAAAGTCACATGCTTCAGATGTCGCCAAAAGGGACATTTCAAGAGAGAGTGCAAAAATCCTGAAGCAACGGGAAATCAAAGTCCATTTGGAGGAGGCAATGAGTATTACAAGAAGTCACTTCAGTACAAGCCTTTCCCGAAGAAGACTCAGGTTGAAATCCAAGAGAAGCCAAATAGCAGTAACACTGAAAAAGCTATGGTTGCATCAAACGAAGATGATGGTTTCGACTAGAATTCTTATATCGGTAAGACGACTGGAGTTGCATTAATGGCTGAAATTGTTGAAGATACATCTGCAGAAGAAGCAGCGGCTATGGAGAATATTCTGCTGGAACAATATCTGCAACAACAACGTGAAGAAGAGGAATATATCCACATGCAGAAGCAAGGAATTTAATCTCCTAATTTGTGTGATAATTTTGCACGTCATTTTGATGGAAGTTCTCAGGAGCAAGTTCCCGAGGAGAAATCAACTGATGAAGTAGTCAATGATGTTACTCAAGAAGTGAATGTCGAAAACCTCAAGGACATTGCCGATAAAGCTTTAATGGCAAATCTAACCAAGGTAGCTTCAGAGGTAAATGAAAGTGTCAAAGTACGAGTTGTAGAGGTTGAGAAACCTTGTACAAAATGTACTGAACCATGTATCAAATGTGCCGAAAAGTCAAAGATCATCGCTGAAATCAATGTGCATAATGAACTTTTAAAATACGATTATCCCACAATGAAAGAAGCGTATGACAAAATGAAAGATGATTATGGCAGCTTGATCGAAACAATGTCGAACAACACGGCACTTTGAGGATGCTAAAAGGGACAGTAATGGATAAGCAAAAAGCGATTAATATCTATATTAACACCATTGCTGAAACTAAGCAACAACTCCAAGACATGAAAATTGAAACAGAGCGTGTTCAACAACTTTTGAGAAGTTACACATGTAACGCATATGTCATTGATCACATCCTTCCGATAATTCCATCGGAAGAGAAACCTAAAAAGGAAATTGGTAAAGAATACAGCAATGTTCCTCCACCCTATGCGAGAAGTATTGTCGCAAATCCACTGATGGGATGGATAAGGCACTCAACATATAGTTGTTATCTGAAAAGAAAACTGAGTTACATTGATGTAATCTATACTAAATCAGATGATGACAATGCTGTGGTTAAGAAAGTGGTTTCTGAATGATTCTGATGAAGGCAACTTTAAAAGCGCTGACTCGAGTTCAAAGAATTCTGATTCACAGTCCGAAGATGACGATACATCATTGGAGAATGATCTATGTGATGATCCTAATGTTGTAATGTACAAGATTAAGGAATCTGATAGATTATACTTTGTTAACAGTTTTCCGATTCAGAACGTGAAGGAAGAACTGTTAGACAAATTCTTTAAACTCGTGGAAGTCACATCAGATGATCTGGAAATCAATGAAAGAAAATTCTATTCCAAACCTAAAAGAAATAACTACCGAAGGAATGGTGGTGATCATCCGGAAAACCGGAGAGCTGGGTTGGGTTTAGAAGAATCGGATGAACCTAAAAATAAAACATCACCATTTCATAAATACAGGAATAAAAACATGAATTTTGTATATGGGATGAACATGGTTCATGAGGAAAGTTTGATCAGGAAACAATCAAATGATGAGTTCAAGAAACAAAAAGAACTTCGAGATAAAGCCAAAATTGCAAGTGGTGTCAAAACAAGTGGTGTAAAACCCACTAAAGGACATCCACATGATTCTCAGACTTGTTTCAAGTGCAACGAAATTGGTCACATTGCACGCCAATGTCCGAAATCAAAGTCGGCTTATCTACGAAGGAAAGAAAGTTCAAATGTTGTGAAACCGAAGCAACCAGAGTTTGGACAAATAAGAATTCTAAAAAGGAATGTTAACAAAGATGAAATGAAACCAGTTTTTGAAAAGAAATTTGAAAATTCAATTTTTGAAAAAGATGAATCTTCAAAAGCTAATGAAAACAAGTTTTACATAAAAAAGGCTAACATAAAATCTCAAGCCTGGATTACAAAGACACGGTCAACAACATCTGAGATGACTAAGTCTGAGCCTGTTATAACTAGTGATAGTATGAAAGAATCAAAATCTGAAATCAAGTCTGAAATTGTCAAAACGTCAAGTGGTAACATTTTGAAAGATAAAAAAGAAGTGAAGTTTTCAAACATAAACATCGTAGAAAATTCAGATGATGAATTTGAATTTGATTATGCTGATGAATGTGAATTTGATTACGATGATGGTTATCTAATTCAACCCAAGACCAAAAAGGCTTGGGTCGCGCTGTTTAACTAATTGCTGAAATGTGCAGGGGCTCCAAAGATCCGTACTCTCCAATTGGATTTTGGATAGTGGAGCATCCAGGCATATGACGGGAATGGAAGCATTGCTATTCGACATAAAAGCTATCAATGGTGGATATGTTGGATTTGCGGGTAACCAGGGTGGAAGGATAGTGGCCGAGGGAAAACTCTCCAATGACGTTGTTTCATTTGATCGCGTGAATTATATTGCAGAGTTGGAGAATAATCTTCTGAGCATATCGTAGATTTGCAACAAGAAGTTCACGGTGCATTTCAACGACAAAGAATGTATCATCTTGAAGCTAGGATTCAAAATACCAGATGAGTGGATTCTGATGCGAGCACCACGTGAGAATGATCTATATGTTCTTGATATGGGCGTCGCTACCACTTCATCAAAATTAGCACAATGTTTTATGACAAAGGCTACTGAAAAGGATTCTATTCTTTGGCATCGTAAGATGGGGCATATTCATTTGCGAAAAATGAATTTCTTGGTTCATATTGATCTTGTAGAAGGTATAAATCTTCGGAGCTTTCATATGTCTGATCACTGCTTAGAATGTAAAAAGGGAAAGTAGATCAAGAAATCTCATCCGAAGAAAATTCTGAACTCAATCAAGTTGCCATTAGAATGTCTCCACATGGACTTATTTGGTCCTGTAAATGTTCAAAGCATCTAAGCAGACTTATATTGCTTGGTCGTGACAGATGACTATTCAAGATATTCGTGGGTATTCTTTCAGGAATCAAAAGACGAAACGTTCGAGAACTTGGTGATTCTATTAAAGAAACTCGAAAATATTTATCATCTGCCGGTCAGACGCATTAGAAGTGACACAGCACAAAGTGAAGAATAACAAAATGAAGGAATTCTGTAACACTAAAGGGATTTTGCACGAGTTTAGTGCTCCCTATACTCCACAGCGAAACGGAGTAGCTGAATGGAAGAACAGAGCTTTGATTGAATTACGAGAACCATGCTTGCAGATTCTAAACTTCCAGTCAGCTTCTGGAGTAAAGCGGTTGCTGCGGCTTGCTACACGCTAAACAGAGTTCTCACTTTCAAACCAACAAAGAAAACATGTTTTGAGATGATAAACCGACGGAAGCCAAATTTGAAATTCTTAGAACCATTTGGTGCGCCATGTACTGTGATCGATCACGATGGCAAATTCGGAGCTAAATCTCTTGAAGGTTTCTTTGTCGGATATGCGAGTCCGTTAAGAAGAGTATATGTTCCTTCGTTGAGAAAGGTTATTGAAGCACAACACGTATATTGTTTCAACTATACGGATCTTATTCAAAGGAGAGGTGACACGTGGCTGTTTAACTATCAAGATCTTTGGAAGTCCTTCGACTTGCCAGAAGAACCGTCTGAAGAAGAAATTGCATCATTATACTATCTTCAACAGTTGGCAAATTAAGAACAAATCATTAGAGTAATTGTGGTTAATCAACCCACGTTGGATTCTTCATCTTTCGGAGCAGGTCCAAGCAATAGCAGTGGTGTTCAAGTTGAAAATACTTCTGAAGCAGAAGTATCACCTACTACATTTCCAGTGAATACTTCTAATGAACCAGGACCTACAACATCAGGTCCCAACATGCCTCATATCAGAATTCTGATTCAGATGAAGCACCGACAATTGATGCTGATGATGAAACTTCATCGGATGAAGAAGTTGAGCAGATTTCTAACTTGTTGAATCAATCTGCTAGTCCAAGAAATCAGAACGAAGCTTCATCAAGTACTCCTAATGTTGATGTGAACAGTGATCTGATTGTTTCAAATCAGCAAAGCTCAGTTGATGTTCCAATATAAGAAATGCCACGATCATATCCTTACCATCCTCAACGAATATTATAGGAGAACTACAAACTGGTGTGCGTACTCGAAATCAAATCAACAAAGCACTTAGTTGTTTCTACACCCGAGTTGCACCAACTCAAAACTACTGCTACTACTCATGTTTCATTTCTTAAATAGAGCCAAAGACAGTTAATGAGGCTCTGGCTGACGAGAATTGGGTGATAGCAATGCAAGAAGAACTGTTACAGTTCAGAAGTTAGGGTGTTTGGAAGCTTGTAGACTTGCCACCGAAGCAGAAAGCTATTGACACAAAGTGGGTCTTCAAGTGTAAAAGAGACGAGCGGGGGGTTATAGTCAGAAACAAAGCTCGGTTGGTTGTCAAAGGATTCCACCAGCAGGAAGGAATAGATTACACGGAGGTATACACACCGGTTGCGCGATTAGAATCTATCCGCATTTTCCTAGCGTTCGCAGCTTGGAAAGGATTTAAGGTGTACCTGTTGGATGTAAAATATGCATTTCTCTATGGTAAACTTCGTGAACAAGTGTATGTCGGCCAACCACCGGGTTTTGTTGATCCACTAAACAAGAACAAAGCATATCTCCTGGATAAAGCCTTGTACGGTTTACACCACGCCTCGAGAGCTTGGTACGAGACGTTATCGCAACATCTCGTAGGAAATGGCTTTACACAAGGCATAGTGGACAGCACTTTGTTTACCAGAGAAGTTGGATCGCATCTGATAATAGTACAAATCTATGTGGATGATATCATTTTCGGTTCTACGGATGACAGTCTGTGCAAAGAGTTTGAAAAGATCATGAAGAAGAAATTTGAAATGTCCTCGATGGGCGAAATGAAGTTCTTCTTAGGTCTCCAAGTGGATCAGCTTCCAGATGGGATATTCATTCATCAGACTAAGTATGTTCATGACATTCTCAAAAAGTTTGAAATGGATTCTTCGAAGCCGCTTTCGACACCGCTGGCACTGAACCATGGGATTTGCGTAGACGAGACGGGAACAAAAGTTGATGAAACACTTTATCGATCGATGATAGGTTCACTGATGTATCTGACGGTATCTCGCCCAGACATCATGTATCCTACTTGCTTATATGCGAGATATCAGTCAAGTCCTCGAATGTCACACATGCAGATAGTCAAGCGAATCTTTCGTTACTTGAAAGGATGCCCAAGCATCGCTTGTGGTACCCCAAGAATGACAATTTTGATCTCACAGGATACGCTGACTCGGACTTCGCAGTGGACAAACTGAACTCGAAATCTACAACTGGAGGATGCCAATTCTTTGGCACACGTTTGGTAACGTGGCAGTGTAAGAAACAGACACGGTCTCTCTCTCAACCTGTGAAGCGGAATACATTTCTGCTTCCAGCTGTTGCTCACAAATCCTCTGGATTCAACAGCAGATGAGGGATTATGGTCCGTAGTTTCTTGACACGCCTTTATTTGTAGATAACAAAGCAGCCATCAATATAACTAAAAATCTGGTTCATCACTCACGTACAAAACACATTGAAATTCGATACCATTTCATTCATGATTGTTACGAAAAGAAATTGGTTCGAATAGAAAAAATCCACACCGACGAACAAAGGGCTGATTTTTATACCAAAGCATTTCCATTAACAAGATTTAAATATCTAATGCGGCTTAACGGTATTAAAAATTTGCTTACAGGTGCGGAAGCTGAGGTTGAATACGGATCGGATGACGAATTCACGTAATCCACATTGGTTTGTATGGTTTGTAAATATCTTTCTAGTTTAGTATTTCTTAAAATCTAAAATACAAAAATATGTTTTTGATTTTAGGGGGAGAAATATTTGGGAAAATACAAAAACATATGAAAATTTTCAAAAATGTACAAAAACATTGAAAAAAGATGACAAAAGAATTCGGTGTCACAAAAAGGAAATGATAGTACATCAGTGGACTATCACAGTATGCTAAAGAAATGGAAAGTTTAAAAGTGATAAACGAGTCTTACTGTGGATGTGTCGATAGGCTTAACACGTTCAGTAAACTGTTTTTGAGATATAAACGAAATTTAACAACTGCTTAATCGTGAGGATTAACACATCTTGGATATATGAACTTAGTACTTTGAAATTTCGTTTGAGAGATTACCTGATTCCGAGATACGAGGTCTTTATAGATAGTTGTTATCTGGGGTATTATACAAGTTTCTGATTTTGCGGAAGCAATAGCCTAGAACTTCTATAATACTTTCGCTATAAACCCCAAACTGCTTGCAAAACTTGAAAAGTATCGAAAGATCTAATCATTTGCAGTGCTAAAAAGATTCCTTAAGTGGAACACACCTTAAAGACGAGCCTTCATCTCTTTGTCTGTACGGTAGTACTAACCTGAGCTCTCAATGTCTCGCATTACCCAGATACAGATATCAATTACGCTATATTCACCTGTAAGATGAAATCTAGGGAAACTTCATATGGGAGTATATTCAAGAAGTGGGAACCGCAAAAAATCAAGTTTCATAAATCTTACCTTAACATATCTTGAAACAATTGAGAAACGTGGCAAAGTTTGAGAGGACAAACATATCGACAATCTAGGTAAACGAGTTTAAAGCTTAAAGTCATCTAAAGGTCAACGGTACTGGTGATATGTCTTAATCAACTGATATGATCCTTTAGACACAAATTCACAACAAAATATGTCTGTAAATATGTTTGTACATAATTTACATCGTCCTGTAAATAGTTTATCAACTTTACAAATTAAAACCAGAAAGATTTTCAGTGTGTTTTAGCATAAACTTACAAAAATTCAAAAATATTTTATTTCTACATTGTTTTCAACAAACCAATGTTGGAGAACGGGACTTCGAAGTCTGGTAAGATGCTAGAACTGGTGGGAATCTCTTTGACAACGGGCTGGGAGCTAATCTGTAAAATCTGAAAAGTCAAAACGATAAAAAGTTCATTAATTTGAAAGTTTAATTTTGAAAATATCAACAACTTGTTTGTAACGGGTCAAACCGGGGTCATTAACTTAGACTCGGCAGACAAATCGGTTAACCAAGGTCATTAGCTTGGACTTGGTCAACTGAGTGAATTTTTTTAACTGGTAAAGGTTGGAAAGTTCAAGGGTTATATTGTAAAAATTGAAAAAAGTTTGAATTTGTTGTTTGGCAAGTTTGGCCGAACTTGCTAAACAGAATCATGTTTAACATTCCAGCAAGTTCGACCGAATATGCAACTGATGGATGACCTGTTTAAAACATCAAGTTTGCCGGACTTCGAGTGGGCTCACATCTTGGGCTTTGCAAGTTCGCCCAAACTTACCTAGGTATAAATACCTAAGCAAGTTCGGCCGAACTCATTTACCTGCAATCAGTTTCTGAGCGAACTTGTTAGCGAATAGAGCGATCTTGTGATTTTGACTAATTTCATACCGTTAATCTGCCAAATTTCAGTTGTTTTTGGTGATTAACACACCAACTACAATGGCTGAGGTATAGATTTGAACATTGGACCATATTTCAAACTCGAATTTGAAATTTCAGATCTAAGATGATAAAGTCGGTTAGATCTAGGGATTAAATGACCAAATCAAACTTAAAATCATGATTAACACTTAAAACCGACTTTGGAACTGTCTTGAATTTGATTAAAATGGTGGTAGTCATGTCGAACAGGTTTGGTATGAAGGAGATGACAAGTTCGGCCGAACTTGTTATCAAGTTCGACCGGACTTGCATCAAAAATCATTTTAAAATTAATAAAATAGCATGTTTGACCGAACTAAGGCATGATGAATGATGTGATAAGATATAAGTTCGCCCGAACTTAGAAAAGTTATACTGAATATGTGGTTGATATAGGTTTGGGCAAACTTGGTATCAACAGAATGTTTTCACATTTCTCAAGTTCGCCCGAACTTGATGAAAAGTGTTAGAAAAATTTTGAAATCTTTTCTCGTTACTCGTGCTAATTGTTTTGCGTCGTTTTTTCAGGCTCAAGAACCGGCAAATGTAATTGCAATAGAATTTTTTAAGTCACACAACACTTGTATTACGCTCGACAGGACTATATGTCCATCTTTGAAGGAATACGAGAGTATTTTGAAGTTCTTGAAGGAAAGCCCTATTCATCGAGCTATAACGGAGCGCACAGTTTCATACAGATCTCGGACGTACCATTTGTGGATGAATGTGAGTCTTAGTGATGATCAGAAGACGATTATTTCAATGGTGCAAGTTGGAAATGAGGTAAAGAAGATCTCTGTGACTGAAGATGATATTCGACGGATCCTACAGTTTAATGATGACAATGACGATCCAATTTATCTTGATGAAAAGATGGTTCGTGGCTGTTTCTTTCGTATGGGCTATAAGGGAAGCGTGAATAAGCCAACGTTAAAGAAAGGGGAAGTGCCTAACTGCTACAAGCTCCTCATGCATGCGATCATTCATACATTTAGTCACCGAATGGCGGGTCTTGACGATGTGCAAGATTATTTGGCCTGTATGGCAATGACACTTATTCTGAAAAAGCCGTTCAACTATTCGAAGCTTGTCTTTACACACATGTCGAAGAACATGGAGGATTCAAGGCTATGTTTATATCCTAGATTCGTGCAGATGCTGATAGATGAGAAGTACACGAATATTGCACGAGATCCGAACGATGTATTATATCTAAGTCATCTCGATGAGACAACAGTGAAGAAGCTCTTAAAGTTCCAAAAGCAGGCTTCAGCACCTGTTGCTAAACCGGTATTCGGGGCTATTAAAGATGAGAATTATGTGGCACCAACAGAAAACAAATGGAGAAAAGACGGCAGTGGAGATGAGAAAGAACTAAATGCAGAGAAAGAATGGTTTAAAGATTTCAAACCAAAGTCTCGAAGTGAATGGTTCTTAAAAGCTGAGGTTGAAAAGCCAAAGAAAAACGAGCAGCAAAGAAAGTTGATACAATGCTCATAGACGAAGATGAACCTAAGAATGTTCAAGGCGAAGCAGGTTCTAGTGCAGCAGTAGGTGTTGAGAGTCAAGAGACTGAGAAAGCTACACAAGATGATGTTATATCTGCTACTTCTGAAAAAGATAATGATTCTGACGAAGAACCAGTGAAAGAACCTAAAAAGACAGCAGCAGAAATACAAGCTGAAAAAGAAAGAGAGTTTGATGCTGATTTCGATCCGAATCAAGAAAAGGAGTCTGGTGAGGAGAGGCCCAAGAAAAAAGCAAAACGTGTAAAGTCTGCAACTATTTATTCGACGAAAATTACAGGGTCTCCTCATACAAAGGGCATGAAAACGAAGAAAGTTCAAAAAGCAGTCAACAAAAGATACAGAGGAAAGTTAAAAAGCTCAGAAGTTACACAAGAACCTTCTGGTGCACAGGAGAAAGAAGTCACACAAGAACCTTCTACACAAGAACCTTTACACAAGAACCTCTTGTTATTGTTTCAAGTGAAGTTGAAAGGCCAGGAGCTACACAAGAACCTCCTGTGTCTGGTTTATTGGAAGTTCTTGTTATTCAATCACCGGTTGCTCCAACGACTTCAAATCTTGAAAGTTCTACTCCAATGAAGTCAACACCAAAGGTTGCTACTCCAAAGTCAACACCTAAAATCTTCAAAGCTTAATCTGTTTGATGATATGCATAGTGACCGGATTAGTCTGCAAGATCTAAATGATTTCTTTCCAGAGATGAACGTTGAACTTCTGGAAAAGCGTGTGAAGGTGTTAGAAGACAAAGTGGCACAGAATGAAGTTGAGAAAGCTGAATTGATCAACAAGATGAATCAAAGCGCAGTTGAAAAAGAATTGCTGGATGAGAAAGTGAGTTTTGGAAAATGAGCGAGAGTTCTTTAAAGCTTTGATCGAGAGTCTGCAAGATGCAAATGAGAAGTTGCAGACAGAAATTGTTGATCTAAAGTCAATTCAAGCTCTAAATGATCAAAGATTCATTAGGATGCAGAAAGTATTGTCAAATGCTCTGAATATTGATTTCATTGCTGAATACAATCGTCTGGATCGTCAGGAAGCTAAAGAACGATCAGAAAAAGAATTAGTTGCAAGTGGCAAAGGAAAAGGGGTAGAAGGTGAAGCTCCTACTTCTTCTGAGGCTGCAGAGAAGTCCGATGATGTGATTAAAGCTTCTGAGTCTGATATTCCAAAGGTTGACGAATCTGTCAAGCCTTCTGATCCTATAGTTGTTTCTGAAAAGGACGATGAAGAGGCTGAAAAGGAGGATAAAGATGATGATGAAGAGAAAGATGATTCAGAATACGAAGATTGGAATGTTGCAGATGATGACGATGATGATGATCAGGGTGGTGTTGGTATAAAAATTAATGAAGCAAAAGTGTCAGATGAGTTTGATTTCTCTTCGCTTACGGATGACGAATCAAACAGAATGGATGATAAAAGCGAGGGGGAGTCAGGGCAGAAAGGGCCATCTGATGAAATTGATCTGTTGAACGTTGAAATATTTGTAAAGTCGGTTGCTGCAGTACCTTCTAAGCCTTTATTGTTGATGTTAGAACATAATGTGGAGGAAGGTGAGTATGTGCAAACTATACAAAGGAAGATCTGGCAAGTTAGTTGAAGTTGATGCTGAAGATCTAGCGTTGATTTCGAAGAAGATGTGTTGAATGTTAACACATTTGAACCGAATGATTATCAATATGTTAGAAGATTTGAAGCTGACGAGTATAATAGAGTGATTGTGGAAGATCGGTCTTCTGATGATGAGACAGATCATACTGCAAAGTACGTCGGTCCTAATTCTGAAAGTTTTCCTACTTTTGAGGAGATGTACAAGCAACTCGATGAAGATATGCTGAAAGAAAAGATTGAAGAATCTTTACGAGAAGGAAAAGTCCCAAAGCCTATGACAAAAGAAGAAATTGCTCAAGCGAAAAAGTCTTGGTTTAAGGAGATGCCGCGCGAACGTAAGTTTAGACGTCCTTTAGCATTCTTTACCAGAGACAAAGACATTTCTTTCGGAGATATCTTGAGTTGGGGTTGGTTCAAGGAACTTAACGTATATGCAATCACAAGAGAATTTGGAGTGCAATACTTCAAGTATCTTGCTGATTTCAAGACCTTACCATATTGGGATGTGGAAGAGTTGGTTTAGACCGTCAATGTTACATATCACATGAAAGTGATTGATCAATTATTGTGGAAGTTGATAAAGTATGAAGCAGTGAAAGGATTTAGATATTGGAAGCCATTCATTCCAGGTCGCCGAATCAAGACTAACAATAAAACAGGGGAGAAAGACATTACATTGATAATGAAGTGACCTAGAGCCATGAGAAACATGTCGTTGATGCCGATTAAACAGAACTTCTATCCATTGTTCAAGTGGTGGCAGATAGATCCATCGACTTGTGAAGCTGTTATTGTTTTAAAGTTTGAAGAACACTTGGATATTTCAAAGGAAAGAGTTGAGGTATTGGGATATCAACTCATGAGAGGTTTATGGAGAACGATCAGGAATTTTAGATCCTATGTGGTTGGTTAACTGCTCGAGAGAAGATATTAAAACCTTGTTCTACAGTAAGATTGTGTTTGAAGAACGTGAAAAGGTACAAGCGATGCAGTTTCAGAAAGTTGTTAATGTTTGCTATGCGCATGAAGTAAACTCAGGGAAGATGTGGGAAACAAATTGGAGGGATTTAGAAAGGGTTGAATTTCTAAAAGAGGAGAAGCGTCTCGAAGCGATTCATGAGAAGACTAGGAAGGCAAGTATTAGAAGATTTCAGTATATGAACAAGGTGCCTCCTACAGACCAGACGCCGGATCCTAAGCAAGAACGACGAAAGAAGCCATTTAAGAACTTCTTCGGTCGTGTGCGTTAAAGTATATTATGAAGACAAAGTTTTGGAGACTAATACAAGACGAAGACTATATCCAAGGGGGAGTATGTTGGTGCATAATGTCTATATCTTAGTCTTATATCGAGTCTGTATAGAATAGAGCTGAATAGGCTAGCTGAAAGTAGTATTTATGTATTAAAGAGGCAAGTTCACTCATATGATGCATGTTGAATCAAGTTCGGGCGAACTTACACCTATCTCAGGCGAACTTGTAACTCTATAAATAGCTAGCTTGCCTCATTCATTTGTAACTTTGGCATTTTGGAGGCGAAGCTCTGTCAGTTTGTACTCTTGACGTTGATCAATAAAACTGATGTTAAACTGATTAATTCTTGTCTATTGGTAAACACGACGTAATATTTCCGCTATTATGGATGTTAGATATCAAATTTAAGTTCCTTGGCATCGAGGATCGATCCTAAAATTACAAAACCAAAATAGTTAATGTAATTTAAAGTTGTGTCTAAATATTTGATGAAATCAATGCGACACCATAATGCATCCTAGTCCTGATGTGTGCTACCTTAGCAAACTGAGAAAACATGTAAAAATCAAGTGTCAACAATTATGATGAGTGAGTTCACAGGTTTTAGTTTACAGATATAAGATAAGTTGTTTCCAATGGTTCAAATCCCAAACCAGTATGTTATGATACGTAACCCCTGATCTAAACCCGAATTAGAATGTTCAAGTTTCCCGATCCAAAACCCGAGTCGTGTTGCTATAAGTTGTTCCCGATTCAAAACCCGAATCATGTTGCTATAAGTTGTTCCTGGTTCAAAACCCGAATCGTGTTGCTATAAGTTGTTCCTGATTCAAAACCCGAATTGTGTTGTTATAAATTGTTCACAATTCAAAACCCGAACTGTGTTGTTTTATTGATTAGCAGTTTATGTTATATGTTTAGGTAGCTAACCTAGGTCATGTCAACAAAGTGTTCGATCCGAAGCTGACGTTGTTGCCCCTGTTGTGCCAGGTCTATCACTAACCATGGCTAAGTGTTAGGCAAGTTCTACACCCGTGACCATCAACGTTCGGTCTAACTGGTGCGACCAGCTCGAGTGGGGCTTGTCGGGCCCAGTAGTACTACTAAAAATTCCCTCGGTATAATCCAATACTAAAGGCATCGTAAGTGTTAAGGGGACTGACATGTGATATATGCTTCCTTGTGACTATAACAGTATAACATAACTCTAAATAGAAACGTTACTGTACCGTAATATATACCACCTATACATCATTGTAACGTGTACATGTTTTCTCCCCCTATGTTTTGTAAACGTTTAAAGAATAAGGGGCCGTGAACTCACCTTTGATAGCTCGGTTAGACTTTTAAAGTGATTATGAGTTAAGGTTGGTCAATCACGTCCTAATATGATCACATTTAGTTTATTAGTGTGCTCATGTAAGACATGAAATCCGTACACGTATCTTAACACGAATCATGCAATCACGTTGACAACTTATATATATATTCCACGTATAATCATCTATGATCATGGCAGACAACAAGTTATATAACATTTAAGTCACCATAAAACGGGTTCGGCTATTCACAGATAGCACATACAAACATCCAGATGCACATATAACAACTTATTGTGTTTCAGCTTAAGTATCCAGAACTGGGCTGTTTTTGGGTATTTTTATAAAATAGTTCCCGTATTCCAAAAATTCCAATTCATTTACAAAACGTGTCAAACGGTCTGTAAAACTTTGTCTAAAATTTTCCAGCCTAACTCTTTACCGATTATTTATAATTAATCATTTACTAGGCTGCAGTCAGATTCGTCACTTTCTGACTGCAGTCCACGGAAATATTCATTTAAAAATCATTAGCCACCCGATTGACGAAATTCTAGTGGGAGATTTTCGGTGACGCCTGTGTCCAACTACTGTACGAATTTCATGACCTAATGCTATCCAGATTACGAGATATGACACAGCAAACAACACGCAATTTCTGCAGAAAAAAACGCAGCTTCAGCTGGTGCACGAAATAATTATTTTAAAGTAGTAAACAACCTCAGGAAAATGTGATTCCAGTGCCATTAAAAACACTATTAAAAATCCTACGGTTTAGACTTCAGAAAATCCGTTTTTCGTTAGGTTACGACTCGTTTACAGCCAACTGAAGTTGGCTGTAAATACTAATCAGCCTACAGTTCGCAATCGTATGATACTAGAACCCGTTATAACGATCCTACGACTTTGTAATATCATGTATTAGCATGTTATCAATCATATATCATCTTGTATATCAAAACCACGACAACCCTAGACATATATTAGCAATAATCATCACGAAAATGCAGGTTCAACACATAAGAGCATTACTAACCTTAACCCGGAATGAAAATTAGAGAGAGAGAGATGTGCGATTGATGGGGGGGGCTGCTGCGTCGAACTCTCAAGGGGGAGGGAGGATTAGGGTTTTGTAATTTATAAGCTTGTTTTTATTTATAATTCAAATTTGTTCTCCAAGAAACGCAAGGGGGCGGTTAGGTGTATGGGCCGAGAAAGGGTTAGGGGGTGTCGGGTTGGGTTTACTTGGGTCGCAAGGTGTGTGGTAGCCGGTTGGGTTCGTGCAAGGTTGAAACGGTTTGAGCTCAGGTTTGGCTTTTTAATGGAACATATAATATAAGTTGTTAAATAACTAAACACATATTATAATTTGTCAAACATTTGTGACATGAGTTTATTATGTGTATGTATATTTGAAAGATTAAATCGTATAAATACAAAGGACGATACCTGATTTTTCCAGGATGTCACAAAAACAACACAGGTGCTCCCCATGGGGAGACCCTTGGTCGTAGAATCCCTTATCAAGCAAGTCTTGCAATTGGGACACTAGCTCTTAGAGTTCCGAATGAGCTAACCTATATGGTGCTCTGGCAACCTGCTTGGCCCCTGGAATTAGTTCAATCCCGAATTCCACCTCACATTCGGGAGTTATGCCTGATAATTCCTTCAGAAATACATCTCCGAATTCGTTCACCACGGGTACGTCTTCAATTCTTGGAGACACCCTTTTTGAGTTGCACGCATAAGTCAAATACACCATACACCCATGTAGCATAAGTTTATTAGTGTGACATCTGTGTATTCTAATCATCACACAATTCCGAAACAATTTTGTAATTTTATAATATTGAGTTTTATTCCAAGTTTTATTTTAATACTTATGACTTTTCGAATTTTCAATCCTTGTTCAAATTCAACCTTTCAAATCACTTCTGGAAGTGGAATCGCAAACCGTTTAGAAATAAGTTTTGAGGGCTTCGGTATGGCAAACGAAATCAGTTTAATGCGACGTACACTCTGGAACAATGGCATAAGCTAAACATACCCTAAATATCCTTTACATAACTTAGAAATAAGTTTTGAGGGCATTTGGTATGGCAAAAACATGCTTATGCAACTTCAGGGGCTATTTTGCAAATTCTGCGAAACTATGCCGTTACACGTATTTCCTAATCCGAAACATGTACGCGCATCCAAAAAATTTTTTAATCATTAAAATCTAGTATTTTAATGATCGGAGTGCAAAAATACCATTCGTTACGTGATTACGGTCATTTGCGCGTTCGTTACGATTTTCGTCGTAATTAACCGAAAACCGCAACCGTACGATTGAACGAACCGACACTCGGGACATTTTTGGACACATTTCAAGTTTCCTAAGCTTTATCATCTTTATAAAGCTTAAAAATGAGGTTAACGGGTGATAAAAGTTCCAAAACGCTACGAAACGAGTTCAGGGGCCTATTCTTCCAACTTTTAAAAGCTTCTGTCAGCTAAGGGGCTTACGGACCGTAAGCCCATACCCCTTATGGTCTGTAAGGACCCCCCAGCTCAGTAGTTTCATGGCAGCTTCTTGTTTAAGCTCTTGGACACTAAGCAAACGAAATTGCCACACTCCCTCTGGTTTCAACACCTCATCATACACTTGTAATGATCCTAGATCAAGTGCCTAACATTTGGAATGATCTTGTGCATCATCCACAAGTATAAATAGACCCTCATTTTCACTTCACAACTTGCTCATTTCCATCTTCTTCCTCCCATACTCTTGGACCTTGCTTCCATCCTTTTTGGAAGCCTCCTACTGAGTTCTTTGAGATCTTGGGTGTTCCTAAACACAAGTAAGATCTCATTTAGTCGTTTTATTTATTTTAGCTATCTCAAGCTAAAAGTCAAACATTTGTTTGACTTTGGCTTATTAAATTGGTCAAAACAAAGTTCAATTGAACTTTGCAACGTGATCGTAATCATGATGGTTATGGTCCATGCGATCATTACCTACTGATTACCATGTTTCCTAGTCGAAGTGACGAGTCAAAGTTTCGGTCAATAATGCGCAAAGTGTGCATTATACAACAGAACTCTTTTCGGGTGTCAAAACACTTTGTTTTGATACCAAATCAGTTTTTATAAACTTAGTTAGACATGTTAAACATGTCTAACTCGTCACTTTTATTTTAGTGCTTGTTTAGGGTCGTAAGTCGAGCGGTCTTGACCACCGCTTTAACTTTCGAATCCGACCCATTTGGTCGATCTTAGGATCCGACCAAACTATATTTGTGACCATAGTCGCATAGAGAATAACCCTCTGAGGTTATACCTTATGATCACGTCGCTTGGTTAGTATTATGATAGGTCGTTATTATGCCCTTTATAAATGACCAAAATGCCCTTTTTGCACATAAATTCATTTTAAGCGTATGTGGCTAAAGTTTTGACATATAAACTGATATTACAACATTATTAAACATGTTTGGGCATTTAAGACTTATCATAGGACATGTTTAACCATCCGATCATGCGTTACGCAAATGACACATTAAAGTAGCATAAACTACCTTAACGGGTCATTACTGGTCAAAAGCACTTAGGATCACTTCCAAATCAGAATGTTGAGTTTATTAAATCATACCATATGAGTTCCAACACTCATTTGATTTATAAAACATCATTCTATCCAATCCGCCGATTAAAGTCCCGACTTATTAACATAGTTATCCATCTTAGGAACCATTTGATTCCTCGAACTCTTGCGCTTTATTATTCTTCTTGAAGGATATTTTTGCAACCCCAAGTGAGTATATAGACTCCTCTTTTATATTTTTCAAATATTTTGGGGTGAAAGACATGTGCCTACTCGATACTTTCATGTTTTCACGCTTTCTCGAATATACTTGCTATGTTCATCTAGTACTTATATAGTACATGATTTCAATTATGT
The DNA here is from genome assembly GCA_947069175.1 of Scalesia atractyloides. Classification (NCBI taxonomy): domain Eukaryota; kingdom Viridiplantae; phylum Streptophyta; class Magnoliopsida; order Asterales; family Asteraceae; genus Scalesia; species Scalesia atractyloides. The sequence continues at coordinate 35,205,716 of CAMTDV010001634.1, forward strand.
TTTGCTATGTATGCTGACTGAGCATGCTAGCACATTGATTTCAAAGACATCTTTTGCGACATCTTTTGTGGAATATGTCGCTTACATTGACTATGACATTTGGTTTGTTTAACGGGACATAATACATTCATTAACATTGATCACGCCGCCCTGTAGTATGTAATGGTACCATAGGATTTGACAAATCCCGTTCCCCGCTTCCTAGGTTTGTTTGGAAGTAGGGAATGACAGAATCCGAATACATTTTTGATAAACCTTTGACTTGATAAATGTTTATCCGACAGTCTCAAGGCTTGAATGTATGCGATAAACATAACTACATAAATGCTCATATCAAATAAAGCATTGGTTTTGCAACACATGACTTTTTTATTTAAACTTTGGTTTATTCAAGACATTGTTTTATACACGACATTTGGTTATACATGACATTTGACATTTGTTAGACAAGATATTTTTGGTGGTTATTTGATAAGTGATTTAAATAACGAGATGTTTGTAATATGATAAAAGCATGGTGGATACGCCGCTGGTACTTCCTATATATAAGTGCTTTCATGATATTACATATCGTAGCGTTACTTAAACCACTTCGACAAAGACAAAGACATGACACATTTGGTACAAATATCATATATTTTTCACAAGACATTGTTTTACAAATGGCATATTATATACAATTCAATTTCATCCGATCAATTACTTAACCATACATCCTTTTATTATATCATTTGATTTTCATATTGATTTTCACATGATTTTATAAAAGAAAACATTTTATAAGGTTCATGACAAATATTCATTAAACTATTCATGAATCCTCATCAACAAAACCTATGTATCTCACAGGCATTTTTATGCTGACGTGCCTATTTTCACATGTGTTTCAGGAGCTAATGCTTAAGGATGATTCATGCAACACTTAGGACGTATTTGGGCTTTAGTGACTTAAAATCTAGCAAGACAAATAAAATTATTATGTTTTTGTTAATTACCATGGTCGTTGAAACAATACTTCTGTTACGACACTCCACGACGATTCCGCCGCGGTTTGTTGTTTTACGCGGTCGGGGTGTGACAGAAAGATTGGTATCAGAGCCAATGGTTATAGGGAATTAGTTTATTAGTAATGCTTCGACTTAGACTATAACTTTTCTAGGACCCTAACACAAGTTATCTTGTGTTTAGAATTTAAAACACTACCATCACCTATCCTTTGGTGAGTACCAAGAACAAAACAAAATGGAAGGCATAAAGTCAAAATAAATCATCGATCTCTTTTAACTTCCAAAATTTTCAAAATCTCGTCAAAGTTTGGGTGTTAATAATGTGAACACATGCAATCTGGAAGGGTGGGTGCCTGTACCCTGAGTTTTCTGCCTAAAGCTAGAGTGTTCGTACAAATCCACTTAATCGGACCAGTCACTCTTACCTGGGAACTCTTGGGGTGAGTGTCCCACCTATAGGCTAAAGCATGTCTTTGTGATACATTATAAAAAACCATTTACTTTGATTAGTCATTGTGTGTCGTTTGTTTGTTGCAAGTAAACGAACAAATGACCACCATCCTTTCATTCCGTCGATTTTTATGACATCTCATATTGAATACCTGAACATTCATCTCACTCTTTTTCTCTCATGTTTTCCTCTTTTAGAATGCCTCCACGACGAAACGTACAACCACCTAACACCGAACTGGAAACTATCATAGCACAACAGATGGTTGCTATGCTACCAAATCTCATTACTAAATCCACCAAGCCAACAACAATAATAATGCTCCATGCAACTTCAAACAGTTTAACTCGGCTAAACCACTCAAGTTTAGTGGTTCTGAAGGAGCAACTGGGCTCCTATAGTGGTTTGAGAGTCTTGAGAGTACTTTTCGTCATGTTCGGTGTCCTGATAATCGTAAGGTCGAGTTTGCTTCGAGCGTGTTCCAAAAGAGGGCGCTCACGTGGTGGAATGGAGTGGTGAGAGATAAGGGTGCAGATGTTGCTATGGGTCAGACTTGGGAGGAACTTAGAGCTCTAATGATGAAAGAGTTCTACCCCCGTCATGAAAAGAGGGCACTTGAGAATGAGTTCCACGACCTAAAGCAGGACAGTGGTGAGCATCATGCGTATACCAATCAGTATGAGGAGTTGAGCCTATTATGTCCTAATGGTGACGCCTTTGGATAAGGCGATTTAAAAGTACATAGATGGTCTGCCAGATCCTGTCAAGGACATTGTCACTGGCAGTAACCGACATCTGTCCGTCAAGCCATTGAGCTAGGTGCAACCCTTACTGAATCACAAGTTAAAAATGGTAAGCTTCATCGAAAGGGTTACAAGAAACCGTCTGTGAAGTCTGAGAAACAAAAAGGAAACAAAGCTGAAACCTCCAAGAAGTCGAGGAAGCGCAAGGCTTCTAAGAACTTCGCTCTCACTACACAACCTAACCAAACTGCTCCCAATCAGCCTGCTCAGCCACCGACCAAGAAACAATATGTTGGCGATGCACCTTTGTGCAACAAGTGTAACAGTCACCATCAACCACATTTACAGTGCCGCATTTGCACTAACTGTGGGAAATCAGGTCATCTTACCAACACTTGTCATTTTGCTCCTACCGCCCAAAACCCTGCTCAGCAGCCTACACGACCTCACTATCCACCTGGGTCTTGCTACAATTGTGGGGATCTCAACCACTACAGAAATAACTACCCGAAGTTGGCAAATGCAAACCCGACTCGTGGACGAGCATTTAACATCAATGCTGATGAGGCTTGGGCTGACAATGAAGTAGTCAATGGTACGTTCTTTGTTAACAACCATCCTGCTTCAATTCTTTTCGATTCGGGTGTCGATAAGAGTTTTGTATCCCTAGCTTTTGAACCTTTGCTTTCAATGCCTAGAACAAAACTAGGAAAGCCCTTGACAGTCGAAATAGCTAGTGGTGAACCCCTTAAACTTGATTCTGTCATCTGTAATTGCCAATTGAACCTTAACAACCACCTTTTTGCCATTGACCTCACGCCAATGCAACTCGGGAGCTTTGATATCATAGTAAGGATGGAATGGTTATCTAAACACCATGCTGAGGTGATTTGCTTTGATAAGATCGTTCGTATACCTCTCCCGTCTGGTGAAATCCTAGAAATTCGAGGAGAAAAGCCCGTTAGTAACCTTAAACTCATGACATGTACCCAAGCCCATAAATACCTACGAAAGAACTATGTTGCTTTCTTGGCACATATCATAGAGGAAAAAGGCAAAGGCAAAACTATTCAAGATATTCCCGTTATTCGGGATTATCCCGAGGTATTCCCTGAAGATCTACCTGGTTTACCCCCATCACGTCAACTCGAGTTTCGTATAGATCTTGTACCTGATGCCAACCCTATAGCCAAATCCCCCTCCGAGATGCAAAAGTTATCTAAATAGCTTCAGGAGTTGTCTGACAAAGGGTTCATTCGTCCAAGCTTTTCACCTTGGGGCGCTCCAGTCCTATTTTTGAAAAAGAAAGATAGATCCTTCTGTATGTGTATCGATTACCGTGAGCTCAACAAACTCACAATCAAGAATCGATATCCCCTACCCCGTATTGATGATCTCTTTGACCAGCTACAAGGTGTTACTTGCTTCTCAAAGATCGAACTACGTTCTGGGTATCATCAACTTCGTGTTCTCAAAGAAGATATTCCCAAAACTGCTTTCCGCACTCGATACGGTCATTATGAGTTCACTGTTATGCCTCTTGGTCTGACAAATGCTCCTGCTGTTTTCATGGACTTGATGAATAGGGTTTGTAAGCCTTATTTGGACAAGTTCATCATTGTTTTCATTGATGACATTTTGATTTATTCAAAGTCTCGAGCCGATCACGAGCAACATCTTCGTTTAACAATGGAACTCCTAAAGAAAGAACAACTCTATGCAAAGTTCTCCAAGTGTCAACTTTGGCTTAAGGAAGTTCAATTCTTGGGACATATTGTCAACGAACAAGGTATACATGTAGATCCCACCAAAATCAGTGCGATTAAGGAATGGGATACACCTACTACTCCGACCGAAGTTCGTTCATTTCTTGGTCTCGTGGGTTATTACCGTCGCTTTATCGCAAACTTCTCAAAGATTGCGGTTCCCCTCACTTCTTTGACTCAAAAGAATAAACCTTTTGAATGGGGACCCAAACAAGAAGAAGATTTTCAGACCTTGAAACAGAAGCTTTGTAATGCTCCTATTTTATCCTTACCTAAAGGTAACAACGACTTTGTCGTATATTGTGACACATTGAACTTAGGCCTTGGTTGCGTTCTCATGCAAAGGAACAAAGTTATAGCCTATGCAAACAATTGAAGATTCACGAAAAGAACTACACCACTCATGATCTTGAGTTGTGTGCTGTTGTTTTCGCTCTGAAAATTTGGAGACATTATCTATGCGGTACAAAATGTGTGGTTTTCACGGATCACAAAAGTCTCCAGCACATTTTCAATCAGAAAGAACTAAACATGAGGCAGCGACGATGGGTCGTGTCACACCCTCAATTCCCACTTGCGGAGTTTTACCGCGAGGCATGTGAACAAACCAGAATCTGAAACACTAGTACGTCGAACGACTCTATATGATTTGATAATACGTTTTCCAAAAATCATTTGATTAACCAATTATCGTAGATTTTAGATTGTCTTAGCTAGTTACCAAAGTTTAGCGGAGCCTTAGTTTAAATGGTTGAGCGGAAGCATAAAATAAGTAGAGAAACGGGCGCCAACACAAACGCCAAAACAAATGAAAAACCCAAAACAACGTTTGTAAATGAGACTCGATAAAAGATGTCTTGTTCAATGCATGTGAGTGCACCTAGAGCTCCTAGCGTCCTGAGAAACATGTAAAGAAACAAGTGTCAACATTAAAGATGAGTGAGTTCACAGGTTTTTATAAATTCGTTTGTTCGGTTATGAGTTTATTTTCCCCGTTATCCCTATCTCGGGATAACGATTTAGTTCCATTATTCCAAACCCGGAATAATAATGTTGTTGATTCCATTATTCCAAACCCGGAATAATAAGTTGTTGTTTCCATTATCCCCAACCCGGGATAATATAGTTGTTGTTTCCATTATCCTCAACCCGGGATAATATAGTTGTTTCGTAATTAAGTTCAATGTTAAATATATAGGTAGCTAGCCTAAAGTTATGTCACGTAAGAGTTCGCGATCGAAGCTGACTGTTGTGCCTCCGTGTTGCCAGGCCTATCACTGACCATGGCGAAGTTAGGCCAAATTATTCACCCGTTGACCATACCCGGTCGGCTAGCGCGACTAGCTCGGATGGGGCTTGTCGGGCCCAGTAGTACTACTTATAATTCCCCCGCTATTAAAACCCAATACTAACGATCCGAGAGATTGACGAGGACTTAAGTGATATAGCTACTTAGTGACCATAACATTACATTAACATCAACTTAGTTACCGAATAGTTATGTGGCGTTAATTTCGTATAACGTAAAGAGATTGAGTTTGAAGAGTGTATACATGTTTCTCCCCCTGTTGTTTAAAAACCGGATAAAGTTAGGGGCCGTGAACTCACCTTTAGTTGCTCGGTTAGTGTAGCAAAAGAAGTTGTAAGGATGGGACCGCTAATTGCGTCCTAACAAACCAATTGATTTCAAGTCAGTGTGTGAACACACCAATACAGATTCTACACTTAATTTACGCACAAAATGATACACACAAACAACATACCTAACACTCATACATGCATGCAAGTATCCTCATGTGATCATAGTAATCAAAACAATTCATCATGAACATAATCCAATCCATGCAACACTTTGGTGCACACAATCACAAGTTATCAAATTTCAGCTTAATACTCATAATTCAGCTGTTTTCTAGGATTTTTATAAAATAGTTTCAACTTTCCAAAAATTCCAATTATTTTACAGCAGGTGACATTTATAATGTAGAAACTTATATAAATTTTCCAAGTCCTAAATCTTTACCAATTAACCATATATATTAATATACTAGGCTGCAGTCAGATTCGTCGCTTTCTGACTGCAGTCCACGGAAGAATTTATTTAAAAATCACTGATCGTCCAATTAACAAAATTCCAGTTGGAGTTGCCCGGAAATTTCCATACCTAGTTGCTGTACAAAATTCATGACTCGACTCCCTACTGATTATAAAATCCAACTCGATAAACAACGAACAAAATTTCAGGATTTTCACAGCTTTAGTTACTGAACTTATTTGGCCATTTAAAAATATCAAACGACTTCAGAAAAATATGAATCCAGCGCCATTAAATTCGTTATTCAAATCTCTACGTTCTAGACATCAGAAAATCCGTTTTTCGACAACTAATGACCGAGTTACAGCCAGATGAAGTCGGCTGTAACTATTACTCAGCAACCTGTTTCAGCATATTGTTATCATAGATTCGCATAAACCGTCCATATCATTAACCTAGGCGATCAAGAACTGATTTTCTAATCATAGATCAATACCTATAACATATCCATGCAAACCCTAATCCACACCTCTAGTTTTTATAAACAACATACTTGGCAAACCTATAAGTTCCGAAAACAATCATGCATGTAACAATGATAAATCAGCCGATTCAAACACATATAATCCGAAAACAAACCAATCACTTCATTCAAGCACATATATCCGAATATGATCTTGTAATCAAAAGATAAATCCTAACCTTTAATAACTAGGTAAGTAAGCCGAGACTTGGACAAGAATGATTCGGCTGTTCAAGCAAAATCACGACCGAATGAGATGAGCAGTTCTGCTTGTCGCGACCGAGACTGAAAGGGACTGAAAGGGAAGACTGCTCGCGATCAAAAGGGAGTGCAAAGGGGGGCTGTTTGCGGTCGAGGGGATGGAGGATTTGCTACCGTCGGCTGTCTTTATCAACTAGGGTTTTGTGTTGTGAATGAAGCATGCATGGCTAGTATATATAGGCGCAAAGAGATAAGGATTACGGTTTTGGTTTGAGCTCGTGGCCGAGGACTTGGGTTGGTTCGGTTTGGGTTTGATCTTGCGGCCGAAGACTTGGGTTTAAGGTTTGGGTTGCACACAATGGGTTTGCGGTTTGGGCTTGTTCTCAGCCGAGAGTGGTTTGGGTTAGAACTCGGTCCACTCCTAGAGTCACAAGGAGTTTAAGGTTTGGTTCGTGTTGCGATTCGGTTCGGTTCGTGTACATATTCACCATAATTATTTTATAACTAAAACAATCACATAATCGCACATTACGTATTCACTAACTCGTACACGTTTACTACGTAGCATACAATATTCGACAAGTATTGCGTTTAAGTTATCCGAAAACCGGGATGTCACATTATCCCCATGTTGAAAGAATTTTCGTCCCGAAAATTGAGTAAACGCGGTTTAGAATGTAGCGTACATGTTTAGAGTGCCACGCACAAAGAGTTAGTTCGTTAATGATGGTACGCGAAGTTACAAGAAGTTCCCAAGTGCCATGCACAACAAGGCATGTTAGTTAACAATGGTACGCGAAAGTATGAGAAATTTCCTGGTTGTCACATCATCCCCATGTTGAAAGAATTTTCATCCCAAAAATTTAGTTACTGGTATTGTTAGTTTGCTGCTCAGTTGCGAAGAGGTGTGGGTATTTGCTTTTCATTTGGTCCTCTCTTTCCCACGTGAATTCCGGTCCACGCTTAGAGTCCCAACGAACCTTAACGATCGGAATCTTGCTGTGCCTTCGAGTCTTGATCTCACGATCCATGATCTCGATAGGCTATTCCACAAAGTGCAGTTGTTCGTCCACTTGGATCTCATCCAATGGAATGACTAGAGTTTCATCTGATAGACACTTCTTCAGATTTGACACATGAAATACGTTGTGAACTCCACTGAGTTCAGCAGGAAGGTCTAATTGATAAGCTACTGGTCCAATACGTTTCAAGATTACAAACGGGCCTACGTACCGTGGGTTTAGTTTGCCCCGTTTTCCAAAGCGGATTACACCCTTCCAGTGTGACACCTTCAGTAGGACTCGGTCGCCTACTTGAAATTCGAGCGGTTTGCGTCGTTGATCAGCGTAGCTTTTCTGTCGATCTCGTGCCGCCGCCATGCGGTTTCTGATTTGTACAATCTTTTCAGTAGCCTCAAGTATTAACTCAGGGCCTGTGAGTTGACTGTCACCGACTTCTGCCCAACAGACCGGTGATCTACATTTACGACCGTATAGTGCCTCAAACGGTGCTGCCGAAATACTCGTATGATAACTGTTGTTATATGAGAATTCCACTAAAGGCAGGTGGATTTCCCAACTAATTCCGAGGTCTATGACGCATGCCCTAAGCATGTCTTCCAAGGTTTGTATGGTCCTTTCACTTTGACCGTCAGTCTGAGGGTGATAGGCTGTGCTCATATCTAAGCGTGTTCCCAACGCTTTCTGGAGTGACTGCCAGAAATTGGACGTGAAGCGAGCATCTCTGTCTGAGATGATGGACGTTGGCACTCCGTGCCGAGAAACTACTTCCTTTATGTAGATGCGAGTCAACTTCTCCATCTTATCTATTTCTTTAATAGCTAGGAAGTGTGCGGACTTAGTTAAACGATCCACAATTACCCAGATGGTATCGCAACCACCCAAAGTTCGCGGGAGTTTAGTGATGAAGTCCATCGAGATCTGATCCCATTTCCACACTGGGATCTCAGGTTGTTGGAGTAGCCCCGATGGCTTTTGATACTCTACCTTGACTTTTGCACAAGTCAAACACTTGCTCACGTAGGTGGCTATATCGGCTTTCATGTTGGGCCACCAATACGCAGCTTTAAGGTCTTGATACTCTTATCCGAACCCGGATGGACAGAGTATCGGGATTTGTGAGCTTCATCCATGACTAGCTCTCTGAGGTTTCCGTAGAGAGGTACCCATATGCGATTCATGAAATACCGGGCTCCGTTGGGTTTTACTTCCCAATCGCGTTCCATTTTTCCCACCGATTCGGCCTTGATGTTTTCCTCCTTAACTGCTTCTAACTGGGCGTCGCGTATTTGTTCGGGTAGCCCCGAATGAATAGTGAGTTGTAATGCTCGTACACGGCGAGGTTTCAAGTGTTCCTTCCTACTGAGGGCATCAGCTACCACGTTAGCTTTACCCGGGTGATACCGAATGGCACACTCATAAGCGTTCAAGAGTTCGACCCAGCGACGCTGTCGCATGTTCAACTCTTTCTGATCAAAGATGTGTTGGAGGCTCTTGTGGTCTGTAAAGATTGTGCACTTCGTTCCATAGAGGTAGTGTCTCCGAATCTTAAGTGTAAACACTACTGCTCCCAATTCCAGGTCATGCGTCGTGTAGTTTTTCTCGTGAACCTTCAGTTGTCGCGATGCATACGCGATGACCTTATCGCGTTGCATGAGTACGCAACCCAATCCCTGAATGGAAGCATCACAATATACTACAAAGTCTTCTGTCCCTTCCGGCTAAGGACAGAATAGGTGCACTGCAAAGTTTCTGTTTCAGCAATTGAAATGCTGCTTCTTGCTTGTCACCCCAAGCATACTTAATGCCTTTCTGGGTGAGGGTAGTAAGCGGTTGTGCGATCTTTGAAAACCCCTCGATGAAACGTCTGTAATAACCAGCCAAACCCAAAAATTGGCGGATCTCCGTCGGTGTCCTGGGTGCTTCCCAGTTTTTGATGGCTTCAATCTTGGCAGGGTCTACGTGGATACCCTTTTCATTCACGATATGCCCGAGAAACTGAACTTCCCGAATCAGAAATCACACTTCGAAAGCTTGGCATATAGCTTTTCCTGTTGAAGTAATCCTAGCAGTAATCGTAGGTGTTCAGCATGTTCTTCTTCACTTTTGGAGTAGATGAGTATGTCATCGATGAACACAATGACAAACTTGTCGAGGTATGGTTTACACACGCGGTTCATGAGGTCCATGAACACCGCAGGTGCGTTGGTGAGACCGAAGGGCATGACCAAGAACTCATAATGGCCATACCGAGTGCGAAATGCGTCTTAGCGATTTCCTCCTCCCTGACGCGTAGCTGATGGTAACCAGACCGTAAATCAATCTTGGAGTAGTAACTTGACCCTTGAAGTTGGTCGAAGAGATCGTCGATGCGAGGTAACGGGTATCGGTTCTTGACCGTAACCTTGTTGAGTTCCCTGTAGTCGATGCACATGCGGAAAGTCCCGTCCTTCTTCTTGACAAAAAGGACTGGAGCTCCCCATGGCGAAACGCTTGGTCGGATAAATCCTTTTTCTAATAGCTCCTGAAGTTGGGTAGACAGCTCCTGCAGCTCGGCTGGAGCTAGGCGGTATGGAGCCTTGGCGATAGGAGTTGCATTGTTCGCCAATTCGATTTCAAACTCCAATTGTCGATGGGGTGGAAGACCAGGTAGTTCCTCTGGGAATACATCGGAAAAATCACGGACGACAGGGATGTCTTCTATACGTTTCTCGTCCTTAGGCTGTTCAGTAATCAGTGCGAGTAAAGCGAAGGAGTTCTTCCTCCGAAGATACTTCTGCGCTTGCAAGTAAGAGATGATGTTGGTGACGGCACTTGCCTTATGCCTTGTACCGTCAAGATTCGTCGTTCGAGAGCGGTATACGGATAGATTTTTCGAAGCAGAGAACTTCGGCCCGGACGTCGGATAGCCAGTCCATTCCGACTACCACGTCAAAACTACCCAGGGTAGTTGTCATTAGATCAATGGTAAAGGTGTGGCCCGCGAGTTTGAGTTGACAGCCGGATACTATTTGGGTCACATCCACAGAATTACCATCGGCTAATTCTATAACATAAGGGGTCTCTAATGGTTTAGGCGTGAGATTTAGGTTCTTCCTAAAAGACTCAGATATAAAGCTCCTATCCGCACCCGTATCAAAAAGCACAGTAGCAAAATGTTCATTAAGGGGAAACTTACCGGTGACCACGTTCGAGTCGTTTCTGGCCTCTCCGCGGCCCAATGTAAATGCGCGACCTTTGGCACCTCCTGTGCCACCGTTTCCATTATTGTTGTTGTTATTATTGTTGTTGTGGTTATTGTGGTTGTGGTTGTTCCCACCATTGTTGTTGTTGTTACGCAGCTGTGGGCAGTCTCTTTTGAAGTGGGCAGGCTACCACACTGATAGAATCCCCGGTTAATACCCTGCTGCTGACCCTGGGGTTGATTTTGATTTTGTCGGGACATGATTTCCCCACGACAATCCTTTGCCGCATGTCCCATCTTGCCACATCGTTGGCAGCGATTTCCGGCACAAGGGCCGTTATGATGGAGATTACAGCGGTTGCACTGCGGCTTTCGACCTGCATAGCCGCTTGCGTTCTGGTTGTTGTTGTTGTTGGCGGGCTGATTTTGGTGACCCCGGTGGCTGTTGTAATGATTGAACCGTTTTTGGTTCCCCTGTTGTGGATGAGATGACGAAGACTGTCGAACAGACGAGTCTTCAAACTTTCTTTTGTTATCAGGGGCAACTTCAGTTGTACCCCGTGCTGGCAACTTCTTTTGTTCCACCGCCTTATCGGTGAGTTTGTGAGCCAATCGGATTGCTTGATGTTCAGTTGTAGGGTTACTAGCCATTACCATACCCTGAATCTCCGGAACCAGACCCCCGAGATAGAACTCGAGTCTTTTCTCCACAGTGTTGGCCAAATCGGGACATAGAAATACCAAGTCATGATGTTTTGCGGTGTAAGCTTCGATTTCAGATCCCACCATCTTGTGGTTCCATAAGGCTTGCTCCAACTGTTGCACTCTATCTCGTGGACAGTACTCCTCTTTGATTAGGGCCTTGAACTCGGCCCAGGCCATTGCATTGGCAGCAATGAGTCCACGCGTTTGGACCTGTGCATTCCACCAAGTTAGTGCCCCATCTTCCAGCGTTGAGGCTGCATATTTGACCTTGTTGGCCTCTAGACAGTTGCACATTTCAAATACGGATTCAGATTTTTCGATCCAGCGGACCAGTCCAATGGGTCCTTCCGCCCCCGAGAATTTGCTTGGTTTCGTGTCGAGGAACATCTTGTAGGGGTTAAAGCCCCCTCCTGCTGACAGAGAACAGGTAGTCAGCGAGGAATTCTACTAGCCCAACTATTAGATTTTCACACGAAAATTTAATAATGGTTACCTGCCGGTTGGTTCTGAACACCCGCTAAAGCTGCGTTCACGTGCTCTTGAATCATGGCAGCTAGTTCTTCGGGCGTCAAGTTAAGGTTTCCACGTCGTCCAGTTGCCATTTAGATCTTCGAAACACAACACAAACACACCCCGATAAGTCTATATATCCAATATAGTTATCCTACTTCGTACTTTAATAAGTATCAAGTTATGTCAACTCAATATATTAAATAGTCAAAAGAAATACTTGATTAAATGAAATTTCAACGTCTTACAAAGTGCCAACCAAACATATGAATTCACTGTAAAGTCTCAAATTTAAACACAAGTGGGAAAATAAATAGACTGGAGGAAAGTAAATAAAATAAGCGAGACGTGTCAGTCGTCTACGTCTCCATCCCCCAAGTCACTGTCGTTGCCGTCATCCTGCGTGGCATTTCCAGCTTCTGCAGCTGGATCCTCCTCCGGATCCTCCTCTGGATCTTCCTCAGGGTCCTCCTCTGGATCCTCTTCTGGATCCTCTTCAGGGTCCTCCTCTGGATCCTCTTCCGGATCCTCCTCTACCGGCACTGGAGGGGCCGGTGCTGGTGCAGGTGCTTGATTTTGCTGTAGCTCCTGAATGTTCCAACTATTTTCCAGGACTCTATCTTCGAGCCAACCGGCTCTTATCTGCTCAGCACGCAGATCTCTGGCTAAGGTGTTACGAGCTATCTTACTCGTATGTTGCTCTTCCTCGAGCGAGTCAGTTTTACCTGTCAGTTGTCGGATCATCCATCCTTGTGCTAGGATGGTTTCCTGCATTCGTTCTAATTGTTCTTGTTGTTTCTGTATCATGATTCTAAGTAGGTCATTTCCTACTTCCACAGAGTTAACCGGTTTGACCGGCACAGCGATGGTTGGGCGTGATGACGACTCCTCCCCCAGAGCGAGCCTTTTCCTCGCAGCTGAGCGTGTCTCCACGCCATAAGATGGTAAGGGTTCCACCATAGGTGCCTTTCCTGGCGCTCATGGTGGCGTAAGTTTGTCGGATGATGATGACGATGATGATGATTACATTGCCTGTTAGGTCGTGTAGTTAGTTACGAGTTGTTTTCATTTCTTATTATGAAGTCATAATCTACATAACACAGTTGTGGTACATTGCATAACAAGATATAACAGTTCGGTGCCAGACTACGTCTAGTGTCGTGTATTCAGCTATAGTTTAGGTCTACTTCTAATGCAAACCTGGTTCTCTATAGCTAGTGGCTCTGATACCAATCTGTCACACCCTCAATTCCCACTTGTGGAGTTTTACCGCGAGGCATGTGAACAAACCAGAATCTGAAACACTAGTACGTCGAACGACTCTATATGATTTGATAATACGTTTTCCAAAAATAATTTGATTAACCAATTATCGTAGATTTTAGATTGTCTTAGCTAGTTACCAAAGTTTAGCGGAAGCCTTAGTTTAAATGGTTGAGAGGAAGCATAAAATAAGTAGAGAAACGGGCGCCAACACAAACGCCAAAACAAATGAAAAACCCAAAACAACGTTTGTAAATGAGACTCGATAAAAGATGTCTTGTTCAATGCATGTGAGTGCACCTAGAGCTCCTAGCGTCCTGAGAAACATGTAAAGAAACAAGTGTCAACATTAAAGATGAGTGAGTTCACAGGTTTTTATAAATTCGTTTGTTCGGTTATGAGTTTGTTTTCCCCGTTATCCCTATCTCGGGATAACGATTTAGTTCCGTTATTCCAAACCCGGAATAATAATGTTGTTGATTCCATTATTCCAAACCCGGAATAATAAGTTGTTGTTTCCATTATCCCCAACCCGGGATAATATAGTTGTTGTTTCCATTATCCTCAACCCGGGATAATATAGTTGTTTCGTAATTAAGTTCAATGTTAACATATATAGGTAGCTAGCCTAAAGTTATGTCACGTAAGAGTTCGCGATCGAAGCTGACTGTTGTGCCTCCGTGTTGCCAGGCCTATCACTGACCATGGCGAAGTTAGGCCAAATTATTCACCCGTTGACCATACCCGGTCGGCTAGCGCGACTAGCTCGGATGGGGCTTGTCGGGCCCAGTAGTACTACTTATAATTCCCCCGCTATTAAAACCCAATACTAACGATCCGAGAGATTGACGAGGACTTAAGTGATATAGCTACTTAGTGACCATAACATTACATTAACATCAACTTAGTTACCGAATGGTTATGTGGCGTTAATTTCGTATAACGTAAAGAGATTTAGTTTGAAGAGTGTATACATGTTTCTCCCCTGTTGTTTAAAAACCGGATAAAGTTAGGGGCCGTGAACTCACCTTTAGTTGCTCGGTTAGTGTAGCAAAAGAAGTTGTAAGGATGGGACCGCTAATTGCGTCCTAACAAACCAATTGATTTCAAGTCAGTGTGTGAACACACCAATACAGATTCTACACTTAATTTACGCACAAAATGATACACACAAACAACATACCTAACACTCATACATGCATGCAAGTATCCTCATGTGATCATAGTAATCAAAACAATTCATCATGAACATAATCCAATCCATGCAACACTTTGGTGCACACAATCACAAGTTATCAAATTTCAGCTTAATACTCATAATTCAGCTGTTTTCTAGGATTTTTATAAAATAGTTTCAACGTTCCAAAAATTCCAATTATTTTACAGCAGGTGACATTTATAATGTAGAAACTTATATAAATTTTCCAAGTCCTAAATCTTTACCAATTAACCATAAATATTAATATACTAGGCTGCAGTCAGATTCGTCGCTTTCTGACTGCAGTCCACGGAAGAATTTATTTAAAAATCACTGATCGTCCAATTAACAAAATTCCAGTTGGAGTTGCCCGGAAATTTCCATACCTAGTTGCTGTACAAAATTCATGACTCGACTCCCTACTGATTATAAAATCCAACTCGATAAACAACGAACAAAATTTCAGGATTTTCACAGCTTTAGTTACTGAACTTATTTGGCCATTTAAAAATATCAAACGACTTCAGAAAAATATGAATCCAGCGCCATTAGATTCGTTATTCAAATCTCTACGTTCTAGACATCAGAAAATCCGTTTTTCGACAACTAATGACCGAGTTACAGCCAGATGAAGTCGGCTGTAACTATTACTCAGCAACCTGTTTCAGCATATTGTTATCATACATTCGCATAAACCGTCCATATCATTAACCTAGGCGATCAAGAACTGATTTTCTAATCATAGATCAATACCTATAACATATCCATGCAAACCCTAATCCACACCTCTAGTTTTTATAAACAAAACATACTTGGCAAACCTATAAGTTCCGAAAACAATCATGCATGTAACAATGATAAATCAGCCGATTTAAACACATATAATCCGAAAACAAACCAATCACTTCATTCAAGCACATATATCCGAATATGATCTTGTAATCAAAAGATAAATCCTAACCTTTAATAACTAGGTAAGTAAGCCGAGACTTGGACAAGAATGATTCGGCTGTTCAAGCAAAATCACGACCGAATGAGATGAGCAGTTCTGCTTGTCGCGACCGAGACTGAAAGGGACTGAAAGGGAAGACTGCTCGCGATCAAAAGGGAGTGCAAAGGGGGGCTGTTTGCGGTCGAGGGGATGGAGGATTTGCTGCCGTCGGCTGTCTTTATCAACTAGGGTTTTGTGTTGTGAATGAAGCATGCATGGCTAGTATATATAGGCGCAAAGAGATAAGGATTACGGTTTTGGTTTGAGCTCGTGGCCGAGGACTTGGGTTGGTTCGGTTTGGGTTTGATCTTGCGGCCGAAGACTTGGGTTTAAGGTTTGGGTTGCACACAATGGGTTTGTGGTTTGGGCTTGTTCTCGGCCGAGAGTGGTTTGGGTTAGAACTCGGTCCACTCCTAGAGTCACAAGGAGTTTAAGGTTTGGTTCGTGTTGCGATTCGGTTCGGTTCGTGTACATATTCACCATAATTATTTTATAACTAAAACAATCACATAATCGCACATTACGTATTCACTAACTCGTACACGTTTACTACGTAGCATACAATTTATTCGACAAGTATTGCGTTTAAGTTATCCGAAAAACCGGGATGTCACAGGTCGAACTCCTGAACGACTACGACTGTGAGATTCGCTACCATCCTGGTAAGGCGAATGTCGTAGCCGATGGTCTTAGTCGTAAAGAATGAGTCAAGCTACATTGTGTTCAGTTCGATCTGATATTCAAAACCGTATCTTCCAAGCTCAACAAACTTGTGTTACACAAGGCATGATGGGTGATGAATTACTGCATCATCTTGAGCTTCAACTTGAAATGAGAGACAATGGGTTGTTATATTATCTGAGCCGTTTGTGGGTACCAAGTCAAGATAATCTCCACACCTTGATAATGGATAAAGCTCATAAGTCTTGTTATTCAATTCATCCAGGTGCAGACAAAATGTATAAGGATCTTCGTACCCAGTATTGGTGGCCGGTATGAAGAAAGACATAGCCTTGTACGTATCTAAATGTCTTACTTGTCTCAAAGTTAAAGCAGAGCATCAATGTCCTTCTGGTTTTGCTTGAACAACCAGAAATTCTGGTTTGGAAATGGGTAAGCATTGCAATGGATCTCATTACCAAATTACCGCGCACATCTAGAGGTCATGATGCCATTTGGGTAATGATTGATAATCTAACCAAGTCAGCACACTTTATAGCAATACGTGAGGATTTCCCTGCTGACAAACTTGCTAAAATCTATGTGGATGAAATTGTATCTCATCATGGTGTTCCTTTGGACATCATATCTGATCGTGATGCTCGATTCTCATCTCATTTTTGGAGGACCATGCAATCTGCCATGGGAACCAAACTTAACCTGAGCACTACCTATCATCCTCAAACGGATGGACAGTCCGAAAGAATAATCCAGACACTGGAGGATATGCTTAGAGCTTGTGTGATCGATTTTGGTGGTAGTTGGGATTCACATCTACCATTGATTGAATTCTCCTACAATAACAGTTATCATACCAGCATTGACATGGCTCCTTTTGAAGCTCTTTATGGTCGAAAATGTCGTTCACCTGTCTGTTGGAATGAAATCGGTGAATCTCAATTCACTGGACCTGAACTCATTCAAGACACGACAGACAAAGTCAAGATAATCCGTGATAATCTTTTGACAACTAGAAGTCGTCAAAAGTGTTACGTGGACAAACGACGCAAGCCCTTAGCATTCCAAGTCGGTGATCATGTCTCAAGGTATCCCCTTGGAAAGCCGTGGTTAGATTTGGGAAGAAAGGAAAACTTGCACCTAGATATGTTGGACCATTCAAGATCATTGAGAAAATCGGAAAGGTGGCCTACAAACTTGAGCTACCTCGTGAACTTGGAAATGTTCATCCAACATTCCATGTGTCCAATTTGAAAAAGTGTCAAGCTGATGAAAACCTCCACATCCCTCTTGATGAAATTCGTGTTGATGACACGTTATACTTTGTCCAGAAACCTGTGGAAATTTTGGATCGTGAAGTCAAAAAGCTTAAGTGCAGACGTATATCGATTGTTAAAGTTCGCTGGGAGTCCAAACGTGGCCCATAGTTTACTTGGGAACGAGAGGACCAAATGAAGGCGAAATATCCACATCTATTCTCACAAGTTTCCTCTAGTTAAATTTCGGGACGAAATTTCTAAATGTAGGGGAGACTATGACATCTATGTATTCTAATCATGGTACAATTCCGAAACAATTTGTAATTTTATAATATTGAGTTTTATTCCAAGATTTATTTTAATACTTATGACTTTTCGTAATTTCAATCCTTGTTCAAATTCGACCTTTCAAATCAATTCTGGAAGTGAAATCGCAAACCGTTACGCAAACGTAATCAGTTTAATGAGATGTACCCTCTGGAACAATGGCATAAGCTAAACATACCCTAAATACCCTTTACATAACTTAGAAATAAGTTTTGAGGGCTTCGGTATGGCAAAAACATGCTTATGCAACTTTAGGGGCTATTTTGCAAATTCTATGAAACTATGCCGTTACGCGTATTTCCTAATCCGGAACATGTACGCACATCCAAAAAAATTTTATTCATTAAAATTTAGTATTTTAATGATTGGAATGCAAAATTACCATTCGTTACGCGATTACGGTCATTTGCGCGTTCGTTACGATTTTCGTCGTAATTAGCCGAAAACCGCAACCGTACGCCGAACGAACCGACACCCGGGACATTTTTGGACACATTTCAAGTTTCCTAAGCTTTATCGTCTTTATAAAGCTTAGAAATGGGGTTAACGGGTGTTAAAAGTGCCAAAACGTGATGAAACGAGTTCAGGGGCCTATTCTGCCAACTTTTGAAAGTTTCTGTCAGCTACGTAAGCCCATACCCCTTACGGTCTGTAAGGACCCCCCAGCTCAGCAATTTCATGGCAGCTTCTTGTTTAAGCTCTTGGACACTATGCAAACGAAATTGCCACACTCCTTCTGGTTTCAACACCTCATTATACACTTCTAATGATCCTAAATCTAGTGCCTAACACTTGGAATGATCTTGTGCATCATCCACAAGTATAAATAGATCCTCATTTCACTTCACAACTTGCTCATTTCCATCTTCTTCCTCCCATACTCTTGGAGCTTGCTTCCATCCTTTTTGGAAGCCTCCTACTGAGTTCTTTGAGATCTTGGGTTTTCTAAACACAAGTAAGATCTCATCCTTAGTCTTTTTATTTCTTTTAGCTATCTCAAGCTAAAAGTCACACATTTGTTTGACTTTCGGCTTTAACCATTAAATTGGTCAAAACAAAGTTCAATTGAACTTTGCAACGTGATCGAAATCATGATGGTTATGGTCCATAGCGATCATGCCTACTGATGACCACGTTTCCTAGTAGAAGTGACGAGTCAAAGTTTTGGTCAATAATGCGCAAAGGGCGCATTATATGATGGAACTATTTTCAGGTGTCAAACACTTTGTTTTGATACCAAATCAGTTTTATAAACTTAGTTAGACATGTTAAACATGTCTAACTCGTCACTTTTAGTTTAGTGCTTGTTTAGGGCCGTAAGTCGAGTGGTCTTAACCACCGCTTTAACTTTCGAATCCGACCCATTTGGTCGATCTTAGGATCCGACCAAACACATATCTGTGACCATAGTTGCATAGAGAATAACCCTCTGAGGTTATACCTTATGGTCACGTCGCTTGGTTAGTATTATGATAGGTCATTATTATGCCCTTTATAAATGTCCAAAATGCCCTTTTTCACATAAATTCATTTTAAGCGTATGTGGCTAAAGTTTTGACATATAAACTGATATTACAACATTATTAAACATGTTTGGGCATTTAAGACTTATCATAGGACATGTTTAACCATCCGATCATGCGTTACGCAAATGACACGTTAAAGTAGCGTAAACTACCTTAACGGGTCATTACTAGTCAAAAGCACTTAGGATCACTTGCAAATCAGAATGTTGAGTTTATTAAATCATACCATATGAGTTCCAACACTCATTTGATTTATAAGACATCATTCTATCCAATCCGCCGATTAAAGTCCCGACTTTTTAACATAGTTATCCAATCTTAGGAACCATTTGATTCCTCTGACTCTTACGCTTTATTATTCTTCTTGAACAAGGATATTTTTGCAACCCCAAGTGAGTACAGAGACCCCTCTTTTATATTTTTCAAATATTTTGGGTTGAAACACATGTGCCTACTCGATACTTTCATGTTCTCATGCTTTCACGACATATACTTGCTATGTTCATCTAGTACATATATAGTACCTGATTTCAATTATGTTTTGCTATGTATGTTGACTGAGCATGCTAGCACATTGATTTCAAAGACATCTTTTGCGGAATATGTTGGCTTTGCATATAAGCACATTGATTTACATTACATTTTGCTATGTATGTTGACTGAGCATGCTAGCACATCGATTTTATGGACATTTCTACTTCGTATGTTGGCTTAGCATACTTAGTACATGGTTTAAAGACATTTTTCATGACATCACTTACATTGACTATGACATTTGGTTTGTTTAACGGGACATAATACATTCATTAACATTGATCACGCCGCCCGGTAGTATGTAATGGTACCATAGGATTTGGCAAATCTCGTTCCCCGCTACCTAGGTTTGTTTGGAAGTAGGGAATGACAGAATCCGAATACATTTTTATAAACTTTTGACTTGATAAGGGTTTATCCGACAGTCTCAAGGCTTGAATGTATGCGATAAACATAACTACATAAATGCTCATATCAAATAAAGCATTGGTTTTGCAACACATGACTTTTTGATTTAAACTTTGGTTTATTCAAGACATTGTTTTGTACACGACATTTGGTTATACATGACATTTGACATTTGTTAGACAAGATATTTTTGGTGGTTATTTGATAAGTGATTTAAATAACGACATGTGTGTAATATGATAAAAGCATGGTGGATACGCCGCTGGTACTTCCTATATATAAGTGCTTTCATGATATTACATATCATAGCGTTATTTAAACCACTTCGACAAAGACATGACACATTTGGTACAAATATCATATATTTTTCACAAGACATTGTTTTACAAATGGTATATTTTATACAATTCAATTTCATCCGGTTAATTACTTAACCATACATCCTTTTATTATATCATTTGATTTTCATATTGATTTTCACATGATTTTATAAAAGAAAACATTTTATAAGGTTCATGACGACTTTTCGTTAAACTATTATTTTAACTTCAAGTCATGAATCCTCATCAACAAAACCTATGTATCTCACATGCATTTTTATGCTTACGTGCCTATTTTCACATGGGTTTCAGGAGCTAATGCTTAAGGATGATTCATGCGACACTTGGGACGAATTTGGGCTTTAGTGACTTAAAATCTAGTAAGACAAATAAAATTATGTTATGTTTCTGTTAATTCCAGACAATGTAAACAATTTGAATCAATAATACAAAACTTTGATTACCATGGTCGTTGAAACAATACTTCTGTTACGACACTCCCCGACGATTCCGTCGCGGTTTGTTGTTTTACGCGGTTGGGGTGTGACAATTAGCTTCCGCCATCGAACATATAATGGAATTGCAATTATTTTCCCCCATAAATAGTGACATGCTTTCCATTTGGGGATGTCAATTTTATCTCCTTGCAGTAACATATCAGCTTGGCGTGGTGGCGGGACAACCAATCCATTGCCATGGGCATCAAATCAATAGAATATTCTTCACCTTCTATTTCTATTTTGCAATCTCAGCATATATCACAAATAATAAACTCTTGTTATCACCTACTTCTACTTCTAACGGCATAGACAATTTTGATAAGATAAAACAAAGAGTGTTGAATAAATCCATGTGAAACAAAAGATTTATTTACACCCATATCAAATAATACACATGCAGGAATTAAATTAACAGTGAATGTACCTATAACCACATCGGGTTCTATCTTTGCATCTGTCGTGGTGATTTCAAAGATCGTGCACGCGACCTTGTGGCTTCAATTTTCACGTCTGTTTATACACTTTTTTTCCAACCAAGCCTGGGCACTCGGCCTTTTATGACTTGGTTTATAGCAAGGGTAACACACCAACATCTTGGTAGGGCAACTTGCGACCCCATGGCCCATCTTCCCGCAACTAAAACAAGGTTTGTTCTTAAAGTAAGATTCGACCCAATGAGCGCAATCGCATATTCTACAATTTGGCGATCCGCCTATCACACATCCCTTCTTGGGAGACTCGGTTATCTCCAGCTTCTTGGAAGGGCTTGGATTTACATCAGCTACCCTCCTTTCTCCCCTTTCAACCTGCTTCTTCAATTTGATTTCGCGTGGCATTGATTATCTCCATGAGATTATCATACTTCGAAGGAGTCATGAAATCCCTATAGTCGTCACTAAGCATACTATGATAGTTTACATTTTATGCTCCTTCATTTGTACCAGCTCACCACAGAATTTCAACTTATCGAGAAAGATTCTCATAATCTTATCAATTGTTTTGACTTTATGTCTTATCTACATAAACTTCTCTTTGATCTTGTTCACCATTGCCTTAGGCTTGTGATGTTTGAGGAAGGGCATTTTAAACTTGTTGGCATCAGAGTTTCAAATAGTTGTGAATGTTTTGTAAAATGATTGATGAATGAAGATAAAACAGAGTGTAAATGCAGCGGAATATAGAAACTTTTTATCACAACTACTGGAATATTGATTTGATCATCATGCTTTCAAACTTATAAGTTTTACATGTGAATCACAACTCCCCCTCAGTCCAATGACAGTTTGTTCGTACAGAATGTAAAGAAGATGATTGGAAGATAGTGCGAAATGATCTTTTTAATAGATAGATAGAACAATACAAGGCACTGTCTATTTGTAATACAATCCTTACCTCTGAGCATCTTTTGATGACGTTAGAGGTGATAGTGACATTTAACAAATATAACTAAATAGAACCACTGCTAAACATAACCTCTTCTATTACAGACATTGTTACATTTAGAACACTGATAATAAACAAAACATTGATGAGCCTATCCTCTGTTAGTCTTCATCAGATCTTGGCTTGTATTTGTATTTCGTCTTCATCAGAGGCTTGCAATATCAGACCTTTGGATTTGACAGTGCTTGTAAAGCAAACTTTAACTTGGGCAGCGGTTCCATCAGAGCTTGTAACCTCTGTTATTCTGGATCAATCATCTGATAGAAGTTTTGGTTTTATATCATTTGTTCCTTTGTAAAGGGTTCAATCCCAACAATATCCTCCTGGAACAGATGATGCCAAAACTTTGATTACTCTTGATCTTTATTCCTCATCATTAGTTCCCTAACATGTCCTTCGAATTGGAGTTCAAAGTTTAGGGCAACTAAGTGTTCAAAATCCCTTTCAAGTACTAGGTTCAGAAGATCTTGAAGGTATTCAGCACACAGACCATATGCTGCCTCCATTTTGATGCGTCGAACTTTGCCATCAGACCTGACCAGGGTCAATTCATGGGTGCCTTTGTCAGCACTCCATTTATGAATTTTAAGGTCTGTTGGCTTTCTAGGGTGAAGAGTTATTGAAGGTGTGCTGACAATCTTTGATAAGGTTTCTCTAAGTTGGTCGCTTGTAGCATCAGTGTGATAAAGATGTTGACATTTCAAAACTTCCTTCTTGTTTTCTTCATATCTCTGCTGATCATCTTCTTCCATTTCTATTTGCCTTTTTGGATGGTTCAAGGCAATTGTGGATAGAGTAGTGGATGAAGATAGCCTTTTTGAGACATGGGTCCATTTGGAAGTAGTGGTTGGAAGAGCAGTGGTTGTGATAGGATAATCTAGTTTTCTAGAGACAGTTGGATCTTTCAATCTCAGCTTTTCCAAACTCTTGTAGGTATCTAAAACTTCTGTCTCTGTCCATCTTGCAATTTGCTTAGCTTTACCATACTGAGCAACAACCAACTCTTCTTTCATCCTTTTGATCTTCAAGACTTGATCTTGACCCACAAATTTTGCTCTTTTTTAGTTTGGTGGAGTTGCTTTCATTGCAGGGTTTTTGAGCATAATCTGGATTCTTTCAGCTTCTTCTTGGAGATCTTCTGCAGACCAATTCTTAAATTATGCTATAGTTGCTCTGTATGGTCTATGAATCGTGATGTGCTCAAGTAGGTCTTGTTTTAGATCAGGGTCAACTTTTGTAGTTTTCTCCGATTTTTACTTGCAGAGATCTTTTGCATAGTTGTTAATATGCCTGACCTTCTCAAGTTGTAGTTGCATAGCATTCTGTAAGGTTCTGTCATCTTTGCCTTCATTTTCTTTCTTTGCAATGGTCTCTGCTTGTCTGACCTTTAGTTGCAGATATTCATCTAAGTTTCTTGGTTTTCTATACCCATAAAGAGAAGGAAATTTCCTTTTTGCTGGATCCTCTATCTCATAAAATGATTCCAACTCTCCTTTTACAGCGTGAAGTTCAAGAGGATAGAGAGAGGCTAGTGGTAATTTTGAAGTTGAGAGATGAGCATATTGGAGAATTGAGGATTGAGGTGATGGTGGAGATGGTTTAGGTGGTTGTGAAGTGGGTGTAGGTTTTGATGGGATTGATGAGGTCAGTGGTTGTGAAGATATGGGTATGGGTGATGGAATATCTTCTTCTTCATAATCTCCAACCACAAAAGATTTTTCTTTTGAATTTGAATTTGATTTTTTGAGAAGATGGTGGTTGAGGAATTCTTGGTGGTGTGGTCATTGGTTGGGTAAGAATGGGAAAAGTAATCATAGCAGGGGTTTGTGAGGAATCTATTGTAACCACTGCTATGTCAACAACTGATGACACAACAGGTGTAACAACATCTGCTGGAGTGGTTTTTGATGTGTTGAAATGAGGAATTGAACATTGAGTGATTGGGGTAGAGGATACAGCTGGAGTTGCACTAGCAGTGGTTTTAGAAGATGTGGATATTGGTTTGTCTGCCTT
Organism: Scalesia atractyloides; assembly: GCA_947069175.1. Classification (NCBI taxonomy): domain Eukaryota; kingdom Viridiplantae; phylum Streptophyta; class Magnoliopsida; order Asterales; family Asteraceae; genus Scalesia; species Scalesia atractyloides. The sequence continues at coordinate 35,230,320 of CAMTDV010001634.1, forward strand.
TCTAGCTGAACTCTTCTTTGTTGAAGAACCAATGTCTTCTTTTTCCTTTTGCTGTTCTAGTTTTTGCTTGACCAGAGTTTTGCTCTCTGCCCTGAGGTTCTTCAGCCTTTTCTGCTTGTCATCAATTTTCTTGTTTGTTTCTTTGTTTAAAGAGTCATCAATCTCTTTAGTAGATGCTGCAGCATTGGTTTCAGGCTCTTTTGGCTTTGTTGAAGAACCAGGCTTTAATCTTCTCATAGAATATCTCTCCCCATTTTTGACATTACCTAAAAGGATTTCTTCAGGAAAAACAGTTGTAGGGGTAGTGCTAGTGGTTTTCAGCAAATGTTCTTTGATTGCTTTGATCTCAGCCTGTGTATCCATGTATCTAGCTTCAACTATTTCTCTGATCATGCCGGATCTCTGCCAACTGTCTTTGAGCCATAATGATTGGTTCAACAATTTTCCATAGCTTAGTGGCAATTTGAGGGGTAGAGGAGGAAGATTGTGATTGACATTGTAGGAGTTGTTGCATCATAGTTTTAGGTTCACCAATGAAAGATTCCTTTGATGTCATCCTCTCCGTCAATTCGTTGTATCTTATGTTAGGACCGTCCTCCTCAGCTTAGGAACCTAGAATTTGTATATAACGTTCAATTAGGCGGAAACTAAGTGATGTGTTAATCGTATAACAAGAATTACTCATTAAATGTCAGTTTATTAATCAATACTCATAAATGTTCAAGTTCCGGATCCAACAGAGCTTCGCCGTCAGTGTGCCAAAGTTCTTCTTCTATCTAAATGAGAGATCACAACTCACCTATATATAGACTGCCAACTTCGCTTGGGAATAGACAAGTTCGAGCGAACTTGTCTTGAACAAGTTCGGCCGAACTTGTTCTCACCACACAATTCCGGGCGAACTTGGTGTCCAATATACATAAATACGACGTTTTTCTAACGTGATCTCACCTATTCTATACAGACTCGATACAAGACTAAGATATAGACATATTGTACTAACAGACTCCCCCTTTGATATCGTCTTTGTCTTGATCAGTCTTCAGAAGCTCTGTTCATTCAATCTCGTTCTAGAATAATGACGTACATATGCACTAACAGACTCCCCCTTGGATGTTGTCGTAGTCATTGACTTCAAATAAGATCCTGAGTCTTTTAAAATACTCTTGATCTTTAGTCTTGAATAAACTTTAACGTCCTCGATCTACAAGTTTTCTTCAACTATGTTCCTTAATCTTATCTTGATAAAACTTTGATCACCATGCTCCCCCTAGCTTTGAGCTTTAATATTCAAACTCCCCCTTGCTTTGAGCTTTCTAGAATCTTCAATCAACGTTTTATCTGGCTTCCCCTAAAACTTTACTTCCTGTTTCAAAGTTCTTAGACATTCAAATAAACATTTCAGATTCAAACTTTGAAATTTTGTAACATCAACATTTCAAATTTTAATCTCCTTTTCATCTTTCAACACATTTAGTTATTCAAGTTCAAATTAATGACCTTGAATATTTTTACATTTAATACCTTGATTATTCACATGTTTATCGATTATAAAATCCACTTAGTTGACCAAGTCCAAGTTAATGACCTTGGTTAACTAATTTTTTTACCGAGTCCAACTTAATGACCTCGGATTGATCCGTTATGAACAAAAGGATGTTCTCTTCAAATTTAAAGTTTCAATTTAATGAAATTTTTATGAACATTTCAGCACCTTACCAGACTTCGAAGATCTGTTTCCAACATTGGCTCATTGAAACTAATGTAGAAACAAAATCTTTTTGAATTTTTAAAATTTATGCTAAAACACACTAAAAATCTTTTTGGTTTTAATCTGTAAAGCACATAAACTATGTACAGAACAAGTAAACTATGTACAAACATATTTACATACTTAATTTTTGTGAATTCGTGTCTAAGGATCATATCAGTTAATTGAGACATATCACTAGTACCGTTGACCTTTAAATGACTTTAAGTTTTAAACTCGTTATTTGTCGATATGTTTGTCCACTTTAAACTTCGACACATTTCTCAATTGTTCCAAGATATCTTTGGTATGAATTATGAAAACTTGACTTAACTATGGTTCCCATCTCAGAATATACTCCCGTATCAAGATTCCCTAGATTTCATCTTACAGGTGAATATAGCGCAATTGATATCTGTATCTGGGTTAGTGCGAAGCCTTGAGAGCTCAGGTTAATACCACCATATCGACAAAGAGATGAAGGCTCGACTTAAAGGTGTGTTCCACTTAAGGAATCTTTTTAGCACTGCAATTGATTAGATCTTTCGTTTCTTTTCACGTTTGCATGCAATTTAGGGGTTTATAGCAAAAGCATTATAGAAGTTCTAGGCTATTGCTTCCGCAAAATCAGAAGAACTTGTATAATACCCCAGATATCAACTATCTATAAAGACCTCGTATCTCAGAATCAGGCAATCTCTCAAACGAAATTCTGGAGTACTAAGTCCATATATTCTAGAGATGTTAATCCACAAGATTAAGCAGTTGTAAAATTTAGTTTATATCTCAGAAACAATTTACTGAACATGTAAAGCCTATCGACACATCCTTAGTAAGACTTGTTTATCACTTTTTAACCTTTCATTTCTTTAGCATACTGTGATAGTCCACTGATGTACCATCATTTCCTTTGTGACACTTGACTTTTTCAATGTTTTTTTTAATTAATTTCTTTTAAATGTTTTTGAATTTTCAACTTTCTCATAGGTTTTTGATTTTTTTTGCTTTCATTACTCCCCCTAAAATCAATAACATATTTTTGGATTTTTTGTTTTAAGAAATTTTATTCTAAAAAGATAACAAACCAATAAGGATCACGAGAACTCGTCGTCCAATCCTTTTATCAACATCTGCATCTGCACCTTTTCAACAAATAAACCACTAAACTCATTTACGTGAAAGAATAAATGGTTTGATATAAAAATTAGTGTTATGTTCAACGGTGTGGATTTTCATAATTTGTTCTTCACAAATTTTTCCTTTTCAACTTCTCCCCCTCAAAATGACAAAGATTATGACATTTTTCGAATAAGTTAAGTGGCAAGAAGCTCCGCTATCCAAATACTACTTCGACTTCTTTAGAGCTCCTGCACATGAAAAGCAACTACTTGAATAGTGAAACCAGCCTTTTTGGTCTTGGGTTGAACTTGATAAAGATCATCGTAATCACTTTCAAAACCATCATCGTAATCAAATTTGTCATCAAACATTTTGCCCGATGTCAGCATTGAAAACATTTCGAGCTTTTCTTTCTTTGTTTGTTTTGAAAAATTTAACTTTGAAAAATCATTTTTGATTACTGACTTATTTGATTTGACATTCTTAGTTTTATCAGAAACAGATTTTTCATTTTTAGATGACTATGCAACCCAGGATTGTGACTTACTTCTCGCCTTTTTGACATAGAATTTAGAATCTTTATTTTCATTCACTTTGGAAGTTTCACCTTTTTCAAATGTTGAGTTTTCAAACTTTGTTTCAGTTTTAGGTTTCACTTCGAATTTAGATTCATAGTTTCTTTTTAAGATTGTGATAGATTTTTCAATCTCTTGTTGCTTTTGTTTTTCATCTTTTGACATTGTCTTTCTTTGTGGATACACAGGCTTTGATTTCAGACACTTGCGAGCAATGTGACCAACTTCATTGCATTTGAAGCAAGTCCGAGTATCATGAGAATATCCATTCATGGGTTTTACTCCACTTGTGGACTTAGCCTTGTCCCGAAGTTCTTTCTTTTCTTGAATTCATCATTTAATTGCTTACCGATCAAACTTTCTTCTTGAACCGTGTTTGTTCCATATACAAACTTCATGTTTTTACCTTTGTATTCATGGAATGGAGACTTCTGGTTCCTTTTCGGTTCATCTTCACTTACCTCCAAACCCAACCCTGCTCTCATATTCTCAGGAAAATCACCACCATTCTTTCAGTAGTTGTGTTAAAGTTCCTTTTGGGTTTCGAGTAAAACTTCTTTTCATTTATCTCAAGATTATCTGACGAAACTTCTACAAGGTTGAACAATTTATCGATTTGATCTTCTTTCACATTCCGAATCGGAACGCTATCATCGAAATATAACCTATCAGATTCCTTAACCTTGTACATGACAACGTTAGGATCATCACTTAGATTATTCTCTGATGATGTATCGTCATCTTCGGATTGTGATTCCAAGTTGTTCAAACTTGAGTTAGCGCTTTCAAAGCTGCTGTCGTCAGAATCATTTCCTGAAACATTCTTTACTACATTTTTCACAACCGTTTCACTGTCATCATTTGATTTCGTATGGATTACGTCAATGTTCTCAGGAAATATATGTTTCTGTAAAAGTGTTATGTTTATTGCCTTTTCAATACCGTCCTCTTTCTTGTGGCAGTAACTCGCAAGTAGTGGAGGTGGAACATTTCCGTACTCTTTATACTTTGCTCATTTTGGTTTTTCATCACTTTCCTCCGACTTGATCGTAGGAAGAATGTGATCAATGACATTAGCGTTTGTGGTATAACTTTTCAACAATTGCCTTACCCTCTCTGTTTCAATCTTCATGTCTTGAAGTTCTCGCCTTGTTTCAGCAATTGTGTCAATATACATGTTATTGCTTTTTGTTTTTCAATTACTGTTGCACTTAACATTGTTACATTAGCACTTAGTTCACGATTAGCGTTTTCGACATTGCAATAAGTACCTTTCATTTTTCATAAGCTTCTTTCATTGTTCTGTAATCATAACGAAAATTTTCGTTATGCACAGTCATTTCGCTTATGATTTTAGACTTCTCAGCACATTGCTCACAAGGATTTGTGCACTTTGTGCAAGATTTTTCAACTTCCACAACTTTCACAACTTCCTTTACAATCACTTTTACCTCAGGATTTACCTTCTCATCCTCTGGTTTCTTTTCCTCAACCACTGGTTCCTCTTCAATCACTTGCTTGGAAGATGCTGCATCAGAACAACCTGCAAAACTGGGAATATTGTTTGAAGAATTATCACTCTGCATCATTGTGTGATGATAAATATCCTCTTCTTCTCTTTGTTGCATGTATTGCTTTAGAATTGCGTTCTCCAGAGCTGCATTCTCAGCAGACATATCTAGTTCTTCCACAATCTCAGCCATAAGAGCAACTCCAGTCTTCTTGGTAATATACTTGTTCCAATCAAAACCTTCATTTTCATTTGAAGCAACCATAGCTTTTTCTGTGGTGTTAGATGGCTGATCTTGAACTTCGATTTTTCTCGGAAATGGCTTGTATTGCAGTGTTTTCTTATAGTAATCATTGCCACCTCCGAAAGGACTTTGATTGCCACTTACTTCTTGGTTTGGACACTCTCGTTTGAAATGCCCTTTTTGTCGGCACTTAAAGCAAGTAACTTTTGTCTTGTCGAATCCCAGTTTGCTGCTAGAATTACCAATGTCTCTTCCAGTTAACGCTACAAACTTGGTAACTCTTCTAATGATCGAAGCCAGACTCCATTTAATGTCCATAGTTCCAATTCTTCTTCATCCACCTGATCGTAATCCTCAGCAGTCATTTCAGGATTTCCGATCTTCCCAGCAACTAAACATTCGTAAGATTCTAGAACAGTAGCAAGAAGTGTTATGTACTGTTTAGCCACCTTTTTAGGAAAAACATTCTTCAGATTAACAGCGATGTTGCACTGAAAAACATTTGGATCAGAACTGGATTGATGTGTCTGATGTGACTGGTTGTTATGATTTTGAAATGTAGAATTTGAACCCATGCTTGAATATCCAATGTTCGGAGAACTCTGATTCTATGACAAATAATTCATGGAATTCATATTAGCACTAAACCCTGTCTGAATTTCCGGGCTCTGAATCTGGGTAGCTTGAACACCTCCTTTGTAATACACACAACATCTTGAACAACGTTTGCATTCTTTGACTTTTCAATTTTTAACAGTTCCATCTCATGACCTTTTAATTTATCAATGAAAGATGACAACTTTAAATGCCTCAAACCTGGACTGTTTTTAATATCAATAGGTAAGTTGACCACTCTCCCTCGGGAAGTACATCAGCCAACTTTTCTATTTGCTCTTCGGTAGTTCTCTTAATATCATGCCTTCGCATCTGGACCATTAGATGACAATATCTGTCAATCATCTGTATCATTGTCTCTCCTTTGATCATTGTAAAGATCTCGAATTCTTTCTTGATTAACGCATTTTTGCTCTTTATCATCTTATCGCTTCCCTTGAATTTGTCACAAAGAGCATGCCACAAATCTTGTGAAGTTTCACATTCTGGTAATAATATCAAAATATCTTCCATCACAGATTGTTGTATCAGGCTAATCATTTTCTTTTCAGCCACATATGCATCTTTATCACCAGGTGTAAACTTAACCAAAGGTAGATCTTGTTCGCGTTCATCTTTTGGCCACGTGTATCCATTTTCTACTGCAACCTAGTTGTGGAACTGATTGGCTTGTATCCAGTTTACAAACTTTTCTTTCCATCCCTCAAACTCGTCCATACTCATTAGCTTCGGCGGTTTTGTTGTAGTACCCATCTCGTTATCCAGATTCATCTGATTAACCGCAATAGTATTAGCGTTTGATGAAGAAGCCACTTGTGAAGCAAACGCGTTATGGAAATCACCCATTTTGACAATCTGAAGGCTTAACTGAAAGCACAATTCAAAACACTCAAAAACCGATTAGCAACAACCAAGTTCGGTCGAACTTGTTAGAAAAACAACTTTTGCTTTCAATTTCAACAAGTTCGGGCGAATTTGTATGAAATTTTCAACTTTTTATTACAAACAAGTTCGGGCGAACTTGTTGTTAAAATGATAAGTTCGGTCGGACTTGTTGTTAGATTTTGAGGAAAACTTTCACACTGAGATAAGTTCGGTCGAACTTGATAAGAATTTCCAAGAGAATTCACAAGTTCGGGTGAACTTGTATAGAATTTTCAACAATATTAAATTAAGTTTGGGCGAACTTGATAAATTGGAAGAAAAAGAAACAAGTTCGAGCGAACTTAGCTGAAATCAGTGAAAACTTAATCAAGTTCAGGCGAACTTGATGAAAAATGCGAATTTTTCAATCAAGTTCGAGCGAACTTGTTGTCAAGTTCGATCAAAATGAGTTTTTCAAACATGGTTTTTTCAACTTTTTGACATTAATTCGTTTGAATTTGATGTTGAAACTCTCAGGGATTTATTATGAGTATATTTTACATAACATATTCAATTTTTAGCCATATTTGTCCGTGAATTCTTCAAATATGTGAGAGAGATAAGAAAAATGGTAGAATGAGGTAGAATTACAGTGATTCTTGTGAAGATTTCCCCAAATTTAGGTATCCAGGCTCTGATACCACTTGTTAGGACCGTCCTCCTCAGCTTAGGAACCTAGAATTTGTATCTAACATTCAATTAGGCGGAAACTAAGTGACGTGTTAATCGTATAACAAGAATTACTCACTAAATGTCAGTTTATTGATCAATATTCATAAACGTTCAAGTTTCGGATCCGACAGAGCTTCACCGTCAGTGTGCCAAAGTTCTTCTTCTATCTAAATGAGAGATCACAACTCACCTATATATAGACTGCCAAGTTCGCTTGGGAATAGACAAGTTCGGGCGAACTTGTCTTGAACAAGTTTCGCCGAAATTGTTCTCACCACACAATTCCGGGCGAAGTTGGTGTCCAATATACATAAATACGACGTTTTTTTCTAACGTGATCTCACCTATTCTATACAGACTCGATACAAGACTAAGACATAGACATACTGTACTAACAGACTCCCCCTTGGATATCGTCTTTGTCTTGATCAGTCTTCAGAAGCTCTATTCATTCAGACTCGTTCTAGAATAATGACGTAGGCAACAGACATATGCACTAACATCTTAGCTCATCACCTAATTTAATAGGATCATCTGAACTCCCACCAATGGTGGTTTTATTTGTGTTATCATTAGGAGAAGTTTCCTTCAAACCTTCAAACACATATGCCCCTTATTCTTGGTACTTGGGACTTCCAATTGCATCAGAGGTTACAACTGTAACCTCAATAGTTGTTGCCTTCAAGGAAGTCTTACTAATGGAACCACTGTCCAATTGAGAAACAGGAAGTTCTGTGATTGTAGTGATTGCTTCACTTGAAAAATCACCAAGGGTTACTTGTAACCCAAGGGATGTAGCCTCCTTAGTTGTTGATGGGATAGCAAAGACAAGAGTATCAGACTTAGTCACATGTAGAAAAGCTCTCAGTAATGTGTGAGTGAAAGGAATTGATATGTGTCTGATCTATGTATATTGCATTCAACAAAGGTAAAATGGTAGGTGGAAGATTTGTTGGTGAGGGTTCTGGAGTAGAAAGAGACATTGCCCTTAGAGAGGGTTTGTGGAAGATAGATCCAAGTGGATCTAGGGATTCATAAGTTGGTGTCCCTATGCTTACAACTTGATCCTTTTGTGAGGATACAAAAGGAGGTAGGCTAATGGATTGAGATCTTCTACCATCTGCATTGAGGTAGTAGCAGCAGTGGTTTCAAGTGACTTTGGTGTTGTCACTAGGTTAACCTCTAGGATATCATCTTCCAGAGGACCCTTTTCTAGTGTTTAGTTTTGGTGGGATTTTTGGATTTGGATGTTTTCTTTTTGGAAATTGTTGGTGTGGGTTTCAAGGCACTGGTTGTAGTGCTTTGATCACCAAGAGTAGTGGGCTCAATAGTAGTAGGAGGAGCTTGTGATGTTTGAGCATCTAATCTTCATCCTCCCCCTCTATTTGCGTTTTAGAAACTTTGGATTGATTTGTTATGCGAATAAAAGTTTCATGGGTGAGACTACCAACCGGGCTTAGTACTGTTGGTGCAGAATGTCTATGTCTTAGTCTTCTATCGAGTCTGTATAGATTAGATGTGAATAGGCTAGCAAAATCAAGTATTTATGTAGTTGGTAGTCAAGTTCGCTGGTAAATTGTATGGTGATGTCAAGTTCGGCCGAACTTGACTAGGTCAAGTTCGCCCGAACTCATTCCCTCTCTAGCGAACTTGTATTGCTATAAATAGCTAGCTTGAATCTTTCATTTGTAACTTTTGGTGCTCTGAGTAGCGAAGCTCTGTCAATTTGGAGACTTGAAGTTTATCAGTAAAATTGACGTTTAACTGATTAATTCTTGTTATTTGGTAATCATGTCATATCGTTTCCGCCTTTATGGACATTAGATATCAAATCTAGGTTCCTATGCTATCAGGATCGGTCCTACAAGTGGTATCAGAGCTAGAATAGCCTATGATATCAAGACAAGAATAACTCTAATTTTACTCCATTCTTCTTATTTTCTTAACTTTTACACTAAAATGAAGAATTTACGGGCAAATTATGTCCAAATTTGAATATGTCATGTTAAATACATCATAGATAAACCCCTGAGAGTTTGGAGATTAAAATCAAGCGAATTGATACTAAATTGTTGAAAAAATCATGTTTGAAAAACCCATTATGATCGAACTTATAAGCCAAGTTCGCTCGAACTTGACTTAGAAAATCACTTTTTGAGTGTTTTTCTATCAAGTTCGCTCGAACTTGAGGGTATTTGAGGAAATTTTTGTGAAGTCCGATCGAACTTGTGTTAGTTTCTTTTGATTTCCTCAAGTTCGCTCGAACTTGAGCAATTTCATTGAAAGTTAAATCAAGTTAGCCCACTTGCAAAGTTTTTTCTTCTAAAATCAGGTGTAAGTTCGCTCAAAGCTATCTCAGGATCTTTTTCAAATCAAATCACACAAGTTCGACCGAACTTGTGTAAAAACTGGAATTTTTCATTCATCCACTGCAAATTCGACTGAACTTGTTGTAATTCTAATAAGTTTGAACGTGTTTTCAGCGTAAGTGTGTCGATATTTGCGATGGAAGTTTATGTCAGGAGTGGGTACATCCAATGCCAATGTGATACATCTAGTTAACCTAGACAACGAGATGGGCACGTCCGTTAAACCTCCGAAGTTAATGAGTATGGACGAATACGAGGGATGGAAGGAGAAGTTCAGCTATTAGGTTCAGGCCATGCATTTCCAAAGCTGGGTGGCTATTGAGAGTGGATATGTCGTTCCGTTAGATGAAAATCAGCAAGTTCTAGAGAAGTACAAGTATTCCTCACAACAGAAGGATGAGTATATCGCCGAAAAGAAAATGATTAGCCTCATTCAACAGTCTGTTAAAGAGGATATTTTGATCTTGTTGCCTGAGTACACGACTGCAAGAGAACTCCGGTTATCACTGCAAAAGAAATACCAAGGAAGCGCAGAGATGATCAAGAGTAAAAAAGCTCTTATCATGAATGAATTCGATATTTTTACCATGTTGAAGGGCGAGACAATGAAACAGATGATCAAACGTTTTGTCCTCTAAAAGTTCAAATGAGGAGACACGGTCTTGAGAAGACAGAACAAGAGTATATTGACAAACTTGCGGATGCGGTTACTTGACGGGAGTGGACTACTTATCTCATGGTTTTGAAAGAAAGTCCGAATTGGGAATTCTTTAAGTTGGCTACATTCATCGATAAACTCGAAGGTCATGAGATGGAACTTCTAAAGATTGAAAAGTCGAAGAATGCTAACATTTTTCAAGATGTCGGTCTATATTACAAGAACGGAATTCAAGACAACATTTCAAGCCCAAAGATTCAAACAGCATTCAGTGCGAATATGAATTCTGTGAATCATTCGCAACAGAATCAAAATGAATCATATCCACAATATGATCAAAGTCCACAGAGCTCTTCGTTTTCAAGCACAGGTTCAAATTCTTCATATCAGAATCAAGCAAATCAGAATCACCAAACAAATTCTGATCCAAATGTGTACAAGTGTAACATTGCTGTCAATTTAAACAATGTTGTTTCTGAGCAAGTTGCTAAGCAACACATGGCACTTCTAGCTATAGTTCTAGAATCGTATGAAAGCCTGGTGGCAAGGAAAATTGGCAATCCCGAAATGACCGCCAAAGACTACGATCAAGTAGACGAATAAGAGCTTGAACTGATGGACATTAAATGGTCCTTAGCATCAATCATTCGGAGGGTCACAAAGTTTGTTGCACTGACTGGCAGAGATATCGGCAATTCAAGCAACAAATTGGGGTTCGATAAAACGAAGGTCACTTGCTTCAGATGCCGATAGAAAGGGCATTTCAAGAGAGAATGCAAGAATCTTGAAGCAACGGGCAATCAGAGTCCATTTGGAGGTGGCAACAAATACTACAAGAAGTCGCTACTGTATAAACCATTTCCGAAGAAAACTCAAGTTGAGATTCAAGAAAAACCATCCAACAATACCGAGAAGGCAATGGTTTCTACAAAGGAGGATGATGGTTTTGATTGGAATTCTTACATTGCAAAGAAGACCGGAGTTGCATTGATGGCTGAAATTGTTGAAGATACATCTGCTGAGGACGCAGCTCTGGAGAATGCTCTACTGGAACAATATCTGCAACAACAGGAAGAAGAGAGACTTATCTTCACATGAAGACACAAGGCATTTTATCTCCTAATTTGACGGAAGTTCTCAGGAGCAAGTGGTTGAGGAGAAATCAATTGATAAAGAAGTTATTGATGTAGCTCAAGAAATGAAGGCTGAAAATCTCACGGACATTGCCAATAAAGCTATGATGGCAAATCTTACCAAGTTAGGTCCGAGGTAAAGGTAAAGAAAAAGAAGTTGTCAAAGTGCAAGTTGTGGAGGTTGAAAAACCTTGCACAAAATGCACCGAGCCGTGTGCTAAATGTGCCGAAAATTCACAAATCATCGCTGAACTCAATGTACATAATGAACATTTCAAATATGATTATCGTACAATGAAGGAAGCGTATGACAAAATGAAAGATGATTATGGCCGTCTCGATAGAAATAATATTGAACAACACGGCACCGTGAGGATGTTAAAAGGGACAGTAATGGATAAAAAAAGCAATTAATGTTTACATTAACACCATTGCTGAAACAAAACAACAAATCCAGGACATGAAAATTGAAACAGAACGTGTTCAACAAGTTTTAAGAAGTTACACAACTAACGCTTATGTCATCGATCATATTCTTCCCACGATTTCTTCCGAAGAAAATGATAAAAAGTCTAAAAAGAAAAATGGTAGAGAATACAGCAATGTTCCACCAACCCTATGCGAGAAATATTGTCGCAAAATTGTTGACGTGATGGATAAGGCACTCAACATTGAGTTATTATCTGAAAAGAAAAATGAGTTGCCGGAAATATTGATGTAATCTATACTACATCAGATGATGACAATAATGCGATGGTTAAAAATGTGGTTGAAAACGTTTTGAATGATTCTGATGATGGCAGCTTTGAAAGCGCCACCTCGAGTTCGAACAGTTCTGACACAAAATCCGAAGATGACGATACATCATTGGAAGATGGCCTATATGATGATCCTAACGTTTTCATGTACAAGGTTAAGGAATCTGATAGACTATACTTTGATGACAGTTTTCCGATTCGGAATGTCAAAGATGAACAACTTGATAAACTGTTCAAACTGGTTGAAGTTACCTCAGAAGATCTGGAGAAAAATGAAAAGAAATTCTATTCTAAACCTAAAAGAAATTACAATAACTACTTGAGAAATGGTGGTGATCATCGGAAAACCGGAGAGCTGGGTTGGGTTTAGAAGTGGAAGAAGAACCGATTAAGAAAAGGTCACCATTTCACGAATACAAAGATAAAAACATGAAATTTGTTTATGGGACAAGCTGGTTCAAGAGGAAAGTTTGATTAGAAAGCAATCAAACGGTGAGTTTAAGAAACAAAAGGAACTTCGAGATAAGGCCAAAGCCACAAGTGGTGTAGGATCCACTAGTGGACACTCACATGATGATCGGACTTGCTTCAAGTGCAATGAAGTTGGTCATATTGCATGCAAGTGTCCGAATTCAATACCAGTCTATCTTCGAAGAAAAGAAAGTTCAGATGTTGTAAAACCAAATCAACCAGAGTTTGTAAAACCTGTCACGATTTTGAAAAGAAATAAATCAAAACATGAAGTTAAACCTAAAACTGAAAAAGAAATTTGAAAACTCAATCTTCGAAAAAGGTGAAACTTCTAGGGCAAACGACACAAAGTTTTACATCAAAAAGGAAAATATAAAATCACAGGCCTGGATCGCTAAGAAAAGGTCTACAACATCTGAGGTTATCAAGTCTGAGCCTATTAAGATGATAACATGAAAGAATCAAAATCTGAGACCAAAACCGAAACTGTCAAATCTACAATTGGTAGTAACTCATCAAAAGGTAAAAAGAAAGTGAATTTTGAAAATGTAACTGACAGTGGAGGCTCAGATGGAGATTATGAGGATGATTACCAAGTTTTTTATCCCAAACCCAAGACCAAGAAGGCTTGGGTCGCGCTTTTTAACTAAGTTTTAACATGTGCAGGGGCTCCAGGGATCCGTTCTTTCAAAGTGGATTCTGGATAGTGGAACGTCCAGACATATGACAGGGATGAAAGCTCTTTTGTTCGACATAAAATTTATTAACGGCGGATATGTTGATTTGCCGGTAATCAAGGTGGAAGGATTGTCGCCGAAGGAAAACTTTCCAATGGAGTTGTATAATTTGATCGCGTGAACTACATTGCAGAGCTGGAGAACAATCTTCTGAGCATATCGCAGATTTCCAACAAACAGTTGACGTTGCATTTCAACGACAAAGGGTGTATTATTCTGAAGCCGGGTTTTAAGATTTCTGATGATTGGATCCTGATGCGCGCCCCTCGCGAGAACGATTTATATGTCTTAGATATGGGCGTTGCTACCACATCATCAAAATCAGTTCAATGCTTTGTGACGAAGGCTACGGAGAAAGATTCTATTCTTTGGCAGCACATTCATTTGCGTAAAATGAATTTTTTGGTTCATAATGATCTGGTAGAAGGTGTGAACTTAAGAAGCTTTCACATGACGGACCATTGCTTAGAATGTAAAAAGGAGAAGCAGATCAAAAAGTCACATCCGAAGAAAATTCTGAACTCAAGCAAGTTGCCGCTTGAACGACTCCATATGGATTTATTTGGTCTTGTAAACGTGCGAAGTATTTCAGGAGACTTATACTGCTTGGTTGTCACAGATGACTATTCTCGATATTCGTGGGTATTCTTTCAAGAATCAAAGGATGAAACGTTCGACAATCTAGTTATTCTTTTCAAGAAGCTCGAAAATCTTTATCATCTGCCTGTCACACGTATTCGCAGTGACAACGGCACAGAGTTCAAGAATAATAAGATGAAAGAATTTTGCAATGCTAAAGGAATTCTGCACGAATTTAGTGCATCGTATACTCCATAACAAAACGGCGTAGCTGAGTGGAAGAATAGAACCTTGATCGAAACAGCAAGAACTATGCTTACGGATTCGAAACTTCCTGTTAGCTGCTGGAGTGAAGCGGTTGCTGCGGCTTGCTACACACTAAATAGGGTCTTAATTGTCAAACCAACTAAAAAGACGTGTTTTGAAATGATCAACCGAAGGAAACCAAATTTGAAATTTCTAGAGCCATTAGGTGTGCCATGTACTGTAATCGATCAAGATGGTAAATTTGGGGCTAAATTGCTTGAAGGTTTCTTTTCGGATATGCGAGTCCGCTAAGACGTGTATATGTTCTCGCGTTAAGAAAAGTGACTGAAGCGCAACACGTTGATTGCTTTAACTATACTGATCCTATTCAAAGAAGAGGCGACGCGTGGCTGTTCAACTATCACGATCTTTGGAAATCATTCGACTTGCTGGAAGAATCGTCTGAAGAAAAATTGCAGCGTTATATTATCTTTAACAGTCAGCGAATCAAGAACAAATCATTAGACCAATTGTGGTTAATCAACCCACATTGGATACTTCGTCTTCCAGAGCAGGTTCGAGTAATAACGGTGTTCAAGTTGAAAACATTTCTGAAGCAGAAGTAACACCTACTACAACTCCAATGAATGATTCTTCTGAACCAGAAAATATAACAACAGTGCCAAGTATGCCTCAGAATCAGAATTCTGACTCTGATGAATGTTGATACATTTTGTGTTCGTCACTTGTCGAATAGGCTAGATTGAGTGTGTGTTGAATATTGTATAGGTTAGAACCGAACACACGACCTAAATACGGAGTTTACAGTGTAAAAGGGAACAAGTTCGCTGGAACTTGACCTGTGGAGGTCAAGTTCGCTCGAACTTGATATGTGGTAGACAAGTTCGCTCGAACTTGTCATATGGTAGACAAGTTCGCCCTAACTTGTCCTCCTATGCACATGTCAAGCGAACTTGTGTGTTTCCTTAGAAATAGGTGGTGTTGGATTCTCTCCAGGAACTCCGGCAGCTGGACTTAAAGATGTATACTCTTTCGGTATGAATGAAGACCTCCGCTGCATTCTACTTCTACTTCATTCTTAATAACATTCTACCGAAACTGTTATATACGTTTATCCACTAACTTCCGTCTAGAACCGCCTGATCACGGACCTTGAATTGGTATCAGAGCTACGGTTATCACCTACGCTCATGAATTTGGACATTTATGGACATTAAGAGGGGTTTTGGACGTAAAACTTGAGATAAAAACATACAATCCACGGATGAAAAGTAAAATTGAATGGATAGGATTGTTAGAAAGTGATTTTCGACCAGATCTATGGTGGATTCATTTCAAAATTCGAAGAAATAAGGATTCTGGATCGAAAAATGTGAAAAAAAAGCTAATTTGGGGGATCAAGTTCGCCCGAACTTGACAAGGATTTTCATGATTTTTCATCAAGTTCGCCTGAACTTGACTGATTTTCACTGAAATTAAGCACAAGTTCGCCCGAACTTGTTCATTTCATACAAGTTCGCCCGAACTTGGGTGTTGGCCAACCAAGTTCGCCCGAACTTGACTGGATTTTAATGAAATTATAGTTACAAGTTCGCCCGAACTTGTGGCTTAAATTTCTTATACTTCGATACAAGTTCGCCCGAACTTGTTGAAAAGTGATTCTTACACAAGTTCGCCCGAACTTGTCCAGGAGCATAAAAAAGGCATGGAAAAATTTTGTTGAACGTATTGATGGGATGAGTGTCCAGAAAAAATTTGGCGATCGAAATTTTTTCGAGTTTTCGATGACCGAACCGAGATGTTCGGGGACACAGTCTAGAGCTTCAGAGTACAGATTTGGTGATACGGTCACAACATTTTGAAGATAACGGGAGAGTCATTGATACCGGCGCAGAACGTTGATCATTTGGGTGTCGTGACTAGTAATGGGCCTAAACATTAAATCCGCATTTGTTAAAAACTGAAAATTCTGGATTTCAGGGGGAATTTCAGTGAAAATTTCAGTATGGTCAGAATTTGCAAAAATGAGGGGGAATAAAGAAATTTCAATATTTGAAGATTCCGGAATTTTTGAAATTCGTGACTACTGCAACAGTATCCAGGAAGTTACCTATTGCAGATTATCGGAAATGCATAGGATCGAGATTCATCGGGTGATAACAGGAAGTTCCGAGTTTTCAGTTCATGATACAGAGTGATGCTTAAGGGTTAGAGTCCTGATCTCCGGTGAAGGAACAGTTAGCTGGATTAGCAGTCGTTAGTACCAGTGAGGAACTAAGGACGTACAAAACGTTCGGTGATGATCTTAGGAATTAATGACTAGCTCCGCAGACGGATGGTTTCAAATTACCAAGGAAATCTGATTATAACCTTTGGTGGCCTCTATTTTTAGTCTTCAAGCAGATGAATCATTCTTCTCTTTGGACCAACCGCCGTTGGATGATGATGTTTGGTGATAAAGTGGCGCTGGTCTACCGGAGATAGCTATATATCTGGCATTGTGACTGAAGAGGAAGAATGTGATTTTGGTCACGGACGTATGTTTCTCAGATTCGATGCTTTACCAGATTATCAGTTTCCGATCAAGATTTGCTGATTGAGCAAATTACCGATTTGCTAATCAAATCTTTCTGAAGGGTGCTTAACTGCGATTACGGAAATCGGGAGTTCAGATTTTCGAGGGTATTCGTTGATTTGAAGTTTTCCGATGCGGTGATTCGAAGTTTCTATCAATTGCTTGTTGAGTTTTTGATACTTTAGGAGTGTGCGGAATAAACTCTCAATGCTCAATGCTTATTCAAAAACTGAACTCGGATGCGGTTATCGTCGAAATGGAGAAGCTGCTGCATTGATTAGCTTCGAATTGATGGTTATTCGAGAAAATTTGTCGGTCAAGTAAATCAGAGAAGTCAGAAACCACGCAACCAAAGATCTGAACTAGAGATTTCAGCGGTATTGAAAGTTGATAATGTAAACCCGGATCATCAATTAAGGGGGAATCTGTTGACGCATTTCGACAACATCGGCAGACATCTTGATTAAAGTTGCAGAATTTTCAAACACGCCTCAAAGTTTTAAAGTTCAAGATCAAGCTTCGACGATAACGAACAAGGGGGAATTTGTTGATGCATTTTGTTTTCGTCACTTTTCGAATAGGCTAGATTGAGTGTGTGTTGAATATTGTATAGGTTAGAATCGAACACACGACCTAAATACGGAGTTTACAGTGTAAAAGGGAACAAGTTCGCCCGAACTTGACCTGTGGAGGTCAAGTTCGCTCGAACTTGACATGTGGCAGACAAGTTTGCTCGAACTTGTCATATGGCAGACAAGTTCGCCCGAACTTGTCCTCCTATGCACATGTCAAGCGAACTTGTGTGTTTCCCTATAAATAGGTGGTGTGTGTTCATTTGTCATTTAAGTTTTTGGCATCCCTACGGGGAGGTGCTGCCGGATTCTCTCCAGGAACTCCGGCAGCTGGACTTAAAGATGTATACTCTTTCGGTGTGAATGAAAACTTCCGCTGCGTTCTACCTCTACTCCATTCTTAATAACATTCTACCGAAACTGTTATATATATTTATCCACTAACTTTCGTCTAGAACCGCCTGATCACGGACCTTCAATGAAGCGCTGACATTTGATGCTGATGGTGAATCCTCATCGGATGAAGAAGTTGAGCAGACAACATGTTGAATCAATCTTCTAGCCCAAGCAATCAGAATGAAGCTTCATCTAGTGCTTCTAGTGTTGAATTGAACATTGATCTGAATATTCGAATAAGCAAAGCTCAGTTGATGTTCCTAGCGAAGAAATGTCACGATCATATTCACACCATCCTTCAAGATATCATTGGTGAAATACAAACTGGTGTTCGAACTAGAAGTTAAATTAACAAAGCACTTAGTTGTTTCTACACCCGAGTTGCTCCTACTCAAGACTAGTGCTACTACTCATTTTTCATTTCTCAAATAGAGCCAAAAACAGTAAATGAAGCTCTGGGTGACGAGAACTAGGTGATAGCAATGCAAGAAGAACTGTTACAGTTCGAGAAATTGGGTGTTTGGAGGCTTGTAGACTTACCACCGAAGCAGAAAGCTATTGATACGAAGTGGGTCTTCAAGTGTAAAAGGGATGATCAGGGGGTAATAGTCTGAAACAAAGCTCGGTTGGTTGTCAAAGGTTTCCACCAGCATGAGGGTATTGATTATACGGAAGTATACGCACCGATTGCATGATTAGAGTCAATCCGCATTTTCCTTGCATTCGCAGCTTGGAAAGGTTTTAAGGTGTACCAGTTGGATGTAAAATCTGCATTTCTCTATAGTAAACTTCGCGAACAAGTGTACGTCGGCCAACCACCGGGGTTCGTCGATCCGCTGAACAAGAACAAAGCTTATCTCCTAGACAAAGCCTTATACGGATTACACCAAGCCCCGAGAGCTTGGTACGAGACGTTATCGCAACATCTCATTGGAAACGGCTTTACAAGAGGCACAGTGGATAATACATTGTTTACTAGAGAAGTCGGAAATCATCTAATCATTTTACAATCTATGTGGATGATATCATCTTTGGTTCAACGGATGATAGTCTTTGCAAAGAGTTCAAAAAGATCATGAAGAAGAAATTCGAGATGTCCTCCATGGGTGAAATGAAATTCTTCCTTAGATTACAGGTTGATCAGTTACCAGACAGCATATTCATTCATCAAACAAAGTATGTTCACGATATTCTCAAGAAGTTTGAAATGAATAGCTCGAAGCCGCTTTCGACTCCGCTGGCACTGAATCATGTGATTTGCATTGACGAGACTGGAACCAAAGTTGATGACACACTCTATCGATCGATGATAGGATCTCTCATGTATCTGACGGCATCTTGCCTAGATATTATGTATCCTACCTGCCTATGCGCGAGATATCAGTCTAGTCCTCGAGTGTCACACATGCAGATAATTCAAGCGAATTTTCCGATACTTAAAGGGATCTCCAAGCACCGGCTTATGGTATCCAAAGAACGACAATTTTGATCTAACGGGATACGCTGACTCGGACTTTGGAGTGGACAAGCTGAACTTTAAATCTACAACGGCTGGTTGCCAGTTCTTCGGAACTCATTTGGTAACGTGGCAATGCAAGAAACAGACCACGGTCTCTCTCTACCTGTGAGGCAGAATACATTTCTGCTTCCAGCTGTTGTTCTCAAATCCTCTGGATTCAACAACAGATGAGGGATTATGGTCTGCAATATCTTGATACGCCTTTATTCGTAGATAACAAGGCAGCTATCGATATAACCAAAATCGATTCATCACTCACGTACTAAACATATCGAAATTCGTTACCACTTCATTCGTGACTGTTACGAAAAGAAGTTGGTGCGAATAGAAAAAATCCACACCGACGAACAAAAGGCTGATTTTTATACCAAAGCATTTCCTTTAACAAGATTTATATATCTCATGAGGCTTAATGGTATTAAAAATTTGCTGACAGGAGCGGAAGCTGAGGTTGAATACGGATAGGACGACGAGTTCACGTGATCCACATTGGTTTGTCATATCTTTCTAGATTAGTATTTCTTAAAAACCTAAAATACAAAAATATGTTTTTGATTTTAGGGGAGAAATATTTGAGAAAATACAAAAACATATGAAAATTTTCAAGTAGTACAAAAAACATTGAAAAAGACAAAAAGAATTCGGTGTCACAAAAAGGAAATGAAAGTAAATCAGTGGACTATCACAGTATGCTAAAGAAATTGAAAGTTTAAAAGTGCTAAACAAGTCTTACTGTGGATGTGTCGATAGGCTTAACACGTTCATTAAATTGTTTCCGAGATATAAACTAAATTTTACAACTGCTTAATCTTGTGGATTAACACATCTTGGATATATGGACTTAGTACTCCGAAATTTCGTTTGAGAGTTTGCCTGATTCTAAGATACGAGGTCTTTATAGATAGTTGATATCTGGGGTATTATACAATTTCTTCTGATTTTGCGGAAGCAATAGCCTAGAATTTCTATAATACTTTAGTTATAAACCCCTAAACTGCGTGCAATCTTGAAAAGTATCGAAAGATCTAATCATTTGCAGTGCTTAAAAGATTTCTTAAATGGAACACACCTAATGTCGAGCCTTCATCTCTTGTCGATACGGTGGTATTAACCTGAGCTCTCAAGGCTTCGCATTAACCCATATACAGATATCAATTACGCGATACTCACCTGTAAGATGAAATCTATGGAATCTTGATACGGGAGTAGATTCAAGAAGTGGGAACCATAGTTAAATCAAGTTTCATAATTTATACCTAACATATCTTGGAACAGTTGAGAAACGTGATAAAGTTTAAATGGACAAACATATCGACAATATAGGTAAACGAGTTTAAAACTTAAAGTCACTTAAGGTCAACGGTACTGGTGTATGTCTCAATCAACTGATATGATCCTTAGACACGAATTCACAAAAATATGTCTTTAAATATGTTTGTAAATAGAGTACTCTGTTTTGTACATAGTTTATCTGCTTTACAGATTAAAACCAAAAAGAGTTTCAGTGTTTTAGCATAAACTTACAAAAATACAAAAAGATTTTGTTTCTACATTGTTTTCAGCAAACCAGTGTTGGAGAACGGATCTTCGAAGTCTGGTAAGGTGCTAAACTGGTGGGAATCTAATTGACAACGGGCTGGGAGCTAATCTGTAAAATTTGATAAGCTAAAACGATGAAAAGTTCATTAATTTGAAACTTTGATTTTGAAAAATTCAACAGTTTGTTCATATCGGGTCAAACCGGGGTCATTAACTTGGACTCGGCAGACAAATCGGTTAACCAAGGTCATTAACTTGGACTTGGTCAACTGAGTGGATTTTCAGAACTGGTAAAATGTGAAAAGTTCAGGGACTAAAATTGCAAAATCTTGAAAGTTTGAAACTAGAGGCAAGTTCGGCCGAACTTGCTTAAAAGTTTATAGATTTATATTGTAACAAGTTCAACCGAACTTGTTTGGAATTGTTGAAATTGATTCAAGTCCGACCGAACTTGCAATGGGCTTTCAAGACATGGGCTTACAAGTTCGCCCGAACTTGCTAGGGTATAAATAGAAAGCAAGTTCGGCCGAACTTCATTATCACTGATCTTAATCCTCAGAGCGAACTTAGCGAATTTGAGCGTTTGTTTAAAATTGTTGATCAAATACCATTGTGCTGCCAAAATTTCTATTGCTTTAGGTGATCAGCACATCTATTGCAATGGAAGAGGTGAGAAATCGTTCATTGGACCATGAATTGAACTTAAATGCTTAACCAAGATCTGAAATTGTTAAAAACTGATAGATCTAGGGTTCATATGGACAAATTGAACTTATAATTGTAATAATCAAACATAAAACGACCATAGAATTAAGATGGATTCATTCAGATTAATATGAATTGGAAGTTGCATGTTTGGTGGAGAAGATGATAAGTTCGCCCGAACTTGTTCATCAAGTCCGGCCGAACTTGCCATCCTAAACAATAAAAACTGTTGTCAAAATCTTAAGTTCAACCGTACTTAGGTGAAATAAACTGAAATTGTGAATTGTTGAAAAGTTCGCTCGAACTTAGGCATATAAAATTGAAATGTATAATTACAAGTTCGCCCAAACTTGTATTGAATTGATTGAACATGTTTTGTAAGCATGTTCGGGCGAACTTGCAGTAATGTGTTTGTAAATTCAACATCAAGTTCGCCCGAACTTGATGTAATATGTTGAAAAATTTGTAATATTTTCTCGAAATGCGTGCTAAATGTTTTATGTCGATTTTCAGGTTCCAGTTCCAGCGCGAGTAATCACGATGGATTATTCTAAGTTTCACAACACCTGTATTACTCTTGACAAGACAATGTGTCCATCGCTAAAGGGATATGATAGTATTTTAAAGTTTTTGAAGGACTGTCCGATACATCGTGCTATCACTGAAAGAACTGTATCCTATCGATCGCACATTTATCATTTCTGGATGAATGCTAGTCTTAGTGAAGATAAGAAGACTATTAGCTCATTAGTTCAAGTTGGAAACGAGAATAAAGATATCACGGTCACTGAAGATGATATCCGAAGTGTAACATTTGTATAAATCGGGTCTCCAAAACCCGCTCCGTTTTGTAATCAAATACCAAGTTACGAAATTTCATTAAGTATTTATGAGTATTTTGAGTTTAAACGTTACATAATTAATATATAAACTAAACTATAAAAATTATATTTGATAAAAAGTTAAAATAAAATAAATAAAAAATATTTGGAGCTGACCGGACTCGAACCCGGGTCAACTGCCTCCAACGTCTCAGCAACCGATCTTTTAACCACTCCGCCACCAATTGTCTTCTGTTAACATTATGAAAACAATTGAATTTTATACGCAAACACGGGTTAACGGTTAATGATATCTGAATAACGGAAATCGGTAAGCCGAATCGCCAAATCAGTTTTGTTTCGCTTAGCTAACTTATAACCGACGAATATCGGTTTCTAATTAAGTTCCAATTTTAATGAACTTCAAGTTTTGGGTTTTTGAAACCGAAAGACATTCAAACTCCAAATAATTCAGATTCCAATCATTTATACGATTCAGAACCGTCTCAAATACACTCCAATCCCTTTTCGTCGCGTTTTCAAGTCTTTTGAGCACAAGAAAACTGTCGCCGGAATTCTCTGCAAATCTCGCCGGAAAACCGTGTTCAACACAAACCAGTAAGAATTTCCTCTCTTGCTGTTTCAATCTATTGTTAGGACACTACTAACATTATTCCGTCACTCAAAATCAGTCGCAGAAGACTTTGCTGGATTTTCTGGTTTCGCCGGAGAAATTCTGGAATTTGCCGGAAACACGCTAGTTGACGGTAAACACATTCAATCGTGCTAATAATCCATGTACTCTGGTTCAATTTCAAATCTAATTCTTTAATTCTGTTGTTAGACCCTCTCAGCCGAAGTTTCAAAAACAGAGTTGCCTGTTCTCGCCGGATTTCCTGAAGAAGACGACCTGTCCGGTATTTCTTTTCCCCAAACTGTTCGGTTTGTTCATTCAAACTAGTAGGCATGATATTTAAGTAGTAGAACCATGAATCAGTTGTTTGAGTAAAAACCGGTAATCGTAATGAAGAAGACGAATCTAAAAACGGGATAAGAGTAAATAAAATTCGGATAATTAACGGGTTAGACACACAGTCCAGCGGTGGACTGTGTGCAAAGTTTATATACAAGTCCCGAGTTCGATCCTTACTACACACACTCTGCGTAATAAACATTCCTTTTTATTCATGAACTAACCGGGTTGAAACGAGTAGTTGTTAAGTATAATATAAATCAAGAATATAACCGGGTTAGACACACAGTCCAGCGGTGGACTGTGTGCAAAACAAACTACACGTTGCGCGATCGAGTCCCGTCACAAACACCGGTTCAATGAGATTAAAACGTTTTGCAAAATAAAGGAATTTTCGGTAAATTCGAATAAGTGTATAAATATAATTAAAACTGGAATCCTAACGGGTTAGTCACGTAGCTCAGTTGGTAGAGCTACGTGCGCGTGAACGGAAGGTCACCAGTTCGAATCCCGCTCGGCGCAAGTATTACCGCTGACCGAACCGGTCAACGGTCAAACAGTAAAAAAATATATTATTTTTTTTAAATATTTATTTGTTTAATTTAAATTAAAAATCAATTAAAAATACTTAAAAATAACATTTTTAAGGATAGAAAATAGCCATAAACTCACAAAAATATATCTAAAAATCTCATTAAAATCTTTAATAAAATTCATCCATTTAATATATTTTTCCTATCATCATTTAGGTTAGTGATTCCTCGTTGACTCGCTTCGTCTAAATCGTGCGCATCTCACCAACTCAAATCCAACGCACCCAATGTGAGTGAACCCTTCAAATTCCCCGTTTTAAACACGTTTTTGGGGTGTATCATGTGTCTTGTTCATTTACTTATTATAACTAAGTTATTGTGCATATATCATATCATGACATGTGTGTTAGTTGTTGCTGATAAGTAGTTATTATTGTTTGCAAATTATTATTTCAGTACATGCAATTGCCGAGGCCGTAGCTCCCCATCCATCGAGGTTGAGTTTGATCCCCATTTTATTATGCGGTTGATCAGGGCGTGCCCGCACGATCGGCTCCGTTTGATTGAGCCTTGATCGGTCATTTTATTTACATTTCAATACATGCAATACGCTCGGCTCCGTTTGATTGAGCCTTGAGTGCACAGTTCAATTTACATTTCCAGTTCATGCAATACGTTCGGCTCCGTTTGATTGAGCCTTGAGCGCACAGTTCAATTTACATTTCTAGTTCATGCAATTCGATCGGCTCCGTTTGATTGAGCCTTGATCTCACAGTTCATTTATGTTAATTATCATATGATGTTAGTATGTTCACGTATGCTATCGATTGTTAATGTATGTTATAATTGTAACTGATGTTGCCATTGCTTGATTTCATACATATGCTCTTTTATGATTATGCACAATATTTTATTGATAAACTAACCAGAAAATCATTATTAAATGTTTATCTATAAGGTTCACTCGCCAACTTATGTTGACCCAAAAACCTCCCATTTTACACATGATACAGGTGAACCAGCAGCAGCTAGGAACACGTAGGACCTGGATTAGAAGAAATAAAACGATTTAGTATTTGGATTATTATGTTTGGTTATTTTCCTTGTAATGAATGAACATGTTTGAATGTTTGAGAAATGTAACTTTGACTTCATTTAATTATGAAACATAATAGTAAATGTCATGTGCTTTGGTGATAACCCAATTATGCCCCGATTCTTATTTCCGCTGCGGGTCGGGGTGTGACAGATTGGTATCAGAGCCATGACTATAGGGATATAGGATAGGTTATTAGACCCTTAGAGCCTATACTATAGTCGATTAGAAACTTATAAGAATTTTGTGTGTTATATGCCAAATTTCATGATGTTTATATGTTTATGCTAAATGTTACATTTGATATTGTTCAAGCATGTTCATATGTATGTATTATCAAATAATGCCTATCATGAAATCGTATGATCATAATATATCACATCCATGCAAGCACACACCACATCATGATTGATTTTACAATGATTTTCGTGTTTTCAAATCTCATCAAAGTGAGTTCTCATGACGGGCATGTAGTAACTGGAAGGGTACTAGTACCGGTAGTCGGAACGTCCTGTCTAGGCTGGCATTCGTATAAATCCAAAATAAAGGACCAGTTTGCCTACCTGGGGACTAACGATGAGAGTACGAAATACTTATTAGGCCAAAGCATGCTATACCAAACGTCGTGAGAGCTAATCCCACTTTGAGTTGTCATTGTGTCTACACCTGGACACGTTCCGACCAAACATCTCATGAACATATTTTGTGGTTAGCATTCGGGGGATGCGAGTGTTAAATTGCCAATACTAATGTGAATCCTACCAAGCCAATAGCCATGGGGGCCCACATGACTATATAGGTGAAGGTATGGGGGACATTTGAGGCCCAACATGAGCGAACCCAAGACATCCTTCGGATGTAGTTGCATTATTGATATTTATGTTACTTTCATTTTCTTAAAGACACATGACACCTTAAAAGATACCATAAACTCACAATCTTCTCATTTTATGATCCTGTAGATGTCTTCTAGACCGCATCGAAGGAGTAGGAAATCGGAAAAGTCTCAGGAACGTTTGGCCACTCATATCGCCAATCAAATGGCCACGATATTACCTGACATAGTAGTACAAGTACAACAAGCCCTTGCTGCAAATCCTACTGACCCTCCTCAACAACAGGACCAGATCATCAACAACCCTCCTACCAACAAATGCACCTACAAACATTTTAAGTCCTGCGATCCCCAAAATTCGAAGGGACTGAGGGAGTCACTGCTCTCCTACGTTGGTTCGAGGAGATGGAAAACGTTTTCTTAAACTGCGATTGTCCTGAGGATCGCAAAGTTCGTTATGCCACCGGGAGACTACTTGGTGTAGCTCTCACTTGGTGGAATACCGAGAAGGGAAAGAGGGGAACGGAAGATGCGATGGCCTTAACTTGGGAGGAGTTAAGGGAAATCATGACTAGGCGATTCTGTCCTAGGAGTGAAATTAAGAAATTGGAAGATGAATTTCATGCCCTGAAGCAAAAAGATGGTGATCACTCTACTTACAACAAAAGGTTTTTGGAGTTGAACCAAATGGTTCCAAACTTATTCACTCCAACCTACCGTCTGATAGAACATTACATTCGAGGACTTCCCTCGAAAATTCAAGATTCGGTCCTCAGCGTTTCACCGGTAACATTAGAAGCTGCCATGGAGTTGGCGACAGAACTGACCGAAAACCGAATTCGCAATGGGAAGTTCAAGGAGGAAAAGAAGAAAACCCCTGCTGAGGGACAAACCTCAAACCACCACACTCCTTCCTCTAAATTTGCTAATAAGAGGAAGCGTAACAACAGGAACTTTGCAGTCACTCACACCAACACCCCTGTTCCTGCTGCACCCATCACTCAAGCCACTCCTCCACCCGCGCCATACAAAAGACCATACACAGGACCACTACCAAAATGTAACCGTTGTCAGTATCACCACTCCCCTGACTATCCTTGCCAATACTGTACCAGCTGCGGTCGCGCTGGACACACTGTACAACACTGCCGCGCACCTCAACGAACAAACCGCCACCAACCTATAACCCAAACCCACCAACAATTTATGGGTCAAGCCCAACAACAACAACCATTTCCACCCACTCAACATTTAGCCCAAACATACTATCAACCCAACTACCCTATGGGCCAACCTATGCGGGCATGTTTCAATTGTGGAGATCCAAGTCATTTCAGGAACTCATGTCCAAGACTGGTCAATATTATTCATGCTCAGGCCCAAGCCAACCCTGTGAACCAAGCAAACCAAGCTCCTCCACCTGCTAGAGGAAGGGCTTTCAATATTAACGCAAACCAGGCCAGAGCTGACGGCAATGTAGTCAACGGTACGTTTCTTATGAATGGTAGATATGCCTCTATGTTATTTGATACTGGTGCGGATAGAAGTTTCGTGTCATTAGAGTTTGAACCTATCTTAAGTAAAAATCGAGATAAGCTCGCGGAATCCATAACAGTGGAAGTTGCAGATGGAAAACCAGTTTCGTTAGACTCTATTTTACGCAACTGTACGCTCACCCTAAACGACCACGATTTCTCAGTCGATCTTATTCCTATGAAGCTGGGAAGTTTCGACATCATAGTCGGAATGGATTGGCTCAGTCAGCATAATGCGGAAGTTGTATGTCGTGAGAAATTTATTCGTATTCCTCTTTCAAACGGTCAGACTCTTCGAATTATTGGAGAAACCTCGGCGAAAGGACTCAACTTAATGTCTTGCCTTCAAGCTCAAAAATACCTTCGCAAGAATTATGTCGCGTTTTTAGCCCATATCATCAAGAAGGGGACCTCAGAAAAGAAACTTGAAGATATCCCTGTTGTAAAAGATTTTCCACAAGTTTTTCCTGACGACATATCAGGACTTCCTCCAATCAGAGATGTCGAATTCCGTATCGATCTTATACCTGGTGCTACACCAGTGGCAAAATCTCCATATAGGTTAGCCCCTCTGAAATGCAAGAGCTAGCCAGTCAATTGCAAGAGTTGACTGACAAGGGATTTATACGCCCCAGCTCATCGCCTTGGGGTGCACCTGTACTTTTTGTAAAGAAGAAGGATGGATCTTTTCGCATGTGCATCGATTACAGAGAGCTCAACAAGTTAACTATCAAAAATCGATATCCTTTACCTCGTATAGATGACCTTCTTGACCAACTACAAGGTGCCAGTTGCTTTTCGAAAATCGACCTTCGATCGGGCTATCATCAGCTTAGGGTGCATGAAGAAGACGTCCCTAAAACTGCTTTTCGAACTCGATATGGTCACTATGAATTCATGGTTATGCCATTTGGATTAACCAACGCACCAGCTGTTTTCATGGACCTAATGAATAGAGTCTGCAAACCTTACCTTGATCGATTTGTTATTGTCTTCATCGACGATATTCTTATCTATTCAAAATCTAAAGCTGATCATGAGCGTCATCTGCTACTTGTTCTTGCACTTCTAGAAAAGGAAAAGCTTTATGCCAAGTTCTCTAAATGTGAATTTTGGTTAAAAGAAGTGCAATTCCTCGGGCATGTAGTCAATGACAAAGGAATACATGTGGACCCATCAAAGATCAAAGCAGTTCAAGAATGGCAAGCTCCACGTACGCCAACTGAAGTAAGGTCTTTTCTTGGACTTGCTGGCTATTATCGTCGGTTCATTTCAAACTTCTCTGGCATTGCGGTGCCACTCACGGCTTTAACCCATAAAGGGAAACCATTTGTATGGGGGCCCAAGCAAGAAGAAGCTTTTCAAACTCTCAAGCAAAAACTTTGTGATGCACCAATCCTCACTCTTCCTGAAGGTTGTGATGATTTTGTAGTCTATTGCGACGCGTCAGGGCAAGGATTGGGATGCGTTCTCATGCAAAGAGGAAAAGTCATAGCTTATGCCTCAAGGCAACTCAAGACTCACGAAAAGAACTATACCACTCATGACCTTGAACTTGGAGCCGTTGTATTCGCTCTTAAGATATGGAGACATTATCTTTATGGTACGAAGTGTGAAATATACACTGACCACAAGAGTCTTCAACATATCTTCAATCAGAAAGAGTTAAATATGAGGCAACGAAGATGGGTCGAACTCCTAAATGATTACGACTGTGAAATCAGATACCACCCTGGTAAAGCAAATGTGGTGGCTGATGCACTTAGTCGAAAGGGTTATGCGAACTCCATTCATCTTCTATGTTCGCAAATTATAACCAATATTAAGGATCAAATTCGAGAAGCTCAACACGTTTCAATAACAGAGGAAGATGTACAAAAAGAGATGTCCTGTGGAGCCGAGCTAAAACTTGAAACTAAATCTGATGGTATCTTGTATTACCTAGATCGTATATGGATTCCTAACCACATCAATCTTCGTGAAACACTCATGCATGAAGCCCATAAGTCGCGATATTCTATACACCCAGGAGCCGATAAGATGTATCAAGACCTACGGTACACCTATTGGTGGCCTGGAATGAAGAAAGATATTGCCGTTTTTGTTTCCAAGTGTCTCACTTGTTCTAAAGTAAAGGCTGAACACCAAAGACCCTCAGGACTTCTAGTCCAACCAGAAATACCTGTCTGGAAGTGGGAAAATATAACCATGGATTTCATTACCGGGTTACCTCGCACTTCTAGTGGGTATGACACTATATGGGTGATTATAGACCGACTCACAAAATCAGCTCACTTTATTCCTATTCGAGAAGATTTCAAGAACGAAAAGCTTGCTCGTATTTATACAACGAAATCGTCAGCCGACATGGAGTTCCGTTAAGTATTATTTCTGATCGGGATGGTCGTTTCACCTCACGAACATGGCAGGCAGTACAATCCGCTATGGGCACTCGACTAGATCTCAGTACCGCCTATCATCCTCAAACTGATGGACAGTCTGAGCGCACCATTCAAACCCTTGAGGAAATGCTTAGAGCATGTGTCATAGACTTCAAGGGAAATTGGGACGCCCACCTACCGTTAGTCGAATTTTCGTACAACAACAGCTATCATTCTAGCATCGGCATGGCACCTTTTGAAGCTTTATATGGCCGAAAGTGTCGATCTCCTGTTTGTTGGCACGAAATTGGGGAAGCACAAATTACTGGTCCAGAATTGATCCAAGAAACCACAGATAAGATTCATCAAATCCGAAACAATCTTCTAGCGGCTCAAAGTCGTCAAAAGAGTTACGCAGATAAACGACGGAAGCCCTTGGAGTTTAGCATTGGTGATCATGTGCTTTTAAAAGTGTCACCGTGGAAGGGAGTAGTTCGTTTTGGTCAAAAGGGAAAGCTAGCACCACGTTACGTAGGACCTTTCAAGATACTCGAAAGAGTAGGTCCTGTAGCATACAAGCTTGACCTACCGGAAGAACTCGACAGGATTCATCCCACATTCCACGTGTCGAACTTGAAGAAGTGCCTCGCTGATGAGAATCTTCATATTCCACTAGAAGATATTCAGGTCGATGAATCCATGCATTTTATTGAAAGACCAGTGGAGATTATGGACTATGGAGAAAAGCGTCTACGTCGAAGTCGCATTCCTATTGTTAGAGTACGCTGGGAGTCGAAATGGGGACCTGAGTTTACTTGGGAACGTGAAGACTCAATGCGTGAAAAATACCCTTATCTTTTCCCTACTACTTCAACTGTTTAAATTTCGGGACGAAATTCCTAAAAGTAGGGGATACTGTAACATTTGTATAAATCGGGTCTCCAAAACCCGCTCCGTTTTGTAATCAAATACCAAGTTACGAAATTTCATTAAGTATTTATGAGTATTTTGAGTTTAAACGTTACATAATTAATATATAAACTAAACTATAAAAATTATATTTGATAAAAAGTTAAAATAAAATAAATAAAAAATATTTGGAGCTGACCGGACTCGAACCCGGGTCAACTGCCTCCAACGTCTCAGCAACCGATCTTTTAACCACTCCGCCACCAATTGTCTTCTGTTAACATTATGAAAACAATTGAATTTTATACGCAAACACGGGTTAACGGTTAATGATATCTGAATAACGGAAATCGGTAAGCCGAATCGCCAAATCAGTTTTGTTTCGCTTAGCTAACTTATAACCGACGAATATCGGTTTCTAATTAAGTTCCAATTTTAATGAACTTCAAGTTTTGGGTTTTTGAAACCGAAAGACATTCAAACTCCAAATAATTCAGATTCCAATCATTTATACGATTCAGAACCGTCTCAAATACACTCCAATCCCTTTTCGTCGCGTTTTCAAGTCTTTTGAGCACAAGAAAACTGTTGCGGGAATTCTCTGCAAATCTCGCCGGAAAACCGTGTTCAACACAAACCAGTAAGAATTTCCTCTCTTGCTGTTTCAATCTATTGTTAGGACACTACTAACATTATTCCGTCACTCAAAATCAGTCGCAGAAGACTTTGCTGGATTTTCTGGTTTCGCCGGAGAAATTCTGGAATTTGCCGGAAACACGCTAGTTGACGGTAAACACATTCAATCGTGCTAATAATCCATGTACTCTGGTTCAATTTCAAATCTAATTCTTTAATTCTGTTGTTAGACCCTCTCAGCCGAAGTTTCAAAAACAGAGTTGCCTGTTCTTGCCGGATTTCCTGAAGAAGACGACCTGTCCGGTATTTCTTTTCCCCAAACTGTTCGGTTTGTTCATTCAAACTAGTAGGCATGATATTTAAGTAGTAGAACCATGAATCAGTTGTTTGAGTAAAAACCGGTAATCGTAATGAAGAAGACGAATCTAAAAACGGGATAAGAGTAAATAAAATTCGGATAATTAACGGGTTAGACACACAGTCCAGCGGTGGACTGTGTGCAAAGTTTATATACAAGTCCCGAGTTCGATCCTTACTACACACACTCTGCGTAATAAACATTCCTTTTTATTCATGAACTAACCGGGTTGAAACGAGTAGTTGTTAAGTATAATATAAATCAAGAATATAACCGGGTTAGACACACAGTCCAGCGGTGGACTGTATGTAAAACAAACTACACGTCGCGCGATCGAGTCCCGTCACAAACACCGGTTCAATGAGATTAAAACTTTTGCAAAATAAAGGAATTTTCGGTAAATTCGAATAAGTGTATAAATATAATTAAAACTGGAATCCTAACGGGTTAGTCACGTAGCTCAGTTGGTAGAGCTACGTGCGCGTGAACGGAAGGTCACCGGGTTCGAATCCCGCTCGGCGCAAGTATTACCGCTGACCGAACCGGTCAACGGTCAACGGTCAAACAGTAAAAAAATATATTATTTTTTTTTTAAATATTTATTTGTTTAATTTAAATTAAAAATCAATTAAAAATACTTAAAAATAACATTTTTAAGGATAGAAAATAGCCATAAACTCACAAAAATATATCTAAAAATCTCATTAAAATCTTTAATAAAATTCATCCATTTAATATATTTTTCCTATCATCATTTAGGTTAGTGATTCCTCGTTGACTCGCTTCGTCTAAATCGTGCGCATCTCACCAACTCAAATCCAACGCACCCAATGTGAGTGAACCCTTCAAATTCCCCGTTTTAAACACGTTTTTGGGGTGTATCATGTGTCTTGTTCATTTACTTATTATAACTAAGTTATTGTGCATATATCATATCATGACATGTGTGTTAGTTGTTGCTGATAAGTAGTTATTATTGTTTGCAAATTATTATTTCAGTACATGCAATTGCCGAGGCCGTAGCTCCCCATCCATCGAGGTTGAGTTTGATCCCTATTTTATTATGCGGTTGATCAGGGCGTGCCCACACGATCGGCTCCGTTTGATTGAGCCTTGATCGGTCATTTTATTTACATTTCAATACATGCAATACGCTCGGCTCCGTTTGATTGAGCCTTGAGTGCACAGTTCAATTTACATTTCCAGTTCATGCAATACGTTCGGCTCCGTTTGATTGAGCCTTGAGCGCACAGTTCAATTTACATTTCTAGTTCATGCAATTCGATCGGCTCCGTTTGATTGAGCCTTGATCTCACAGTTCATTTATGTTAATTATCATATGATGTTAGTATGTTCACGTATGCTATCGATTGTTAATGTATGTTATAATTGTAACTGATGTTGCCATTGCTTGATTTCATACATATGCTCTTTTATGATTATGCACAATATTTTATTGATAAACTAACCAGAAAATCATTATTAAATGTTTATCTATAAGGTTCACTCGCCAACTTATGTTGACCCAAAAACCTCCCATTTTACACATGATACAGGTGAACCAGCAGCAGCTAGGAACACGTAGGACCTGGATTAAGAAGAAATAAAACGATTTAGTATTTGGATTATTATGTTTGGTTATTTTCCTTGTAATGAATGAACATGTTTGAATGTTTGAGAAATGTAACTTTGACTTCATTTAATTATGAAACATAATAGTAAATGTCATGTGCTTTGGTGATAACCCAATTATGCCCCGATTCTTATTTCCGCTGCGGGTCGGGGTGTGACAGATTGGTATCAGAGCCATGACTATAGGGATATAGGATAGGTTATTAGACCCTTAGAGCCTATACTATAGTCGATTAGAAACTTATAAGAATTTTGTGTGTTATATGCCAAATTTCATGATGTTTATATGTTTATGCTAAATGTTACATTTGATATTGTTCAAGCATGTTCATATGTATGTATTATCAAATAATGCCTATCATGAAATCGTATGATCATAATATATCACATCCATGCAAGCACACACCACATCATGATTGATTTTACAATGATTTTCGTGTTTTCAAATCTCATCAAAGTGAGTTCTCATGACGGGCATGTAGTAACTGGAAGGGTACTAGTACCGGTAGTCGGAACGTCCTGTCTAGGCTGGCATTCGTATAAATCCAAAATAAAGGACCAGTTTGCCTACCTGGGGACTAACGATGAGAGTACGAAATACTTATTAGGCCAAAGCATGCTATACCAAACGTCGTGAGAGCTAATCCCACTTTGAGTTGTCATTGTGTCTACACCTGGACACGTTCCGACCAAACATCTCATGAACATATTTTGTGGTTAGCATTCGGGGGATGCGAGTGTTAAATTGCCAATACTAATGTGAATCCTACCAAGCCAATAGCCATGGGGGCCCACATGACTATATAGGTGAAGGTATGGGGGACATTTGAGGCCCAACATGAGCGAACCCAAGACATCCTTCGGATGTAGTTGCATTATTGATATTTATGTTACTTTCATTTTCTTAAAGACACATGACACCTTAAAAGATACCATAAACTCACAATCTTCTCATTTTATGATCCTGTAGATGTCTTCTAGACCGCATCGAAGGAGTAGGAAATCGGAAAAGTCTCAGGAACGTTTGGCCACTCATATCGCCAATCAAATGGCCACGATATTACCTGACATAGTAGTACAAGTACAACAAGCCCTTGCTGCAAATCCTACTGACCCTCCTCAACAACAGGACCAGATCATCAACAACCCTCCTACCAACAAATGCACCTACAAACATTTTAAGTCCTGCGATCCCCCAAAATTCGAAGGGACTGAGGGAGTCACTGCTCTCCTACGTTGGTTCGAGGAGATGGAAAACGTTTTCTTAAACTGCGATTGTCCTGAGGATCGCAAAGTTCGTTATGCCACCGGGAGACTACTTGGTGTAGCTCTCACTTGGTGGAATACCGAGAAGGGAAAGAGGGGAACGGAAGATGCGATGGCCTTAACTTGGGAGGAGTTAAGGGAAATCATGACTAGGCGATTCTGTCCTAGGAGTGAAATTAAGAAATTGGAAGATGAATTTCATGCCCTGAAGCAAAAAGATGGTGATCACTCTACTTACAACAAAAGGTTTTTGGAGTTGAACCAAATGGTTCCAAACTTATTCACTCCAACCTACCGTCTGATAGAACATTACATTCGAGGACTTCCCTCGAAAATTCAAGATTCGGTCCTCAGCGTTTCACCGGTAACATTAGAAGCTGCCATGGAGTTGGCGACAGAACTGACCGAAAACCGAATTCGCAATGGGAAGTTCAAGGAGGAAAAGAAGAAAACCCCTGCTGAGGGACAAACCTCAAACCACCACACTCCTTCCTCTAAATTTGCTAATAAGAGGAAGCGTAACAACAGGAACTTTGCAGTCACTCACACCAACACCCCTGTTCCTGCTGCACCCATCACTCAAGCCACTCCTCCACCCGCGCCATACAAAAGACCATACACAGGACCACTACCAAAATGTAACCGTTGTCAGTATCACCACTCCCCTGACTATCCTTGCCAATACTGTACCAGCTGCGGTCGCGCTGGACACACTGTACAACACTGCCGCGCACCTCAACGAACAAACCGCCACCAACCTATAACCCAAACCCACCAACAATTTATGGGTCAAGCCCAACAACAACAACCATTTCCACCCACTCAACATTTAGCCCAAACATACTATCAACCCAACTACCCTATGGGCCAACCTATGCGGGCATGTTTCAATTGTGGAGATCCAAGTCATTTCAGGAACTCATGTCCAAGACTGGTCAATATTATTCATGCTCAGGCCCAAGCCAACCCTGTGAACCAAGCAAACCAAGCTCCTCCACCTGCTAGAGGAAGGGCTTTCAATATTAACGCAAACCAGGCCAGAGTGGACGGCAAATGTAGTTTGAACGGTAGTTTCTTTGAATGAGTAGATAGCCTCTAGTTATTTGATACTGTGCGGATAGAAGTTTGTGTCATTAGAAATTTGAACCTATCTTAGTTAAAATCGAGTAGCTCGCGGAATCATAACGGAAGTTGCAGTGGAAAAGTTTCTAGACTCATTTTACGCAACTGTACGCTCACCCTAAACGACACGATTTCTCAGTCGATCTTATTCCTATGAAGCTGGGAAGTTTCGACATCATAGTCGGAATGGATTGGCTCAGTCAGCATAATGCGGAAGTTGTATGTCGTGAGAAATTTATTCGTATTCCTCTTTCAAACGGTCAGACTCTTCGAATTATTGGAGAAACCTCGGCGAAAGGACTCAACTTAATGTCTTGCCTTCAAGCTCAAAAATACCTTCGCAAGAATTATGTCGCGTTTTTAGCCATATCATCAAGAAGGACCTCAGAAAGAAACTTGAAGATATCCCTGTTGTAAAGATTTTCCACAAGTTTTTCCTGACGACATATCAGGACTTCCTCAATCAGAGATGTCGAATTCGTATCGATCTTATACCTGGTGCTACACCAGTGGCAAAATCTCCATATAGGTTAGCCCCTCTGAAATGCAAGAGCTAGCCAGTCAATTGCAAGAGTTGACTGACAAGGGATTTATACGCCCCAGCTCATCGCCTTGGGGTGCACCTGTACTTTTTGTAAAGAAGAAGGATGGATCTTTTCGCATGTGCATCGATTACAGAGAGCTCAACAAGTTAACTATCAAAAATCGATATCCTTTACCTCGTATAGATGACCTTCTTGACCAACTACAAGGTGCCAGTTGCTTTTCGAAAATCGACCTTCGATCGGGCTATCATCAGCTTAGGGTGCATGAAGAAGACGTCCCTAAAACTGCTTTTCGAACTCGATATGGTCACTATGAATTCATGGTTATGCCATTTGGATTAACCAACGCACCAGCTGTTTTCATGGACCTAATGAATAGAGTCTGCAAACCTTACCTTGATCGATTTGTTATTGTCTTCATCGACGATATTCTTATCTATTCAAAATCTAAAGCTGATCATGAGCGTCATCTGCTACTTGTTCTTGCACTTCTAGAAAAGGAAAAGCTTTATGCCAAGTTCTCTAAATGTGAATTTTGGTTAAAAGAAGTGCAATTCCTCGGGCATGTAGTCAATGACAAAGGAATACATGTGGACCCATCAAAGATCAAAGCAGTTCAAGAATGGCAAGCTCCACGTACGCCAACTGAAGTAAGGTCTTTTCTTGGACTTGCTGGCTATTATCGTCGGTTCATTTCAAACTTCTCTGGCATTGCGGTGCCACTCACGGCTTTAACCCATAAAGGGAAACCATTTGTATGGGGGCCCAAGCAAGAAGAAGCTTTTCAAACTCTCAAGCAAAAACTTTGTGATGCACCAATCCTCACTCTTCCTGAAGGTTGTGATGATTTTGTAGTCTATTGCGACGCGTCAGGGCAAGGATTGGGATGCGTTCTCATGCAAAGAGGAAAAGTCATAGCTTATGCCTCAAGGCAACTCAAGACTCACGAAAAGAACTATACCACTCATGACCTTGAACTTGGAGCCGTTGTATTCGCTCTTAAGATATGGAGACATTATCTTTATGGTACGAAGTGTGAAATATACACTGACCACAAGAGTCTTCAACATATCTTCAATCAGAAAGAGTTAAATATGAGGCAACGAAGATGGGTCGAACTCCTAAATGATTACGACTGTGAAATCAGATACCACCCTGGTAAAGCAAATGTGGTGGCTGATGCACTTAGTCGAAAGGGTTATGCGAACTCCATTCATCTTCTATGTTCGCAAATTATAACCAATATTAAGGATCAAATTCGAGAAGCTCAACACGTTTCAATAACAGAGGAAGATGTACAAAAAGAGATGTCCTGTGGAGCCGAGCTAAAACTTGAAACTAAATCTGATGGTATCTTGTATTACCTAGATCGTATATGGATTCCTAACCACATCAATCTTCGTGAAACACTCATGCATGAAGCCCATAAGTCGCGATATTCTATACACCCAGGAGCCGATAAGATGTATCAAGACCTACGGTACACCTATTGGTGGCCTGGAATGAAGAAAGATATTGCCGTTTTTGTTTCCAAGTGTCTCACTTGTTCTAAAGTAAAGGCTGAACACCAAAGACCCTCAGGACTTCTAGTCCAACCAGAAATACCTGTCTGGAAGTGGGAAAATATAACCATGGATTTCATTACCGGGTTACCTCGCACTTCTAGTGGGTATGACACTATATGGGTGATTATAGACCGACTCACAAAATCAGCTCACTTTATTCCTATTCGAGAAGATTTCAAGAACGAAAAGCTTGCTCGTATTTATACAACGAAATCGTCAGCCGACATGGAGTTCCGTTAAGTATTATTTCTGATCGGGATGGTCGTTTCACCTCACGAACATGGCAGGCAGTACAATCCGCTATGGGCACTCGACTAGATCTCAGTACCGCCTATCATCCTCAAACTGATGGACAGTCTGAGCGCACCATTCAAACCCTTGAGGAAATGCTTAGAGCATGTGTCATAGACTTCAAGGGAAATTGGGACGCCCACCTACCGTTAGTCGAATTTTCGTACAACAACAGCTATCATTCTAGCATCGGCATGGCACCTTTTGAAGCTTTATATGGCCGAAAGTGTCGATCTCCTGTTTGTTGGCACGAAATTGGGGAAGCACAAATTACTGGTCCAGAATTGATCCAAGAAACCACAGATAAGATTCATCAAATCCGAAACAATCTTCTAGCGGCTCAAAGTCGTCAAAAGAGTTACGCAGATAAACGACGGAAGCCCTTGGAGTTTAGCATTGGTGATCATGTGCTTTTAAAAGTGTCACCGTGGAAGGGAGTAGTTCGTTTTGGTCAAAAGGGAAAGCTAGCACCACGTTACGTAGGACCTTTCAAGATACTCGAAAGAGTAGGTCCTGTAGCATACAAGCTTGACCTACCGGAAGAACTCGACAGGATTCATCCCACATTCCACGTGTCGAACTTGAAGAAGTGCCTCGCTGATGAGAATCTTCATATTCCACTAGAAGATATTCAGGTCGATGAATCCATGCATTTTATTGAAAGACCAGTGGAGATTATGGACTATGGAGAAAAGCGTCTACGTCGAAGTCGCATTCCTATTGTTAGAGTACGCTGGGAGTCGAAATGGGGACCTGAGTTTACTTGGGAACGTGAAGACTCAATGCGTGAAAAATACCCTTATCTTTTCCCTACTACTTCAACTGTTTAAATTTCGGGACGAAATTCCTAAAAGTAGGGGATACTGTAACATTTGTATAAATCGGGTCTCCAAAACCCGCTCCGTTTTGTAATCAAATACCAAGTTACGAAATTTCATTAAGTATTTATGAGTATTTTGAGTTTAAACGTTACATAATTAATATATAAACTAAACTATAAAAATTATATTTGATAAAAAGTTAAAATAAAATAAATAAAAAATATTTGGAGCTGACCGGACTCGAACCCGGGTCAACTGCCTCCAACGTCTCAGCAACCGATCTTTTAACCACTCCGCCACCAATTGTCTTCTGTTAACATTATGAAAACAATTGAATTTTATACGCAAACACGGGTTAACGGTTAATGATATCTGAATAACGGAAATCGGTAAGCCGAATCGCCAAATCAGTTTTGTTTCGCTTAGCTAACTTATAACCGACGAATATCGGTTTCTAATTAAGTTCCAATTTTAATGAACTTCAAGTTTTGGGTTTTTGAAACCGAAAGACATTCAAACTCCAAATAATTCAGATTCCAATCATTTATACGATTCAGAACCGTCTCAAATACACTCCAATCCCTTTTCGTCGCGTTTTCAAGTCTTTTGAGCACAAGAAAACTGTTCGCGGGAATTCTCTGCAAATCTCGCCGGAAAACCGTGTTCAACACAAACCAGTAAGAATTTCCTCTCTTGCTGTTTCAATCTATTGTTAGGACACTACTAACATTATTCCGTCACTCAAAATCAGTCGCAGAAGACTTTGCTGGATTTTCTGGTTTCGCCGGAGAAATTCTGGAATTTGCCGGAAACACGCTAGTTGACGGTAAACACATTCAATCGTGCTAATAATCCATGTACTCTGGTTCAATTTCAAATCTAATTCTTTAATTCTGTTGTTAGACCCTCTCAGCCGAAGTTTCAAAAACAGAGTTGCCTGTTTTTGCCGGATTTCCTGAAGAAGACGACCTGTCCGGTATTTCTTTTCCCCAAACTGTTCGGTTTGTTCATTCAAACTAGTAGGCATGATATTTAAGTAGTAGAACCATGAATCAGTTGTTTGAGTAAAAACCGGTAATCGTAATGAAGAAGACGAATCTAAAAACGGGATAAGAGTAAATAAAATTCGGATAATTAACGGGTTAGACACACAGTCCAGCGGTGGACTGTGTGCAAAGTTTATATACAAGTCCCGAGTTCGATCCTTACTACACACACTCTGCGTAATAAACATTCCTTTTTATTCATGAACTAACCGGGTTGAAACGAGTAGTTGTTAAGTATAATATAAATCAAGAATATAACCGGGTTAGACACACAGTCCAGCGGTGGACTGTGTGCAAAACAAACTACACGTCGCGCGATCGAGTCCGTCACAAACACCGGTTCAATGAGATTAAAACGTTTTGCAAAATAAAGGAATTTTCGGTAAATTCGAATAAGTGTATAAATATAATTAAAACTGGAATCCTAACGGGTTAGTCACGTAGCTCAGTTGGTAGAGCTACGTGCGCGTGAACGGAAGGTCACCGGTTCGAATCCCGCTCGGCGCAAGTATTACCGCTGACCGAACCGGTCAACGGTCAATCGGTCAAACAGTAAAAAAATATATTATTTTTTTTTTAAATATTTATTTGTTTAATTTAAATTAAAAATCAATTAAAAATACTTAAAAATAACATTTTTAAGGATAGAAAAAAGCCATAAACTCACAAAAATATATCTAAAAATCTCATTAAAATCTTTAATAAAATTCATCCATTTAATATATTTTTCCTATCATCATTTAGGTTAGTGATTCCTCGTTGACTCGCTTCGTCTAAATCGTGCGCATCTCACCAACTCAAATCCAACGCACCCAATGTGAGTGAACCCTTCAAATTCCCCGTTTTAAACACGTTTTTGGGGTGTATCATGTGTCTTGTTCATTTACTTATTATAACTAAGTTATTGTGCATATATCATATCATGACATGTGTGTTAGTTGTTGCTGATAAGTAGTTATTATTGTTTGCAAATTATTATTTCAGTACATGCAATTGCCGAGGCCGTAGCTCCCCATCCATCGAGGTTGAGTTTGATCCCTATTTTATTATGCGGTTGATCAGGGCGTGCCCCACGATCGGCTCCGTTTGATTGAGCCTTGATCGGTCATTTTATTTACATTTCAATACATGCAATACGCTCGGCTCCGTTTGATTGAGCCTTGAGTGCACAGTTCAATTTACATTTCCAGTTCATGCAATACGTTCGGCTCCGTTTGATTGAGCCTTGAGCGCACAGTTCAATTTACATTTCTAGTTCATGCAATTCGATCGGCTCCGTTTGATTGAGCCTTGATCTCACAGTTCATTTATGTTAATTATCATATGATGTTAGTATGTTCACGTATGCTATCGATTGTTAATGTATGTTATAATTGTAACTGATGTTGCCATTGCTTGATTTCATACATATGCTCTTTTATGATTATGCACAATATTTTATTGATAAACTAACCAGAAAATCATTATTAAATGTTTATCTATAAGGTTCACTCGCCAACTTATGTTGACCCAAAAACCTCCCATTTTACACATGATACAGGTGAACCAGCAGCAGCTAGGAACACGTAGGACCTGGATTAGAAGAAATAAAACGATTTAGTATTTGGATTATTATGTTTGGTTATTTTCCTTGTAATGAATGAACATGTTTGAATGTTTGAGAAATGTAACTTTGACTTCATTTAATTATGAAACATAATAGTAAATGTCATGTGCTTTGGTGATAACCCAATTATGCCCCGATTCTTATTTCCGCTGCGGGTCGGGGTGTGACACGAAGAATCTTACAGTTCAACGACGACAAAGATGATCCGATTTTTCTTGATAAGAAGATGGTTCGTGGATGTTTTTATAGAATGGGCTACAAAGGAAGCGTTAACAAGCCTACATTGAAGAAAGCGGAAGTTCCAAACCCCTACAAGCTTCTCATGCATGCAATTATACATACTTTTAGCCGTCGGAAAGCAGGTCTCGATGATGTCCAAGATTATAAGGCTTGTATGGCTACAGCGTTGATTTTGAAGAAGCCGTATAACTATTCAAAGCTCGTGTTTACTCACCATGTCAAAGAATATGGAAGATACCAGACTGTGTTTATATCCAAGATTGGTGCAAATGCTCATTGATGAAAAGTTTG
This sequence comes from Scalesia atractyloides, assembly GCA_947069175.1. NCBI lineage: Eukaryota > Viridiplantae > Streptophyta > Magnoliopsida > Asterales > Asteraceae > Scalesia > Scalesia atractyloides. Next base: position 35,272,509 of record CAMTDV010001634.1, read on the forward strand.
CAGATATTGCACGTGATCCAAATGACATTCTATATTTTAATTATCTTGATGAAACTACCGTGAAGAAGTTGATCAAGTTTCAGAAGCAGGATTCAGCACCAGTTGCAAAACCACTATTTGGGGCTTTGAAAAATGAAAATTATGTTGCGCCTGCTGGAAATAAGTGGAGGAATGACGGTAGTGGTGACGAAAAAGAATTAAATGCTGAAAAGGAATGGTTTGCGACATTCAAGCCTAAAGCTAGAAGTGAATGGTTTTTAAAGGCTGAGGTTGAAAAGAAAAAGAAACGTGCATCTAAGAAAGTTGACACTATGCTGATCGATGAACAAGAGCCTGAAAATGTGCAAACAGAGGCTGGATCAAGTGCAGTAGTTGTGGTTGAAAGTCAAGAGACTATAAAGACTACGTAGGAAGACGATGTGATTTCTGCAACTTCTGAAAATGACGATGATAGTGATGATACGCTCGAGAAAGAAACTAAGAAGTCAATAGCAGAAAAAGAAGCCGAAAAAGTCAAAGAAACTGATGCTGACTACGATCCCGAGCAAGAAAAAGAATCTGATGAAGAGAGACCAAAAAAGAAAGCGAAACGAACAAATTCTTCAGAAACTGAAATATCTAAGAAGACTACAGGGTCTCCTAAGACAAAGGGAAAGAAAATTCAGAAGCCCAAAAGCAGGAGATACGTCGGAAAGCCAAAGAGCATAGAAGTCACACAAGAACCTTCTGGTGCACAGGAGAAAGGAGTTACACAAGAACCTCCTACACAAGAACCTCCTGTTGTTATTACAGCTGAAGCAGAACGTCCAGGAGTTACACAAGAACCTCCTGAGACTGGTTACTTGAAGTTCCGATCATTCAATCTCCGGATCCTCCAACGACTTTTCATATTGAAATTTCAACTCCAAAGAAGTCTACACCAAAGGCTACTCCTAAATCGACTCCAAAAACACCAAAGACTACTCCAAGTTCTAAACTTTTTGGTGATATGCCGAATGAGCCAATTGATATTCAAGATTTGAATGATTTCTTCCCAGCTACAGACATCAATGTTCTATAAAATCGTGTCAAAGTGTTGGAAGATAGAGTGGCTAAGAATGAATTAGAGAAAGCCGAGTTAGAGAAGATAGTGAAGCAGAATGAAGTTGAAAAGGAGATTATGTCTGACAAAGGTGAAATTTCTTGAAGGCGACAGAGGATACTTGAAAGCGTTAGTTGAAAGTGAATGAAAGATTGATCAAAGAGATTGCAGAGCTTCGATCTAAAAGGGAACTAAATGACAGACGTTTAAACAGATTGCAAAAGGTTCTGACAAACAGCTTGGGGATTGATTTTGCCACAGAATATGAACGCTCAGATCTTCAAGAAGCGAAAGAGAAAGCTGAAAAAGAGCTAGCTGAACAGGGCAAGGGAAAGCACGTGATCGAAAGTATGCTAGAGATCACTGAACCTGTAAAAGAGAAGAATCTGCTAAAGCTTCTGAGTCCGAGATTTCTAAGGTTGACGAATCTGTCAAGCCTTCTGATACTATAACTGTTACTGAAGAAAAGGACGATGATGAAGCTGAAGATAAGGAAAAAGATGATGAACCACCAACTGATGATCCTACACATGATTCTGACCATGATGGAGGGAATGATGATGATCCAAGTGGTACAGGGATAAAGGTGGATGCAACAGTTAATGAAAATTTTGATTTCACTAATCTTCTAAACGATGAAGCGAATGTTATGGATGACCAGAATCAGGGGGAGTCAGGGCAAACAGGGCCAACTGATGATATTGATATGTCTAATGCTATTACTACTGCACAGCCAGTGGCTGCGGTTCTGATAAAGCCTTTGATACTTATGCTTGAACACAATGTTGAAGAGGGTGAATTCGTGCACAACTATTCAAAAGAAGATCTAGCAAAGCTGATTGACGTTGATGCAGAAACACTTGATTTTGATTTCGAAGAGCAAGTACTTAATGTGAATACATTTGAGCCTAATGAGTATCATTACCAACGTAGATACGAGGCAGATGAATATAACAGAGTTATAGTGGAAGATTGGTCCTCAATGACGAGAAAGACAAAGCTGACAAGTACGTTGGTCCTAATACAGATAGTTTTCCAACTTTTGAGGAAATGTACAAGCAGCTGAATGAGGATATGTTAAAGGAAAAGATCGAAGAGTCGATACGTGATGGAAAGGTCCCTAAGCCAATGACAAAGGAGGAGATCACACAAGCTAAGAAATCCTGGTTTAAAGAGATGCCACATGAAAGAAAGTTTCAACGTCCACTAGCATTCTTCACCAGAGACAAAGATGTGTCATTGGGTGATATTTTGAGTTGGGGGTGGTTTAAAGAGCTGAATGTTTACGCCATCAAACGAGAATTTGGAGTTCAATACTTCAGATATCTAGCAGATTTCAAGACACTTTCGTATTGGGACGTTGAAGAGCTAGTTCAAACAAGGAATGTCACGTACCATATGAAGTTCATTGATCAATTGCTTTGGAAAAAGATCAAATTTGAAGCTACTAAGGGTTTTAGATATTGGAAGCCTTTTATCCCGAAGCGTCGCATCAAAACTGATAAGAAAACTGGGGAGAAAGATATTACAATGATCATGAAACGCCCTAGAGAAATGAGAAACATGCCTTTGATGCGATCGAACAGAACTTTTATCCGTTGTTTAAGTGGTGGCAGATTGATCCAACTACGTGTGAAGCTGTGATCGTGTTATGATTTGAGGATCATCTAGATATAACAAAGGAGAGAGTTGAAATGTTTGGGGTTGAAGGATTAAGAGGGCTTTGGAGAACAATAAGGATTCTAGACCCGATGTGGTTAGTAAACTGCTTGAAGGAAGATATAAAGTGTTTATTCTACAGCAAGATTGTTTTTGAAGAAGGTGAAAAAGAACAAGCAATGCAATATCAGAGGGTCGTCAATGTCTGCTATGCACGAGAAGTTAACTCTGGTAGGATGTGGGAATCGAGCTGGAGGGAACTTGAACGAGTAGAGTTTTTGAATGAAGAAAAGCGTATCAAAGAGATTAATGAAAGAGGTAGGGCGGCAAGGCTCAGAAGGTATCAATTTATGATTAAAGTGCCACCTACTGATCAAACGCCAGATACAAAGCTTGAAAGACGAAAGAAGCCATACAAAAACTTCTTTGGGTGTTAACGTTAAAGATTTATTGAAAACAGAGTGTTGGAGACTGATAAAAGACAAGACGATATCCAATGGGAGTTTGTTGGTACAGAATGTCTATGTCTTAGTCTTATATCGAGTCTGTATAGATTAGATGTTAATAGGCTAGCAAAATCAAGTATTTATGTAGTTGGTAGTCAAGTTCGCTGGTAAATGGTATTGTGATGTCAAGTTCGGCCGAACTTGACTAGGTCAAGTTCGCCCGAACTCATTCCCTCTCTAGCGAACTTGTATTGCTATAAATAGCTAGCTTGAGTCTTTTATTTGTAACTTTTGGTGCTCTGTGTAGCGAAGCTCTGTCAATTGGAGACTTGAAGTTTATTAATAAAATTGACGTTTAACTGATTAATTCTTGTTATTTGGTAATCATGTCATATTGTTTCCTCCTTTATGGACATTAGATATCAAATCTAGGTTCCTATGCTATCAGGATCGGTCCTACAAGTACACCTTGAGTAGCATCTTTTTCACAAACTTGGTTATGAATGTAAACACTCAACAACCTTGGATGCATCAGAAAAGCTTTATTCTTTTTAATGTTATTGAAGTTTGCCACCAAATCATTAAACACCAATACTTGGGAGAAATTAAAATCTGATTTTGTTAAATTGCATATCCTAAGTATTGCATGTTCAAACCTATTTCGTTGAAAGCAGTTGTTTTAGCGGACAAACATGTTAACAATGTGTGGAAAAAGAATTTCATCTCAGCAGGAAACTTAGGTTTGAAGATGGTTTTACCTGTAAGTTGACCTTAATAACCTCGTTCGATGAATTCATCATGAAATTCCTTATTTGGGAAAGTGGTAGGATGATCTAGGTCATTCAGACCAAAGACAGTAGATATGGATGTTGGGCTTATTTGAATGATAGACTCACCAACTTTCGAAACAATGGCATAAGCCTTGTTCTTTGTGGAATGAACTTCAGCATTTTCCCAGAATTGGCGGAGTGTTTCAAGATAGATAGGTGCTTTGACCTACATGATGTGTTTGTATTTTGACTCTGTTAAAATCTTTATCATAGCATGATATGCTTGATTTGAATCGGTTTCTTCAAGAATGGGAGTGTAATTGTGAGGTGTTTTGATGATGAGCGTCAAGGTGAAGGATCTAAGTGTAGGAGAGTTGCGAAGAAGAAGAATAAGAAGAAGAAGATTGAAGAAAAACCGCTTTGAGAATTTTGAATTCGAGATGGCAGAGTGAAAAACTATGTTTGGGATAAAACAGGGTTTTATAAATTGAAAAGTGAGTGATGGCGTGGCATCTGTTGCAAAGATCTAATGGCTAACATCTTTCCACGTGTATCCTCTGATAAGTAATGGAAAACAGTTTTTTGGGAAACCACTGATGTGTATCATCAGTGGATGGGAACAGTGTTGATTTTAACACTATCAGAGGATAGTTATAGTGGATAGGGTCGACGCAGTTGTTTGACCAGTCAGCGAATGGACAAATGAACTAGAGGATACACTTTTAGCAATGGATAGATTTTCCAAGCCAAAACAGAGGTTTAAGAAAACAGTGGTTATGAACAGACTTTTGAGATTTATTGAAAACTTCAATTTTAAACTATTTTTAAGGATGGATTTTTGATTTTTTGAAAATATTTTAATGCTATTTACACATGGAACACAAAAGTTTGTTTTTATTCCATGTTTAGCATGCCAATCCTAGAGATAATACTTTCAAAGGTAGATGTATCTAATGCTTTTGTTAGAACATCTGCCAGTTGATCTTTAGTTGGAACATGATGCAGAGAAATCAAACCTTTTTCATAGCAATCTCTCACAAAGTGATGTCTGATGTCAATGTGCTTTGTTATGGAATGGGACACTGGATTTTTGATGATGTTTTCAGCTACTTGACTATCTAACTTGAGAGGAGTCTTTAAAGCAGTTACACCAAAATCCAGCAATTGATTTTGAAGCCACAGGAGTTGTGCAGTGCAACTTGTAGCAGCAATGTATTCAGCCTCGGCAGTGGATGTGGATACTGCAACTTGCTTTTTGCTTTTCCGGGACATTAGGCAATCACCTAGGAACTAAACTCCTCCTGATGTGGGCTTCCTTGTGGTGTGGCACCAGCAAAATCACTGTCTGAGTAACCTGAAAGCTCAATATCTCCATTAGCAGGATACCAGATACCAAGTGTGGAAGCACCTTTTATGTATCTACATCCTCTTCACAGCAATAAGATTAGACTTTCTAGGTGCTGACTGGGATCTGGCACAAACACATGTTGCAAACATGATATTTGGCCTCGAAGTAGTTAGGTACAATAAAGACCCAATCATACTTATGTAAAGAGTTTGATTAACCAAGTCATCATGATTTTCATCAACAATGACAAGCTTTGAGGTTGCCATGGGTGTGCTACATGGTTTACAATCATTCATATCAAATTTGGTGAGTAGTTCTTTGACATACTTACTTTGATGAATGAACGTACCATTGTGCAATTGTTTTACTTGGTGACCCAGAAAATATTGGAGCTCACCCATTGCACTCATTTCAAATTTTGCTGCCATGAGTTGCCTAAACTCTTAACACATGGCAGTGCATGTGGATCCAAAAATGATTTCATCCACATAAATTTGGACAAGAATCAAGTCTTTTCCTCTCCATTTCAAATATAAGGTTTTATCATTTTTACCACTTGTGAAACCAATGGATAAGAGAAAAGTGGAAAGAGTTTATACCAGGCTCTTGGTGCTTACTTCAGGCCATACAAGGCTTTATTAAGCTTGTAGCCATGATCAGGATAAAATGCATCTTCAAATCTAGGAGGTTGAAAAACATATACCTCTTATTTGATCTTATCATACAAGATTGCACTTTTAATATCCATTTGAAACACCTTGATGTTGTGGTTGGCAACAAAGGCTAAGAAAAATCCGATGGCTTCTAATCTTGCTATAGGAGCAAAGGTTTCATCATAGTCTATGCTTTCTTCTTGTCTATAACCTTGAACCACAAGCCAAGCTTTATTCTTGACAACAACACCCCTTTCATCAGTTTTGTTCTTAAAGACTCACTTTGTGCCAATTGGACATACATCCTTAGGCAATGGTACAAGTTCCCATACTTGTTGTCTTTTGAATTGAAGGAGCTCTTCTTGCATAGCTTCTACCCAACTGTGTCTTTTAGTTCCTCTTGGTACTTGACAGGTTGTATGAGGGATAGAAAGCCAGCAAAAAAATTGTTTTGGGATTGGCTTCTTGTGAGCACCCCATCATTGATGTTGCCAATGATTTGATCAGATAGATGACTTTTAAGGTAGAGTATATCTCCCTTATATGGAATGATGGCATTTTGAGGTGAAGGCTGCAGATGGGAATCATCTGAGCTAATATTTGTTGGCAATTTTGAAGTACCAACATCTGTTTGAAATGAAGGTGGAGGTATAGGTGGAAGAGGTGTAAATGATGGTTGATTTTTATTCACAGAAAATGGACTTTTATCAACAGTGGTTTGGTTTTGTGAGCTGGCAGAGGTTTTGGGTCAACAATTGTTGAGCCAGCAGTGGCAGAGTTTTCACAGTTGTTGTTAACATCTGCTCCTCTGCTGGATGGATTGACTTTGAATTGTTGAAGCACACTGTCATATCCATGGTCTTGATGAGAAGATTGTGATGTACCTGCAGGGTCAGTCTTGGTAGACATATCTTCAAACGTAAATTTGTCTTGGTCAAAAAGTTCAGCACGATTTGATGGGATTTTCAATGAAGAAAGTTCATTGAACTTTACATTCAAAGTTTCTTCAACACACTTGGTCCTAGAGTTAAAAACTCTGTAGGCTTTAGCAGTGGTTGAGTATCCTAGAAAATAACCACAATCTACTTTGGCTGCAAATTTTGAAATGGAATCTTTTAAGTTTAAAATGAAACATGGGTGGCCAAATATTTTGAAATATGAGATCAGAGATTTGATTTTGTATAATATCTCATAGGCAGTTTTTTGATGCCTGTGATTGATTAAAACCCTGTTCTTCACATAGCAAGCAGTGTTTACAGCCTCTGCCCAAAAGGACAAGGGTAAACCTGAGTCTGCAAGCATTGTTCTTGAATATTCAATTAAAGTCCTGTTTTTCCTTTCAACCACCCCATTATTTTCTGGAGTCCTTGGGATGCTATATTGTCTAACTATCCCTTTTGACTCACAGAATGCATCCAACTCCTTATTCCTAAACTCTATCCCATTGTCACTTCTAAAAACTTTGACTGGGAGGTCAAATTGCTTTTCAACTTGTTTAACAAAATTTTGCAAAATGCCAGCAGTTTCATCTTTAGAGTGCATGAAAGATGTCCATGTGAACCTTGAAAAATCATCTACAATGACAAGACAATATCTTTTCTTTTTGAGACTCGTGATTTTTATAGGGCCAAACAAGTCCATGTGCAGCAGTTGCAAACACTAGCTTGTTTTGGACTCTTCAATTGACTTATAAGAACTTTTATGTTGTTTGCCTTTTAAACAAGAAACACAATGTTCTTCACAAGTAAATTGTTTTGAGGGTAAGCCTCTGACAAGATTTTGTTTTGAGAGTGTGGTGATAGTTTTTAGATTTGTGTGTCCAAGTCTTCTATGCCATAACTCTGTCTCTTTGCTTGAAGCAACTGAGAACAGGCATGCATTAGACATTGGATTATCCTTCAAAATATCAACCACATACACATTGCCACTCCTATGAGCAACAAGTAGTGCTTTACTCTCAGCAATGATTTGATCAATCTTTTTAACAACTTCTGGTCCTATAATTTGACATGTTTTCTTTGTGAAGAAGGATCCATATCCTTTGTCACTCATTTGTGAGACACTCAGCAAGTTGAATTTTAGATTATCAATGAGATTAACATGTTCAAATTTAAGTTTCCCGATCATGAACAGTCCCTGACCCCAACATGTTCCCTTTTGAATTGTTACCAAAAGATATATCACCCCCTCCATGTGCCATGAAGTCTTTAAGAAGGGCTCTACATCTTGTCATGTGCCTGGAGCCTCCACTATCTTCATACCATAAACTGTCAAGGCAAGTAGAAGCTCCCTGCACATTAGTAAACAATTACTTTAGGTGGGACTCCAAAGCCAAAAGGGCTTTGGATGGGGTACAGATTGTCCAATCTCAAATTCAGGAAGATGGACAGTGGTTGGATCATATTTTTGTAACCACTGTTGTGAGCCATTTCCAATCAGATGTTGGTAACCATGAGGATGCCTGTTAACTATTGGCTTTGAGGGTTTTTTGTAACCCTCATAACTAAGAGGAACCTTTTGATACACAGGTTGGCCATATCCTCTTGGATATTTGTTTGCTGGTGGAGCATCTGTTACCTGTACCTCTCTGGGAACAGAGGTATTGTTCAATGCTTTGGTAACAGATGTTTCAACAGATTCAAAAATCTGCTTAGATTTATTTCTAACAGAGCTTGAAATTTGATTCTCAAGAGTTTTTTATTTAATTTCTTTTATTTTGATGTCAAAGTTTTGAAGATAAACACACTCTTGAGTTCTATGGTTTATTTTACCACGATGATGCAGTTTGAAGAATTTGGAATTATACAAATTTTGTTGATATCAAAGCTTTTAAAAGAAAACAGTTTTGAGTGAGATGATTCTTCTTTACACAGAAATCACAAAACAAGTTTTTAACCTTTCCTTTCTTCTTCCCTTTATCAGACTTCTTTTCAGCATATGATGTAACATCTGCTGGAAGATCCTTGATAGGAATTACTCTTGCTTTTGGTGCTTTCACACCATCAATGGTTGAAAAGTCCATTGGCTTGAAGTTTTCAAGAATGTCACATTCATCAGACCATGTGGGTTTGAACTAATATTTTTCAACTTCCTCAAAAGTTGAGGATCCCTCATGTTTTTCTAAAACAATTTTGTTTCCATTCTTATCAGTGACCTTGATTTCTTCACCAGCCAAATTTGTTGGAATAATTTTGACCACAACAGATTCATTTACAATAACATTTTCAGAAACTTGGTCATTTTTCCTGAAACCTATGCCAAATTTTATGTTACTTTTGATCTTGTTTTTAAGCATGACCTCATAACCTTTGCAGGACTCTAACCACTTCTCACAAGTGATCAGGGTAGATTCCAACTCATTTTTGCAAACTTGATATTTTTCTATCATAATTTAGAGTTGATCATTGGTTATGCTTGCCTCATGTTTTAGAATGCTGATTTCATATTCCTTTGTAACCAATTTTGATTTCAGCTCTTTTGTGAGTTTTTCAAAATGTAGTTCATCATCTAAAATTTTGTTTCTAAGATTTTCATTCACCTTTTTTATGTTAGCAAAAGCAATTATGCATTTCTCTGAACATAGATCTTTAAGGATCTGAGGTGATACCTTAGCAGCAGCCATCATGGCACAGTCACAATCACCTTCACACACACTGGTATCCCATAGATCAGACAAAGGTTTCACATCTTCATCAAACTTCTCTTTTGTAACAACTGTTTCATCATGAACTTCAGACACATCAGACTTAGACACTTATTCCACAGATTCATCACCTTCAACTATTATATCTAGAGCCATAAAGCAAAACTCATTTTCCAAATCATTTTTTGCTACTAGAGCAAAGTTTTCATCAGTTAACTCCTCAGGCAAGCTACTCCAATCAACAAAACCTTGTGCGCAAAAGCTTTATTGGTTAACCTCTGTCGGAGCAGTGGTTTGAGTAGCTTGAGTAACATGAGGTGCAGGTTGCACATGCACCTGAGGAGGTGGTGTTTGAACATATTGAATCAGTGGAACAGTGGTTTGAACATAGTGCACATGAACAGTTGTAGCAGGGTGTGAAAAATGAGCAATGCTTTGCATATGAGGAGCAGGGGTATATTGGGAATAGTGAGCAGTGCTTTGTGTATGTTGAGGTCTAGGACCAGCGTGTGTCACAATAGGTCCAGAAGTTTGAGATCTACATTCCCTAGCAAAGTGTCCTAGCCTAATACACTTATAGCACTTGATTTTTTATTTATCCAGTCCAACTTTTAACCCCACATGCAACCCTGGAACTTTCTATCAGTTTTTTTATAAAACTTACTAGCTCTAACACTTAGTAGAGCCAGCTGGTGTAAAATATACATTTCTTCTAAATCAGATGGTTCATAGTGTTAAAGATCATTCAACTTAAAGGATATGTTATCAGAGGTTTGGCTTTCCCCACTAACAGCAAATGCATAGTTAGGAGAGTAAGAATCAGAGTTGAAATTACCACTATAAGTTATATCAATGAAATGATCATAACTCTGATCCTTACCATTGCCAGAGCCCTCTTCTTGGCCTAAAAGTGTTGTGCTACCGAATGCATAGTCATCAGCAACTTTGCCAGATTCATGTAGCTTCTTATTCCGGTTCAGCTCTCTCTCATATGTGAGGAACCTACCATAAAGCTGTGTGAGATTCATTTCTTTAAAACCAACAGAGTTTTGAGTCACAAAAGCTATAGTGTCCCACTTATCTGGTAATGATCTGAGGAAACAACTGTTCACAGTCGAATTAGCAAATTCAACATTAACCAGCTTAAGTTCACTTATGAGACAGCTAAACCTCTCAAACTGTTGGGTTAGAGACTCTCCTTAGACATGACAAACAGTTTCGTATTGTTGATTTAAGACTTCTCTGTTGTTTTCTATTACTTCCTCAGTCCCACCGAATTGCTCTTTCAAGGCATCCCATAACTCCTTTGCATTGTTGAAGTGCAATAGGCCAACATAGTTTTCGTTAGGCAAGGCTGAAGCAACAATGCTAAAAGCCTTAGCATCTAACTCAATTTTTTAGAAATCCTGCTCGGAGTAATTTTCAGGACTTTTAGGCACTTGTTTTGTTGGGTCCTCTGTAATTGGAACCATGGGAACATGTGGTCCAAATACAACTGACCTCCAGCAACTGGTGTTTTGCTGAGAAAGAATATGACCCATCCGACGTTGCCATATGTAATACTCATTCCTGACAAGCATCGGAGGTTTAAACATGGATCCAGTGTTGTTGGAATCATGTGTGTTTGAGGCATTCTGATTGTTTACAAACAGATTTTGTTTAAAAACTTAGAAACGTAGATAACTCTGTTTTCCAATGAAAACAACAAACAAACTAGCAGGGAGCGCTGATATGTTCAAATCAAATTGATTATTAAGACAAATTTGGTTGATCAAGCTCTGATACCAATTGTTAGGATCTGAGTTTCAAATAGTTGTGAATGTTTTGTAAAATGATTGATGAATGAAGATAAAACAGAGTGTAAATGCAGCGGAATATAGAAAACTTTTTATCACAACTACTGGAAGATTGCTTTGATCATCATACTTTCAAACTTATAAGTTTTGCATGTGAATCACAACTCCCCCCCCCCCCCCCCCAACTTCAATGACAATTTGTTCGTGCATAATGTAAAGAAGATGATTGGAAGATAGTGCGAAATGATCTTTTTAATAGATAGATAGAACAGTACAAGGCACTGTCTATTTATAGTACAATCCTAATCTCTGAGCATCTTTTGATGACGCCAGAGGTGATAGTGACATTTAACAAATATTACTAACTAGAACCACTGCTAAACATAACCTCTGCTATTACAGACACCGTTACATTGAGAACACTAATAATAAACAAAACACTGATGAGCCTATCCTCTGCTAGTCTTCATCAGACCTTGGCTTGTATTTGACTTTAGTCTTCATCAGAGGCTTGCAATATCAGACCTTTGGATTTGACAATGCTTGTAAAGCAAACTTTAACTTGGGCAGTGGATTCCATCAAAGCTTGTAATCTCTGTCATTTTGGATCAATCATCTGATAGAAGTTTTGGCTTTCTATCATCCATTCCTTTGTAAAGGGTTCAATCCCAACAAAACTCCTCTCAAATCATACCCCGTGCGGCTTCAATCCTCTTTTCACCTTTAATATTATCCCCCAATCCTTTGCCTAGGTCTTTAGTTAGTCGGTCCCGTAAACCACAAAATCATTTGGATCACAATGGGTCCTCTCAAAAACACCTTCGATGTCGCCTATCCATCTTTGACACACAATCGGATCCGCCTTCCCATTGTAAGTCAAAGGTTTGTACGCCATGAACTTGTCATACGGACAAGATTTCTTTTCCTTTGCCATATCCTTTTCTTGGATAAGGCTCTCCCTCGTCTCACTATTTCTTCAACGACCGTTAATACAGTAGCTTGTAGCCTTTCCAATAATCTGGGTAGGTTAGCTTCTAAATCTTTTCTGACCTCTTTGGAAATCTTTTTACATATCTCCCCAGTAATGAGGGGTACGTGTCATTACCATTTCCTCCCGACAATTTTTCACTGAAATGTTTACAATAGGTTAATTAACATTTCATTTGATCATTCTTGTAATATCATATGGGAGTTTATCGACATCGTTCGTTAACACACACAATGCATTCTTTTTATTTAGTTTGGCCAAATCTATAACTTACCTTAACCGTTCGTACTTAATGCATTTCTGGGTTCGGGTGTATAAGTACACCCCCTCCCATGCATTTTCGACCACAAATTCTTTTCAATGTCTCATTAGTAATTATTTTATAATTGCTTCTTACCGCATTTTGCAATCAAGCCTCGAACAGAACACATTTATCCTTTAAACCTTAAGCTCTTAATACCACTTGTAAGACATGTCTCAATATATGTTTAGAAACTAATATTTTATATACGGATTACTTCCGAACAAAGATTATAAATTTTAAAACATAAGCAACTCAAGGTAGCAATGATTCATTTTACAATACGTGTATTTAAGCTTAGAAACAAGTAAACAAAAACTCTGAAGCGAATATTCGTGAGATATCTTCCGTTCATACGGCAGTTTGATCTTCATCTGGTTTACTAAGGTGAGTATTATCTGTCATTTTAAACCCATCCAAATGATTAGTAACTTAAGAATTTAAACAAAACGTTAAACCCCGAAAAAAATTTGTTCTAGAGAGCCCCCCGCGTTGCAGAGGGATCGCTAGTTTTCCTCGCGTGATGTGGGGATGACAGTTTTGACCAAACGTTTGATCAGGCTCCTCCAGGCCTAATCGGAAGAGGTTCAATGAACGGATTCCTAAAAAAACCAAACACCTCCTTGATTAAAGAAGGTTTCGTAACCCGCCCTCCCCCTACATTTGGCCCCAGAATATGATTTTTAGCCTTCCTATTTTTGATCAACCCATGGAAAAACTTGGAATTCTTGTCACCGTCAATGGCTCACCAGATCCTAGATCGTTGTCTCAAGTCTAGATTTTTCTTGATTTCCAATTCCATAATGGTTTTTTATTCTCATCATCGACCATTCCTCTTCTTGCTCCAGGTCTCTCACCTCCATGTCCTCCTCCAATCTTTCAGTCTCCATTCTGGCACCCCCTTCTTTCTTTATCATCTCTGCCTTCCACTTCTTAATACGATTCCTAAAACAAGCCAATTTTTCGTAATACTGTGTCAGCCGGACACGACTCATGAAAACCCCCCACTGCCTCTTTCACAGCTTCTTCATATCCCTCCTTATCTAACCACGAGTTGAACACTCTAAATGTCCGAGGGCCAAAATTCGAGTTGATCGTAGTCAAAATAATAGGACTATAATCTGACAAGAAACTCGGGAGAGCCCTAAGACATGCGACAGGCCACTTATCAAAGAAATTTGGGCACACAATAACTATGTCAATCTTGCTTAGTTTCCTTCCGTCGTCTCGAGAGGACGTAAATTGTTTCCCTGTCATACTATACTCCAAGAAACCATAGTTATGTATAAATGAATTAAAGTTACGGGCACAAGAAGATTTAAACGTGGAGTTTTTACTTTCTTCCGGGAACCTCACCGCGTTAAAATCTCACAGGACCACCCACAAACCAACATTATTACCGAACTCTGACTCAATATCGTCCCATAAAACCTTTTTAGCATTGACCCCTTGAGGAATACTCTAAGAAACCATAGTTACGTATAAACGAATTAAAGTTACGGGCACAAGAAGATTTAAACACGGAGCTTTTACTTTCTTTCGGGAACCTCACCGTGTTAAAATCTCGTAGGACCACCCACAAACCAACATTATTACCGACCTCTGACTCGATATCGTCCCACAAAACCTTTTTAGCATTGACCCCTTGAGGAGCATAAACATTCAGAATGTTTATCTCATCCCCGCTACCTTTTAATTTACCATTGAGATAAAGATAACTTCTACGTAGCTCGAAAGCCCCCAGATCCCGGATACAAACCAGCCCACTTGATTGCCCAACCGAACCCACATAATCCCAATTAACATTTCCTGAAACCTTTTCGCGTTTAGGTTTCCTGCAAGGAGATAAAAATTTATACCATGTTTGTTCTTGATTTCAAGAATCCAGCTAGCCTTGAATTCAACGGTTAACCACATTATTGCCTTCATCCATGATCACTTCTTTCACTAGCATATTATACTCTTCCAGTCTACCACATTAGTGGCCTTCGCCTCTTTTTCAGTGTCTCTTCTTACATGATTTGATTTCACTTCTGAGGATAGATCATCGCTCCCAACTTGTGGTGACCAATGTTGCAAAAATTGCGACTAGTCAGCGATTAATCGTAAATCAGCCATTCACTGATTAAATTTCAGTTAATCAATCTAATCGAAAGTCGGTCTAAGTCAGTCAAGCCAAGTCTAGTCGGACCAAATCGATCCTAGTCGGACCAAATCGGCCTTAGTCAGACCAAATCGCCGGTCAAAATTGAATCAAGATGGATCAGTGAGTCAATACCGACTGAATACCCACAATACAACGAACTGAAACAATATTGATTGGGTTGTCCGCCGCATACCCACTAGTTTTTTGACAATCAGTGAAGTCATTTTTACTTTGCTCGAAACCAATCTTTGTTGAAGTGCTGGTAAGTTTCTCTCCACTTACAGAACTGTTTTAGTCCATACAGAACTTAATCAGGTTGTACAAACATCTTTGGTTATTATAAACATCAAGTTGATACAAACAATAAGCCAATTATCTCTTCAAAACATAATAACGATTCTCCATACATGATAAAAGTCACTTCACAAGACAAAATAAACCCAAAACAATATCATATATAAAGGGAGATAAGGTAAGACAACATCGACTCAACGCCCATTACCGGACCGCGGACTATCAGCAAACGACTGATCCCGAGTCAACTCACCAGCACTCGGTTTAGTAAACAGATTCGGATATGACATAAAACCATCTTCCATTGACGGCAGCCGCTGAGGCTGGTGAGAAGTTGACACCTGTGAAGGACTTGTAACAACATCATGGTCAACATTTGACTTCTCGGGCTCACCAGAAAATGGGTTTTCATTTGACTCGTATTCGTTCTGTTTCTTAACCAGTTCACTGATTCTCATCTGAGCAAGGCTTGCAGCCACCCGAGCAGCTGTCGCCGCCCGTTCAGCACTTTCCGCAGCCGCCTGTGCAGCCGCTAATACATCCTGTAAATCATCTTTCACCCCGGGTTTGGTCCTTGAAACCGGACCATGTTCTTGAACTTGTTTCACAGTCTGCAAGTCATCGGTTTTGGGTCGGGGAGATGCAACAGTTTCTTTCACTGAAACGGTATCCGATGGTGGAGTTATGAACGGTAAAAACTGTTTCTGTTCGGTTTCGTTTGTTGCTGATTTTTCGAATATATTTTCTGGTTCTTCGTTGTTGAGGTCAGATAAGGCAGATGGTGGGAATGGAAGCATTTCGGGTCTAGAAACGGTTTCTGAAGGAGCATTAGGTTGTATGGATGAACTGGGAACCTCGGGAAGATCTAGGATGTCGTAATCGGAATCAGAATCCGACTGTACGTTATAGGTTTGTTCTGAATCTGCTTGTACTGGTTCCCCGTGTTTTTCTTCCGGAAGCGGTAATTTTGGACTAGCAAGTTGTGACAGGCCGTTCTACAAGGAAACGAAATCATTAAGTAGATCAAATCAAGAACTAAAGTAGGCGAGCAAATTGGGTACGTTTTGTACTTGTATCCCTAACTAGTCAAATGGGGCTATAAGACTTTCGTCCAAAGGTTTGTTTTCCAGCATCTGGATCCAAAAGGTTTAAAATCTTGTCATTTTCATCCGCGGCTCGTTAACTCCATCCATTTTTCTCGTTTAAGTCAGGGGTATTTCCGTCTTTATTGTTAACTTAATAGACACTTTGGTCGTTTTAGGGGTATTCGGTCTTTTTACGTAAAGTGAAAGAGACTTGCATAAAGTGAAAGAAACCAAATTGCCCTTTAAGTTAGCAAAAAAAAGACGGGCATACCTCTGACTTAACGGAGAAAATGGATGGAGTTAACACAGCCGGATGAAAATGACAAGATTTTAAACCTTTTGGATCCAGATGTGGAAAAACAAACCTTTGGACAAAAGTCGCAAAATTGGCCAAACCTCAAGGACAAAAATGGCATTTTACTCAAAAAATGAAACGGGTCAAAGAATACACAATGTGCATTAAAACCTGTATCGGTAACAAAAATCAACAAAATAGATCTCTGGTGATTCCGTAGATGTAGCCCACCGATCACATTGATAGAGTAATTTTGGCAACCTGAGCCAGAACATGCATTTTCCGATGGGTACGGTCCGAATGAGCATAATAATTTGGTCAAAATTGTCAATACTCGGTTCAACTTAGGATGTAGATTTGAGGTTTGCAAATGGAACATGTAATCATTGTGTTAAGATAGAAAACTAAATGACTACTGATCAAAACCGAAAAAGGAAAATTGCTAACCAGCAAATCTTCATGTGGCTTAAGCAATTCAGTTTCAGATGCGGTAGGATCCCAATCAAGCTCATACTCCTCGGCTATTTCCTTCAACAGATTAAGCTTTACATCAGGAGCTGGAGCACGAACGGATAGGTGCTCGATCAACTGTAATATTACAGAAAAGGGTACAAGAGTAATTAACCAGCATGATCAAGCATATAATAGCTAGCTTTTTATCAAAATTTACCATTCTAATAGATTCATTAACTTCTCATATTAAGATTGCTTTTAAATATGTGACTAATAGCCAAACATTCTAGTAAGATACAGAAGCGCTTGTTGGATTTAATTGGGAGTTTCATTTGGGAAGCAGGTGAAGTAAATAGTTAAAGGCGGGTTCATGACATCAATGGTCCCTACAAGATTAAAAATGAAATAAGTGGCATTTAATTACCTGGCGATTAACACCACATTCTGGCATGAGTTCTGTAGCAGCAGCAACGAATTCTTTGCCATATTTAGAAGCAAAAGCCATCTGAACCTGAATCAGCTCCGGAAGATCTGCGCACCTTGGAGCAGCAAAACAGAGACTCGAAATCGCTTCCCTTTCAAATCAAGGGGACATTCCCTACACAAACAAAAATTCCAAATAAAATTTATAAATTTCATATAGAAATTGATCAATGAACCAGTAGCTGCTGCAGGGTCTTGTTTTGTAAAGAAGCAATATTAAAAAATCTTAGAACAAATAGCTGTGAAATCAAGCCGTGGGATCCATTTAACTGCACTCTGTCTCTCTTCTGCCTGATTATTTATTTGATGTCAAGAAATATATCCATTTCAGCTGCTGATTGTAATGAAATTTTTGTTATATTTGTAATATGGGAAGTCCACAAATAGATCACATGAAGAATCACCAACTATCCTCTAATCCGATCTTGAACCAAACAGCTTTTTACGTAACTTAAGAGATAAGATAAGCAATATAAAAAAGCCTACATACATACGACATTCGATAAATGGCTGTAATACCCCTCCCAAATTCTGTTTCGTATGTTCCCACTTAGCCATGCAAGTTATAGAAACCATCTGGAGTAATTATAATTACTCTGCAAAAATTACATAATTACTCTACCAGTGTAAAATCATGATATTTTTTTAGATTCTGGGGCTAAAATACGTGCTTAATAAGATGGGGAAAAAAATTCCCCCCTTCATTTCTCACGTTAAGCCAATTTGTACCGGAACCTAACTCTTAATATGTATCAGAAGTACATGGGGGCCGCCACTAGCTTGTTTTTGGGTGGTGGTGTGGAAAAACAAACACAAAAAACATCAGCTAAGAACAAGTCCCACAATAACAAAAACACAGTGATGTGACGAAACACCAAAAACCGACTACTAAAAACATCTATTATGGATGCTCTAGATTTGAAATTTTTCACATTATCAAATTGCATTCACCTTTATGCCGAAAATCACTTTTTGAATAGTAAGTTTACTTGGTGTGCGACACATATCCTATTTTGTGTTGGGTGCAAATCAGACATTTAATTTAACACCTCTACGTTGTTATTGATTATTCCTGTTAACTTTCTAATTCTGTCATTTGTTAATCTTAAAACCAAGTTCAAGCATAAGTATTTCTCCTGCCCGGCCTATTAATCATTTTGCACATTCAAATCCTCCTGCTGTAACAACTTTCACATGCATACGATAATAGAGATCCTAATAGAACATTAAAGCAAAGTAAACAAGAAAAGACCAAAAAACACAATCAAACAATGAGGATCAAATGAAACAAATAAAACAGACCTTTGAGCTTCAATAATCGGTAGCCGAACAACCACAAGCTCGCAAAACAACTCAATAATTTCTTGCGCTGCCATCATTTTCTCTTCCCTTATTATATGCTCTACCTATATAAGTTACATAACCAAAGGTCAACTAATACCTTTATGTACTTTTTCTAATCTAAACAAAAGTGTGTATTATACCCGGATTCGGGCCGTAGCTTCTTGACCGGTCTCTAAGAGCTTCGCAATATCCCGCCGCATCTGTTTTATATGAATTTCTCTACGATTCCTCAACAATTTTATCCGTGGTATCGTCAACTTCAAAAGCGTTTTACTGTGATCAACAATTCACAACCAAATAGTTACAATCAAACCCTAGGCCATACAATACAAATTAATACTCCAATAATTTCCCTACCACAACAACTTTAACCTAAACACTGTCAATCAACAAACACAAGGTAAATCCAGACAAAAACAGTTAAAGAAACAACAATTGATGAAGCATATAAATAAGTTTTTACCATTTGGAACCCTTGAAAGCCCCCTTAGCGAAGATCGAATCAAGCATCGACATCTTGATCGAAATTTAGCTACGAAATCCTGATCCTGTGGTCACGAAACTGTAGGTGCAGTGGGTCGAACGATGGAAAACATGTAAGGGATTAGATAGGTGATCAAAGAATACAGAATTGATATGATTGATTAGAAGTGTGTACAACTACTCCACTATGAACACGGATGAATTATATATATTGATATCCGACTACATGAATATGATTTGCATACTTAAGAATTAAGATAGAGGAATAGTTGTTTACTTCTTCGTAGGTTTGGGATAAATTGAAATTTGGGGATTTTTGGGACTTTTCATCTTGGAAGGGGTCGGCACGTTAAATTTTTGGGAAATTACACACATGTCCCCCCTTGTTTTTAGTATGATTAGCATTTAGCTTCTGAGTTTTTAGGGTATGTTTTGTATGACGTAATAAAATGATGAGAGAGTGGAATGTACAAGGTAATGGAATGGACAAAGAAATGAAATGGTTCATTACCATTTCATAGTCCTGTTTGGTTACCGTATAAGAATGGAATGAATTACCTTGTGTTGTTTGGTATGAAGGAAAAGGCGAAGGAATAAAATCGACGATGGGTGGTGGTAGCGGGTAGTTGCAGTGGTGGTGGGTGGCGTCGATGGAGGGTTGTGGCGGCGGATGGTGACGATGGTTGGTGGTGGTGGTGGCCGGTGGTTGGCGGTGGTCGATGGTGGAGGGTGGCGGCAATATGGTCGACGGTCGCAGGTGGCGACAGTGGTTTGGTAGCGGTGGCGTTGGTTGGCGGTAGCACCAGTGGTTGGAGAAGGCGGTGGAGGGTGGCGACGACGGGTGGTAGTGATGGTCGGTAGTGGTGGTAGTGATGGAGGTGGCCGGTGGTGGCGGGTAGAGAATGTGACAGTCATGGCGGGCGGTGGTTGTTGGCGGCTGAGGGTGGCGGTGGTGACGAGTGGTGGCAGCGGGTGATGGTGATGGTCGACGGTAGAGGGTGGCGGGTAGTGAAGGTGGAGGGTGGCGGTAGTGTTGGGTGGTGTTTGTGATGAAGGGTGAAAGGGGGAATGTAATGAAAAAAACAAGGGTAGTGGATGGAATGAATTTGAGGGAATGGAATGCCCTGTGTAATGGTGATTTCATTACCTTGACCAACCAAACACATCTTTTTTCATTCCCTCGTAATAGTTCATTCCATTCCTTCTTTCATTCTCGCATACCAAACATTACCTTACTTAAACCATCAATTTTGGAAAAAAAAATTTATTAAATTAGTTATTTGGTCATAGGGGAAGGGAACCCATGCGGGTAGGGATGAGCATTTAGTACCGGTTGTGTATTGAGTATATTTGATACCAGTACCCATTTTCTTCGTTTTTTAGTACCGGTATTTATGGGTAAATACCGTATCGGGACCGAACCGATATATTCAATACCGGTACCCATTTTTCGATACTGAACGGGTACCATGCTCATCCTTACATGCGGGTACCCTCCCCGGGTTCGAACCGGTGCCAAACACCACCGCCACCCATGCGGGTTAGGTGTGTGGGTACTTTTCTTCATGTTTTTTCATCCTTTCTTCTTCTTGAAAGCTTGGAACACCCCTAGGAATGTTTTCCACAAGTTTATCATGGTAAACTAAAGTGGAACATCACCATTATGAGGTCCAACTTTCGGTTTTGATGTTATCTTTCCATAACTCATACATCTTGTAAGAATCTTGCACCTACCATGTTTATAATCAAACTTATGGTTATGGGGCTTGAGTATGGGTGATTCTTATAAGTTTAGAGGTCTAAGAACCTCCTAAACTTTCTGCTCTAACAAGGTTCCAAACAACCTTCAAGTGTTGAAACCAATCCAAGTTCATCATCTTCAATATGATGGAACTTGTGTTTTGGTAATGTGTGAACCGTGGAAGTTTGGGCTTTCCAACTTTGTTTCCACAACCTCACTTGTTTGATTTTTTATCTTATCTTCATAATACTAAATCTTAAAAACGATTTCCAACAAAGGGACAAGGCTACATCACATCCCCAAACACTCTCTATGTTTGGGATGCACGTATCTAGCTAGCTCACTTGGTTGTTTTTAGATTTAGTAGTTTTATATTCTTATGTTCCATGACCATCCAAACCATCCTTGTGATGATTTGTATATTGTTGAACATTAGGGTTAATAGATTCGTCCAACCCTTGCATGAACATGCTTGACTAACTAACATTTAGACTACTCACAAACTATATTTATTTTATATGTATACATATCTATGAACTAACCGACCCTAAGACTCTAACCAATCCATGTTTGATGTAAAGAGGAACATGGTTAAAATATCTTGATTGAACTCCTTGTAATTTAGACTTCCAATAGGCAAGCTTGTGCCTATGAAGAACACTACATATGGTGTCCAAATTCGGGTATTTCGTCAAGATAAGTTTTCATGTATTTTGTTACTAATTGATCATCTCCATTATGCATTCTGAATCCAAACTCCACCAAACTCATGTGCCTCGTTTATCCTTGTAGGATAACTCGGCAGTTCTCAACACTCTCAAACGCATCAACTCACGTACGAGGGTATTGTTACGCAAACCGTGAGTATACTTGATCGCATTTTCCATTTTACACACTTTGGGTGCAACACGTACACATTATTACAATCACGTATCACGATTAAATACATACACACTGTATCTGTTAAAAACATGGTACTTTTTTTATATTCTTGTTATCGTATGCTATGTTATACTTGTGTTCTATATGCTCATGAACTTTGCAAGCCTACCTTAACAATTACAGCGCTATAGGATTAACGCACCGGCCGTATTCTTGTGGTATTGTTAAGTAAACTATTTTACGGCCTTGTCGTTTCGGCGACAAGGATATGCACGATTGTGGTACACTTTGGTTTGACATAGTTAACACATGCTATTATAACAATGTATGCAAATTACCATGTTGGATATGAGATAACTTTTAGTCATAATTATGTTTTGTATTCAAACTTGTATACTCGCCAACTGTTGTTGATTGTATTTTAATACATGTTGTAGGAAACTTTGTGATGACGCTTGAAGAAATCTACTTAGGATGGATTTAGAAACACACTTACATTCTTATTTGAAATTTCATTGTTGTATTTGTTTAAGTTGCAAATGTTGTACTTTCCATTTCAAGACTATGTAATCCTTTTAGGATAAAATAAAATATATTTATTTAGATATTGTCACATTAGCATGTTATGCAGTATCGAGCAATCTCGTTTTCGTCCCACTCTGATGTTTCCGCCATCGGTTGGGGTGTGTCATTCATTTTGGAACCGAGTTTTTCAACAATTTTGTAGTCATGTTGGTGAGACCAACCCAATCGTGGATGAACTTAATTCACGTTTCATGATTATCCGTGTGAAAAGTGCAAGATTTCATTCGATGTTCAATAATGTGGAAAACCTCGACAATGACCTCACGGAAGAGGACGTCATTCAAGCGGCCCTGACTATAAACATACATACGGCTGTGACTTTGAACACGTTTCGGCGTGGATCACTAGGATGTTTGTTTGATTTTTTTAATGTTTAATTTTTTTATGTTGAAGTTTTATTTTTAATTAAGTAATGTTTAAGTTTTATGTTTAATTATTTAATGTTTAATTATAATTGAAAAAAATTATGGCAAGGGTAAGGTGCTGCCAGTGTTTTGTGGCTTAAGGGTAGTTTTTATGATTTTGACATGGCGGGATTTAATTGGTCGGGAGCAAGGGTAGTACCCTTGGGTGCCCCTTCCCCGAAAAGGGTGCCCGCTTGATGCGGTTGAGAACATAAACATTTTTAAGGGTGTGGACGGTCCAGTTTGGTTTGGTCCGGTTATTAGCCTCGATCAAAATCGAAACCAAAGTGATCGATTAATTTATTTAATTAACCAATCGTTTTGGTTAATTGATTCGGTTTGTTAGGTTAAATTGTTGGTTTTTATTTTGGTTCGGTTTTCGGTTAATAACGAAACCAAAATTGGGTTATAAGTTTCCCTTAGAAGTACATGAAATGAGTGTATAAATACATGAAATAAAAGTGCATAACATGAAATACATATAATGGAGGTATTAAAAGATATAAATATATGAAAATATGTTTGGTTCAGTTTGTTAATTTTGGGTTTTCGAGGGTAAAAATATGAAAAACATTCTTTTTTTAATTTAGTTTTCGGTTAATTTGGTTATTGGTTCATTTAGGTTCGGTTTAGTCTGCTTCGTTTCACTTTCAGTTAACGGTTTTGTTATTGCTCACCTAGATACTGTTAATCACTTAACATATCAATTTTTAATTAAAAAAGCTACTATAGCAATATTGTACTCAACTTAAAGAGAATAAAGTGCTCATTTTTATGGTATAGTTTTTATTAAATAGTAACGTATGAAAAAGATATGACCGATTAAAAATCGTTGGGTATTTGGTTTAAAATAAAAATAATAAAAGTGTAACTGCTAATTAATTAACTAGAATTTGGTTAAAGACGATGGAATTAAAGTGTAATTAAGACGTGGGATTAAAGTGTAATTAGTGTTTGCAAAACTAGTTTACTCTCATTTTATTGTTGTAACTTATGCATTAGCTTCTGAAAAACCCTTAAATTTTTATATCTTAAAATGTCCTTCCCAAATGCATTATAATATAGTATAGATATTTGATATACCTTTGTAGTTATCTCAGAGACTGTTTACGAATATGTTAAGGAGTTATATGACATTAAAAGCGAGTTAAAAGTCATATCGTGCGATAGTAGATTCTTGCGTATCACATTGCTTGCAGAGTTAATTGCATGGATGATCCATGTGCTTTGCCATTTTTCACATTTAGTCCCCCCTTTAAAATTACAAGTATGTTCCTTGTGGTTTGTTTAGTTGTTACTCGGGTAGTCCCTACACTGGATGGTTGTTAAGCTTTTCAGTTAAGTATGTGTAAATGGCAAAAGTACCCTTACTATTAAAAATAAATATTAAAACAATAAAAAAATTAATTAAACTTAGGCCCACCTATACTATAAAAACAATTTAGTTAAATTTCTTATAAACACAACCCCAACCCCCTTCCCGTCTTCCCTCTTCTTTTCCGACAAATGACCGGAGACCAATCTCTACACCACACACACCTGCAACTTCTTCTCCAGGGTTTGATTTTCCGGTAAAGACTCCAGCGAGCCGCCAATAAACTTCACCATAGACCCACCCCTTATTCACCGGCAAAACAAAAGCCACTTGCATCCTGTAATCATTCACCACTTGCCATACCATCACTCCCCATCTCTACTTCAACTAGTATCCACCATCTTCAACCACCTTGTCCCCAGCAACCAACCTTCGCTGCAACATTTATCCACCACACATACACCTGAAACATCACCACCACACCATCATCAATCACCTTCAACCTCCAATCAACTACAACCACACCACTTGTCGCAACCCCTGATCCCACCCCGGGAGCCAGAGCCGCGAACCAGTCAAGTGGTACCGGTGTTTATTAATTTGGCAGCGTAATTTTAAACATCAGGATCATAGTTAGGAAATATTATCAGAGTTTCAAAACACCAAACTCTTATAAATAACAAATGGGATAAAACTTGTGTTTCCATTACAATACATTCTTAGAGGGGTAAATCCCAATTTATTAAAAACATAAACTCCTTTTTATTTAGATAACTTTTATAGCCACTTTTCTAAGCCTTCAGTGCTCTCCAGCTGGCTTCTATTAGCTTCACATTAAGTTACCTGAAACGCGTTTTAAAAACATTTTATCAGCAAGATATATTGGCGAATGCATCCTAGTTTAATCAAAACAAGTGTTTACACTTTACAGTATTGAGACGCATTTACAATGTTTATATCTACACAATTACTCATTCAGTACTATCACTCCTGACTTGTGGGTCACATTACTTTGGGCCCTGTCACCCAACAGTAACGGTTCCTGTCACAATCCTGTGACTGTGGACTAGTAATGTATACAAAACCCCAACATACCGGCAGTAATTGTAGAATACATATACTCAATTATTGTTAAGCATAATTAAAACATTTGAGGTTTGGTAACACATTTTAACTCACAAAAATAGTTACAAAAAGAGAATGTACTCGCCTTGAAAACTTAGGTATTCCTACGGAGTTTCTGGTAACAGTTCTTGATTACTTCCTGGAATTTCTATTTAAAACATACAATGCACATGTGTTAGTAAATTAACCCAAATCAGCCATACAACACGAGACAGAACCCCAACGAATCTTAGTCAGGCAGAGCCTTGACATGCGTCGGTGGATCCTAAATCAATCGGGTAGGATGCCCATACAACACGAGACAGAACCCCAACGAACTTAGACAGGCAGAGCCTCGACATGCGTTAGTGGGTCCTAAATCAATCGGGTAGGGTAACGAATTAGTGATCGGGGGTTAAGATACTTACAGCGGGCAGCGCTTTGCAGGTTTAGGGGTTTGGGGGGTTCGCCGAGAAACAGAGTCAGGGGGAGTATACGATCAGAGAATGCGATCGATTTTGAGCAACGAACTCAGTCCCACGCTGCTATATTATACCCGAAATTGGCTTCTCCCACACGTCGCGCGTGATTTCTTGACCTCCCTCGCGTGGCGCCTGAGACACCTAGCTAGGCTAGGTCAGCCTGGTCACAAGTGTAGGGTTACCACATGGCGCGAAACGGTGACACGTCACCTACACGTCTCCCGCGCGTCGCGGGAGATGCCAGGGTTTCTGGCACGTGTCGCCTGAGACGCCCTGGTGGAACTTCTTCGTTTTTCGCGTTGAGTCTCGTGGTGCGTGTCCGATTCGTCGTTTATGATCCGTTTTAGTGAGTTTATGGAGAGTTGTTATATCCTCCCCAACCTTGTTTTAAATCTCGTCCTCGAGATTCACTGGAATAGGTGTGGATACTTCCTTTGCATTTCTGATTCTAGTTCCCATGTGTATTTTGGTCCTCTCTTTGAATCCATTTTACTTTGACCAGAACTAATCTCTTGCGTTTGAGATTCTTGATCTTTCTATCTTCAATCTGAATGGGTTTTTCCACAAACTTAAGTTTCTCATTTACCTCTACATCTTGAAGAGGTATTACTAATGATTCATCTGCCAAACATTTCTTGAGATTACATACATGAAATACATCATGTATCTCTGTCATTTCTTCTGGCAATTGTAGCTGATAAGCTACCGGCCTTATTCTTTTGATCATCTTGAAAGGTCTGACATACCTTGGGCTTAGTTTTCCTTTCTTACCGAATCTTACAATTCCTTTCCATGGTGAGACTTTTAATAGCACTTTATCTCCAACTTAAAATTCCAAAGGTTTACGTCTGTTATCTGCATAACTCTTTTGACAATCTCGGGCTGCTTTCAGTCTTTCCATGACTTGAATGATCTTGTCGGTTGTTTCTTGCACAATTTCAGGACCTGATAGTTGCTTTTCTCCAATCTCTACCCAACATACTGGAGTTCAATATTTTCGTCCGTAGAGTGCTTCAAAGGGTGCAGCATTGATGCTGGAATGGTAACTGTTGTTGTAGGAAAACTCTATCAAAGGTAGATGTTCATCCCAATTTCTCCAAAATCAATTACACAAGCTCTAAGCATATCTTCCATTGTTAGGATTGTCCTTTCACTTTGAACGTTTGTCTGAGGATGATATGTTGTACTTAGATTTAGTCTAGTTCTCATTGCTTTTTGGAAACTCGTCCAAAAATGAGAAGTAAAACGGTTGTCCCTGTCAGACACAATAGATAAAGGTATTCCATGCAATGAAACTATTTCATTACATATAACTTGGCTAATTATTCCATACTGAAAGTTTCCTTCATTGGTAAGAAATGAGCAGATTTGGTTAACCTGTCTACAATCACCCAGATTGTATCATTACCTTTTCGTGTCTTGGGTAGTTTGATAACAAAGTCCATTGTTATCAATTCCCATTTCCAAACTGGCATTTCCAATTGTTGCAATAGTCCTGAAGGTTTCTGATGTTCGGCTTTAACCTGTGAACAGGTTAAACATTTAGCAACATAGCTTGCTACATCCTTTTTCATTCCCATCCACCAGAAGTTCTTTCTCAAGTCTTTATACATCTTATCACTTCCAGGATGCATTGTATACTTAGTCTTGTGGGCTTCCTCTAAATTCTATTTCGCAGGTCTCCTTGAATAGGGATCCAAATTCTGTTCTTATGGAATCTCCAAATTCCATCTGCTCCTTTCTCTAATTCCTTAATCATTCCTTTTGATACTTCAACATCATCCTTGATTGCTGTTTCCTATGTCTATTTAATTTGCTTATTTAAATCTATCTGCAGGTTTAGTCTAAGAGAGCATACCTTTTCGGCTTCTCATGGAACTTTCGACTTAAAGCATCAGCTACTACATTAGCTTTTCCTGCATGATACTGGATATCACAATCGTAATCACTAAGGATTTCCATCCATCGCTTATGTCTCATGTTTAATTCCTTTTGTTCAAAGACATATCTTAAACTCTTATGGTCTGTAAATACAACAAACTTACAACCGTAAAGATAGTGTCTCCAAATCTTAAGGGCAAAAATTAGCTGTGAACAGGTTAGAAATTTAACCTATGAACAGGTTAGACATTTAGCAACACAGCTTGCTACATCCTTTTTCATTCCCATCCACCAGAAGTTCTTTCTCAAGTCTTTATACATCTTATCACTTCCAGGATGCATTGTATACTTAGTCTTATGGGCTTCCTCTAAATTCTATTTCGTAGGTCTCCTTGAATAGGGATCCAAATTCTGTTCTTATGGAATCTCCAAATTCCATCTGTTCCTTTCTCTAATTCCTTAATCATTCCTTTTAATACTTCAACATCATCCTTGATTGTTGTTTCCTGTGTCTGTTTAATTTGCTTATTTAAATCTATCTGCAGGTTTAGTCTAAGAGAGCATACCCTTTTCAGCTTCTCATGGAACTTTCGACTTAAAGCATCAACTACTACGTTAGCTTTTCCTGCATGATACTGGATATCACAATCGTAATCACTAAGGATTTCCATCCATCGCTTATGTCTCATGTTTAATTCCTTTTGTTCAAAGACATATCTTAAACTCTTATGGTCTGTGAATACAACGAACTTACAACCGTAAAGATAGTGTCTCCAAATCTTAAGGGCAAAAATTAGCTGTGAACAGGTTAGACATTTAGCAACATAGCTTGCTACATCCTTTTTCATTCCCATCCACCAGAAGTTCTTTCTCAAGTCTTTATACATCTTATCACTTCCAGGATGCATTGTATACTTAGTCTTATGGGCTTCCTCTAAATTCTATTTCGCAGGTCTCCTTGAATAGGGATCCAAATTCTGTTCTTATGGAATCTCCAAATTCCATCTGTTCCTTTCTCTAATTCCTTAATCATTCCTTCTAATACTTCAACATCATCCTTGATTGATGTTGCCTGTGTCTGTTTAATTTGCTTATTTAAATCTATCTGCAGGTTTAGTCTAAGAGAGCATACCCTTTTCGGCTTCTCATGGAACTTTCGACTTAAAGCATCAGCTGGATATCACAATCGTAATCACTAAGGATTTCCATCCATCGCCTATGTCTCATGTTTAATTCCTTTTGTTCAAAGACATATCTTAAACTCTTATGGTCTGTGAATACAACGAACTTACAACCGTAAAGATAGTGTCTCCAAATCTTAAGGGCAAAAATTATTACTCCTAACTCTAGATCATGGGTTGTATAATTCTCTTCATGCTTCTTAAGTTGTCTAGAGGCATAAGCAATTACTTTTTGACGTTGCATCAGCACACATCCATATCCTAACTTAGACGCATCACAGTAAACTACGAAATCTTCAATCCCTTCTGGCAAACGAGTATTGGTGCGTTGGTTAACTTTTGCTTCAAAATCCTGAATGCTTCTTCCTGCTTTGGTCCCATTCGAACTTAATTGATTTGCAATAGCTTGGTTAATGGGATGGCTATTCTAGAAAAATCTTGGATAAAACGTCTATAATATCCTGCCAATCCAAGAAAACTTCTTACTTCTGTTGGTGATTCTGGGACCTTCCATTTGGTAATTGCTTCGATCTTTGTGGGATCCACATGAATTCCTTCGTGGTTTACCAGATGTCCAAGGAATTACACTTCTTGTAACCAAAATTCACATTTTGAAAATTTTGCATAAAGCTTTTCATTCCTCAGCAATGATAGGAGTATATGCAAATGCTCTGCATGATCTTCCTTACTCTTAGAGTAAATTAGAATATCATTATAAAGACAATTATGAATTTATCCAGGTATGGTTTACATATCATGTTCATCATGTCCATAAATGCTGCTGGGGCATTGGTTAAACCAAATGGCATGACTGTAAATTCATAATGATCGTACCTCGTCCTGAAAGCAGTTTTCGGAATATCCTATTCCTATACTTTCAACTGATGATATCCTGAACGTAATTCGATCTTAGAAAAGAATCGAGCTCCTTGGAGTTGGTCAAACAAACCATCAATTCTCGGTAATGCGTATCGATTTTTGAGTGTCACTTTGTTCAATTCCTGGTAAACAATGCACATTCGCATTGATCCGTCTTTCTTCTTAACAAATAATACTGGTGCTCGCCATGGCGATGAGCTGGGTTGTATGAAATCTTTCTCTAGTAATTCATCCAATTGTTTCTTCGGTTCTTGCATCCCCGTCGGTGCTAGGCGATAGGGTGCTTTGGCAATCGGTGCCGTTCCTGGTATTAGGTGAATTCTAAATTCAACCTCTCGATCTAGCGGTAATCCAGGTAACTCTTCTGGGGAAACATCAGAGAATTCAGATATTACGGGAATATCTTTTAATTCTTTTCCTTTAGTGTTAATAATTAGGGAAATCATATACACTATTCCTCCTTTCCGTATATAGCTTGCAGCTTTCATCACAGAGATGAACTTTGTTGATCTTGTTGACTTATCTCTGTTAATTGTGATCCTTTCGCCAGATGGCGTATTTACTTCTACAGACTTTTGATCACATGCTATTCATGTCTGATTGGCTACCAACCAATCCATTCCTAACACAACATCGAATCCGGCTAGATCCATTGGAAAAAGGTTAGCGGTAAAATTATGACTTAAAATTTCTATCTTTACTTTGTTGATGCATTTTGTGTTCGTCACTTGTCGAATAGGCTAGATTGAGCATGTGTTGAATATTGTATAGGTTAGAATCAAACACACGACCAAAATACGGAGTGTATAGTGAAACTGGGAACAAGTTCGCCCGAACTTGTTATGGAATGGACAAGTTCGCCCGAACTTGTCATGGGATGGACAAGTTCGCCCGGATATATGAAGATTCTGGCATTTTGAAATTCGTGACTACTGCAACAATATCCGGGTGGTTACCGATTGCAAATTAACCGAGAAATACAGAGATTTGAGATTCATTGGGATTTTGTGATCACAGGAAGTTCTGATTTTTCAGACCATGATATTAATTGATGCTTAAGGGTTAGAGTCCTGATCTCCGGTGAAGGAACAGTTAGCTGGATTAGCAGTCATTAGTACCAGTGAGGAACTGAGGACGTTCAAAACGTTCAGTGATGATCTTAGGAATTAACGACTAGCTCCGAAGACGGATAGCTGCTTGCAAGCGTACGGGAGGTCTCGGGTTTGAGTCTCACCTAGCGCATACATGCACACTGACCGAACCGGTCAACAGGTCAACAGGTCAACAAGTCAACGGTCAACGCCAAAATAAACAATTTTTTATATTTTTTATTTATTTAATTTAATTTAAAAATCAATTAAAAATACTTAAAAATAATATTTTTAAAGATAGAAAATAGCCTTAAACTCACAAAAATATATCTAAAAATTCCATTAAAATCCTTAATAAAATCCACTCATTTACTATATTTTTCCGTTATTATTTAGGTTAGTAACTCTCGTTGTTCAACTCCCCCGATTCGTGCGCATCTCACCATCTCCAACCCAACACACCCAAAGTGAGTGAATCTTTATAAATTCCCCGTTTTAATCACGTTTTGGGGTGTATCATGTGTCTTGCTATATATTATATTTAAATCATTGTGCATACATCATATCATGAACTTGTGTATTCAGTTTGGTTTCAACTGTTTGTGTGGTTATTGTTAGATTCAATTTATTATTTCAGTACATGCAATTTCATAGGCCGCCGCTCCCCATTACATTATGAGCGTTGAGTATGTTCCCCATTACATTATAAGCGTGAACCTGGCGTGCCAACATACGATCGGCTCCGTTTGATTGAGCCTTGATCGTACAGACATTTATCATTTTCAGTACATGCAATACGATCGGCTCCGTTTGATTGAGCCTTGATCGCACAGTTTCATTCATGTTATTTATCGTATGATGTTGGTATATTAATGTATGCTATCATATGTTATTGTATGTTATAGATGTGATTGCAATTGCTACTGCTTGATTATTTACATTTACTCATTTATGATTATGCACAATTTTTCATTGATAAACTAACAAGTAAATCAATAATAAATGTTTGTCTAACAAGGTTCACTCGCCAACTTATGTTGACCCAAAAACCCCCATTTTTACACATGATACAGGTGAACCAGCTGCAGCAAGAAACACTTAGGATTGGACTAAAAGAATAAAATGATTTAGAGTTTGGAATTGTTTTGTTTGGATTATTTTCTTTGTATTGTATGGACATGTTTGGATATTTGGGAATGTAATTTTGACTTTCATAAATATGAAACATATTAGTAAATATCATGAGCTTTGGTGATAACCCAATTATGCCCCGACTCTTATTCCGTGCGGGTCGGGGTGTGACAGATTGGTATCAGAGCCATGACTATAGGGATATAGGATAGGTTATTAGACCCTGAGAGCCTATACTATAGTTGATTAGAAACTTATAAGATTTTTGTGTGTTACATGCCAAATTTCATGATGTTTATATGTTTTATGTTAAATGTTATGCAAGCATGTTCATAAGTATATATTATTATATAATGCTTATCATGAATCATATTCTCATAACATATCACATCCATGAAAGCACACACCACATCATGATTGCTTTTACAATGATTTTTGTGTTTTCAAATCTCATCAAAGTGAGTTATCATGACGGGCATGTAGTAACTGGAAGGGTACCAGTACCGGTAGTCGGAACGTCCTGTCTAGGCTGGCATTCGTATAAATCCAAAATAAAGGACCAGTTTGCCTACCTGGGGACTAACGATGAGAGTACGAAGTACCTATTAGGCCAAAGCATGCTATACCAAACGTCGTGTGAGCTAACCCCACTTTGAGTTGCATTGTGTCTACACCTGGACACATTCCGACCATACATCTCGTAAACATATTTTGTGGTTTGCATTCGGGTGATGCGAGTGTTAAATCGCCAATACTAATGTGAATCCTACCAAGCCAATAGTCATGGGGGCCCACATGACTATATAGGTGAAGGTATGGGGGACATTTGAGGCCCAACATGAGCAAACCCAAGACATCCTATGGATGTAGTTGCATTATTGATATTTATGTTATTTTCATTTTTCTTAAAGACACATGACACCTAAAAAGACTCCATAAACTCACAATCTTCTCATATATGTTCCTGTAGATGTCGTCCAGACAACAACGAGGGGGTAAAAGATCAGGAAGGTCTCAGGAACGCTTGGCCACACAAATCGCGAAACAAATGGCCACGATACTGCCTGACATTGTGGTCTAAGTACAACAAGCTCTCTCCACAAATCCCACTAATCCTCCCCAACAGAATGACCAGAACATCGGCAACCCTCCTACCAGCAAGTGCTCATACAAACATTTCAAATCTTGTGATCCCCCTAAATTTGAAGGGACCGAAGGTGTCACTGCTCTCCTCCATTGGTTTGAGGAAATGGAAAACACCTTCCTCAACTGCGATTGTCCTGAGGATCGCAAGGTTCGATACGCCATCGGGAGACTATTTGGGGTAGCTCTCACTTGGTGGAATACTGAAAAAAGGAAGAGGGTAATTGATGATGCAAT
The DNA here is from genome assembly GCA_947069175.1 of Scalesia atractyloides. Classification (NCBI taxonomy): domain Eukaryota; kingdom Viridiplantae; phylum Streptophyta; class Magnoliopsida; order Asterales; family Asteraceae; genus Scalesia; species Scalesia atractyloides. The sequence goes on from CAMTDV010001634.1 coordinate 35,305,833, forward strand.
GGCCTTAACTTGGGAGGAGTTAAGGGAAATCATGACTAGGCGTTTCTGTCCTAGGAGTGAAATTAAAAAGTTGGAGGACGAATTTCATTCTTTAAAGCAGAAGGAGGGAGATCACGCCACCTATAACAAGAGGTTCTTAGAGTTGAACCAAATGGTTCCAAATTTGTTTACCCCAACTTATCGTTTGATCGAGCATTATATTCGAGGACTTCCCTCAAAAATTCAAGATTCAGTTCTCAGCATTTCACCGGTAACACTTGAAGCTGCTATGGAGCTAGCGACTGAACTGACCGAGAATCGAATTCGCAACAGGAAGTTTAAAGAAGAGAAAAAGAAAGCCCCTGTTGAGGGTCAAACTTCAAACCATTCCATCTCCTCCTCTAAGTTTGCTAACAAGAGGAAGCGCAACACCAGAAACTTCGCTATTACACAAACCAACTCCCCTATTCCTGCTGCACCCATTACCCAAGTCGCTCCTTCACCTGCACCATACAAAAGACCATACTCTGGCCCGTTACCAAAATGCAACCGTTGCCAATATCACCATTCTCCTGATTATCCTTGCCAACATTGCACCGGCTGTGGTCGCGCGGGTCATACTGTTCAAACCTGCCGCATGCCTCAGCGAACGAACCGCCACCAGCCTTCAACCCAAACCCACCAACAATTAATGGGTCAAGCCCAACAACCCCTACAATATCCACCCGCCCAACATTTAGCCCAAACCTATTACCAACCCAATTATTCTATGGGTCAACCTATGCGGGCTTGCTACAATTGCGGAGACCCATGCCATTTCAGAAACACTTGTCCAAGGTTGGTAAACATTATTCATGCTCAGGACCAAGCCAACCCGGTGAATCAAGCGAACCAAGCTCCTCCACCTGCAAGAGGAAGAGCTTTCAATATCAACGCTAATCAGGCTAGAGCTGACGGCAATGTGGTTAACGGTACGTTCCTTATAAATGGTAGATATGCATCTATGTTATTTGATACTGGTGCGGATAGAAGTTTTGTGTCCTTAGAATTTGAACCTATCTTAAACCAAAATCGGGATAAGCTCATGGAATCCATAACAGTAGAAGTTGCTGACGGGAAACCAGTTTCATTAAACTCTATTATACGCAACTGTACACTCACCTTAAACGACCACGATTTCTCAGTCGACCTTATTCCTATTAAGCTGGGAAGTTTTGATATCATAATTGGTATGGACTGGCTCAGTCAACATCAGGCAGAAGTTGTATGTCGCGAAAAATTTATACGTATCCCTCTTTCAAACGGTCAGACTCTTCGAATCTTTGGAGAAACCTCGTCGAAGGGGCTCAGCTTAATGTCTTGTCTCCGAGCCCAAAAATATCTTCGCAAGAATTATGTCGCGTTTTTAGCTCATATCATCAAAAAGGGAACCATGGAAAAGAAACTTGAAGACATTCCAGTAGTAAAAGATTTCCCGCAAGTTTTTCCTGACGACATTTCAGGACTTCCTCCAGTTAGAGAAGTCGAATTCCGTATTGATCTTATACCTGGTGCTACACCAGTTGCAAAGTCTCCTTATAGGTTAGCCCCCTCTGAAATGCAAGAGCTAGCCAGTCAATTACAAGAGTTGACTGACAAGGGATTCATACGTCCTAGCTCATCGCCTTGGGGTGCACCTGTCCTTTTTGTAAAGAAAAAAGATGGATCGTTTCGTATGTGCATCGACTACAGAGAGCTCAACAAATTAACAATCAAGAATCGCTATCCTTTACCTCGCATTGATGATCTTCTGGACCAACTCCAAGGTGCCAGCTACTTTTCCAAAATCGACCTTCGATCTGGTTATCATCAACTTAGAGTACATGAAGAAGACGTCCCAAAGACCGCATTCCGAACTCGTTATGGTCACTATGAATTCATGGTCATGCCATTTGGTTTAACCAACGCTCCAGCAGTCTTCATGGACCTAATGAACAGAGTCTGCAAACCCTATCTTGATCGATTTGTTATAGTTTTCATCGACGACATTCTTATTTATTCAAAGTCTAAGTCTGATCATGAGCGTCATCTTCGACTCATCCTTACACTTCTAGAGAATGAAAAGCTTTATGCCAAATTCTCCAAATGTGAATTCTGGTTAAAAGAGGTGCAATTCCTTGGACATGTAGTCAATGACAAGGGAATACATGTCGACCCCTCAAAGATCAAAGCGGTACAAGAATGGCAAGCTCCACGTACACCAACTGAAGTAAGATCTTTTCTTGGTTTGGCTGGTTATTATCGTTGTTTCATTTCAAACTTCTCTCGCATTGCTGTACCACTCACGGCTTTAACTCATAAGGGAAAACCTTTCATATGGGGACCCAAGCAAGAAGAAGCCTTCCAAACCCTTAAACAAAAACTCTGTGATGCACCAATCCTCACTCTTCCTGAAGGTTGTGATGACTTTGTGGTCTATTGCGACGCGTCAGGGCAAGGATTAGGCTGCGTTCTAATGCAAAGAGGAAAAGTTATAGCTTATGCTTCGAGACAACTCAAGACGCATGAGAAGAACTACACCACCCATGACCTAGAACTTGGAGCCGTTGTGTTCGCTCTTAAGATATGGAGACATTATCTCTATGGTACTAAGTGTGAAATATACACTGACCACAAGAGTCTTCAACATATCTTCAATCAAAGGAGTTAAACATGAGGCAACAAAGATGGGTCGAATTTCTAAATGACTACGACTGTGAAATTCGATACCACCTGGCAAAGCAAATGTGGTGGCTGATGCACTTAGTCGAAAGGGTTATGCGAACTCCATTCGTCTTCTATGTTCGCAAATTATAACTGACATTAAAGATCAAATTCGAGAAGCCCAACACGTTTCAGTAACGGAAGATGATGTACGAAAGGAGATATCCTGTGGAGCTGAACTTAAAATTGAAACTAAATCTGACGGTATTCTGTACTATCTAGATCGTATATGGATTCCTAACCACAACAATCTTCGTGAAATTCTTATGAATGAGGCTCACAAAACACGATACTCTATACACCCAGGAGCCGATAAGATGTATCAAGATCTACGATATACCTATTGGTGGCCTGGAATGAAAAAGGATATTGTTGTTTTTGTTTCTAAGTGCCTTACATCTTCCAAGGTGAAAGCTGAACACCAAAGACCCTCAGGACTTCTGGTCCAACCTGAAATACCTGTATGGAAGTGGGAAAATATAACCATGGACTTCATTACCGGGTTACCTCGCACTTCTGGTGGGTATGACACTATATGGGTAATAATTGACCGACTTACAAAATCAGCTCACTTTATTCCTATCCGCGAAGATTTCAAGAACGAAAAGCTTGCTCGTATTTATATCAGCGAAATCGTAAGCCGACATGGAGTACCGTTAAGCATTATTTCTGATCGTGATGGTCGTTTCACTTCACGAACATGGCAAGCAGTACAAGCCGCTATAGGTACGCGATTAGACCTCAGTACCGCCTATCATCCTCAAACTGATGGTCAATCTGAACGCACCATTCAAACTCTTGAAGATATGCTTCGAGCATGTGTTATAGACTTCAAGGGAAATTGGGACGCTCATCTACCATTAGTCGAATTTTCGTACAACAACAGCTATCATTCAAGCATCGGCATGGCACCTTTTGAAGCCTTATATGGTCGTAAGTGCCGATCTCCTGTACGTTGGCACGAAATTGGGGAAGCTCAAATCACTGGTCCAGAACTGATTTAAGAAACCACAGACAAGATCCATCAAATTCGAAACAATCTTCAAGCGGCTCAGAGTCGTCAAAAGAGTTATGCAGACAAACGACGGAAGCCTTTAGAGTTTAACATTGGTGATCATGTACTTCTAAAAGTATCACCGTGGAAGGGAGTAGTTCGTTTTGGTCAAAAAGGCAAGCTAGCACCACGCTACGTAGGACCTTCCATGATACTCGAAAGAGTAGGACCTGTAGCATACAAGCTTGACCTACCAGAAGAACTCAACAGGATTCATCCCACATTCCACGTATCAAACTTGAAGAAGTGCCTCGCTGATGAAAACCTTCACATTCCGCTGGAAGATATTCAGATTGATGAATCTATGCATTTTATTGAAAGACCTGTAGAGATCATGGACTTCGGAGAAAAACATTTACGACGAAGTCGCATTCCAATTGTTAGGGTACGCTGGGAGTCGAAACGGGGACCTGAGTTTACTTGGGAACGTGAAGACTCAATGCGAAAAATACCCACATCTTTTTCCTACTACTACTTAAATTTCGGGACGAAATTCCTAAAAGTATGGGATATTGTAACATTTGTCAAAAACGGGTTTCCAAAACCCGCTCCGTTTTGTAATCGAATATCAAGTTATAAATGTCACGTTGTGTATTTATGGTTATTTTGATTTTTAATGATACATAATTAATAAACAAACTAAACTATAAAAATTATTTTTAATAAAAAGTGAAAACAAAATAAATAAAAATAAAATGTTGCTGCCGGGGCTCGAACCCGGGTCAGCCGGGTTGTAACTCCAAAGGTTTAACATTCACACGCATAACCACTCCGCCACTTGTTTGTTTTCTGTCAACTCTAGGAAACAAATAAGTCTTATACACAAACCTAGTTAAACCGGTTGCGCCGACTGAAAACCGAAATCGGTTATTCAACCGTCTAAACGTTTGAATAATCGCGATTTCAGGTTTATAATCGATGCACCGACAATTTTAATCAATTCAGACTTGAATTGACTTCAATTCTGAGAATGATGAGTTTTATGACCGAAACTATTCAACAATCCGAATTACTGTAATCAAAGAGCTTCTCGCGACTCAGAAACATCATACAAACTTTCCATTTCACTTTCGTCATACATTCGGTCCATCAGAAAGCTTAAATCAACTCGCCGGAAAATTCTGCAAGTTCGCCGGAAAACCGTATTTTTCCTCAAGTCGGTAAGTTCTTCAATACCATCGTAGTCTAATAGTTGTTAAGCTATTTCTAACTCAAAAATACCATCGTAGTCTAACAGTTGTTAAGCTATTTCTAACTCAAACCTTCCACTTGAGATCGAATTCAGGCACTGTTATCAGATAATTCCAGTTCGCCGGAAAATTTCTGGAAATCTTTATATTCGCCTGTGAAACGGTAAGGACCTTCAAACACACTGATAACGTTTGTTTAGCACTTCAATTTCATGATTAGCTAATCAAAACGATTAATTGATTTGCTCAGTTGAAGTTCTTAAAAACAGAGACCGACGCCTTGCCGGAACTCTGTAATAGATCGTTCACCGGTATGTTTACTTCTAATTATCATCCCTGCTATCTCATATCAGTCTGTGTAATGCTTAACAATCGAATTAAACAAGATAAAATGGAGTAATCTGCTGTCGGTAAAATCCAACGAAGAAGATGAACTGCGATAACATTATAAGAATAATTAAAACTGGTATTTTGAACGGGTTAGACACACAGTCCAGCGGTGGACTGTGTGCAAATAATACGCGCATGTCACGAGTTCGATCCCTGATACACGCACCCTTTATGTAATAAAATGCCTTTTTGATTAAAACTGAACCGGGTTAACTCTGCTAGTTGTTAAGTATAATAAAAATTTGTATATTAACCAAGTTAGACACACAGTCCAGCGGTGGACTGTGTGTAACGTTAAAGCACAGGTCCCGGGTTCGAGACCTGTTAGTGACACCGGTTCAATGAATTAAAATGTTTTTGAAATTAAAAGAATTTTGGATAAATTGAATTAGTATATAAGTATAATTAAAAACAGAATTATTTCGGGTTTGGCACGTAGCTCAGTTGGTAGAGCTGTGTGCACGCGCACGGGAGGTCTCGGGTTCGAGTCTCACCCAGCGCATACATGCACACTGACCGAACCGGTCAACAGGTCAACAAGTCAACGGTCAACGCAAAAATAAACAATTTTTTTATATTTTTTATTTATTTAATTTAATTTAAAAATCAATTAAAAATACTTAAAAATAATATTTTTAAAGATAGAAAATAGCCTTAAACTCACAAAAATATATCTAAAAATTCCATTAAAATCCTTAATAAAATCCACTCATTTACTATATTTTTCCGTTATTATTTAGGTTAGTAACTCTCGTTGTTCAACTCCCCCGATTCGTGCGCATCTCACCATCTCCAACCCAACGCACCCAAAGTGAGTGAATCTTTACAAATTCCCCGTTTTAATCACGTTTTGGGGTGTATCATGTGTCTTGCTATATATTATATTTAAATCATTGTGCATACATCATATCATGAACTTGTGTATTCAGTTTGGTTTCAACTGTTTGTGTGGTTATTGTTAGATTCAATTTATTATTTCAGTACATGCAATTTCATAGGCCGCCGCTCCCCATTACATTATGAGCGTTGAGCATGTTCCCCATTACATTATGAGCGTGAACCTAGCGTGCCAACATACGATCGGCTCCGTTTGATTGAGCCTTGATCGCACAGACATTTATCATTTTCAGTACATGCAATACGATCGGCTCCGTTTGATTGAGCCTTGATCGCACAGTTTCATTCATGTTATTTATCGTATGATGTTGGTATGTTAATGTATGTTATTTATTTCGCAATTGTAGCACAACTTATTGCTAACTTTCTTTCTGCAGTCTTCTTCCTTATGCCCTGGGAATTTGCAGAAATTGCAGTATGTAGAACATTTCCTGAATGTTTCCTTTTGCAGTACTTACATGGGGGTGAAGAAGAACTTGCCCCTTTCCCACGGTTGGAATTTCCATAACGTAGCTCTTGGGTGATCCTTTGAGCTAGGTTCCTTTTCTGGTTTTCTTCTTGCGTACATACCAATTCATCTGTCAAGGTGTTTGCTGGCTCTTCTGTTTCTTCTATGGTTTGTGATCTTGCTGCTTTGACTTCATGTCTGATCTCACTGATTAATCACCATATGTAATGGGAGATTAATACTGGTTCTGGTGAGGCCAGGGTTGGTACAATCCTTGCATATTCAAAGAATGTGGTAGTATATTCTCTGCAATCTACCCCGATCATTCTATGATTTAGGAATTTATTAGCAATCTGTTCCTTTTCATTAGGAGGACAGAATTTCCTTTCAACTATTTCCTAAAAGTTGTTCCATTCCATTATGTAAACCCTGTCACTTCCTCTGGACTGAAGAATGGTATACCACCACTCTAAAGCTGCATCTTTAAAAAGATTAGAAGCATACATGACTTTATCTTGATTTGCCACTTATTTATCTTTAAGACTACTTCTGTCTTTTCTATCCAGGGCAAGGCTGAAATAGCTCCTACATTGCCTAGAATTCTATCAATTTGCATGATAAGAATTCTTTATAAGAACAACCATATGAGATGGTTCTTCTTCTTTTTGGAATTGGGGCTTGGATTAACAATTCATGATTTCCATTCACGTTGTGATTTGATTCAGGGGGTACACGCTTATTCCCGTTTATGGAATCATTATTTTCGGCCTTTTTAATAGTATCGCTAATATAGGGCATAACATCTAAGATTCCTTGGGCCACTATGTGTTCGATAGCACTTTTATTCATTTGATTCTCGTTATTATCGTTATTCTGGATTTCCTAATTTACTTCGTCTGACATCTGAATTGTAAACATTAATCAGGTATTAATATCACAGAATAAATTGAATGATAATCACACCAACACAGTGAATCAAAATCGTCGAGCATTGCGACTTTTACTCTTTTCATATATATGCATCTAGTACAAACATAACTGGAATTCAAACATTGCTAACCTATGCATCGATATATTTATATAGGTGATATTACTTTATGTCTATTTTAGTTTTGTTTTCAAAGTAGCAAAATACACACACACACACATATATATATTAGGCTACTGCTTTCTTAAAACTGCATCTCCCGCTCGTCATATTTCCAGACGAGCTTCTCCCCGATTGGCGAATCCGATTTCCTTCCTCAACCAACTCTTCACCATACTGGCGGAGTTCCTCCACATGATCCCTGGGTAATATTGGGGTTGACACGGGTTCAGGGTAAGGTGGAACTAGTTCTTCATAGGGCATTGGGTTTTCTAGTAGTTTTTGAATTGCCCAGTTGTTAGCCCACCATTTATCTAAAGGGTTTGGTGCTGGAATTCTAGGTATCTCATTGGGATCAAAGGCTGGAATTGGAAATGGTTTACCTGGTTCTGTTCTAGGTTCATGGGCTGGTTAGGAAACAAGGGAAGTAACGGTGGTTCTGGATTTGCTACTTGGTTGAAATTAGGTTCTCCTCCTATACTTCCAAACATGTGAAAATTTGCTAATTGTCTATCCAATTCTTCTTCCCATAAAGGTCTAACTTCTGGGTTTTGTGTGTTTCTCTCAGTTCTAGCTGCTATAGCTTGTTGTTGTGCTTGTCTCAGTCTTTTCCTTCTCTCTGCTCTAGCTCTACTAAACCAACCTCCCTTTTTAGGGGGAAAAGGTTCTGCGGATTTGGCTTTGAAAACAAAGATATCTTCGGAATCGGCGGTGTAGTCGGTGGTTGGCTAAGATGTTCCTTCATCCACGAGAGAATCAGGTAGGTTATGATAAGCGTCAGAAGTACCCTGATCACTCATACTGTAAACTAAAGAAGTTATTAAAATAACACCAAATAATATATATATTTTTACACAGAGTAACATAGAAGTTGCGGATATTTCCTAACACAATTGGTTAAAATTTAGGTATTTCAAAAGAACACCTAAATGGCTTAAACCAGTGGCTCTGATACCACCTTTTGTCGCAACCCCGAACCCACTCCGAGAGCCAGAGCCGCGAACCAGTCAAGTGGTACCGGTGTTTGGCAGCATAATTTTAAACATCAGGATCGTAGTTAGGAAATATTAACAGAGTTTCAAAACACCAAACTCTTATAAATAACAAATGGGATAAAACCCATGTTTCCATTACAATACATTCGTAGAGGCCTAAATCCCAATTTATGAAAAATATAAACTCCTTTTTATTTAGGTAACTTTTATAGCCACTTTTCTAAGCCTTCAGTGCTCTCCAGCTGGCTTCTATTAGCTTCACATTAAGTTACCTGAAACGCGTTTAAAAAACATTTTATCAGCAACAAATATTGGCGAATGCATCCCAGTTTAATCAAAACAAGTGTTTACACTTTACAGTATTGAGAGCATCCGCATTTACAATGTTTATATCTACACAATTACTCATTCAGTACTGTCACTCCGGACTTGTGGGTCATATTACTTTGGGCCCTGTCGCCCAACAGTAACGGTTCCTGTCACAATCCTGTGACTGTGGACTAGTAATGTATATAAAATCCCAACATACCGGCAGTAATTGTAGAATACATATACTCAATTACTGTTAAGCATAATTAAAACATTTGAGGTTTTGGTAACACATTTTGACTCACAAAAAGATTTACAAAAAGAGAATGTACTCGCCTTGATTACTTCCTGGAATTTCTATTTAAAACATACAATGCACATGTGTTAGTAAATTAACCCAAATCACTATAGCCATACAACACGAGACAGAACCACAATGAATCTTAGTCAGGCAGAGCCTTGACATGCGTCAGTGGGTCCTAAATCAATCGGATAGGATGCCCATACAACGCGAGACAGAACCCCAACGAACTTAGTCAGGCAGAGCCTCGACATGCGTCAGTGGGTCCTAAATCAATCGGGTAGGGTAACGAATTAGTGATCGGGGGTTAAGATACTTACAGCGGGCAGCGCTTCGCAGGTTTAGGGGTTTGGCGGGGGGATTCGACGAGAAACAGAATCAGGGGGAGTATACGATCAGAGAATGCGATCGATTTTGAGCAACGAACTCAGTCCCACGCTGCTCTATTTATACCCGAAATTGGCTTCTCCCACACGTTGCGCGTGATTCCTGGACCTCCCACACGTGGCGCCTGAGACACCTAGCTAGGCTAGGTCAGCCTGGTCACAAGTGTAGGGTTGCCACATGGCGCGAAACGGTGACATGTCACCTAGACGTCTCCCACGCGTCGCGGGAGATGCCATGGTTTCTGGCGCGTGTCGCCTGAGACGCCCTGGTGGAACTTCATCGTTTTTCACGTTGAGTCTCGTGGTGCTTGTCCGGTTCGTCGTTTACGATCCGTTTTAGTAGGTTTATGGAGAGTTGTTACACCACTCAACCACCGCCTCACGTTACCATCACACAACATCACACAACAACCACCCTAACACCACATAAACCCTCCCCCGACAACTGTTAACCATCCCCTCCGGCCTCCGTACGATTTTACTCCACCTTGTGCATCACTATCCACCTTCAATATCACCTTCCAACACCCTCTGTAACACACACAAACAATCTCCTTCCAACAAAAAGAAAATAAATAGTAGAAGAGAAAGAAATCAGGTTGTTGTAATGTTTTTCGTAAGTGATTTGTTGTTGTTTGTTGTTGTATGTACATCGTAGAAAGAGAGAGGTTGCGACGGGATGCGGTTTAAAATTATGACCCCTCGGTCAAAATTGGGCGGTTAAGGGCAACCATTTTACTTTCCCTGGTGGATGAAGGTGGTGGAAGGTTCGGGGAGGTAGGGTGGTCATAGACGCTAGAGAAGTAGGTGGTGGCTATGATGGGGGGGGGGGGGGTTGTAGTGAGCCCCACTTAAATTAATAAACTCTAATTATGTTTCTTTTTATGCTTATAAATTATTGTTTTTTAATGGTAAGGGTACTTATGTCATTTTACACATACTTAACCCAAAAACTTAACCTGTAAGGACTATCCGAGTAACAACGGAGCAAACCATAGGGAATATGCCTATAATTTTAAAAAGGTGGAGACTAAAGGGTAAAAAATGACAAACTACAAGGGCCATTCGGGCAATAAACTCTTTCTTTCATGTATGGTTAACAAAATGTTTGTTATATTGAAAAAAGTTTAGTTGCATAACAGACACATCTAGAGATTGTTTTTATTTGTGTATGCGTGAAGTTTAAACATATTTAATCCATAAATAATAGCTAAGCATAGAAGTTGTAATAAAACTGCAATATTAATCATTGCTTATGGTTGGTAATGCTATTAAATAATAGCTAAGCGTAGAAGTTGTAATAAAATTGCAATATTAATCATTCCCTATGGTTGGTAATGCTATTAGCTTATTAGAAAGTCAAATCACAATTTCTCACATAGGCTACTCGGTGTAGGGGAGTCCTAGCCCTATCTTGCCGCTCCCCCTTCTTCTCACACACACATATACATACAACACACAAACACACAACATGTATTATATATATATATTATATATATATATATATATATGTTATAGGCCCATCCTCCATTTTCATAGGTTCATCCCTTTTCGGCTCATCGTCACACCCATCCTACGTGGCGGAGCATCCTTTGAAGACTACCCTCCTCCACACCTAGTAGCCTTAAGAGTCGTATATTTTCATAACACCGTCGTAAAATGGTGAAAGTACGTCAAGTTTATTGCATGTTTTCATGACACCCAACCTATGTCATTGCATAACCGCAAGTTTTAATAAACTTCTAGTTGTTTCTTTGAGGTCTAGGATCTATTAACACCTTCAACACTCTATTACCCATTACCCAATACTATAATTTGAAACATTTTTAAGCATAGGGGTGTTTTAACTTGTGTTTTGGGAGTTTTTAAAAAAAATCGATTTTTTACTTTTAACCTAAAACTATGTGATTTTTTTACTTTTAAACCCAAAAACTTTTCATCTTTACTTTTAACCCAAAACTATTTTATTATTTTACATTACCCCCAAAACTTTTCATATTTTCATTTAACCTCACAACTATTTTTACTTTTAACTTTGGTCATCTATACTTTTCATTTTTTTCAAAATTTTCGTTTTACATTCCATTCAAAATTTTGCGAGTTAACACAGCGCAACGTGCGTGTATGGTTAAACGTTTTTACGTCATCTATTTTTTTGACAAGTTCATTGTAACGCGCATTTTTTAGATCGGGTTAGCTATTCTTTTATATGTTTTACGTTTCGGTTTAATTTCTTCGCATTAATACGCGACAACTTCAGTGTTGGTGGTTGTCACACCCCAACCGATGGCGGAATCATCAGGGTGTGGCACTAGGCGAACCAGATTGCTCGAGAGAATCCATAACGACTATTATAAGGACAATATTTAAAACGTCAATTTCCCATACAATTAACATATCATCATTCATAATCTTTACAAATCCAAATATTCCCAAACAATTCAAAGTTCACCAACAAATTTCTTACAAGTTTCTAAAGCATAAACCTAATCCGATTCGTAGCAATAACGTCCTCAACCTGTTACCTACGTTAAAATACAAGTCAATACAATAAAGTAAAGGTGAGCATACAGGTTTAAAAGCATAATAATAGCGATGAAGAGTTTAGGCATAACTAGCATGTAACACGTAGAGAAAGTGAATCTAAGTAAGCTAACAATAATGATACGAGTTAACCAACACGACTGCGATGTGAGTATGCGCGATACGTGTTCACACTAGCGAACACGCACGTAAGTAAATTTGCGAGCCTTAACAACCCCCGAACCAATCGGGTGCTGAGTTCAAACTATAGTACTATCGTTGCTAAGGGTGGTCTACAAGTCCTCGTTATTCACACATAGCAAACAAACATTTAGCGATTCACGTATAACTTGCGAGAGCGGTTGGCGTTAAAAAAGTTTAGCATTGTGTGTAGCGTATTTTTGATATAGAGACGTATATAACACCCAAAAGTGCATTAAAGCGAAAAAGGGTTCAAGTATACTCACAGTTAGTGTTTGGTAAACAAACACGAAGCTCTTCTGGATTGAAGAGAGCGCCGGTTCAGCCTGTAAACGCGAACAGAAATGAATCAGTCTTCCGAAGTTCTGAAACGGTCAAAGTGTGAAGGAGCAGTGGACAAGTTCGGGCAACGTTGTATCAAATCTCTTGGATTTGGTACAAGTTCAGGCGAACTTGCCTGAGATTCTCTGAATTATGCAAGTTCGGGCGAACTTGGTACCTTTTCCTCATAAATAGGTACAAGTTTCGGGCGAACTAGATTTTGTTCTTGGAGTTGACACAAGTTCGGGCGAACTTGTCTGGTTTCCTTGGAAACTGTACCAGTTCTGTCGAACTTGGTTGATTTTCTTGAAAATTGATCAAGTTCGAGCGAAGTTGGTCATTAGTCTGGTGACAACTTCGAGCGAACTTGGTCTTTTTGGAGCGAACTTGACTGTTTTGGTCACCAATTCATGCGTTTTCACGTCATTTGCTGGGGAAATCGAGTGTCCATCCCTCCAACCATGAGCTACTGAGCAAAACATAGGCTGGAGAGGTCTTTTGGAGCGAGTTTTAGCCACTTTACAAGAACTCGGGCTAATCCGGGCGAACTTGTCGGTTCGTACGGGTTAGTCCAGCTCGTGCAAGGTGACGATATCGTCCTTGTGCTTCTGGATCTGAGATCTTACTTGAAAACGCCTCGTTCCAATTCATAGTGAACGAAACATACGTCACTTAGTCCGTATTTTGTGTAAAAACCAATGCTTTAAAAGGTTTTACTCATATCTAACACTTGGTGAGTCGAAATCATCAAGATTTCTAGCTTGGGAAGCCAAAGCTAAGCCCAATACACTCGTTTAGTGTAGATCTAAGTGAAAAGAAGAAGTTTGTAAAAAAAGATGAAGATTTTCATAAACAGAAGAGCTTTGCTGAAAACGAAGGTAAAACCTTGTGAGAAATCGTAGTAAAACGTTGTTGTTTGCATAAAAACGGGTTGATTCTTACTTAGAAATCAAAGGTTTTCGCTTTTGGGAGCTCTGGAGCGAACTTAGCAGCAAGGAATGAGAGAATGAGGGTGCTGGGTATTTATAGGTGAGGAGAAATCAAGGGGTCAGACACCAAGTTCGGCCGAACTTGGCATAAGTTCGAGCGAACTTGGCACAAGTTCGGGCGAACTTGTCCTGTTACTTGAACTTATGCAAGTTCGGGCGAAGTTGGGGTGCCCAACTTCGGCTGAACTTGGCCTGGTGGCAAGTTTTGTTCGTTATTTGTTCGTTATTTGTCCGTTCGGTGTTCGTTTGGCGATTCGGTTCGTATTAGATAGTTACATTAAGCATTTTAGCGAAGCGTTAATAAAATAAATGCGATTTAGCGATTTGTGCGAGTGACAGCGTTGCGATTGCGAGTACAACCATAAATCATAAAGCATACTAACACATAAATAACATAATGTAACATAATTATCCGCGATTTGAGTTTGCGTTGAGAGTTGCGAGTATTAAGCGATTTAAATAATTATCGGCACCAGTATCAAAATAAACATGAAGCATAAATACCATTGACAAGGAACGTACCGTTGACAACATTGTTGTCGTTCTGAGCCTGGCGATGGTTGAGATTAAAGGCTAGTCCACGTGCACCCTGTTGTTGCTGCTGCTGAGGCTGTGGTGGCTGTGGCTGCTGCTGTTGCTGGTCCTGCTTCCCAGGTTTGTTTGGGCAGACGTTACTGAAATGATTCGGATCATCGCACGTGTAACAGGCACGTGCCCTTGGAGCTGGCGCTTGCTGATTGGCTTGAGGAGGAGCTAGTAAAGCTGGTGCTGCTGGGGCCTGAGGAGCTGATTAGTGCGGGCCTGAACAGCAACTGACCGTAAAGTGGCCGTAGATATTCCAGTTGGTGCAGAAGCGAGAGATGCATCCAACTACATGATGATAGGTGCATTTTGAGCACAAAGGATGCGGGCCAGTATACGCACGCTTTGTCGGCGGTGCGTTTGGTGCTGCAGTTTGGAGTGGCTGAGGGTTTGTTGGAGCAGTAAGAGCAAAGTTCTTGCTCGGTTTTTCTCGCTTGCGACCATGGCGACTGTCCTTTGCCTCTCGAGATTGATCGGTAGGAGCTTCTAATTCGGAAATGGCCTTATCTGTGACCTTGTTGTTCTTGAAATAACCAGACTGAACCCGTTTGTCGTTGATCTCTGCGGCTAGCTGGTAGGTCTCCTCGATAGTAATAGTGTGTGCTGCTTGAACAAAATCGGCGATGCAATCGGGCAGAGCGTTGCTGTACTTCTTGATTGCTTTCTCAGTCGTGTCCACTTGACCGAGACAGATGATGCTCAACTGTTTGAATCGAGCCGTTAAACCAGCTTTGTCGGGTCCGTCTTGCTTAATTCCCAAAAATTCATTCTCTAATTTTAGGATCTCATGAGGTGGACAGAACTCTTTGATCATTATATCCTTAAGTTCTTCCCATGCGAGTCCGTAGGCTTCATTGTTTCCCCTCCGGTTACGCTCCGCAGTCCACCAGTCGAGAGCCCTGGACTGGAAAACGCCGGTAGCGTTAGTAGTGCGAAGGGGTTCGGGACACCCACTCTGGCGAAATGTGACCTCGTATAACATCAAACCAGCGAAACATGGCACTGGATCGTTCGGTGCCTGAGAAAGTGAGGGGTCCACAAGCTTTGAACTGCTTGAAACTGAAGGATGTCTTCGGCGGATCAGCTTTGGAGTCCACAGAAGTGTTGTTGCTGGCAGCTTGGATCTCGCTGACGATTTGAGGGATCACTTTAGCCATTTCCTTGGCCACTAGTGATGTGATGCGCTTGTCAGCTTGGCTGCACTGATGGTTCCTTCTTGTGTGCGATCCCATTGAAGACATCTACATTGAAGGATTTGATTGGATGAGATTCGATTATAATAGGTTTATGTTTAAAATATTTATTATTATTATTCATACAAGGCACATAAACACATAGGCAAGTATACACGCAGGCAGGCAATCACGTAGGCACATAAGAACATAGCACGTAAGCACGTAATCACAAAATTCACGTAGGCATACACTTTGCACGTATTCATCTTCTTATAAGTAAAGCGTAGCGCGTTCAAGATGTGATATAATAGAGAGATATAATCGATATATAAGCGAGTAATACCACGCATGAGGCACGCATGCCCTCATGGACGTAAGCGAGTTGCGCGATTAGTTTGGTTGGTGTATTAATTAGCGTTTTAGATTACGAGAGCTGTGTGAATTGTGCATATATCGATGGAGCGTAAAAGCGATAATCGATAAATCCAATAAAGCGAAAATTCTCAAAATTTAAACACATTAATAATAATTAAAACTCGATAATGCGTAAAATCGACGATGATAGGCTTAAATCAATTGGGAGCGTCCTGGGTTTTGAGACGTTGACTACCCAAAGTGATTCGAAAATTCTCTGAGTTCGGACACACGATTTGGCCTAATAGACAAATGCTCTCGCCGTACAACGGTTAACGACATTTATCCTTCCAGTTACGTCGTGTACCGAGTCATCGAAATAATCGAGACTTTGGTGAGATTGAAAATCGAGAAGCGGAATTAGTTATTAAGATGCGGGTTTCCCCATAACTTAACAACATCATTCCTAGTTGTCGGTATGCTCACCGATCAAATCGGGAGTTCCACTAGATAGAGATGGAGATTTTCGTCGAGGTTTGGAGTGAACGGTTGCGCGGAGTGAACGGTTGCGCGGAGTGAACGGTCTCGTGCGAGAGAGGTTGCGCAGAGTGAACGGTCTCATCGAGAGTTCTTGGTTTTCACACCTATTCTCGACTTGATCATTCGTTTTGCGTGATACGAGCGTTCTTCAGTGTGTGTTGTGGTTGCTTTAGGAAAAGCAATATTTAGAAGTTCGTGCCAGAGGATTCTGATCAGGTTCCGGCGAACTTGGCATCAAACTGATGTCAAGTTCAAGCGGACTTGACTAATCCCAGCGAACTTGGTTAGTGTTGAGGGACAGGCAAGTTCAAGTGAACTTATTCAAGTCCGGGCGAACTTGATCATTTTCGAGCGAACCTGTCACCCCAAGCTCGGGCGGACTTGCTGTTCGTATTTGTTTTCGGCGTTTACTCGATGCGTAACAGTCTGATTTGGTATCCTAACTATAGTCAAGGCAAAACATGGCAATTCTACCTAATTTCCCTATAGTTATGGCTATGATACCAATCTGTCACACCACAACCGATGGCGGAAACATCAGGGCGTGACACTAGGCGAATCAGATTGATCAAGAGATTCCATAAGAATTATTTAAAGATAATAATCAAAATTTAACATCCCATACTATCAAACTCATAAAATCTTCGAACAATCATTACATAATTTCGAATAATCTCTTAAACATGAAAATCCGATCCGATCTTCCCTGGAGTTATTACAAGATATTCTAAGGCAAAACCTATCACTAAGCATCCAAGCTAAAGTCCTCAACCTACCACATATGTTAAAATAAAACGTCAATACAATAATGTAAAGGTGAGCATACGAGTTTTGCATACATAATAGATATAAAAGCGTTTAGCATACACCGCATGACATACGTAATAGTTGTGAATGATGTAACTACTTAGATTCATGCAAACCAACAAATCGCGATTAATCGAGGCATGCGAACAAGCGTTCACATCCTACAAGAGAAAATAAATGTGAAAATAAAAATGTGAGCCTTAACAACCCCCGGCCTCCATGTGGCGGGTCAACCTCTAGTATACTATCATGTTAAGGGTGGCGTACAAGCAATCAAGCAATACATACAATTCAACAGATTTCACGTATAATCATGTAACAGCCGGTTGCGAATAAGCATTTGAGATATGTCTGATGTGATTTGATATAGGAACATATGTGACACCCAAAAGTGCGTTTAAGCATAAAAGGGTTCAGGTATACTCACAGTTGGTGCGTTTCGGGAGAGATGAGGGATCTGAGAAGA
This sequence comes from Scalesia atractyloides, assembly GCA_947069175.1. Taxonomy (NCBI): domain Eukaryota; kingdom Viridiplantae; phylum Streptophyta; class Magnoliopsida; order Asterales; family Asteraceae; genus Scalesia; species Scalesia atractyloides. The sequence goes on from CAMTDV010001634.1 coordinate 35,323,569, forward strand.
GTTACGGAGAGTGTCGGATCAGCCTATAAGCGAACAGAAGTACATCAGTCTTCCGAATTGCTGAAACGGTTAACGGTTGAGAGAGAAGGGGACAAGTTCGGGCGAACTTGTGAAACCTGTTGAGATGTGAGACAAGTTCGGGCGAACTTGTCTTATTCTCTTGAGAATTGGACAGAGTTCGGGCGAACTTGTGCCATTCTTGCAGATTTGATGTGGGAGACCAAGTTCGGGCGAACTTAGTCACCAACCTGGTGACAAGTTCGAGCGAACTTGGTGTATTCCAAGCGAACTTGATGGTTTTGGCATCCTAATCATGCGTTTTTGCGTCATTTGCTGAGGAAATCGAGTGTTCATCCCTCCAACCTTAAGCCACTGAGTAAAACTTATGCCGGAGAGGTCTTTTGGAGGGCGTTTAGCCATTTTACAGAAACTCGGGCTAATCCGGGCGAACTTGATGGTTCGTACGGGTTAGTCCAGCTTGTGTAAAGTGACGATTTCGTCCTTGTGCCTCAGGATTTGAGATCTTGCTTGACAATGCCTCGTTCCACTCAAAAGTGAACGAAACATACGTCATTAGTTCGAATATTGTGTGAAAATCGATGGTTTAAAAGGTTTTACTCAGATCTAAGCATAGATCTGAGTGAAAAACAGAAGTTTTATGGAAAAAGATGAATATTTTCCTAAACAGAAGAGATTTAATGAAATCGAAGGCAGAGCCTTGTGCAAAATCGTTGTAAATCGTTGTAGAACGTTGTTGTAGATGAAAACGTGTTGAATCTTACTTAGAAAACAAAGGGTTTCGGTTTTGGGGAGCTCCGGGCGAACTTGCAGCAAGTTCAAATGAGAGAATGGAGCTGAGTATTTATAGGTTAGGTGAGATTTGGGAAAGCAGACATCAAGTTCGGGCGAACTTGCTACAAGTTCGAGCGAACTTGTATGTTTCTCTTGAGTTTGAATGCAAGTCCGGGCGGACTTGTGTCTTGTGAATACTTTAAGTGGCTTAGGCAAGTTCGGGCGAACTTATGATGCACAAGTTCGGCCGAACTTGACCTAGTGGCCAATTTTTGTTTGATTATTTCGCGTTACGAGTTCGTTTAGCGATTCGGTTCGTATTAGATAGGTATATTAAGCATTGTAATTGATGTAGTAGTGCGATTTAGCGATTCGAGTGTGTGAGAGCGTTGCGATAGCGATTTTAACCATAACATAAACACAATATCACACATAAAACATAATTTCACATAATTAACCGCGTTTTGCGATGCGATGAGATAAGCGATGCGAGGGCACAAGTGTTTATTAAACAATAACACACTCGGCTCGTATAGTAGCATAATTAATTGTGATTGCGATTAGATGCGATATAACTGTAATTCAACATAATTAAATAAACATAACTTTCTTATAATTCGAATCTCGGATTTACAAAAGATAGATACAACGGATACAAAAGAAAAGGATAACAATGAAAAATTGGAGTTGTTACAGTCTCCCCTACTTTAGGAAATTTCGTCCCGAAATTTAAGTAGTGGTCGTAACAAAGAGATGCGGATACTTAGCCTTCATGTCACTTTCCAATTCCCAAGTGAACTCGGCACCGCGTTTCCCTTCCCATCGGACCTTCACGATAGGGATGCGAGAGCGCCGTAGTTTCTTGGTTTCTCGGTCCATGATTTCGACAGGCTTTTCCACAAAATGGAGTCTCGTTTATTTGCAAGTCCTCTAGAGGAACGTGGAGATTTTCTTCAGCTAGGCATTTCTTGAGGTTAGACACGTCAAAGGTCGGATGGACGTTATTAAGTTCCGCCGGTAGTTCGAGACAATAGGCTACTTTACCGATCCTTTCTAGAATCTTAAAGGGACCTACGTATCTTGGCGCTAGCTTTCCTTTCTTCCCGAAGCGGATCACTCCCTTCCAAGGTGCAACCTTTAGGAGCACGTGATCTCCCACTTCGAATTGCAGGGGCTTGCGGCGTTTATCGGCATAACTCTTTTGACGACTCCGAGCTTTCAAGAGATTGTCTCTGATCTGTAGGATTTTGTCTGTCGTTTCTTGAATCAGCTCGGGACCGGTGATTTGTGCTTCTCTGACCTCGTGCCATGCGATAGGCGATCGACATTGTCTTCCATACAGCGCCTCAAAAGGAGCCATTTGAATGATGGTGTGATAACTATTATTGTACGAGAATTCAATTAAAGGTAAATGCGTATCACAATTACCACTAAAATCTATGATGCACGCACGAAGCATGCTTTGAGGGTGCGGATCGTGCGCTCAGTCTGACCGTCGGTTTGAGGGTGAAAAGCGGTACTGAGATTGAGAGTAGTACCGAGGGGATTGAAAAGTCTCCTAGAGACGTGAGGTAAAGCAACTGTCTCAGTCAGAGATGATGTCACGAGGCGTCCCGTGTCGACAAATGACTCCGTCGGTATAGAGTCGGGCTAATCGTTCGACCTTAAAATATTCTCGTATAGCAATGAAGTGCGCGGATTTGGTAAGACGATCAATGATAACCCAAATGCTATCGTGACCAGAGGAAGTGCGGGGAAGTTTCGTAATGAAATCCATAGCTATACTATCCCACTTCCACATCGGGATTTCAGGTTGTTCGAGCAAGCCAGAGGGCCTTTGATGTTCGGCTTTAACCTTCGAATAAGTTAAGCATTTCGAGACATAAACGGCGATATCCTTCTTCATGCCCGGCCACCAGTACTTAGGACGAAGGTCCTGGTACATTTTGTCGGCGCCGGGGTGAATGGAGTATCGAGATTTATGAGCTTCGGTCATTAACAATTCACGAAGATTATCACGGCTGAGAATCCAAATGCGATCGAGATAATAATAGATACCGTTAGGTTTAACAACGAGCTGAGTTTCGGCACCACGTTTCATTTCTTCTTCCAAAGTGTTCTCGTTAAAACAAGTGAACTGGGCGGAACGAATCATGATTTCGAGATCATTCAAAGCTTGAGAGTCACGAACACTATACGCATAGCTTCGTCGACTTAGAGCATCGGCGACGACGTTTGCTTTACCGAGATGGTAATGTATCTCACAATCGTAATCGTTGAGAAGTCCAACCCATCGGCGTTGGCGCATATTCAGTTCCTTTTGATTTAAGATACGTTGTAAACTCTTATGGTCGGTGAAGACCGTACACTTAGTATCGTAAAGGTAGTGTCGCCATATCTTTAATGCCAAAACAACTGCACCGAGTTCAAGATCATGGGTTGTGTAGTTCTTCTCGTGGATCTTGAGTTGTCGAGACGGATACACGATAACCTTGTCCCGTTGCATGAGAACACAACCACGACCAAGATTAGAAGCATCGCAGTAAACGACGAAATCTTCGTTTCCGTCTGGAAGAGCGAGGACAGGAGCGTTGCATAGCATACGCTTGAGCGTTTGAAAGGCTTCCTCTTGTTTGGAATCCCAAACGAAAGGTTTGTCCTTATGAGTTAAAGCGGTAAGCCGAACGATGATTTTTGAGAAGTCGGCGATGAATCGACGGTAGTAACCCGCCAATCCAAGAAAAGAATGGATTTCAGATGCATTCTTTGGCGTAATCCAACTTTTGACAGCTTCAATCTTTGCAGGGTCGACGTGAATTCCTTGACTATTAATGATGTGGCCGAGAAATTGGACTTCTTCGAGCCAGAATTCACATTTAGAGAACTTAGCAAAAAGACGATTACCTTGAAGAAGTTCGAGGACTAAATAGAGATGGCACGCGTGTTCGTCTCTCGACTTCGAATAGATAAGAATGTCGTCGATAAACACAATGACGAAACGGTCTAAGAAGGCTTTACACACACGGTTCATCAAATCCATGAAGACCGCGGGTGCATTGGTAAGACCAAAAGGCATGACCACGAATTCGAAATGACCATAACGGGTACGAAAGGAGGTTTTCGGAATATCTTCTTCGAGTACACGCAACTAATGATAACCGGAACGAAGATCGATCTTAGAAAAGCAAGTAGCACCTTGAAGCTGATCAAATAAGTTGTCGATTCGAGGAAGAGGATAATGGTTCTTTATAGTGAGTTTGTTAAGTTCATGATAATCGATGCACATTCGGAACGTCCCATCTTTCTTTTCACAAAAAGAACGGGTGCGCCCCAAGGCGAAGTGCTCGGGTGTATGAAACCTTTATCAAGAAGCTCTTGAAGTTGGCTTGATAGCTCGCGCATTTCTGATGGTGCTAGACGATAAGGAGCTTTGGCAACGGGAGTAGCACCGGGAACTAAATCAATACAGAATTCAACATCTCGGGTAGGGGGTAAACCAGGTAAGTCGTCAGGAAAGACTTTGGGAAATTCACGAACAGCGGGAACATCTTTAAAAGTCTTCTTTTCTTTATCGGGTTCACGATGTGGGCTAGAAAAGCAACACATTGCTTTCGCAAACATTTATGTGCTCGAGTACATGACAAAGCATCAACTTCTTTGAGGGAGTTTCACCATAGACATGGAGTTGATCACCGTTTGAGAGAGGGAAGCGAATCATCTTATCGAAGCAAACAACTTTAGCATTATTTTCACGAAGAAAGTCCATGCCTACTATGATATTGAAGCTACCTAACTGCATAGGTATGAGATTGATCGAGAAGACATGGTTGTTGAGATCGAGGCAACAATCACGTAGGACAGAGGTGACGATGACGAATTTTCCGATGGCGACTTCCACATCGAAAGTCTTTGGGAGTTTAGCGCGCTTACATTTTAAAACCTTTTCGAATTCTAACGATACAAAAAATTATCGGCACCAGTATCAAATAAACATGAAGCATAAATACCATTGACAAGGAACGTATTGTTGACAACATTGTTGTCGTTCTGAGCCTGGCGATGGTTGAGATTAAAGGCTCGTCCACGTGCAGCCTGTTGTTGCTGCTGCTGAGGCTGTGGTGGCTGTGGCTGCTGCTGTTGCTGTTCGTGCTTCACAGGTTTGTTTGGGCAGACATTACTAAAATGATTCGGATCACCGCACATATAACAGGCACGAGCCCTTGGAGCTGGCGCTTGCTGATTGGCTTGAGGAGGAGCTGGTAAAGTTGGTGCTGCTGGGGACTGAGGAGCTGATTGGCGCGGGCCTGAACGGCAAATGACCGTAAAATGGCCGTAGATATTGCAGTTGGTGCAGAAGCGACAGTTGCCTCCAACTACATGATGATAAGTGCATTTTGAGCAAAAAGGATGTGGGCCAGTATACACACGCTTTGCCGGCGGTGCATTTGGTGCTGAAGATTGGAGCGACTGAGGGTTTGCTGGAGCAGTAAGAGCAAAGTTCTTGCTCGGGTTTTCTCGCTTGCGACCACGGCGACTGTTCTTTGCCTCTCGAGATTGATCGGTAGGAGCTGTTGATTCGGTAATGGCCTGGTTTGCAACCTTGTTGTTCTTGAAATAACCAGACTGGACCCGTTTGTCGTTGATCTCTGCGGCTAGCTGGTAGGTCTCCTCGATAGTAGTAGTGCGTGCTGCTTGAACAAAGTCAGTGTTCACTTGACCGGGACAGATGATGCTCAACTGTTTGAATCGATCCGTTAAACCAGCATTGTTCGGGTTCGTCTTGCTTAATTCCCCAAAATTCATTCTCTAATTTCTGGATCTCATGAGGTGGACAGAACTCTTTGATCATTATCTCCTTAAGTTCTTCCCATGCGAGTCCGTAGGCTTCATCGTTTCCCCTCCGGTTACGCTCCGCAGTCCACCAGTCGAGAGCCCTGGACTGGAAAACGCCGGTAGCGTTAGTAGTGCGAAGTGGTTCGGGACACCCACTCTGGCGAAATGTGACCTCGTATAGCATCAAACCAGTGAAACATGGCACTGGGTCGTTCGGTGCCTGAGAAAGTGAGGGGTCCACAAGCTTTGAACTGCTTGAAACTGAAGGATGTCTTTGGCGGATCAGCTTTGGAGTCCACAGAAGTGTTGCTGCTGGCAGCTTGGATCTCGCTGACGATTTGAGGGATCACTTTAGCCATTTCCTTGGCCACTAGTGATGTGATGCGCTTGTCAGCTTGGCTGCACTGATGGTTCCTTCTGGTGTGCGATCCCATTGAAGACATCTATATTGAAGGATTTGATTGGATGAGATTCGATTATAATAGGTTAATGTTTAAAATATTTATTATTATTATTCATACAAGGCACATAAACACATAGGCAAGTATACACGTAGGCAGGCAATCACGTAGGCACATAAGCACATAGCACGTAAGCACATAATCACATAATTCACGTAGGCATATACTTTGCATGTATTCATCTTCTTATAAGTAAAGCGTAGCGCGTTCGAGATGCGATATTGCGAGATATAAGCGATATATAAGCGAGTAATACCATGCATGAGGCACGCATGCCTCATGGACGTAAGCGAGTTGCGCGATTAGTTTGGTTGGTGTATTAATTAGCGTTTTAGATTACGAGAGCTATGCGGGTTGTGCATATATCGATGGAGTGTAAAAGCGATAAATCGAGAAATCGATAAAGCGAGAAATCGAATAAAGCGAAAATTCTCAAAATTTAAACACATAAATAATAATTAAAACTCAATGATGCGTAAAATCGACGATGATAGGCTTAAATCAATTGGGAGCGTCCTGGGTTTTGAGACGTTGACTACCTAAAGTGATTCGAAAATTCTCTGAGTTCGGACACACGATTTGGCCTAATAGACAAATGCTTTCGCCGTACAACGGTTAACGGCATTTATCCTTCCAGTTACGTCGTGTTCCGAGTCATCGAAATAATCGATACTTTGGTGAGATTGATAATCGAGAAGCGGAATTAGTTATTAAGGTGCGGGTTTCACCCCTAACTTAACAACATCATTCCTAGTTGTGGCTATGCTCACCGATCAAATCGGGAGATCCACTAGATAAAGATGGAGATTTTCGTTGAGGTTTGGATATCACTCCTAGCTCGACGAAGGTATCGTGCGAGAGAGGTTGCGCGGAGTGAACGGTCTCATCAAGAGTTCTTGGTTTTCACACCTATTCTCGACCTGACCATTCGTTTTGCGTGATACGAGCGTTCTTCAGCGTGTATTGTGGTTGCTTTAGGAAAAGCAATATTTAGAAGTTCGTGCCGGAGAATTCTGATCAAGTTCGGGCGAACATGGCATCAAACTGATGTCAAGTTCGAGCGGACTTGACTAATCCCAGCGAACTTGGTTGGTGTTAAGGGACAAGCAAGTTCGAGCGAACTTGGTCAACTCCGGGTGAACTTGATCAAGTTCGGGCGAACTTGATCAATTTCAAGCGAACTTGTTGTAACATCCGTCAAAAAACGGGTTTTCAAAACCCGCTTCGTTTATTAACCGAATAGTCAGTCATAAATTTTCGTTGCGTATATATTGTTTATTTTAATTTTAAACGATACATAATTAATAAACATTTTAGAATTTAAAAACTATAATTATTAAACAATAAAAATCAAGTGAAGAAAAATAAAAGGGAGCTGCCGGGTTTCGAACCCGGGTCAGCAGGTTCCAACAAACAAACACTTTACCGCTCCGTCACTTGACTTCTTTGTTATTATATCGAAACAAATAATACTTATGATGAAATCCGAATTCAAACCGGACTTCCAGCGCGGCTGAACTCGCAATCACCGGAAAATCCGGCGATCCGCGAGTTTAGCCATTTTCCTTTTGACTATAACGTTATAACCGACGTCTACATCGGTTATAACCGACGTCTGACCCCCAATCCAAGTCGTAACCGGCGGAGAAACCTTGACCACGAATCAAGACCCAATTCAGACTAAATTCATCCTGTTCTACCCTATAAATACCCCCCTCAACCTTCCAGGAATCCTTTCGCTCAAGACCGCACACTTTTTCGTAGTTGAAGTGCTCAGAAACTCGTCGCCGGAGATTTCCAATTTCGCCGGAATAGGTCACCGGAAAACCGAACCCATTTCATTTCTTTGCCTTACTCTAAAATAGGACTTCTAGAGCTCAGACAGAAAGCACCGCACTCACCTCAAACTTCCTGTAGATCCTCTGTCGCAAGTTACACGTCGCCGGAAAGTTTCAGTCTCCGGAAATTCGTCGGAAATCACACATGTTCGGTACAACATCCTTAAAACCTTTCTGTTTAAATTAATTTCGTTAATCAGTAATACTCAATCAACTAATTCAACAAGAATTATTGATTAAACAGTCGAGTTGATTCTCTGGTTTTATAAATCGAAGAAGATGAAGTTTTTAAATGCGTATAAATATAATAAAAACCGGAATAATGACCGGGTTAGACACACAGTCCAGTGGTGGACTGTGTGCAAACATAACGTACACGTCCCGGGTTCGAGTCTTGAACATATCCGTTTCTGCTTAAATAAAATCAATTTTTTTCGAAACCAAAACAGATTGTTCCACAGTATGTTGTTAAATATAATACAAACACTATATAATACGGGTTAGACACCCAGCCCAGTTGGTCGGGTTGGGTGCAAGTTAAGTCAAGGGTCACCGGTTCGATCCCCGCTAAGCCAGCCGGTCAGACGATATTTGAAACATTTTTAATTAAATAAAATTCGGAATGAACTAAAAAGTATATAAATATAATTAAAATCAGAAATATTTCGGGTTAGACACGTAGCTCAGTTGGTAGAGCTGCGTGCACGCGTACGGGAGGTCACGAGTTCGAACCTCACTCAGCGCATATAATTAACACGGTCCGACCGGTAAACGGTCAAAAAGTCAAAATTTTTATTTTCTTTTTATTTATTTATTTAATTTAAAAATCAATTAAAAATACTTAAAAATAATATTTTTAAAGTTAGAAAATGGCCGTAAACTCACAAAAATAAATCTAACAATCCCATTAAGAACACTAATTAAAAATATTAATCTCAAATAAAAGTTTATTTATTTATCGAATTATTATGTTATTATTTAGGTTAGTTTCTCTCGTGGTTAAATCCAAATTCGTGCGCAGTCATCATCAATCCAAGAAAACGCAACCACTGTAAGTGAATTCTTACAAATTCCCATTTTTATTCATGTTTTGGGGTGTATCATGTGTTGCTTAAATTAATTCGCTTATTCAAACTCGTGCTATACCATTATATGATCTAAACTTAGAATGTAAATATTGTTTGTTGTGATGTATTACATATTGTCAAGTTGTGTGCAAATTATTCATTAGGCCCATCAGTTCCTCGTGGGAGACGAGTTGAACAATGCGTGCCTCAAAAACATTCATTAGGCCCATTAGTTCGTTGAACAACGCGTGCCTCAAAAATCATTCATTAGGCCCATCAGTTCCTCGTGGGAGACGAGTTGAACAACGCGTGCCTCAAAAACAATCATTTGGTGTATGTGTGTGCAATATTTAATATTATGTGTTTTGTGAATAAATTTACATCTACATTTACTCATATGTGGTTATGCACTTTATTTTATAATTAATTCAATAAACACGTTTAAATGTTTTCATAGGATTCACTCGCCAACTTTTTGTTGACCCAAAAACCTATTTTTACACATGATACAGGTGGACAGGATGAAGCAAGGAACACGTAGGAAATTGCCTTAGAAGAAAAATAATGAAGTCTTAAAGATGTATAGAACATGTTGTACTTGTATGATTTGATTGTATGATCTCCTTTTAAAAGAAATAATAAATATGAAACTTTATAATAAATGTCATGAGCTTTGATGAAAACCCAATCATGCCCCGATCACCTTTTCCGCTGCGGGTCGGGGTGTGATACTTGTCACCCCAAGCACGGGCGGACTTGCTGTTCATATTCATTTTTGAGCGTTTAATCGATGCGTAACAGTCTGATTTGGTATCTTAACTATAGTCTAAGGCAAAACATGGCAATTCTACCTAATTTCCCTATAGTTATGGCTCTGATACCAATCTGTCACACCCTAACCGATGGCGGAAACATCGGGCCGTGGCACTAGGCGAATCAGATTGATCAAGAGATTCCATAACAATTATTTAAAGACAATAACCAACATTTAACATCCCATACTATAAACTCATAAAATCTTCAAACAATCATTACATAATTTTGAATAATCTCTTAAACATGAAAATCCGATCCGATCTTCCCAAGATTTATTACAAGATATTCTAAGGCAAAACCTATCACTAAGCATCCAAGCTAAAGTCCTCAACCTGCCACATGTGTTAAAATAAAACGTCAATACAATAATGTAAAGGTGAGCATACGAGTTTTGCATACATAATAGATATAAAAGCGTTTAGCATACACCACATGACATACGTAATAGTTGTGAATATGTAACTAATTAGATTCATGCAAACCAACAAACCGCGATTGATCGAGGCATGCAAACAAGCATTCACATCCTAAAAGAGAAAATAAATGCAAAAATAAAAATGTGAGCCTTAACAACCCCGGGCCTCCGGGTGGCGGGTCAAACTCTAGTATACTATCATGTTAAGGGTGGCGTACAAGCAATCAAGCAATACATACAATTCAACAGATTTCACGTATGATCATGTAACAGCGGGTTGCGAATAAGCATTTGAGATTTGTATGATGTGATTTGATATAGGAACATATGTGGCACCCAAAAGTGCGTTTAAGCGTAAAAGGGTTCATGTATACTCACAGTTGGTGCGTTTCAGGAGAGATGAGGGATCTGAGAAGAGTTGCGAAGAGTGCCGGATCAGCCTGTAAGCGAACAGAAGTGCATCAGTCTTCCGAATTGTTGAAACGATAAACGGTTGAGAGAGCAGGGGACAAGTTCGGGCGAACTTGTGAAACCTGTTGAGATGTGAGACAAGTTCGGGCGAACTTGTATGTTTTCATACAAGTTCGGGCGAACTTGTAAGGTTTGCTAACTGGGAAGATAAGGTTTATATATCTATTTTGACCTAAGTAAGTTAAGATTTTATCTCAGTTTTTAATTATGATTTTGTCTCAGTTTAAAATTACGTTTTTTGTCCCAAGTTGTAAATAAAATTATGTTTTTACCCCTAGATCAAATTTACGATTTTGCCATCAATTCAAACTTATGATTTTTCCCTCAGTTCAAAATAAAATTATGATTGTTATGATTTTGCCCCATTTCAAAGATTACAATTTTGCCACCAGCTAAAAATTACGATCTTGCCTTTTTTTACAAAACTATAGTAGTATTTTATTTTACTTGGTTTACTCAATGTAACCTTTATTTGTGTCAAGTAGTTGTCTAGCACTCGCTCATTGGTCCTGACAAATTACAATTTTACCCCATCTCAAAATTACATGTTTGCCATCATTTTTGGTTTTTTTTAGCAAAACTGTGGTAGTGTTTTGTTTAATTTGTTGGCTCAATGTATTTTTTATCGAGATCGTATTATATGTAGTATATACAAGTAACCGAAATACATGCGTGCATGGTTATGAAACTAAGAAATATTCGATTTTACGCCCGTAACGCAGTCGGGGCATAACACTAGTGTTCTTACATTAATTTGTGTGACAAATTTAATGTTTCTTATTTCTGTTTTTTTTTTTTTTTTTTGAAATTTTTGTAGTTACAATTTTTGTTTCTTCTCAAATAAATTAAGAATATGTATAATGGGTAACGTCTTGCCAGTTGGAAAGTGATGGGGCGAAATCCCGCCTCACGACGTGATTGGGAATTTTGTGTGGCATACCACGAGCTTGAGAGATGGAATAGGTGGTGGGCCATGCATAAAACCAATCATATTCTTTCTTTGTTTTTTTATCTTATTAAAAAATAATATTATTTTAATGGTTGATGGATAATGATGCTTGTGAAAGTATTACGGAGTTATTCTTTTATTATATTAATATAATATTTTTCAAATCTTGTATTATATTTGTTTATAATTCTGGTAATTTTAAAACCTATTATATAGTGGGTCTAATAGCAAAGCCTTTAATGTTAATCAGATTTATACTCGTGTTCCGCGTTGCGGCGGCAACGTCATGTTTGTAACTTCGTTACATGCGATAAAATGATTAAATTCACGTGTGGTGCCAACGCGTGATGTGACACATTTTATTTTAATTTGTTACACATAGTACGTTATGACATTAATCGTGGTTAGACATAGATAAAAAAAAGTATAATGTCTCGTACGTTGTGGTGTAAAGTCGTAAAAGTAAATTAAATAATTTTTTTTTAAGTGTTAGAGAATATGAGGTGTGAAAATATTAAGTAGAAAATTAATCAAGGGTCAAAGTTGTTAAATAACAAAAGTTAAGGGTCAATATGTCAAGATCAAAAGTGTAAAGTCTACAAATTTGAGGTTAAAAAATAAAATTTCAGACCATGTTTTACTGGTTTATAAATCATTTAGTTAGTAGTAGTAATTAAATACTTTAAGATTCAAGTTGCATGTGATAAGATATGTATATAAATTATAATAACTAAAAGAAAAATTGTTTACTATTGCAGTATATATGTTAAGAAAGTAAAAAAAAAAACAAATGCACCATTAAGAAAATATTAAGAAAGAACGAATGGCAACATTAAGAAATTGGCCATGGACCAGAACATAAAACAAAAATAAATGTAACTGCAGAGAAGCCGAATGTTAGTGGAATCGAACTTGCGCCATGGATGTGAACAAATGAAAGGAGGACCACTTTAACAAAAATCAACACTGGTTTGAATGTTGAAAAACCTTTTATATATATATAGAAAAGAATTGAAAAAGTTGGTTGGTGGCAAAGCCACCGACCTTTTACTTTAAGGTTATATAAATATGAAGATCCCTTTGAAGATCAAGAGTTCAAGCTTCAAGAGAAACGTCGTCTCTATAAAAATATGGTTTTTTCAAGACCAAAGATGAAATAATAGACCCATGAATCTTTTCTCCATGTCACCTTTTTTTATTTATTTTTTAAAAACAACAAACTAATCTATTCATATAAACCATCAATGCCTACACATTGTAGTATTTGAACCCTCCACGGCTTCCCCCTCTAAGATAGCAAGGAGACCACCATTTATATGTTTATCAAAGGGACTTTTTTAGCAGGAAGGGTAATTTAACTTTATTTTTTGACGGATTTATTTAGTCATAGAAGTATTTTAGGTTTTTACCGTAAATATAAGGTTGTTGATTTGAATTGGTTCGTGAAGGTGATTTCAGTTTGTCTTTAAAAAAAAGATTACGACAACCGTAAGAAAGTATTGTCGGTACATAATTAATTAATTATTGACTAGTAGTTTAACACAACTAGCTACAAACTCAGTGTCCTATATCTAGGTCCGGCAATCATGACCATTAATCGATAGATGGCTTGATTTAGGTAAAAAAAATATGCCTTTGGATTTATTTCGGTCAACTCATACCAAACAACACTCACATCTATTGTTGTTACCACCACCTAACGTTATCTATTAATAAGCAAATTTCAATGTTGTTAACACGACGACCACCACCCTCATTAGTGTTGCCTTCTTTGACACCACTATTGGCCACAAATATCGTCGTCGGCATCACCACTTCGCTTGGTTTTAAAACGCGAGAGGCGCACAAAAGCGACGAGGTCTAAAACCAAGACGCAAAACGCAAAAGTGGTGGCCATTTCATACCCCAGGCGGAAGATTATTCAATAGATATATATATATATATATCATAAGTTTTTAGTAACCCTTATCCAAAATAAGCTACCAATAAGGTTTATATATCTATTTTGACCTAAGTAAGTTATGATTTTATCTCAGTTTTTAATTATGATTTTGTCTCAGTTTAAAATTACGTTTTTTGTCCCAAGTTGTAAATAAAATTATGTTTTTACCCCTAGATCAAATTTACGATTTTGCCATCAATTCAAACTTATGACTTTTCCCTCGGTTCAAAATAAAATTATGATTGTTATGATTTTGCCCCATTTCAAAGATTACAATTTAGCCACCAGCTAAAAATTGCGATCTTGCCTTTTTTTACAAAACTATAGTAGTATTTTATTTTACTTGGTTGACTCAATGTAACCTTTATTTGTGTCAAGTAGTTGTCTAGCACTCGCTCATTGATCCTGACAAATTATAATTTTACCCCATCTCAAAATTACATGTTTGCCATCATTTTTGGTTTTTTTTAGCAAAACTATGGTAGTGTTTTGTTTAATTTGTTGACTCAATGTATTTTTTATCGAGATCGTATTATATGTAGTATATACAAGTAACCGAAATACATGCGTGCATGGTTATGAAACTAAGAAATATTCGGTTTTACGCCCGTAACGCAGTCGGGGCATAACACTAGTGTTCTTACATTAATTTGTGTGACAAATTTAATGTTTCTTATTTCTGTTTTTTTTTTTTTTGAAATTTTTGTAGTTACAATTTTTGTTTCTTCTCAAATAAATTAAGAATATGTATAATGGGTAACGTCTTGCTAGTTGGAAAGTGATGGGGCGAAATCCCGCCTCACGACGTGATTGGGAATTTTGTGTGGCAAACCACGAGCGTGAGAGATGGAATAGGTGGTGGGCCATGCATAAAACCAATCATATTCTTTCTTTGTTCTTTTTATCTTATTAAAAAATAATATTATTTTAATGGTTGATGGATAATGATGCTTGTGAAAGTATTACGGGGTTATTTTTTATTATATTAATATAATATTTTTCAAATCTTGTATTATATTTGTTTATAATTCTGGTATTTTTAAAACCTATTATATAGTGGGTCTAATAGCAAAGCCTTTAATGTTAATCAGATTTATACTCGTGTCACGCGTTGCAGCGGCAACGTCATGTTTGTAACTTCGTTACATGCGATAAAATGATGAAATTCACGTGTGGTGCCAACGCGTGATGTGACACATTTTATTTTAATTTGTTACACATAGTACGTTATGACATTAATCGTGGTTAGACATAGATAAAAAAAAGTATAATGTCTCGTACGTTGTGGTGTAAAGTCGTAAAAGTAAATTAAATAATTTTTTTTAAGTGTTAGAGAATATGAGGTGTGAAAATATTAAGTAGAAAATTAATCAAGGGTCAAAGTTGTTAAATAACAAAAGTTAAGGGTCAATATGTCAAGATCAAATGTGTAAAGTCTACAAATTTGAGGTTAAAAAATAAAATTTCAGACCATGTTTTACTGGTTTATAAATCATTTAGTTAGTAGTGGTAATTAAATACTTTAAGATTCAAGTTGCATGTGATAAGATATGTATATAAATTATAATAACTAAAAGAAAAATTGTTTACTATTGCAGTATATATGTTAAGAAAGTAAAAAAAAAAAAACAAATGCACCATTAAGAAAATATTAAGAAAGAACGAATGGCAACATTAAGAAATTGGCCATGGACCAGAACATAAAACAAAAATAAATGTAACTGCAGAGAAGCCGAATGTTAGTGGAATCGAACTTGCGCCATGGATGTGAACAAATGAAAGGAGGACCACTTTAACAAAAATCAACACTGGTTTGAATGTTGAAAAACCTTTTATATATATATAGAAAAGAATTGAAAAAGTTGGTTGGTGGCAAAGCCACCGACCTTTTACTTTAAGGTTATATAAATATGAAGATCCCTTTGAAGATCAAGAGTTCAAGCTTCAAGAGAAACGTCGTCTCTATAAAAATATGGTTTTTTCAAGACCAAAGATGAAATAATAGACCCATGAATCTTTTCTCCATGTCACCTTTTTTTATTTATTTTTTAAAAACAACAAACTAATCTATTCATATAAACCATCAATGCCTACACATTGTAGTATTTGAACCCTCCACGGCTTCCCCCTCTAAGATAGCAAGGAGACCACCATTTATATGTTTATCAAAGGGACTTTTTTAGCAGGAAGGGTAATTTAACTTTATTTTTTGACGGATTTATTTAGTCATAGAAGTATTTTAGGTTTTTACCGTAAATATAAGGTTGTTGATTTGAATTGGTTCGTGAAGGTGATTTCAGTTTGTCTTTAAAAAAAAGATTACGACAACCGTAAGAAAGTATTGTCGGTACATAATTAATTAATTATTGACTAGTAGTTTAACACAACTAGCTACAAACTCAGTGTCCTATATCTAGGTCCGGCAATCATGACCATTAATCGATAGATGGCTTGATTTAGGTAAAAAAAAATATGCCTTTGGATTTATTTCGGTCAACTCATACCAAACAACACTCACATCTATTGTTGTTACCACCACCTAACGTTATCTATTAATAAGCAAATTTCAATGTTGTTAACACGACGACCACCACCGTCATTAGTGTTGCCTTCTTTGACACCACTATTGGCCACAAATATCGTCGTCGGCATCACCACTTCGCTTGGTTTTAAAACGCGAGAGGCGCACAAAAGCGACGAGGTCTAAAACCAAGACGCAAAACGCAAAAGTGGTGGCCATTTCATACCCCAGGCGGAAGATTATTCAATAGATATATATATATATATATATCATAAGTTTTTAGTAACCCTTATCCAAAATAAGCTACCAATAAGGTTTATATATCTATTTTGACCTAAGTAAGTTATGATTTTATCTCAGTTTTTAATTATGATTTTGTCTCAGTTTAAAATTACGTTTTTTGTCCCAAGTTGTAAATAAAATTATGTTTTTACCCCTAGATCAAATTTACGATTTTGCCATCAATTCAAACTTATGACTTTTCCCTCGGTTCAAAATAAAATTATGATTGTTATGATTTTGCCCCATTTCAAAGATTACAATTTAGCCACCAGCTAAAAATTGCGATCTTGCCTTTTTTACAAAACTATAGTAGTATTTTATTTTACTTGGTTGACTCAATGTAACCTTTATTTGTGTCAAGTAGTTGTCTAGCACTCGCTCATTGATCCTGACAAATTATAATTTTACCCCATCTCAAAATTACATGTTTGCCATCATTTTTGGTTTTTTTTAGCAAAACTATGGTAGTGTTTTGTTTAATTTGTTGACTCAATGTATTTTTTATCGAGATCGTATTATATGTAGTATATACAAGTAACCGAAATACATGCGTGCATGGTTATGAAACTAAGAAATATTCGGTTTTACGCCCGTAACGCAGTCGGGGCATAACACTAGTGTTCTTACATTAATTTGTGTGACAAATTTAATGTTTCTTATTTCTGTTTTTTTTTTTTTTGAAATTTTTGTAGTTACAATTTTTGTTTCTTCTCAAATAAATTAAGAATATGTATAATGGGTAACGTCTTGCCAGTTGGAAAGTGATGGGGCGAAATCCCGCCTCACGACGTGATTGGGAATTTTGTGTGGCAAACCACGAGCGTGAGAGATGGAATAGGTGGTGGGCCATGCATAAAACCAATCATATTCTTTCTTTGTTCTTTTTATCTTATTAAAAAATAATATTATTTTAATGGTTGATGGATAATGATGCTTGTGAAAGTATTACGGGGTTATTCTTTTATTATATTAATATAATATTTTTCAAATCTTGTATTAATAATATCATATTTAAATTATAAAATCTATGTTAATTTCTCCTTTTAAATTATAATCATGGCATAAAATACACGCCCCATTTAATTTATGAGATAAAATATATTGTAAAAAAATATAATATAGTATAAATGTGTTAAACGGGTCAACCCGCCAACCCGACCAGGTTGACCCGAACCTGACCCGTAAACCTAAACGGGTTCGCGTGTTCAACCCAAAACTGACCCGAACCCGTTTAGACGAAACCTAAACTCGCGAATTTCGTGTTAGGTTCGTGTCGGATTTCCGGGTCGTGTCAGAAATTCACACCCCTAGCAGCAACATGATATGGTCATCGTCCAATAAACCACGAGTCAAACAATTTTCAGTAACATAAGTAACATATAAAGAATGAAAAAGTGCGGGTCACTTGACATCAGTACCCAAAAGGTGGGTCCGTTTGTGCGTGAATTTTTGCGCCTTGCGCTCAGGCGACATGCAAGCGCAATATAATTGGTAAATTACACGGGACTTACCAGAGTTTGATATGTAAACAATAAATTGTTCCTTTTTGCAGACCATGCCGAGGAAACTTGTTTCCGGTCACTAATGGGGCGGCGGTCGTGAAAATGTATAGCCGTAGGAAACTGTAATTTAGGTCGGTCGTGAAAATGTGTCTCGGTTGGCTCTCGACTCCGCCTCGCTAATTTCAGGTTGAAGATCGGCTAGTATTGACCTCGGGTTCGTTAAAAATTTTATAAGTTTGGGATTAACTCTATTATTATTTATTAAATAATTTAGTTATATTATGTATATGTATTTAGTTATATATACCACCTGGAGATGGGTAAAATGAAAACCACCTTGAGTTGTGAGAACCGTAAGAACCAATATAAGCCATTGATCAAAAGTGTTTTAACGGATAAGATCAAAAAATTAATGAGTTTTTGTTTTTAGTGAGATAATGGGTAAATTGATATTTTTACTAAGCTCTTTAATGATTGGTAATTAAAGTTTTAATCATTATCCTTTAATTAATATTTGTGATTTAATTAATTTGATTTAATTAATGGTATTTTTGGATTATGCAGTAAAAAAATTATTTTACTTATATGTTCAAACTTTTTTTGCGCGTCGGTTTTAAACATTTTTACTCGCGGGTTCAGATTTTTTTTACGCGCGGGTTCAAACTTGTTTTACGCCCAGTTTTAAACTTCTTTTACGCGCCGGTTTTAAACTATTTTTACGCGCTTAAAATTTTTTTTACGTGCCAGTTTTAAACTTCTTTTACGCGTGGTTTTAAACTTTTTTTACGCGCCGATTTAGAACTTTTTTTATGCACCGTTTTAGAACTTTTTAAACGTGCCGGTTTAAAATTCACTTTGCGCACCGGTTTTAAACTTTTTTTACTTGCAAGTTCAAAATTTTTTACGCGCCGTTTTAGAAACTTTTTTACGCGCGGTTTTAAACTTTTTTTACGTATCGGTTTTAAACTTTTTTACGCGCCGGTTTTAAACTTTCTTTACGCGCGGTTTAAAACCTTTTTTACGCGATAGTTTAGAACTTTTCTTACGCGCCGGTTTTAAAATTTTTTACGGGTCGGTTATAAAAGTTTTTTAAGCGCGGTTTTAAACTTTTTTTACGCGCCAGCTTTAAACTTTTTTTACGCGTGGTTTTAAACTTTAAAACAATTTTTTTTACAAAAAAACAATTTTTTACGGGTTTAAACTTTTTTATAAAAAAACAATTTTTTACGGTTTAAACTTTTTTACAAAAAAAATATATTTTACTCCAAACAAAAAATATTTTATTTTTACAAAAAACTTTTTTACAATTTTTTTATTTTAAAAACCTTTTTACAAAATTTTTTACGCCCCCGACACCCCGATTTTGGGTTTATGAAGTTTGAGGATCTTATCAAACGAACTCACCCCAAAAAATCACAACTCAATAGATGTCTCATGTTGAATTTTAAATAGAAAAGAGAAGAAAGATGTGACATGTTGACTTTTAAATAGAAGAGAGAGAAAAGATTGACATGAGAAGTAAAAGAGTAAAATACCATTTTGATTTAATTTGCTTATGGGTGATGTGTATGCTATTGGATGATAGGAGTTCTCATAGTTTTTGCAACTGGGATTGGTTCTCTCTTGAACCGAATCCTATACCACCTTCTATATAACAAAATATCATTTATCGTACTTTTATATATCTAAACTACTCACTTTGCATAGACCTCCTATCATTCTCATAAATTTAGTTGATTTATGTTCAAATTATGTCAAATCTATACCGCGGGGTCATAGATAAAAAAAGTACATAAAAATAAAATCACGATGTTACTGGGTCGCTTATGGCGGCTTATTATGAAATCTTACGAAAAACAGTGACGGATCCAAGATTTTATTCTAATTGTTCCTTTCGGTAAACTCTCTTTAATTCTCACTTTTAAAAAAAAAAATTCTATAAGGTTCTCACTAATTTTTCTAAACGCACTGGGTTTCTGGAACCCACAAATATGGGCTGGATCCGCGTCTGACTAAAGGGAAACAAAGGGGGAGATGTCGCACCATCGACTAATATGATTCCATATAGTCGTCAAAACAAGACAAGAGATTAACATGTGTCCTTCGAAAACCTCTTAAGGAAGCGATGGAAAGTGTATCCACCGCCAACTCCATCCAAGAGATTGATTCCCATCCCGAGACAATCCTTGATCAAGCACTTATATTTGGACTCCAGCCTCACAATGTTAAGCCTAACTCCTGTTATCAAATTATTATGGGGAAGAATAGCACAATCCCTTTTTTTTTAATTGGATAGCGATTATGAACTACTTCAAACTAATACATGTCTTTCAATCTTCCATGATGAGTGTTTGGATTGATCTTTGATGTAGTCTATATAAGTTGTATTGTTTTCAAATATAATTGCCAAGTCTTTCTTAATTTAAGGCACTATTAATGCCAGAGAAAGCAGCAGAAAGGCCATTGCAGACAATCAAGCTACAAACAATCGAAATATGTTAATTTAGATTGGGATAGATGGTGTGAGTTTAACGTTTGTGATGTAATTTTGTAATTTGGGTTCCAGTTACTTGCAGGCCCGGTTTTCTATTATTCTTAATAGAAGTTTCGTCGTTAAAGAAAAAGACAATCAAGCTACAAACAATCAATGATTTTGAGACAATCAAAACTCAAAACACATGAAGCAGAGCATTATCTCCATAACATTTTGCAATTCCGGTGAACAGTACTTGACATGCTTCACCACTAAAGAACATTACTAACGCGCCCATTAAAACCCCACCGGCCACCTCTGCTACCTTCCGCCGATCATGCGACGCAGGCAGTTCTGAGCTCTCCAAGACCGGCTCTCCGGCAACAAATACGAATACCAGCGAAGTTTGTTTTGCCATGAAAACCGGCTGCAGCGTCGTTAGCGTTCACGATTAGCGCTTCCTACGTTCTTCTCCATCAATGAATGGCGTCTTCTACACATGGCGTTTCAACTGACCGTAGTCCGGAACCTCATCGTCAGGCCACAGGTTTCCCTTCAATCCTTCATCTGCCTTTCTTTAGAGAAACATATTAGAGATTTGCATATTATATATATATTGCCCATTAAGTCTAACCACCTTCCAAATTAATCTCCACCGTCAGATCATACTGAAATTAAATCTCAGCCACTTAAACTCACAAAAGTAACCGCTATAGTGGCGGGTTCATGACGGTTTTCTTAGCAGTTGGTTACCTCCTATTTTTTCTACCTATGATCTCCACTTCTTGCAAGTTATCTTCTTATTTTAGGCCCATTATCTCCAAACAACCTCCTACAAATCTGGGTCATGTATTGTTATATAATGGCATGACGGGTCTTAAACTACTGGACAATTTTATCTCATGTTTTAAATTTGTTCGGCGAGAACAACAAGAGCCCACCGCCTGCTGTCACGAACCTAAGTCACAATCCCTGCACACAACAATATATCTGAAAAGCTGGGGAATTTTGAGTTTGATCATCCAAGCGTTCTTCAAACGCGAGACATGGTAAGCATCTAGATTAAAGTTAGGGTTTCTTATGATTATAACTTTTATGTTCGTCCAGTTCATTAAACCAGGATGCCTTCCACTAATTTAGTTCTCCTCCCGCGAGTTCATGGTTAGGGAGTTCTTAGTCAGAAAATAATTTTTTTATTTCTTCTGATTCTTTCCTGTTGTTTCCAATCACCGCCATTAATTAACCTCCCCATCACAGGAAACCATCATCGTCACCATCACAGGCAGGTTTGATGGGGACCATTCAAAAGTATAGTGTGCAAGCTTGACCAGAGAACTTTGATGGGGAGATAATAGCAGGTTTTTTTCTTTCACACACTTATATGCTTTTTAATTTTTTAATTGATATTTATAATCCGAACACTGGCAATCATGTAATATATATGGTTCTCTATGTGTTTGTATTGGCCTTCTTTCCATGTCTGTCTTTGTTGGATCAAATGATATTCGTACAAAGAACTATGTTTTGTGAGTTTTAGGTGAAATCTTAAAGCGAACACATGTGTAGTGTTGTTTTTTATTTAGAATTTATTGGAAATGCCACTATACTTGCTCTGAAGAAGTATATCTCTTTTGTTGTTTGTGGGCAGGATATTAATTGAAGAAAAGCTCAATATCTAACGGATGAAGGGCTAAGAATCAAACATGTTGATTAAATACATTCACACTTCACTTGGGTGGGTATCTTTGAGGACATACCTGTATGTTCTAGTACAAAGTTGCTTAATTTTTTATCACATTTTTTTATTACTAATTGATGCATTGAATAACACATTTTTCTTTTGCTATCTTTTTTCTCAGTGGTTTTCAAATGTAAGGACCAATGTTTCAAGTTCAGCCCATATGAGTGTGCATTTATGACTGAACTTGAAGTTAATTCACCTGTTACACAAGTACTTTTATGACCTGGAGTTTTACGGTTTTCAGGATCGTCACTTTAGGGAAAAAGGAACATGGAGTTTTTTATTGAATGCGTGGGTGATCTCTCAATTGAAAAACAAACGGTTGGATTCTTTTTTGTAAGACTATCGGCCTATTTTTAGTCTTCATGGCCCATTTTCCTTTGGTATGTTAAACTTAACTTTTGTCCTATAAATCCAAATTTCCAACAAAACCGCGGAGAGTTCCGACAAGATATTATGTGCATTTTGGCTTGATATGTTTCTGTGAAAGTCCAAGTCAAAGTGTTCCTCTAAATATCCTTTATAGATTTATTATATATACTTAGTCTATGCACTTTGATACAATATATCAATCTTCTTATTTGATCATATATTTCTTTAATATGTTGACAGCTTCAGAATTTCATCACTTACTGGTCCAGTCAGCAGAAGCACTGAAAATTGAAGACTTGTATGCACAACAAAGCTGGTACCTAATGCATATACTCTAGCGTTTAATGGTAAAATCTCATTTGTTGTTCATACAAGCCTTTTAGAACTACTTACAAGAATGGAGTTGCAGGTATACTTTGGCACAAGTGTTTAGTTAAATTCACTTACTTATTCGTGATTTTAGATATAGACTAAATACTATTAACACAATATGTTAAACATTTATCAACAGGCTGTTTTGGACCATGAGCTAGGATACCTTAAATGTGATCATGGTATGTGGCTGACATTAGCAACTATTCTTACCCTTAAAGCCTATAAATTAAAAAAAAAACTGAAGAAATTAAGTGATGAAAGTCTTACATATTGTTTTGTTTTTTGCACGAATTAGAAGTTCGATGGCTCATAATTTAGAACAATTATTTCGCAGGCTTCGGATTACAGAGCTTACTTGTGATCGGGTGCTCTTCTTGTAGTTCAAGATCCCAAGGTATATAATAAGCAAGTTTTTTCTTATAACCTATGTTTATATATATGAATTTTATAATCTTTTTAATTTTTTTTTATGGTCCTACAAGAGGTGGTCATTATTGTTCTAATGAAACTTGCTAGAGGATGTCTATCTTTGGCTGAACAGTTATACATGAATGTTTTTTAGAATAACCCGTTCTTATGGAAGGCGTCTATAAGTCCGATAGGATGGTATATAAAGTAAATTAGACTCTTATAACGACTATAGGTGAGAAAATGGACATTTTTGGTAATGTGTCCAAACATGTTTGGTCAAAGAGAAAATTTTCTTTACGGGTCAAAACTCTTAATTTTGACAATGAAGACATTTTTGTCCGAAAACTTGAAATTTCTTATAAATAATTTTATTAAATATGATCACAAAGCTAATATTATTTTGATGATAGTTCAGTTCTTTTGCATAATGTGGATTAAAGGAGTTTGACGCATCAAAAATCCACTTTGGCAACCTTTATCCTATTGTTATACCCATTTGACCCATTTAGTATGGTCCAAACTTCTCTATTATTATTCTTTTTAAGAAACGCATAAACAAGACCCATTCGCATCTCCTTCCGGTAAGAGAATGAGAGGTCAAGAAGTGAAGGTTATAAATCTTTTATGATACGGGCAATTAGCATAGACTTTGCAAAAAGTGTAGTAGATTGGAGAAAAAAATTAAATACTTAATAAGGTAAAAAGGTTGCTCCTCGTACTCGAAATCAAACTTCTAAGCTTTATAGGCCCATGATGTAGAGATGTTGGTAGAAAGATGTATAAAAATCCATCTAAATCTGCATGGTATGGGAGATGCAACTTAATGAAACAAATTGTCAAGATCTTCATCCACCATGAAAAACCAATATCAATGTGCACACAAAAATGCAGTGTTTTTTTTAATGTTGAACTAGTGTATCCATTATGCTTAGTAATTCAAGCTCTTTAATGTTATCGAATACCATTGTATCATGGGTTTCTTTTTCTTTCATATTGACGGCACTTGTAAGTGGGATTTGAGTAAGAAACGTGTTTTTTTTAAAGCTAAAAACACACTCATCACTCAACTACTAAATTACACCTTGCTTAAAGATTAGAACTTGGGTTTTCTCCAAAGAAGCTTTGCTTCTTACCACTGGGTTACAATCCAAGTGGCGGATAAGAAACATGTATACAACGTATACATCATATGTAGGATACACAGTAAATCAAACCATCTGTCTTTCCAAGAATCTTAAGGGTCAAATTTAAACATGTTTGAATAATTATAATTGTAGATGACTGGACTTAATATTTATAGATAACAATTCAATAAAAAAAATTCTAGATAAGGTTTCTATTTAAAATTTTAAATTTAAAAAACTTTTTTATTTTATATTTAACAAATAATGTTTTTGTATACAATGCAAAGAGAAAAAAAATTACTTATATTAGTACTGCATTAAAATATTTGTCTACCAGACGAGTATTAACAGGGGTGGATCTTTGACTAAGTGACACCATTTTATGTTTACTTTTGATTTAAAATGACACCATTTCATGTTTTACCACTCTTATCAGTTTTATTTTATATTGTTTTATGGTTGTAAACTGTTCATGTTCGTTTTGCTTTTATAAATTAAAGAACGATGCTTTTGTTTGTAATGTTATTTAGATTTGTGGCCGCTTAATATAGATTATCTTTGTTTGTTACGTTGTATGCGTAACCCGTCCACCGGACGGGTATTAAACTAGTTTGAGAGAGGGTGACAGAGAAAAAGACACAGTGGCCGTCGTTGTTGCGACGCCACCTATCACCGGCGAACATTCCGGTGCCTGGAACCCCATGTTTTCTTCCCCATGCGCAACACCCTAATCGAAGTAATGGTTGTGGCGGTGGTGACATATTGGTGAAATCACCATTAGTATATCAATTTACAAACTAAGTCTTGATGAAGAAGACGTACATAAAGCAAGCAACAAAGCATTAGAGTTGAACTCTATCAGAATTGGCAGTCAAGGGAAGACCACAAATGTACACGTAAAGTCAAAAAGATGTATCATAAAAAAGTGGTACACCATGCTAAAAAAACATACTTTTTATGAGAGTTAGTGGGACCATAGGTTCCCCCAAAGCTTCAGTGGGACATGTGTGATAAAAGGTGGGAGAAGCAGTCCATAACCATTGTACAACTTTAAATGCATAGTGCATAGCCTTTGATGCCTACAATTATGAGAAAATACGACATGAACATAGTGTTAAACAAGATATTGGACCGATATTTATATATGGATATAAGACCTTCGACCCATATCAATATATAGACGTTTATTTAATATGGTATATAATAAAACGAATCACTATATCTATATATAGACATACACACTTACTCTTGGTTGTTGAATAATAAAATGAATCGATATCGAATTAGTTAAGTTTTTACAACGCCTCAACGCGCGATGGGTTGTATAGTAAAACGAATCGCTATCGAATTGCTCAAGGTTTTTCTCGACGCTATGGTATGGTATAAAACCGGTCTATAGCTGTACCGGTAGGTGTCGATATTCTCTTTGTCATATCTCTTTCAATTGTTACATAAAGTGCTGGTATTTTACTAAACTGAATTGACACCGACAGGAAAACCCGCTGCGTAGCGCGGGTTATCCCTCTAGTTTGTTCACAACTGACAAGACATCCCAGCATCTTGAAGAGGATATCACGGTAGGTTCAAGTCATACAAGGTGCATATATAGGTGGTTAATAGACGTAGTTAAGGATTAGTAACCGTAAAATAAATCTCAGCATCTTAAACTCATGAAATGACACCAATCTTGTGGACCAAAAACAAGTTCAGACCAAAACAAATGCACCTCCTTCCAGTGAAAACTACAATGAATCATGATACAGCAGGAATCACAATATCTCCAATCTCAAACTCAGCAGCAATATCATCCAACTGCTTCTTCACACTCATATCAATCAACTTGGACAAACCATTCCCATACCTAATCGTAAACCCAGCCACCAACGACTCATCAATCGCCGTTTTAATCCTAACATTCCTCGCACCAGTAAGCCTCTGCACCTGCTTAGCGATCTGCGCCAAATGTTGCTTCTCCAACTTTACAACTGACGTCACGATCGCCATTTCAGTCCCCGTCAATCTATTGTAAACAATCTCAAACTCTTTCACAATCTCCTTAATCAAATTCATCCGTTTGCTTTCAATCAAGATGTTGAGGAAGTTGCACACGTGTGGTTGCAGGACTCCTGATGACGTAATATCGTCGATCAGTTCGCGTTTCTTCTCGAGGCTTACGATCGGGCTGATGAAGAAGTTTAGAACGGATTCGTCGGAGAAGAGTTTGTTGATGTTCTCGATGTCAGTTGCGGTTGCGTCTAGGGTTCCGTTTGAGTTTGCGAGGTCTGCGAGAGCAGCGGCGTAGCTTCCGGCGGCGGAATCGGTCATTTTAGCGCCGGAACAACCTCCGAAGCGGCGAGATCTGGTTTTGAGTTTGATTGTTAGGTTTGGGAGTTTTAGGCCGGAGAAGGAGAGGTTTGGTGGATTGGTGGAGTGTGTTTGAGGAGAACGAGAGCGAAATGTGGCCGGAGATTTTTGGAGAGTGGTGGTGGCAGCGACGACGGCGGCGGCGGCCATGTTTACCGGCGAGGGTTTGTTATGGTGGTGGACGGTGCAGATTGAAAAGAAGGGAGTGATCAACGGATAAAATGGGGTTTGGACGATAAAGATGAGGACCAGGAGTAGATAATTGCTTTTCACTGAGAGTAAATAGTTTAATTGCTTTTCACCGAGATAACATTAATATTAATTAATAGTAAATATATATTAAATTAAATTAAAATGCAAATCAAGTGTGTGAGGGATTTTACTGTAGCTATAATGTATAACCCAGGTATGTACAACCATCATAGGCATTCTACTTCCTTCTTTTCGTGTCTCACACATGTAACTTTGTAAGACATCCTCTTTCCACATGTCCCACCATGTGTGACTCATACTCACCCACTCTTCCCTATTCTTTCATATCTTCGGATCTCTGAATCCTCTTCAATTTCTCATCACTCTCTCACACTCTCTCTTACATATTTTACTGCATTAACAACTCCTAAACTACCTCCGGCCGACCATGAGCGTTGGAAACATCTTACAAACACCAGAAACCTCAACATGTTCACCTCTTCTCACTTTCTCGCTGATTCTCTCTTTATCTCTCTTCTGAACTCAAGCTTTTCCTGTCACAAGGCTCAAGGACGAAGACTGTTGGCTGGGTTTCCGACGAAGAGGCTGGCGAGGGGATTGTGTCTCTTCACCAGTGTAGATCTTTTCCGCCCTCCGGTGATCATGGATCTAAACTGAGGAGAAGATAGAAAGACAAAGAAACTGTTGCTAAAAAACAGAGAGAGAAAGAGACGGCGACAGTCACGTTGGCGCAACTTGGTGGTGTCGGTGCCGTGGTGGTGGGTGTAGAGAAAGAGGAAAGACTATGTTTGGATGTGTGAAGCAGGAAGAAAGAAAGAGATGGTGGCAGTGGGTGTGGCGTTGGTGGGGATTGTAATGGTGGTGGGTGCATAAAAGGAGAGAAAGAGAATATAGATTTGGTCAAAGTTTCTTTTTAGATCTGGATATTTGAATTCATTATTAATAATTCTATGTATATAAAAGGTATTATAAATTAGTAAGTTACAAATTGAGCTATAACATCCCCCATATTATATGAAAGGTATTATAAATTAGTAAATGATAAATTGAGTTACAAAAGGTATAATAACTTAGTAGAGAGTTAATTACGTTTTTTTTTTCCATGTGGTTTGTAAAAATCACTATTTCATTCATTAGTTTGAAAATTGTTCATTTCAGTCTCTGTGGTTTCACTTTGGTAACTATTAATCTTTTGGGTTTAAAAATCACTATTTTAGTCCATTGGTTTACAATATAGTGTCAGAATAATTGGATGGAGTTAACAAAGGTGGATTGAAATAGTTATGAAAGTGAAACCACAGGAACTGAAATGACAATTTTTAAACTAATGAACTGAAATAGTGATTTTTTACAAACCATATGGACAAAAACATAATTAACTCCTTAGTAAATGATAAATTGAGTTATAATATTATGAACTCTGTCATTAACAAGCTAAATAAATCAATTGAAGTGATATGCTGGTCCATAGCAATAAAAAAAACTCAAATCTCATTAAAAAATGATCGGATTCAGTTACTAACTTTTATTATTAAACCCCCGTTTAGTAAATTTTTAAGTTTAAAATAGTTTTCTATATATTTTTTCAAGGGACTTTAGCTGTAAAAACGCCCATTGATAAATACTGTTTTCATCCAACCCATTTGGAAAAAAATAAAAGAAAAAAAAACCCTCAAATTGTTTAAGTAATGAATTTACATAAAATGTAAATTAAGTGGTATCTACGGGTGGACCACTTAGGTTATAGCCTAGTAGTCAAGAGGAATTATCTCTTGTAAGGAGACCAAAGTTTAATCCTTGAGACGTTGTAAATATTTAAGGAAAAAAATTCACTGTTAAAAAAATGGTATCTACGGCAGGCAGGGGTTGGGTTAGAGTGGCAACACACTACGGTAGCCAATCGCCCTTCCTTGTTATCTGTTTCATTTTTACACATATAATTCATCAAATCAATTTAGTACGTAAAAACACGATTCCTTATAAACTTTTAAGAATGACTAGAAAATAAATCAAAATATAGAATAAAAGGAGTGATAGCATCTTTTTTATATATAATTTATAATAAATATTTACAATATTCATGCCATTAATTAACGAGAAACATTATTTATATCTTGACTTTGTGATTTTCATCAAATAAAAGTTTTTTATTAATCAAAACTATTTTTTTCGGCGGATGTGAGAAGAGGCGTTCGTGTGGAAGAACACCCTCGAACAGGTTTCGTGAAAGGGAGAGGAGGGAGGGGCCTCAGAGAGCGTTTTTAGACAATCGGAAGCAACAATGACATGGTCGTGATTTTGAAACTTGTAACCGATAAAATTCTACTAAGTTAGCATTTTATACACATAATTGATAGCTAAAGGTTTTGAACTTAATATTACACTTGTGGATAATATGATAATCAAATTTTAATAACACAAGAGCAATTAGCATTTTATACACATAATTGATAGCCTAAAGGTTTTGAACTTAATATTACACTTGTGGATAATATGATAATCAAATTTTAATAACACAAGAGCAAAGTGGTAAATTAGCAAGTAAAAGTGAACTATTATCTAAAAAGAAGTTATGAAGGTGTGGTTATTATTAACTATGATTGACACAAACTCAAAAAAAACCACTCTCATATAGATCGAATATATATTTACATATTTAGGCAAACATAATAACTTCTATGCTTTGGACATTATAGATCAGTAAAGCAAATAGTGTTACAAATCTCTCATAGATTCACATGACCAAGGAGAATTTGGTTGTAACTTTTAGGCTCACATATGTGGACTTAGTTCTAACTTACGGGTTCACGAAATCGAGCCGACCAAAGTGAATTTAGTGCCCGAAGACGTTGAAAAGTACTCTCCTAATGCAAGCAACCCTCTTGCAGCTTGATGTGGGGTTAAGATTCGAGCCATTTGTTGCAACACTTGTTGTCGTAGGTGATCTGCCTGTAAGTTTATTTTAATGTGGGTTGGGGAAAAAGGATATATTGTAACTAAAACTATATAGCTTTATACCAAATTGTGTAAAATATACTAGATGCATCATCATCATCATCAAACGTTTGTTACAAATGAAAGTTGCAACGTTAGATCATTTAGA
Organism: Scalesia atractyloides; assembly: GCA_947069175.1. Classification (NCBI taxonomy): domain Eukaryota; kingdom Viridiplantae; phylum Streptophyta; class Magnoliopsida; order Asterales; family Asteraceae; genus Scalesia; species Scalesia atractyloides. The sequence continues at coordinate 35,353,634 of CAMTDV010001634.1, forward strand.
AAGAAGATAGTAGTATTCATTTACCTGATTCAAGAAATTTTCTATTCCTTCAAGTCTTTCCATTGCCAACGTCATTTGTGAATTGTAACTTCCAACTCCGGTTATGTCAATAGTGATGCCTTGAGCGAGAGTTTGTTGAAGCTTTTCCATTCCTATACTAAGTGCATCCTCGGCTTGTCGACAAGAGTGTTTCAGAGTTGAGACGCTCACAAGTTGTGCATCCTGTTAACGGCTCAAGTTGTGGCATTAGCATCTACCCATGAAAAGAATAAAAACGTTATGTTAAATGACCATTATACCCTTTTAGAGTGTTCCATAGTCGATACTTACATATAGGAGCTCTGATGGCCTTGGTCCTCCAAGCCACTGGAAGAACCTTTCAATAGGCGATCTCCACAACCCATTCATCAAATAGAACACATCGGCTTTCGCAACGTTAGCTTTCAGTTGGAAAAGTTCATAGTAGTGGTTCAAGCCACTATCAACAAACATACGAAGCTCAAGTTCCCTTACTTGACTTTGCAACACCTCCTTAAGTTCATTGTCCTTCTTTTGTTGTGTGGAAACCCACAAATCATATGCCATCTCAAATGCAATGACACCTACAAATAAGTAGTCTAGATCAACAATTTTTATTTGTGAAAAAACATTCATGGTTGAGTTGTAATGTATAACATTATATTGAACTTACCCGAGTTGACATTAGAAGATAATACACCATTGCTTGTGTTAAGTAAACCATCGTACACACGCTAAAATCAATCAACAACCATAGTACAATATTTGATTAAGATAAAAGGAAAAAAAACAGTTGAAAATGTTTTATAAGTGAAACTTTGCGCGGTTTACCTGTTGTCTTGCTCTCTCAAGTTCCTGCTCCAATTGTGCCAACTTCAAACGACCTGTTTCCAATTGTTGAACATATGCCTACAATGTGCAATGTATCATTGATATTATTTGTGCACACAAATGATAGTAGAGAGGATTCACCTCTCAATATGTATGTTTGTTGAGGTGGAAGATCTAAATTAATGTTATTGGCGTACCTTTTTTCTCAAACGACTCTTACGTGCAGCTTCTCGGTTTTGTGCTAATCTTCTTTGCAACTATATGTAGAAACAAAAAGTAGGTTAATTACACTTATGCATATAAGATCAACAAAATCTAATGAAGGAATGTATCACCTTATCAGACATGGTTTTTGCTTCTTGATTGTCCACTGAAGGTCCTAATGATTCTTGAGAATTGTATTCAGTCTAGAGAGTCCAAAGATTTATATGTTAATATTGCATAAAACACTATCTTATTGTTAAAAATATATATATATATATATATATATATATATAATTAGATCTCACACCAAATGAATAATGCTTAAAGATTTTATTAGTAGATAAGCCCTATATATGTATGTGTGTATATGTATATGTTTGTCGAGTTGCTCGTGGAGACATTTCCCCCCGTTATAGTACCTCTAATATCAGAATCAACAAGCCAACTATTAAAACATATGGTTATGTCATGGTGTAAGGGCCAAAAAGGACGTATTTCTATTTTTGAATTTAATTAAGATTATTTATTTCATAATCATCTTTTTAGACAAAAATTGCCTCTCCAGTATATCCTTTAGAATTTAATTTAATCTCCAACAAAATTACCAATATAAATACTTGGTTCGCCTCATTTTCATTTGAACTTTTAAATTATTATATTTATTTTTAATATAATTTTCACATTGATATATACTATGAAACCAATGTGGGAGAATAGTGCCTGACTGCTGACTTACACTCCTCCATTGGTCCAGATATATTACGAATTTACCCTCCAGATTAAAATTAGGAATTTGCCTCGTATTCAAAGTTACGATTTTACCACTGGTTAAAAATTACAGTATTGTTATCGCTTTAGCTTTTGGCAAATTACGATTTTACACTAGCCCAAAATTACAATTTTGTCCCCAGTTAAAAATAACAGTTTGCCATCGTTTTAGTTTTTTTAGCAAAGCTATAGAAGTGTTTTGTCTTTAATTGGTTGACTCGATTTAAATTTTTTACGTGTCAAGCAGTTGCCTAACACTCACTCATTAGTCTTGACAAATTATAGTTTTGTCCCGAGCTCAAAATTACGTCTTGTCATCGTTTTAGTTTTTTTTTCTAGCAAAACTATGATAGTATTTTTATAAATTGGTTGAGAAATATTCAGTCTACCGCCCCGCAACGTTGGCGGGCATCTACTAGTGAGAATACATATATCACTTTTGTCAAATTGCTTGTATGTTATTGGGCCACCGGCCACATGCATACATAAAAAGCATATAAGTTGATCCAACCCTAATAGGATACGAATCCATGTTCGCCTGTTTAACAGGCCTAACAGGCCTTATCTCTTGCTTATGTGGTTGTGGTCCTGTGGACATGCCTTTTTTCGCGGGAATTTTTTATATACACTCATGTTAAATTTGATAATATTATATATAATTTTTTAAGAATTAGAAACAAATTTTAGTATAATAACTAACACATATAACTATTACTTTAACTTTAGTATTATAGAGGCAGATCATTTGTAAGTGAATACACACACACACTTTAGTATTATATATCTATATGAAATAAAGCATATGAGCTATATAGCAAGTTGATTCACAAATAGATCTCTGGACATATGGACGTGTCTTTTTTTTAATATATTTATTATATAAAATACTACATATAGCAAGATGAAAGATCCACTACACTTGTCATGAATGATATATCTTACCTTTGTTATCTTGATTTGTGTCTTTTTTGATATATCTTACCTTTGTTATCTTGATTTATGTCTTTTTTTTAAATATAACTTAAATTCTACAAGTAAAGCAAGATGAAGGATCATGAAAGAGATATATTACCTTGTCAGTTTGCCTTGAATCAAGTTGGGTGATCGAAGAAGGACCCGTGTTGGGGCTAATATCGCATCCAACGAGTCATCCCACATGTTAATATGGTGGAGTGGATCGTACATGCCCATCCTTCTAGAAGTCACAAATTGTGTTGACGTAGATGCCATTTAGACTCACTTAAACCTATTATTAACCACGTCAATTCATGAGTCTCAAAACAAAACAAATAGAAAACAAACACTTCATCCCATTTATATCATTTGACTATTCAAGTTCAAACCTTGTTTTCTTCAAACTCCACATTACAATCTATTCTTATTAACCTTTTATGTTTAACTTTTTTCTTTGTAATAAATTAAAACCAATTTTTTTCTCCGTTAAAGGAAAACGATATTTTGTTAGTTTGAAGTTTATATGATTACTTGTTTGACTGTGAAAGTCAAAAAGTTAAAGTCTAGTGCCCATTAAGAAGAACATAGTGATCATATAGAACTCAAAACCCTAATACACACACAAACACACTCAGTTTACACACACATAGACAAGAATATACATCATGAGTGTAAACACACGTATATATCAAAGAAGGTAACACACAGTTCCCACACAAAACCCTATGAAACCTATACACAAAACACACATAGATTGTAACAAGTACAACAGAAAACTTATATATATATATATTATATAATATATATTATATATATATATATATAGAGAGAGAGAGAGAGAGAGAGAGAAGGCTAACTTGTTCATGAACAACTTAATGTTTAAGAGAGATGTTCAAAAACCAAAAAGATGCAATTTTTTGAGGGTTTTATAAACAAGAAATTTCACCCATTAAAGTGGAGATATATGATTAAAGGTTGTTTGGGTAAAAAGGCATCAAATCATATGATTTTTGGAGAAAAAGGAAGACCATCATGGGTTTAAAAGCAAGAGAAACACCAATTGGCCAAGAAACAGACAACCTAAATGAATTGACAAATTAAGCACTCAACTTATAATCAAAATAATTGTGTTTACATTGTGATAAATTAAAGTTTAAGGATTGTGGAATGGAAAAAAAGACAAACCAATTAACATCATATTACAATTATAATAGTATGATAGCTTTGTATATATTAAATTTTAGATGTCTATTATGTATGTATATATTTTTGTTTTTATGATTGCTTTTAGAATATTCACTTTATTTTTCTTAGGCCTGAGAGAGTGGGATCGGTAAATGGTCATCGACATGGATTGGGAAGGATGCTTATTCTCGGCACTAAAGTGGCGGTATGGCTTTTGCGTCACTTGCCGATTTCAATTGGCATGTGAAGGTGAGATTTCCTTTGTAGTTTGCAACAAGGATGTTTAAGATCTTATTCAATCAACTAAGGAGCGGTATGGGTTTTGCGTGCAATTGTCGAGTATACCTAAGATTTGGATAATTTGCATTTTCAACATGAAACTGAACAATTCAATATGTTTACTTTATCAAGAATGAATCAAATGAGTAAAAAAAAAGAAATAAATTAACCACATATGAAATAAACATATTAAACAGTTTCTAGATTGGCATCATCACTTTGGTGGGGTGGTAGAGGCTTTGTGCCTCTTGAGAAGAAAACAGGATTCAGTTCTTGAAAACTTGATGTGATTTAGAAGTAGTGATTGAGTAACCTTTGCCACTCATAAAAAATAAAAAAATAAAACAGTTTCTAGTTCGACTAATATAACTCTGTTTAGAATCATCAAAATTGTATATCGTTATTATTATGATAATCCACTGCAATAATATTTATGTTACAATTCAAAAAATACAAAAAAAAAACATCATCTATTGGGTCTTTTCCGACCTGTTAATCAATTATCATCCTTTTTTAACACGTGTGATACCCGATTAAAATGGATAGTATATTTGGGGAGTTGAGTTATAATACGAAGAATTTAAAAATAAGAAGTGTAAGAAGCCACTAGAGAGTGACAAGTGTCGTAGGAGGATTCAAATGGGGAGGGTAATTTTATCTACAAGAGGAAAGAGAATATGCACATACAAGTCACATGTTATTTCCCCTCCAATTTTTAAACGCCCCTAACTTTTTTATACATAATTTGTTTTAAAAAAATTATACCATAAAATCAAGCCTATTTTATCTTTAATATGAGTACCATATTGTTATATTTTTCAAAAAAAAAATAATAAAAATAAATCAAAAACCCAGTTGTGTATGACACAATGGACATGACGTAAAACACAATGTAAAGTAGATCAAAAACACAATCAATGACAACAGACTAAAACACATTGACCATGACCTTGACGTATAACACAATGGCCATAATGTATAAGTATCAAACTAAATAAAATCACAATTGATGACAACAGATAAAAGACACAACTGATAACAACAGATAAAAGACACAATGGAGAGCACATGAAGACACAATTGAAAACAAACTAAAAACACAATATACAACAAACTAAAACACAATGAACAAGAAATTAAAACACAATGAACAACATATTAAAACACAATGGATAACATATTAAACACAATGACCTGAACCAATATCGCAATTAATAGAAAACCCAGATATAATACAATAAGTATCAAACTAAATAAAAACACAATTGATGACAACGGATAAAAGACACAATGGAGAGCACATGAAGACACAATAAAATACAAACTAAAAACACAATATACAACAAACTAAAACACAATGAACAAGAAATTAAAACACGATGAACAACATATTAAAACACAATGGATAACAGATTAAATACAATGACCTGAAGCAATATCGCAACTTATAGAAAACCCAGATATAATACAATAAGTATCAAACTAAATAAATACACAATTGATGACAACAGATAAAAGACACAATTGATAACAACAGATAAAAGACACAATGGAGAGCAGATGAAGACACAATGGCAAACAAACTAAAAACACAATACACAATAAACTAAAACACAATGAACAAGAAATTAAAACACAATGGACAACAACAAGGGTTACAAATTAAACACAATAACCTGAACCAATAACGCAATTTATAGAAAACCCAGATATAACACCATCTTCATTTTGTCATATATTATGTTATAGGTTCTAATAAAAACGCAATGGGTAGAACCCAAATTAACATTATGTTATACGTTTTGATAATAACACAATGTATAGAAACCCTACTAAAACGTAATGACCAAGACCTAGTTAAAAGACACAATGACCTGAACCTTTAACACAATGCAAAAAAAAAAAAAACCCAGTAAAAATGAAAAAAAATTATTTTATTTTTATATGACAATATATATTAAAGATAAAAACGCTCGTTATTATGGTGAATTTTTATAAAAAAATGTCGTATGAGAAAGTTATGGACCTTTTAAATCGATGAGGGGAATTGACATGTGTCTTGCATGTGGAGAGAGAAAATCTATAAATATAGGATTCCCTTTATGTCATTCTATTATCTTTTTTCCCTACAATTAATCTCAACCCTCCAAATCTAAGATCAATGGACTAAAATCCTTCTTACCCTTTTTACTTATTTTACCCATTGTATTGATCCTTACTCATATACTTGGTATTCTCAGAAGTCTTAATGAAACGCAAAATATAACCCGGTTGTGTTTTAAAAAAAATAAAAATATTCCAGTTATATAAGTGGGCCCAATGTTTTAAATACCGGTTATACCAGTTAAACCGGATATCGAACACGAGTCCGGTATGATAAGGCCGGTAAAAGCCGAGTACGGTATGTCTTATGTACCGGCCGAAAATCTGGTTCTAACGGTTCAAACCGTTGAACTGGTTTGCATTATCTTAAATTTGATTTTTTAAATTTTAATAAAACACGACATTAAGGTTATACTGGCCTTCCATATTTCCAGTAATTAACCTAGTGTCTTTTATTCTAATATTTTATCGCTATTAACCTAGGAAAGTTACCCACCTTCCGATAATTAACCTAGTGAAAGTCCAGGAACCGGCGAGTATAAAAGGAAGTTTGGGTAGAAAAGAACTAATTCGGTAGAATATTATTAAGAAGAAGTAGAAGCGGATGCTTTCCATTCATATCAAAAGAGTATACATCTTTACAAGATGTAGAAATTCGAAATTTCTCCAGTATTTCCCCTTTGAGATATCCAAAACTTATCAAACTATGAGCACACAACACTATATATAGACACGGGTTTGGTGCGGATGTAACTTCGTGCGAACTAGCTTACCTCCGTATGAAGGAAGCTTACTGATAGGTCCGTTATACGGATCGTTCGGGCACTAATCTGACAAACCTAAGGTAAACGTGCGGAATCCGTTTGTTTAGGCGACATTGGATACACTCATTTGTTTCTATTTAATCACCGTTTCATTAATATTCAGCGTTACAGATCCTAGAAACACTTTGACAGAGCTTCGCCTCTGTCGTGACAAAATATCTGAAGTTACAAATGAAATGAACAAGCTAGCTATTTATACAAGAACAAGTTCGCTGGAGATGATTGAAGTTAGAGCGAACTTGACATAGTCAAGTTCGGCCGAACTTGTCTTCATCTTACAATATGAGCGAACTTGACTAAAAACCTTATAAATACTTCGTTTAGCTAGCCTATTCTATACAGACTCGATACAAGACAAAGACATAGACATACTGTACTAACAGATTCCCCCTTGGATATAGTCTTTGTCTTGATCAGTCTTCCAAATCCTTTATCGTTAGATTTTGATGGCGTAGGCAACAGACATATGCATCAACAGACTCCCCCTTGGATGTTTCCGTAGTCATCATTCTTCAATTAAGTTCCTGAGTCTTTAATATTTCTTGATCTTTATATCTTGAATAACTTTAACATCCATGCTCCCCCTTGCTTTGAGCTTTCTGGTATCTTTAATCAACGTGTTTATCTAGCTCCCCCTCAAATGATGCTTCGAATCTCTAAGATTTGACGATTAAGAACAATCACACGTATCCACACACAAACAATTTCTTAACAGTCTCGTTGGTCCGGCTCACATTCAACATTATCAAGTTATCATGGAAGATTTTGAAAGAAAATCTTTTTGGAATTTTAATATTGAATGCAAAAATGTAAACAAACTGAAATGTAATATTTACAGCTTATATTTTTTGAGAAAACATGCTAGAGGATCATATCAGTTTACTGAGACATATCAGCTGCACCGTTGATCTAGATGAAACACTCAGTTTAAACAATTTACATGGATTGTCGATATTGTTGTCCACTTAAACTCAATCTAGAAACTTTCGTAATGCTTACTGATACATTAAGGTACATTAATTTTCACTAAGTTCTTATAGACCCCACGATCTCAGCATATCCCCTCATCATGTAACACACTGACTCAAGTAATGCCTTTAAACTTTCATCAACTGTGAATTATGTGAAGATAACGCAGAATATTTAAACATTAACAATCAGATCGATCTTTCGATACGCAGAGAAAGTCCAATGTTTAAACAAAATAAGAAATGAAAAACAAGTTGAAATTGTTTAGGTCTTAACCACCAGTTCGATATTCACATATATGCAGAGGTGATACAAGATTTAAACGAAACACCAAGTAAAATAAAGCAGAAACGTTTAGGCACAACATCCAGTTCGATACTTTCGTATACGCAGAGGATGTCCAATGCTTAAACAAAATAAAGAAATAAAACAAGTTTAAATCTTTTGAAAATGAAAACACAATCACAATGATTATTTCAGTAAGATGTGAAAGTTCACAAACTAACCGGTTTTTATGCTTTTCAGCATTTAACGACTACCGAGTAGGCACACACTCACGAAGGACAAAACTAAGTACTATCCTTTCAATCGCATTTCCCACTAGAACTAGGCTTTTCTTTTTAGGTTTGTATCGTTTTCGCAAAACTACTAGTCTAGCTGAGCCTACCGACACATCTTTAGTAAGATTGTTTAACCATTTTAAACAATACATATCTTTAGCATGCACTGATAGTTCACTGATTTACTATCATTTCCTCTTTTCGCACAAGTAATCTCATTTTTCATTTTTCATTTTTCAATGTTTTTGATATTTTGAGATTTTCTACTGTTTTTGGCTTTTTTGAAAAATTTATCTATCTAAAATGATTTTGAAATAATGTTTTTCAATTTTATAGGAATTTTACAGAAATTTTTTATTTTTGACAATTTTAAAAATTTTTCTCCCCTAAAATTGAAAACATCTTTTCGAAATCGAAAATAAAAATCTTTCATTTTAACCATTTAATGATTTTTTACGAATGTGAACGCGAGACTACCATTTTGTTTGTGTGGAATATCACTCCTGTCTCTTGTCTATATGCATAAACAACCACTGCTTCTGAAATGACGATTAGGTTGAAGCTTGGTTATCCTGCACATTCAAACAAACTTTAATCAGTATTGAATTGGAACCCAATCCATTCTGGACTTAGGTTTACCAAATTCATTAACATCTGAAGTAAACAAACATTCACACTCTTTTTGATATTCAAACAGTTTGATAGAAACTTTATTTGAAAATTTTACTTTCTTTGATTTTTTAACTGTTTGAATTATCAAACTTTTCTCCACTGCTCTCTCTTTTGTCCTCAGATTATCTGATGAATTCGTTTTACTTGACTGTGAGTAAATGATTCATTACAACTTTTATCTGATTTTTTAGACGTATCCGAGGACAAAATCTTTTCCAAATACTCTCTAACTTTTTTCCACTTTTTTCTCAGTCTGTCTTTTTGCCCTTGTGGTAACTTGACTTTTTGTTCTTTGGGCTTCTCTACAGTTTTCTCATTTTTCTTCTCTGTTTTCTTCTCCTCTGGTCTTTTCTCCCCCTGAGATTTAACCGATCTTCTTTTCAGATTAGTCGGACAATCCCTGGAAATATGACCTTTGATTTGACATTTATAGCATCTTCTCGTATCAAATCTCTTTTTCAGGCAGTTAACAGCAATGTGTCCACCAAATCCATAGTTGTAACACACTCTGTTATCGTACCAATCTCTCCATTCAGACCAAACACCCAAATCAGCACATTAATTTGACATGTAGTAGTCATCTTTCCTTCTTCTTCTATAAAATTGATTTGACTTTGAAGCACTGTGATCCGACCTGCACCACTTATTCTCAAATTTTTGTGAGTTTTTATAATAATTGGATGACCGTACCGATGAGTTTTTAATTTTGTTTTGAAAATTTTTAGAATTTTGTTTTTCATGTTGTTTTTGTTCTCCATTCTGCTTAGAAAGTTTTTGCGATGAGCATTCATCTTTGTTAGCAGATTGTAGAACAATTTCTTGAAATTTTTCTTTTAGTTTCAAAAATATTTCTTTTTATTCATTTTCATCATCGGTATGATCATCACAATCCTTAATTATGACATAGTCATAATTTGTGACATTGTCACTTATTGGAATTCCTTTTTATTCTTATTGAACGGTTTAGGATATATCTGATCTAACATTACAGATGAAGTCACAAAAGCTTTCAATTGTGTTTCTAAATCATCAATTTTATTTTTTGCAATCTCAACATCTTGTTCAAGTTTTCTAATTTTTTCAAGATGCGAGTTTATTATATTTTATTTTTCAATAACATTTTTATTCAAAACAGATTTATCATTTTCTAAAATTTTTATATTATTTTGAAAGTATTTCACATTTTGTTATTTTTTATTTTGTAAAATTCTTATTTGATTTTCAAAATTCTTTTCATTTTCTTTTAACTTTTTATTTTCTAATGACAAACATTCCAAATCTTTCAAAAGTTTGACATTAATATATTTGAATTTTTGACAATTTAAGCACACAGATTCAGTACACTTTGTGCAAGGTTTTTCGACCTCCACAATTTGTACCTTTACCACTTCTTTATCAACAATTTTTACCTCTGACTTTACCTTCTTGCTTTTAATCATCTCAGCACGCTCCAGATATTTAGCACGTAGAGCATTCCATAGCTTTTGTGCCGTATCACATTCTGGTAGCAGATTCAAGATATTTCCTTTCACCGTTTGCTGTATCAGATTAATCATTTTCTTTTTAGAAAAATAATCATCTTGTTGTTGAGTAGAATATTTCACTTCTCCAGAATTTGCTGATTTTCATCTCTAGGAATGACATAACCTGTCTCAATCACGACCCAACTACGGAAATGCGTAGCTTTGACCCAGCTCTCAAATTTTCCTTTCCAAACATCATATTCATCTATATTCATCAACATAGGAGGCTTCATGGACTCCATTTCCTTTTCCAAACTAATCTGTCGTTCAAAACACTTGCAAAATGATTAGCAAACAGACAATTTTTAGAAAAAATTGACTTTTTAACCGACAATATCAACGTATCGGTTTGCTACAACGTTTAAAATTTTTCGGAAAACTTTTTGTTACCAGATTAGAGCTTTAAACTCGTCTCGTCAATACGAATCTAACGATATATAATGTCCTGAGACGTTTTTCAGGATTTTCATGCCTTTTTTTTAGAAACCTTGGACAAGTTGTCCGAGATGTTTTTCGGGATTTTCATGCCTTTTTTTAGAAACCTTGGACAAGTTCGGTCTAACTTGTCACAGCGTGTGAAACTCAGCTATTTAACAAGTTCGGGCGAACTTGTATAAGTTTGAAGAGAAACAAGCAAGTTCGGGCGAACTTGTACTAGATTTTCAACAAATTTTAATCAAGTTCGGGCGAACTTGATAAAATTTGATTGAAAAGTAAGCAAGTTTGAGCGAACTTAACCTAAAACCTTGAAAAATCAATCAAGTTCATGCGAACTTGATAAAAATGTGAATTTTTCAGTCAAGTTCGAGCGAACTTGATGTTAAGTTCAAGCGAACATGTGTTTTCAAACATGGTTTTTTCAATTTTTCGGCATGAATTCTTTTGTTTTAAGCTCTGATCTTTTCAAGGGTTTACCTACTATGGATTTCACGTATTATACTTGAAAATCCGTCCATTTTATCCGTGAATCGTCCATGAAAAGTTAAAAATGAAAGAAATGAGTAGAAGATGAGATGATTTCAGTCCAATGTCTTCAAATTAGGCCAATCCTGCTATGATACCACTTGTAGGTCCGTTATACGGATTGTTCGGGCACTAATCTGACAAACCTAAGGTAAACGTGTGGAATCCTTTGTTTAGGCGACATTGGATACACTCATTTGTTTCTATTTAATCACCGTTTCATTAATATTCAACGTTATAGATCCTGGAAACACTTTGACAGAGCTTCGCCTCTGTCGTGACAAAATCTCTGAAGTTACAAATGAATTGAAGAAGCTAGCTGTTTATACAAAACAAGTTCGCTGGAGATGATTGAAGTTAGAGCAAACTTGACATAGTCAAGTTCGGCCGAACTTGTCTTCATCTTACAATATGAGCGAACTTGACTAAAAACCTTATAAATACTTCGTTTCGCTAGCCTATTCTATGCAGACTCGATACAAGAGAAAGACATAGACATACTGTACTAACACTTACCCTCGTACACAGGTAAGGTGTTACCTTCGTACGAAGGTGATTTCATCCTCATCATCGTGTCATGTGTTCGTTTTTAGCAACTATGTTCTATTTAGATTTTTTAATTAAATTTGACGATAACGAAAATAGAAACAATGTTTATATATGCTAGATAAAGTCATCAAAAGCAAAATTAACATCATGACCATTTTGAATAAAAAACCAAAAATAACATCATGTTATGAATATTATACGTGGTATATATTATATTTACCATCAAGATCAAGATTTACCAAGCAAGTGGATGAACACTTTGTCAAACTTATAGATAATGTACCATACTACTTGTCCATCAAATAGTTAAACTTGTCTAGCAAATACTTAATCTTTTTGTAGTATAAATACTAACTCAATGTAGAAGAGAAGATGCATCTCATGTATACACTTTTATAAGTTATACAATTCTCTACTTCTTACTCTTATAATCTCTCTAAGGTTCTTAAAGTTTTAGCACTAATCTTGTGTTAATTCTTGTATATTATAACACGTTATCAGCACAAGTAGCTTATATACTAATCAAGAAAGGCCTTAAGCACAAAGATATCCATCTTGTAAGCACTTCATTAACTCTATATTTACTTTGAAAAAAAATAATTAAATACAAAAGAACATTTTATTTTACATATTTCATAACTACGGGACTACTAACTATCTAATATTTTAATTATGCATCTAACCTTTAATTTTATCGCAACTAACTTTATTTATACACACACGCTCACATTTCATTTAGAGTTTACGTTTATTTATCTATGCTAACATTTTTATTCTTATAATTATGCATCCTAATTTTATATCTTATAAAATTACATTTCTTTAATACATCATTTATTATATATATATATATATATAACCGTTGTATAACGACTATAGAACGGTAATATAACCGTTACAAAATGGTTATAATCTACCCCTATAAATTACCAATTATCAATCTCATTTTCCACAACAAACACTCTTCTTCTCAAGGTTTTTCAAGAAAAATTTTGAAAATGATTCACCCAGTTTTAATATTGGCCGGCATAATATTAATATTGTTGCCAACCTTAATGTATGAGCTTCCACCTCATCTTTTTAGTACTTATGTTTTCATTTATTTGTTTATAGTTGTACCCATGTATATTACATTTTTAATGAGTATTTAGATTTTAATATATATCTTATTTATGTTTAGCAACAAAATGGCAAACATCGCAAAAATTGAATTCCCGGCTCTTAATATCACCAGAGAAAATTATATGCCATGGACGGCACATGTTAAGCAACGTCTCAAATCATTGGATGTTTAGGAAATGATAACGGGGTGGAATAATTGTAACGATCAAGACAAAGCAAAAGCCGCTGTCTTCCTCTATAAACACATTGATGAGATGTTGCAATTTGAATATTCAAATTGTGAGGATCCATACGTTTTGTGGGAAGATTTAAAAAGCAGATTTGATCATCAAAGGGAAGTTTTACTTCCCGCTGCTAGAGATGAATGGAACAATCTTAGGTTCCCAGATTTTAAAAAGGGTGAATGAGTACACTAATGCTTTGTTCAGAATATGCTCAACACTCCGATTCTGTGGGCAAACTGTTACAGAGGAAGACATGTTAGAGAAAACTTTCTCCACATTTCATGCATCAAATATAAACTTGCAACAACAATATCGGTTCCAAAGGTTCCAAAGATATTCATATCTAAATTCATTTCTCCTCGTAGTAGAGAAAAACAATGAGCTACTAATGAAAAATCATTAAGCTCGTCCCACTGGATCATTAGCCATTCCAAAAGTAAATGTTGTTATTAATGATGATACTAAAGACTCCGGAAGAAAATGGGGACGGGGTCGTGGCCGTGGCCATTTTGGTAAAGGTAATTTTAATGGTCGCAACCATTCCTTCAAAGGAAATAATAATTTCCGAGGTAATTCCCATGGTCGTGGACGTGGTCGAAATCAAAGATCCACCAATTACCACACTTTGCAAAATACCAATTCCAACTAGTATAACAAAAGGAATGAAGGTGGTAGGTCCGAAAACAATGGCACTTCTTGTTTCAGATGTGGAAGTACAAACCATTGGTCAAAGGCTTGTCGTACACCTTCACATTTATGTGAACTTTACCAAGCCTCCCTCAAAAGAAAAGAAAAGGAGGTGAACTATGTGGATAACTTTAATGATATCAATGTCGAGCTGAATGTCGCCGACTATACCAATGAGATGGAACTTTGAAACAAATGTTCCTAAGCCATAATAATTATATGCAATAATTAGGTAGTTTCGTTTATTATAAGTATCTTTATTATGTTTCATTAGTCTTCCTTTTCATATAATGTCTTTAACTAATTAATAAACTTTTTATTAAAAATAATTCTTAATGTCTTCGTTATACACTTATTATTATTTTTCTTTGTATTTTCAAGATTAAAATGAATACCACTTGAGCACAAGAGCAAACGAATGATGCAGTTATATGTATAGCGGATAGTGGACACACTATACTTAAATCTAAGAAATATTTTTATGAGTTGAAACCAACAAAAGGAACCGTTGATACAATATCAGGTCCTACAAACTTAATAAAGGAGTGGGAAAGGCGAATTTAATATTACCAAATAGTACAAAGCTCTTAATAGAGAATGCATTATTTTCTCCAAAATTAACAAGAAACCTATTGAGTTTCAAAAACATATATCATAATGGATATGATACTCAGTCAAGGACTGTTGATAATAAAAAATATTTACACATCATGAGCAAAGATCGTATATTGGAAAAACTGCCAATGCTCCATTCTGGATTGCATTACACATTAATGTGCCTCAAGCACACATGGTAGTAAAAGATAGTTTATATGATCCTGAGACATTTAAATTATGGCATGACAGATTAAGCCATCCAGGATCTACAATGATGAAAAGAATTATTGAAAACACACATCATTGAAATATCAAAAGATTCCCCAATCTGATAAAATGCCTCTATGTACCTCTTGTTCACTTGGAAAACTAATTACAAGGCCTTCGTACTTAAAAGTTGAAAAGGAATCACCAATGTTTCTTGAAAGAATTCAAGGTGATATATGTGGACCAATTCATCCACCATGTGGACCGTTTAGATATTTCATGGTCTTGATAGATGTATCCAGCAAATGGTCTCATGTTTCTTTATTGTCAACTCGTAATGTTGCCTTTGCAAAATTTCTTGCTAAAATTATCAAATTACGAGCACAATTCCCTGATTATACCGTTAAAAGGGTGAGACTTGATAATGCTGGTGAATTTACATCACATGCTTTTAATGATTATTGCATGTCTGTGGGAATTGTTGTTGAACACCCTATTGCTCATGTACATACGCAAAATGGCTTAGCTGAATCATTAGTCAAACATTTACAGCAAATAGCTAGACCATTAATAATGAGAACAAAACTTCCTGTGTCTGTTTGGGTTCATGCAATTTTACATGCCGAATCACTGGTTCGTGTGAGACCAAGTGCAAATCACAGATACTCCCCACTACAACTTGTTTATGCTATGAGCTGGACATTTCCCACCTTAGAATTTTTGGGTGTGCAGTATATGTTCCTATTACACCACCACAATGCACAAAAATGGGACCTCAAAGAAGGTTGGGAATATATGTGGGATATGAAACCGCCTCCATCGTACGATATCTTGAACCTTTAACAGGTGACGTATTTAAAGCACGTTTTGATGACTTTCATTTTAATAGGCAATGTTCCCAGCATTCGGGGGAAAATAAAAAAAAAATAAGAAACTGATGTCTCATGGTGTGTTCCTTCATTGTCCCATCTTGATCCTAGAACAAAACAATGTGAGACAGAGGTTTAAAAGATAATACACTTGCAAGAAATTGCAAATCAATTGCCTGATGCTTTTCCTGATACAAACAAAGTTAGTAAATCTCATATACCAGCAGCTAATGCTCCAGCTCGAGTTGAGATCCCAAGAAAGGCAATAGATAATAAGATAGCTCATGAATCTAAAAAAACATTTGATACGTGGAAGGCCAATCGGTTCAAAGGATAAGAATACTAGAAAAAGAAAAGCACTTGTAAAGGAAATTGACCACAAAGAGAATGATCTTGATAAAACAGTGAATCTCGAAACCTCTCATGAGGAAGAAGTTGATGATACTAACAAAGAGATATCAATCAACTATGGTCATACACGTATCATATGGAACCGATATGAAATGGAAAATATTGATGAGATATTTTCTTATTCTATAGCAAGTGACATCATGAGTGGAGATGATGATCCTGGACCAAACTCTGTCAATGATTGTCAAAATAGACATGACTGGGATAAATGGAAAGGCGCTATGCAAGCTGAATTAGATTCACTTAACAAACGAAAGGTTTTTGGATCTATTGTTGTTACACCTAAGGCTGTAAAGCCTGTAGGTATAAATGGGTTTTTTGTACGAAAACGAAATGTGAAAAATGAGGTTACAAGATATAAAGCAAGACTTGTAGCTCAAGGTTTTTCACAAAGGCCAGGGATTGACTATGAAGAAACATATTCTCTTGTTATGGATGCAATAACCTTTAGATACTTAATCAGCTTAGCAGTTTCTAAAGAGTTAGAAATGTGTCTTATGGATGTCATTATAGCTTACTGTATGGATCACTTCATAGTGACATCTATATGAAAATTCCTGAAGGATTTAAACTCCCTGAAGCGTTAAGTTCAAAACCCAAAGAAATGTATTCGATCAAATTACAAAGATCTTTATATGGGTTAAAACAATCTGGAAGGATGTGGTACAATCGTTTGAGAGAGTATTTGATGAGTAAAGGTTATACAAACAATCTTATATGTCCATGTGTCTTTATTAAGAAGACAACGTTGGATATGTGATCATAGCTGTATATGTTGATGATCTAAATATAATTGGGACGCAAAAGGAAGTTCATGAAGCAATTATTCCTTTAAAGAAAGAATTTGAAATGAAAGACCTTGGAGAAACCAAATATTGTCTTGGTTTACGGAATGAACATATGAGCAATGAAATACTTGTGCATCAAACGAATTATACTAAAAAGTTGTTGAAACGTTTCAATATGGACAAAGAAAATCCTGTAAGCACTCTAATGGTTGTTAGATCACTTAATGTCGAAAATGATCCATTTCGTCCTTGTGAGGACAACGAATAAGTTCTTGGTCCAGAAGTACCATACCTCAGTGCAATTGGAGCACTTATGTATCTTACGAATTATACGAGGCCTGACATTTCTTTTGCAGTGAACTTGTTAGCAAGATTTAGTTCAGCTCCTACTAAAAGGCACTGGAATGGGATTAAACATATTTTTCGATATCTTCAAGGTACTGTTGATTTAGGCTTGTTTTATCCTAACGATTCAAAAGAAGGGTTAGTTGGTTATGCAAATGCAGGTTATTTATCTGATCCTCATAAAACAAAATCTCAAACTGGATATGTATTTATGAACGGAGGAACTGCAATTTCATGACGTTCTCAGAAACAAACACTTGTCGCAACATCCTCAAATCATGCTGAAGTCATTGCACTACATGAAGCTTCAAGAGAATGTGTGCTGAGATCTATGTCACAACACATATTGACTTCTTGCGGGTTAGAGAAACATCAAAGGCCAACTCCCATCCACGAAGATAATGCGGCTAGTGTCTCTCAAATGAAAGAAGGGTATATCAAAGTGAAAGAACAAAACATATACCACCAAGATTCTTTGCATATACTCGGACCTTATTAAAGACAATCAGGTCGAGATGAGATATGTCCAATCCAACAACAATTCAGCCAATCTTTTCACAAAAGCACTACCTACAGAAACTTTCAGGAAACATGTTCATGACATTGGCATGCGTCTCATACGAAGAATATGATGCCTTACAAATTGCAACTTGGGGGGAGCTACAGACTGCACTCTTTTTCCCTTAGCTAAGGTTTTTTCCCACTGGGTTTTTCTTTAGCGAGGTTTTTAATGAGGCAGTACTTAAAGACCCTGGAGTTTGCAAAGTGTCATCCAAGGGGGAGTGTTATGAATATTTATGTGGTAATATATTATATTTACCATAAAGATCAAGATTTACCTCTAGATCTACCAAACAAGTGGATGAACACTTTGTCAAACTTATAGATAATGTACCATACTACTTGCCCATCAAATAGTTAAACTTGTGTAGCAAATAGTTAATCTTTTTGCAGTATAAATACTAGCTCAATATCAAAGAGAAAATGCACCTCATGTATACACTTTTATAAGTTATACAATTCTCTACTTCTTGCTCCTGTAATCTTTCTAAGGTTCTTAAAGTTTTAGCATCTTGTGTTAATTCTTGTTATATTATAACAAATCATACCACTTTTCCATCAGAATATAAAGAAAATAAAATATGAAAAGCTAAATATAATGATTCAACTAAATATAAGCGAGTTACATGAGTTTAACATGTTAAAAATGAAATATATATCATTCAAAATGAAAACACTTAATTATATATATATATATATATATATATATGGTTAGGGTAAAATGAAAACTCATATGAGTTGTGAGAACTTAGAAAACTCGGCCTTACGAAAAGTTTTTTCAAAAAAATTTTTTTCCCAAGAATCCTAAAAAAAATGAACTTTTCCAAAACAAAAAAAAACCTTTTTTTTTCATTTACAGCGGCCGTAAATGCTGTAAAAGGTGATGTCATGCTTATGTCATCACCTTTTTGCAGTCGTTGTAAGGGGCCGAAAGCACCACTTCAAATTTTTTTATATTTTTTTACGGCAGTGTTTTCTAACATTTTAATCTAGAGGTGTAAAAAAAATGGGGTCAAAACTCGCGCGGGAAGGTTGAGTTCTCTAAGTTCTCACAACTCGGGGTGGTTTTTCCTTGATCCTAATCCTATATATATATATATCTATACATATATACATACATATATATATATATATAGAAACAGGACCCGGAGAAAACGCCAGAAAGTGTGAAAACGGTGTGAACGATTTTCAACCACAAGATCTTTATGATTTGTGGCTAAGATTGATGCGGTGACATTTTTGTAAATAATAGGAACTTTAGAACTATCAGGAGGGGTAATATGTGAAGATCCAAACAAGCATGCACATGCTAATCACATGCCATTTCCCCCCATCATATTTAAACGCCAATCACTTTTATTATACGTGATTATTTTTTTAAAATACACCATAAAATTCAGCGTTTTTTTATCTTTCCAACGAGTATACTATTGATATATTTTTCATAAAAAATGAATTGGGGTTTTATGGCGTTTTAAGCTTTGTTTTATTTTTTGGCGTTTTGAACTTTGTTTTTTTATGGCGTTTTGAACTTTGTTTTTATGGTGTTTTGAATTGGGTTTTCATGTTTTTATGGCATTTTCAACTAGGTTTTATGGCGATTTTCTGAACTAAGTATTTTATAGCGTTTTCAACTGGGGTTTTTCATGGCGTTTTTTCTGAACTGGGTGTTTTTGTCACACCCCGACCCGCAGCGGAAATGGTGATCGGGGCATGATTGGGTTTTCATCAAAGCTCATGACATTTACTATTAAGTTTCATATTTATTATTTCCTTTTAAAGGAGAACATTACAATCAATATACAAGTACAACATGTTCTATACATTTATCAAGACTTCATTATTTTTCTTCTAAGGCAATTTCCTACGTGTTCCTTGCTTCAACCTGTCCACCTGTATCATGTGTAAAAATAGGGTTTTGGGTCAACAAAAAGTTGGCGAGTGAATCTTATTTAAACATTTGAAAGGATTAGTTATGTTGGTTATTTGAATAAAATTGTGCATAACCAAATATGAATAAACGTAAATGTAAGTTTAATCACAAAACACATAATATTAATTAATACACACGCACACACCAAATGAATGATTTTGAGGCACGTGATGTTCAACTCGTCTCCCACGAGGAACTGATGGGCCTAATGAATGATTTTGAGGCACGCGATGTTCAACCCGTCTCCAACGGGGAACTGATGGGCCTAATGAATTGATTTGCACGAAACTTGACTAAATGTAAACACACATTACAACAAACAATATTTACATTATAAGTTTAGATCATATAATGGTAATAGCACGAGTTTGAATAAGCAAAATGATTAAAGCGACACATGATACACCCCAAAACATGAATAAAAAGGGAATTTGTAAGAATTCACTCACAGTGGGTGCGCTTCTTTGATGACGTTGGATGCGCACGAATTTTAGGATTTGATCGACGAGGAAAAACTAACCTAAAATAATAACGAAATGGTTCGGTAAATAAGTGGATTTTATTTGAGACTAATACTTTTAATTAACAAACTTAATAGGATTTTTAGATTTATTTGAGACTAATACTTTTAATTAACAAACTTAATAGGATTTTTAGATTTCCTAACTTTAAAAATATTATTTTTAAGTATTTTTAATTGATTTTTTAAATTAAATAAATAAATAAAAAGAAAATAAAAATTTTGACCTTTTGACCGTTGACCGTTGACCGGACCGTTGACCGGTCAGACTGTGGAAATGTTGTGCGTTGAGTGAGGTTCGAACCCGGGACCTCTCGTACGCGTGCACGCAGCTCTACCAACTGAGCTACGTGTCTAACCCGAAATATTCTATGTTTTAATTATATATATATACTGATTAGCTTGTTATTTTATTTGGTTTATATTAAAAAGGATTTATATGTCGAACCGGTTGCAGGGACCCGGAGTCGAACTCGGGTCCTTCGGTTCGTAAGCGCACAGCCCAACCAGTTGGGCTGTGTGTCTAATCTGTTTAACTTATGGTTTATATTACTCTTATAAACATACTGTGACTTGTTCTGATTCAGTTTTAAAAAGGTTGGTTTTAATTCTGAAAATCGGTGCATTGTAAGGTTCGAACTCGTGACGTGCGCTGTGTGATTGCACACAGTCCACCGCTGGACTGTGTGTTTAACCTGGTTAAATATTCTGTTTTAATTAAACTTATACACAATGTTCGACTTCATCTTCTTCATTCATAAAGACACAGACAAAGATGTCCGACTGTTCTTGTTTAAATCGTTCGTCTAACATATAATTGATTGAAATGTAATGGATAAAGAGAGTTACGGAATCGAATGTACCGAACAGGATGTTTTTCTCAGATTTCCGGCAAGGGTCGTCGGCTCTGATTTGTGAATTCCGTCTGAGTGGATCAATTAACAGTTTTGATCAACGAATTGTGAAATTAAGTTATTAAGCAAGGGTTATCAGGGGGTTTAGATGATTGTACCGATTCACAGCGTGACTTCGGAATTTCCAGTGATTTTCCGGCGAGTGCAGGAATTTCCGGCAACGTCGTCTGAGACCGATTCTGGTTGAAGGAATGAAGTTAATATATGTCTAACAATGGTTTGAAAACGAAAGAGTCGAGAAAATTACCGATTTGGTGTAAGTATCGGTTTTCCGGTGAAAGTCCGGCGAATGCAGAATATCTCCGGCGAGTACTAAGACTTCGAGAAATTGTGCGATTTTGAGCGAAAAGATTACCAGAGACTTGGGTGAGTATTTATAAGGAAGAAAGAGAATGAATCGAGTCCGAATTTGATCTTGATTCGTGGTCAATGTTTCTCCGGCGGTTACGACTTGAATTGGGGGATTAGACATCGGTTATAACCGATGCCGAAGTTAATTCACGCGTTCAGTCAAAGGAAACGGTCGAAATTTAGCGAAATCGTCGGTATTTCCGGCGACTGCGGATTGGGCGCGCTGATTACTGGATTTGATTTCGAGTTTTATTATAAGTATTAATTGTTTCAGTATATTAACAAAAGACTCATGTGGCGGAGTGGTGTTGTGGTTATTTGTTGAACGGGCTGACCCGGGTTCGAAACCCGGCAGCTTCTTTTATTTTTTTCTTCACTTATTTTTACTTTTTAATAATTATAGTTTTTAAATTCTAATATGTTTATTAATTATGTATCGTTTAAAATTAATTTGAGCATTAAATAATCAACGAAAATTTTTAACTGGGTATTCGATATAACCGAAGCGGGTTTGGAAAACCCGTTTTTCGACGGATGTTACAGTTTTATGGCGCTTTTATTTGAACACCCAATTCATGTCATTTTTTTTAATTTCAAAAGTATAGCAATAGTATACTCGTTGGAAAGATAATAAAACACTCGATTTTATGGTGATTTTTTTTAAAATAATCACGTATAAAAAAGTTACCGGAGTTTAAAAAAGATGGTGGAATGTGCATGTGACTTGCAAGTGGGTGGTCTTTGGCATGTGAGTGGCATGTGCATGGACCTTTTGACAATATTACCCCTTAGTATAAGTTAGCACCAGCACCGCATGTCAATACCAAAATCGTTCTCACCGTTTTCACACTTCTAGGCGTTTTCACCAAATCCCACCCATATATATGTGTATATATATATATATATAGGGGCGGGATTTAGAGAAAACGCCTATAAGTGTAAAAACGGTGAGAACGTCCTCATCCGTTCGATCAAAACAATCAATGCATTAGATTGGAATGGTGGCATTTTCGTAAATAACCTCAACTTTATTACGTTGGCGCTCTTCATTAATGGTAAAAGGGTCTTTTAACTTCGCTAACATAAAACAGCAAACTCATTCATAAAACGTCATACCATTTTCATAAAACGCCATTGATAATTAATGGCGTTACATTGTTAAAGAGAAAAAGTATGAACAAAATGTAACTGAAAATTTATTACTACCAATTATTATAAAAAATTTCCGCCTAAACTACGCGCCAAACACAACATTATATAAAACGATGTTAACATAACTCCCATTGATCATAACAAGAAAACGCCATTTTTACCAAAACGTCAAAAATGGAACAAATGGCAAACATCATTTCTTGGAAATTCAACTCTGGAATCAATAAATTCGTAATCCTCTTTGACAACAGAAGAAGAGTGTTTGTAAAAACCGCTAGAGCCATACTGAACTTGGACGAAGAAGTTCAAAGGGGGATCCTAGCACTTGGCATTCCTCTTGATAACCTCTGTGACAAAACACAGACGGTTATAAGAAGATTAGCATGAAAATTCAGTCCGTACCCTGCAAATCCAATTATGAATCCAATCATCCAATCTTGGCGTTATGATGAAAACTCAGACTTAGTAAGTGTTATATGGGACAACGAGGAACAGGAGACCTACACGATTGAAAACATCATGACCGAACAGAGACTTGTCTTCCTACAGGAGTTATGCAACGCAACATGTTTGAACACATACATGACCATAAAATTGGCGTTGTTGACTGACATGTTCATATGGAGGTGTCAAAATCTTCAAGATGAAAAAAATGATGACAATGAAGATCTGGATGAGAATTTTGATGAAGAAGAAGAAGAAAGGGAGAGATGGATATTTCTCAGACCAGATCCCTCCTGACGAGGGGTTTTAGTTTTTTTCTTTTGTTTTTTTGTAGAATGTCATTGTCAATGGTTTTTAATTTCACTACTTAGAATTAAAACGCCAAAATCTACACTAAATAAATATAATAATTACCTCTTATCACATATTTATACAAAAATTAGATAACTGTATAAATCAATATGCAAGAGAATATTAACTAAATTGAGCAAGTCTAATATGTCTCAAAACGCCATGCTAGTTAAAAATATATTTTCCCAACTTTTAATCTAAAACACCATACATACGAAACGCCAAAAATTAATGAAGGGACTGATGGCTTGCAGATTTTACAGATAAAGCTGAACAAACACTAAAATAATGATGGGACGTGACATCTTTAGTTAATTACATCTCGTCACATATTATTAATTAAAATTGTGAAGGTCTAAAATGCCATACATACAAAACGCCAACACTTAATGAAGGACTGATGGCTTGCAGATTTAACAGATAAAGCTGAACAAATAGTAACGTAATGATGGAACGTGCCATCTTTATTACCTAAATTTATTATATAGAAAATTCCCGCCAAAACTACGCGCCAAGAAAACACCTTATGTAAACAACCTCATGCACTTCAATTGATCACACCAAAAAACAAAAACACCATAGTTTAGTAAAACATATATGGAAAACCTCGTTTCTTGAAGATTCAGTTTTATTCTCGATAAAGTTTCACTGAACAGGGTGGATAACATTCTTAGGTCATTCTTAAAAATGATGATTAACAATGTTGTCCATCTCATTCAGTAATATCTTATTCAGATAAGCTTCACCTTATTCATTCCAAAATCACAGATGGCAACCCATAAATTGTGTGTTCTAACATTCTCAAAGATTGTATATGATATGTTGTGTATTCTAAAATGCTCAAAAGGATTGAATAAGAAAAAGAAAAAACACCAAACTACTCTTCACTTGCTCTCGGAGACCATGTCGTTCTTCTTTTAATTACAGGCATCGAGCATGTCGATGCGTAGTGTCCGAAAGCTTTACAATTCTTACACTGTCTTTCTTCCGCCCCGGGCTTTGTTTTCTTTGTTTTTTCAATTGCTTCCTCCTGTACTGATTTAACCGCTTGCGAGATCCTGAACCTTTCGACTTATACCCAACAGGGACTCTAATTGGATTTTTTTTGTTTTGATATTGCCCTGTTATCTCAGCAAATCTATCCCTAGTACTAGGAGCAACAATCTGCATATCTTGAACTTTCTTCATATAAGATTGGAAATCCTTAAATAAGGACAACTTCTCTTTATTACCAGATAAACGGTTCAAAGTATGCTCCGTTGCAAAAATAATTTCTCGCATCAAATAACCTGTGTCTTGTATAGCCTATGGAGAGAAGCACCCATCTTCCCCCTTCAAAGCAAAGAAAACGAAGGAAATAAGCATTATGAATGAGGATGGCCGAATCTACGTAAGTGGCATGTATATTATATTTACCGATTTCAAATTGTATTTCCAACCTTTCTGATTTAGGTTTTTTGCAAACATTCACGGTACAAGAAAGGCATTCAGGTGAATGGGAAGGGGAGTTCTTCCCATGCATTCCCAAAATTAAGTATGAGGTGAGAAGATTAATAGCTGTTATCGTGTTTAGATGAATTATATGTTATTGATGTGATTGTTTTGTGTAGATTCGTTATGTATATGTACTGTAGCTTATTTTCCTTTATTTTGTTTTATGTATAAAAATGAAGCGGAAATATATGATAATATGAAGTTAAGAAGCAAACTGTGCAATTTGATTAACAGTTGCACTTTCATTAGATAGACTCTATAAGTAAATTGCCAACTATGTAGGATTCTTATAAGCTAATGTTATTTGAATGAGAAGTAGGAAGAAGTGATATATTCAAGGAAAAAATGCACAATATGATTGTTTAACCTTACAGATTACGGTTATGTTTGGTTTTAGGTGCTGAAAATTGACTTGTAGTTTAGACTTGTTGGGATTGAACCCTGCAAAAAAGGAACATATGATATAAAGCCAAAATCACATCAGATGTTTGGTCTTGATAATAGAGTTTACAAGCTCTGTTCAATAAACTCTGCTATGCCCTAAGCTCTGCCTTCTATCGTCTGCTAACACTAAACGACAAAGATCAAAGGTCTGCCAGAAGACAAAGCAGAGGATAGAGATCAGTGTTTATCTTTAATAGTTTTATATTCAATGCAACAGTGCTTGGCACTGATCAGAGTTTAGGTTTAGCAGTCCTTAGAGTTAGTTTTAGTTGTTACCTATCACTATCAACCCTGACGTCATCAAAGATGCTCAGAAATTAGAAGTGTTAGTATAAATATGTGATCGTTTGTATTGTTTTATTTATCTATAATAAAGATCATTCACGTATCATCTTCTCTGCATTTCTGTACTATTCAAACGATCTTATTGGGCTAAGGGGGAGTTTGTGATTCACATGCAAAAACTATAAGTTGAGAGCATGATGATCAAAACAAACGAACATTAGTTGTGATAAAAGTTTTCCATATTTTTCCGCTGCATTATACGTTGAGTTCTACGTTCACTTTTCATTTTTGAAACAAAAATCATAACTAATTCATACTTAGATCCCAACAAGACTTTTTGAGAAAGGTGCTACTGATGTTTGCTTTATAGGAGTTATTTATGTTGGTTGATAAAATTTGTAAAGTTTGATTCTATGTATAGAGCAATAAAAGCGTTTTGACTACTGTCTAGACATTGTATATCTATGCAATTAATGCGGTAAAATATCGGATATCTATCAAGGACATTATTTAAGATATAGGTTATCTCGGTGAGATATCGGTAATGTTAATATAATGTAGAGTTTATATATATAGCAGTTTAACAACACTAATTCAATGACATATCGGTGGTATCGGTTATATTGATCAAGATCGCAGATAGTATCGGTACCAATTTTCTAACCGATATTGGGACCGATATAACTGACATTAACTGCATAGTTGTAGATCAATATCATCAATCATCAGGCACTAGATCATTGACATAAGTAAAATGGTATTTGTCACTGTTTCAACATCAATAACATTGTACATCATATTCACTAGCTGTTTTATGATGTCATTTCACAGATATTATGGCGTCAAAGACTTACATTCTCTTGCTTGCTTGCATTTCACAGATCTGTGGTGCCCCCTTGTAAGGGAATAACCGACTTCAACCGCTACAACAAACGTGGGCTCTACCTTAAGGTACCTAATTACATTTCGTTATCTTTTGCGTTATCTTATATATTGTTATTTATTTATAGCTAGACCAATTTTACACACCTTAAAAACGTTTCACATGGACACTATTAAAGATAAAAATGTAAATGTATTTGAGGTTTCTCTGCCCCAATCTAACTAATCCTGTTAAAGATAAAAATGTAAATGTATTTGAGGTTTTTCTGCCCCAACCTTTGCTTTACTTAAATCTTTTCAGACCCAATTTCGGGTTTTAATCTGTATTTGTTTAGTTTTGTCTTTTCCATGAACCGAAATCACTTTGCAGCGTATAAAATTCCTAAAAAGGCCGAATAAAAGGGGTCAAAAAAGAGAAAAAGTAGGCATGTTTACTGTAGATGGCAAACTGCTCCCTCTATAAACTGCCCCAAGTTTTGTTTTACCCAAAATTTTCAGACCCATTCTCAGCTTTTATATGTATTTGTTACTTTACTTTTGCATTTTTAATTTTTTTCTCTTTTATTCAGATTGCAACAGTACCTAAAATGGTTGATAAAATAGTCAAAGAGAACAAGAGGAAAAAAAGTATACACCGAAATGCTATGCACAACTTCTCAGACTTCTGGCTTTTGAAAAGGTCAAACGATGCTTTATCCAGAGGGTCAAACAAAAAATTGAACTCTCTAAGTCTCTTATATAAAGTCACCCATTCTCCCTCTTAGCTTACCATAACCAATCAACATAAAAATCTCCTCAGGTTCGTTTTCTCTTTGTGTTAGATTTTACAAGCAAAAGGTTTGGTTTTTCTCTTAATAACTTTTGTTCCACTGGGTTTTGCAGCTTAGTTAGAGTGAAGTTCACAACTTTGGAGTGAAGCTCAAGTTGAGCAAAGTTCAGGTACAAATCTGTTAAGAACTTATGTTTACAATGTGTGCAATGTGTTTTGTATGTACCAAGTGGTTGATTCTCTTTTTTCTTGGTTCTTCTTCCTTCACGTCGTAAACATTGTTCTAGGATGCTGTTCTAATATATGTTTATGTTTGTGGATTGTTGGTCTTAGTCAATGTTGATTATCGGTTGTTAATCCAAGAGGGTTGGGCTATTTTCAGATGTGATTTGGTAGTAGCCCAGTCCACCGACCCTGTTTAAAACTTAACCATTGTTTATACTCACGAACGGAAAATAACAATTAGATGTTAAACATAACTGAACATGCCAATCATATCATATGCTTTCAAGATATTTACAATAAAAACATTCTCTTTTACCAGCAAAAAAAACTTTCATAACCAACCGAAATTACAGAAAAACAGCACAACAAGATGCTGGATGCAAGCAAACAAAGAGGTCCAGTTGACACTGCCTCAAAAGTAAATCACCTAGATACCACCCCAAGTTTGAATTCTAGGGTCCAAACATTTTTCATTTTCAACAAACATTTGAATTAAACTTCTAAACTATTTGCAAATTAGTTTTATTTACCTCACATGCTTTAAGAACCACAATTGATTATGGTTCTGGAACGGTTTGACAACAAATGTAGAAAACCTACGACGTGCTTATCATTTTAAGTAGAGAATTGTTAAAATCGTACAAACACGTGTATATATCATTTTAACTGTTATACATGTAATAAAAAGGCTATGTCGTTTTGCCGGCATGCCTTCTAAAGTTCAGCTCGCGAGTTCGAGGGTAATAGTTGGCGCTTTTTTGCTTTAACCGGCTTATCTGGTGGGTTACAAAAATACAACTAATTTAATCAAGTTTCGGGAATCAATAAATCTATAGGTTAACGTAATGATGCAATATTAATTGTACTTTATAAAACAAGCTTGCATGTACATGGCCTACGTAACAATAGTTTTTCTATTAGTACTCTCTTTCTTTACATGATTTGCTATATTGGTTTAAGCAAGCTTGAACCTAAAAGTAAGATCATCTAATAGATAAGTTAGAACTTCATATGCTTAGCTCGGTTTGCCTAAATGACCCCATTAATGATAGAAATAATTTTTTTTTATTTGTTTCTTTTGTTTTTTTCAACAACTACTTTTTCTTTACGACTAATGTTTAATGGATATTTTTCCTATGTCTAATATATAATGATTGTTTTTTATCATGACTATAATTTTTAGTTGTCTTCCAACCAAAATCAGTTAAGAGCTATGGGTGGTGGTTATCCATTTCTAGTTGAATCACAAGGACCTTCAAACCATGGACGATCATCCCGTCACCATTTAAACATTCAGGTTTCGATCCCTCTAACTTCAAACCCTTTTCGTTCGGTCGTATACCGTCTTCCAACTCCAAACCCTCCCCCGATGACAAACCCTCCTTCGGTGACAAACCCTCATTCAGTGACAAACCCTCAAGATGATGATCCATTTTTTTGGACGGATGACGAGTTGAATTGGGCTTAGGGCTATACCTTTGCTCAACTACAATTTGGTGGACTACGAGTTGGGGAGGGGCATCACCGTCCGGTGTAAAACACTCCTATTGTGCCAAACCATCCTCGACCTTCAAACCCCCCTCGTGTGGAAAACCCCAGTCAAACACAAGAACTATCGAGCTAGGATGAAGGTTACGAAACTGACCATGGGGTGGAATACGAACCACCCCTGGATGAAGAAATGGTTTGGGAACCTTAAAACAGTTTTGATGATGGCTGCCTCCACCGCAATAATGATGATAATTGTGACATTTGTGCCTTTACAACCATCATACAATTCCAAATAATTTCGAATCCAATGAAATCTTGCATTTCATTCCCGGAAGTTGTATAATTACATGTGACATTCACACATTTAAGTCCATGTACAATTTCGACACCTCAAAGCTTTTCTGGATATTTTATGTAAACTGTTACGCAAACGTAATCAGTTTAACAAGATGAACACTCCGGAACAATGAAATAAGCTAAACATACCCTAAATACCCTTTACATAACTTAGAAGTAAGTTTTGAAGGTTCGGTATGGCAAAAACACGCTTATACAACTCCAGGGGCTATTTTGCAAAATCTGCGAAAGTAGGCCGATTCGCGTATTTCATAATACGGAACATGTACGCACATTCAAAAATTTTTGTAATCATTAAAATCTTGTATTTTAGTGATGAGAATTCAAAAATATCATTCGTTACGCAATTACGGCCGTTTTCGCATTAATTAAATTGTTCGTCGTAATTAAGCGAAAAACGCAGCCGTACAACCAAACGAACCAACATCCATGACATTTTTTAGCATAATTCAAGTTACATTTGCTTTATCGTCCTTATAGAGCTTAAAAATGAGGTTAATGGGTGTTAGAAGTGCCAAAACGCGATGAAACAAGTCCAGGGGCCATTTCTGCCATTTTTCAAAGTTTTGCCCCCAGACCAGGCCTTACGGACTGTAAGGCACAACCCCATACGGTCTGTAAGGGGTCCCCTAGCTCAGCAGAAACATCACAGCAACCTGGCAGCTTCTTATGCAAAGCCTTGGGCTCCAAGTTTTCGAATTTGCCAGCTTTGTACCTGCATTTGACACATGTTAACACCTCCCTAAGATCATGCCAACACATGGGACACTTGTGATGGTCTTGTGGCTTCAAGAACACTATAAATAGCCACCAAGTTTGGCCATTTTTCCTTGCCCAATTCTTTTCTTTCTCTAATCTGCTCTAATTGGAGTTGCTACCACTTGTGGAGGCCTCCCACTAAGCATTCTTGGCTTCCTAGGACACAAGTAAGTGTTCTTCCTTAGCCTCTTTCATTTCTTTTAGTTATTTTGAAATAAAAGTCAAACAGTTGACATTCTGTTTGACTTTCGGTTCTGACCATTTTTGGTCACGTCAAAGTTCAATTGAACTTTACAACGTGATCGTAATCATGAAGGTTATGATCCCTAGCGATCATACCTACTGCTTACCACGTTTACTAGTTGAAGTGACGAGTCAAAGTTTCGGTCAAAAATGCGCATTATGCGCATTTTATGACAGAACTATTTTCGGGTGTCAAAACACCAAGTTTTGATACCAAAACATTTTTATAAACTTAGTTAGACATGTTTGACATGTCTAACTCAACACTTCTAGATTAGTGCTTTATTTGGGTCGTAAGTCGAGCGGTCTTGACCACCGCTTTGACATTCGAATCTGACCCGTTTGGTCGATCTTAGGATCTGACCAAACACATATTTGTGACCTTAGTTGCATAGGGAATAACCTACTGAGGTTATACCTTATGGTCACATCATTTGGTTAGTTATATGATAAGTCGCTAGTTATGTCCTTAATAATGACCAAAACGCCCTTTTTGCGCATAAATCAATTTTAAACATATGTGACCAAATTTTTAACATAGAACTGATATTACAACATTATTAAACATGTTTTGGCATATAAGACTTATCATATGACATGTTTAATCATCCGAACACATATTTACGCAAATGACACATTAAAGTAGCATAAACTACCTTAACGTGTCATAACGGGTCAAAAGCACTTAGGATCCATTCCAAATTTGAATGTTAAGCTTATTAAACCATATCATATGAGTTCCAAAACTCGATTGGTTTGTAAGACTCCATTCTACCGGATCTCCCGTTTAATGTCTCGACTTATTTACATGTTATCCTACTCATTAGGACACACTTGATTCCTTGATCTTTGGGCTTTGTTCACACATTCATACAAGGCTTATTCGCAATCCCAAGTGAGTACATAGCTCCCCTCTTTTACGTTTTCTAAATGTTTTGGGGTGATTCATATGTGCTAAGCTGTTTTTAAGTTTCCATAACAAAGTCGATGGTTTATATAAACAATACGTTTCAATAATGTGAACAAACTTGTTGGTGCGTTAACCGTAACACGAATGACATTTATTATCTTTGATCAAGCCGACCAGAAGTATGTTATGGTACCATAGGACTGACAATCCCGTTACTAGGCTATTCACTAGAATTTGGTGGGTAGTTTGGGGACGACAGAAACTGTTTCTGATTAACAAATCATTCGTTGATTTGTTAGTCTTGTTAAATAGATCTGTTAGGGTCTATTAAAGATACACTTGGGGTATAGTCAACACAGGTTTGAATGTGTTCATTAAAGAACGACCAAAAGTTTTCACAATTAAAACACGGACGATTAACTGATGACACAGACGATTGGTTTATGACACGGACAATGGTTTATGACACGAACAATGGTTTATGACACGAACAATGGTTTATGACACGTACAATGGTTTATAAAACAGATGATTGGTTTATAACGAGGACAAATGGTTTTGAACAATGGCACACAATGATTTACACTTAAAGATATAAACCATACAATGTTTTTTTTTAAATCGACTTATTACTCGGTCTTACAAAAGAAAAGTTTCCGGTCAAGATTCATGGTTACAAGGTTTCTTTCACTTATATCAACTTGTCAAGTTGACTATATATATTGCAAAATTAAACACTTTTGTTTTCAAGGTTCATACTCGTCGACTCTCGAAGTTGGACGAGGTTTTGCAATATAAATACAAAGCCATGAATTTGACACCCACAAAACCTATTTTACTCACATGCATTTTTATGCTGACGTACCTATTTTCACATATGTTTCAGGTTTGTCTATGTGATGTTTGTCGCCGCACGCTACACATAGGATGGACTCGGGCCTTATTGACTTTAAAATTTGAAAGACAATATGATTGTACATCATTTCTGTTATTTCCAGACATTGTAATCCGATAATTTAATAAAAAAACTTTAAGTACCATGTGTTGTGAAACAATTTGTAAAGTGAATCCCCAAGTGTTTCCGCCGGGTGTTGTACTACGCGATTTGGGGTGTTACAATAATGATATATTATGTGGTTTATCTAATAATTTATTATGGTTTAGTTAATTTTGTTTACATGTAGTTATTTTTTCTCGAATTAGTTTGAATATTAATTAGGTTCATGTTTTAGTTTTAATTATGTATTAGTTTAAATTTATATTTGTTGTTTAATTTTAATCATGTTTTAGTTTAAATTTTAATTGGGTGTTTAAATCTTTAACTTAGTTATTAAACTAAAACAATAGAAAACATAATCATGCACCCCCCACTTATCTACTTGACTTAAAATCAAACTGATATAAATTTAAGTATATAGAGTTTACATCTTTAACTAACATTGAATACTTAATAGCATATATCTGATCATTTTCCGTTGAAGAATTTTCATCATTGAGAAATGATAGAGCATGGTATAATCTAATCTTTGTTATGGTGGAGTTTATTTGGCATGACATCAGTGAAAAGAAATTAGGGGTTATTTTTCTTGATCAACATGTAAGGACATTTTTTTTAATTTGCTTTGTGTTATACGAGTAAGCATTTTTCCACCACTAAATTTGCTTTGTTTTTTAGAGACAAAAAATTGTTGCGATCGGCCCACAACATTTGATACACATATATAATGACGCGACATTGATGGGTGGTTTTTTTCTTTGAGTCATTTCCAAATTGAGAATCTCAACTATCATGAGTACCCAAAGTACCAGAATTACGTGTTATTTGTTCGGCGAAAAAAATCGTGATCAACGAATATACAAAGCTTTCTTCACTTATGCTTACAATTCCGAGATGTGCTTCTTTATATCCATTGGTCCCTTCCATTATAAAATTGAAGCATGACAGGAGATCTCAAAAATTTATTGTTGGTACATATAAAATCTCTGTCTATATTTTTTTATTAAATATATAAAAGTTTATATATGTATAATAATAAGTGTATACGATTTGGTTGTAGATGTGGTTGGGAGAATAACAGAAGGTAAACGTGATCGATGTTGTTTTGAACTTTCTCTTCAAGATAAGACGTAAGTTATTATTTATTAACAAATTACAAACATAATATTCACATCATACGTAAGAAAAAATATTATTATTAAAAGAACTTTAACCCAAGATTGTTAAATACAGTGGTCACACAATACAAACACACAATACAAATGTTTTTGTCGCCTTGAAGCCTTCCGATGTTATACGTACCATTCGAGCCGTGCAACAAAAGTCTATCATATATGTATCGCGTGTGAAGTTGGTTCATCTACCAGATAGTATGTTATGCTTTACACATGAACTTTCTAAAAATTAGTTACATTTAAAGGCTCATGTAATTTAATGAAAGTTATATTTTATTTGTTATTTCAGTTAATATTTTGAAGTCTACGGAGTTTAGTACGATTACCTACAAACCAGATATGGTTGAGGCACAAGATATTTAAATTATGGATCGTTATCCAAGTTTGTGTTTATGTTAGAAACTATTTGGTGTTGTTATATGTTTAGTTGTTGAATATTAAAGTCCATGTTGGTGTTTTGTGTTTTGCTTTTTGTTTCCCTCATATTGAAGTAATGTCCTAATTGGATTTTTGTTTCCTTCCTATTGTAAAAGTATACTTTACTTTGTTTAATCTTATAATATGTTGTTACAAGTATGTTATATTACTTGATTTACAACCAATGGTTACACCTATTTTTCACCAAACTATAATCTTGTTAGATTGGACAACCAAAAAATCATTATTTGTGTTAAACGAAGGTATAACAATGGCTGACATTCCTGTTGATACAATCATGTTTGAGATATTAACGAGGGTGACAACAAAGGATGTAGGTCGTTCTAAGTGTTTGTACAATGCCTTGCTTGCTGAAATTCGGTCACGTGGTCTTATTGCTCTAGCAACAGCTTCATCAGGTGTTGCGGCTAATAATATGCCAGGAGGTAGAACGGCTCATGTAACGCCTCGCGTTTTCCATACTTTCTAACTTTAGCAAGCTCGTGTTGTAATTTTATTTTTGGAAACCATTGTATTCGTATTCTTCATTTCGTTGTAATATGTAATCGAGACTTGAATCATAATGGAAATATACATTTTGTCCCTATACTTGTTATGCATACTCATACACTCATACACATGTTGATCATACTCGAAAACTTGACACACTTGCAAATACGTGGCATGATACTTTATACATACATAATACGCGATGTTTATACTTGATCTCGATCATTCTATATACAATATGACATGCTACTTATACTTATAATGCTCTACTTAATCATAAAATACCTTAAAATTACTTAAAGATCCGTAACCTAGCACCAAAATAACAAAAATGAAGTTTTGTGATGCTACTTATACTTATAATGCTCTACTTAATCATAAAATACCTTAAAATTGCTTAAAGATCCGTAACCTAGCACCAAAATAACAAAAATGAAGTTTTGTGCCCGGACAGGCCCCATGTGGACCGCATGGGGAAGTGGTTGCGGTCCGCAAGGGGTATCTGGCGGGCAGAATTGTTTCAAACTCGCGTTTTGGCACGGATCCACACCTCACAACCTCACCTAATCAACTCTAATGCACCATTAAACACCTCCTAACCACTCCCCACTCTTCCCCTATAAATACAACCCTAATCCAAGCCATTTTACACTTTCACAACCCTCTAGTCCTTCCTAAATCACTTCTAAATCACTCCAAATCTTTGCAACATCAGAATTTTCGGGCAGATTCATACCTTCACACAAAAGTGAGCATAACTTGCTCAAATCTTGTTCATTTTACTTGATTCTTCTTTCTATGAACTTGGATAAACCTTAGGTTCGATTCCAAGGATTCTCCATGGAGAATCCAGACCTGGATATTCACCTATAAGGCTCCAAAGTTCCTGTTTTGCTCAAATCTTTATAAAACTTATGATTTACCTTCAACAAACTTGTGTTCTTGTGCTTCTAATCGAACTTATGTTAGTAAAGCCTAACCAAGCTTGTTAACATGAACTAAGGGCTGTTTTAGCACCCTAAACTTTCTGTTTTTGAAGAGCTTTAAGCTCACAAGTGATGCAAGTCTTGAACTTGTTCATGTGTGTCCACCTTGGTTAGCTTGGGCTATCCTAACTTTAAGACCACACATCACTTGATGATTTTCACCATTATCCCAAGTTAGTTTGCTAGTTGTAAAGTGACACAACCCCGCATAGCCTTCGACTTGTGTCGACGTCGGCTCCCCGGGTTGTAGCTCACTTGGCTACTTGGTATAGTGAATATATTTACCTTATTGTTATTCATATTATTACTCATATTGTTCTTGACCCTCCTTGTGTCTATGACACTTGTGTAGTGGTGAATCCAATCGAGGTTCCAAAGTGGATGGTTAATCCTCTCACCTCCTACTTGGCTTAATTGATAACAAGAGGTTCCAAAGTGGATGGTTCGTCCTCCCACCTCCTACATGACTATATAGATATAGATAAATCTATGGACTATATAATATATCAAAACCGAACCCTTGATAATGACTAAAAAATCACCTATCAAGTTAATAAGTTTTATCACTAAAGTGTGTAGTTCCTTGTCACGATTCTAATAGGTCTCGAATCTATGAAATTACATCAAACCCATTCAGGTTCTCATAGTGTCAAGAACAAATGCTATACCTTAGTGATTATTTTCATACTATAATACTTTACTCTCATTTCCTTTAAATCTTGCTCGAATAATCTGAATCTTCCGTTACACTCATAACTAATACCTATGTTCTTCTTGTAGAAGGACAAGGCGCCAAACCGTAATCTACAAACAAGCTCGCAGATTTCTTTAAGTGGAACACTTTTGCAAAACCGTGAGTACACTCGACCCATTTACCTTTTATCACATTTGGGTTGTAACATGTTTCCGTATCAAAATACACTATCACAAACTTATGCTTTTAAATGCTCAATCCTTATACATGAATACTTGTTATGCTTTGATACATGCTAGATTATACATGCTTGATCATTAACTTAGCTAGCCTAAACTTGACATGTATAGTGCTATAGGAGTAGCACACCACCCGTCGGGGTTATCTTAAGATTATTATACTCATATTAGTCTTGTCGCTTTTGTGACAAGGGAAGCTCGATCTCGTAAAACGTTTTATGGAAACTCGGGGTTTGATCTAGTATTGCATGATTAGTATATACTTTGCTTACAATTACCATGTGGATTCGAGTTATACTTTTTATACCTATGCTATGTATTCACCAAACTTG
The DNA here is from genome assembly GCA_947069175.1 of Scalesia atractyloides. Taxonomy (NCBI): domain Eukaryota; kingdom Viridiplantae; phylum Streptophyta; class Magnoliopsida; order Asterales; family Asteraceae; genus Scalesia; species Scalesia atractyloides. The sequence goes on from CAMTDV010001634.1 coordinate 35,390,721, forward strand.
TATACTCGCTTTTGCTTTTGCATTGAACTCGTATTTTAAACATGTTACAGGTTGATGAAGATGATGCCATGAAATCGGAGTAGTGATGATGACTAGATACACATATAGACGCTTAGGTTTACAAATGTTGTATCAAATTTTGCCTTTGCTATTGTTGTATTACGAAATTCTCTTGTATTGTATGACAATTTTGCTATGAAATGAAATCAGGTTTAATTAAATATTGTCGCAATTAGTATTTATGAGCAATGAGCAATCTCTTACGTCCCGCCTCGATGTTTCCGCTATCGGTTGGGGTGTGACAGCTCACTCAAGATTCAAGATTCATATTAACCTTGAAAATAATTCAATGTGCAATATCAAAAATAGAGTGGGGCTGCTAAATTAATTCAATCTGCCAAAAAAATCATATGGGATGAAGCGTCGATGGCTAAACGACAGGCGATAGGGGCAGTTAATCGTACATTGTAGGACATTATAGGTGTTAGTCTCCTATCTGGTGGGAAGATAATGGTTATGGGAGGTGACTTCAGACATCTATTGCCAGTTATTAAACATGGCACTCGAGAACAGATTGTACTCCAGCCTACGAATGTCAACTCTTTGGTCTTTGACTAAACAGATGCGGTTGACCATGAATATGAGAGCGCTGAAAGATCCATGGTTTTCTGAATTTCTTTTAAGAGTCGGTGATGGAACTGAAGAACCAATCAAAGGAAATTATATCTGCATACCCGATGACATGACAATTCAGTGCAACAATGGAGAAAACTCTATAAAAGAATTGATCAATGCCATCTTTCCATCAATTGAAGATAATGTATATTCTTCAGATTATATAATCTCTAGAGCAATATTGTCCACTAAAAATGAGAGTGTTGACGAGATTAATGATCAAATGATTGACATTTTCAAGGGGAGGAAAAAGTGTATTACAGTTTTGACGAAGCTGAAGACGATCAGCACAACTTCTATCCGATTGAGTTCTTAAACTCGCTAAATGTTAGTGGTTTGTTGCCTCATAAGCTTCGTTTAAAAATTGGATGCCCAATAATATTGTTATTGAATATCGATCCATCACATGGCCTGTGTAATGGCACGCGGTTGATATGTAAAGGTTTCATGAGAAATGTTATTGATGCAGAAATTGCAGTCGATCAACATGCCGGTAAACAAGTATTTTTTGCCAAGGATCCCTCTAACCCTTTATGAAGATGACATGTTCCCATTCAAGATGAAAAGAAAACAATTTCCAATTCGACTAAGCTTTTCCATGACGATTAATAAAGCTCAAGGTCAAACAATTCCGCACGCTGGTATTTATTTACCGGATTCTGTATTTTTCACATGGACAACTTTATGTGGCGTTATCTAGAGGGATTTCAAGAAAAAATACGAAGGTGTGGTACATCTTGCCAAAGATTTTATACAACGCGGAGTTTACACATCAAATGTTGTCTACCAGGCAGTGTTGCGTGATTAACGAACCGCATTCGTATCAAAACGAAGGTAAGATAGTAGATTTTGTGCCTTAATTGCTTCCATAATTACTTTTTTAAAACACCTGAAGAGTCTAACATTGTTTTTTTATGTGTCGAAATCCGGTACAGTAGAGGAGAAGATACAAGAAAGTCATGAGCGAACGGATGTATTGGTAAACAGGAAGAGATACAAAAGACTCCACGTATTTTGTTTTTGGTGTTTCGTCCAGCTACTTGCTTGTTTTTGTACTCTTCTTGTCTTTAATTACATCTACTTCCTTGTTTTGTACTCTTCTTGTAGATAGATAACGCCGAAGCTACAACTAAAAAAATTAACAAAAGTACATCACCAAAGAATCGATAAACTAATAAAAAAAACCACTGTCAACATATCACCAATAAGAAAATTAACTTATGTACTATACAATATATCACGAGACGACTGATAAACTAATGGTAAACGAGTATCCTATTGTAAATCGCCATTCCCGCCGCACCGCGCCGGTAAATGACTAGTATATATAACTTATTTGGGGTGAGAAAACCTAGTAAATCTTATTGTGACCATTAATCTAGATGATCTAATGGTTGAAGAAATAAGTTGTTATTTTGATTTAAATATATTACTTTTCTTATATATAAAAGTGGTTTGAGGGGCATTGTAGTATATATACATGTCTCTCTCTCTCTCACATCATGTGTACTTCTCTTGAAACTTGTGTTTTCTACTTTTCATGGCATTCTCTCTCTATCATGACATTCTCTCTCTAGATCTCATATTTGTTCTTTGTATTCTTTCCTACTTTTTTCACCATTAATGGAAAAGAGAAAGCAAACCAATCTTTTCACATGAGTTCCTTTTTCACAATTCTGATCAGTGGGTGAATGACAACAAGATGAAGTTTTTTAGAGAGAGAAAGTTAATTGTTTGGAGAGAGAAACAACAATATTCCTCATGTTCATCTAGAACACCAAGAACACACGCATAAGTGTGTGAGAGAGAAGCATGTTTGAACCTAATTTACCACGATTTTAGAGAGAGACAAGAATCTTCATCGTATTATTCTATATCCGATAAGTGTTTTAGAGGGAGAAAGTTGTTGTTTTAGAGAGAGAGAAACAACAATCTTCATCGCGTTCATCTGGAACACCAAGAACACATGCACAAGTGTGTGAGGGAGAAACAGGTTTGAACCTAATTTACCATGATTTTAGAGAGAGAAACAATAATCGCTTGAGTGTTTTATTTTGAAAAATTATTTCACACTTGATTTTTTTGTTAAAATGGTTGTTAATATGTTTTTTGTGTGCTCAAAGTGTGCTGGTAATGAGTAAATGTTTATGTAATTTGCAGGTTTTTATTTTTATGTTAAAATCATTTTGAGTTTTTGATATTCTCAGTTGTTGTATGATTACAAATCTAGTCTTTTTAAATGTTGAATGGTTATTTTAGATGGGTTGTTAGTTGTCTTGAATAAACTTACATCGGATATCACATTTTCATTACCATGATTTAATACTTGATGATCTCGTTTATTTTACAAATAAAAAGTTGTGTTTTTTTGCTGGCATAATTAGCTACATATGTTGGAATAATGTTACACTTGTTACTTATAGTTACACCAGCCCTTTCCTGGACAAAAAAAGGGTTGCACATATGTAACACATGTTTGTAACTTGTGCTACACTGTAGGGTAACACATGTTACATATAGTAGTTGCATGTGTTACAACAAAAGTTTTCACATGTATAACATGTAACACATGTTACATACCTGTTGTTACATTTGTTTTAATAAGTTTAACTTTTGGAGATTAACACTTATGTACTTGTTTTGTTCATAGGTGAATGGATGTTTGTGTTCAAGATAAAGATGGTTATCAAAACGCGAAGCATAGCTAGATTTTTGTAACCTTATGATAGTTATTGGATCATTTTTTATATAATTAAGTTTGTATAAACATTTTTGCTACGTTTAAGTTTGATTGTAATGTGTGCAAATACTAACAACCCATGATGACATAAAACTTACTAACACCAACTATTGATAAAAAAACTAGTAAGATTTTTTTGGAAGCATTAAAACTACTGATATAAAACTAGTTAGTTTGTACGATACTAAGTAGGCCCCAATGGTTTCTTAATAAGGTTACACAAGTTACACAAGATGTGACATGTGTAAACTGGAAACACTTGTGTAACATTTTGACGTAACACTTGTTATAAGTTGTATCCCCAAAACTCCAAAGTCAACGTAAGTGATTGAACAAGAAATTCCACTCAAATCCAAAGTCAACGCAGTATGTACTCATGTCTAACCATGGTGTTGTAACACATGTAACAACTACATGTAACATGTGTATACTCATGTGTAACCTTTACGTGATTGAATGAGTGAGATTAAAACTTGTGTAAGGAAACTGTGCAATAGAAGTAATTGAATGAAAAATAAAGGACTGCAGTTACACATGTGTTACATGTGCTAAAAAGCACCGCTAGATATTTAACAATGGTCGTTACATACGTAACCTGTTGAATGAAAAGAAATTTAACTATATTAAATGTGTCAGCTATTGAATACCATGAATGAGTGAGATTGAAACTTATGTAGGCAAACTGTGCAAATAGAAGTAACTTAATGAAAAACAAAGGACTGTAGTTATACATTTGTTACATGTGTTAAAAAAGAAGCGTTACATATGTAACAATGGTCGTTACATATTTAACTTGTTGAATGAAAAATAATAACCTACTATTAACGTGCCCGCTATCGAATATCCATTACTACTTAATAAGACTGCCACTACATATATCTACTTAAAGAAATACACAACAAAGAACAACCAACTAAACAATAACATCTTCAAAGTCATCATTTCCTTAGCTTTGGTAATTGCCATTTCATCTTTCTTTTCTATGCAGGGATTACCATCTCACACCTATGAACTAGTTGTTGATTTGTGTGACATTGTTCTTCAACTGGCTACGAATCGGAAGAGAAGGAAAGACAAGTTAATGAAGTTTAGAGCATACGTAGGTAACACATGTAACGACACTGTATGCAACATATGTTACCGCGGTATAGCAAATATTACAACATATAGGTCGCATGTGTAACCTGGTTATACATGTGTTAGCCTCTAGTGTAACATGTGTTACTCCAAAATGTAACATGTATTAGCCCATGTTTAACCAGGGTACACATGTTACATTTCGGAGTAACACATGTTACATCAGAGGCTAAACAATAACATCTTCAAAAGTCACCACTTCCTTAGGTTTGGTGATTGCCATTCCATCTTTCTTTTCCATGTTGCTTAACAACGCAAGGATGACCTTATCACACCCATGAACTAGTTGTTGATATGTGCGTCATAGTTCTTCAATCGCCTGCGAGTCTGAGGAGAAGGAGGACAAGTTACTCAAGTTCTGAGCGTACGTAGGTAACATTGTGCTAGTTATATGTACAACTCTTTGTTACCAAAAAAGATTTGTGTAAATATAAGTAACATGTGTAACATTGTTACTATAGTTTGTGTGCTAAAACATGTGTAATGTTGCATGTATATCGTTGTTTACATATTTAGATTTAAACACATTATATGAAATATAACATGTGTAGACATTGAATTCAAAAAATATATAATGTTTAGTGAAAACTCATAAGCTAAAAAACACAAAACAAAATAAATGATCAGTGGACATAAACGCACAAGCTAAACAAAAACATAAAACAAAATAAACCAAATCCATTTCAAATATCCTAGCAAAATCCAAAAAAATCCCACAAAAAAATCCAACTAAAAAGCATACATGAAATAAAAACTATGGAAAAGTTTTTTTGAAAATCACCATTCATTTTTCATAAAATAATGATCAATGGCCATAAACTACATTAGGTGATTATATTTTTCGTCAACACAACTAAGTCGAAAATCCAAATACATCAAATATAAACAAATTTAAAGTCACCGAAATTAGATCTAACAAACAACATCCAAAAAAACTATAAATCTAGTCAAATGACACATATAACAAAAGTAAAGAATTTTAAACTCACTGATAAGTAAAATCTTCTCTAACACATACTTGTGCGTGTGTTCTTGGTGTTCTTGTTGAACATGATGAAAGATTGTTTTTCTCTTTTTAAAACATCAATTTCCACTCTCCAATCTATTCTTTTATTAAATGGATGGATGAAAAGATAACTAGGAGAGATACACACCTGTGCGTGTATTCTTGATGCTCTTGTTGAACATGATGAAAATGTGATGTTTCTTACTCTAAAATATCAATTTTCTCTCTCTAATATCTAATCTATTCTTTCTCAAAATAGTTGGATGAAAAAAGAAACGTGAGAGAGAGATACTGATGTGACATAAAGGAAATGATGCTGATACTTTTGTAGAATAGACAATAGTACAAGATGCAAAATGACCAAAATAACTTTTAATATTATCTTAATAGTTGATGATGTGGAGCAATCATATCCACACAAATGAGATTTACCAAGTTTTCTTAAATAATACGATTTTCTTCATATACTTATATTATTATATATATGGAATGAATAATGAGAAAATTGAAATTTTATATATAATATAAAAAAGAAAAGATGAATAGTGCTACACAATTTCTAATGCATGTTTTACAAGTTTATGATTTTTTTGTCTTTTATTATATTTCGTCATTTAGTGTAAACTTTTTCTTTTACAACTAACTAGTAGTCGGACCCGTGTAAAACACAAGTAGTTTTAGTAACTTTTATTATATTAATTAGTAAATAATTATCGGTTCATTTAGTAACTTTTATTATAAAAACTTGGTTAGTATAACAAAGAAACGACACATTTTATGTTGACGATATAATAAGTTATTGATACTGAGAAATTGGATATGAAATGTAGGTTTACATCACAACTCATAACATGATCGCGCTATACCAAGTCGTTACAAATACAACTCATAACCCAAATCATTTTTGACCCAACAATGGATTCGGGTTTGTATAACCATTGCATCGTTGCAATCATATAAAAGATAGCTACATGAAGTTTTTCTTCATGTCAGGTGAAAGAAGCACACGGTTCAGACCAACACCACCATATTTCAATATCCCCTTGAAAGCACATGAAAAACTATGTTTTCCTATTTGTGATTCTTCTGTAAACTATCTTGTAGCTCTCTCCAGTTCACTGTACCTAAAAACTCGAGATCTTCGGATCTTTAGTTCATCTAAATCGGGTTGATTCTTTCTTCTGTTTTTCAACTGCTAAACGTACTTCTAAGCAATGATTTGCTTGCAAGATCAAACTATGCACCGATATGAAAATTGCAAATGGTTACAACAACAAAATAAACCGATACAAAACATGGACACCTAAAGAGGCTCAGAACAGGAAACCCATTGTAGTTGCATACCGTAGATATCACGTGTAAACAGGAAAAAGATACAAAGTGACAACGTGGCTGCCAACCAAAGCAACGAATGCCCGATATCTTTTGGCATCATCACAGCCATCCGTAGCAACATCGCAACTTCAGATGGTTAAGATTGGGTAACATTGGATTTCATCGAAATATCTATTAAAAAGAAACTATCATGAACCGAGAAACGCATCCAAGCCAAACCTGTATAATATGACAAACTCCTAATCAGTTTAATATTAACTGAAAAGCCATAATCATGACCTGCAATTCAATTTCGCACAAAACTAAACATGCCCAAATAGAAAATATATTGCATACAAAAATATATAGCATACAAAGTGAATATAAACTCATGCTATGGTCTCAAATTCTTCCCATCAGTAGTGTAAGTTATGGCCTTTCGGCCAATCATATTAACTTATTAATATTTAATTATAAACTAATGTAAATTTCCTCTGTTTCATACAAAAGTAATAAGCAAATTATGTTCCTCCAACTAAAAGATCTAAAGAGACATTAAATAAAGTTGGTGTTTACTACAACTTCGCTGGTTATCATTAAGAAGACCAGCAAAAATAGCACAGCTAACTTGTAGATATTTCATAGACTTTATCAACACAAATAATTTAAAAAAGAAGTTCACATTATAATTTATAAATCTATTTGCAAGTGTCGACAGAAGGCATAGTCTTTACAAACACTAACCTATCAAATTAGCAAAAGTTATGAATATTAGCAAAGATCAACTCAAGATAACTATGATCCATAGTTGTTAATAGCGAGCGTAACAATCGCTATCGCGCCCTACATAGCGTATAGGTCTAGGCTCGCTATTAGGGTTGTGGCAATTCTGCGATACATAACGATAATAATGACAAACTTTTTTTTTGCTATTTTAATATAAATAGCAATTAAATATAACTATAAAATAGCCGGATTTTAGGTTTTTATTAAATATACATGTCAAATAACATATATACCAGGGTATTTTGATATAATATGCATATAAATTCTTTAAAAAGAATACAGTGTATCACTATTTAAAAATTGATGCCGCTATTTATCGTTATGTAACATATAGGTACCTTGTCGCTATTCGCCATTAACAACTATGCTATGATCAATGAAATACACATTCTAAAACCCTTCCCTCTTCACCCATTTTGTTAATAATTTGTCACTGCGTTTGCTTTAAATAGTTGCAATTTACCTGATTCACTGTTTATGACCCCATGAGTATTTTCATCCATAGTTGCGAGAGCTCGACTTTTGTAACATCCGTCAAAAAACGGATTTTACCAAACCCGCTCCGTTTATTAACCGAACAATCAGTTAAAAATTTCGTTGCTTATTTAATGCCCAAAATAATTTTAAACGATACATAATTAATAAGTTTATGGGGATATATAATTTGTTTTTGAAAAACTGTTAAAAATAATGAAATAAAAATAAAATGCTGCTGCCGGGTTTCGAACCCGGGTCAGCCAGCAAGTCAAACAAAGACTTAACACTCAACCCTTTAACCACTGCGCCACTCATGCTTCTTGTTAAATATTGGAAACAAATAATACATAAAATAAATCTCGAATTCAAAAAACGACGCGCCCAATTGCAGTCGTCGGAAATCCCGGCGATCTCGCGAGATTGGACGGTTTCTTCAGTTATAACGTAAACTTTAATCACTACATCGGTTATAACCGACGTCTGAATCCGCGATGCAAGTCATAACCGCCGGAAAACGTAATGACTTTGAATCAAGCCTGAAATCCAACTCTATACATCTCGATTCCTCCCCATAAATTCACCCACAATCCACTGGTAGCCTTTTCGCTCAAAACCGCACCCTTTCTCGGCGAAAATTTACTCGCCGGAAAATACCTGCAAATCGCCGGAAAACCGTGTTTTTCACTTCTGAGCCTTACTGAACACTCAGAACTCATACCGAAGCCACCCACATTCATCTCAAGCTCGTTGAAGACCCTTTGCCGCAAGACACACGTCGCCAGAATCTTTTGCTGTCACCGGAGTTCTGCCGGAGAAACAGAGGAGTCCAGTTCGGTATAATTTACGCTCAATTTTTCATTCTTATTACTTATCTCACCTGTAATTAATCATAACACACTAACGAACATGATTAAAACTTCGAACCAGTCGGACTTCCGATTCTGGTTAAGATTAACGAAGAAGACGAAGTTCAGTTGTCTATATGTATAATTAAAATCAGATATAACTCGGGTTAGACACACAGTCCAGCGGTGGACTGTGTGCACATTAAACACGCAAACGTCTCGAGTTCGATACATGTCCCACGCATGCTTGCCTTAATAAAAAATGTCTTTTTTTTAACCGAACCGGAGTCACCGCTGTTACATGTTAAGTTTAATAAAAACCAGAATAATAACCAAGATAGACACACAGTCCAGTGGTAGACCGTGTGAACGTTTAATCGCACGTCACGAGTTCGAGTCCGGACTACCGCACCGGTCCGGACAATTATCAAACTTTTTATTTAAGACAGAAATGAAAATATTTAGTTTGTATATAAGTATAATAAAATCGGTTTATTTAACAAGTTAGACACACAGTCCAGCGGTGGACTGTGTGTTAACTCAACCCACAGGTCCCGGGTTCGAGACCTGTGGAGCGCCCCGGTTCGATGCTTTAAAATTGTTTTTAAAATAAATGATATTCTGTTTAATTCAATTAATATATAAATATAATTAAAAACAGAAATATTTCGGGTTAGACACGTAGCTCAGTTGGTAGAGCTGCGTGCACGCGTACGGGAGGTCTCGGGTTCGAGCCTCACCCAGCGCACACAATTACACATACGAACCGGTCAACAGTTCAATGGTCAATGGTCAACGGTCAAAAAGTCAACATTTTTTTTTATTTTTATTTATTTATTTTATTTAAAAATCAATTAAAAATACTTAAAAATAACATTTTTAAGGTTAGAAAATAGCCTTAAACTCACAAAAATACACCCAACAATCCTACTAAAATGGATTAATAAAACCCGTTTACTTACCGAAACATTATGCCATTATCTAGGTTAATTTCACTCGTGGTTAAAACCACTTCGTGCGCATTCAACATCATCAACCGAACGCACCCAATGTGAGTGAATCTTACAACTCCCTTTTTTAATTACACGTTTTGGGGTGTGTCATGTGTCATAAAATTAACTCGTTTATTTAAAACTTGTGCCATACCATATTGTGATCTAAACTTAGATTGTATATATTGCTTGTAGTTATGTATTTCATTTTGTCAATTTATATGCAATTCATTCTTTAGGCCCATCAGTTCCTCGTGAGAGACGAGTTGAGCAACGCGTGCCTCAAAACAAATCCATTGTTGTTCGTGTGTGTGTTATTTACTTTATATTGTTTGTAGTTATGTATTTCATATTGTCAAGTATATGCAAATCATTCGTTAGGCCCATCAGTTCCTCGTGAGAGACGAGTTGAGCAACGCATGCCTCAAAACGATCCATTATTGTTCATTTGTGCCTTATTTAATATTAATTGATTGGTGAATAAGTTTACATCTATTTTTACTCATGTATGGTTGTGCACTTTATTTCATAATCAATTAAATAAACTTGTGCAAATGTTTTCCATAGGATTCACTCACCAACTTTTTGTTGATCCAAAAACCCTTTTTACACATGATACAGGTGAACAGGATGAAGGAAGGAAAACATAGGAAATGTCTTAGAAGAAAACAATGAAGCCTAGATTGATGTTAGGACATGATGTAATAATGATTGTATAATTCCCTTTAAAATTGTATTAATGAATATGAAATGTTATAATAAATGTCATGAGCTTTGATGATAACCCAATCATGCCCCGATCACCTTTTCCGCTGCGAGTCGGGGTATGACAACTTTTACCTGTAATAATGTCTCTTAATTTAGTCATTCTTATTCAAGGTCAATTGGGTAATTTGGAAACAATTATTAAAGGCCCTACCTTCCCGAATTGGAGAAATTAGACCAGATGTCTACAAATGTTCCCCTTTCTAAGCAGCATCACTTCTTCTAGAAGCAGCAATGTTGGCGCGAAGCACCTTGTAACATTTAACATACTTAAAATGTCAGTTTGTGCGATCAGACCTAAAAGCCCTACATCAAAATAAATAAGAGAAGATAAGTACCCTAGCCTCAACATCTTCAAGGGGTTATGCAACAAATGGATGTTTATATCAAAACGAAGTTTATAAAATCATAACTTTTGCCATTAAAAGTTAAAGTTCATCTCTTTCTTTTTGGGCACATTGGTCATACCCGTAAACTTCTTGTCCCACAACCTTCCACGGTAACGGCATCAACCAAGAAGTAACTGGAGCTTGAAGCATCACCTTCCACATAAGCATTTCTAGGTCACCTGAAAACATGTAATTACCATATACATCCATTGACTAATCTTCATAAAAATCTGACTTTTCTTTCTTTATATATTTACTTTGGTTAGTTTTTTTCTACAATAACTGGTCAAACTCGACTCAAATGCTTTGCAACTATGGTGTAAACCAGCATAGTTTGAGTTTGTGAGAATTTTTGCAAGCTCGACTTTGGTTCTTCCCTCTTTTCTAATTGTTATATAATATAGCAACTATTATAATGTGAATCAACACTTGGTGAGATTTTCAATCATTTTAATATCCTTCACCTATATTAACCTTTTCATGTTCAGCAAAGTTTATAATTCAACTCACTCAACCTCTTACATCATTCCAGATCCACCATCAACAACGCTTCTTACCTGAACGATGTTTGAATCACCGCCATCGCCGGAATCCATAAACCCCGGTGTCTCTCTCTCATCTCTTCTCCGAATCCATAAACTCCGTCGTCTCTCTCTCATATGAGGGTAAATCTGTTGGTCGGAGATAGAAGTACTCGATGTGTTGATGTGAAGTCGGAGATAAGTCCGGACTTCCTTCTGTCTCGAGATGTGGTGACGGAATGATCAGAGATCTCAACCTCTCTTTCTATCTCTCTCTCTATAAATGAGAAGAAAAATGAAAAGATGGGGAGATAAGCAGTGTTGGGGGATGTGCGAAATTTCAAATTTTGAATGTAAAAAATGGCCGCCCAAAACTCTCTCAGTGTTATTTAAGTGTTATTTATGTATTATTTTAAAATAAATAAAGTGATATTTATGATGTAATAATGGCATTAGAAAAGCTGATTTGGCATGTCTAAGGGCTTGACACATAAGCAAAGGTTATGTCATGCTTTTTCTCCTTTAATAGAGAAGGGAGATGTGGTTTAACTATTGTATTTTTTTTATTTTAACCAAATTACTTTTCTACCTCTAAATAGTTTTTTTAACAAACACGTTAATACTGTTTTAGACATATTTTGTAATTTTTCTTTTTCTTTGCTTTAATGAGTGTCGAAGTTTTTTAAGTTTAATATTTTTTACAAACACGCCGATACTCTTTTGAACATATTTTTTTATTTTTTTCTTTGATATAACGAGCATGCTGAAACCGACCAAGTTTCTACCGTTTTCTTTTTCGTTTACCTTATTTTGACCTTTGTTATTTACTATATCGTTTTACCTTTTGTTGTTATTTTGATGTTTAGAACCGAGTTACGACGCAAATAACACAACCCATTAATATATCATTTTAATTAATTTTACAAATTTATTTATCGGTTGTCATGGTGTGCAATACGTTCTGAATTCCAACCGCGTTCCTGTGCCCCGCGTTGGTAACTACGATGTCATTTAAATGAGAAAACTAAAAGTTCCAAAAAACTTAAAAACACACCATTTTTTTAACATTTTTTTTTACTATAAATCTACATTTAAAAAAATAGTACCACACACGTGTAATACTACAAAAAAACCCCTAAACCACTACCCCCTCACCCCAACCCCCAAAAACCTAAATCCCCTATCTCCCTCACCTAAACGCCTAAAAAATAAACCCTTAAACTAAGAGCTAAACTAAACATAAAAACCAAAACCCTAAACTAAGAGCTAAACTAAACATAAAAACCAAAACCCTAAGGCTAAATTACATGTGCAACAACATATTTTGCACATATGTAATACTATCTTGTTTTTATTATTTTTTATCTTAAAAATGTTAGACTCAAACCAAAAATTGTTATTTATGCTTTGTTTTTGTGAGTTTTTTTAGTTTTCTCTTATATATATATATATGTGTGTGTGTGTAATTGAGAAGAATTGTAAAACATTAAATATTTTTCTCTCATCTTATTTATTATCATTTGAGAAAAATGTCTAGATAGTCCTTATGGTTTGCCCAAATTTCACCTATAGTCCCTAACTTTCTGAAATTACAGCTATAGTCCCAAACTTTTACTTATCCGTTTTTCGGATTGACCCTAATGTAGATGGGGTTAGTTTTTGTGTTAAATGGGTGTAAAATGACTAATATAGCCTTACTTGAAAAAATAACAATTAAAACATTAAAAAATAGTTAATATATGATTAAAGTGGGGCTCACTTTTTTAGTTTAAATAATGATTTCAGTCAAAGTCAACATCCACATCCTTTAGAACCATGTTTGCATATTATCGACAACGGTCCCGTAACAACCCCCATTGCTGTTTGTTGTGAACAATTTTCCTGATTTACATAGTTATTTGTAGAAACACTCTATTTATTCTTTAATTTTAGATATTTTGGTATGATTTAGTAGTGGGTGAGTGGTAGTTTGTGGTGTTTAGGGTGTTTGGCGTAGGGATGAGATCGGTACCATACTGCTATCGTACGGGTACCGGTACCGATACCGCATTTATCGATACTGAAATTGAGGAACCGGTTTTTCGGTAATTTACCGCTTTGGTACCGCATTGATGTTTTCCATTGTTTAATATAAAAATATCATGTCCACCATCCATCCTTCAAAGGCAATTAATCAAGCATACATACCAAAAACGATAAATCTATCAGTTATATCTCTTTTTCCTAACTTATATAAAAGTCAATTATTCATTATCTCTACAAAAAAGTTGAATAACCAAATCAATTTGGTTACAACAATATAAATTCAAATGTAACACAAATCAATAGCAAATATAATATAGTTTATTCTCTATAGATAGTATATAGGATTTCCCTAAGTATCGTTACTGGTATAATGATTTGTTATTGACATGACTTGAACCAGGGTATTGATTAAGATACTGCTGGTGTAGTAATGGCTTGATTAACCTCATTTAAAATGATGAGTGGTATTTAAAAATATCATTATAAGTTTGTGTAGAGTATCTGTATTTAAATTTTTAATGTTTCTATTCTTCAACTTATGGATTCTTATCAAATTCAGGAATCATTTGATGCTGGGAAAGTGGAACTTTTTGAGCTGTTAGCTTGCCCGTGAAAAAATACACAAAGGTGATAGTATTTGTTAGTTTCGAAAATCGTGTTTTTGGCACAGAGATGTGATTGTACACCATTAAACTACATAAAATCTCATAAAATTAGGTATGATTAGTGTATAGTTTTATTGTTACAATGAAGTTGGAACTTTGTGTTTTTCAACTAGGTATGGACAACGATCACACAGTTACTCGTCGTGGGATGCTATTTGTTTCAACCAGGTACATATTTGGGTATAGCATGTTTAGAATGGATACACAAGTAAGACATTTAAAGTCTTTGACCCGTTTGTTTTGAAGTTTGTTTGAATGTATTTTTAATCCCATTTAAAGTCTTTGACCCGTTTGTTTTGTACCAAGCTTTTTTAGAAGGGGCATGGTTGCTACAAACAAACAAGAAGTTGGAATCTTTATGGAAAGTAAAAGTGAGAGGAAGCCATTGTTGGAGGTAAAGAAAGAGAATTTTGGAGAAACTGAGAAGCAAAGCAAATTGTATGCCTTAGTATACTGCTAATGTTATTTGATCAAGCCTGTGGTGATTTTGAGTCTTGAAGTTTGTTTTCCTTATTGTAGGAATTTTTTGAACTTTGCTTCATATATCGGATTAATTTTTTTAGATTTATATATATCAGTTTTTCCTTCCTTAGGTCATTTTATGACATAAATCTATTAATTAAAAATAAATTTTCCTATCTGCGAAGTTTGCGGGTGATAGCCCATCTATCTATCTATCTATTATATATAATAAATAAATAAGATTGAGACACTTGCCTCTCCTGGAAAGGTGTTTGCTTTTAAAATTGAGATAACAAGTGATAATTTTTGACTAATTTTGATGAAGTATATGTTGTTGCAAACATGGCTTTTAAATTTGAGATAACAAGTGATAATTTGACTAATTTTAGTGAAGTATATGTTGTTGCAAACATGACTAGAGATGGGCATAAAAACCGGTTCCGAACCCGAATCGGTAGAACCGAACTGGACCCGGTTCCAGTTCCTACCCGACATTAAGTAGAACCGGTTTCCGGGTTCAAAATACCATTGGTTTCAACCTGGTTTCACAATTTTACCATTTGAATCGGGTCGTACCCGGTTCCTACCCGTACCCGGTTTCACTAGTACCCGGTTCCACCAGTACCCGATAATGCAGTTCCAGTAGGAACCAATTATAGCCGTTATAATGTTATCGTTGGAACCGGTTCCTAGAAACATTTAATGACAAGTCTGACCGTTGGAACCGGTTCCTGAACGTTGGAACGATTCTATATATAGTGTTTAGAAATCTATTGTTTAGCACACATTTTCTCATATCTATTCTTCTTGTTACATTTCTTTCTTGTTCTTTTTCACATACTAATCAACAAATGGCCTCAAAGAGTTCCAAAAACGCAAATTCCCAATCCGTTAACAATGTTCCTCAAGATCAATCGGTTCCATATGTGGTTGGAACATTATCTCATAA
Source organism: Scalesia atractyloides (assembly GCA_947069175.1). Taxonomy (NCBI): domain Eukaryota; kingdom Viridiplantae; phylum Streptophyta; class Magnoliopsida; order Asterales; family Asteraceae; genus Scalesia; species Scalesia atractyloides. The sequence goes on from CAMTDV010001634.1 coordinate 35,406,469, forward strand.
TCGCAATAAGGAATTTGGAGTAATTGGAGTTGGCCGAGATGAGTGACGGCTCGCAAAGCTCAATGTAAACATTGTGGATCATTATTAGCCAAGGAATCAAACTCAACGTTAACGAAGCATATTAATAAGTATTGCAAAGCTTTAAAGGAAATGACATCCGGTCAAGTTCCACTATCTAAAGATGGTACCATTTTTCATTATGAACAAAAATTAGCTCGCGATCGGATGGCGAAGTTGATGATACAAAAAGCGTTGCCGTTTGGACACTTCGACGACCCCGATCTTACTAAGCTTATTCGGGAGACACTACAACCTCGCTATAACCATGTAAGTCGTCGCACTTTAAAACGTCATTGTTTAAGTTTATGGGAAAATGCAAAAAAAGATTTAATTGTTTTTTTAAGAATTTAAAAACTAGTGTAAACCTAACTAGTGATGTGTGGTCGGCTCCACATGGTTTACCGGAATCGTACATATGTGTCACCGCTCATTAGGTTGATCCCGATACATGGCAAATGATGAAGCGTACGATTGCGTTTGACGAGTTTCCTTCTCCTTATACGGGAGAAAATATTTATAAAATTATAAATGGCACAATAATTAAATATGGTTTACAAGATAAAAATTTTTCAATATCCTTTGATAACGCTTCAAACAACACAACGACGATTGAAAAATTAAAGTTGAAGTACAAACCAATAGTTGATGGTGTTTTTTTCCACACACGATGTGTTGCACATATTATTAACTTAGTAGTGCAAACCCGTTTAAAAGATCAACTTGTATCGGATTTTATTATAACATTTAGAGCTATGCTCCAAGATGTTTTCAAAAGTGGAAAAGAAATATATCAATAATATAAAAAACTTTGTAAAGATGTCAACCAAAAAATTATTGGACCGAATTGGGATATACCGACTCGTTGGAATTCAACTTGTCATATGTTTGAAATGACTATAAAGCAAATGTGCACTTTAAAATCTTTTCATACAACTTTAAGTGATGAGTACCTAGTCGTCCCCTTTCCCGGCACGACTTGGGAAAATATTCATAACCTAAGTACTTTTTTACAAGTTTTTAAAACTACAACGACTTTGATTTCCGGTGTTTATTATCCTATTAGTTTTAAAGTTGTGGACCAATTGTATTTGATAACAACTAATTTTAAAAAGTTTGAAAATTCAATATGATGAGACCAATGATTCAAAAATTTTAAAAATATTTTTTAGAATTACCACCCGTTTTTCTATGTGCCACCGCTTTAAATCCAACTTTAAATGTACCGAGTGTTGAAGCTTTAATTGATGAAATTTATGACAAGTTGGATATGCATGAGGAGGATCCAACTTTAAAAGCAAAAATAAAAAAAATATTCAATGAGTATATGGCCAAACTTTATGATCATTATTTAAAAAAATATGGTGAAAAAATAAAATTTGTTTGAGTCTCGGTCCACGGCCTCTAACGATGAAACAAGCGGGGATCCACTTATAACCATGTTGAATGTCGTTAGAGACGAGACGGCTAGACAACAAAGGGGTAGTGAACCAACAAGTGAACTTGGGAGATATAAAAAAAACCAATATTCGCTTACTATGACCACCGAGGAGTATAGGAAATTTGATGTTTTGGCATGGTGGAAATCGAAAGAATCCGAATACCCGATTCTAGCTACCGTGGCTCGTGATATACTAACGGTCCAAGCTTCCACGGTAGCTTCGGAAAGTGTGTTTTCTCTTAGTGGCAGGGTTTTGTCAATTAGAGGAACAAGACTAACTCCGGAATCGCTAGAGATGACAATATGCTTAAAGGACCATTTGGATGCCGTTGATCGTGGTCAACATAAAACTAGTCTAGAAGATGAAGTTGAGTTAGAGCATAAAATTGTTGACAAAGAGGAGGACGAAGAAGTGGAGACTAACGATTCGGACTACGATTGTACCGAGGTACCCGCACCTAAGAGAAACTCATCGGAAAGTGTTGCACTAGCCGCTAGTAAACGATAAAAGAAATAAAATCTTACTGGAACCGGTTTTGAGTAATTTTTTATTTTTTTTTGTAACCGGTTAATTTTTTTTATATAATGTAACCGATTAATTTTTTTTAATTTTAACCTATTATTGTTACTATTTTTATTTATCAATGTAACTAATAATAAAAATCAAACATAACAAACACAATAGAAAGAAACATTACACAAACTTTATTAAAAACACCAAACCAAACGGGTTCATCAAACATTTGAAGAACCGGTGCCGGAACCTTCTCCCATCTCATTTTTCTTTGCCTTCGTCAATGAGCAATGCCGCTCAGTGTGTTTCTTAAGGGTTGAGTTGGCGGCGCCTTCATAAATTTTCCACAATCTTTGCATCTAGCCATCTCGTGGCTGTCGGACATTAAACAAAGATCAAAATTCTTCCATATAGCAGTGTTTATTTTCGTCTCTAAGACCGTAATAACTTCATCGTGTTGCAAGAACTTAAAAGTTGATTGATTTTGTAAGTTGATGATGGTGAGTGTTAAGTTTAGAAATGGTAAGTAGGAAGGGGTTTATATACAACAAAAAACCGATTTTTTAATAAGGAACCGGTTTCCAACGGTAACATTTATGTGGAACCGGTTCTGAATAGTAAATGGCAGGTTTGACTGTCAGGAACCGGTTCTAAATAGTAAAATGGCAGATTTTAAATGACAAATCACATGTTCGGTTCCCAATACTGTCAGAAACCGGTTCCATAATACCCGTACCCGGTTCTACACGGTTCCATATTCTTGGGGGTGAACCCGGGTAGGAACTGGACCCGGTTCCACACCATACCCGGTTCCAATGACATCCAAGCAGAACCGGGTCCGGGTTGGAACCGGTTCCGGGTAATAATAAAACCCGATTATGCCCATCTCTAAACATGACTGATGACTATTCAATTATTAATGAGCTCAAAGAAAAGATGAAGATTACCGAGGTATTTTTTATACAATCAAATGATTCATACTAATACATTAATATTTATAATTTATAACATTCTATTATTAGTCACTTATTTTTCTATTTGTCGCAGGGAAACATTCATGAATATTTCAAAAGTCAAACTCCTATCCCAAGCGCTAATAATGATGATGTTAATACCAGTTGTGATAACAATGAAATAAACAAGTGTAGACTGTTTGACGTCTACAACTCTTCAATTCCAAGTAATGTCAAGGATTTGGAAAAGTTAGTAGAAAGAGACTGAGCTTCCTATCTCTAAGAATTGGAAGTAATTTTATATGTTTTTACATCTTAAACATTGTTTTTTTGATTATTTATGTTTGTTGACGTAATTGTTTGATCTTTATCTGCTTTTGATATCTATGAATAACTCTATCCTTTTTAAAGCAAATTAATTGGTTTTTTTTTTAACTTAATCAACCTGATATTTGACATTTAAGGCTTTCATTATCACCATGATCAAAGTATCATATTTAATATTAATCGATGAATCTTAATAAAAGAATAACTAAAACCAAATAGATATGATTTTATAAAAGAGTTGATTATAATTTCTTTATTAATGTCATTTGTTGCAAATTAAAGTAATAATATATATATTTAATATAGTTTAAAAAACATAAATCAATAAAACATTTTGTATAGGTTTAGAAGACATTCTTATACTGAGATCTCATTATCAATTGAAAAGAAATTAGCTTTACATGAAAACTTTGAATACATATGGAGACAATGTTGAAATACTTGTAAAACCGAACTAAAAATTTGTGGTGGAGAATGGAAAGAGGATACTTAATAGGTTCAAAGTGCTATTTATGTACTTTTGTTTATTATATATTAAATTTACCTAGCCAGGGATGTTCCTGGGTGATAGCATAGTATTATTATATATAATAACTTATTATTATTATTATTATTATTATTATAAAATAACTTTCAGAAACTGCCTGTAAAAATACTGATAATGGTTTTTAGAAAACATTTTTTTAAATAATAAAAAATGTTATTATTTATTAATTACATTAGAGCATTTAAAAAACCATTTTGAAAAATCCTTAATTATTGTTTTACAAAATAACAAAATCCTTGCCCAACAAATATTCAACAAAATGTTATTACAAATTTACAATGTTAACGTTTAAAAAAAACTTTTTAGAAAATCCTTAATTCTTGTTCTTACAAACTAAATCAAATCCTTTGTCCAACGTTGTCGCTTTCCCCTTTTGTAAACCCAGTTTGTATTTTTTTTTTTTGACATGAGTGTTAGTGTGGAAATTGTACGACTTTAACAGAACCATTTATTTCTTAGATATGATTTCTTTTATTTAAAAATAATAATCCTATTCATAAACCATAAAACCGCAAATCAAAGAAATAGGCATATATTCATTTCTGTTTATACGTCTAGTTTATTAAGTTGTAAACTTGTTGTTATCAAAAACAATAATTACGTGTATTTTATTAATTAGTTGAATAAAATAATTTCCTAAAATCTTTAAATAATTTAATTTTTTTTGCTATAAAACTCAATTGCGTAATTATTTAAATCATTCAAATAATCATGCTATGTAACACGAATCTGAACATGATTAAAACACAAATGTGTTTTGGCTTTGTTTTATTCACCATCTAAAAACTAAGAAAAAAAATTGTTTAAAAAATCATTCTTTAAAAATAAAAGAATAAATGCCTTCTTTAAAAAGATAAAATAACACTTTCTGAAAGACAACATTTAATAACAACAACAACAATAATAAAAATAAAGACGAAATTTCAAAAATAAACTTTTATGTTACAAATGGTTGGTGAAAAGATCATGATACCCTCACATGCAAAGCATGTGAGGCAACTTAACTGAGTTTTTAGACAACGTTAGTTGTAAATGTTACAAATTGTAACAAAACACGAACATGAAGGTTGGATTTGGCTGATTTCATAGTGAAAGGTATGAAGTGTAGTTTAGATATAACACATAGGTTGATTTCTGCAATTTAGTCTAAAGACTACCTACCATCCGTCACACTAAATTTTTTTGAATATACGCATTATCCTACACATAGTGAAATTTATCCTACACACATTGAAATTTATCCTACACAACTCGTATTTTATCCTAAATTTTAAATTAAGTTTTTCTTTTGAAAAAAATATGTATTTTGAAAGTAATGTTACAAATTTAATATAGTTAGCTATTAAGGAAGAAGACTACAAATTAATGATCTATGTAAATTTACCAATATATATCCTTACAATAACATTAAATACAAAGATTAAGTGAAGTAAAATAAAACATTATTATTGGTTGAAATTTGTTCTTTTTTATTATAAAAAAATTCTTGTCTTTTAAATTTTCCACAATTATATATAAAGATTACAAATTGTAACAAAACATGAACATAAATGGTTAGATTGTAAAGGTTACAAATTGTAACAAAACATGAACATAAAGATTGGATTTGGCTGATTTCATAGTGAAAGGTATGAAGTGTAGTTTAGGTATAACACATAGGTTGATTTCTGCAATTTAGTCTAAAGACTACCTACCATCCGTCACACTAATTTTTTTTTGAATATGCGCATCAAAATTTATCCTAAACATAGTGAAATTTATCATACACACATTGAAATTTGTTATACACAACTCGTAATTTATCCTAAATTTTAAATTAAGTTTTTCTTTTGAAAAAATATGTATTTTTAAAGTAAGTTACAAATTTAATATAGTTAGCTATTAAAGAAGAAGACTACAAATTAATGATCTGTGTAAATTTACCAATATATATCCTTACAATAACATTAAATACAAAGATTAAATAAAATAAAATAAAACATTATTATTGGTTGAAATTTGTTTCTTTTTATTATAAAAAAATTATTGTCATTTAAAATTTCCACAATTATACATAATATTAAAGAAAAAAAAGATGAATAGTGTTGTAACACATATAATATTTTACAAGTTCATTATTTTTTTGTCATTTATTCTATTTAGTCATTTAGTATAAACATTTTCAATTACAACCCATATAGTTTAACTATTGTATTTTTTCTCTTTTACTTTAACCAAATTTCTTTTCTATCCCTAAATAGTTTTTTTACTGAACACGTTAATGCCATTTTAGACATAATTTTTAAATTTTTCTTTTTCTTTCCTAGAACGAGTATGGCAAATGTTTTTTTTTAGTTTAATATTTTTAACGAACACGCTGATACTCTTTTGAACATATTTTTTAACTTTTTTTCTTTGCTATAACGAGTGCGCTGAAACCGACTAAGTTTCTATCGTTTTCTTTTTTCATTTACCTATTTACTTTATTATTTACTATATCATTTTACCTTTTGTTATAATTTTGATGTTCAGAGCTAAGTTACGACTCAAATAACATAATCAATTAATATACCCTTTTAATTAATTTTATAAATTTATTTATCGGTTGTCATAATGTGTTATATGTTATGATTTCTAACACATCCCTATGCAACACACGGATAACTACCTATGGTATACTATGTAATCACATTTTAGATTTAACTGTGGTGTAGATAAACGTCACATCTAAAACAAATTTTCTTCAAATATTACAAAATCACTTTCTTCACAAACCAACATATACTTCATATCTTTTGGATTAAACAATAATGTTCGGCTCTTCAAGTTAGATAACAAATATAGGGGAAAGTTATTGTATAAATAAACTTAACATACAAAACATAAAAACTGAAGGAAAAGATAAAAAAAAGCGGTTGCATTTTCGTAAATATCAGTAACCATCAAAATTACCCTACAAATGATACTGTAGAGTAATTTTTAAAATGTTCTTATAGAGTAACTTTGATAAACAAAACTATACCTAACAAAAAAAAAACCCTAAAAAACCTAACCCGCCACCCCCCAAAAACCTAAAAAAAACCTAACCCCCACCCCAACCCCCTAAAACCTAAAAAACCTAACCCCCCACTCCAAAACCAAAAGCTAAAAACTAAACCATAAAGCTAAACCCCATAACTAAATGGTAACAAAATTACTCTACAACATCATTTTACAAAATTAATCTACAAGAAAATTTTACAAAATTACTCTACAAAAGATCAAAATTACTCTACAGGATCATTTGTAGGGTAATTTTGATAGTTACTGATATTTACAAAATGCCACCGCGTTTTTTTTTGTCTTTTCCTTCAGTTTGCATGTTAAGTTTATTTGTATTTGATCTTTCCCCAACAAATATAAGCCATTGTGGACTACCTCCGCGGATGATAAAGTTGCATTTCTATTACGTGTGAGATTTTGGATTCAATCCTATACAACATAATATTTGCTTTTCAAACGGAAGATAATAAAAATAAGTTGTTTATAAAAAATAATAATAATATTTGTTTTTTAGATAAATACTAAATTTTTTCTTCTTTTTTTTTTTGTAAATAGGAAAATTGGATTTTAATTCAAACTATTACTAGTTAGCCAATAATCATTCACACCGACATTTGATCAGTCATATTGTAACTTTCGTTTACATTGACGAAAACGATCTCACTAAACGAAAAAGTAACTATGTTTGCCCTTAATTTTGATTATATATTTCATAACTATTTACAACATTTCGATTAAGATAACAATCAGTTAATTGTTTGTTAGGTAAAAATCGAGTTACTTCTCCGCCAGACTTGGACTGTCCTTAGGTTAGAAGTGCTACAAGTCAAATTTTCGGGTATGAATTATTATTGATCAATATATCATAGTTTAAATTATTGAAACCTGATTTCTAAATGCAAAACTCAAGTGATTAAGGATTTCACTTTCATCACCAACTTTCAACCTATATCATCGTCTCAACATGCTTGAGTCTGAACACATTCATCATTGCATTATGAAGTTCTTTAAGGAGAAATCATTATGTTACCCAGTGAATCGTTTTGAAATCCAAAGATGCGGAAGAAAAAACTTGTTGAAGTAACAAGAAACTCATAAGAATATTCAATTGATTTTTTTGTTGTTGATAAATATGTTATAAAATCTTTTACTTTTGATTGATCAATATGTTGTCAATGTTTTTATCTGATCAGTTACTTTTGATTGATCAATATGTTGTTATTGTTTTTATATAATCAACATGGATATGATTAGTTGAGTTAACTTTGTCACATCCCGACCCGCAGCGGAAAAGGTGATCGGGTCATGATTGGGTTATCATCAAAGCTCATGACATTTATTATAACGTTTCATATTCATTATTACAATTTAAAGGGAAACATACAATCTTAATTTCATCATGTCCTAAACATCATTCTAGACTTCATTGTTTCTTCTAAGGCTATTTCCTATGTTATCCTTGCTTATCCTGTTCACCTGTATCATGTGTAAAATGGTTTTTGGATCAACAAAAAGTTGGCGAGTGAATCCTATGAAAAAACATTTGAACAAGTTTATTGAATTGATTATAAAATAAAGTGCACAACCACATATGAGTAAATATAGATGTAAAATTATTCACAAATCACTTAATATTAAATAATGCACACACATACAATAATAAATTGTTTTGAGGCACGCGTTGCTCAACTCGTCTCCCACGAGGAACTGATGGGCCTAATGAATGAGTTTTGCATACAACTTGACAATATGAAATACATAACTACAAACAATATTTACACTCTAAGTTTAGATCACAATATGGTATGCACAAGTTTAAATAAACGAGTTAATTTTAGTGACACATGACACACCCCAAAACGTGTAATTAAAAAGGGGAGTTGTAAGATTCACTCACATTGGGTGCGTTCGGTTGATGATGTTGAATGCGCACGAAGTTTGATTTAACCACGAGTGAAACTAACCTAGATAATAACATAATGGTTCGGTAAATAAGTGAATTTTATTAAATCAATTTTTGTAGGATTATTGGATATATTTTTGTGAGTTTAAGTCTATTTTCTAACTTTAAAAATGTTATTTTTAAGTATTTTTAATTGATTTTTAAATAAATAAATAAAAAATAATAAAAAAATGTTGACTTTTTGACCGTTGACTTGTTGACCGGTTTTATTGTGTAATTGTGTGCGCCGGTGAGGCTCGAACCCGAGACCTCCCGTTCGCGTGCACGCAGCTCTACCAACTGAGCTACGTGTCTAACCTGAAATATTTCTGTTTTTAATTTTATTTATATACTAATTAAAATTAATCCGAAAATCATTTATTCTAAAAAGGATTTACTGTGTCGACTCGGTGCTCGCCACAGGTCTCGAACCCGGGACCTGTGGTTTAGTTTGGCACACAGTCCACCGCTGGACTGTGTGTCTAATACTTGGTAATTATTCTGGTTTTTATTATACTTAACATCTTACTGAAGTTAACCCGGTTCGGTCTCTAAAAAAAACATTTTATTTCTGTGAAGTGCGTGTGTCAAGAATCGAACTCGGGACGTTATGCATATTGTTTGCACACAGTCCACCACTGGACTGTGTGTCTAACCCGTTCATAAAACTGTTTTTAATTAATCTTATATCATATCAGTACTTCGTCTTCTTCGTTAAACTTAACCAGAATCGATGTCCGACTGTTTTGACAAAAATAATCAGTTTCTTTAGTAAGTTGTGATTAGCTACATGTGAGATTAATAAAAACGAGAGAGATTAGGTGTAAGATATACCGAACAGAGATCCTCTGTTTCGCCGGCGAAATTTCCGATAACAGCAGGTTATTCCGGCGACGTTTATCTTGCGGCAGAAGGTCTTCAGGAAGCTTGAGGTGAGTGTGGGTGACTTCGGTATGAGCTCTAGGTGTTCAGTTTTTAGAGTAAGGCACAGAAGTGAAGGGGTTCGGTTTTCCGGCGAGTTGCAGAAACTTTCCGGCGAGTGAAACTTCGTCGAGAATGGGTGTGATCGTGAGCGAAAAGGCTATCCGAGGTTAGAGGGTGAATTTATAGGGAAAGACATCGATGAATTTAGTCCGATTACCGACTTGATTCGTCGGTCAATAATTTCTCCGGGGTTATGACGGATGTCGTAGGACTGGACATCGGTTATAACCAATGTTAAGGTTAATGCGTCGGTTAAATCAGAAGAAACCGTCCAATCTCGGCGAAATCGTCGGGATTTCCGACGATTGCGATTTGGGCGCGTCAGTTTGAATTCGAGTTTGTGTATTTGAATTAATTGTTTCTAATAATGAACAAGAAACACAAGTGGCGGAGTGGTTGGAAGTGTGTGTTTTAATGCTTTGCTGAATACTGGTTGACCCGGGTTCGAAACCCGGCTTCAGCCTTTTATTTTTAAACCACTATTTTTAATACTTTTTCAAATATAACTTTTATATTCTAATATACTTATTAATTATGTATCGTTTAAAATTAATTTGGGCATTAAATACGCAACGAAATTTTTAACTGGTTGTTCGGTTAATAAACGGAGCGGGTTTGGTAAATCCGGTTTTTGACGGATGTTACAAACTTCATGTACGAAGGGTCTTATCGTACAAAACGTACACATGAAAAAGTAAAAAGAAAAACGCGTTGACATTTTCGTAATTATTTACTCGTAAGGTAATTATCAAAATTACTCTACAAAAGATTTTGTAGGATAATTTTGATCTTATAGGGTAATTTTGTGAAATGATCTTGTAGGATAATTATCAAAATTACTGTACAAATTTATCAAACAACATACAAGATCAAAATTACCTTACAAGATCATTTGTAGAGTAATATGATACTCTACAAAATTACTCTACAAGATCAAAGTTACCATACAAGATCATTTTACAAAATTATCCTACAAGATCAAAATTACCCTACAAGTACATAATTACGAAAATATCATCGCGTTATTTTTACCTTTTCATCCTATTCGTACGTTTTGTATGATAATAGTATGGTATTTGTATTTGATCTTTTGTCATAATTAGTTTTGATTTGATGTGATTAAATATATTTTGACCGAAATTTATGGAGTTATATTCATATAAATCGAAAATATGTACGTTTATGAATGCAATAAAATAATTTAGTTTAATTACACATTGCAAAAATTGTATCCAGTTTGCCGGAAAAACATGAACTTTTACAAACCATATGAGAATTTATGGGCGACTTTTGAATCCAGTTACAGAAAAGCAACTACCTACGTGTTTGGCTTGGCTTCTATTTCAACTTATTGACTTATTTTGGGGAAAAAGGCCTTTTGAAAGTGTTTGGGTTTTGTATGTATATGAGTGAATAAGTCAATAAGTAAGAAATTCTTACTTATTTTTGGACAAAAGTCCTTTTCAAAAGTCATAAATAAGCTAAGCAAACATGGCCTACATCTACACCAAATCCCATATTACAATCACCTCATAGTTACAAGTTCATCTCGGCGGCTGCTTTAAGGTGTTTTCAGTTGCCGTCTTGCCATTGAACCTGCAACTTCTCTCCATTTTGATTCTCTAATCGCTCTCTTACTTGTATTTGAAAAGGCGACTTTTCAATTTTGGGAGAGGGCATACTAAACAAGTCTTTCAAATTTGGATTTTGTGAGCGCACACAAGGTGTTTGTGAAATTGTCTCAAAGAACACATCTTTGTTTTTTTATATATTTATATTAACACCAGCCATGGAGTAAGGGGTTACGTGGGGTTCTATTTAGAGGGTGGGCAACTTGCGGTTGCACCCTCTTTCGTCTTGTATACGGTTCTTCGTTCACGGGTTTTCTACCCCTACAACTCAGCTCGAGTTCGGTCTACCGTTTGTGTGTTTTTTATTCAGTGGCAGCTAACATACGCACATGGCTCCAACAAGGAGGGGTCGGAACGTTAAGTCAGGAGGCCATGTGCAAGGCTCTGCTACTAGTTTAAGGACATGCCCCTTCAAATTTTTCCACGAATGTAAAGATGGCAAACCAGGGTCTGGGGGATTTTTCCGCCTACTTGAACACATGCAAAACACCCACCTCAAGACAGAAAACGGAAAGCTATCTTTGAAGGAGGTTATCTCCAAGGACTTGGACCTTTTTTTGGATGTTGGGGAAGTTCTTAGGGCAGGAGATAAATGGTTATGTGGAGGTGCATGGTGATACATGCGCTCAGTAGGGGGTGCAAGCATGATGATGAGGTCGTGTCGTTTGCCATGGTCTCGGGGGATGTTGAAGATATTATTGTTGGGATCCGGAAACCATGTCAAGTGGTGGTTGACACAGACTCACGTTGCCCAGCAGGGCTGGTTGGTGATGTTAACCTCCTTGAGCGTGTTTTTTCCATCCCTATTCAGACTGTTAAAAGCATTCCCCCCAGTTGTCGACTGGCGTTCGCTCAGGTCTTAACAGGTGCTTCACCAAAGTGGTGGCGTCGCCAGGATCGGTTGAAAATTGGGTCCAATTGCTTTTGCTACCGCGTTGCACCTTAAGGGTGGTTAGACCATCCTCTAGACAAGAGCGGAGATCAGGGAACAGGAAATCTCTAGATGTAGTAACATCATGCATGCACTTGCAGTTTGGAAAGATGGGTCTGGGCTTAACGATTTGGTCTCTTCCCTATTTGATAACGTAGAGGAGGCTGGGGCACATAGGGGAGAATGCAAGAGGGAGGAAGACAAAGAAAGGGACCCTAATATTAAACGATGTCTTCGGAAAGTCAGGGATGGACATTTCACGGCTGCGGTTAAGGTTCTATGCTCGAGTGGAGTTGCCCCTCTAGGTGATTCGACCTTAAAAGCTCTTATTGATAAACACCTAGTGGTGCCGCCACCGTCCCTGCCTTCCAACCCTTTGTCCCAACCCACTTTTTTTGTTGATGGGGAGTGTGTGCTCAAATGTATCCGATCCTTCCTAAAGGGACGTCTTGTGGTAGGGACGGGATGCGAGCCCAACACTTGCTAGATGCTATTGGTGGGGAGGGCTCTGTGACTTCCTCTGGTTTGCTTACGAGCATTAATGAAGTTGTCAACTTATGGCTTGGTGGATCTTGCCCTAAGGTGCTTGCTGAGTTTGTTGCCTCGACCCCACTTACCCCCTTATTGAAGCCCGATAAAGGAATTTGACCTATTGCTGTAGGGGGTATTTGGCGAAGGTTGGTTTCCAAAGTAGCAATGAAGAAGGTCGAGAAAGACATGGCCCAATACTTGGGGGACTTCCAATTTGGAGTGGGGACACCAAATGGGGCAGAGGTGGTGCTTCATAGTGCGAACAGGTTTCTCCACTCCTTTCATGCAGATGGTTCCCTGGCCTTACTTATTGTGGACTTTTCCAATGCCTTCAACACGGTTGACCGAACAACTTTTCTACAAGAGGTTCATCAGCGTTGCCCGTCAATCTATCGGTGGGTTCAATTCCTTTACGCCCAGCCTGCTAGGTTGTATGTTGGTAACGAGTGTATTGGGACTACTACCGGAGTGCAACAAGGAAATCCCTTGGGGCCCCTTCTCTTTGCCCTTGCCTTACACCCCCTTATTCTGCGGGTTCAGGACTGTTGTAATCTCCCGTTTCATGCTTGGTACTTGGATGATGGGACGATTATAGGCAACGCGTCTGAGGTTGCTAAGGCCTTAAATATCATCAACGAGGAGGGGCCATCTCTGGGGCTTTACCTCAACATTAAGAAAACAAAATTTTTTGGCCGACGTGCGATGGGCGAAAGTTCAGGACGGGCTTTTCCCGAGAGGAATTGGTAGACCAGATAGGGGTGTTAAGCTCCTTGGTGGGGCTGTTAGTTGTGATCCTAGCTTTATTGGGGAGTTGGCAGGGCGACGAGCCTCGTGGGCAGTTGATATAATGAAACTATTGCCCTGCCTTAGGGATTCTCAATGTGAACTCCTGCTGCTAAGGTTGTGCATGGGGGTTGCAAAGTTACTTTTTGGGCTGCGGACTTGTCAACCCCATTTGATGTTGGATGCGGCATCTCAATTCGATGATGGCCTACGGGAGGATATAGAAGACATAGTCGTGTGTGGTGGCCCCTTCTTCGGTGAACTCCAGTGGCGTCTAGCATCTCTACCGATGCGTCTAGGTGGTTTGGGCCTCCTCTCAGCTCGAGATGTCGGGGCTTATGCCTTTGTGGCGTCTAGAGCTCAGTCTTGGGAACTACAGGATCATATCCTTCGAAATAGTGGGGTTATCGGGCTCGACCCGGACTATCAGCTGGCGCTCGAATGTTTAAATGTCTCTCTCCCGTACTTTGATATTGGCGGTTTCTCTAATAAGGACACCGCCCCCTCGAAGCCACAAAAAACTTTGGCGAATACTCTGTTTAGCAAGATCGCTCAGAGCATGGGAGAAGTTTTCGATTTGTCACACTGCCAGAAGGCGGTGTTTGAGTGCTTGAAGGGCCCCCACGCTCAGGATTTTTTTACCGTTATCCCGATTGAGGGGTTGGGGCAATGCATGTCTGCAGTAGAATACAGAGCCATTCTCAAATACCGCTTGATGATCCCTATGTACCCGTAAGATGAAACCTGTCCAATATGTCGTAAAGCTTGTATGTATAAATATGGAGAGCACGCTGTCCATTGTAAAGAGCTCCCTAGGTTCAAATATCGACATGACTGGGTGCGGGATGTTTTGTGGGAAATCCTGAGAAGAGCTGAGATTTCTGCTAAGAAAGAGGCTTTTGTGAATTTCCTCACTGACCCTATGGAAGGGAGATCTACTCTGTGACCAGCGGATCTGCTCGTCTTTGGTTGGGCTGGGGGGAAACATGCTTGTGTGGATCTCACGAGAGTTTCCCCTTTGGTTGGTTTAAGGGAAAACGGGTTTGTAGCTGGGCAAGCATCTAGAAAATCAGAATCAAAGAAAGTGGATAACACGCTAAAACTTACGCAGAGAACCAACATGTCTTTATCCCTTTTGCTTTTGATACCTTTGGCTCCCTAGCACCATAAGCTATCCACTTTTTGACTAGGGTTCAACGGTTATCCACAACAATTTTTCATCCCAGGGGGGCAGGGGTTCGTCTTTGGAAGATTAGGGTTTGCAATTCAGAAGGGAGTGGCGACACAGCTTGTTGCCCGTCTATCTTCTGTTTTGATAACTTGACAAGTTTTTTTTATGATGTGAAATGAAAATATTTATAGGTTTATTACATCATATGAAAGAAGTTTATAATTTACTATGTTAAAATCCCGTGTTTTACACGGATTAAATTAGCTAACATTTGATTTTATTTTTTTAATTTTAAAATATGTAAGATCATAAAAGACAAAAAGGAATATGAGAAACACAACCCTTAAATACATAATTTAGAAAAATTAGAAACCAACTAACGATGAATTAAAATTTAAATATAAAATTGAGAAAAATTAAATAATGAAAACGTACGAGATTAATGAAAACGAAATAACAAATATATTAAATGTGATATTGAAAAGAAAATTGAGTAAATCTGAAACACTTACGGATTCAAATATAACTTAATTTTTGTAAGAAGATGATAACACAAATCATATTGGATAACTTAAAATATATTCTTTGGTAATATTTTTTGGATTCATACGATTACACGAGTTTAACATATGATAAATTGAAAAACAAAATATTTATGTAAGTTATACTGATAATTACACAACCTATACTGATAATTACACAAGCATGTTATAAAAACGTACATACATAATTACACAACTTATAATAATAATAATTACGTAAGTAATAATAACACACTATATTTACTATTACGAATATACAAAGTTAATAACGAAATACGTACAACAGATCCATTTTAAAAGGGTTTATAGTATAACATTACTATACTCAAATTAAAATGAACACCATGCTCATTATTATAAAGAATACAATGTTCAATTTTATGGTGAAGTTCTTTTCTTAAAATAATATTATTATTAATATTTGTAAAAGAAAATTAAATCATTAAATTTTGAAAATATGTACATGCGTATTACATTATCTAATAAGATAACAAATATGTGTAACTATCAAATATAACTTAGAATATTAAGTTAATTTTTTTGATATATCATGTGTGCTTGTGGATAATAATAATAAAATAATTAATAATAATAATAATAATAATAATAATAATAATAATAATATAAATTTTCAAGTTTAATGAGAGATAAAGATAAATATTAAAAATATTAAATAAATTATAACTTAAATTTTTAAAAGTTTAATTAGAGAATGTCATGTAAAATTAATAGGAATCTTTTATTATAAGTTAGATATTGAGAAATATGAACCACTAAACAGATGTAGTTCTTTGTTTTGAAGTGTGCCCCAACTTTTTAATAACCCACTAAACAGATGTAGTTCTTTGTTTTGAAAATATAATATATAAGTACGGTTTAAATTAGCCTTTTAAAAATGTAAGTCGTAAAAAGGGTATTAAACGAATTTCGATTGAACTCATTCAGGCCGTAATGGAACCGTCTTGTTGAACTCTAAGATATTAGATTTTATGTTATCGTTTTTGGATTTTTAGCTTGTAGACTTTAGAATTTTTTTTAGATTGTTGTGTCTTTTTATTTGTTATTATATCTTTTTATTTGTTGTTGTATCTTTTTATTTTTGAGTTATCGTGTTATATTTTGCGATGTTATGTCTTTGTATTCTTTCTACATTTAGGAGACTATGTAATAAATTTATCGATATAATGATATCACTATCAAACTAAATATTTAACAAAAGTTCCTATTTAATTCTTTTATGTTATAGATATATTTTTAACTAAAAGAAGTGTATGATAGACTACGAGAGAGGGGGAAAGGGTGTTCTGCAAATAAAGAATATTAACATTTTATATTTTCTTTAAATGGCGCTAACAGTTTATATAGACTCTTGTATAAACGAAATAACATGACTATATAGGTTGTAAATTTTAGAATTTTTGTCGATTATTATTGTGTCTTTTCTATATTTACGTCGTTGTGTCATTTTTTAGACTCGTTGTGTCTTTTTTCCTCGACATTTTGTTATAATTTTTGGCATTGTGTTATATTTTGCTCGATATTGTGTTATCTTATGCGATTCATTGTGTCTTTACAAACTTCTTATTTTTAAAATCTTTGTAGAATAACTTGACCCATAATATATGTATCTAATCTATATCTATATCTACATTTATATCCGAATTTTTTTTAAAGGACATGTGTCATTTTCTGATTACTCCTAACCCTTATTTTTTCGCTTTTATGTCATGTTAAATAATTATATTAAATCATAATTTTCTTGCCTATCCTCTTATTTATTTACTATTTCCTTTATTTTTCTCGTTTAGTAATAATCATTTAATATTCCATTGATCCAACCTCGTATATATACATGTTTTTAACTTAATAATAAATTAATCTTTAAGGACACGTTCCTTTTTTGGTTCCTCCCCACCCTTATTTTTTCGCTTTTATTTCATTTTTAATAATAATATTAAATCATATATGTTTCTTGCTACCCTCTTATTTATTTACCCTTTCTTTTATTTTTCTCTCTTATAAATAACCATTTAATTTTCCGTTGATCCAACCTCGTGTAATACACATATTTTTAACCTAATAATATGAAAGGACCATTTGTCGTGACGTTATGTTCCGGTGATATATAATAACCAAGTCACAATGCGCATAATTCATTACGATTAGGCGACAGCACAAGATTAGTTCATTACGATCAGCGATACTTTCGGCTTTTGAGTTTTAGGATCAATCTCTGTCTTTGATTCAACTCTCTTCGGATAGTGTGGCTTCCAAGTAGGAAAGTCATGTCTAGCCTCATATCTGATAAACCTCCACAACTTTTGATCACCCGGCTTTCTGAAAGTTAATTAACTTTGTTTTGCATAACTCCTGCACATCCCACCATCGCAGAGTTTTTATATCTCCCAAACATTTGAAGTACTAAACATCGTATTCTCGTTTAACAGCAAAAACATTCGATTTACGTATCCATCCCTAACTAATAAAATCCCTCAGAGACACATCTTGATTTCTCGTGAAGATGGCTAACGGTCTTCTGAATTTTATTTCAACCGGTATAAACTTTAACACTTCTTATGGGTTTCTCTGATTTGATCTTTATTAAGTCTCGGAGATTCACCATCTTTAATCTTCTCTTCTATCTTTCATTTCACTAAATCATCAGATTCATTTGCAAACATCTCAGTAAATGTTGGAAAATCATCTGTGACTTCCCCAAATACCTCGGAATTTCATCATCTGAGTCGTCTTCAACAATAACATCATCATAATCATTAGCATCCGGAATTGGATTGAACATGTAATATACGTTCTCTATAAACCACACATTGCACACGACACTTAAAACACTTTAAACGCAAACCGCTCTCGCATGCTTATACGTGAAACACTGAATTGTTGTGTGCTACGCTTACGCTTGATGACTCGCACTACCACCCTTAACATGATAGCAGCTATAGGTTAACCCGCCGCCCGTAGGTTCGGGGGTTGTTAAGGCACGCTTTATTTTACTGTTTATGTACGTGGACACTTCAATGAACACGTGACGTGCATCTCAGTGCGGTCCGTTGGTTGCTTGTATCAATGCTAATAGCTTACATGAATCACATGCGACGTTTATACATGCTGGTTTTACGAAACGCTTTCATTACTACACCTTTACATATGTATTGACTTTTATTTTAACGTATGTAACAGGTTAATGGATCATATTGCTGGAAATGGATTAGGCTCTAGATACACGCCTAATTCAGCTATGTTTTGTTACGATCTTTGAGACATGTCATATTTCATTTTTGGATGATTGTATGGATTGTGTTTGAATTTATGAAATTGAACTTAATTAATTAATGTTGCGAAAATAATCGTTATGGATCCTCTCGATCAATCTTGTCGCTTAGTGCTGTAACATCCCAAAAAATACAAACGTAATGGTGACGGAAGTTGGTGCCCATAAATATCTTGTCGAACGATGCATTGTTAATGTTGGACATTTAACTTAATTAAAAATTGTTTTTAGAACATAAATTTAAAAGTACGTTACAACAACATCACAGTTTAGTTATTTTGATCGCTTATGGATCTTATTACATAGGTCCCAAAGTTTTAAAAGTTTGTCCAAACATTTTCAAAACAACCACAAGATACGCCATAATTCCCGAAGCCATGCTCAAGTACCTGCAGAACACATTAAAATCAAGTGTCAACACAATGGAGGGTGAGTTCACGTATTCAAATTTAAAACAATTTGTTCCAAGGAAAACTTTCAAATTATGTGTTTAATTGTTAAAACATCCATATAATATTATGAAAGCCACTTTCATTTCCTTATAGAAATTCAAGGGTCAGCCATCGTAAGCGTTTTCTGAAAACCTTCGATACACAACATCTTCCCAAGTTTTCCATATTAAATTGATAGCATCAAGTGTTCAGACCCGTATGTTTGCAAGACAATACGAACTACATATTAACAATAAGGACATAATCAACGCTAGACAATAACAGAATTTAAAATTCGTCGCTTCATTTGACGCGGAGCTACCGGTCACGACCGGGTGGTCAACCCGATAGATCTATCAACAATTCCACGCATATCGATATTAATGATTAACTGGCTAATATCACGTTATGTGCCCGCAATGGGTCACTCAAGGTGCCAACCTTATGATCAATATATATATCCTACTAAAATGATAAATTTAATATATAACAAGTTTTACGAATTTCCCTGAAGTTCCCACCAAAACATAAACCATACCCGGTACTTACTCTCTTGAGACCGAGCGAATTCGTTACAACTTTTAGATTTAAGCAATTTTAAATTTACACGGTCGTTTTCTCTTAAACACCGTAATAACACCCGTTTCTCCCCGAAACATATATTCACATTTATCCAAAATCCGTTTTCTCCCCGAAACATATGTATATCAAAACCATATATTTCCATGAAAATATATCCATTGTTTAATCAAAGGTATATTTATACAAAAATGTATATTTATCCCTTTTAAGGTGTGTTCTTCCCCCAAAACAGTTATAAAACAGTAAAAAGAGGGGTTTAGTGACACTCACCTTTTGGTGCGTATTATAAATAACGTAATCCCACAATTGTTTTTGCACGTCCTGATATACGTAGGAACGATTTATCAAACAATATATCACAAAATTCCTAAGTTTCTCCAAATCTTGGAATATTCACATAACTTTGAGATTTTCTCGAAAAGTCATTATTTTTTATTATGTTGGCATTTTAATATATATATATATATATATATAATATAGATTCAAATATATATATATTTTAAGATTTTGCGACTTGAACTATTTTATTAGTGACCCTTAATATGTTATATCCGTTAACACTCCTTTTATACGTATGATATATCTACGATTTGCGCGTCGTAATATATACACATAAACGGACACAATTATTCAATATCGTAATACGCGAAAACTCGTTAACTTATACATTATATCATTTTAAAGCATGCATAATGAAATAACTTATTAAGTTAACCTATGTATCAATTTTCATGCTCGACAAATAAGTCACACATTTAACGCAATTTCACCGATTTTACCGCTTTAAACACACAAGTGTACATAAATAGTCTAAATTCCCGCTATCATGTCAACACTTAGCATATTATCATATACAGATATTTAAACCACATAACTCATTTTAACACAGAAGGTTTCACCCATGAACAACCTCTTCTAGTGTTCATTGAAAAAAGCGTATTTTAGTGATTCGGTAACGTTTTCGGGTGCCGAAAGTCATGTATGACTTACCAAACACCAAGTAAACTTAATATAAGTTAAAATACTTATATTTATATCAAAAATATCAGTTTACTTACTGATCTAAAACAGTTTCGTAAAAATCTCTTAAAAAGGTGATTTTTACCGTTTTTAACGCATATTTTGCATCAAACGTTACCATAACCATCCCAAATCGAAACGACTTGATATTTTAAAATAACACATGTTATTTACTGATTAAAATGATGGTTATAATTAGATTAGTGAAGTTTTTTTATAAGTCACATAAATCATGCGATTTCACACATTTTACAACCCTTCTTGCACTAGGTACAACATGCAAAGCTAGTAAACTTTATAACCAAGTTTCATGCCATTTTAAAACTTCAAATAATAATATTTTTAGTGTTTATAACCTGATTAAAAATCATCTTTATCATACCATACATTATTCATCATTTCATGATCATACATCCACATGCATGCCTATGTACAAGCACTTAATGCCCACATATCATATCTTTATCACTTTACATGATCTTAAATGCCTCTATACACATATTTAATCCATGTTCACATAATCCAAAACATGTTCATCATCATATCATTATCTACTCATACATATGATCATCAAGGTGTTAATGCACGTGACATTATTTACTAGTAAACAAAAGTTCACATGTATACATACTAACATATATATACACGACACATGCATACATAAATACACTTCCAAAAATTCACTTTTTCATGCATTCATCTTTTCAAATCACATAACTTTCATAAGACAATTTTTTTTAAACATGCATGCATCAAATCCTCATGAACATCATCAATCAAAAACATTCAAAGTCAAAACTCAATCTCATATGTGTATACATACACACTCACGGCTACACCCACATATACATACATGTCCATTTTTTTTCAAAACCCATTTTTTATTAGTTTCAAGTTTATGTTTAAATACAAGAACAAGAGAAACCCTTTACTATCATCATCATCATCATCAATCAAGAATCAAGAATGTTTTTAAAAGACATGGTTTTATACCTTCAAGATTCAAGTTGGTTTTTGAGTAAAATGATGAGGTGAAGCTTGGTTCTTGCTTAAAACTCCTTGGGATCACCTTTAAACCCTCAAAAGCACTTGAAAACACCTTCAAATGCCCTTAAATCTTCAAGAAATGGATTGAAATTTGAAAATGTATGTGTGTGAGGGGGTGTTCGGCCGCAAGCTTTAGAGAGAAAGAGAGTGTTAGAGTTGTTTTGAATTGTGTCTTGGATTTTGGGGGATTTTAGAAGGATTTTGTAAAGGCTCATCATTACTTATGGTTCCAAGAAGCAACAATTGTCACATATGCAAGGAAAAAAGGAAAGAGGTGGGCTGCCATGAAGCCGCCAACTAGTCCCCCTCTCTCATATATACAGCATACATACACATATATAAGTTTATACAGGTATTTAACTGGATACCAGGTGTTTTATCTAGCGTTTTAATTATGTTTTAACGCATTTTAAATTATTTTTAACGCTCTATAAAAATAAACTCACTAAAACATTACAGATCAATATTTTATTTTCCTGGGCCGGCTACGTTGTCGGTATTTGGCAGTATGCGCGCTGTGTTGCGCAGTACCCGCTTAAATTCGCAAAATAGGGACTTTAAGCGTTTTAATTTATTTTTATCATTGTGTAGAAATAAACTTGCCAAATTATTACTGAAATAATTATCAGTTGCCGTACCTGGCTGTGTTGACAGTATTTTGTCAAACACGCGCATTATCGCGCAGTACGCACTTAAACTCGAAAAATAGAGTTTCTTAGCGTTTTAAATTATTTTTCCTCAAGATTATGATTAAATATATTATTTTAAGCATAACAGACTATTTTTAGGATTTTAACATTAATCGGGCGGTCACCGACGTTCGTGTCGCATTTTATTCGTTACGCGATAAGCGTTTATCTTATCGTTGCCAACATAATTTTTATCAAACTTTGGATTTACCAATACATCAAATACCATATATAAACATCATAAATAATCAAATACAACCTTTTATTCATTCATGACACGTGTTACATTTGTACGGTACAGCCTAAATAGCCCTGTGTCACAAGTGCCACATCCTGATGTTTCTGCCATCAGTTGGGGTGTGACACCCACTCATATATAGATTATATGGCATACCTCAAGCGCGGCGTATAGGGTGATGAAGAATGAAAATTGAAATTTTCTAGAGCTTTCATCTCATCACATGAATCCAAAACTGGAATCTCTATTCCAACTGAAACTTTTGCTTCTTCATCCTCTGCATAATTACATTTAGTTAAGTATTAAAATCATTAAAAAAACAACAAAATAAAGAGTAAAACAATAATACCTGAGTCAACATCCTCTGTTTCTTGAACTTCTTTAGTATCATCTGATGGAGTTTGAGTTGGTTTAGAAACAGAGTTTGAGTTGGTTTAAAAACAGAGTGGCGGCTTAAATTCACATGAAAAACAAGAGAATTTTCAGTTTCTTCAAATTCATTGAATCCAACTCTGCAAATTTCGAGGAATCCTCTAGTTTTTCAGTGACGGAATACGATTCCTTTGCTGCAACTTCAAGAACAAAAAGTGTTTCTTCTTCCTTGAATAATTCCTCTGTTATCGATTCCGACATAATTTCAGCTTTCTGAAATTCCCCAAATTCTTGATCTTCATCAACCTCGACCTCCAAAACCTACAAGTAGTTCAACCAATGAGTTGTTTGTTGGTGAGGTCGAGGGCGGTGACGGAGGTGTTGCGGCAGTGGATCTCAGGCCAGGTGCAACATGATGAGGTGGAAGTCTCATGGTGTTGATAGCGGTGGAGGTGGGGTGTGGTTGTGCAGGAGATGGAGAGAGAATATCTTTTGAAAATATTGCACATTGGTCCCTTGATTTTCGGTGAGTGACACATGACAACATTAACGAGAAACGTTAATTAGGTTAGGTCAAAGGACATCAGTCGTAATCATGTGCAAACGTAAAGGACCGCCAATGTATTTTTTAAACTTAAAGGACATCGCCTGTAGTTTCGTTGAAATATAAAATCGCAGCCTTCGAAGGTACGTTTTTTTCATTCGGGGTCTTACCTTGGGGATAGACGATGGACCCGCCATTCGACATGATGCAGCATTTTGAAAGAAAATTCCATCAAATCAAAGGAACCCAATGATTTAAAACCAAGATAAAGGATCCCAGAACAAGGAAACACCACTTCAATTGTCTCACGGATCCAAATAAAGAATCCAAATATATTTGAAATGAGACGAAAAAGGGGGGGTAAGGACCAAAAATGCAATTTTCTCTATGTATTAATAAGATACCATATTAAATATTAGTAGAAAATAAAAATAAAAAATATTACCAAGTTTTGGATTCTAGGACACTGCGAATCTTTTTTAGGGTCCATTTTGAAATTTGACGAATGGTTCCTTCGAGTGTCGCTTGTTTCTTCTTGTTTTTTTTCCTTTTCATGGTTTTGGGTTGTGTTTTAGGAACAAAATCCGGTTCGGGAGCAAGTTATTGGACGTTGGGAATTTGTTGGTTCCGATCGAAGAATGTGAACCTTGTAAAATCCCTTTGGGGGTGATAACCTTAGGTAGAATCACAAGAGAATTCACTACTATTTATAGTATTATTTTTAAATTAACTTTTGTTGCTTGATTTTCTTAAAATGCAGCACCAACGGTCATGTCACACCTCAGACGCTCAAGACCCAAACCACAACCTGCTTGCCGCATCACGGCCTGGTGTTCTGTGACCGTGAGTCTCATGTGGTCTGGCTCTCTCACGGTCACGTAACACTACATTATGATTGACTGCATTCTGATGATTATATAATTAATACATAACACTTTGCTATGTGGATACGCAACCAGAAAAAATATCAGATAGGTATAGTCAATTGCACCATGCACTTCTTACTTTTCCAGTCAAAAATTCTCTTTAGGTTTTGTCATATGCCTAGGAAAAAAACCTGATAAAAAAATACTTATAAAACCCCTATACAAATTTATACTTATTTGTTTGTTAACAGTTTCAATTCTTTAATTGATTCAGAGATAATTATCTTAGTATTTAATCATATGAAAAGATTTATAAAGCATTTATTAAGAAACTATATATCAACAACTCATTATTGGCTTCAATTATTTCCTTCAATCAAGCATCCACTCTCCTTTTATTTTAGTTTTATTTTGTTGTCACTTTCTTATAGTTTATATATTTTGGATCTTTTTCTTGTGGACAAAAAAGCATGAACATAGTAAAATTTGTTGCGCTTAGCTTGGAGTTGTCCTGATTCTAACGAGTCATCTAACATATTATTGTTAGGGATAAATTTCCGAAGTAGTTATAGATACTATATTTATTCTAATTTTAACTAGTTACATCATTATAAAAGTACAATAATCGAAAATAAACCAGACTTGAGTAATATAAAAGTACAATATAATCGATATTAAACCCGACTTGAAAATTTATGGTATATATTTGTATTTAGCTCTCACATTTAAATAGCAAAACTCAATTTCTAGAAATCGAGAAAACTAAAACAGGTATGCAACATCTAGATTTCCTGAAATTAGGTCATGTTGGCACATGATTCCTCACGTAGGAACATGAATGAATCCTCTTGCTTGATCTACCATGGTTCACATGGATTAAACCATGACAATCATGGTCCTCTTTTCCATTTTCAAGATTTCATTTCCTCTTTCTTTAGACAAATATTAACTAAAATAAGGGGATGGTGGTTTGGGTCATGACCACACCCTTATGGTAGTGGTTTGAATGATGGATTAGAGGTGGGTGACATGACGCTGACTTGAAGGTCATGGTGGTCATGACCACACCATATGGCCTAATACTACAAATCTTCAAAGCTAAATGTAACATGAGATTTGATAATAATTAAGTGTATTTCTATAAATATAAATTAAGGGTTTAATAAAAAAAATCAACATTTAAAAAAAATGTTTACATTCGACATCGTGCGCCAAATTTTTTTTTGACATTCGGCACCATACATAAAAACATTTACGGTAAACTAATGTTCACATTTTTTACATTCGGGCCCGTACGAAAAACTTTTGAAATTCGGCACCGTACGTAACACTTTTGAATTCGGCACCGTACATAAAAACATATGCGGTAAACTTACTTCTGAGTGTACATTCGACTATAAACTTATTTCTTAGTCGACGGTTTGTAAATGTTTATTTACATACGATGGTAAAAAAAAAATTACGCCCATGATCGCCGGTCCAAGTTCTCTAAACATCAAACGTAAATGTTTATTTTAACAGATGACTGTAAATGTTTTTTCACGCTCGTGTTCGCCGACCCAAGCTTCTTTAAACATCACACGTAAACGTTTATTTTCACATATGGTTTTAAATGTTTGTATTCACAAAACATCACACGTACTCTATTTGACCAAATTATTACCCCGCAACCTACTACCCGGATGTTTTCAACATCCCGATTTCAATTTTAAAATACGTTGTAGATTGTAAAATAACACAATTTAAGAGTTTGTTTTACGTACCTGATCGCCGGCCCGAGCTCTCTAAACATCACACGTAAATGTTTATTTTTATTGACGGTTGTAAATGCTTTGTTACGCCCGTATTCGCTGGCTCGCGCTTCTCTAAACATCACACATAAATGTTTTACATTTCTTTACATACATGTAAATATTTTATGTTTATAAAATATTACACATAAAATGTAGAGTTTTTTACTTATAAATTTAGGTTATATTTATTTAAATTTAGGGTATATGTTTAGTTTTTTTGGGTTTTGTGGAAGTTTACCTTTGATGTAAATGATACTTACGTTGTCTGTAGAATAATACTTTGTGATTTTTTTTTGTAGGAGAGTTTGTGTTGGTGTTTTACGTTACCATAGATGATAGTTACACAAGATAGGTGTCAGGGGAGGACTTGCGTTGGAGACTTGGAGGTACAAACTATCATTTATAAGAAACGAAGGACGCGTTGGCGTTATTTTTTTTTGTTACATGTGTATATATTTTTACATTGTTATAGTACATTTTTACGTCAATAAAAGATATTGTTACATGGGGTATTTATTAATTAAAAGATTCTTGCAAAGTTTCTTATATTTTTTATTTTTATTAAAAATACAGTTGTTTTATGAAAACATAGAAAAAATAAAGTACAAAATACAAACACTTTTGCAAGAATTTAAAATGACTGGGAGTAATTATACAAAATTACCCTTTTTGTACCAAATAATAATATTTTAATATGTTGCATGTAAATACAAAAAGAAAAAACATCTTTAAAACTCAGTCACACATCATTTCTAGATGGGGCATTCTATTCACACACCCTCTATATCTTATTTTCACATCTCCTATTGTATAGGGGCCGTATTGTTACACCCCGACCCGCAGCGGAATAAAAGTCGGGCATAATTGGGTTATCACCAAAGCTCATAATGTTTACTAAGATGTTTCATATTTATTAAATTCAAATTACAACTTAAATATCCAAAACAAAATTCATACAATTACAAGAAAAATGAAACTATATAATTATTCCAAAGCTTAAACTTGTTTATTCTTCTAGGCCTTCCTATGTGTTTCTTGTCTCAGCTGGATCACCTGTATCATGTGTAAAACGGGGGAGATTTTGGGTCAATAAAAGTTGGCGAGTGAACCTTGATAAAACATTGTTACTAATTTCTAGTTTTATTTAATAAGGAAAATTTGTGCAATAATCACATGTGAGCAAACATATATAGATAAACAATCACAAACCACTTTGGATGAGTATATGACATGAATGATGATGTATGTGAGATCAAGGCTCAATCAAACGGAGCCGATCTAATGAGGCTCCTGATGCTCAACCCGTATCCCACGGGGAACTGATGGGCCTAATGAAATGCGTGCACTGAAAATGATAAATCCAATCTACATATAATTCACACAACAATTGATACACATTTGATCACGGATATGATGTATGCACAAGTGTTTAAGTAAAAAAAAAAGAATTATACGACACATGATACACCCAAAACATGATTAAAACGGGGAATTGGTAGAGATTCACTCACAGTTGATGCGTTTCTTGATGACGATGAATGCGCACGAATATTATGACTCAACCGACGAGGGAAAAACTAACCTAAAATAATAACGAAATGATTCGGTAAATAAATAAATTTTATTTGAGATTAATATTTTTAATTAGTGCTCTTAATGGGTTTGTTAGATTTATTTTTGTGAGTTTAAGGAAATTTTCTAACTTTAAGAATCTTATTTTTAAGTATTTTTAAATGTTTTTTCAATTAAATAAATAAATAAAAAGAAATAAAAAAAGTTGACTTTTTGACCGTTGACCGTTGACCGGGTCTGACCGGTCAGACTGTGTTTTCTATGCGCTGAGTGAGGTTCGAACTCGGGACCTCTCATTTACATGCACGCAGCTCTACCAACTGAGCTACGTGTCTAACCCGAAATATTCTCTGTTTTAATTATATATATATATACTAATTAACTTTAACCTTATTTAGTTTATATAAAAAATGATTTAATATGGCCGAACCGACTTCAGAGACCCGGAGTCGAACTCGGGACGTTCAGTTCGAGTGCGCACAGCCCAACCAGTTGGGCTGTGTGTCTAATCTGCTTAACTACTGAATTATATTCCTCTTATAAACATTCTGTGACTTGATCTGATTAGGTTCTAAAAATGTTGGTTTTATTTATGAAAGTCGGTAACATGTGCGATTCGAACTCGGGACGTGTGTATTGTATGTGCACACAGTCCACCGCTGGACTGTGTGTCTAACCCGGTTATATACCCGATTTTAATTATACTAATACACATGTTTAACTTCATCTTCTTCACTTATAGAAATACAGATCAGTGAAATTCGACTGTTCTGTTTAATCGACCACAACTTATACTTGATTGAAATGGAAAGAAGATTAAGTAATATGGTATACCAAACAGAGAGTTTTCTTCAGAATTCCGGCAAGATTTCGTCGGTTCTGATTTTGAGATTTCCAGCTGTATGAACTGTTTTTAACAGTTTCGATTATTGGTTTGAACAATTAAAGTATAAATCAAGAGATAGCAGGGAGGTTTAGACAATTATACCGTCTGAAGACAACTGTGGTTTTATGTTCAGTGATTCCGGCGATATTCCGGCGAGTGCAGAGGAACTCCGGCGACGTGCTCTGGAAAGATTAAAGCTTCGAAAGAGTGTGCGGTTCTGAGCGAAAGGGTTACCAGATGTTTGAGTGGGTATTTATAGGGAAGAACAGCTGATTTGGGTTTGAATTGAGGTCAAAGTTCGCGATTAAAGATTTCCGACGGTTATGACTGGAATTGAGTGCCGGCATCGGTTATAACTGATGTCGAAATCAGTTATATGCGTTTCAGTCAAGGAGGATAGCCAAAATCGCGGAAATGTCGGTTTTTCCGGTGAGTGCGAGTTTTGGGCACGCTGATTCACAGATTTTGACTTTCGGTTTTATTATAAATGTTATTTGTTTCAGTATTAAACACAAACGAAGTGTGTGGCGGAGCGGTGTGTTGTGTGTTTGTGCTTGCGGGTGACCCGGGTTCGAAACCCGGCGTCTCCATTTTATTTTTTATTCACTATTTATTATTATTTATAAATTATGGTTTTTAAATTCTAAAGTATTTATTAATTATGTATTGTTTAAAATTAATCTGAATAATAAATACGCAACGAAACTTATAACTGATTATTGATTAATAAACGAAGCGGGTTTTGAAACCCGTTTTTCGACGAATGTTACAGTATCCCCTACTTTTAGAAATTTCGTCCCGAAATTTAAGTAGTAGTGGTAACAGGAAAAAGATGCGGGTATTTTTCGCGCATTGAGTCTTCCCGTTCCCAAGTAAACTCAGGTTCTCGTTTTGACTCCCAACGTACCCTGACAATTGGAATACGACTTTGACTTAAACGCTTCTCTCCGAAATCCATGATTTCTACTGGTCTTTCAACGAAGTGCATCGATTCATAGACTTGAATGTCTTCTAGAGGAATATGGAGGTTTTCATCGGCGAGGCACTTTTTCAAGTTTGATACATGAAATGTGGGATGAATTCTGTTGAGCTCTTCTGGTAGGTCAAGCTTGTATGCTACAGGACCTACTCTTTCGAGTATCTTGAAAGGTCCTACATAGCGTGGTGCTAGCTTGCCCTTCTGGCCAAAACGAACCACTCCCTTCCACGGTGATACTTTTAAAAGTACTTGATCACCAATGTCAAACTCCAAGGGCTTTCGTCGTTTGTCTGCATAACTCTTTTGACGACTTTGA
This sequence comes from Scalesia atractyloides, assembly GCA_947069175.1. NCBI lineage: Eukaryota > Viridiplantae > Streptophyta > Magnoliopsida > Asterales > Asteraceae > Scalesia > Scalesia atractyloides. Next base: position 35,436,468 of record CAMTDV010001634.1, read on the forward strand.
GCCGCTAGAAGATTGTTTCGAATTTGAATGACCTTGTCGGTTGTTTCTTGAATTAATTCTGGACCGGTGATTTGTGATTCCCCAATTTCGTGCCAACATACTGGAGATCGGCACTTACGACCATATAAAGCTTCGAAATGATAGCTATTGTTGTACGAAAATTCAACTAATGGTAGATGAGCGTCCCAGTTCCCTTTGATGTCTATGACACATGCTCGCAGCATGTCTTCAAGGGTTTGGATGGTGCGTTCAGATTGACCATCAGTTTGAGGATGAAAAGCGGTACTGAGGTCTAATCGTGTACCCAAGGCGGTTTGTACGGCTCGCCATGTTCGTGAAGTGAAACGACCATCACGGTCTGAAATGATGCTTAATGGTACACCGTGACGGCTTACGATCTCGCTGATGTAGTACGATCTAACTTCTCGTTCTTGAAGTCCTCGCGAATCGGGATGAGGTGAGATGACTTTGTAAGACGATCGATTATTACCCATATGGTGTCATACCCGCTGGAGGTGTGAGGTAACCCGGTAATGAATTGATGTTTTCCCACTTCCATACAGGTATTTCGGGTTGGACTAGAAGTCCTGAAGGTCTTTGATGTTTAGCTTTTACTTTGGAACAGGTAAGGCACTTGGAAACAAAAACAGCGATATCCTTTTTCATGCCAGGCCACAGTAGGTGTATCGTAGGTCTTGATACATCTTGTCGGCTCCTGGGTGTACAGAGTATCGTGTTTTGTGCGCCTCATTCATGAGGAAATCACGAAGGTTATCGCGATCAGGAATCCATATGCGATTTAAATAGTATAGGATCCCTGTCGGATTTGGTTTCGATTTTTAGTTAAAGCTCCACACGGCAGCTCATCGCGTACGTCATTTTCTGTTACAGAAACATGTTGAGCTGCTCGGATTCGATCTTTGATGCGGTTATGATTTGCGAACATAGAAGACGAATGGAGTTCGCATAACCTTTTCGACTGAGCGCATCAGCCACCACGTTTGCCTTGCCAGGATGATACCGAATTTCACAGTCGTAGTCATTGAGAAGTTCGACCCATCTTCGTTGCTCATATTCAACTCCTTTTGGTTGAAGATATGTTGGAGACTTTTGTGGTCAGTGTATATTTCACACTTGGTACCATAGAGGTAATGTCTCCATATCTTGAGAGCGAACACAACGGCTCCAAGTTCCAGGTCGTGGGTGGTGTAATTCTTCTATGAACTTTGAGTTGCCTAGAAGCATAGGCTATCACTTTTCTCTTTGCATTAATACACAGCCTAGCCCTTGCCCCGATGCGTCGCAATATACTACAAAGTCATCGTAACCTTCAGGGAGTGTAAGGATAGGTGCGTCACAAAGTTTTTGCTTTAGAGTTTGGAAGGCTTCCTCTTGTTTAGGTCCCCATATGAAGGGTTTTCCTTTATGAGTCAAAGCCGTGAGTGGTACAGCAATACGGGAAAAATTGGCAATGAAGCGTCGATAGTAACCAGCCAACCAAGAAATGACCTTACCTCGGTAGGGGTACGTGGTGCTTGCCATTCCTGCCTGCCTTGATTTTTGAAGGATCAACATGAATTCCCTTGTCATTGACGACATGTCCAAGGAATTGTACTTCTCCTAACCAGAATTCGCATTTTGAGAACTTAGCGTAGAGCTTTTCAGTCCTTAAAAGTGTAAGGATGAGTCGAAGGTGTCGTTCATGATCGGATTTAGACTTGGAGTAGATAAGGATGTCGTCGATGAAGACTATGACGAAACGGTCGAGGTAGGGTTTGCATACCCTATTCATTAGATCCATGAAGACAGCGGGGGTGTTGGTTAAACCGAATGGCATGACCATGAATTCGTAATGACCATAACGAGTCCGGAAGGCGGTCTTTGGGATATCTTCTTCATGTACTCTGAGCTGATGATAACCAGAACGGAGGTCGATTTTTGAAAAGCAGGTGGCGCCTTGAAGTTGGTCTAGGAGGTCATCAATGCAGGTAGTGGATAGCGATTCTTAACCGTTAACTTGTTGAGTTCTCTATAATCGATGCACATGCGAAATGTTCCATCCTTCTTCTTCACAAAAAGAACAGGTGCAACCCAAGGCGATGAGCTAGGACGTATGAATCCTTTGTCAGTCAGCTCTTGCAGTTGACTGGCCAGCTCTTGCATTTCGGATGGGGCTAACCTATAAGGAGATTTTGCGACTGGTGTAGCGCCAGGTATAAGATCGATGCGGAATTCGACTTCTCTCACAGGAGGAAGTCCTGAAATGTCGTCGGGAAAGACTTGTGGGAATTCTTTCACAACTGGGATATCTTCGAGTTTCTTCTCCTTGTTTCCCTTTTTGACGACGTGAGTTAGGAATGCGACATAGTTCTTGCGGAGATATCTTCGGGCTTGAAGGCAGGACATTAATTTGAGTCCTTTCGAAGGGGTTTCCCCAAAAATACGTAGGGTCTGACCGTCTGCAAGAGGAATGCGAATGAACTTTTCACGGCACACTACTTCAGCTGATGCTGGCTGAGCCAGTCCATACCGATTATAACATCGAAACTTCCCAATTCATAGGAATGAGGTCAACTGGAAAATCGTGATCGTTTAGAGTGAGGGTACAATTGCGTATAATAGAATTTAATGAAACGGGTTTTCCGTCAGCAACTTCCACCTTAGCGATTCCATGAGATTATCACGAGTTTGGTTAAGGATAGGTTCAAATTCCAAGGACAAAAGCTCTTATCCGCGCCAGTACGAATAATATGGATGCATAACTACCATTGATGAGAAACGTACCGTTGTCCACGTTGTTGTCAGCCCTAGCTTGGTTGGCATTGATGTTGAAAGCTCTTCCTCTGGCAGGTGGGGGAGCTTGGTTAGCTTGGTTTACTGGGTTTGCGTGAGCTTGAGCATGGATGATGTTCAATAGGCGTGGACATGTGTTCCTGAAGTGGTTTGGGTCCCCACAGTTGTAACAAGCTCGCATGGGTTGCATCATGGGGTAGTTGGGTTGGTAGTAAGGTTGGGCTACGTGTTGTGTGGGTGGTAGAAGTAAGGGTTGTTGGGCTTGGCCTACTATCTGATGGTGGGTTTGGGTTGGAGGTTGATTGCGGTTCATTGTTGAAGAGTACGGCAGGTTTGGATGGTGTGACCCGCACGGCCACAGCTTGTGCAATGCTGGCAGGGGTTTTCGGGAGGGTGATGGTATTGACAGCGGTTGCATTTTTGGTGTGGGCCGGTGTATGGCTTTTTGAATGGTACCGCTGAAGGAGTAATTTGGGTGATTGGTGCAGCAGTGATAGGAGGGTTGGTTTGGGTGACAACAAAATTCTTGCCATTACGTTTCCTCTTACCAGCAAACCTTGAGGATGAGACTGGGTGGTTTGTAGTTGAGGTCTCTATGGGTGCTTTCTTCTTTTCATCTTTGAATTTGCCGTTTCGAATGCGATTTTCAGTGAGTTCTGTAGCTAACTCCATCGCGGCTTCAAGTGTTGCAGGCGAAGTGCTTAAAACCGAATCTTGAATTTTCGAGGGGAGGCCTCGAATGTAGTGTTCGACTAAGCGGTACAAGGGGGTGAACAAATTAGGGATCATTTGGTTCAGCTCGAGAAATCGCTTATTATAGGAAGTGTGATCTCCTTCCTTTTGTTTCAGCGCGTGGAAATTCATCTTCCAACTTTTTAATTTCGCTTCTTGGACAGAAGCGTCTTATCATGAGTTCCCTTAACTCTTCCCATGTTAAGGCCATGGCATCTTCAACTCCTCGTTTACCCTTTTCTGTGTTCCACCAGGTAAGGGCTACCCCAAACAGTCTTCCAGTTGCATAACGTACCTTGCGATCCTCGGGACAATCGCAATTGTGGAAAGTGTTTTCCATTTCTTCAAACCAGTGAAGAGGGCGGTAACACCTTCGGTCCCTTCGTATTTTGGGGGATCGCAAGATTTGAAGTGTTTGTAGGAGCACTTTTTGGAAGGAGGGTTGGCGACGCTCTGGTCTTCTTGATTGGGAGGGTTGATGGGATTTGTGGTGAGAGCTTGTTGAACTTGAATCACGATGTCAGGAAGCACTGCGGCCATTTGTTTAGCAATTTGTGTGGCCAAGCGTTCATTTGATCTTCCTGACTTTCTACCTCACGTAGTTGCCTAGCCGACATCTACAGGAACATATATAGGAAGATTATGAGTTTAAGAATTTTCTAGGTGTCATGTGTCGTAGAAAGAATGAAAAACAACATAATTGGCAATAATTTAACTACATCCATAGGATGTCTTGGGTTTGCTCATGTTTGGGCCTCCAATGTCCCCCATACCATCGCCTGTGTAGTCATGTGGGCCCCCATGACTATTGGGCTTGGTAGGATTCACATTGGTGTTGGCGGATTAACACTCGCACCACCCGAATGAAAATCGTAAAATATGATTGTGAGATGTATGGTAGGAGGGTGTCCAGGTGTAGACACAATGTCAACTCAAAGTGGGGTTAGCTCACACGATGTTTGGTATAGCATGCTTTGGCCTAATAGGTCCTTCGTACTCTCATCGTTAGTCCACAGGTAGGCAAACTGGTCCTTTATTTTGGATTTATACGAATGCCAAGCCTAGACAGGACGTTCCGACTACCGGTACTCGTACCCTTCCAGTTACTACATGCCCGTCATGAGAACTCACTTTGATGTGATTTGAAAAAATACAAAAATCATGGGAATCGTGAGGTGTGTGCTCTCATGGATATGATATGTTATGAGGATATGATTCATGATGAGCATTGCATAATAACATGTATTTGTGAGCGTGCTTGCATAACATTGAGTGTGAAAATAAACATGAAACATATAAACATCATGAATTTTTGCATGTAACGCATAAACAATTAAAATTTAATCAACTATAGTATAGGCTCTAAGGGTCTAATAACCTATCCTATATCCCTATAGTCACAAGCTCTGATACCAATCTGTCACACCCTGACACGCAGCGGAATAAAAGTCGGGGCATAATTGGGTTATCACCAAAGCTCATAATGTTTACTAAGATGTTTCATATTTATTAAATTCAAATTACAACTTAAATATCCAAAACAAAATTCATACAATTACAAGAAAAATGAAACTATATAATTATTCCAAAGCTTAAACTTGTTTATTCTTCTAGGCCTTCCTATGTGTTTCTTGTCTCAGCTGGATCACCTGTATCATGTGTAAACGGGGGAGATTTTGGGTCAACAAAAGTTGGCGAGTGAACCTTGATAAAACATTGTTACTAATTTCTAGTTTTATTTAATAAGGAAAATTTGTGCAATAATCACATGTGAGCAAACATATATAGATAAACAATCACAAACCACTTTGGATGAGTATATGACATGAATGATGATGTATGTGAGATCAAGGCTCAATCAAACGGAGCCGATCTAATGAGGCTCCTGATGCTCAACCCGTATCCCACGGGGAACTGATGGGCCTAATGAAATGCTGCACTGAAAATGATAAATCCAATCTACATATAATTCACACAACAATTGATACACATTTGATACACATTTGATCACGGATATGATGTATGCACAAGTGTTTAAGTAAAAAAAAAGAATTATACGACACATGATACACCCCAAAACATGATTAAAACGGGGAATTGGTAGAGATTCACTCACAGTGGATGCGTTTTTGATGACGATGAATGCGCACGAATATTATGACTCAACCGACGAGGGAAAAACTAACCTAAAATAATAACGAAATGATTCGGTAAATAAATAAATTTTATTTGAGATTAGTATTTTTAATTAGTGCTCTTAATGGGTTTGTTAGATTTATTTTTGTGAGTTTAAGGAAATTTTCTAACTTTAAGAATCTTATTTTTAAGTATTTTTAAATGATTTTTCAATTAAATAAATAAATAAAAAGAAATAAAAAGTTGACTTTTTGACCGTTGACCGTTGACCAGGTCTGAACGGTCAGACTGTGTTTTCTATGTGCTAAGTGAGGTTCAAACTCGGGACCTTTCGTATACATGCACGCAGCTCTACCAACTGAGCTACGTGTCTAACCCGAAATATTCTCTGTTTTAATTATATATATACACTAATTAACTTTAACCTTATTTAGTTTATATAAAAAATGATTTAATATGGCCGAACCGACTTCAGAGACCCGGAGTCGAACTCGGGACGTTCGGTTCGAGTGCGCACAGCCCAACCAGTTGGGCTGTGTGTCTAATCTGCTTAACTACTGAATTATATTCCTCTTATAAACATTCTGTGACTTGATCTGATTAGGTTCTAAAAATGTTGGTTTTATTTATGAAAGTCGGTAACATGTGCGATTCGAACTCGGGACGTGTGTATTGTATGTGCACACAGTCCACCGCTGGACTGTGTGTCTAACCCGGTTATATACCCGATTTTAATTATACTAATACACATGTTTAACTTCATCTTCTTCACTTATAGAAATACAGATCAGTGAAATTCGACTGTTCTGTTTAATCGACCACAACTTATACTTGATTGAAATGGAAAGAAGATTAAGTAATATGGTATACCAAACAGAGAGTTTTCTTCAGAATTCCGGCAAGATTTCGTCGGTTCTGATTTTGAGATTTCCAGCTGTATGAACTGTTTTTAACAGTTTTCGATTATTGGTTTGAACAATTAAAGTATAAATCAAGAGATAGCAGGGAGGTTTAGACAATTATACCGTCTGAAGACAACTATGGTTTTATGTTCAGTGATTCCGGCGATATTCCGGCGAGTGCAGAGGAACTCCGGCGACGTGCTCTGGAAAGATTAAAGCTTCGAAAGAGTGTGCGGTTCTGAGCGAAAGGGTTACCAGATGTTTGAGTGGGTATTTACAGGGAAGAACAGCTGATTTGGGTTTGAATTGAGGTCAAAGTTCGCGATTAAAGATTTCCGACGGTTATGACTGGAATTGAGTGCCGGCATCGGTTATAACTGATGTCGAAATCAGTTATATGCGTTTCAGTCAAGGAGGATAGCCAAAATAGCGGAAATGTCGGTTTTTCCGGTGAGTGCGAGTTTTGGGCGCGCTAATTCACAGATTTTGACTTTCGGTTTTATTATAAATGTTATTTGTTTCAGTATTAAACACAAACGAAGTGAGTGGCGGAGCGGTGTGTTGTGTGTTTGTGCTTGCGGGTGACCCGGGTTCGAAACCCGGCGTCTCCATTTTATTTTTTATTCACTATTTATTATTATTTAGAAATTATGGTTTTTAAATTCTAAAGTATTTATTAAATATGTATTGTTTAAAATTAATCTGAATAACAAATACGCAACGAAACTTATAACTGATTATTGATTAATAAACGAAGCGGGTTTTGAAACCCGTTTTTCGACGAATGTTACACGTATAATGTTATACGGCCCATATAGAATGTTGTTGGACATAGTTGTTTGCAGTGGAATGTTTTTTGTTTTCATGTATACGGGTCGTATAACCTTATACTGCTATACAAGCAATATAACGTTACAGGGCCAGGTGGATATATTTTGTGAGGTTTAATCAGGTTTCAGGGTTAAACCAGAATTGAATAAGAGTTCTTACAAATGAGGTGGTTCGGTTGGGGAGAATGTTATGAAAATTGAAGGAAAAGTAAGGTTGTAGCAATTTGAGATTAACTAGTAACATTGCAGTTGGTATGTGTTCTTAGTAAATATGTCCATACATGCATTTAATTCACTCACATCACTACAATTTGTCATGATGTGGGGAATTAAATGCATGTACGTGACAATAGTAGATGTTGCGCTCTTGGGCCTGATGATTTTCTTGGATAATTTCCGGATAGCGGTTTAATTACTTGTTATTCTCCATTCTTTTTTCAATGTAGAATCTGCTTCCTGAATCTGAATCTGAAAGATAACTTTGACATACGAGTTGAAATTAATTAAGAATCTGCTTCCTGAATCTGAATTTGAAAGTTAACTTTGACATATGAGTTGAAATTAATTAAAAAATTTGCTTCCTGAATCTGAATCTGAAAGTTAACTTTGACATACGAGTTGAAATTAATTAAGAATTCTCTTCTTCTAGTGGGTTTTATGAGTCTAAGAGAGAACAAATTTCTTGCACGAATGATTGTAAGGAGAAGCGTTGGGATTGAAGGGTTTAGTTACCATTATTTGCGTAGTAATATATTTATAGAAGAAAAAGGTAATTAAGGAGAGAAACAGAATGTTGCTCGGGGATGGGTATAGAAACCGCCAAGGGTGTCTAAACCCTTGAATCCCAACATTCAGATTCAAATTGATGTAGTGGCTTCCAAAAACTAATTGTCAGTTAACCTGTGCCGATCAATTTTGTGTTAGCCCAAAATTCCAACTTTCGTGTACAATCTGCTTCCTGATACAAGACAAAACATGGATCGTTCTAATAGATTAATGAAAAGGCACCAAGAGATGCTCAAAGCAGGATGACTTGTTTAAAACACATATTGTAGGTTTCATAAGATTACGAACAATTTCCTGAATTTGAGTTCATTAAGAAGTAATGATTGCTAACTAATTGCAAGACTGTTTGTCGGGCTTCCAATGCTCACACAGGGTGATAAACAACGCTGATCTGGAATTGGGTGGTAGTTACTGAACTCTGCCAACAACCCAACAAACTCCAGATACTGAAAAACTTCAGCAATCATACTCTCTGAACTCTCACAAAAACTGCAGCAATCAAATAGTTTATCTGCATTTCATTGTATGCCATGACTTCAGCAATCACCAAGAAAAGGAGAAAATACGAAAACGAGATTCTTCGAGAACTAGAAAAGGAGAAAATATGGGAGGAGATTCTTCGAGAACTAGAAAAGGAGAAACTACGGAACAAGATACTGGCGGGGGAACTGGAATGCCGTCGAGTATTGGAATCGGAAGTTCGAAGTGAAAGAGCGAATATTTCCATATATGCATTGTTTATCACCCTGTTCTCCTTGGTTCTTATAACTCGGTACAGTTCTTATTTAATCCAATCCATATATATATATATATGAAGAAAATTTAATTGAGAAGAAAAAGAACAAAGGGTACAGTTGTAAAACATTAAATATTTTTTCTCTCATCTCATTTATTATTATGTTTGACTAACTAATTAGTCATAAAGACTATCATCCTACACATTAAATTTTTTTCCTACATACATCATAAGCTATCTTACACATTTCAAAATTTATCCTACACACCTCGTAATTTATCCTACACTATAAATGAATTTGTGTTTTTATTTTTTTGAGAAAATATGTATTTCAAAAATAAGTTACAAATTTAATATAGTTTGTTATTAATGATATATGTAAGTTACCAATATATCTTTATAATAACATTAAATACAAATATTAAATGAAGTCAAATGAAGCATTCTATTGGTTGAAATTTCTTCTCTTTTTTCTTACATAGAATTTCTTCTCATATAACCCTCAACTATATATATATATAGGTTGGGGTTCGACTACAAAGTACATTTTTCCTATAAAATATACAAAGTCATAAAACACCATAATTTCAGCCATAAAACACACTCAAACCCACAAATAACATAGTGAAGATCACTAAAATACAATATCCAAACCCTAACATTCCATAAAACTTCAAACACATCATCGTAGAACTATAGATATAAAATACAACATGACAATCAACATAAAATACACTAATGTTAGTCATTCGATAATCAAAAGCTGTAACACCTCGTAAAAACCCATCCTATAATATTCCGACACGTGTCCCACTGATCCTCGTATGCCACGCGTTAAACGAGAGGGACCAAAAGCGTCTTTAATGTTATTTTATAACCTCTGAACGACAATTTGTTAATTAAGGGACTAAAGTGTCAACATGCTCAAACTAAGCCTCTGAGTGCCCTTTTAACGAACCGAGAGTCTTATAATGGTAGTCATACTCTTGTGTGTGCCTAATATGGGCTAAAGATAGCTTTATGCACTAATTATAACATTTTACGCAAGTTTAGAAGTTCAGGGGTTATTCCTGACAAACTGCAGAAACTTGCAGATTCTCGTATTTTGAATACGGACCCTATATATAAATTCAAATATGTGTATTCAATAAAATATTGCGTTTTATTGATAAGAATACAAGGATGTCCATCGTTGCGAATTTCGATCGTTTTTGTGTCCGTTTAAGCGTTTTACGCATTTCTGCGAAACACGCGACCGTACAACCGAACGAACCGACATCCAAATATTTTCGGACATAATCCAAGTCACATATACCTTAACACTCTTATTAAGCCTAGAAATCAGGTTAAAAGGGGTTACGGGTGACAAAAACGCGGTGAAACAAGTCCAAGGGCCAAACTTGACAACAAATGAAAGTTGGGGGCTGAGCTGGGTCCTTACAGACCGTATAGGTGGACCCTTAAGGTCCATATGGAATTGTTAGGATTGAACCTATACAAAGGAACATATTATATAAAGCCAAAATGCTCTATCCGTGGTTTGCTCAACACTATCAGAGTTTAGATCCTCTGATATCTAAACTCTACCTTCTAAAGTCTGATACCTGCACAACATCTGCCTTCACAAATGACAAAGGTCTGACAGAAGAAAGGAAGCAAAGTTTAGCCATCAGAGTTTTAGTTTATTAGTATTATATTCCAATGTAACAGTGCTTTTACACTAACAGTTGTTAGAGATCAGTGTTTAGATAGTTTGTTATTACTGTTAGATGTCACTATCAACCCTGACGTCATCAAAGATGCTCAGAGGTTAGATAGTTAGTATAAATAGAAGTGTCAATGTAACAGTTGAATTGACTTCTTAAAAAGATCTTTACACCAATCATCTTCTTCCAATTTCTGTACTATCAACTTATTTGCAATAGGCCGAGGGGGAGTTTGTGAATCACATGTAAAGTTTACATACTTAAAAGCATGATGATGATGAAAACAAACGACCTTTACATGTAGTAAAAGTTTTCCATTCTATTCCGCTGCATTTACTTTATAAAAACTTCAATCATATTTCCATTCTTAAAACAAGACTACAAGTAAATCAAACTCAGATCCTAACAATTGGTATAAGAGCTTGGTCAATCAAAATTTGATTAATATCAATTTGATTTGAAAGATCAGCTCTCCCTGCTAATCAGTTGGATAATTTTCTTGAATACAGAGTTTTATTACATTCAAAGTTTTTAAAACACAAATCTGTTGTAAACAAGCAGAAATGGCTCAAAACACATAGGATTCCAACATTGGATCCATGTTTAAACCACCAATGTTGAAACAGAATGTATATTTTTATTGGCAACGTCGGATGTGTCACATCCTGGCTCAGCAAAACACCGGCTGTTGGCGATCTGTTGTGTATGGACCACATATTCCAATGGTTCCCAGCACAGAGGATCCCAATACTCAAGTGCCAAAAAGTCCCGATAATTACTCTGAGCAAGACTTCCAGAAAATAGAGTTGGATGCAAAAGCGTTTAGCATTGTTGCTTCCGGGCTACCCAACGAAATCTATGCTGGATTGCTCCACTGCAATAGTGCAAAAGAGTTATGGGATGCACTGAAAGAATAGTTCGGTGGGACTGAGGAAATGATAGAGAATAATAGAGAAGTTTTAAATCAACAGTATGAGACGTTTTATCACGTAAAAGGTGAGTCGTTAACAGAACAGTTTGAACGTTTTAGCTGTCTCATTAATGAATTGAAACTAGTTAACGTGGAATTTCCTAATTCGACTGTCAATAGTCGTTTCTTAAGATCGTTACAGAAAAATGGGAGACTGTAGCTTACGCTACTCGAACATCTGTTGGTTTTAAAGAGATGACCCTCACTCAACTTCATGGTCGACTTCTCACTTATCAGAGAGAGTTGAATCAGAAAAAGAAGTTACAACTGATGACTATACCTTGGGTAACACTGCTCTTTATAGTCTGAAGAGATTCTGGTACTGGGAAGGATCAAGGTTGATCACTATATTGATATAACATCTGGAAACAATTTTACCTCTGATCCTTACACACCCAACTCTGCTTTTGCTGCAAATGGGGAAAGCCAAAACTCTGACAATATGTCATTTTAAATGAATGACTTACAACATTTTGAACCCACTGATTTGGAAGAAATGGACATTTTACATCAGCTGGCACTGTTGAGTGTTAGAGCAAGTAAATTTTACAAAAGAACTGGTAGGAAATTTCTAGGATTGCATGGGGGGGGGGGGTGAAAGTGGGGTTGGATAAATCCAAAATCAAATGTTATAAGTGTAATAGGTTAAGACACTTTTCCCTAGACCTCAAAGCACTGCTCATTATTCCCATTATACCCCTGCACCACAAATGCTACATACTGCTCATTTTGCACATCCTGCTACTAATGTCCCTGTCCATTATATCCAAACACCTGCTCCACAGATTCAGTATGTTCAAGCACCACCTCAAGTGCATGTGCAACAAGCACCTCAAAGCACTCAAACTACTCAAACCACTGCTCAGACAGAGGTTAATCAGCAAAGTTTCTTTACACAAGGCTTTGTTGATTGGAGTAGTTTGCCTGAGGGTTTATCTGATGAAAACTTTGCTCTAATGGCTAAAAATGATTTTGAAAATGAAAATTTTGTTTAATGGCCTTAGAGACAATTGTTGAAGGTGATGAGTCTGTGGAACAAGGGTCAAAGTTGTGGTGTAGCAGTGGTTACACCAGTGGTTGATCAAAAACACTTTGATGAAGAAAAGACCTCTCTATCTGACCCATGGGATACTGATGTGTGCGAAGATGTTTGTAATTGTGCTCTCATGGCTGCTTCTAAGGTATCACCTCAGATCTTAAAAGATCTCTGTTAAGAAAAATGTATAATAGCTTTTCCTAACATTAAAAGGTGAATGAAAACCTTAGGAACAAAATGATAGAAAATGAACTTAATTTTGAAAAACTTGTCAAAGAGTTAAAATCAAAATTGCTTTCAAAAGATTCTGAGATAAGTAGCCTGAAGCATGAAGCTAGCATAACCAAGGACCAACTCCAAACTATGGTAGATAAATACCAAATTTGCAAAAAGGAGTTAGAGGATACCCAAATCACATGTGAAAAATGGGCAAAATCTTCAAAAGGTTTTGAAATTATGCTAGAAAAAAGAAGATCAAGAGTAACATAAAATTTGGCATTGGTTTTGGAATTGAAGAAGAAGCCATTGAAAATGTTACAAAAATTGATTCTGGAAAGGTTGAAGTTGTCCCAACAAACTTGGCTGGAAATGAGATAAAAATCACTGATAAAAATGGTAAGAAAATTTCTCTTGAAAAACATGAAGGATCTTCAACTTTTAAAGAAATTGAAAAATACCAATTTAAACCAACATGGTCAGATGAATGTGATATTCTTGAAAATTTCAAGCCAATGGACTTCTCAACCATTGAAGGTGTTAAGGCACCAAAAGCTAGAATCATTCCCATCAAAGATCTTCCAGCAGAGGTTACAACATCTGCTGAGAACAAATCTGATAGAAAGAAAAGGGAAAAGATCAAACATCTGTTTTGTAAATATTCAACAAAAGAAATCATGTAGCTGAAAAACTGTTTTCTTTTAAAAGCATATGACATAAACAGAACACATGTTATCCCAAATGAGTCAAAATGTTATATCTATGGGAAAACAAATCATCTAACTCATGAGTGTGCTTACCTCCAAACATATGATCAAAAGATAAAAGAGATCAAAGCAAAAGCTCTTGAGAAAGAAAGCTCAAACTTGCTAGAAATAAATCTAAGCAGACCTTTAAATCTGTTGAAACCTCTGTTACAAAAGCATTGAACAAAACCTCTGTTCCCAGAGAGGTACAAGTAACAGATGCTCCACCTGCCAACAAGTATCCAAGAGGACATGGTCAACCAATTTATCAAAAAGTTCCTATGAGCTATGAAGGTTACAAAAAACCTTCAAAGCCCAAAGTGTATAGATATCCTCAGGGTTACCAACATCTGACAGGAAATGGTTTACAACAGTGGATACAAAGGCTCACTCAAACCACTGACCATATTCCTGGATTTGAGAGTGGAACATCTGTGAACCAATCCAAAGCCATTCTGGCTTTGGAATCTCATCTAAACTAATTGTTTACTTGTGTGCAGGGAGCTTCTACTTGCCTTGATAGTTATGGTATGTAGATAGGGGAAGGCTCCGGGCACATGACAGGATGTAGAGCCGCTCTCAAAGACTTTTTGGCTCATGGAGGGGATGATATATCCTTTGGTAACATTTCAAAAGGGAAGGTGATGGGTTCAGGATGTGTCCAGGCTGGGAATCTCAAGTTTGAAAATGTTAACTTAATTGACAATCTAAATTCAATCTTTTGAGTGTCTCACAAATGAGTGACAAAGGATATGGATCCTTCTTTACAAAGAAACCTTGTCAAATTGTAGGATCAGGGGTTGTTAAAAAGATTGATCAAATTATTGCTAAGTGCAAAGCACAACTTGTTGCTCATAGGAGTGGCAATGTGTATGTGGTTGATATGTTGAAAGATAACCCTATGTCTAATGCATGTCTGTTCTCAGTTGCTTCAAGCAAAGAGACAGAGTTATGGCATAGAAGACTTAGGCACACTATATGTAAACAATCACCACACTTTCCAAAAATTGTCTTGTCAGAGGTTTACCACATAAAAAATTTACTTGTGAAGAACATTGTGTTTCCTGTTTAAAAGGTAAACAATATAAAAGTTCTTACAAGTCAATTGAAGAGTCCAAAACAACCCAGTGTTTGCAATTGCTGCACATGGATTTGTTTGGCCCTGTAAAAATCATGAGCTTAAAGAAGAAAAGATTTTGTTTGGTCATTGTAGATGATTTTTCAAGGTTTACATGGACATTCTTCTTACACTCCAAAGATGAAACAGCTGGTATATTGCAAAATTTTGTCAAACAAGTTGAAAAGCAATATGACCTCCCTGTAAAAATCTTTAGGAGTGACAATGGGACAGAGTTTAGAAATAAGGAGTTAGATGCCTTTGTGAGTCAAAAGGGATTGCTATGCAATTTAGTGTCCCAAGAACTCCATAACAAAATAGGGTAGCTGAAAAGAAAAATAGAACTCTTGTTGAATCTGCAAGAACCATGCTACCAGACTCAGTTTACCCTTGTCTTTTTGGGCAGAGGTTGTAAACACTGCTTGTTATGTCAAAACAGAGTTTTGATTAACCCTAGGCAGCAACAGACTGCTTATGAATTGCTTTACAAAATCAAACCTTTGATCTCATATTTCAAAGTTTTTGGCTGTCCGTGCTTATTTTGAACTTAAAAGATTCTATTTCTAAGTTTGCAGCCGAAGTTGACTGTGGTTATTTTGTGGGATACTCAACCACTGCCAAAGCTTACAGAGTTTTTAACTCTAGGACCAAGTGTGTTGAAGAAACTCTAAATGTAAAGTTCAATGAACTTTCATCTTTGAAAATCCTAGCAAATTCTGTTGAATTGTTTGATCTAGATAAATTTACATTTGTAGATGTGTCTGTCAAAACTGACACTGCAGGTACATCACAATCACCACCACAAGAACAAGGATATGATTGCATTCTTCCAAAATTCAAGATCTGTCCTTCAAGCAGAGGAGCAGATGTTAGTAACAATGGTGAAAGCACTGCTGGTTCAACAATGGTTAATTCTCAATCCTTGCCTGCTCTCAAAACCAAAACATTGTTGATAAAAATCCATCAAATATGGATAAAAATCAACAAACCTCCACTACTATACCACCCATGCCACCACCTCCATTCCAATCAGAGGCTGGACCATCAAATTCACCAACAGAGGTTAGCTCAGTGATACACATTTTCAAGCTTCACCTCAAAATGCACTTGTCCCATATCAAGGTGATTTGATCTTCCTTAAAAGCCATCCATTGGATCAAGTTATTGGCAACATAAATGAGAGAGTGCTCACAAGTAGCCAATCCCAAAACATTTGCCTCTTTTCTCATTTTCTATCACTCATCCAACCTGTCAAGTATCAAGAAGCACTAAAAGACAACAGTTCGGTAGAGGCTATGCAAGAGGAGCTCCTTCAGTTTAGAAACAACAAGTTTGGGAACTTGTACCACTGCCTAAGGATGCGAGTCCAATTGGCACAAAGTGGGTCTTCAAAAACAAAACAGATGAAATGGGTATTGTTGTCAAGAACAAAGCAAGGGTTGTGGTTTAAGGCTACAGACAGGAAGAAGGCATTGACTATGATGAAACCTTTGCTCCTGTAGCAAGGTTAGAAGCCATCAGACTGTTCTTAGCTTTTGCTGCTAACCACAATATCAAAGTGTTTCAAATGGATATCAAAAGTGCTTCCTGTATGGAAAGATCAAGGAAGAAGTGTATGTATGCCAACCTCCTGGATTTGAAGATCCATTTCATCCTGATCATGTATCCAGGTTAAACAAAGCACTTTATGGTCTTAAACAAGCACCAAGAGCCTGGTATGAAACTCTATCCACTTTTCTCTTATCCATAGGTTTTTCAAGAGGTAAAATTGATAAAACCTTATTTTAAAATGGAAAGGAAAAGATTTGATGCTTGTCCAAATTTATGTGGATGACATCTTTTTGGATCCACATGCACTGCCATGTGTTAAGAGTTCAGAAAACTCATGGCAACAGAGTTTGAAATGAGTGCAATGGGTGAGTTACAGTGTTTCCTTAGTTTAGAAGTTAAACAAATGCACAATAGCACTTTCATCCATCAAAACAAGTATGTCAAAGAACTGCTTAAAAGTTTGATATGGATGATTGTAAACCTTGTAGCACACCCATGGCAACTTCAAAGCTAGTCACTATTGTTGATAAAGATGACTTGGTTGATCAAACACTCTATAGAAGCATGATTGGGTCTTTATTGTACCTAACTGCTTCCAGGCCAGACATCATATTTGCAACATGTGTTTGTGCCAGATCCCAGTCACAACCTAGAAAGTCTGATCTTATTGCTGTCAAAAGGATATTTAGGTACATAAAAAGGTGCTCCACACTTGGTATCTGGTATCCTGCTAATGGAAACATTGGGGGCTTTCAGGTTACTCAGATAGTGATTTTGCTGGATGCAAAACAACAAGGAAGTCCACATCAGGAGGTGTCCAATTCCTAGGTGATTGCCTAGTGTCTTGGCAAAGTAAAAAGCAAGTTGCAGTTTCTACATCCACTTCTGATGCAGAATACATTGCTGCTGCAAGTTGTACCACACAAATCCTGGGGGCTTCAAAATCAACTCTTGGATTTTGGTATCACTGCTTTAAAGACTCCTCTCAAAATTGACAGTCAAGCAGTAGAAAATATCATAAAAAATCCAGTTTCTCATTCCACAACAAAACACACTGACATCAGACATCACTTTGTGAGGGATTGCTATGAAAAAAGTTTGATTGCTTTACAACATGTCCATACTAAGGATCAGCTTGCAGATGTGCTACAAAAGCATTGGATACATCTACTTTTGAAAGCTTGATCTCTAGGTTTGGAATGCTAAACATGGATTAAAAACATTTTTTTCTAGTGATCCATGTGTAAATAGCATAAAAATGTTTTCAGAAAATCAAAATTTTACCCTTAAAAATAGTTTAAAATTGAATTTTTCAATAAATCCTTAAAGTCTGTTTCAAACCACTGATAGCATCAAAACATTGATCGTTTAGAAAAGTCTATCCACTGTCAAAGTGTATCATCTGATAGTGTTAAAACACTGTTCACACCCACTGCCCAAATTTCCAACTGTGTTTGCCAAAACAACTGTCTCCCATTGTCAATCAGAGGTTACACGTGGACAGACGTTATTCGTCAGTTGTTTGCATCAGATGAGACGTCATCATCACTTTTCAAAACCCTATAAAAACCCTGTTTTATCCAGAACAGAGGTTCACTTTGCCGTATCAAATTCAAAACTCTCAAATCAATTTTTCTCTCAATCATGGCATCCAAGGCTAAATCAAAAGCGAAATCTCAACCAGAACCACCTCCTTTTAAGCTCATAATCAAAACTCCTCACAATTATACAGCAATTCATGAAGAAACTGATTCAAACACAAGATATCATTCAATGATAAAAATCTTGAAAGAATCAAAATTTTTGAACATGTTAACCATCAAAGCCCCTATCTATCAAGATGCACAACGTAAATTTTGGGCAATCACAAAGGTTAATTCACTACAGGATGTTCCTTATGCTATCACATCAAAGGTGGGCAAAACACTGATGCAAATTAGCCCTCAATCGATTCTCAAGTTTTTGAACTAAATGATATGGCACATCCTGTGTCATTCTTTACTGATGAGATGCATGCCGAATTTGTGGAAAGAGGTTATATTGGGCAACTCAATGGTATGACCATTTTCAAACCCAATTTTCCTGCTGAGATGAGATTCTTCTTTCACACTCTTTTATCATGTCTCCCAGCAAAGACCATAACTTTTAATGAAATTCCGTTGAACATCCAGTATCTGGGCTATGCTATTTTAACTGGATCAGATATTAATTTTTCTCGGATACTGTTCAATGGTCTTGTGGAAAATTTTAATAACATTGTTAAAAGGAAAGCTTTTCTGATACATCCATGGTTCATGAGTGTTTATCCTCAAAATCAGTTACCCGATACTGATGTTAAACAAGGCACTGTTAAAAATCCAAGCGGCCTAACTCATAAATCTTTTACTAGAATAACAAATCAAGATAAAGTTTCCAAAACAAAAGTAGAGGAGGCTGAGCAAGCTTTACAAGAACAAAATGTTCAATCTCAACCTCCTGCTACTGAGCCCACTACTCCTGGTGATCAGGGCTTTGCAACCACTGCCCTGAAACCCACACCAGCAATCACCAAAAAGAAACCAAGAAAAATTTACAGAAAACCCACCAAACCCAAAAAGGGCCCTCTGGAAGATGAGATCCCAGAGGTTAACCTAGTGATAACACAAAAATCACTTGCAAACACTGCTGCTACTTCTTCACAGCAGTTGTTAGAAAGATCTCCACCTGACTTTGAAACTCCTCCTTCTTCCTCACAACAGGAAAAGGTTGTAAACACAGGGACACCAAATTATGAAGTTCTGGATCAACTTGGTTCCATCTTCCACAACCGCTCTCCCATGGCAATGTCTCTTTCTGCACCACAAGCATCACCAACAAAGTCACTCCCACCAACAATATTGCCTTTGCTGAATGCAATTAACCTAGAACAGATACTAACCAGTTCTTCTCAACAACCCATCAATGAGAATATACTCCAACAAGTGACTGGGTCTGCTTCTGTACTCAATGCTAGCCCATCAACATTTGAAGAGGATACATCCCTTGGGTTACATGTAACCCTTGGTGATAGTTCAATAAGAGCAGCCACTACAATTGCTAAACTACCAAGTTTTCAATTGGACAGTGGTTACATATCTAAGACTCTTTTGAAGGCAACCACTGTTGAGGCTACCAAGGTAACCTCTGATCCAGTGGGAAGTCCCTAGTTCCAAGACCAATGGGCATCTATGTTTGAAACAGGGGTTGAGACTCTTGTTCATGATAACATAGATAAAACTACCTTTTCTGGTAGGAGTTCAGACGATCCTATTAAATTAGGTGATGATCTAAAATATCATGATTTGACAGAGAGAGTTACCAAAATAGAAAGCTCTATTGATGAAATCAAGGATTTGCTGAAACAATTGATTGCTACAAAGAGCCAACCCTCTGTCCTATCCACTGATAACCTCATAAAAGTCGTAGACCCTCTGTTTCAACAACAAAAGTCTTTTGCTGACCTCCAACACAAGCATCAGATGCAAGAACTTAGAAACATGGTTGATGCCATGTATATGGATACAACTGTAGATATTAAGGAAATAAAGGCTCATCTCCTGCAAACCACTGGTACTTCTCTTCCTAGGTAATCTTGATAAACACTGATGATGCCAAAAAGGGGGAGATACCTTTAAAGAAAGAAGTGCTAAAGCTCACTGATAAAGATGCACATCCAACAATGGTTATCCCTAAGCCAGATGGCTCTAAAAAGATTGATGAAAAAGCAAACATCTTTGCAAGGGAAAAGGAGAATACAAAGAAAAGGGTAATTGTTGAGAGCAGAGCTTTGGTGGAGAAAAAGATAGCCCTGCAAAAAGAAAAGGAAAATGTTGGGCCCTCAACAAAGAAGATGCCTCCGGTTAGAAAAACAAGGCACTCAACATCAACATCCATCCCTTCTAAGACAGCTGTTATCCCAACCATATCCTCTGCTCCCTCAAGAAACACTTACACCTCCTTCTTCAAAAGCAGTTGATAAACAAGTCCAATAGATGTTACAACAACTGGTGTGTCAACATCTGTTGATGCAGCATAGGTTATAACAAATGTTAATCCAACCACTGCTATGGTCGTATTTCCAACTTCCACCATATCTTTGCCCACACCTACAAGAATACCACAACCACAATCACCTGATTTCAAGTTCAAGAGGAGAAAAACCACAAATGTTATACTTGATGACAAGATCATTCTCTCTCCTATACCTGTGTCATCAAAACCAGTGTCCACCACAACAGTTGTTCAACCTTCTTCTCAAATTTCTAAAGTGCCTCTTGCCACTCAATTCCCCCTGGAATTACAAGCTATCAAATCAAAAATCAAATCCTTCTTTTCTGAAGAAGATCCAGACAAAAGGGAATTTCCATCTCTGCAAGGTTATCCCAAGCCAAGAAACTTGGAAGAATACAAGAAGCTCAAAGTTAAACAAGCAGAAGATATCACCAAAGTGGATACCCAGAGAAAATCTGATAGAGTAATACAAAGTTACTGGCAATTTCAGTTGAGCAAAGTCAGAAGTATAGAAGACTATGCAAGAGACTTGTCCAAAAACCTGTCAGAGAGAGAAGACAAAAGCCTTAAAGAAGATTATATCATATCATGGAAACCAAGTTGTATAAGGCTACAAGGGTACAATTCAAAGACTGGTCTGTGAGAGAGTTGGAAGAAGAAGTTCAAAGAATACAAGAAATGCTGAAAGATCCTCTCAAAAAGTCAACTCCTCCAGACTAGAACAAATACAAGAAATTGCCTGACAAGAACTTAAAGTTAAGAAGAATGAAGGAAGAACTAATTACTGCTAATTATGGGTCGAAGAACCAAATCATGAGGTGGACAGAGGTTAAAGTGATTGATACTTATAGGGCTCTTGAGAAAAGAAGGAAAACTGATCTTTCATTGCCAAAGAAGCCAGAATATCCAGCAGAGGATACAGCTCAACAGACTCAACACTCTTCAAAACCATCTGAAACATCTGCTATCTCTATTCTAGCCTTGAATCAAAGAAAAAGGCAAAGGGATATGGTAGAAGAAGAGAAAAGAGTGTTTGAGAATATAAAGGAAGGAATCCAGAACATGATTGACTTCCATACTGATGAGACCAGTCAAAAGCTTGCAGAAGATCTGTTCAAATGGCTCATCAAACAATGCTACCCACCTCAAAAATAACTTTCCATCCTAGAAAGCCTTCAGACCCAAAAATTCTAAAGTGGAAAGTTGATAAAAACTCTCACGAATTGACTCTGCTCAAGTCTGATGGCACAACTACCAAGATGAATTTGGAGGGTGCATATGAGCTGTGCGTAGAAGACCTCCAAGAACTCTTAGATCTGGTGCTGGAAAAGGATGATGATGAGAAATCTCTGAACTTCGAATTGTAGGTTAAAGGCCAAATCAAAGATCTCCTATTGAGGAATAAAGACCAAGAATAAAAGGTATTTTTGGCATCATCTGTTCCAGGGGAGATTGTTGAGATTGAACCTGTATAAAGGAACAGATGGTATAAAGCCAAAATGCTCTATCCACGGTTTGGTCAACACTATCAGAGTTTAGTCTAATCTCTAAACTCTGCCTTCTAAAGTCTGATACCTGCAAAACATCTGCCTTCACAAATGCCAAAGGTCTGATAGAAGAAAGGAAGCAGAGTTTAGCCATCAGAGTTTTAGTTTATTAGTATTATATTCCAATGTAACAGTGCTTTTGCACTAACAGTTGTTAGAGATCAGTGTTTAGATAGTTTGTTATTATTGTTAATGTCACTATCAACCCTGACGTCATCAAAGATGCTCAGAGGTTATATAGTTAGTATAAATAGAAGTGTCAATGTAACAGTTGAATTGTCTTCTTAAAAAGATCTTTACACCAATCATCTTCTTCCATTTTCTGTACTATCAACTTATTTGCAATAGGCTGAGGGGGAGTTTGTGAATCACATGGAAAGTTTACATACTTGAAAGCATGATGATGATGAAAACAAACGACCTTTACTTGTAGTAAAATTTCCATTATATTCCGCTGCATTTACTTTATAAAAACTTCAATCATATTTCCATTCTTAAAACAAGACTACAAGTTAATCAAACTCAGATCCTAACAGTCTACAGATCATAATTTTGGTTGTTCATCAAGCATATCACCTCCATTTGACACCAAGCTTGTTTTTGCCACTCTTCACCTGGTCTTGACACCTCCTAAACACTAGTAATCATATCCTAAGCTCTCTAAACATTTGTAATGATCTCCTTGATTCTCAAGCACTATAAATAGGTGATGATCTTTACTTGAAAACTTGCACCATTTCTCATAATCTTTCTATAACTCTCCTTTGGAGGTTCCTGAGCATTTTGGAGCTTCCTTTGAGTTTTCTTCAGTCCATAGGACCACAAGTAAGTATTCCTTCCATGGCTAGTTTTTTAATTTGGCTTTTAAAGCCAAAAGTCAAGCGTTTTCGATAAAGCTTTGACTTTCGGTTTAGACCATTATGGTCAAGCCAATGCTCAGTCCGAGCATGGCTATGTAATCGTAATTAGGTAGGTGTTAATCCCTGAAGAGGGCACCTCCTGATTACCACGTTTGCTTGGTCAATTGACGGGTCAAAGTTATATTAATAAAAGTCAAACGAGTCAATTTTTAAATAAATTCATATCAAAGTAATGTAAGCGTTATAAAAATATGTTTTAACACATAAAAACTTGGTAATAATTATTAGAACATGTATAAATATGTTCGGCTCGTCAATTTTAGTTTTAGGGTCTGTTCGCAACCAAAAGTCGCGAAGTTTGACTTCTGCGTTGACCTTCGATTATGAACCGAATTAGATTAGTATGCTACTGATTTAAGGTCCCATTATGATCATATTATGATGTAGCATAAACCTCTGAGGTTGTATTACACGATCATAATAGTTATCCGGGTTTTACGCGAGTTTCCGTAAATATGCCATACTTTGACTATTTCGCCAATTTATTTAAAATAAGGTTTTAAAAGCCAAAAAACTTGCAAATGATTTAGTTACTGATATGTTAACATGTTTAACATAATTTGATATTACAAATCTGATCATAAACTGAGTCTTCGTATTATGTTGTAAATTATGCTTTAAAGTGACCGAAAAGCCTTTTCGGCGCGTAGAACGGTTATATTTTATCATAATAAACTCCTTACCTACTGATGTAATATCATAATTAAGATAGTTTGGGATATCATTTCAGTTTATAATCTAAGTTTATGCATAAGTTCTTGTTTTACGCTCTTAAATGACGATAATGCCCTGATGGCACACAAAATGGGTTTGAAGCATTATTTCCATATAAAACCTTTTACTCACTGATGTATTATACTAAATAACCTTTCTAGATTATATAAACCTGTTCATAACCTCATTTTTTTTAAAATTTCGCAAATATCGTCATTTAACGACTTTAACGCCTTTTCGGCGCGTAATATGGTTTTAAACCATATTACCAACCAAGACTTATTACCTACTGATTTTATAACTCATTTAAAATATTTTTATGGGTGCACGTTATAAACCCAGAATCCCAAATACGCTTTCAAAACTATGTGTGAAATTACCAAAATGCCCCTTCGGAGCATAGTTTGGTCTTAAACTATAAGACACACATATATTTGATATCCTACTGATATTATATCATAAATAAAGTATTTTTTTACAGAATGTTTATGGTCGTAACATCAGATTATACGCAAGTTCCTTTTATACGTCGCTAAATGACCAAAAACGCCCTTATAAGGCATTGTTTGATTTTAAATCCTTAACGGACATACAAGTTGATATCCTACTAATATTATAACTTGTTTAAAGTATATTGGCATATGGAACCCGTTCATGACTCATACGATTACCCAGTATCGCTTATATGCGTACAGTTATGTTTATATAACTAGTTTACGTAATTTAACCAAAACGGGTTTAACCTTATCATTTTTATCTCAAATTCCAGAATGTTAATAGTTTACTCATAAAATACAAGTCATAGCACTTGTTGGGTTTAAACTACATTCTGTTCCGGTCATCTCTTAATCAAGCGTATCGTACCGTTTTCAATACTTTAAGCTAATAGATCTAAGTCTATGACTTAAATAAGATCCGTTAGCATTCTATTGGTTATTTATACCATCATTCCAGACTAGAGCCTTCCGATAAATTGTACCTACATTTACTTAATTGAATACGACTGAGTTATTATAAATCTGCATTAAGACGAGTGCTAGCTCAGGTAAATACTCTTAACAATTTTCCCTATACGGGCTTGGGATACGGTAAAATATTTACCGCATGGACGGGTATGGGATTCGAAGACCAATGTGTTGGGAAATTCAAATAACCCGTTTTAATTCGTATTGCTTGACATAAACATTTGGGGTTAATTCGATAGTGTCCTGGATATCCTTGACTCATTTAATTGTAAGTGGCCACGACCTAAGCGCAGGGTGTAGGCATACACCTGACAGATGCGAAATGGTTTAAATAAATAATCTTATAACCCAATACGGGTTTACCCAATTTGGGTGTTCCCAATAAGGGAATAAATTATAATTTTATAACCCAATATGGGTGTTTCCAATAAGGGAATAAGTGGTGTGTCGGTTAATTATGAACCGGCATAGATTCTGGTCCCGATACGTATTGTCAAGTTATGTAAGACTGATAACATGAGATATCGTTTGTCCCAACTATAAAAAGATTTTTCATGCCTTGTGCACCTAAATCAAATTTTGAAAAGGTTTTCAAAATGTGTCGGTTGATTATATTTACCAGTGTAAACTGACGTATTTTCAAAAGATTAAACTACAGGTACAAATACGTAAATAGGCTGGAAGCTGCTCAGTAACGACATAAGAGGATCTTACAAATACGTATTTAGTCAACTAATC
The DNA here is from genome assembly GCA_947069175.1 of Scalesia atractyloides. NCBI lineage: Eukaryota > Viridiplantae > Streptophyta > Magnoliopsida > Asterales > Asteraceae > Scalesia > Scalesia atractyloides. The sequence goes on from CAMTDV010001634.1 coordinate 35,461,638, forward strand.
ATTAATTATCCTACATATAATCAACAAAACCTACACATATCAAAATTCTCCTACATATACCCTACATATTATAGAATTTTATCCTACACACGTCGAAATTTATCCTACACACATCAAAATATATCCTACACAATTCTAATTTATCCTACACACCTAATAATTTGTTCTACATTTAAATTAATTTGTTTTTTAATTTGAAAAAAAATATTTTGAAAAGAAGTTACAAATTTAATTTACATAGTTATTAAAAAGGAAGAATACAATTTAATGATCTATGTAAATTTACCAATGTACCCTTATATTAAAATTACATGCGAATATTAAATGAAGTAAAATAAAGCATTCTTATTGGTTAAAATTTCTTCTTTTTTCTTCTTACAAAAAGTTTCTTCTCATTTGAACCATCCACTTATATATATATGTATATATATGGTAAGGTTATTGTAAAAAAGACCAAAAGTGTGAGAAAGGTAAGAAAGAATCTCAGCCATTAGATCTAAATTAATTGAAAAGGGTAATCAAGTAATTTTATCATTGATTTAATTAATTCAAAACTTTCCATAAACCGCCACCCTAATTTATAGGAATACCGAATAACACTGCAAACACCATTCAGCACGTATATAACACCATTCAATAATTATATAACACCCTTCAATAAGTATATAACACCACTCAATAAATATATAGCACCATTTTAAAGATCTCTATAAAAACACTACGAATAACACTGCAACAACCATTCAACGCATATATAACACCATTCAATAAGTATATAACACCATTCAATAATTATATAACACCATTCAACACATATATAACACCATTCAATAGTTATATAACACCATGAACTGAAACAAAAAAAACCATTAACTGAAACATTCGATTGAACATAATTTTTTTTTCTGTATATAAGTATAGTAATATGGTACTCATATTAAAAATTAGAAAACACTCATGGTGTAATTTTAAAAAAAAAAAACGAGTTACGTGTAAAAAGTTATTAGCGTTTAAAAAATAAAAGGGGAACTTGCATGTGGATTGCATGTGACTTTCTAAAATTAAAAATGTTAATTTTACCTTATACCCTTAATCTAGAAAATTAATTATTTTAATTGTTATACTATTTACAAGATTGTCATCAAGATCTCAATCATTAGACTAAACATCTAATGGTTTAGATTCTTTCTTATCCTTCTCACACTTTTGACCTTTTTTACAGGATTCTCTCTCTCTCTCTCTCTTATTATATATTATATATATATATATATGTAGGGTTCTATAGTGAACCTAATGTTATTTGTGAACTGTGAGAACCATTCTCAATCATTTATCTATTTGAGATGGACGGCTATAAAAAGGCAATAAAATAAAGTGGTTAATGATATAATTAATTATTAATTAAAGACAAGGGTGTATTGGTACTTTTACTATCCTATCATAACTGAATATTGTATTTTTTTTTAATTTTCGCTAAGGTTATATGTACACAAGTGTACAGGCCGTTGTTCCTACAACGTACACAAGTGTACAAGCTGTTTGTACACTGTTGTACATTTGTGTACTGAACTAATGTACACCTGTGTATATAAATCGTAAAACGCTGAAAAAACGAAACTTCATATGTTTTTCATTTTTATTAAAAAACTATAACAATATTATACTCAAATTAAAGAAAATAAAAAACCCGTTTTTATGGTGTATTTAAAAGAAAAAATATTAACATATGAAAAAGTTATAACGATTTAAAGATCGTAAGGGGTAGTTAGTTTATTGTTATAACTTCCTTATTTAAATTGATTAGTTACCATCATATCATTTACATCTAAAAAATGATCAATGGCTCAGATTGGTTCACAAACAAAGTGTAAAAGTTCTAAAAGATATACAAAATTTGTTTTTACATTTTTTTTTGAAAAAACGTTTTTTCGTCACCAATTTTTTTTGCTGCTGACGAAAACCATCATTTATTTTTTCAAAAAAAAATGTTAATTTTTTATGACTTTTAGATTTTTAAGGTTTTTTTTAGGAATTTAGCTTTATGGTTTAGTTTTTAGCATTTAGCTAGCTAAATTGCTAAAAAACTAAACCATAAAGCTACACCAAAAAAAAACCTAAAAAACCTAACCCCCTACCTCCCAAAAACCTAAAAACCTAACCCCACCCCCACCGAAGCTAAATGCTAATAACTACACACCCAAAACCCTAAAAAAAATAAAAAAGCACTCAAATATATTTTTTAAACATTTTTTAAGAAACAACCGCTACTTTTCGTCACAAAAAAAATTTGGTGACGAAAAGCAATAATTTTTTTTTGTAAAAAATGGTAAAAGTTTTTCTTTGGGTGGTTTTATTAATATATTGATATAATAAAATTTAAAAAACTATATATTATTTTAAATTTAAAATTATTATTCATGGTACTTCAAAAACTATATATATATATAAATGAAAATATGCTATAAGTTAGAAGTAAATATTAAAATTATTATATGGATATAATAAATTTTAAAAACCATATATTATTTAAAATTTAAAATTACTATTCATGATACTTCAAAAAACCATATATTATTTTAAATTTAAAATTACTACATGGTACTTCAAAAACCATATATATAAAAAAAGCCATCTATTATTTTAAATTTAAAATTACTATTCATGGTACGTTAAAAACTATATTTTTTTTAGGTGTGTTCACATTGGTTTTCGCGATTCTCCCAATAAAGATTGGTTTCTAACGAATCCTTCTCCTATATATATATATATATAGTGAGAGAGGAGAGAGAGAGAGAAAGGGAGGAAGGTTAATTAAGAAACCCATAATTATAGAAAAAACCCATGAAATTCTAACCACCTGACATTTAATTTTGAAAAAAATTACACATGTCATACACATGTTTTTAAATATTTTGAGCAATAAAATAAAAAAATAAAAAAAGACTCACCCATATTTTAGAAAAAAATAAACAAGTTTTTGTTTAACATATGTTATAGTCGCCTTGTGTAAAACTTGTTTAAAAAATATCATCTCGGCGCTTTTTTTTTTGTTTTTTTGCTCAAAACTCTTAAAACACGTATATTACATGTGTGATTTTTCTTTCAAAATAAAAAAAAATTGTTGGGGGTTAAATTTTCCTTGGTTTTTGCAATAACTATGGGTTTTCTTAGAGTACTTAACATATAAATATATAAAAGGGTTTTACAACGATTATACAATATATCATTCGATACATATTTCATTATTGTAAAAATAACCTGCTGCCACATGAAGATCGAAGAAGGCTGAGACGAATTTTAAAAAGATATCGTATAACCAACTGTTTGGCGAGGAATTAGGAGGCAAGTGGCCAACCATTATCTTTTTATTAAAATCCCATCATACACCATTCGAGATAAAAAAAAACCTACTATAAAAATATTTACAGTTCCAATACCTTCCGGATACGATTAATACGATTATCCTACGCTGCTGCATTATTACGAACTGAAGAAGGCATACAGGAGACGATTTAAAGGTGCTCGAAGATTAAAGAGGAAGCTTTGGGATTGAGGATTAGCTTACAAATTGATAGTAACTTTTTGTTAGACTTGCTTTATAATTTTTTATTTGTTGAACTGGAAATTATAGACATCTTTTCTATTTTGCTTGACTTTGAATTTATTTGTGTTTCGTTTACAAACATGAGTAGCTAAGCTTTCGCTTAGCTACCTCGGCGTATGGATAATTGTTGACTTTGCATAGCTTATCGGTTTTGTTTTATTGTGAGTTTGGCTTAATGTTTTGGAAAAGTGTGATTTAAATCAGGAGTTTAATGTTAATGTGTGCTTTGTAGTGACTAATAATTAATCTATCGTTCCATGCATGTGTTGTTGAAGGTCTTGCGGATATAGATACCTATTGGGTTGCTCACTTTGTGTTTGTGACTAGTTTATGGTTGTTTAGCTTGAATCCCATAGAAACCTTGATTGAGAGTTTAGAGGAACTTAGTGTTCTACCAAATCTAGAGACCAGGAGGTAATAGATTGTCGGGTTGTCTTTGTCATTAGGCGATTTGGGAGTTAATTGCACGAGAGTGAGTTACTCTTTATTTATCTTGTCATCTTTGCTATCCTGAGTTGGAAAATTGTTAGATTCGCTACTCCTTACATCTCTTACACTTCCTGGATGTATTATTTCTAGTGGGACCGAGAGGTGATCTGAACCCTAGACCGGTGAGTTTACACACTTCCTTAGATAGTAGATTGCATCTTGTGTTGAGAGTGATCTGCCAACCGGTCTTAGGTCTAGATTAGTGTATTTTAAGATCACGGTAGCAAAATCCAATTATCCAATCACGAGAGCTGTGACGAGTTAACATGATTCTTGCCTGGGCAGTTATGTTCTCATCATCTATTTCACCTATATTCGTTATGTGTTTGCTTTGGTTTCATATTCCCATTCTTATTTGCTTTAGTTGTTAATAGAAATCCAAACATTCACTAAGCATTACTAGACTAGAACTCGATAGAGGTTTAATATCGAGGGACATGTCATTTTTTCATTGGATTGATAGTTTATCTTACCGACTTTACTATATCACCGGTACACTTGCCGATTGTATGTAATTAAGCTACTTTGGCAATTTAATTTGGTATTTTAAATAATATATAAATATTTTACACATAAAAAATGCACACACATTGATTTAGATCTTTATTTCTGTGTGAAGGACAACTGATCATCGATTGGCTGGTTTTTGAAATATTAGGTTTTTATAAGATTCAGCAAAGACTTTTAGACATATTTCTTAAGTAATTTTCGATATTTTTTTATAAGTGAGAAGGGTGAGTTTCACAACTAAGTCAGGGAGGAAATCTTTTTGGTAAATATAAAATATGAGTTTTGAATAGTTACATATAACTCGTTTATTAAATGAACCATGTTTGGAATGTCCTGTTAACCCGTTTCATTAAACATGTTCACACGCCAACCCTTTTAATTAAACATGTTGGCCCGTCTATCTGTTACTAAATGGTTCGTGTTCGGAATGTCTTGTTTAACGCGCTTAGTCGTATTCGTGTTGACTTGCTTAATCTATTTAATTAGACAGGTAAGGGTGACCTGCCAACCCTTTTAATTAAACATGTTGACCCATCTATCCATTTAACCTATTTATTACAACCCTTCAACATGTTTGAAATACTCAGAACTTGATTATAACTCTTGATAGTAAGTTAAATGGGTCATGTTCAAGTTACACGATTTTAAGGGTGGTAGTATTATAATTATTGATATATTTGATAGGAATAATTATATGAGAAGTGACCAGATTTATTATTCAACCTCACACCATATCAAATATTGATTTCAAAGGGTGTGCATTGGTCGGTTTGGTTTGATTTTGACCTCAAACTGAACTAAAAAATTCAAAATTGATTTTTAGACTTTTAGAAAAACTATTAACTTTTGTTTCTTTATAGTTTTTGGTTTTTATGATTGGTTTGGTTCGTCTAACAACCCTAATATTTATAGCGAATCCTAGTGTAACACGTGTCGAAAACTCTCCATATAATTCAGATATGTTGTAGGAGAGGGACAAAGAATAATTAAAAAGGGCATTTATAAAAGTTAAGGGGTTGAAAATGTGAAAAAGGGAAAACTTTTGGCCACTAACAATCCCTTGCGGACCGCAACACCTATTGCCATCCGCAAGAGGGGTTAAACATTTACGCGGCTGATGTATTGTAAAATACATTGATTTATCGTGTATAGTTTTACAATTTTCGTATTCGTTATTTCGATTTTTAGGTAGTTATAGTTTCTTTTCGATTTTTAGGATACCCGTCGCGTAACGCGACGGGGTGTATGTTCGCGGATAGTTTGTATGCATGCTGGATTGTTCCTGGAACTATATTTAAGCATCATATCATTCAAGAAAACCCTAATTACGAACCTAAGTAGTCTTTCATCACCACTGAGTTCAACCTTGTCTTGAATTGCGTTTAGTCCGTCTTAATTAATTAATATGTAATTTATTTGCAAATTTAGGATTTTACTAACCCCCCAAACATAAAAATGGTTAGTATCGTGTCGGCCTAGGTCTAGATAGAGTCATTAGCGTAATTAAATAGAGTCATGTGGGTTCGATATCCGAACTTAGTTAGCTTTACTAGAGTCGATTGGTTCACTTGTCGGGTTAGTAGTTTAGTCGAGTTTAGAGAGTCTAGAGTATTACTTTGAGTCTAGAATAAGGTTAATTTTAGTTATTTTTATTAAACTACTTTTAGCACATCAAGTTTTTGGCGCCGTTGCCGGGGACTCTTTGGCAATTGCATTGATTACTTTATTTAGACTTAATTGACATCATATACGTGCTATTTGTTTGTTTCAGTCGTAGGAGTCTAAATAGTTTTAATGTCTTTTATATTTTGTCGAGTCATTCTTTAGAGTCTTCTTACTTGTTTATTGTTGGTTTTGCAATGGATGCCCCATACACGCTCTCAAGGACCACCCCCGAAGCCGCTAATGGACAAGTCTTCCTTCCCTTCTTCTACACCAAAGGTTAGTACATCTTCTTCTTCATCTTTCGCCCTTTCTGATTCTACCCTTCCATCTAAACCACCGAGCTTTGACTTCACACCGAGTCCGCCACCCGTTGTCCAAATGGTCAACAATCAGACTGCCCACTAACATTCTACCGGCGGTTTCACCTGTGTAAACTTACCCATCACCCTTCTCGCCATCAACAATGACAAATCCCTGTCAGATCCCATCCTATATCATGACGGCTATCACCAACTCATGCCAATCTCACGGTCTTGATGACGAGGATGCTCCTGCCCATATAAACCGCCTCACTCGCCTTTGCAGCACATTTAATATGGAAGGCGCGTGAGTTGACGCCCGTTTCTTCAGGTTTTCCCTTCCTCACTAGCGGGTCGAGCAGTCACATGGCTTGATTCGCAAGCACCGAACACTTTCACCACCTAGGCTGGCCTTCGGGATGATTTTCTTGCTAAATACTTTCCACCTGCAAAAGCATCTCGCCTTCGCGATCAGATCCATTCGTTCAGGATGGAGCTTGACGAGCCCTACCATTTAGCCTGGGAAAGATTCCAAACGTTACTCTCCCGTTGCTCTCAATACGGCTTGTTGGATTGGGCACTTGTAGAGAAATTCTACAATGGTCTTACTCCCGAAACCCGAGCCCAGTTCGACACTTCAGCAGGAGGCCACCTCATGGGTAAGAAATTAGTGGCCGAATGCAATGACCTGATTGAGAGTTTCGCTTATTCTGATACCGATCTTCGCGCTACCACTAGGACTTCCATTCCTGTGTCTAGTACTTCCTCAGCAACCCGAGGAGTACACCAAGTTAGCTTGGAAACAATGGTAGCTGCTGCCCTAGATACCTTTAGGAAAGAGGTGAGTAAAGAGATCATGTGTGACGCGAGTGATTACCTTTAGGAAAGAGGTGCGTAAACAACGGTAGCTGCTGCCCTTGAAAGAAAAATTCATGAGTGCACCCATACTAGTCTCGCCTGATTGGGGCTTGCCCTTTGAGCTCATATGTAACACGAGTGGTTACGCGTCCGGGCGGTTTTGGGGCAAAGAAGTGAGAATCATTTTCACCCGATCTACTATGTGAGTAAAACCCTCAACGATGCCCAAGAAAACTACACCACCACCGAGAAGGAACTTCTAGCCGTAGTGTTCGCATTCGATAAGTTCCGTTCATACCTCGTGCTATCGAAAACCATCATTTTTACCGATCATGCGGCTATGCGTTATCTCTTCCAAAAGAAAGACGCTAAGCCTCCTCTCATATGATGGATTCTTGTACTTTCCGAATTCGACATAAAAATCAAGGATAGAAGGGAACAGAGAATGTAGCGGCCGATCAACTCTCACGATTAGAGGATCCGGGTAGAGAGGAGATTCGTGAGGAGGCAGTAGGTGATAGATTCCCTCACGAATCGGTTGAGTTTGTTGCTGCGGAGAAGGAAGGTATGCCATGGTTTACGGATTTGGCAAATTACCTTGCAAATAAGGTGGTGTTGAATGGTTGACCACCTAACAGAAGAAGAAGTTCTTTAAGGATGTGAGGAGATGTATTGGGATGACCCCTACCTTTTTAGGATAGGAGGATATAGAATCCTTAGGAGGTGTGTGCCGGGAAAAGGGTTAAAGATCCTTGGGCACGTTCATGAGGGACTATCAGTGGGTCACCACAGTCCACACGTTACCGCCCAAAAAGTCTTCGATTGTAGTTTTTATTGGCCTTCGGTAATTAAGAATGCTCTAGAGTTTGTTAAAAAATGCGATGCATGCCAACGCACCGACAATATTTCATCTAAGGATGAGATGCCCCAAAATCCAATCCAAATTCTTGAAATCTTTGATGTGTGGGGCATCGACTTCATGGGACCTTTTCCGTCTCTAGTGGCAATAGGTACATCCTTGTGGCGATTGATTACGTTTCTAAATGGGTTGAAGCTCAAAATTTACCTACAAATAATGCTCGAGTGGTGGTGTGATTCCTTAAAAAGTTACTCACACATTTTGGTACACCGCGAGCCATCATAAGTGACCGTGGCACCAAATTTTGCAATGTCGTGATGGAGAAGGCATTAGCACACTACGGGGTCACTCATCGTTTTTCCACCACGTACTACCCTTAAGCTAGCGTCAAGTCGAGAATGCGAATAAGGGGGGGGGGTGAAGAGAAAACGGTAGGAAATAGTAGGAATGATTGGTTGGATAAGCTTGATGACGCGTTGTGGGCATTTCGAACCGCCTACAAGACACCTTTAGGGGCTACTCCTTTCATTATCGTCTATGGCAAAGCTTGCTGAAGGTCCGTGATCAGCCGGTTCTAGACGGAAGTTAGTGCGTAAACGTAACCGATTCGGTAGAATGTTATTAAGAATGGAGTAGAAGTAGAGTGCAGCGGAAGTCATATCTTCATTCATACCGAAAGAGTATACATATTGTCAGGCTGCCGGAGTTCCTGGAGAGAATCCAGCAGCACCTCCCTGTAGGGATTGCAAAAACTTAAACAACAAATGAACACACACCTATATAGAGATGAACAAGTTCGCTTGAAAGTGACATGGCCAAGTTCAGCCGATTTTGTCCTCCACATGACAAGTTCGGGCGAACTTGTCCATCACATGACAAGTTCGGGCGAACTTGTTCCCATTTCCACTATATCATTCGTATTTTGGTCGTGTGTTCGATTCTAATCTATACAATATTCAACACACGCTCTATCTAGCCTATTTGACAAGTGACGAACACAAAATGCATCAACAGATTCCCCCTTGTTCGTTACCGTCGAAGCTTGATCTTGATCTCCAAATCTCTGAGCTGTGTTTGAATATTCTGCAACTTCAATCAAGGTGTTTGTCGATGTCGTCGAGACACGTCAACAAATTCCCCCTTAATTGATGATCCGGGCTCGCATTATCAACTTTCTATTCCGCTGAAATCTCCAGTTCAGAACTTTGGTTGCATGGTTTCTGACCTCCTCTAATTTACTTGACCGACAAATTTTCTCGAATAACCACCAACTCTAAGCTAATCAATGCAGCAGCTTCTCCATTTCGACGATAACCGCATCTGAGTTCAGTTTTTGAATAAGCGTTGAGCTTCGAGAGTTTATTCCGCACACTGTTAAATATCAAAAAGTCAACCTGCAATTGATAGAAACTTTGAATCACCGCATCAGAAAACTTCAAATCAATGAATACCCTCGAAAATCTGAAATCCTGATTTCCGTAATCGCAGTTACGCATACTCCTGAAAGATTAATCAGGAAATCGGTAATCTGCTCTATCAGCAAATCTTCATCGGACACAAATCATCTGGTAACACATCAAATCTGAGAAACATACGTCCGTAATCAGAATCACATTCTTCTTCTTCAGTCACAATGTTAGATATATAGCTATCTCCGGTAGACCAGTGCAACTTAATCAACAAACATCATCGTCCAACGGCGGTTAGTCCAAAAAGAATGATTCATCTGCTTGAAGACTAAAAATAATGGCCACCAAAGGCTATCATCAGTTATATCTTGAATAACCTCAGATCTCCTTGGTAATTTTGAAACTATCCGATACACCAGAGCTAGTCATTAATTCCTAAGACCATCATTGAACGTCTTGAACGTCCTCAGTTCCTCACTGGTATTAATGACTACTAATCCTGCTAACTACCCCTTCACCGGAAATCAGGACTCTAACCCTTAAGCATCAATCTGTATCATGAACTGAAAAATCTGAACTTCCTGTGATCACGAAATCCCAAATGTATAGCCTCTTTTGTCAGCAACTAGTACATAGCTTTATCTGAAAGATTCGATCCCATAAATCATCTTCTTTAATCATGGTACCACGTACCCCACGGGGCAACTGAAACTACAGAGCATCCTTATCTCCCGGCGGTTAGTCCAGTCAATACTTCATATGCAAAGCAAAGTTAAAGATAGGCAGTCGTATGTGCACCCGCAAAATACGCACGACTCAGGTGTCAATCCACAACCACGACCTCAGAATCTGATAAACAACTCCTCCAAGACTCAGTTATGAAACCACCCGCTTTCAAACTAGACATCAACTTGAGATCACCAATGAAGCTCGATCCTCTGCATTCTCGGTTAATCTGCAATCGGTAACCACTCGGATACTGTTGCAGCAGTCACGAATTTCAAAATTTCCGTAATCTTCAAATATTGTAAAATGTTTATTCCCCCTCATTTTTACAAATTCTGACCATACTGAAATTTTCACTGAAATTCCCCCTCAAATCCGGAATTTTCAGTACTTTAATGCGGATTTAACGTTTAGGCCCATTACTAGTCACGACACCTAATGATCAACGTTCTGCATCGGTATCAATAACTCTCCCGTTATCTTCAAACTTTTGCAATCGTATCATCAAATCTGTACTCTAAAGCTCCAGACGGTGTTCCCGAACATCCCGGTTCGGTCATCGAAAACTCGAAAAAATTTCTATCGCCAATTTTTTAAGGCTCCTGTACAAGTTCGGGCGAACTTGAACACTCAACATCAACTTCGTGTGAACTTGGTCAGCCAACATCAAGTTCGGGCAAACTTGGTCAGCGAACACCAAGTTCGGGCAAACTTGGTCAGCCAACACCAAGTTCGGGCGAAGTTAGCTTCAAAACAAGCCTTTTTCACATTTTTCGATCCAGAATCCTTATTTCTTTGAATTTCGAGATGATTCCACCATAGATCTGGTCGAAAATGGTTTTCTAACAATCCTATCCATTCATTTTTACTTTTTATCCGTGGATTGTATGTTTATTTGATGATTTACGTCTAAAACCCCTCCTAATGTCCATAAATGTCCAAATTCATGAGCGTAGGTGATAACCGTAGCTCTGATACCAATTGAAGGCCCGTGATCAGGCGGTTCTAAACGAAGTTAGTGCATAAACGTAACCGATTCAATAGAATGTTATTAAGAATGGAGTAGAAGTAGAGTGCAGCGGAAGTCATATCTTCTTTAATACCGAAAAAGTATACATATTGTCAGGCTGCCGGAGTTCCTGGAGAGAATCTGTTAGCACCTCCCCGTAGGGATTGCAAAAACTTAAACAATAAATGAACACACACCTATATATAGATGAACAATTTCGCTTGAAAGTGACATGGCCAAGTTCGGCCGAACTTGTGCTCCACATGACAAGTTCGGGCGAACTTGTATATCACATGACAAGTTCAGGCGAACTTGTTCCCATTTCCACTACATCATTCGTATTTTGGTCGTGTGTTCGATTCTAAACTATACAATATTCAGCACACGCTATATCTAGCCTATTCGACAAGTGACGAACACAAAATGCATCAACACTTGCCATCTTCCTGTGGAATTAGAGCACCGTGCACTTTGGGCTCTTAAAACCATCAATTTAGATCTTACCGAAGCCGTAGGAAACGATACTTCTAAATTCATGAGTTGGAAGCACTCAGGGATGCAGCGTATGAACGTTCTTGGAGTATTAAGGAGAATACCAAGGCATTGCATGATAGGAAGTTAAGGGGATTGAAAGAGTTCAAGGCTGACGACAAGGTACTTTTATAGAAGTTTAAATTCTTTGCTGGAAAGTTGAAATCATAATGGACGGGCCATACTTGGTGAATGAAGTGTTTTCGTATGGTACAGTAGGGTTGCAAGATGAAGCTGACAGAGTTACTTGGAAAGTGAATGGCCATAGGTTGAAACACTACTTAGGAGGGCCTATCGATACCACTGGAGAGGAGGAAACCCCTCTTGAAGTCCCACCTCGCACCACCGTTTAAAGTCTTGAGTGAATACTCAATTGTAAGTTTGTATCGATTGTATTGAGTCATTATTTGAGTCTTTTTGTAGCTAACGTTAGTTTTGTAGATATTCGGTCTTTTTTTTTGTGTTTTTGAGTCTTTTGCAGGAATCCATTACCGAAAAGGAGCGAAAATGGAAGAGAAAACGGAGTTCTAGGTAAGTCCCAGTGTTAGAAAATTTTTGGGAATAGTTTCTGGGAGGTTTGGTTAAGTTGGAATTTTTTTCTAAGGCATGGAAAGCTTCAAATTACGAAAATTTCTGTTAAATGGCATCTTGGCCTTGCGCGTAGCCTAGCCCATCTAACCTTCGCGTAACGTCTAGCCTCTAGTGACCCACCTTCAAAAAGTAGTGTCACGTCACACGACCCCCATCCCACCACACCTTCGCGTAACGCGAAGCCCCTCTTGAACCCCCATCCAATTTCCACAAGGGCCAGATACTACCCGTAGCCTATAACCATCACACCTCTGCATAACGCGAAACCCTTCGGGTCCGGTTATATCCTTTTCTTTCCCTTTCTTCCCCTAATCACTTCCCAAAACCCTAACACACACATCCCAGTTGAAATTCACCATTTTCCTCCATAACCATCACCAAACACCACCATTCTTCTCTGTTTTCAACCCACATCACCCATTTCATTTCCCCATCATTCTACACCATCAATTTCACCCGTTTCATTGCACATTCAACCCCAACACGGACTTTATCTCTGAACCAAAAGGTTGAAATTTTTATCTCATTCTTCATGAATTTGGTATGTTTTCTTGTTATATTCTGTATATTATTCGTTTATTAGTTAGATTTGAGTTCAGTCTTGTCTGTTTAGGTGTCGGTTCTTGTCAAGTCAGTTTCGAGTCGTACTTTGGCATAGTGTCTAGTAGTAAATAGTTGTAGGAGGCCTGGTTTAGGTATGTTTTGGACATGTGAGTGATTGATTATAGCTACATTGCCATAAAGCCCCGAACGTACATTTTGAATTAACAGGTTAAAACCTCCTTTAACTAGGCAGAAGACTTAAATTTTGTTTTTACACACTTAAGCTTCAATCTTTACGCAAGATTGGACTCAATGTCCGTTTTGGTAGGCACTTGGCTCTTAATTGGGACAATTAAAGTGCCGGGAGGGGGTTGTGTACATTGAGTCTTGTATCTTGAGTCATTTTAGTAGTAGTAGTCTTGGTCTTAGGTTACTTATATGCGTGTACAGGTACACAACACTTCGCCCGTACTCAATCTCCATTCGGGCAAGGTTGTTTAGGACTTATGTTTTTGGAAATGATAACCCACTTTTGTCTTTGGAATTAGCCGTGAATGGAATGTTATAAGGCGATTTCCAATTTTTATAAAAATTCAAAAATACAAAAAATAAAAATACCAAAAATAGCTTGTGATTACTGACTTCTCTCCTAGTTCTTTGTTTTAACATTGTTTTTGCAGAGATGTCAGGTGAAGGTAGTTTAAGCACATCCACGCAAGAGAGGACCAGCGACACGTCGTAGAGGAGACCCAGCTCAACATATACCTCAGCCCGACCCGAGACGTAGACATATAAGATATGAGGGTTAGGAACATATATCGTTAGCCCGAGTTCCACGGTTGCGGGACCGTCCAATGTTACAATTCGAGATCAATTCTAAAGAATGGAAAAAAGTTACATAAAATCATTAATACTTGTTGATACACAATGTCTATTGTCTGCGTCTTAGGTCTAGTCTGATTGTAAACGGTTAGAAATGTCAAAACGATAAAGTTATGTTGGTATGTAAGTCACTTCGTACGAACTAGTCAATTTACGAAGTGAACACTTCGTACGAATTGATGTCTTCGTACGAAGTGGGTGGTCTATATATAGGTTATTTGGGTCTTTCAATGTAACAGTTTTTGCGAAGTAGACGGCGAAGCTTTGCCGGATTTAAGACTGATTGTAAACATTTATCTAAACAATGAAATCAATGCTTAAACATTAATTCTTGTGTTTTGTCACTAATTCATATAGATTCCACATATATGGACTAGAAACAAATCTAGGAACCTTTGCTAAGGTGGAAAACATTCCTACAAGTGGTATCAAAGTTCAGGGAAGCCTGATTTGAAGACCCTGACACAAGATTTACTTCTATTTCTACTCCATTCTTCTTCCTTTTTCACTTCTAAAATGAACTAATGGACAAAATGGACTAATTTTCAAATATGTCATGTAAATTAACGTAAAGATAAACTCTTGAAAGTTTCAGACTGAAAAACAAACAAAATCATGTCGAACATTGCAAAATTCATTAAATTGTAAACCAAATTCGCAGGAACTGTTAAAGGCACTTCATACAAAGTGACATTTACAATTCGTACGAATTACTAGTTTCAATTCAGATTATATTCAAGTGCCAGTTCGTACGAATTGACTTAGTTCAATTCATACGAAGTGGAAGTTGATTAATTGTTTTCAAGTTTCGTGCAATTTCAGTAACGACGAGAACGATTGACAATGATTTTCACAATGCTTTTGCTACTTCAACGGTGAACAATTCAACTGAAGCAACCCAGAACATTAAAATGGAGAACGAGTTGGGCACGATGGTGAAGGCACCAAAACTATTCAATCTGGTGGATTATGATAGCCAGAGTGAGAAGTTCAAACTGGGTACAAGCAAATCATTTTCTATGTTGGTGTGCAGTAGAGGAAAAATATTCAACACCCGTTGGAGAAAATGGTTTGGAGAAGATCTTGGCAACATTTTCAATTCAAGAGAGAGACAGGTTTGTAGAAGAAAAGAAAATGATGAGCATTTTGCAACAATCAGTGAAAGAAGACATCTTAGTTTTGTTACAACATGATGACGACGCACAGTCACTATGGAATGCACTTCGAATAAAATACGAGGGAAGCGAAGAGATGAGGCAGAGCACGAAGGCTTTATTGCGAAAAAAGTATGATATTTTTGGACCACTGAAAGGAGAATCAATGAAGCAGTTGATTGAACGCTATTGTCATCGAGTCGTTCAGTTAAAGAGAATGAGAATTCTAAAGACAGACAAAGAACTTGTTGATAAATTAGCAGATCCAATACCAGATGGAGAATGGACCACATATCTAACTATTCTGAAGAACAACAACGAATATAGTGGTTTTTCTCTATCAAGATTTATCGAGAAGTTGGAAAGCCATGAATTAGAAATGCAGAAAATGGCGAAAATTGAAGAGTGTTTCAGTGCAACAAGATGCCAGTCTGTATTACAAGAATCATTCTGCAAATACACAAAGCCCAATAGTTAAAACATCTTTTAGTGCAAATACTTCAACAAGCTCTTCAACAACACCAACTGGCTTTCAATCTTTTCCAAGCTATGAACCGAATACACTCACAAGCTTCAAATACATCTCATGGATCAACTCAAGGATCAAGTTTTCCTAATACTCAGGCGAATCAAGCTAATCCAAATAAGAGAATCTTGCAGTGCAACATAGCATTGAATCTTGAGAATGCTCAGGATTTTAATGAACATACTGCTAAACAACACATGGCACTTTTGGCTTCCAGTTCTAGAATCCTATGAAAGTTTAGTTGCTGGGAAGATTGGTAATCCAGACATGACGAAAGAGGATTATGATCAACTTGACCCAAAACAACACATGGCACTTTTGACATTAAGTGGTGCTTGGCGTCGATAGTTCGTAGAGCGCAAAGGTTTATGGAGACAACAGGAAGAGATAGTCTCGGAGGGCTGGATAATTAACTTGGTTTGATAAACAAATGTCACCTAAGAAAAGGGACACTTCAAGCGTGAATGCACAAATCAACCTGTTTACACCAACCAGAATCCTTTCAAGGAAGACTATTACAAGAAGGCAAATTATCATCGTTCGTCACCACCACAGCCAAATACTAGAATGGTGCAAATTGAAGATGGTAGGGCAACAAAGATTACAAAAGATAAGGCACTAATGGTGGCACAATAGGATGAGGGATTCAACTGGAGCAAGTATATCTCAAAAGAAGAAGGTCTAGCATTGCTTGCAAAGATTATTAAAGAACCAGAAACTGAAGAACCAAAATTTGAAGAATATTCTGAAGCTGTATTTAATGATGGTTTGGACGAAGCAGTTTTAGCTCAATACTTGGAGAACCGTGAAGAGGAAGAGAATATCTTACATAGTGCTTTTAGAAAATTAGTTCCTGCTGAAATGTTTCTTCTTTTGCAGGATATTTTGATCCGAGATATCAAGCTAAACCTGAGGAAGAGGCGAAGCCCGAGGTAATTGAAGTGATTGATGTTTCAAAGGAGATGACTGTTGAAAACATGAAAGAAGTTGCTGATCCTTAATGGCAAACTTGAAAGAGGTAGTTTCTGAAGATGACTAGAAACATGATGAGTCAGTGAAGGGTGATAACGTCAGGGAAGTGGTAAAAGAAATAATAGTTGAGGTTGAAAAACCTTGCAAGAAATGTGAGGAATCTTGCAAGGAGTGTGTTATAAAAGACTTAAAATTTTGAAGAATTAAGACGTGCTTCTAACCATGTTTCATTTGAATATAGTGAAGTAAAAGAAGCATATGAAGCACTGTCAAGATCAACTAAACAATATGAAAAAGTTGCATGCAAAGATGCTGCAACGCTTTCATTTCTCAAAGCAACACTTATGGATAAGCAAATGGCCATAAACATCCATTTGAATACCATTGCTGAGCTAAAAAATGAACTTGAGAAAACAAAAATTGGAAACTGAACGGGTAAAGAAACTTCTGATTAGTTACTCTACCAGTTCATGATCATCGATCACATTCTTCCAAAAATTGAAAAGGAAAAAAGTGATAAAAAAGGTAAATCAAAGGTGTCAGTTACAACAGATTTCCTCCACCAATGTGGGAAAGTTACAGTAAACGAAAACCAGATGGGGTGGAAAAGGCGCTCAATTTAAAATAAAAAATGAAAAGACAAACGAGCTGCCTGAGAACATTGATGTAACTTTTACAAAAACTGACGATGAGTGTGAATCGGAAGTGGTAAACGGTGGTTGAAATGGTTTTGAAAAGTGAAAGTGATAGCACTAATGTTGAAATTGCCGAGTTAAATGAATCTGATTTGAAAATAAGTTCAAGTTCTGAAAATAGGAGAGCTTTCACAAGAAGTATCTTGAAAAATCCGAGTGTAGTTCGGATGATGATTCATCATTGGTAGCATATACCATGAAAGGATCAGATAAACTGTATTCTGATCAAGAATTTCCGCTTCAGAACGTGAATTTAATTAAATTGACCAAGTGTTCAAAGTGACAGAACTTAGTGAATCAGAAATTGAAAATTTGAGTGGATCATATTATTCAAAACCTAAACGCACAACGAATAATAATCACAAGGGTAAAACTTATTTGGAAAACAAGCGTAAGGGTTTGGGATATGAGAAGAAGAGAATGATCGATACCAAAAACCAAATTTCAAAAAGGAAGTAAACTTTGTTTTTGGATCAAACACGGTAAATGAGAAGGGTAAAGAACAATCAAACAAAGAGTTTTATGCTGAAAAGAAGCATAGAGAACAGGAAATAAATCCACTATCACTGATAGTAGAACATGCTTTAAATGCAACGAAGTAGGACACATTGCTCGTAGCTGTCCGAAACAGTTTCCATGTTCACCATGCTTCAAGATCTTCGGATGATGAAAAGAGCAAAACAACTAAGTTTGTGCAGTATCAGATTTTAAAAAGAGGTACAAAATCTACTTTAAATGTTAAACCACTAGTTTTCAAAGAATCAAAAACAGAAATCGGTGAAACATAAAAAGGTAATGAACAAAAAGATTCAAAGTACTCATCAAGAAAGCCACTGCTACACAAACTTGGGTGGCAAAATCTATCACCATCTGAAGAAAAAGAAACAATTGTTACATACATCTTCAACAGTTGAACAGGTTGTTAAAGAAAAAATTGAGGTTAAAATTCCAAAGGTTTTTGTTCCAGATCTCCCCAAGACCACAAAGGCTTGGGTCTCTCTGTTTAAATAATTTTTTTGATTTTTTTTGTAGGGGCTCCCGAGATCGATAATTTCTAAATGGATAATGGATAGTGGAGCTTCCAGGCATATGACAGGGATGCTGGCCTTGCTATACACGTCAAATCTATCCGAGGTGGTTATGTTGGCTTTGCCGGAAACCAAGGCGGAAGGATTGTCGGGGAAGGGAAATTGTCAAATGGAGTGGTTTCTTTCGAAAAGTGAATTATATTGCGGAGCTAAAGAACAACTTGATGAGTATTCGCAGATATGTGTAAGAAATTCACAACACACTTCAATGACAAGGAATGCTTAATTGTGAGACAAGGATTTCAGATTCCGGAGGAGTGGATTCTGATGCGTGCTCCGAGAAACAATGATTTTTTCGTGTTAGATATGAGCATTGCATCCACCACATCAAAGACGGCACAATGTTTCATGACTAAAGCTACTTTGAAAGAGTCAATTCTGTGGCATAGAAAGATGGGGCACATTCACCTAAGAAAAATGAAATGATTAGTTCATAACGATCTAGTGGATGGTGTTAATCTGAAAAGTTTTCATATGAATGACAACTGTGTAAGCTGCAAGAAGGGCAAGCAGCTGAAAAAGTCACACCTGAAGAAATTATTGAATTCTATCAAATTACCGCTAGAAAGATTGCATATGGATCTCTTTGGACCACTCAATGTGAAAAGTGTATCCGGGATCTATACTATTTTGTTGTAACTGATAATTATTCTTGATTCTCGTGGGTCTTCTTTCAAGAGAGCAAGGATGAGACGTTTGAAAACCTTATGATACTCTTTAAGAAGTTAAAAATCTTTATCATCTACCCATTCGGACACACAGAAGCGATAATGGAACGGAGTTTAAAAATAGTCGCATGCTAGAGTTTTGCAACGAGAAAGGCATTCTTCATGAATTTAGTGCTCCGTACACTCCACAACAAAATGGAGTAGCCGAGAGGAAGAATCGCACTTATTGAGACAGCCAGAACAATGCTTGCAAATTCCAAACTACCAGTTAGCTTTTCGAGTGAAGCGGTCGCCTCAGCATGCTATACTCTAAACAGGGTTCAAACTGTAAAGAAATTCAAGAAAACTTGCTTTGAATTGTTAAATCGACGAAAGCCAAACTTGGAGTATTAGAACCTTTCGGATTACCATGTACAATTATCGATCCCGATGGGAAATTCGGGGCTAAATCTCTAGAAGGATTCTTCGTTAGTTATGCAAGTCCACTACGACGAGTATTTTTGCCGAGTTTAAACAGGGTGATTCTTGCACAACATGTTGATTGTCAAAGATATACTATTCCAACTCAGAAGCCCGGTGAATCTTGGTTGTTTAACTACAAAAGTTTTTAGAACTCGTTCGATCTCCCAGATGAGCCTAGTGAAGAAGAACTCATGTTTCTATATCAGCAACAACAAGCTTCTAGTCAAGAGCAGGTTTCTAGACCAATAGTGGTGACTGAACCATTTGTTGGTACACACGATTCTGAGGCAAGTCCGAGCAACACAGTCCAAGAACCAATTATTGAGACGAATACGGAGCAAGTGGTTAATGTACAGCCCATAAAAGAACAACAAAATGATAATGTTTCAGATGTTGAACCATCTTATGATGAAGGTGATACAAGCTCCGATGATGAATCTGAACAGATAACGAGTCTTTTAAATCAATCTGCTACTCCTGGGAATCAAAATGAAGCTTCAACTAGCACAACAGTTGCTGATCAAGCTGTCGCTGAACAGAATATTACTAATATGGAAAGCTCATTGAACGTTCCTAGTGAAGTAGTCCGAGGAACTTGTCGTACCATCCATCTGATAATATTATTGGAGAGCTGAGAACTGTCGTTAGAATAAGAAATCAAATTAATAGAGCTCTTAGTTGTTTCTATACTAGAGTAGCTTTTGATCAAGAATATTGTTCTTATCGTTGTTTTATCTCGCAGGTCGAACAAAAGAGTGTAAAAGATGCTATAGTTGATGAAATTTGGGTCAATGCTATGCAGGAAGAATTGCAGCAATTTGAGAAATTAGGAGTTTGGACACTTGTAGATCCTCCAGCAAATAAAAAATCCATAGATACTAAATGGGTCTTCAAGTGTAAGCAGGACGATCGAGGAGTTATTGTGCGTAACAAAGAACGGCTCGTTGTCAAAGGATTTCATCAACAAGAAGGAATTGATTATTCAAAAGTCTTTGCTTCGGTTGCAAGACTGGAAGCCATCTGCATATTCTAGGCGTTTGCGTCATGGAAGGGCTTCAAGGTGTACCAGCTAGATGTCAAATCAGCTTTTCTCTACGGAAATGTGAAGGAGCTAGTGTATGTCGGATAACCATCGGGGTTTATCGAATCACTGAACAAGGACAAGGCTTATCTACTTGATAAAGCTCTTTATGGGTTGCATCAGGCCCCGAGAGCCTGGTATGAGACTTTGTCTCATGCACCGGTTAGACAACGGCTTTACAAGAGGAACTGTGGATAGCACGCTCTTCACTCGAGAAGTTGATAGTCATCTTCTGATAGTACAAATCTATGTGGATGACGTCATTTTTGGTTCCACAAATGACGACTTATGCAAAGAGTTTGAAGAAATCATGAAGAAGAAGTTCGAAATGAGTTCAATGGGAGAAATGAAATTTTTCTTGGGATTACAGGTTGATCAACTGCCTGATGGTATTTTTATTCTTCAAACTAAATATGTTGATGACATTTTGCAGAAGTTTGAGATGACTAGTACTAAACCGCTTTCAACACCATTGATGATCAATCATGGAATCTGCCCAGACGAACATGGAGCCAAAGTTGATGAGACGTTATATCGGTCATTGATAGGATCTTTGATGTATCTGACAGCTTCATGTCCTGACATCATGTATCCTACCTGCTGTGCGCCCCTTATCAGTCAAGTCCTCGAGTATCACATCTGATGATCGTGAAAAGAATATTTAGATATTTGAAGGGTTGCCCTAGCACCGGCTTGTGGTATCCAAAGAACGACAATTTTAATCTCACATGATATGCTGATTCTGATTTCGGTTGTGACAAAATTAACGCAAAGTCTACAACAGCGGGTTGCTAGTTCTTCGGAACACGATTAGTAATGTGGCAGTGCAAGAAGCAAACCACGGTCGCTCTCTCTACTTGCGAGGCTGAATACAATTCGACTTCCAATTGTTTTTCCCAGATACTGTGGATACAACAACAGATGAGACACTTTGGTCTATAATTTCTGACACTCCGATATATGTAGACAATAAGGCAGCCATTGATATAACTAAAAACCTGGTTCAACACTCAAAGACTAAACATATTGAGATTCGATATCATTTTATCCGTGATTGCCACGAGAAAAAGTTGATTTGAATTGAAAAAATCCACACTGATGATCAAAAGGCATATTTTTATAGCAAAGCTTTTCCAAGAAACAAATTTAAATATCTTTTAAGAATCAATGGTATTAAAAATCTAACATCAGATGCGGAAGATGAGGTTGAATACGGTCGGATGACGAATTTTCATGATCCTCATCGGTTTGTCACTTTTATTAAGTTTTAGAATTTCTTTCTTAAAAAAAAATACAAAAATATGTTTTTGATTTTAGGGGGAGAAAGTTTGGGAAAATACAAAAAAACATACAAAAACATGAAAAAGAGAAAAATGAGTTTTCGTGTGAAAAGAGGTAATGATAGTACATCATTGGACTATCACAGTATGCTAACGATTTGTAAAGGTTAAAAAGTTAAAAACTATTCTCACTGATGATGTGCCAGTAGACTTTGCACATTCAGTAGATTAATTCTAAGAGATAAACATAAAGAAAAAGCTTCTTTATTTGTGTGTAACATCTCTCGGATATATGGACTTGGTACTCCGAAATTTCGTTTGAGAGATTGCCTGATTTTGAGATACTAGGTCTTTATAGCGAATTGATATCTGGGGTATTATACAAGTTCCTCTGACTTTGCGAAAGCAATAACCTAGAACTTGTGGAATACTTTTGCATAAAAACCCATACAATTGCTAAAAATATTGAAAGTATCGAAATATATCACATAAGCAATTCAAAAGATTCCTAAGTGGAACACACCTTTAAGACGAGCCTTCATCTCTTTGTCGGTACGGTGGTACTAACCTGAGCTCTCAAGCTCTCGCACTACCTAGATTACAGATTTCAGTTATCTATATTCACCTGTAAGATGAAATCTAGGGAATCTTGATACAGGAGTATATTCTGAGGTGGGAAGCACAATTAAGTAAAGTTCTTAAGAATACCTAACGTATCTTGGATCAATTGAGAAATGTGATGAAGTTTAAATGGACCAGTATACTGACAATCTAGTGAATTTGTTTTGAAACTTAAAGTCAAAATGAAGGTCAACGGTACTGTTGATATGTCTCAAAAATTGATTTGATCCTCTAACACAAACTCACAAAAATATGTCTGTAAATATGTTTGTACATAGTGCATTACATTTCATTTAATTTCAGAAAACCCAAAAAGATTTTCAGCGTGTTTTAGCATAAAATTTTAGAAAATTCAAATTTTTTTTTCTATCTTAGTTTCGACCACCGATGATGGAAAACGGATCTTCAAAATCAAGAGGTGTTGTATGCTGAAGAAAATCATGAGACAACGGGTTGGGAGCTAATTTGAAGTGATAAAAATGTCTTGAAAATATTATAAAGTTCATTAACTTGAAAGTTACACTGCCGAAAACATTAGTTTGATCTCGAATAGGTAAACCAAGGTTATTAACTTGGACTTGGAAGACAAATCTTTAACTAGGGTCATTAACTTGGACTTGGTTATTTGAGTGGGTTGATAAAATTGTTTAAAAAATAAAAATTGAAAAACTTTGAAATTTGGATGTCCAATTCGTACGAAGTGTACACTTCGTACGAACTGTCCAAAGAAGGTATATATAGATGCAATTCGTATGAATTGCTTATTATCACTGTTGAACTGTTGAGAGAGCTTTGTGCGAATTGAGTGAATTTAAATTTACATTGATAGGGTTGATTTGCGCACTCTATTCAATGGGCAAGGTAATAGATCGTAGATTAATCATGGATTTTGTTCGATTTTGAACTGTCGGACCTTTAAACCTAGATCTAGGTTGATTTAATGGACAAAACTTAAAATCGAACTTAGATAAACATTAATCGACAAGTTTAGGATGATATAGATTGATCAATTGTTTAGAATGGTGAAGTTTTGAAGTTGTAGGTTCATTGAGGACGATGAACACTTCGTACGAAGTGTCAGTTCGTACGAAGTGATTATATCATAAGATCACCAATTCAATTCGTACGAACTGGCTTGTTAAAAATGGAAATATTAATTCAAACGAAGTGTCTGTGTGATTATTGTGTATCTATTTGAATCATTTCGTACAAATTGATAAAACACCAATTCGTACGAACGTAAGTGCAAAAAGTTTAAGAATTTTTAGAAAAATTGTTTAAGTGTTTGATTTGTTTGTGACATGCAGGAAAAGAAGTCGAACTATTCGAAGTTTCACAACACATGCTGTGTAACAACTCCGAAATTTCGTTGTTATCTTTTTCTTTTTTTATCGTTGTATCTATCTTTTGTAAATCTCAAGTTTCGGTTTATAAGAAAGTTTGTGTTAATTAAATGACGTTTATTACAGTTATATCGCATCTAATCGATTATTAAAAATCTCAATCACAATTAATAGCCGAGTGTGTTGTTGAACGATAACCACTTGTGCCATCGCATCACTTATCTCATCGCATCACAAATCGCAGTTAATTACGTGGTTCTATGTTATTTATGTGTTATGTATGTTTATTTATTATGATTAAATCACTCACAAACTCACGCAACTCGCTCTCACACGTTGACTCGCTATTACGACGCTTAGCACATCGCTTAATCGCTTGATGTAACCTTATAATTCAATTACATCGCCGAACAATCGATAAACGAATGAAAAACGAAGAAATCTTGGACTTTTGGGCAAGTTCGCTCAAACTTGGGTGATGCCAAGTTCGGACGAACTTGACCAGGCCAACATAACTTCTCCATTTCACCCAAGTCCGCTCGCACTTGACTTGGAACCTCACCTGCACAACAAGTTCGACCGAACTTGCCTGAGAATCACTAAATGCTTAACAAGTTCGCCCGAACTTGTATGAATCCATTCAAGTTCAACCGAACTTGACTCCATCAGCTCCCATTTTGCCTTTACCTTTAAATCTCAGCTCCATTCTCTCATTTGAACTTGCTGCAAGTTCGCCCATAGCTCTCAAAACCCGAAACCCTTTGTTTCTAAGTAAGATTCAACCCGATTTCAACTACAACAATGTTCTACAACGATTTACAACGATTTTGCACAAGGCCTTGCCTTCGTTTTCATCAAATCTCTTATGTTTTACGAAAATTTCATTTTTTTATACAAAACTTCTGCTTTTCACTCAGATCTACTCTTAGATCTGAGTAAGAGCTTTATAAACATCGATTTTTATACATTATTCGGACTAAACAACGTATGTTTTGTTCACTTTGAAGTGGAACAAGGCGTTGTCGAGCTAGATGTCAGATCCGGAAGCACAAGGGCGAAATCGTCACTTTACATAAGCTGGACTAACCCGTACGAACCGTCAAGTTCGCCCGGATTACCCGAGCATCTGTAAAATGGCTAAACTCGCTCCAAAAGACCTCTCCAGCCTAAGTTTTACTCAGTGGCTTAAGGTTGGAGGGATGGGCACTCGATTTCCTCAGCAAACAACGTGAAAACGCAAGATTTTGGACCCGAAAGCACCAAGTTCGCTTGAGATTTAACTGATTTTGTGCAGCTCAAGAGCCAAGTTCGCTCGAACTTGCACCATTTTGGTCAAGTTCAGTCGAACTTGAGCCAAATCTTCATCAGAACTCAACAAGTTCGCTCGAACTTGCAAAGTTTCTTAGGAAACTTCACAAGTTCGCTCGAACTTGTCTCTATCAAATATCATAAACACAAGTTCGCTCGAACTTGTCAAGTCTCTTAAGGAAACTTAACAAGTTCGACCGAACTTGTCTCAAAACCTCAACAATTCCTCACAAGTTCGCCCGAACTTGTATGGAAACATACAAGTTCGCCCGAACTTGTCTTTTACCCAATCCAAACTTAACCGTTTCAACAATTCGGAAGACTGATGCACTTCTGTTCGCTTACAGGCTGATCCGGCGCTCTCTGCAACACTCCTCAGATCCCTCATCTCTCCTAAAACGCACCAACAGTGAGTATAGTTGAACCCTTTTACGCTTAAACACACTTTTGGGTCTCACATATGTTCCTATATGAAATCACATCACACAAGTCTCAAATGTTTATTCGCAACCCGCTGTTACATAAATATACGTGAAATCTGCTGAATTGTATGTATTTCTTGATTGCTTGTACGCCACCCTTAACATGATAGTATACTAGAGGTTGACCCGCCACCCGGAGGCCCGGGGTTATTAAGGCTCACATTTTTATTTTCGCATTTATTTTTCTCTTTTAGGATGTGAAGCTTGTTCGCATGCCTCGATCAATCGCGGTTTGTTGGTTTGCATGAATCTAAGTAGTTACATCATTCACAACTATTACGTATG
Organism: Scalesia atractyloides; assembly: GCA_947069175.1. Taxonomy (NCBI): domain Eukaryota; kingdom Viridiplantae; phylum Streptophyta; class Magnoliopsida; order Asterales; family Asteraceae; genus Scalesia; species Scalesia atractyloides. Next base: position 35,487,578 of record CAMTDV010001634.1, read on the forward strand.
TCATGTCGGTGTATACTAAACACTTTTATATCTATATTGTATGCAAAACTCGTATGCTCACCTTTACTTAATTGTATTGACGTTTTATTTTAACATATGTGGCAGGTTGAGGTTTAGCATTGGATGCATTGGATTTTGCTTAGTTTAGTTGTTTTAGTTTGTTTTGATTTGGAAACTCATGTATTAAATCTAGGGGATATCGAACCTGATTAGTGCTTATGAGGAAACAAGTTTCTGTATAATTGTTTGGAAATGTTATGTTTGATAATATGGGATGTTAAACGTTAAGTAATATTATTGGATAATTGTTATGAAATTCTCGTGAGACAATCTGGTCGCCTAGTGCCACTATCCCGATGTTTCCACCATCGGTTGGGGTGTGATAGATTGGTATCAGAGCCATAACTATAGGAAAATTAGGTAGAATTGCCATGTTATGCCTTACTATAGTTAGGATACCAAATCAGACTGTTACGCATCAATTAACGCCAAAAACGAATACGAACAGCAAGTCCGCCCGAACTTGGGGTGACAAGTTCGCTCGAAATTGATCAAGTTCGCCCAAACTTGATCAAGTTCGCCCGGACTTGACCAAGTTCGCTTACGTGAATTATGTTCGCTCGTGCTTACGTGCAAAGTATATGCTTAAGTGAATTATGTGACTACGTGCTTACATGCTTATGTGCTATGTGCTTGTGTGCCTACGTGTTTGCCTGCCTACGTGTCTACTTGCCTATGTGTTTATGTGCCTTGTATGAATAATAATAATAAATACTTTAAACATAAACCTATTATAATCGAATCTCATCCAATCGAATCCTTCAATGTAGATGTCTTCAATGGGATCGCACACCAGAAGGAATCTTCAGCGCGGCCAAGTTGACAAGCGCATCGCATCACTGGTGGCCAAGGAAATGGCCAAAGTGATCCCCCAGATAGTCAGCGAAATCCAAGCTGCCAACAGCAACACTTTTGTGGACTCGAAAGTCGATCCGCCCAAGTCATCATTCAGTTTCAAGCAGTTCAAGGCTTGTGTACCCCTCACTTTCTCAGGCACCGAAGGACCAAGTGCCATGTTTCACTGGTTCGATGCTATCGAGGTCACATTTCACCAAAGTGGGTGTCCCAAACCCCTTCACACTACTAACGCTACCCCGTTTTCCAGTCCAGGGCTCTCGACTGGTGGACTGCGGAGCGTAACAGAGGGGAAACGATGAAGCCTACGGACTCTCCTGGGAGGAACTTAAGGAGATAATGTTCAAAGAGTTCTGTCCACCGCATGAGATCCAGAAGTTAGAGAATGAATTTTGGGGAATTAAGCAAGATGGTCCCGACAATGCTGGCTTAACGGCTCGATTCAAACAGCTGAGCATCATCTGTCCCGGTCAAGTTGACACGACCGAGAAAGCCATCAAGAAGTACATCAACGCTCTGCCCGATTGCGTCGCTGACTTTGTTTAAGAAGCACGCACTACTACTATCGAGGAGACCTACCAACTAGCCGCAGAGATCAGTGACAAACAGGTTCAGTCTGGTTACTTTAAGAACCACGGCAAAGTCGCTAACCAGGCGATCACCGAATCAGAAACTCCATCCGATCAGTCCCGAGAGGCAAAGAACAGTCGCCGAAGTCCAAGCGAGAAAACCCGAGGAAGAACTTTGCTCTTACTGCTCAAGCAAACCCTCAGCCGCTCCAGTCTGCAGCACCAAACGCACTGCCGGCAAAGCGTGCGTATACTGGCCCGCATCCTCTATGCTCAAAATGCACCTATAATCATGCAGTTGGAGGCAACTGTCGCTTCTGCACCAACTGCAACATCTACGGCCAGTTTACTGTCAGTTGCCGTTCACGTCCTTATCAGTCAGCTCCTCAGGCCCCAGCAACACCAGCTTTACCAGCTCCTCTTCAGGCCAATCAGCAAGCGCTAGCTCCAAGAGCACGTGCCGGTTACACGTGCGGCGATCCAAATCATTTCAGTAATGTCTGCCCAAAAAAACCTGTGAAGCAGGAACAGCAGCAGCCACAACCGCTACAGCCTCAGCAGCAATAACAGGCTGCACGTGGACGAGCCTTTAATCTCAACCATCGCTAGGCTCAGAACGACAACAATGTTGTCAATGGTACGTTCCTCGTTAATGGTATTTACGCTTCATGTTTATTTGATACTGGTGTCGATAATTGTTTTGTATCGTTAGAATTCGAAAAGGTTTTAAAATGTAAACGCGCTAAACTCCCAAAAACTTTCGATGCGGAAGTCGTCACGGAAAATCCGTTATCGTTACCTCTGTCCTACGTTCTCTCGATCTCAACAACCATGTCTTCTCGATCAATCTCATACCTATGCAGTTAGGAAGCTTCGACGTCATAGTAGGCATGGATTTTCTTCGTGAGAATCATGCTGAAGTTTTTTGCTTTGATAAAATGAATCGCTTCCCTCTCCCTAACGGTGATCAACTCCATGTCTATGGTTAAACTCCCTCAAAGAGGTTGATGCTTTTGTCATGTACTGGAGCACATAAATGCTTGCGAAAGCAATGTATTGCTTTTTAGCCCATATCGTGAACCCGGAGAAAGAAATGAAGACTTTTAAAGACGTTCCTGTTGTTCGTGAATTTCCCAAAGTCTTTCCCGATGATTTACCTGGTTTACCCCCTACTCACGATGTTGAATTCCGTATCGATTTAGTTCCCGGTGCTACTCCAGTTGCTAAAGCTCCTTATCGCCTCGCACCATCAGAAATGCGTGAGCTATCAAGCCAGCTTCAGGAGCTTATTGATAAAAGTTTCATACGCCCGAGTACTTCGCCTTGGGGCGCACCCGTTCTTTTCGTGAAAAAGAAAGATGGGACGTTCCGAATGTGCATCGATTATCGTGAACTTAACAAACTCACGATAAAGAACCACTACCCTCTTCATCGAATGGACGACTTATTTGATCAGCTTCAAGTGCTACTTGCTTTTCTAAGATCGATTTACGTTCCGGCTATCATCAGTTACGCGTGTTGGAAGAAGATATTCCGAAAACCGCCTTTCGTACTCGTTATGGCCATTTCGAATTCGTGGTCATGCCCTTTGGTCTTACCAACGCACCCGCGGTCTTCATGGATTTGATGAACCATGTGTGTAAAGTTTTTTTAGAACGTTTCATCATTGTTTTCATCGATGACATCCTTATCTATTCGAAGTCGAGAGACGAACACGCGCGTCATCTCCATTTAGTCCTCGAACTTCTCCAAGGCAATCGCCTTTATGCTAAGTTCTCTAAATGTGAATTCTAGCTCGAAGAAGTCCAATTTCTCAGCCACATCATTAATAGTCAAGGAATTCACATCGAGCCTACAAAGATTGAAGCTATCAAGAGTTGGATTACACCGAAAATGCTTCTGAAATCCGTTCATTTATTGGATTGGCGGGTTACTACTGTCGATTCATCGCCGACTTTTCGAAAATCGCCGTTCCGCTTACCGCTTTAACCCATAAAGACAAGCCTTTTGGTTGGGATTCCAAGCAAGTGGAAGCTTTTCAAACTCTTAAGCGTATGCTATGTAACGCTCCCGTACTCGCTCTACCTGACGGAAACGACGATTTCATTGTTTACTACGATGCCTCTAATCTTGGTCTTGGTTGTGTTCTCATGCAACGAGACAAGGTTATCGCGTACGTGTCTCGACAACTCAAAATCTACGAGAAGAACTACAAAACCCACGATCTCGAACTCGGTGCAGTTGTTTTTGCATTGAAGATATGGCGACACTACCTTTACGGTACCAAGTGTACGGTCTTCACCGACTATAAGAGCTTACAACATATCTTCAATCAAAAGGAACTGTATGCGCCAACGCTGATGGGTTGAACTTCTCAACGACTACGTTTGCGAGATACGCTACCATCCAGGCAAAGAAAACGTCGTAGCCAATGCTCTAAGTCGACGAAGCTATGCGTATAGTGTTCGTGACTCTCAAGCTTTGAATGATCTCGAAATCATGATTCGCTCCGCTCAATTCGCTTGTTTTAACGAGAATACTCTGGAGGAAGAAATGAAATGTGGTGCTGAAACTCAACTCGTTGTTAAACCTAACGGTATCTATTACTATCTCGATCGCATTTGGATTCCCAGCCGCGATAATCTTCGTGAACTGCTAATGACCGAAGCTCATAAATCTCGATATTCCATTCACCCCGGTGCCGACAAAATGTACCAGGACCTCCGTCCTAAGTACTGGTGGCCGGGCATGAAAAAGGATATCGCCGTGTATGTTTCAAAGTGCTTAACCTGCTTGAAGGTTAAAGCCGAACATCAAAGGCCCTCTGGCTTACTTGAACAGTCCGAAATCCCGTTGTGGAAGTGAGATAGTATAGCTATGGACTTTATTACGAAACTTCCTCGCACTTCCTCTGGTCACGATAGCATTTGGGTTATCGTTGATCGTCTTACCAAATCCGCGCACTTTATTGCTATACGAGAAGACTTTAGGGTCGAACGATTAGCCTGAATCTTTACCGACGAAGTCATCTGTCGACACGGGACGCCTCGTGACATCATTTCTAACCGTGACGGTCGCTTTACTTCACGTCTCTAGGAAAATTTTCAATCCCCACTCGGTACTGCTCTCAATCTCAGTACCGCTTTCCACCCGCAAACCAAGGTCAGACTGAGCGCCGATCTGCACCCTCGAAGACATGCTTCGTGCGTGCATCATAGATTTTGGTGGTAATTGGGATACGCATTTGCCTTTAATTGGATTCTCGTACAATAATAGTTATCACACCAGCATTCAAACGGCTCCTTTTGAGGCGCTGTATGGAAGAAAATGTCAATCGCCTATTGCATGGCACGAGATCGGAGAAGCACAAATCATCGGTCCCGAGCTAATTCAAGAAACGACAGACAAGATCCTCCAGATCAGAGACAATCTCTTGAAAGCTCGGAGTCGTCAAAAGAGTTATGCCGATAAATGCCGCAAGCCCCTACAGTTCGAAGTGGGAGATCACGTTCTCCTAAAGGTTGCACCTTGGAAGGGAGTGATCCGCTTCGGGAAGAAAGGAAAGCTAGCGCCTCGATATGTAGGTCCCTTTAAGATGCTGGAAAGGATCGGTAAAGTAGCCTATCGACTCGAATTACCGGAGGAACTTAACAACGTTCATCCGACTTTCCACGTGTCTAATTTCAAGAAATGCCTAGCTGAAGAAAATCTCCACGTCCCCCTTGAGGACTTGCAAATAATCGAGACTCTCCATTTTGTGGAAAAGCCTGTCAAAATCATGGACCGAGAAACCAAGAAACTATGGCGCTCTCGCATCCCTATCGTGAAAGTCCGATGGGAAGGCAAACACGACGCAAAGTTCACTTGGGAATTGGAAAGTGACATGATGGCTAAGTATCCACATCTCTTTGTTATGGCAGCTACTTAAATTTCGGGACGAAATTTTCTAAAGTAGGGGAGACTGTAACAACTCCAAATTTCGTTGTTATCTTCTTCTTTTATTATCGTTGTATCTATCTTTTGATAAATCTCGAGATTCGGTTTATAAGAAAGTTTGTGTTAATTAATGACGTTTGTTACAGTTATATGCATCTAATCGATTATTAAAAATCGCAATCAACAATTAATAGCCGAGTGTGTTGTTAAACGATAACCACTTGTGCCATCGCATCACTTATCTCATCGCATCGCAAATCGCAGTGATTTACGTGGTTCTATGTTATTTATGTGTTATGTATGTTTATTTATTATGATTAAATCACTCGCAAACTCACGCAACTCGCTCTCACGCGTTGACTCGCTATTACGACGCTTAGCACATCGCTTAATCGCTTGATGTAACCTTATAATTCAATTACATCCCGAACAATCGATAAACGAACGAAAAACGAAGAAATCTTGGACTGTTTGGGCAAGTTCGCTCGAACTTGGGTGATGCCAAGTTCGCCCGAACTTGACCAGGCCAACAGAACTTCTCCATTTCACCCAAGTCCGCTCGGACTTGACTTGGAACCTCACCTGCACAGCAAGTTCGACCGAACTTGCCTGAGAATCACTAAATGCTTAAAAAGTTCGCCCGAACTTGTACGAATCCATACAAGTTCGACCGAACTTGACTCCATCAGCTCCCATTTTGCCTTCACCTATAAATACCCAGCTCCATTCTCTCATTCGAACTTGCTTGCAAGTTCGCTCAGAGCTCTTAAAACCCGAAACCCTTTCTTTCTAAGTAAGATTCAACCCGATTTCAACTACAACAACGTTCTACAAAGATTTACAACGATTTTGCACATGGCCTTTCCTTCGTTTTCATCAAATCTCTTTTGTTTTACGAAAACTTCATCTTTTTATACAAAACTTCTGCTTTTCACTCAGATCTACTCTTAGATCTGAGTAAAACCTTTATTAACATCGATTTTTACACAATATTTCGGACTAAACGACCTTTGTTTTGTTCACTTTGAAGTGGAACAAGGCGTTGTCGAGCTAGATCTCAGATCCGGAAGCACAAGGACGAAATCGCACTTTACACAAGCTGGACTAACCCATACGAACCATCAAGTTTGCCCAGATTAGCCCGAGCTTCTGTAAAATGCTAAACTCGCTCCAAAAGACCTCTCCATACTAAGGTTTCACTCAGTGGCTTAAGGTTGGAAGGATGGGCACTCGATTTCCTCAGTAAACGATGCGAAAACGCAAGATTTTGGACCCAAAAGCACCAAGTTCGCTTGAGATTTAACTGATTTTGTGCAGCTCAAGAGCCAAGTTCGCTCGAACTTGCACCATTTTGGTCAAGTTTGATCGAACTTGAGCCAAATCCTCATCAGAACTCAACAAGTTCGCTCGAACTTGCAAAGTTTCTTAGGAAACTTCACAAGTTTGCTTGAACTTGTCTCTCTCAATTATCATAAAAAAAATTTCGCTCGAACTTGTCTCAAAACCTTAAAAATTCCTCACAAGTTCGCCCGAACTTGTTGCCTCTTCGCCCGATCCCAAACTTAACCGTTTCAGCAATTCGGAAGACTGATGCACTTCTGTTCGCTTACAGGCTGATCCGGCGCTCTCCGCAACACTCCTCAGATCCCTCATCTCTCCTAAAACGCACCAACAGTGAGTATACTTGAACCCTTATACGCTTAAATGCACTTTTGGGTGTCACATATGTTCCTATATCAAATCACATCACAAAAATCTCAAATGTTTATTTGCAACCCGCTGTTACATGAATATACGTGAAATCTGCAAATTGTATGTATTGCTTGATTGCTTGTACGCCACCCTTAACATGATAGTATACTAGAGGTTGACCCCCACCCGGAGGCCCGGGGTTGTTGAGGCTCACATTTTTATTTTCGCATTTATTTTTCTCTTTTAGGATGTGAACGCTTGTTCGCATGCCTCGATCAATCGCGGTTTGTTGGTTTGCATGAATCTAAGTAGTTACATCATTCACAACTATTACGTATGTTTATGGGTGCATGCAAAACGCTTTTATATCTATATTGTATGCAAAACTCGTATGCTCACCTTTACTTAATTGTATTGATGTTTTATTTTAACATATGTGGCATGTTAAGGTTTAGCATTGGATGCATTGGATTTTGCTTAGTTTAGTTGTTTTAGTTTGTTTTGATTTGGAAACTCATTTATTAAATCTAGGGGATATCGAACCTGATTAGTGCTTATGAGGAAACAGGTTTCTGTAATAATTGTTTGGAAATGTTATGTTTGATAGTATGGGATGTTAAACGTTAAGTAATATTATTGGATAATTGTTATGGAATTCTCGTGAGACAATCTGGTCGCCTAGTGCCACTACCCGATGTTTCCTTCATCGGTTGGGGTGTGACAGATTGGTATCAGAGCCATAACTATATGGAAATTAGGTAGAATTGCCATGTTATGCATTAGACTATAGTTAGGATACTAAATCAGACTGTTACGCATCAAGTAACGCCAAAAACGAATACGAACAGCAAGTCCGCCCGAACTTGGGGTGACAAGTTCGCTCGAAATTGATCAAGTTCGCCCGAACTTGATCAAGTTCGCCGAACTTGATCAGTCCCTGGATGACCAAGTTCGCTTAGGTGAGTTATGTTCGCCCGTGCTTACGTGCAAAGTATATGCTTACGTGAATTATGTGACTATGTGCTTACGTGCTATGTGCTTGTGTGCCTACGTGTTTGCCTGCCTACGTGTCTACTTGCCTATGTGTTTCTGTGCCTTGTATGAATAATAATAATAAATACTTTAAAATAAACCTATTATAGTCGAATCTCATCCAATCGAATCCTTCAATGTAGATGTCTTCAATGGGATCGCACACAAGACGGAATCTTCAGCGCAGCCAAGCTGACAAGCGCATCGCATCACTGGTGGCCAAGGAAATGGCCAAAGTGATCCCCCAGATAGTCAGCGAAATCCAAGCTGCCAACAACAACACTTCTGTGGACTCGAAAGTCGATCCGCCCAAGTCATCGTTCAGTTTCAAGAAGTTCAAGGCTTGTGGACCCCTCACTTTCTCAGGCACCGAAGGACCAAGTGCCATGTTTCACTGGTTCGATGCTATCGAGGTCACATTCGCCAGAGTGGTGTCCCGAACCCCTTCGCACTACTAACGCTACCGGCATTTTCCAGTCCAGGGCTCTCGACTGGTGGACTGCGGAGCGTAACAGGAGGGGAAACGACGAAGCGTACGGACTCTCCTGGGAGGAACTTAAGGAGATAATGATCAAAGAGTTCTGTCCACCTCATGAGATCCAGAAGTTAGAGAATGAATTTTGGGTAACAGGAGGGAAACGACAAAGCCTAGTGCCACTACCCCGATGTTTCCGCCATTTGTTGGGGTGTGACATGCTGTGTGTTAGACAAGGAGAAATTTCCAAGATTTGCACCGTTTGCAGATATTCTGGATTTCATGGGACGTATTCGAATTAATAAAACTTTGACGCATCATCATACGGCGTATAGATCACATGTAGAATATTTCTGGAATGCTGCGAAGTATGTTGAAGCTGAAAAGACTTTATATTATGCGGTATAGATTGATGATAAAGATATTGAAGTCAAGATAACGGAAGCTGATGTCCGTAGAGTTTTGGATTTCAAAGGTAAAGAATCAGATCCAACTGGTTATCCTGAACGAATGGTGAAAGGATTTTTCTACCACATGGAATATCGAGGATACGTTAACGCAACGACATGGAAGAAAGGAAATCTTGGGCATTTATACAAGTTTTTCATTCACTTGCTAGTACACGTGGTTAGTCATAGAAAAGGAGGTTTCGATGATATACAAGATTATCAAATGTGCATGGCCACAACGTTAGTTTTGAATCTCCCGTTCAACTTTTCACATGTCATTTTTGACTACATGACGAAGAATACTTGTGTTGATAAGTTTGTTAAGTATCCAAGATTTGTGCAATGCTACTGGATGATAAATTCAAGAATTTGAAGAAGGTTGATAGCGATATTCTGTATTTGCATCACATGGATGACGATACATTTCTAAAGCTGAATCAGTACTTGAGACAAGCTACAGAGCCACCCTCGAAAGCGATATTTGGTGCTATTGCTAGTAAAGATTATGTTGCACCTGAAGAAGGAAAATGGCGAAAAGATACTAGTAGAGACGAAAAATATGAGATAGAATGTTTGGTAGGTTTTGTTGAAAAGAGGAGTCGTTGGTATACTAAAGCTGAAACAGAAAAGAATCGCAAACGTTCTGTGAAGAAAGCTCCTAAAACTATTCTGATAGATGAACCAGAAGATGAGCCAGAGAATATCGTTGAAGATACACCAGAGGTAAATGTTAAAACTGAGAATGTTAAAACAGAGAATGTTGAAGCTGAAAATGTTGAAGGTGAAGATCATGGTGTCTTCTCTGCTACTAATGACAAAGATGAGTCTGAAGATTAAGAAGATGTTCGTGAAAGGCAAATTCGAGAGTAATTAGAGCAGGAGAAGTTGAAAAAGAGGGGATATGATATATATGTACCATCTGAGCATGAATCGGAAGAAGAAAGGCTGAAAAAGAAAACCAGACGTGTGAAGATTAAGGCAGGGGAGGTGAAAAAGACTACAGGGTCACCAGCTGCGAAAGCTAGAAGGAAGTTGATGAAAAGTTAAAACCTGTGTCTGAAATTGCTGTATCTACTCCACCAACTACTTCACAACCGCCTATATCTCCTCAACCACAATCTATTCCAAAACAAACAACCCCTAAATCAACTCCTAAACGATCAACTCCCAAATCTATACCTAAACATACTACACCTCAAAGCCAAACTTCAAAACGTGAATTTCATGAAGCATTTGGAGACATTCCATTACCACCAACTAATTATACAGAAGGAATAACTACTGATGCATTTGCTGACATGTTTAATAAATCTAAGATTGTTGAGCTGGAAAGATGAATCAAAGTGTTGGAAGATCAGATGAAAGCCAATGATGCTGAGAAAGAGGTGTTAGAGGCAAGAGTGAAAGTTTATGGAAAATGATCGGGAGTATATGAAGGTAGTTATTGAGTTTACGTACTGATAACGAAAGATTGAGAAGAGTTGTTAATGATTTGGAGAATGAACGAGCGCAAAGCAACAGAAAGTTTGATATGCTTCAGTGTGTGCTTGCGAATAATATGGGAATAGATTTTTCCGTCGAGTACTACCGTTTGGAAGTACAAGAAGCGAAAGAGAGAGTTGAAGAAAGACAAAGAAAGGCTGCAGCAAATTCAGCAGCGCAAGGCAAAGGAAAAGTTGTAACTGAAGGAATCACTGAACCAATAACGATCGATCCATTGCCAACTGGAGAAAGTTCAAAGGTTGTTGAAAAACCGGTAATGGGAATGATTGTTGTGAGTCAAGTAGTTGATGTTGTTGATAATCCTATGTTACAAAGGATTGCTGAGCTACGACGTTTAAGAGCCGAAGAGCTAAAGCAGCATAAGAAGAAGATGATGATTAACATAATAATTGTGATACCCATGACGAAACCAGGTACCCCTTAATTGGTCTAAACTTTAAGTCATGCTTAAAATAATAATTGCGCGCAAACTTGCAAACTTGTATGACTTGTGTGCTATACTAAGCAATCGTTATTATGTCTCGGAGGAATCCGAGAGTACGTCATGATTAACATGACACTATTAAGGACCAACGATACGAGGTTGGTGTCCTTAGCCTTGAACAACGTGTTAAACGGAGACTTGACGTTTAACAGCACATTAAACCTTTGACGTTGATTATTAGGTTATCGTTAGCATCATTTAAGATTCCGAGTTCCAGAAATAACTTAGTTTTGTGCAATAGATTGTGATATAAGGTTTGAAGCTAATCAAAGCCCGGGCACGCAAAACGAAGCAGCTTCCGGTTAGGGAAACACCTTCATTTCGGGCATAACGTAAGGCAACCAAATGTGCAAGGAACGATCGATCAAGCTTAAAAACACTTAAACCACCCTAATACAAGACTTTTACGATTAAAACGTAACTGGGTTCGGATTTCGAGCCGGTTATGCTCAGTTTTTAAAACCGAGTCTTTTGACACTAAAACGCGAAAAAACTGAGCCCGTTTCGCAAGTCGAGAACGTGTCCGGGACTCGAAACGACCCTAAATGCAACACGGAAGATAAACATCATCTTTTAGCATGTAATACGAAGCACGATGTGTCCCCATGGGACCCACCTCCAAACCGGCCCCCCTTATTTAAACATAATTTATTTTTTTTCTTTTTAATTATCATTTACAGCAAAATTTCATCTCCTTCACCCAAAATTCTGCCATAAACTCCATAATTCCAGCTGAGTTTCATCTTAAACTTCAACAAACCAAAGGTATAAACCTTGGTTCTTATGGTTTTAATCATGTTTTCTTGATTAACGTGATTTCTAACCAAAAAAACTCATTTTAATCCAAGATTTTCGAAGGTTTAAACAAGCTTATGGGCTGAATAAGAACACATTGGTAATTCCCTGGTGTTATATGGCAGCCATGATCATAATCTTTGGGTTTTGAAACCCTAATCAACACCTATTCGACAAAAATCGCATAACTATTCGATTAACCAAAAAACACTGAAATAAAGCTTGATTGATCTAAGTTCTAGCATATTTGGATTGTACTTGATGTGTAGGTACTGAATATATAGCACCCACACACTTCTGGACTCACAAGGAACGCTTGGAAACAAGCTTTCGCTAGTATACCATCCGGAAACAAAATAGCATAGGCAGAATCTTGTTTTAGCTATAACTTGGTCCGTCATACTTGGATTGAGCTGAAATTTGGTATGGTGGTGTGGGATTTTGTCAAGAGTGTCCTCGAAAAATTTTAGAATTTTGAATTTTCTACGATTTTTGGTAAATTTGTGACTGTTTTAGAAAACAATTTCCAGAAAAATACCAAACAGCGTCAATAAATCACCAAATTTTCATGAACACTAAGAATAATGTAATAAAAGTTATGAAAATTTCGGAGTCCATTGGTTGAGTTTTGATGTGGGTAAAAAATCCGTGTTTTTGGGAGTGTTCGGTAGCTGGAAACGCACCGAAACGAAATCGGAAAAATCTTAAAATTTTATGAGACGTTCCTGGACATGTATGGGATGTTCAAGAATGTTTTGGGAATTTCTGGACAAATGATACTATTTAATGATAGTTATGAGGTTAAATATTGTTTTATAAATTATTTATTTATATAGGAAAAAGGCCAAAATAAATTCCCAAAAATTTTCGCCATAATCTACAGATTTTATTCAGACTTATATAAAAATTTACAGATTTTTATTAAAATTTTAGATTAAATTGGAATTTATGGGATAAAATAGGGTTATTTTAAATCAATTTCGGCAGTTTACCGTATAACGAACCTGCAAGAACCAGGAACCGACCCAACCCGACAAATACTATAATCAGAACACCGGGAGTATTCCGGGGGATTCCCGAGCAAATTGGACACTAGGGGTGTGTCCTAAGACAATTCAGGAAAATTCCCGACGGTGAAAATGGAAACTCAATTTTGGGCAACCTAGACTTCCCAAACACTCAAACTCCCTTGATGAAAAGTTAATCATTCTTAAATAACCACGTGTTGACACTATTGGTATTCCTGTACCATTATCCAAACACGTTAAACTACTGACTTTGTCTGGCACGCGAAACGGTGCCGGAAGCCAAATTGAAAACTAATACTACCCTGACCTCCATCACCATACCAGTGTCCTATAGACTCAATCTGGAGTGAAAACTCCTGACCGAGTCCAAGTTATAACCATTACCAACTTAGATACTATTCGAGTCCATACTTGCATATGTGTTATTAAAGCAGATCCAGTCTCTTGATCACTTGTGTGTTGAGACTACTATGTACACTGTGTGTTTCACTTCCCGCTTTTGAATTGTTTAACTGTTTTTTGGGGACTTGCACGTTACAAACTGCGTTGATTACACCAATTTGGGAGTGAGTTTTACTCTCCCACTTGCATGTTACGAAACTATGTTAATTGCACAAACTTGGGATGATGTGAATTATCTAACACACGAATTACCTCCCCTCTACAAGTGATTAGTCTAAGCCGTGGGCAGTGGATAGTACTATTGGTCTGACAAATCCAGTTGCTCAGGCAGTGTCTAGGTGAACTGTGTGTCGGTGACTAGGCAACTGCATGCGTCCTAAACTTGGTTATGTTGTTAGGTATAACTGCTAGGGGAACATTCAACTTTACATGACTCAGTTGCCGGGATGACATGCCTGTCTTGACACGGCCGGTGGGAAGTGTCTGCGGTGACACGGCCCGGTGCGATGATGTGTCTGTCTGACACGGAGTGACTATGACAGGTCAAGGTTTCACTTGTGTGTCGTGTAATTCCATCTGTGACTATGACTGTGACCAGTGCAATTAAACTTGTTAATACATAAGGATCCACAATAACTAAACCAGTGGAACTCACGCAGCGTTTAGCTGACCCTTTTCAAAACTAACATGCATTTCAGGTAAAGCGAAGCAAGAGTAAGGAATGTGTGTGTGGATGGCTTGGATAGTAAACTGTAGCAGAATAAGAGTTGTAGTAGCTCGTAGTACCATACTTGAACTTGTGGTGTGTAATAAGATACTATTTATATGTTGTAACCGAGGTTCTCTCTTTATATGATATCATGTTTTAAACTATGGAGAATTACCACGTGTCTGCGTACCCTGCATTTGTCTTCCGTTGCGAGCCGGGGTGTGACAGAAGATGGTATCAGAGCCTTCGGTTATAGAGAACTAGGTATCCTTAAAGAACCTAGACTATAATCCTAAGTTAGTCTCCATAAGCTGAGAACCTCTAGAAACTGAGTAGTATGGCTATTACCAGGAAACCCTGGTGGGGCAAATAAATTATTGTGGTCCGGAACACCATAATTTATCTGCTCATACTTGGGAGTTCTGGGAATGTCATTGAGATAGGACGGAAATCCATCTACTAACGTCACCAACCACAAATAATTTTTTTTTATAAATCTTAAAAATCAAAACTGTGTGCAATATGTGCTTATGTGTAGAATTGTGGGATGTTGAGTTGGTTATGTCGGGCAGTCAAATCAGCGTGGTATGTGGTTTTCTTTCTACAGATATCATGTCGTATCATTCGAGTCGCCATGCTACCTCTCATGCGGAGAAAGATCCTAGGAGGATCCACTGATACCCCCATTGACATCGAGCAACGAGCCAGATCCATCTGGTTACTGTTGTGGTCCTTACCCACCCAGACCTCGTACTAGGCGCGAGGGAGAGGCCTCGAGTGCCTAACGTTCCCCACCTCACCACTTGACTAGCTCCTCGGAGCATAGTCGTACCCTGGATGTTGTTATACCAGTAGGACCTATTCCTCGAGCCCTACTCCCGCCACGTGGCATTGGGAGTGGGAGCCAGTAGCACCTAGGTTACCTACATCGGAGACTCCTCATGAGCCTTATACTCCTTCTACCTGGAGTGCTTACTCACTCTCTTCACCTAGTTCCTACGAGATACCCACCCATGGCCTCCGACAGACGGCTCGTCGGAGGGTGCCTGTCCTGTGCCTGTTTTTACACCACCCGTTTCCCCTATTCGTCCGATAGCCGTACCCATAGGGACCCAACAACATTTTACCGCCCGTTTTCTGACACCACCTAGAGAGGACCTTTCTCCTTTTCACACCTACGAGCGAGGTGGCCCTTTCCAGCCGTTTAGAGAGTCTACACCCCCTGTCTGGGCATACCAGTTCCTCCAGGAGACACCTGATCCCATCACCGAGAGCAGTTTGATGGGGTATTTGTTTGAGCAGATCTCCTTGCTACGGATGGCGAGGGATGAGGACTAGCATCATAGGAGAGCGATGGGAGATTACTTGATCGTCTTACAGCAGGCGATCATTGCACTACAGCAGGGTATGGGTTATGTTCATCAGCACCAGGATCATTCTCGAGCGATGCTGTATGGATGCATCGGTACTATCATAGGCCTGGTGGCAGGTTTTGTGGGTTCGACGTGTTGGTTGTGGCGATCTCAGTATGGTTTTCTTTCATAGTATAGACAGATACGATGTATCTTTTGTCCATCCTACCAAGCACTGGGTTATACCCATGTCGAGGTGGTGATGTAGTCGTAGTATTTCTCCATTTTGTAGTTCGTGTTCTCTTTGGTATGACTTATGTACGTCGCTTTGGTGACCTGTTTTAACAACACATTTAAGCACTGGCCCTTATGGGTTAAGTCTATGTGAAAATTTTGACGCTTGTATGATGACGATATTTATATATATATATATGAAGATGCTTTTGACTATATGTGCCATGGACTCATGTGTGTGATGAAGTGCGCGATATTTTTAGCCGAATATGTGATATGTGTTAAACTGGATACATGACATTGATACCTATACATCTATTGTTTATAATGGAATGGCCCCAAAACGCGCACCACAAATGACTGAGGCAGAAATTGCGCAAATGATAGCGCAACAACTTCAGGCAGTTATTCCCACGATTGTGGCGCAGGTTAGCGCCGGTATCAATGCTAACCCACAACGAACCCGCAACCAGGACTCGTAGGTCAAAAGACAATCCAAACAACGCGCAAAACAAGGTTAGACTTGTTTGCACGTATACGCAAATCATGGATTACAACCCAATGGAAGTTATGGAACTGAAGGACCGAATGGATTAGTGATAGGGAATAAGCGAGAAGCCCTAGAAAGTAATCGAGCCGGGGCAGCAACACCAAAGAAAGGGAAAGCAATTAGCCAGAGTTACACCATTACTACCCCAACCGGTAACTCTAATAACTATAAAGGAAAAGCCCCAAAGTTCAACGAGTGCACTTTCCACCACTTTGGTGTGTGCCGAGCAGTGATATGCTCGAGGTGTCATAGAAATGGGCATTATGCCCGAAATTGTAAGATGTCCATGAAACCAGACCCTAAACTAACTCGCTTCCAACCCCCTAAGTCTCAACCTCTACAGCAACAACCCCAACAACCAACACAACAGGTTACCTACCCCGTACGTGGTTTGGATGTGGCAGTATGGAGCATTTTCGAAACAGTTGCCTGAAGTTAGCTCAACAAATGGCAGGGAAGAATACACAGAATCAAGCCTCTACCTCAAATGCAGCTCGAGGTCGTGCCTTTGTCATGGGGCCTGGTGACGCACGCCAGGATCCCAATGTGGTTTCAGGTACGTTCCTCGTTTCCGATCAATTTGCTTCGGTGTTATTTGATATGGGAGCCGATAGAAGTTACGTTTCGATTGCATTTTTGCCAATTTTGAATATGCATGCTATTGACTTGAAACAACCCTACACCGTCGAACTTGCCAGTGGGAAACCGATCACCAGTCACCAACTTATTGTTAACTGCCGTTTAACCCTTAACGGTTACCAATTTACTATCGATCTTTTACCCATAGAATTGGGTAGTTTTGACATCGTCATAGGAATGGACTGGATGTCTAATCATCATGCGGAAGTGTTGTGTGAACAGAAGGTTGTGAAGATACTTTTATCCCCAATGGATGCAATTATGGTACAAGGAGAGAAGTTGGGTGCCACACTAAACCTCATATCCCGCCTCAAGGCGTTGAAGTGTATACAACAATGATGTGACGTGTTTTTGGCCAGCATCATGACCGAGGAACCAGCCGAGAAACGTATTGAAGACATCCCAGTAGTATGTGAATACCCCGATGTGTTCCCGGAGGAATTGCATGGCTTGCCACCCAATCGGAAAGTCGAGTTCCGCATCGACTTAATACCGGGAACAACACCCATTACCAAAGCCCCATATCGTATTGCACCGTCCGAGATGCAAGAGCTATCGACGCAGTTACAGGAGCTACTTGATCGTGTTTTCATCCATCCTTGTTATTCCCCTTGGGGAGCCCCAGTCTTGTTTGTGTAGAAGAAAGACGGTAGTTTCCAAATGTGCATCGACTACCGAGAGTTGAACAAGGTCACTATTAAGAATCGTTACCCTCTTCCAAGGATAGATGATCTTTTTGATCAGCTACAAGGATCCCGATAACTTTTCTAAGATAGATCTTCGGTCTGGTTACATCAAGTGAAGGTCCAAGAGGACGATATTCCTAAGACAACGTTTCAAACTCGTTATGGCCACTACGAATTCCTGGTTATGCCTTTTAGGTTAACCAACGCACCTGCTATGTTCATGGACCTCATGAACCGAGTATGTAAACGTACCTTGACAAATTTGTCATCGCCGTCATCGAGTAAGGACGAGCACGAACATCACTTATGTGCTATCGTGGAGATACTACGGACAGAACAACTGTACACTAAATTGTCTAAGTGCGACTTTTGGTTGCAAGCCGTACAATTTTTAGGACATGTAGTAGATCAGAACGGAATCCATGTGGATCCAAGAAAGATAGAAGCAATCAAGAATTGGCCGCGCCGAAATCTCCAAAAGAGATACGCCAATTCTTGGGACTGGCAAGGTATTATCGTCTCTTTATCGAGAATTTCTCAAGTATCATTCAATCGCTAACCGCTTTGATGCAAAAGGACCAGAAGTACGAATGGGATGAAGATCAGGAAACAACGTTCCAGCTGTTAAAACAAAAGTTATGTGAGGCCCCAATCTTGACATTACCCGAAGGTAATGACAACTTTGTCGTATATTGTGATGCATCACGACAAGGGCTCGGATGTGTCCTTATGCAAAGGAATAAAGTAATTGTGTACGCCTCTAGACAACTAAAGGTACATGAAAGGAATCACACGGCACATGACCTGGAAATTGGCGCAGTTATATTCGCATTAAAGATTGGAGACATTATTTATATGGTACTAAGTGTACTATATATACCGATCACAAAAGTCTCCAACATATCTTCAATCAAAAGGATTTGAACATGAGGCATCGCAGATGGGTGGAATTGTTAAATGATTACGACTGTGAGATAAAGTACCACCGGGGACAGCTAATATGGTAGCAGATGCGCTAAGTAGGAAAAATCGCATTAAACCCCTCAGAGTGAGAGCCTTGGGAATGATTGTGCAAATGAGCCTTATAGAGCTGATCTGGAACGCGCCGATACAAGCCGTGGAAGAAAGCCTGTTACCCACCGAGGGATTGCACGGGAATGAGAAAAGTTTTGTGAAGAAAACGGACGAGGTGTTGTATTTCAAGAATCGAGTGTGGATTCCTGCAAATTTGGAACTAAGGCAATTAATAATGGACGAGGCTCATAAATCAAAATATTCGATTCACCCTGGTACAGACAAGATGTACCACGACCTTAAAGAGTTCTATTGGTGGCGAGAATGAAGAAGGACGTGGCCGAATATGTGAGCCAATGCATGACTTGTGCGCGAGTCAAGGCCGAGTATCAGAAACCCTCGGGAATGTTACAACAACCCGAGATACCTCAGTGGAAATGAGAGCAAATCATGATGGATTTCGTGACCCATCTTCCAAAAACAACTCGTGGTCATGACGCGATTTGGGTAATCGTGGATTGATTGACCAAATTCCGCACATTTTGTTCCGATCCATACCACTTATAAAACCGACAAGTTAGCCAAAATCTACACGAACGAGATAGTAGCTAGACATGGTGTCCCGATTGCTATTATTTCCGACCGAGACAGCCATTTTACTTCGTGGTATTGGCAGAAGCTATAAGAAGCTTTGGGAACGCGGATCAATCTGAGTACCACTTACCATCCCCAAACCGACGGTCAATCGGAACGGACGATCCAGACACTAGAGGACTTGCTTCGTGCTTGTGTCCTGGACTTCGGAGGAGGTTGGGACAAGCATCTTCCACTAGTGGAATTCTCATACAACAAGAGTTACCACAGTAGTATTCAAGCAGCCCCGTACGAGGCACTTTATGGTCGAAAGTGCCGATCACCACTTTGTTAGGTCGATGTGGGTGACACCTAACTGACAGGATCTGAACTAGTGCAAGAGACAACTAATAAGGTCCATCAGATTCAGAACCGATTGAAAGCTGCCCAGCGTAGGCAAAAGAGTTGGGCTAATATACGCAGTAGACCATTATCGTTCAAGGTCGGGGAACGTGTGTTATTAAAGGTATCGTCTTGGAAAGGCGTTATCCGATTTGGAAAGACAGGAAAGTTAGCACCGCGTTATATTGGACCCTATGAGATCCTAGCCAAGGTAGGTCCCGTAGCATATCGACTGAAGTTACCACTCGAGCTTAATGCCATTCATAATGTCTTCCACATTTCAAACTTAAAGAAGTGCCTATCAGGATGGGCCACTCAGATACCTTTGGAAGACATACATGTTGACGATAGACTCAACTTTGTGGAGGTACCTATAGAAATAGCTGACGATAGAGTTAAACAACTAAGGCACAATAAGATTTCACTGCTTAAAGTCCGGTGGAACTCGAAACAAGGACCTGAATATACCTGGGAACGGAAGGATGAATTCCGTAGAAAATACCCTCACCTCTTCCCAAGCTTGACAAAGTAAATTTCGGGGACGAAATTTCTTAACAAGGAGAGACTGTGATACCCATGACCAAACCAGGTACCCCTTAACTGGTCCTAAACTTTAAGTCATGCTTAAAACAATAATTGCGCGTAAACTTTGCACACTTGTATGACTTGTGTGCTATACTGAGCAATCGTTATTATGTCTCGGAGGAATCCGAGAGCACGTCATGATTAACATGACACTATTAAGGACCAACGATGCGAGGTTGGTGTCCTTAGCCTTGAACAACGTGTTAAACGGAGACTTGACGTTTAACAGCGCATTAAACCTTTGACGTTGAGTATTAGGTTATCGTTAGCATCATTTAAGATTCCGAGTTCCAGAATTAACTTAGTTTTGTGCCATAGACTGTGATATAAGGTTTGAAGCTAATCGAAGCCCGAGCACGCAAAACGAAGCAGCTTCCCGGTTAGGGAAACACCTTCGTTTCGGGCATAACATAAGGCAACCAATGTGCAAGGAACGATCGATCAAGCTTAAAAACACTTAAACCACCCTAATACGAGACTTTTATGATTAAAACGTAACTGGGTTCGGATTTTGAGACGGTTATGCTCAGTTTTAAAACCGAGTGTTTTGAAACTAAAAAAGCGAAAACGGAGCCCGTTTTGCAAATTGAGAACGCATCCGGGCTCGAAAACAAACCTAAACGCATCATGGAAGATAAACATCATCTTTTAGCACGTAATACGAAGCACGAGGTGTCCCCATGGGACCCACCTCCAAACCGCCCCCCTTATTTAAACATATTTTTAATTATCATTTTACACCAAAATTTCATCTCCTTCACCCAAGAATCATGTAGTAAAAGTTCTGGAAAATTTTGGAGTCCATTGGTTGAGTTTTGATTCAGGTTAAAAATCCGTGTTTTCGGGATTTTTCGGTAACCAGAAACGCACAGAAACGAAATCGGAAAAATTTCAAAATTTTATGAGACGTTCCTGGACATGTATGGGATGTTCAGGAGTTTTTTTTGGGAAATTTTGGACTACTGATACTATTTAATGTTAATTATGTGGTTAAATATTGTTTTATAAATAATTTATTTATATAGGAAAAAGGCCAAAATAAATTCCCAAAAATTTTCCCCATAATCTCCAGTTTTTTCTCTGACTTATAAAAAAATTTACAGATTTTTATTCAAATTTTAGATTAAATGGGAATTTATGGGATAAAAAGGGTTATTTTAAATCAATTTCGGCAGTTTACCGTAGAACGAACCCTGTAGGAACCAGGAACCGACCCAGCCCGACAAATACTATAACTGGAACACCAGGAGTATTCCGGGGGATTGCCGGGCAAATTGTACACTAGGGGTGTGTCCTAAGACAATTCGGGAAAATTCTTGATGGTGAAAATGGAAACTCAATTTTGAGCAACCTAGGCTCCCCGAACACTCAAACTCCCTTGATGAAAAGTTAATCATTCTTAAATAACCACGTGTCCTATAGACTTAATCTGGAGTGAAAACTCCTGACCGAATCCAAATTATAACCATTACCAACTTAGATACTGATTCGAGTCCATACTTGCATATGTGTTATTAAAGCTGATCCAGTCGCTTGATCACTTGTGTGTTGAGACTACTACGTACACTTTTCACTTCCCCGCTTTTGAATTATTTTACTGTTTTCAGGGGACTTGCATGTCACAAACTGTGATGATACACCAATTTGGGAGTGAGTTTTACTCTCCCACTTGTAAACTGTTTCACTGTTTTCTGGAATGACTTGCATGTTACGAAACTATGTTAATTGCACCAACTTGGGATGATGTGAATTATCTAACACACGAATTACCTCCCCTCTATAAGTGATTAGTGTAAGCCGTGGGCAGTGGATAGTACTATTGGTCTGACAAACCCAGTTGCTCCAGGCAGTGTCTAGGTGACACTGTGTGTCGGTGACTAGGCAACTGCACGCGTCCTAAACTTGGTTATGTTGTTAGGCATAATTGCAGGGGAACATTGAACTTTACATGACTCAGTTGCCGGGATGACGTGCCTGTCTTGACACAGCCCGGTGGGAAGTGTCTGCGGTGACACGACCCGGTGCGATGATGTGTCTGTCTGACACAGAGTGACTATGACATGTCAAGGTTTCACTTGTGTCCTCGTGTAATTCCATCTGTGACTATGACTGTGACCAGTGCAATTAAACTTGTTAATACATATGGTTCCACAATAACTAAACCAGTGGAACTCATGCAGCGTTTAGCTGACCCTTTTCAAAACTAACATGCATTTCAGGTAAAGCGAAGCAAGAGTAAGGAATGTGCGTGTGGATGACTTGGGTAGTAAACTGTAGCAGAATAAGAGCTGTAGTAGCTCGTAGTACCATAATTGAACTTGTGGTGTGTAATATGATACTATTTATATGTTGTAACCGAGGTTATCTCTTTATATGATATCATGTTTTAAACTATGGAGAATTACCATGTGTCTGCCACACCCTGCATTTGTCTTCCGCTGCGAGTCGGGGTGTGACAATAATGATATGAATCAAAGAAAGACGATGATAAGAAAGATGATTCAGATAAGAAAGAAGATGATGATGATAATCAGGGAGATGTTGGCATTACAGTGGAAACTGCAAAGTTCACAGGAGAGTTTGATTATGATGCAGTCCTAAATGATGAGGTTAATCTTGAGGATGTTCAAGTTCAGGGGGAGCAGAGAGGGCCAACAAAATCTCAACAAGCATCAGGAATCTTCACAGCTACCCCTTATACAGTTGTTCCTGATAGCTACAAGCCAATGACATTAATGCTAGAACATAACATTGAAGAAGGAGAATATGTTCACAACTATACGAAGGAAGAATTGGCTAAACTATCAGAAATTGATGATGATTCGATCAATTTGATTTGAAGAAGAATTGGTGACCATAAGCACATTTGAGCCAAACAGTTATGTCTATAAACGCATACCTGAAGCAGATAATTACGATCGAGTGATAATAGAAGACGCTTCAGATGATGAAGAGAATGTTGAGAAATATTTTGGTTCTAATATAGATAGTTTTCCTATGTTTTAAGAAATAATGAGCCAGGAAGACAAAGATTTGTTAAAGAGAAAGATTAATGAAGCGGTTAAAGATGGAAGTATTCCTAGGTGAATGAGTAAGGTAGAGATTGCTGAAGCAAAGATATCATGGTTTAGGGAGTTGCCGAAGGAAAGAAAGTTTAAATGTCCACTTGCATTTTTCACAAGAGATAAAGACAAATCTTTGGGAGATATTTTGAGCTGGGGTTGTGTTGGTGCATATGTCTGTTGCCTACGTCAGTTATATTAGAACGAGTCTGAATGAACAGAGCTTCTGAAGACTGATCAAGATGAAGACGATATCCAAGGGGGAGTCTGTTAGTACAGTATGTCTTTGTCTTAGTCTTGTATCGAGTCTGTTTAGAATAGGTGAGATCAGTTAGAAAATGAAGTATTTATATGTGTAGGAGACCAAGTTCGCCCGGAAGTGTATTGTGAGAACAAGTTCGGCCGAACTTGTTCAAGACAAGTTATCCCGAACTTGTCTATCCCAACGAACTTGTCTTGCCTATAAATAGGAGCCTAGTGATCTCTCATTTGTAACTTTTGGCAGAATAGAGGCGAAGCTCTGTCCGATCCGGAACTTGAATGTATACGAATACTGATCAATAAACAGACAATTAAAGAGTAATTCTTGTTAAATGATTAACATGTCACTTAGTTTCCGCCTAATTGGACATTAGATACAAATTCTAGGTTCCTAAGCTGAGGAGGACGGTCCTATCAAGTGGTATCAGAGCCTGGATACCTAGATTTGGTGAAATCATCACAAGAACTACTATAATTCTACTCCATTCTACTATTTTTCTTAACTTTTTCACATATTTGAAGAATTCATGGACAAAAATGGCTAAAAATTGAACATAACATAGATAATCACATTGTTACAAACCCCTGAAAGTTTAAGACCTAATTTAAACGATTTGATGTCAAAAGTTAAAAAACCATGTTTTGCAAAATCTGTCTGACCGAACTTGACATCAAGTTCGCCTGAACTTGATTGATTTTTTCACTGATTTCAGCCAAGTCCGCTCGAACTTCCTTAATTTTTATTCAAATTTGATCAAGTTCGCCCGAACTTGATTAAATTTTGTTGAAAATCTTATACAAGTTCGCCCGAACTTGTGAATTCTCTTGAAATTCTTACAAGTTCGACCGAACTTATCACAAGGTGAAATTTTTCAGAATTAACACTAAGTTCGCCCGAACTAAACAACAAGTTCGCCCGAACTTGATTGTTTGTGGAAACATTTTTGGATTTCATACAAGTTCGCCCGAACTTATTGAAATGGAAATCAAAATCTGTTTTTCTTACAAGTTCGACCGAACATGTCAGTTGCTAATCAGATTTCCAGAATTTTCGAACGTGTTTTCAGATAAATCGCCTAATTTTCAAAATGGATGATTTCCATAACGCATTTGCTACAGGAGTAGCTCAAGCTTCAACGTCTAATGCTATTGCGGCTAACCAGATGAATCTCGATAATGAGATGAGTACTACTACTAAACCGCCAAAGCTAATGAGCAAGGACGAGTTTGAGGGATGGAAGGAGAAGTTTGTAAATTTGATTCAAGCCAATCAGTTCCACAGTTGGGTTGCGGTAGAAAACGGATACAAATGGCCAAAAGATGATCGTGAACAAGATCTACCATTGATTAAGTTTACACCTGCTGATAAAGATGCTTACGTGGGCGAAAAGAAAATGATTAGTCTGATACAACAATCTGTGAAGGAAGATATCTTGATACTACTACCAGAATGTGAAACTTCACAAGATTTGTGGCAAGCTCTTTGTGATAAATATAAGGGAATCGATGAGATGATAAAGAGCTAAAAGGCATTAATCAAGAAAGAATTCGAGATCTTCACAATGATCAGAGGTGAGACTATGAAGCAAATGATTGACATATATTGTCATCTAATGGTCCAGATGCGAAAGCATGATATTAAGAAAACTACCAAAGAGCAGATAGAAAAGTTGGCTGATTTACTTCCTGAGGGAGAATGGTCAACTTATCTGATGGTTTTAAAGAACAGTCAAGCTTGGATGCATTTAAAGATATCATCTTTCATCGACAAATTAGAAGGACATGAAATGGAATTGTTAAAAATTGCAAAATCAAAGAATGCAAACGTTGTTCAAGATGTTGGTGTGTATTACAAAGGAGGTGTTCAAGACACTCAGATTCAGAGTCTGAAAATTCAAACAGCATTCAGTGCTAATATGAATTCCTCAAATTATTCATCACAAAATCAGAGTTCTCTCAACACAGGATATTCAAGTACTGGTTCAAATTGTTCGTTTCAAAATCAGAACAATCAGTCGTATAAGACAAACCAATCCAGTTTTCATCCGAATGTTTTCCAGTGCAACATTGTAGTTAATCTGAAGAATGTTTTTCCTGAAAAAGTGGCTAAACAGCACATAGCACTTCTTGCTACTGTTCTAGATTCTTACGAATGTTTAGTTGCTGGGAAGATCGGAAATCCTGAAATGATTGCTGAGGATTATGATCAGGTGGATGAAGAAGAATTAGAACTGATGGACATCAAGTGGAGGCTGGCTTCGATCATCAGAAGAGTTACCAAGTTTGTAGCGTTAACTGGAAGAGACATTAGTAATTCAAGTAACAAGCTTCGATTTGACAAGTCATAAGTTACATGCTTCAAATGCCGACAAAAGGGACATTTTAAACGCTAATGCACGAACCAAGAAGCAAGTGGAAACCAAAGTCCTTTCAGCAACAATAACGATTATTACAAGAAAGCGCTACAATACAAGCCGTACCCGAAAAGAACACAAGTTGAAGTTCAAGATAACTCTTCAATGCCAACCGAACAAGCTCTAGTCGTGTCTCATGAAGACGAAGGGTTTGATTGGAACAAATACATTGGAAAGAAGACTGGTGTTGCTATGATGGCAGAGTTAGTAAATGAATCAGAATCAACATTTGATGACACTGTTCTAGAAAATGTGATTCTTGAACAATATCTGCAGAGAACCGAGGAAGAGGAGATGGTTTATCTTGAAACTTAGAAGAAGAATGCTATGTTTGTTAATTCTAATCCTAATTTTGCAGGTTGGTTCGAGAATACATCGCAAGAGCAAATGACTGAGGATAAGAAATCAGAGGTTGAGATGTAGGGTCGAACCGACTTCTTGATACTGTTCTAGATTCTTACGAATGTTTAGTTGTTGGGAAGATCGGAAATCCTGAAATGACTGTTGAGGATTACCATCAGGTGGATGAAGAAGAATTGGAACTGATGGACATCAACTGGAGGCTGGCTTCGATCATCAGAAGAGTTACCAAGTTTGTAGCGTTAACTGGAAGAGACATTGGTAATTCAAGTAACAAGCTTGGATTTGACAAGTCAAAAGTTACATGCTTCAAATGCCGACAAAAGGGGCGTTTTAAACGTGAATGCATGAACCAAGAAGCAAGTGGAAACCAAAGTCCTTTCGGCAACAATAACGATTATTACAAGAAAGCGCTACAATACAAGCCGTACCCGAAGAGAACACAAATTGAAGTTCAAGATAACTCTTCAATGCCAGCCGAACAAGCTCTAGTCGTGTCTCATGAAGACGAAGGGTTTGATTGGAACAAATACATTGGAAAGAAGACTGGTGTTGCTATGATGGTAGAGTTAGTGAATTAATCGGAATCAACATTTGTTGACACTGTTCTAGAAAATGTGATTCTTGAACAATATCTGCAGAGAACTGAGGAAGAGGAGATGGTTTATCTTGAAACTTAGAAGAAGAATGCTATGTTTGTTAATTCTAATCCTAATTTTGCAGGTTGGTTCGAGAATACATCGCAAGAGCAAATGACTGAGGATAAGAAATCAGAGGTTGAGATGTAGGGTCGAACCGACTTCTTGATACTGTTCTAGATTCTTACGAATGTTTAGTTGTTGGGAAGATCGGAAATCCTGAAATGACTGTTGAGGATTACCATCAGGTGGATGAAGAAGAATTGGAACTGATGGACATCAACTGGAGGCTGGCTTCGATCATCAGAAGAGTTACCAAGTTTGTAGCGTTAACTGGAAGAGACATTGGTAATTCAAGTAACAAGCTTGGATTTGACAAGTCAAAAGTTACATGCTTCAAATGCCGACAAAAGGGGCGTTTTAAACGTGAATGCATGAACCAAGAAGCAAGTGGAAACCAAAGTCCTTTCGGCAACAATAACGATTATTACAAGAAAGCGCTACAATACAAGCCGTACCCGAAGAGAACACAAATTGAAGTTCAAGATAACTCTTCAATGCCAGCCGAACAAGCTCTAGTCGTGTCTCATGAAGACGAAGGGTTTGATTGGAACAAATACATTGGAAAGAAGACTGGTGTTGCTATGATGGTAGAGTTAGTGAATTAATCGGAATCAACATTTGTTGACACTATTCTAGAAAATGTGATTCTTGAACAATATTTGTAGAGAACCGAGGAAGAGGAGATGGTTTATCTTGAAACTCAGAAGAGGAATGCTATGTTTGCTAGTTCTAATCCTAATTTTGCAGGTTGCTTCGAGAATACCTCGCAAGAGCAAATGACTGAGGATAAGAAATCAGAGGTTGAGAATGTAGGGTCGAACCGACTACTTGCTACTGTTCTAGATTCTTACGAATGTAGGGAGCTAGATAAAACGTTGATTGAAGATACCGAAAACTCAAAGCAAGGGGGAGTTTGAAGATTAAAGCACAAAGCTAGGGGGAGCATGGTGATTAAAGTTTTATCAAGTTAAGCTTAAGAAACAGAGTTGAAGAAGATTTGTAGGTCGAGGACATTAAAGTTTGTTCAAGACTAAAGATCAGAGATTGTTAAAGACTCAGGAGCTTATTTGAAGTCAATGACTACAGAAACATCCAAGGGGAGTCGTTGGTGCATATGTCTGTTGCCTACGTCATTATATTAGAACGAGTCTAAATGAACAGAGCTTCTAAAGACTGATCAAGACGAAGATGATATCCAAGGGGGAGTCTGTTAGTACAGTATGTTATGTCTTAATCTTGTATCAAGTCTATTTAGAATAGGTGAGATCACGTTAGAAAACGAAGTATTTATGTGTGTAGGAGACCAAGTTCTCCCGGAAGTGTATTGTGAGAACAAGTTTCCCGGAAGTGTATTGTGAGAACAAGTTTGGCCGAACTTGTTCAAGACAAGTTCGCCCGAACTTGTCTATCCCAGCGAACTTGTCTTGCCTATAAATAGGAGCCTAGTGATCTCTTATTTGTAACTTTTGGCAGAATAGAGGCGAAGCTCTGTCCGATCCGGAACTTGAATGTATACGAATATTGATCAATAAACAGACAATTAAAGAGTAATTCTTGTTAAATGATTAACATGTCACTTAGTTTCCACCTAATTGGACATTAGATACAAATTCTAGGTTCCTAAGCTGAGGAGACGGTCCTATCAGGTTGGATTAGAGAACTGAATGTGTAAGAACTGGTGCAGACAAAGAATATCAGTTATCAGATGAAGTTCCACGATCAACGACTATGGAAAGTGATCAAGTATGAATCAACTCATGGCTTTAATTACTGGAAACCTTTCTTTCCGAAGCGCAGGATCAAGATAGGTAAGGTGACGAAAGAAAGGGATGTTACTCTAGTGATGAAACGTCCAAAAGCTATGAAGAATATGCCTCTGATGCGGATTGAACAAGATTTTCATACATATTTTATATGGTGGCAAATAGATCTTGAAACGTGTGAAGCGGTGATCGTATTACGAGCTGAAGATAATTGGGATATCACGACAGAACTGACTCCAGAATTGATTGAGAGAAAGAGGATATGGGGTTTGTGGAGAACTATCAGGATACTAGACCCGATGTGGCTAGTTAATTGCTCAAAAGATGACGTAAGATGTTTATTCTTCAACAAGATTTGCTACGACAAGCGACA
This sequence comes from Scalesia atractyloides, assembly GCA_947069175.1. Lineage (NCBI taxonomy): Eukaryota > Viridiplantae > Streptophyta > Magnoliopsida > Asterales > Asteraceae > Scalesia > Scalesia atractyloides. Next base: position 35,516,536 of record CAMTDV010001634.1, read on the forward strand.
ATAGACACAAGCGAAGCAATACCAAGGTGTACTTAACGTTTGCTATGCACATGGTATTAATTTAGGATGAATGTGGGAATCAAAGTGGAGAGAACTTAAACGTGAAGAATTTCTGAAGAAAGAGAAACGATTGGAAGAGATTAGGGAAAAGGGTAAAGCAGCGCGTCTCAGGAGGTTTCATTTTATGAAGTGGGCACCTCCAACTGATCAAACACCGATACCATCACAAGAGAGACGTAAGAAGCCGTATAAGAATTTCTTTGGGCGATAACGTTTACAACTGAAGACTTGAAGATTTTGAAGACCGACCAAGACTACGACAACATCCAAGGTGGAGTCTGTTGATGCACGATGTCTATTGTCTGCGTCTTAGGTCTAGTCTGATTGTACAGGGTTAGAAATGTGAAAACGATAAAGTTATGTTTGTATGTAAGTCGTACGAACTAGTCAATTCGTACGAAGTAATTGATGTCTTCGTACGAAGTGGGTGGTCTATATATAGTTATTTAGGTCTTTCAATGTAATAGTTTTTGCGAAGGAGACAGCGAAGCTCTGCCGAATTTCATACTGATTGTAAACTTTTATCTAATCAATAAAATCAATGCTTAAACAATAATTCTTGTGTATTGTCACTAATTTATAGATTCCGTAATATGGACTAGAAACGAATCTAGGAACCTTTGCTAAGGAGGAAAACGGTCCTACAATACTGAAGTGTTTGACCATCGGACGATAGACTGGGATTGGTTAGCTTAGATGGGTGCTAGGGATAGGGTTGAGCAGCTACTGACAAGTAAAGTTCGGGTTATGGTTGATTGCTACTGGATGCAATACGGGGAGTTAGTGCTTGATTTTCACTCCACCTACCAGCATAAAGAGGGTGCATTTTCTGTGGATGATGTAGTTTTGTTCAGTTTAGGGAGGATGTTACATGAGATGTCTATCCCACAGTTTGCGGTAGCTAGTGGTTTCTATATACGAGAGGAGGTGGTGACTCCGTAATATATGACGTGTTTGAGGGGTGTGTTTGTGAATCACAGGGAGTTATGTTTGAGTGGTACAGATTTGGCTAGGTTTTGGGCTACAATTGCTGATCATCCGTTCGCCAGTATGAACCGTCTGTTAGAGGCCCGATTTATAGGTATGTGCTGAAGGTGTTTTCTACTGCTTTGGTTAGTAGGAAGTCGGGGGAAATAAGGAGAATTGGGTAGATTTGTTCATTCTCGTGTGCTTGGTTGAGGGTCCGAATATGAACATGGCGAGTGTGTTGGCATGGTCGTTTAACTGCGCATGTAGAGGAGTTCATAAGGCTGCTCTTGACATGGGTCCATATATTAGTAGGCTTACTAAGAATTTGGGGGTTTTTTGGGAAGTACAATCCACAGAATTTGACTTTGGGTTTTGCTACAAAGTTCTTTGAAACCAGGGATTTACAGCTTGCGGGTATACTAACATTGACTGAGCCTATTACATGGGTTGTGTAACACCCCAAAAACGTCGTAGCGGAAATACAAACGTAATGGTGACGGAAGTTGGTGCCCATAAATATCTTAGTGGACGATGCATCGTTAATTTTGGACGTATTACTTAATTAAAACATTGTTTAAAAGTTTAAACATAAACCACAACCATAAAGTAGATAAGTTGTCTTGATCCTTATGGATCTTAATACAGTCGGTCCCATATAAGTTTTAAAAGTTGTCCAAAGTTTATTATTAAATAAAACATGCATCACGACCACAAGACACGCCAAAGATTCCCGAAGCCGAACTCATGTACCTGAAGAACACATTAAAATCAAGTGTCAACACAAAGGAGGGTGAGTTCACGTACTCAAATTTAAAACAATTTGATCCAAGGAAAACTTTCAAATTATGTGTTTAATTATTAAAACATCCATATAATATTATTTCATTTCCTTATAAAAATTCAAGGGTCAGCCATCGTAAGCGTTTTCCGAAAACCTTCGATACACAACATCTTCCCAAGTTTTCCATATAAAATTGATAGCATCAAGTGTTAAGACTCGTATGTTTGCAAGACAATACGAACTATATATGAACAATAAGGACATAATCAACGCTAGACAATAACATATTTAAAATTCGTCGCTTGACATGACGCGGAGCTACCGGTCACGACGGGGTGGTCAACCCGATATCAACAATTCCACGCATATCGATATTAATAATTAACTGGCTAATATCACGCTATATGCCTGCAATGGGTCTCTCAAGGTGCCAACCTTATGAATAATATATATATCCTACTAAAATGATAAATTTAATATATAATGAGTTGTACGAATTTCCCGAAGTCCCCACCGAAACGTAAACCATACCCGGTACTTACTCTCTTGAGACCGAGGGAATTCTTCACAACTTTAGATTTAAGCAATTTTAAATCTACACGGTCGTTTTCTCTTAAACACTGTAATAACACCCGTTTCTCCCCAAACATATATTCACATTTATCCAAAATCGTTTCTCCCGAAACATATTTATATCAAAACCATATATCTTCCATGAAAATATATCCATAGGTTAATCAACGGTATATTTTACACAAAAGTGTATAATTATTCTTTTAAGGTGTGTTCTTCCCCCAAAATGATTATAAAAACAGTAAAAAGAGGGGTTTAGTGACACTCACCCTTGGGTGCGTATTATATATAGCCAATCCCACAATTGTTTCTACACGTCTAATATACGTAGGAACGCTTTATCAAACAATATATCACAATATTCCTAAGTTTCTCCAAATCTTGGAATGTTCACATAACTTTGAGATTTTCTCGAAAAGTCATTATTTTTTATTATGTTGGCACGTTAATATATATGAGTTCATATATATATGTTTTAAGATTTTGTGACTTGAACGATTTTATTGGTGACCCTTAATATGTTATATCCGTTAACACTCCCGTTTATAGGTACTATATATCTACGATTTGCGCGTCGTAATATATATACATAAATGTGCACATATACACAATATCATAATACGCGAAATCTTGTTAACTTATACACTTTGTCATTTTTTAGCATGTGTACCATGAAATAATTTATTAAGTTAACCTATGTATAAATTTTCATGGTATAATTAAGTTACACATTTAAAGCGATTTTTTTACCGATTCTACCGCTTTAAACATACAAGTGTACATGCATAGCCTAAATTTCCGCTATCATTTCGACACTTAACATATTATCATATACATACATTTGAATCACATAACACATTTAAATACACAAGGTTCACCCATGAACAACCCATTCTAGTGTACTTTGTAAAATGCGTATTTTAGTAAATCGGTAACGTTTTCGGGCGTCGAATGTCACGTATGACTAACCAAACACCAAATGAACTTAATAAAAGTTAAAATATTTATATTTATACTAAAAATATCAGTTTACTTACTGATCTAAAATAGTTTTATAAAAATCCTTCGAAAAGCTGATTTTGAACCGTTTTACCGCATAGTTTTGCATTAAACGTTACTATAACCATCCGAACTCGAAACGACCTGATATTTTAACACAATACATGTTATTTACTGATTAAAATGATGGTTATAATCAAATTAGTGCAGTTTTTGTATAAGTCACATAAATCATGTGATTTCACATATTTTACAACCTTTCTTGCACTAGGTACAACATGCAAAGCTAGTAAACTTTATAACCAAGTTTCATGCCATTTTAACACTTCAAATAATAATATTTTTAGTGTTTATAACTTGATTAAAAATCATCTTTATCATACCATACATTATTCATTATTTCATGATCATACATCCACATGCATGCCTATGTACAAGCACTTAATGCACACATATCATATCTTTATCATTTTACATGATCTTAAATGCATCTATACACATATTTAATCCATGTTCACATAATACAAAACATTTTCATCATCATATCATGATCTACTCATACATATGATCATCAAAGTGTTAATGCATGTGACATTTATTTACTAGTAAACAAAAGTTCACATGTATACATACATACATATATATTCATGACACATGCATACATATATACACTTCCAAAAATTCATTTTTTCATGCATTCATCTTTTCAAATCACATAACTTTCAAATGACAACTTTTAAACATGCACGCATCAAATCCCCATGAACATCATCAATCAAAAACATTCAAAGTCAAAACTCAATCTCATATGTATATACATACACACTCACGGCTACACCCACATTTACATACATGTCCATTTTATTTTCTTTCAAAACCCATTTGTTATTTGTTTCAAGTTAGTGTTTAAACCAAGAATAAGAGAACTCCCATGACCATCAACATCACCATGAATTAAGAACAAGATGGAGTTTTATATCTTCAAGATTCTTAGTGGGTTTTGATAAAAAATGATGATATGGAGCTTGGTTCTTCCTTGAAACTCCTTGAAATCACCTTTGGATCTTCAAAAATGCTTGAAACAAGCTTAAAATGGACTTGATTCTTCAATGAAGCTTCAAAATTTGGATGTGGAGGTGTGTGTGGGTCTTCACGGACGAGAGAGAGGAGGGAGATGAAAATGTTTGTTGGTGTTTTGAAATTGTAATAAGGAGTGTGTAATACTCTAATTGATTATGTCTTAGTCTTCTATTACCACTTGGCACCTAATTGCATTTCCAAGAAAGGGTAGGTACCCCCAAGCCACCACCTTTCATCTCTCTCTCATATATACACGATTACACACATATATATCACATATATAGGCTTTAAACTGGTATTTTACTAGATACCGGGTGTTTTATCTAGCGTTTTAATCAAGTTTTAAATTATATTTAATCCTCTATCAAAATAAACTCACCAAAATATTGCCGATCAATATTTTATTTGCCAGGACCGGCTACGTTGTCGTTATTTGGTAGTATGCGCACTATGTTGCGCAGTACGCGCTTAAATTCGTAAAATAGGTATTTTAAGCATTTTAACTTATTTTTATCATTCTATAGAAATAAACTCCCCAAATTATTACTGAAATAATTATCAGTTGCCGTAACTGGCTGTGTTGAAAGTATTTTGTTAGATACGCGCAGGTACCGCGTAGTACGCACTTAAACTCGAAAAATAGAGTTTCTTAGCGTTTTAAATTATTTTTCCTCACGAATTTGATTAAATATATTATTTCAATCATAACGGGCTATTTTTAGGATTTTAACATTAATCGGGCGGTCACCGACGTTCGTTTCGCATTTTAACCGTTACGCGATAAGCATTTATCTTAAAGTTGCCAACATAATTTCTAATAAATTCTAAATGTATTAGCACATCAAATAACATCAAATTCAATAAAATTTTGCCTTTTATTTATTCATAACACATGTCACGTTAGTACAGGCTCAAAATCACCGGGTGTCACAGGTTGAGGCTAGACAGGGACCTTAGGTTCTGCCACCCGAGGGTCAACTAGCTGATGATGTCATGCAGGTTATTATCCAACTCGTAGACAGAGACCCCGTCAAACGCAGGAGAGCCCAGCACCATAGTACCCAGACGTCAGCCACCACCAGATTCTCTTACCTTAGAGTCGCTTTGTAATAAGATGGATCAAGGTTTTGGTATGATAGAGACTAGACAGGACCGATAGGATGATACAATATCATGACCCGTTTGAGCATTGGTATTCCACCTTTCTTTCAGCGATTTGTAGCTCTGGGTCCGTTTCCGATGCCACGTCAGTTTGATCCTAGTGGTGAGGGTGGTTCGAGTCAGCCGGGTGGTCATGGTTAAGGTCAGTATGGCCATGTAGACCCGACACTGGATATTCTGATATATGAGCAGGGTGAAGACCCGACACTGGATATTTCGATATATGAGCAGGGTGAAGATGAGGGTGAGGAGGAAGAGAGTGACGACGATGATGATTAGTGTGGGGATCAAGGAAAGCAACTAGGGAATAATGGAGTATCTTTTACTTATATTTTGAGTACTTTTAAACTAGTTGGTAGGGTAGGGTTGGTTGTTGATGATGGTTGACAAATTCAGACACTCTTATCTATCTATGTTATGTTTTGGTATATTTATGTTGATTTGATAGGTAGGTGTATTTTTGCCGCTTCCGTTCGTGTGTGAGAGTTTAGGCTTTGTTTGCTGAGAGTGTTCAGATTGGAGGGCATATGTGGAATTGACTGGCACATTGACAGTCTCGCATATGAGCTAAGTCGTTTTACTGTATATTTTGTTATTTTATTATATAGTTTTATTTTTATTGGTAGTTTATTTAGTTTTGAGTCGTATTCTCGTTCTTGCATTAGGGACAATGCAAACTTTAAGTGTGGGGATGTGATACATAGTCGTATATATGTGTCGTAGTGTTAGTTGAGTCATAAATTTTGAAAAATACAAAAAAATTAAAAAATCCAAAAAATTGAAAATGTCTCTCGTTTTAGAAGGTTGCAAAATAAAGACGGAAAATGATAGAAAAGTTGGGATATATTCGGGTTTCAAATAATAATATGAGTAAGTTGAACTTGTGTCTAGCTTGGTATGTGTGAGTAGGCCCAATTCGGTTTCTAGGTTCCTTTGATATTAAAATACCTTAATTGTTGGTTTGCTAGTGGGTGCTCATCTAGGAAAAGTGGGAAAGCCGAAACCGCCAATAATAGTGTAAGGAATACTGTTATAAGCTAAAATTGTTAGAATTTTTTATCATGAGAAAAATATAATAAATTGAGCTAGATTGAATAAAAAGACGAGGCCTGTGAAATCTCTATTGGAGATGGTGACTCTGATTCAGATTGCCTCTAGGTTGAGTTAAATGAAAAATGCAAAATTACCAACGCTCACATTGTCGCTCCCGGGGATGGTGACTCCGATTGAGATAGCCTCTGGATTAGGTATGCAAAGTCTAGTGCTCAAAAAGAGAGAAAGAAAGAGAAGAGTGAAAAAAATGTGATGTTAAATTCTCTTGATTTTGGTATAAAATGGTTAGGAAATCAGTCGAATGATTCGTTCCTTTTTATCTATGAACTTGAGGCGAGATTAGGTGAAACTGCGGCATTAGTGTGAGACCCTAGGTAGATTGACCAAGCTTGAACATAAATTGCATGATAAGGGATTGGAACCAGGTTTGGGTTTAAGAGGACACATATATTCACAGTCGTGATTAACACGATTTTCAATGTTAATTAATAAACTAAGTTTTGAACCCGAATAATTTCCGACTATGATTCCGTATGCATAATTCTTTTTCAGGGATGAAAAAAGAGTAAGTGTGGGAATATTGATGTATTGCAAAATACATTGATTTATCGTGTATAGTTTGTAGAATTTCCGTATTCGTTATTTTGATTTTTAGGTAGATATAGTTTCTTTTGATAGTTTGTTTGTTATAGGCCCGGTTGCTGAAAAGGGAAGAAAACAAGTAAAATCTGCAGGAAAAGAGTTAACAGCAAGAATCGGGTCGAGTCGTAGCTGAACGGGAATGGAAATCGAGAATTCTGGGAAAAGACCCCTCCGCGCTACACAAAGGCCAAAGGATAAGAGCTTCGCGTAGTGCAAAGCTATATAATATGATTTCTGAATAATGATGCACCGCGTCACGCGTAGGCTCAAGAGGAAACCCGTTGCATAACACGACGAGGTGTATGTTCGCGGCAGATTTTGTAGGCATGCTGGATTGTTGCTAGAACTATATTCAAGCATCATAATCATTCAAGAAAAACCAAATTATGAACCTAGGTAGTCTTTCATTACCATAGAGTTCAACCTTCATCTTGAATTGCGTTTAGTCCGTCTTAGTTAATTAGTATTTAATTTAATTGCAAATTTAGGATTTTTAATACCCCCCCAAACATAAAAATGGTTAGTATCATGTCGGTTAGGTCTAGATACAGTCATTAACGTAATTAAATAGAGTCCTGTGGGTTCGATATCTGGACTTACTTAGCTTTACTAGAGTCGATCGGTTCACTTGTCGTTAGTAGTTTAGTCGAGTTTAGAGAGTCTAGAGTATTACTTTAAATTTAGATTTAGGTTAATTTTAGTTCTTTTATTAAACTACTTATAGCACATCAGTGGCTGAGATCATTGCGGACCATAAGGCCTAACCCCTGGCAGCAGCTACATGCTTCTTATGCCACATCTACTAGATTTTTGCCAACATCGCACCCTAAATGTGGTTGGTACTCATCGGGTCAAGAAAGTTAATTCCGACACATTGACAGGGTCCACTAGAGTATGAAATGGAAATTTCCTTCAAGGTATCGATATCACTCCTAACTTGATGGTCTAATTTCATGAAAAATCGAATACGCGGATTGAGAGTCGTTCACCAAAGTGTGGGTTTCACACCTATTTTGGTGAAGTCTTCTCGTTTGTATGAAACGAGTGTCTTCAAGTCTTCAACGTGTATATTGTGTAAATGTCTTAGGAAAGACATGTTGTATAATTAAGACAAAAGAAATAGAAAGATGCAAAGTAGGAAGAATAACATGTTAAGCAAGAATCAAGAATGGTCAAGTTGGTCACTTAAACTATATACTAGGTCGAACAGGACAATTCTACCTAATTCCCTATAGTTATTGCTCTGATACCAATCTGCCACACCTCAATCAATTGCAGAAACATCGAGTGGGACGAACGAGATTGCTCAAGAATTCGTAACACTATTGTGACAATATTTAATTCAAAACTGATTTCATTCATTGGTAAACATAATTAAGTACAATACAAGAAATCAAATACAACAATTAAAAACTTTAAACTACAACATAATTCCTCAACAATACAATAACAAAATCTAGTATTTCTAGATGTGTTGCTAAGTCGTCCCTACTAGATTTCGTAAATCAACATCATCAACCTGCAACATGTTTAAAAGTATACTTCAACACAAAAGCATTGGCGAGTACACAAGTTTAATATAGCATAACTATGTAAAAGTTATTTAAACGAATCCACTTGGCAAAAATAGTTAACTAGATTAATGTATCATGGCATGCAATTTTACAAGTCAACCCTCGGATTACCGCATGAATTAAAGACTTAACATGACCTCAAGAATACGGGTGGTGCGTTACTCCTATAACGCTATACATGTTAAGGGGAGGCTCGTACGAAGTTAATGACAAGCGAATCATATAAGAATGTTCCAAGAATAAAATAAAGTATCACGTATTTAACCATGTATAATGGATTATTTGTGTTTGCATAAAGTATAAGTGTGTTTGCGTGTATTTTGATAGATTAAACATATTGCACCTCAAAGTGTAAAGCGTAAAAGGGCTTTCGAGTGTACTCACGGTTTGCAAAGCTTCCTTTGGTAATCCCTTGAAGAGTTGGAGAGTTGGAGGATGGAACACCGATGTCATCCTACATAGGGAAACAAAGGTGTGTGAGTATTCGGAATGTTAGCGGAATATTCGGATTCAGAATTAAAGTATGTACACACAAAAGTAATAATCTTGTCTTAGAACACCTGTTTTTTACACTATAAGTCCCGTATGGGTTGATATGATTTCATGGGTCAAGTTGCCCATTAGAATCGTAACGAGAGGTTAATATAACCTATTACTATGACAAGTTATCACATTCGACTATCATCAAGGGTTCGGTTAAATATATGTTTATATATATTATATAGTTTACATAATAATTCTAAGCTAAGTCCATCAAGAGTATTCATAGATTGTCATGTAAGTCAAGCATGGACGTAGGCGGATAACCATCCTTTAACATCATTGTAAGATTCACTAATACAAAAATCATCACAAGGATGATTCGGATGGTCATGAATGAAAGGAAATGTACAACTAATTACTATATCAAGTAGCCAAATAAACTTTAACCCAGTGAGCCACTTCCGACGTGGAAAGAGTTAACTAAGTGTCAGAGGCTAGATGAGGTTAGGTTGCTTTTAATCTAGCAAATTACTTGAGATAGCAATGGTAAAACATTAAGTGATGTGGTGGAATTAAGTTAGGATAGCCAAGGCTTCCAAGTATTCATACGTATACCAAAACACAAGTCTTGCCATAAAATTTATGGCAATCTTGGATGGTTTCATCACTTGTGGGTTGCATAAACCCTTGCAAAAACAGAAAGTTTAGAGGTGTTTACACCTCTAAAACACATAAGAATCTTTTCCTAACAAGTTTCATAACCTTAGACAGGTTCAAGAACAAGAAGGAACAAGATTAAGTCAAGAAAATCATAGTTTGTAAAAGTTTAAAAAAAGTTCTTCCAAAACAGAAAGTTTGGACCTCAAAATGGTGATGTTCCACTGTAGATTACCATGTTAATCTAGTGGAAACAATCCTAGAGGTGTTCCAGTCTTTGTAGGGGAAGATTTGATGAAGAAAAGTGAGTTTGAACTCACTTTTGCACTTGAAAGTAATCTGCCTTATTCTTGAAATTCCAGAGAATTTGAAAGTGTTTTGATGATTTAGCAGTGTTTGGAAAGTGCAAATGAGAGTTAGGGAGGTTGTTTATATAGTGGGTGAGTTAGGTTTGGTGTTAAATGAGGTTTAGAGGTGATTGGATGTAAAAAAGGTGGAGAAAAGAGGCCAATCCACGAGCTGGAAATAAGTGGCTGCAGATACGTTTCCCTCGGGCCACGCGAGGGGAACATATGTTCCTGGTGCGTGGAATGAGGGGGAGGGTTTTCAAAAATTGTTTGTTTTGTTAACTTTTAGCCCATGCACTTGGTTTTTAGGTTATTTCATGCCATAAACTTGTATTTTAACTTGTATTTAGGTATTCCAAGCGTATGTAAGTATAATTCCAGTATTAAGAATGTATGTACGAGTATTTGCACGTATAAAAAGTGTTGGTTTGTATGTAAACATGTATTTAAACGAATGACTGTACATGCAACAAGTATGAATAAAGTTTGAATTTCATTATGATCGAAGTCTCGAATTACGAAGTTGGAAATGGAACACGTAATTACGATACGAATACAAGTTTCCATAAATAAACACACAAATAAACTTTCTAAATAAGGAAAGTACAAAATGTGACGCATTACATACATGGACTTACTTTATGCACTCCAAAGATAAGACTGCATGTATTTTGAAGGACTTTGTAAGAAAAGTTGAAAAGCAATTTGATCTGCTAGTAAAAATCTTCAGGAGTGACAATGGAATAGAGTTGAAAAATAAGGAGTTAGATGAGTTTTGTGTGTCAAAAGGGATTGTAAGGCAGTACATCATCCCAAGAACACCAGAACAAAATGGGGGGCAGTTGAAAAAAGAATAGAACCTTAATTGAGGTTGCCAGAACAATGCTTGCAGATTCAGGTTTACCAATATGCTTTTGGGCAGAGGCTGTAAACACTGCTTGCGATGTGTAAAACAAAGTTTTGATTAACCCCAGACATCAAAAGACTGCTTATGAAACCCTGTTCAAAATCAAACCATTGATCTCTTATTTCAAAATCATTGGCTTCCCTTTTAAACTTAAAAGATTCAATTTCAAAATTTGCAGCTAAAGTATATTGTGGTTACTCTCTGGGATACTCAACTACTGCCAAAGCCTATTAAGTGTTTCAGACAAGGACTAGGTGTGTAGAAGAGACTTTGAATGTAAATTTCAATGAACTTTCTTCTTTAAATATCCCAGCAAATCCTGTTGAATTATTTGATTTGGATAATTTACATTTGAAGATATGTCTATCAAGACTAACAATGTAGGTACACCACAGTCTTCCCATCAAGATTATGGATTTGAAATTGTGATTCCATTGTAAAAAGTCACTTCCATTACCAAAGGAACATATGTTCAAAACATTTGTCAAAACTTTGCCACTGCTACATCAACAGTTGTTGATCTTTAAACCTCTGCCACTTCATCAAGTCAACTCACTGTTGACAAAAGTCCATCTTTTGTGGATAAAAGTCAATCTACTTTTACACCTACCACCCATACCTCCACCTCCATTCCAAACATCTGTTGACTCTTCAAAATTGCCAACAGATGTTAGCTCAGATGATTCAGATCTGCAACCTTCACCTCTAAATGCCATCATTCCATACAAGGGAGATCTAATCTACCTTAAAAATCATCCACCAGAGCTAGTTGTTGGCAACATCAATGAAGGGGTACTCACAAGAAGTCAATCCTGAAACATTTGTCTTGTTGCTGGCTTTCTATCACTCACACAACCTGTCAAGTACCAAGAGGCACTGAAAGACAATAGTTGGGTAGAGGCCATGCAGTTAGAGCTCCTACAGTTCAAGAGATAACAAGTATGGGAACTTGTACCATTGCCTAAGGATGTATGTCCCATTGGCACAAAATGGGTCTTCAAGAACAAAACAGATGAAAGGGGCATTGTTGTAAAAAACAAAGCTAGGTTTGTGGTTCAAGGCTATAGACAAGAAGAAGGCATTAATTATGATGAAACATTTGCTCCTGTAGCAAGACTGGAAGCCATTAGATTGTTCTTAGCTTTTGTTGTCAACCAGAACATCAAGGTGTATCAAATGGATATAAAATGTGCATTTCTTTATAAGTAAGATCCTGGAAAAGGTATATATATCCCAACCCCCAGGTTTTGAAGATGCATTTTATATCGATCATGTCCACAAGCTTAATAAAGCTTTGTATGGCTTGAAACAAGCACCAAGAGCATGGTATGGAACTGTTTCCACCTTTCTCTTATCCATAGGCTTCACAAGAGGTGTTAGTGAAGATCGGCTCTCCCTCGTGAGCTACCGGACTGGCTTGCTTAGCTAGCAGAGGCGGAATTCATTGTTAGCTAAGTTGAACAAACAAACAATAAGATCGGAGATACTGTTTAACAAGTCTGCTTCTTTGTATTCATAAACTTGGAAGACTTACAGACTCGATTGGACAGGGCTTTGTCACTTCACCTCAAAAACAGTTATCTTTCTCTAACACCCAAGACCCTTATTTATAGGCAACAAGAAAACACAAGGGAATGGGTTTCGTACGAGATAGCATTTTATATGAAAACTGACATCTAGTATTTCGTACGAAAATGTCACCATTTCGTACGAAATCTGTTACAAACTATCAAAACTTATAATTTGACATTTACGAAGCCCTATTTACATGACCGACTCATCCTAGACGTAGGCAATACACATTATGCACCAACAGACTCCCCCTTGGATGTTGTCGCAGTCTTGGATGGTCTTCAAAAGTTTTCTTCAAAAAACTTCAAAAACTTGTGACGTTTAAGGACCAAAGTAGTACTTCGTTTCTTCCTGTGTTCTTCGGTATAACTCGGAGTTTGATCAGTAGGAGGACGACGGTTGTAAGTATTCCCAAACTGGAATCATCGTGTTGCTGATTTCTTCACAGTCTCAGCAATTCCCGTTTCTTTCTTGTCTTTCTTTCTTTGTTCAACAGCTTCCAGCTTTCTCCAGTTCGGGTTCCATGCTTTACCTGAATTAATATTGTTAGCATAACAAACGTTAACAACCTTCTGGAACTGTTGAGCTTGCTCCTTGTCTTTATCCTCGTAGCTAATCTTTACAAACAATAGACGTTCAATATCTTTTTTCTGAGCAGTTCACAAGCCACATAGGATCCAACACACGGATCCTTCTCCACATACCGTAGATTCTTTTGTGAGCAATTACGGATTCCGATAATTCCTCAGTAATCTTCCATGAATCTTCATCTGGATGTACACAAATCACCAGCTTCTCCCGTGCCCGAATCATAATTCCACCATTTGAAGATCTTATAAAAGTCTTTCTTCAAAAGCATGTTCTTCATTACACGTGGCCTTTTGATGTGAAGCGTGACATCCTTTTCCTGTGTCACTGGATCGATTTTTGTAATCTTGTTTGGAATGTGTGGCTTCCAACAAGGAAAATTATGCATAGCTTCATACTTGATATAAGTGATTTATCAAGAAGGAGTAGAAACGGAGTTCTTCAATGGTTGAATCTGGATCTTTGAAGGCTGAATCCGACTGAAACTTTTTTGTTTGTCCTCAAATCAGGCCTCAAGGATCTGATACCACTTGTGAGTGAAGATTGGCTCTCCCTAGTGAGCTACCGGACTGACTTGCTTAGCTAACATAGGTGGGATTCATTGTTAGCTAAGTTAAACAAACAAACAATAAGATCGGAGATACTATTTAACACGTCTGCTTCTTTGTATTCATAAACTTGGAAGAATTACAGACTCGATTGGACAAGGCTTCGCCACTTGACCTCAAAAACAACTAACTTTCTCTAACACCCAAGACCCCTATTTATAGGCAACAAGCAAACACAAGGGACTGGGTTTCGTACAAAAACTAACATCTAGCATTTCATACAAAAATGTCACCATTTCGTACGAAATCTGTTAGAAACTAGCAAAACTTATAATTTAACATTTACGAAGCCCTATTTACATGACCGACTCATCCTAGACGTAGGCAATAGACATTGTGCACCAACAAGAGGTAAAATTGATAAAACATTATTTTTAAAATGGAGAGGAAAGGATTTGATGATTGTCCAAATCTATGTGGATGACATCATTTTTGGATCCACATGTTATTCTATGTGTGGAGTTTAGAGAACTCATGACAGCAGAGTTTGAGATGAGTGCCATAGGTGAACTTTAATGCATTCTTGGTCTCCAAGTTAAGCAATTGCAAAATGGTACATTCATTTATCAGAGTAAATATGTCAAAGAACTGTTAACAAAATTTGATATGAATAACTGTAAACCATGTAGTACACCCATGGCCACCTCAAAATTGTTCACTTTTGATGATAAAGATGACTTGGTTGATCAAACACTTTATAGAAGCATGATTGGGTCTTTATTATCCCTAACTGCATCAAGGCCAGACATCATGTTTGCCACATGTGTCTGTGCCAGATCCCAGTCAGCACCTAGAAAGTCAAACCTTATAGCTATGAAAAGGATATTTAGATACCTAAAAGGTGTTCCCACACTTGGTATCTGGTACCCTGCTAATAGAAATATTGAGCTTTCAGGTTACTTAGACAGTGACTTTGCTGGTTGTCATACCACAAGGAAGTCTACACCAGGAGGATGCCAGTTTCTAGGCAATTGCTTGGTTTCTTGGCAAATAAAAAAGCAAGCTACAGTTTCAACATCAACAGCAGACACTGAGTATATTGCTGCTGCAGGCTGTACAGCTCAACTCCTATGACTTCAAAACCAATTGCTGGATTTTGGTGTAACTGCTTTACTGACTCCTCTCATGTCAGATAGTCAAGCAGCTGAAAAAACATCATTAAAAATCAAGTCTCACATTCAACAACCAAGCACATTGACATCGGACATCACTTTATGAGGGATTGCTATGAAAAAGGTTTGATTTCTCTCATCATGTTCCAACTAAGGATCAGCTGTCAAATGTGTTGACAAAAGCTTTGGACACATCTACCTTTGAAAGTTTGATCTCTAGGATTAGCATGCTAAACATGGACTAAAAACAAACTTTTGTTTTTCATGAATAAAAAGCATTAAAATGTTTATAGAAAATAAAAATCCATCCTTAAAAATAACTTTAATTAAAAAAATCCTTAAAGTTTGTTCCAAACCACTATTTTTAAAACCTCTGTTTGGCTAAAATTTATCCACTGTTAAAAGGTATCCTCTGTCCACATTTACCATTGTTCATAACCTCTGTTAGGCATAACCTCTGTTTGTCTTAACCTCTAGTGTCTATCCTCTGATAGACTAAAATCAACCACTATTCATATCCACTGTTCCCAACCTCTGTTGCTTTCCAACAGAGGTTATCAAACAACTGTCATCCATTATCACAACAGAGGTTACCAGTAGACATATATTAGCCATCAGATCTTTAAAACAGATGCCACGTCAGCATTCACTTTTTCCCTTTATATATATCCTTGTTCCATCCAAACAGAGCTTTTACTGTCGACTTGAATTCAAAATTCACAAAAAGCTATTACTACTACCATCTTCTTCACTACTCCTCACTTCCAACCTCCGATCATGGCTTTGCAAATCAAACTTTCTCATAACTACCTCCCTACTTTCGAGAAACCCGACAAAAATCAATCTTTTCACTCAATAATTGATGTTTTGACATCATCAAAATCCAAAACAATACTCACTGCCGATGCACCAATCTATGTGGATACTCTCCGAAAATTCTAGGGTAATGTTGAAGTTCAAATTCAAAATAAAAATCCCTATGCTCTCACGTCTTCCATGTCCACAACATTTGCTTTGAACACCAAGAAGGTAATAATTCTTTTGAAAAACAGCCACTACATACACAGTTCATAGAAAAGGGTATGAGGGTCAATAGACAGAAGTTACAATTCTTAAACCTAAATTTCCTCCTGAAATGAGATATTTTTCTATACCCTAGTGATATGTCTCTCACCCAAGACCACCTCATTAATGAGATTCCACACAAAGTTTAATACTTGTGATATGCACTTTTGACAAAATCAGATTATAATTCTATCCCATGCATTGTTCTTGGACTTGGTTGCAAATGTGAATGTTGTAAAAGGAAACACAAATAAAACCTTTCTCATGTATCCCAGCCTTTTAAGCTATTATCTCCAAAAACAAGTGCCTGAAAACAATTTTCAACAAGGAGAAGCTTTCAAAATGAAAAGTCTTACAAATGGAAACTTTTACCAGAATGCAAGATAAAGAGTCAAAAGTTTCAAAAACACAAGCAAAAGGGGATGAGCCTATTTTAGATGAGTCCACATCTATTTCTCAAACCTCTGTTGCTGAGCCCACTGCTCCTAGTGATCATGACAAAACAACTGTGGTTGTGAAACCCACACTAGCAAAATCCAAAAAGAAACCTTCCACATCCAAAAAGCCCACCAAACAAAAACAAAATAAAAAAGGCACCTCTAGAAGATGAGATCCCAGAGGATAACCTTGTGGCAACATCAAAGCCACTTGAAACCACTGTTGCTACTTCCTCACAACAGAAGATCTCCACCTATCCAAACTCCTCTTGAATCCTCACAAAAGGATCAAGTTGTAAGCACAGGATCACCATATCAAGAAGCAGACCTTCACTTGAAAGTCTGTTTCAAAGCCCATCTCCCAAGACTATGTCTCTTTCAACTCCACAACCCTCCACTCCAATTCCACCAACATTTATACCTCTGTTTGATGCAATTGATAAAACTCAGACACAAACGACCTCTCAATCACCAATTAAAGATAGCAAACTTCCACAAGTGACTGGGTCTGAGAAAAATCAATTTGCTAGCCCACAAAAAGTTGAAGAGGTTACACCCCTTGAGTTACAAGTAACTCTTGGTGGTAGTTCAAAACCATTACAACTGATGAAACAACAGTTTTTCAGTTGGATAGTGGTTACATCTGTAAAACTTCCTTGAAGGCAAGAATGTTGAGGGTACAACTGTAACCTCTGTTCCATTGGAAGTCCCTAGTACCAAAGACAAAGGGGCATTTAGTTTTGATAATTTGGAGTCTTCTCCTATTATGGAACTAAATACAACTACCTTGGTAAAGAATTCAGATGATCCTATTAAGTTAGGTGATGAGTTAAGATACAAGGTTTTGACGGAGAGAATGGCTTCAATTGAATCCTCAATGGAGGAAATGAAATGCATGATGAAACAAGTGTTGAAGAACTCTGCAAGTGAACCTTCCACACAGCAAATTGCCAATGAGCTGTGGAAATCAGTGCAACCAGCTATCCAAGCTCAAAGGAATTTGGCTGACATCAACCACAACACTCACATGGAATTCATAAGAAATATGGTCGAGGCTAGATACAAGTTACATAATCTGATATCAAGGCCATCAGAGACCATCTTTTACAGACTACTGTACTTCAAGAAGAAGTTGAAGATGATGCCAAAAGGGGGGGGGGAATGATAAGTTGAGAAAGTTGCAACCTTCATCACAAGCAAAAGGATCAAATGTGCAACAACAAAAGTCAAGGTATGTTCCAACCAAAACCTTTGCTAAGGCATCAGATGTTACAAGTGAAAAAGGAATTTATGAGACCCTAAACAAAATAGCAGAAGAGATTGCCTCAGAAAAGCAGAGAAGGCAAGATACACTCGAAAGCAAGGCTTCTAGGCTAATTAAAGAAGAACAGGCTAAACACATGGAAAAAGAAGATACTGGTACTTCAAAAAGGAGAAAGTCAACAAGAAATGTTAGACAACCAATTATCACCTCTCCTAAAACCACTTCTAAGTCTACAAGAGTGTATCCTCTGCAGCAACCAAAACCAAACCCAAAACCGAACCCTCACCACAAAAATCACCCAAAAAGAAACCATCACCAAATCACCAAATCAACCAACAGTGCTGGTATAACAGATGTATCATCAGATGTTCCAAAATCACAACCAAACCAAACAATAGATGCTAGTACAATAGATGTTCTAGTAGATGATACACAAACAACTGCCATGATAACCTTTCCCACATCAACACAACCACTACCCACACCACCTAGAATTCCAACACGTCCACCCTCACCTAAAATCAAATTCACAAGAAAACGAAAAAGTTTGTTTTGCAAGAAGATGATGAAGAGATTCCATCACTAATCTCTCTATCATCTGCCCCCATTCAGGCCATACCAACCTCATATTTCCATCAAAATCCACTTCAATTCCAATCTATCAACTACCATGAGTCATCCTACTGGTTGCTTTGTATCCTCTAGAGATTCATGCTGTAAAAGGTGAAATTAAATTTTTTTTTTTACAATAGAGGATCCATCATAAAAATCCTTCCCATCTCTTTTTGGTTATCGCAAGCTTAAAAACTTAGATGACTATTTGACGTTAAAATCAAGACAGGCTGAGAATATTGGAAAGGAGATGTGCAAAGGGAAGGATGACAGACTGCTAAGGGAATCTTGTCACTAGAACTTGGCAAGGTAAGAAAGATAGAAGATTTTGCCAAGGACTTGTGCAAGTCCATGTCTGAGAAGCCAACAAATGCTGAGCTTGAAAAAGAACTGAGAAAAGATTACCTTGATCACATCATGCAATATAAACCATACAAAGAAACCAAAGCAGAGTTCAAAGATTGGTCAACAGATGCTCTCAAAGAAGAAATAGACAGAATTCAAAAGATGCTCAATGACCATTCACAAAAGCCAACTCTACCAGATTGGAAGAAATTTAAACAAGTTGATAAAAACAAGGCATTGAAGCTAAAGAGAATGAGAGAAGAGCTTGTTGCTGCAAAATATGGTAATGCAAGCTCTGTTTCCAGATGGCCAGAGTCAAGAATTGTTAAAACTTACAAGAGACTAGAACAGCTAAGAGAAAAGGATCCTATAGTTCCAAGGAAGCCAGAATATCCAGCAGTGGTTATCCCTCGACAAACCTTACTTCTAAAAAGCAGTTCCCAGCATCTTGCTTATCCATAACTGCCTTAAATCAAGTAAAAAGTCAGAAGCAGATGTATGGGACTAATGAACAGTTGTATGAAGAACACAGGAAAGAGGGATTGAGAAACCAACTGCTATATTACCAGATCCTGTTAGTGACAAACTACATGAAACAATTACAAATCTTGTCAGTAGGCCACAATCACCAAACTCATCAGAAATAACTCTTCCCCAAGAAAACCAACTAATTCAAATATTCTAAAGTGGAAGTCATCCTCAGACACCCATAAATTAACCTTGCTCAGATCAGATGGTAAAGTTCAAAGGATAAGAATGGAGGATGCATATGGTCTGGATGCAAGTGACTCCAAGATCTGTTAAACCTTGAAATTGAAAGGGATTTTGAAGACATGCTTTCCTTGAACTTTGAATTACAGTTCAAAGGCCAAAGCAGGGAAATGTGATCAGAAATAAAGAAGAGTTTTAGCATCATATGTTCTAGGGCGAGAGTTTGGATCTAGTGGACCCCACAAAATAACAGACAATTGGAAAGCCAAAATAGTTTATAACATCTGATCACAAATAACAGTTCTTTGAAGATCTGCTCCTCCCAATGGCAAAGACTCAACATCTGCTATTCTAAACTCTACTAAAGCTAAGGTCTTACAAGATTGTTGAAGATAAACTCTTCTTAAAGTCAAAAGTCTGCCAGAGATAACCATTACTAAGAAGACTAAAGTCTAATGAAGCAAAGGTCTGTTTGAGCCAACAGTTGATAAAGACCAATAGAGGATAAAGCTCAACAGCGATTTCTCAATAGATGTTCTCAACAGAGTTTATGTGTATTATCAATGTTACAGTGTTTTAGCTAGCAGATGTTAGGAGTTTGTTAGGTCGCTAGATGTCGTTGTCTAGGTGACGTCAGCTTAAATTCTGAGATGTTTTGTTGTACTATAAATAGAACAGTGCATGTATTTATCACTTTTTTCTTAACATTTTTGTACGAACAAACTAGAAGTGATCAGGCTGAGGGGGGTTGTAATTATTCATGCATATGTAAATTCATAATTTATAAAAAGCATATTTATGAAAGCAATATCTTCATTGTTGTGATTCAAAAGTTTATTATTCCGATGCATATTTCATCTTTGTTTTATCTTCATTCATTATTTCCATCTTAACTTTCACAAGTATCAAACCCAGATCTTAACATGGTGATTACGAGGAACCATATTGTACCATATGCAGTGAATCCCATTCAGTACAAAATTGTTACCTTTTTCAACCATTAACCTCATATACAACATATGAGTAACCAAGGTTTGAGCTCCCAAAATCAAGCTTTGATTGAGACACTCCGTTGTTTGAAACGTATGAGACACCACCCACCATCGTCCCCAAAGCCGAAAGTCTCATACAAAGTCTCAAGAACTTAGAGCTATTGATCAAGCAATCTTGTGCAAGAGAAGAGACCATTTGTACCAATAAGGTAATCAATAAAGAGGTAAAACTTCAAAATCTGAAAGAAGAAGAACCACTCAAAGAAAAGCTTATGCATGAAGATGAAAAAACCGAACCAAGTCACACGAAATGTAAGTCTACAAAGGCAAATTTAGAAGAGGAACATGTTTTATCCCATGTTAAGTTTTTAAAAGAGTTAAACACTAATCCTAACATCAAAGAAATGGCAATTGTTAATTTAACTAAAGATCAAACTTCACTAATACAAGATGAACAAAATTGAATTAAACATAAACCGGTAACATGTTTTATTCAAAAATCTATATTGGTAACATTTCAATAGACGAAGATCTTTGTGTTAATATAATGCATAGCTGTGTATTTGAAAGATTAGGTATTGGTGATTTCCTTCTGATCGAATTCCTATCCTCTTGGCTAATCGAATAACTAAAATTTCTACGGGAGTGGTTGAAGACGTTCTCATTCAAACACAGCAAACGGTTGTACCAACCGACTTCATCATCTTAGATGATGCTCCCCTCCTGTTGGGACAACTATTCATAAAAACCAATCAAGCTTTGCTCAAACAAAAACAAAAATATCTTTCAACTAAACTTGGGGCCAACAAACGAAGCTTTAATCTCGATATGAAATATCCAATAAGCAATGACGACCCCTTGTTGGAAGATGAGCCAGAACCACCCGATGCGGTCGGTCTAGCCAAGGACCGTTATACACGTGGCGCACCATGGAGGCATTTCGTGGATTATAATTTAATAAAAGTAGTTTACTTAAACATAATTTTTTCGATTTCAATATTATGGCTTTCTTTTGAAAACTTCGTCGATCGAGGATCGACATGTTAAAAGCTCCGTAAGCAAATGATCCCATCGTGAAAGTCAGAAGGGATTCCCATTGTGGCCCTGAATATACATGGGAGGTTGAATCAAATATGAGATAGAAGTACACCATTATTTGAATAAAATCTCGAGGACGGGATTTCTTTAACAGGGTCAGGATGCAACAATCCGAATATTTATAGTGAATCCTAGTGTGACACGTGCCCAAAATTCTCCATGTAATTCAGATATGTTGAAGGAAAGGGACAAAAAAAAACAATTAAAAAGGGTTTTTATAAAAGTTTAGTGGAAAAAATATGAAAAAGGGCAAAATTTTGGCCACTGGCAGTCCCTTGCGGACCGCAACACCTAACCTCTTGTTGTCCACAAGAGGGGTTAAACATTTGCGTGCCTGAGGTCCTTGTGGACCGTAAGGCCTAACCGCTTGCGGTCCGCAAGGGGTGCGCTAACAGTAGAAACATGGCTGGCAACAACATGCTTCTTGTTCCACATCTACTATATTTTTGCCACTCTAATCCTCCTTTGGAAACCTGTTGTGACACTAATCTTGCTCTAAACATACCTAAGAACACTTGGCACACTCTCCTACCACTTGATCAAGTATAAATAGGAGCTAAGTTTCATTTGTTCATCACACATTTCAGATTCACTCTCTAAAACACTTGTGAAGCCTTCTCTTCATCTAGGAGTCCTCTTTCTAGAATTCTAGAGAGTCTTCAAATCCTAGTAAGTATTCTCCTTTGGCCTATCTTATTTAGCATTCAAATTCCATCTAAAAGTCAAGCAATTTGACTTTTGCTATGACTTTCGGTTCTGGCCACTTTGGTCAACTTAAAACCGAATTAAACCCAACCACATGATCATCATAATGTGGGTATAATTCCGTGCAATTATACCTTCTGATCATCAATAGGTTGAATGACGAGTCAAACTATATTTTCTAAAAAAGTCAAAAATGCCCTTTTGGCGAAAATCAAAGAATGAAGTTCTAAACTTATGAAACCTATATTCTCACTTCAAAATAGAATGTATAACATCATAAATATATTTTTACTTGTTAGACTCATCATAAACCCGTTTGACCACCCGAACTCATATCTATGTGCACAATTAGTTAAAATGATACAAACCATATAACATAGTCGTATCAAGTCAAACATTTTCAAAACCTTTCCAAATCAGAATGTTTGGTTAAATAATCCGTATCACATGGGACTCCTCACTCGTACGGATATAAACCACATTCTATCTGGCCAACGCTTAATCTAGCAGAACCGAGAGTAATTCTAAGTTAACTGGTTAAAGTCAAAAGATTTACAAATGACCCGTAAACATTCTAACGAATAATGTTCATTTCAAACTATAGAGCCCTCCAGATAATCGCAACTTACTTAATAAACTTTGAATATGGCTGTGCTACAAGAGCTAAATACACTGTGAGAAACACAGTTAGCACATGTAAATACTTTTCGTCTATATTTATTTATAAAACTTGGGATATGGCACTAGCCACTTGGAGCGGGTATTGCAAAATGGGCAAATTCTTGCAAAGAATGTAATAACCTAGTTTACTTCGTGTTTTTTGAATAATAGTAAACACTTTGGGTATTAATTGTACCGTTCCCAAGCGTCCGGACTCATTAATTGTAATGGTCATAAATAAGCATGGGGTGTAGGCATACACCTGATAGATGCATGATATGGAATGGTGTGTATATTGATCATGTACAGGCATTTGATTTCCGTTCCCCGACTTTATTGACAAGTGATATGCACCAAATGCAACATATAAATTATATCAAATATGGTATAAAATCAACCCCTTTTACTATAATGTTGGAAAAATGTGTTTCTTTGTATACTTTTGATTTTCAAGATTAAAAGAGATTAAATGTACAAAACGAACAAGTTAACGGCAAAAACCAGCATGAATACAAAAGTAGGAAAGCTGATACACTATACCAACCCTCTAAGCTTCATG
This sequence comes from Scalesia atractyloides, assembly GCA_947069175.1. Classification (NCBI taxonomy): domain Eukaryota; kingdom Viridiplantae; phylum Streptophyta; class Magnoliopsida; order Asterales; family Asteraceae; genus Scalesia; species Scalesia atractyloides. Next base: position 35,540,150 of record CAMTDV010001634.1, read on the forward strand.
TTAGGATCTGAGTTTGTATTGTCGTTGTAGGAACGTCCACGATTAGCACGGGAACCTAAATTTGTTATCTATTGTCCGATTAGGCGGAAACTAATGACAAGTTAACCAAATAACAAGAATTACTCATTTAAATGTTGTTTTCATTGATCTAAAGTTCAATACATTCGAGAACCGGATCCGACAGAGCTTCGCTGTCTCTGTGCAAAAATCTCTCCTCTTTACAAATGAAATAACCAAGGCACCTATTTATAGTTGTGGAAGTTCGTTGGAGAGAGTGTACGGCCGAACTTGACATCCCATAAGCAATCTCAAGCGAACTTGGCCTCCAATCTACTTAAATACGGCTAGAATCTAACAGATTAAGCCCTATTCACTCAGACTCAATACATAATGACGTTGGCAACAGACATATGCACCAACAGACTCCCCCTTGGATGTTGCCGTAGTCATTGACTTTTAAAATCTTCCGAGTCTTCCGATCTTTAGTTCTTGAATAAACTTTAACATCTTGATCTTTATATCCTCTTCCTCTTTCTTGAGCTTTGTCTCGATAAAACTTTAATCTTCAAGCTCCCCCTAGCTTTTAGCTTTAGTCTTTAGACTCCCCTTTGCTATGACCTTTAGACTTCAAACTTCCCCTAGCTTTGAGCTTTCTGAAATCTTTGGACAGTGTTTTATCCAGCTCCTGCTAAACCTTTACTTTCTGTTTCAAAGTTCTAAGACATTCAAATAAACATTTCAGATTCAAAAATCTGTTATAAAATCTCAAAGTTTGAATCTTCTTTTTAATCTTTTCAACTCTTTCAGATATTCAAGTTCAAATCAATAAAATTTCCAATTATAAAATCCAGTTGGTTGACCAAGTCCAAGTTAATGACCTTAGTTAACCAATTTCATTTACCAAGTCCAAATTAATGACCTTGGTTTGAAACCGTTGTAGTTGAACTAATGTTTTTCTTCAATTTTAAAGTTTCAACTTAATGAACTTTTTAACACTTTTGATCATTTTGATTTTTCACATATGTCATCAAGATTTACACCATTTAGCGCCTTACCAGACTTCGAAGAACCGTTCTCCATCAATGGCTTGTAGAAACTAATGAAGAAACAAAATATTTTTGAATTTTGAAAATTTTATGCTAAAACACATTGAAAATCTTTTTGATTTTTATCTGTAAAGCAATTAAGAAAGTAAACTGTGTACAACCATATTTAAAGACATATTTTTTGTGAATTCGTGTCTAAGGATCATACCGGTTGTTTGAGACATATCACTAGTACCGTTGACCTTTTGAGACTTTAAGTTTTAAACACGTTTACTTAGATTATCGATATGTTTGTCCACTTAAACTTTACCACGTTTCTCAACTGTTCCAAGATATGTTAAGATATGATTTATGAAACTTGACTTAAATGTGTTTCTCACTTCTTGAATATACTCCCGAATCTAGATTCCCTAGATTTCATCTTACAGGTGAATATAGCTTAATTGATATTTGTCTTTGGGTTAATGCGAGACCTTGAGAGCTCAGGTTAGTACTACCGTACAGACAAAGAGATGAAGGCTCGTCTTTAAGGTGTGTTCCACTTAAGGAATCTTTTAAGCATTGCAAATGATTAGATCCTTTGATTTTTTTTTTCAAATTTTGCATGCTAAATTGGGTTTTTAGCAAAAGCATTATAGAAGTTCTAGGCTATTGCTTCCGCAAAATCAGAAGAACCTGTGTAATACCCCAGATATCAAACATCTATAAAGACCTCGTATCTCAGAATCAGGCAACCCTTCAATCGAAATTTCGGAGTACTAAGTCCATAAATCCAAGATATGTTAATCCACAAGTTTAAGCAGTTGTTAAATTTAGTTTATATCTCAGAAACAATTTACTGAACGTGTAAAGCCTATCGACACATCCACAGTAAGACTTGTTTATCACTTTTAAACTTTACAATTCTTTAGCATACTGTGATAGTCCACTGATGTACTATCATTTCCTTTTTTTAACAACCAAATTCTTTTTGTCTTTTTCAACGTTTTTGAATTTTCAAAATTTTCATATGTTTTTTATTTTTCTAAAATTTTTCTTACTCTCCCTAAAATCAAAAATATATTTTTTAATTTTAGGTTTTTTAAGAAATACTATTCTAAAAAGATAACAAACCAATGCGGATCCCTAGAACTCGTCGTCCGATCCCATTTCCCAACATCTGCATCTGCACCTGTTTAACAAATAAACCATTAACCTCATTTACATGAAAGAGTTAAATGGTTATAAAATCAGTGTTTCGTTCAACAGTGTGGATTGGACAATTTGATTTTGACAATTTTTCCTTTTCAACTTCTTCTTTTTTTTTTTCAAAATGATTAAGAATTTGACTTTTTGAATAAGTTAAGTACTCATGGAGCTCCGCTATCCAGATATAACTTTGACAAAGCAGATATTTTGGAACTCCTGCACACAAAGCAACTATTTGAATAAGGAAACCCAAACCTTTTTGGTTTTGGGTTTGACATGATAAGCATCATAATCACTATCAAAATCATCATCAAATATTTCGTCTGACGTCGATTCTGAAAACATTTTGACTTTTTCTTTCTTTGTCTGTTTGATTACTGACTCGATTGATTTGACATTTTCAGTTTTGTCAGCAACAGGCTTTGGTTTTTCAGATGATGGAAACCTTTTCTTAGCAACCCAGGATTGTAGCTTGCTTCTCGCTTTCTTGATATAGAATCTAGAATCTTTGTTTTCATTAAATCTTGAAGTTTCACCTTTTTCAATGTTGAGTTCTCAAACTTTGAACTTGTTTTAGGTTTCACTTCGTCTTTAGATTCATAGTTTTTATTTGATTCTATGACAGGTTTCACAATCTCTGGTTGTTTTTGCTTTTCATCTTTTGACCCAGTTTTACTTCGTGGAAACACAGGCTTTAGATTCAGACACTTGCGAGCAATATGACCAACAATATTGCATTTAAAGCAAGTCTGATTATCAGAAACATGTCCACTAGTGGGTTTTACTCCACTTGTGGACTTGGTCTTAGCCTTGTCCCGAAGTTCTTTTTCCTTTTTGAATTCATCGTTCAATTTCTTACCCGTCATACCTTCTTTTTGAACCGTATTCGCCCCATACACAAACTTCATGTGTTTACCTTTGTATTCATGAAATGGCGACTTCTGGTTCCTTCTCGGCTCATCTTCATTTTCCTCCAAACCCAATCCTGCTCTCCTGTTCTCAGAAAATCACCACCAAACTTTTGATAATTGTTAGCATTCCTTTTGGGTTTGAGTAAAATCTTTCTAGTTTTTCTCAAGATCATCTGATGAAACTTCTACAAGTTTGAAAAACTTATCAAGTTGTTTCCTCTTTCACGTTCCGAATCGGAAAACTATCATCGAAGTATAATCTATCAGATTCCTTAATCTTGTACATGACACATTAGGATCATCACTTAGATCATGTTTTGATGATGTATCGTCATCTTCAGATTGTGATTCCGAGTTTTTCGAACTTGATTTGGCACTTTCAGAACTGCCTTCATCAGAATCATTTCTAAACACATTTTTTACCACCGCTTCATTGTCATTATTTGATTTCGTAAAGTCTACGTCAATGTTCTCAGGCAATTTATCTTTCATTTCTGATAAGAGTAAAAGATTAAATGCCTTTTCAATCTCATCATCTTTCTTGCATGAGTAACTTGCAAGAAGTGGTGGAGGAACACTTCCGTATTCTTTACGCTTTGATTTATCACCATTTTCTTCCGATTTAATCGTAGGTAAAATGTGATCAATGACATAAGCGTTTGTAGTGTAACTTTTCAACAATTGTCTTACCCTTTCTGTTTCTATCTTTATGTCATGAAGCTCACTCTTTGTTTTGGCAATTGTATTAATGTACATATTAATTGCTTTTTGTTTTTCAATTACTGTAGCATTTAACATTTTTACATTAGCACTGAATTCACGATTAGCTTTTTCGACATTTTTATATTTGCTTGATATTTTGTCATAAGCTTCTTTCATGGTTCTGTAATCGTAACGAAAATTTTCGTTATGTACACTTATTTCTCTTATGACTTTGACCTTTTCAAGACATGGTTCACAAGGACTTGCGCACTTTGTGCAAGGTTTTTCAACCTCCACAACTTTCACAACTTCCTTTCAGACACACTTACCTTAGCTTTTACCTTTTCTGCTTCTAGTTTCAACGCTTCTTGTTTTGCATCTCAAGGTAAGTTATTTCTTCTTCCTCAGCTCTCTGCCTATAACCTTCCAGAATAGCATTCTCTAGAATAGCATCAATATATGATGTATCAGATTCATCCATTAATTCTGCTATCATAGCAACACCAGTTTTCTTTCCGATGTATCTGTTCCAGTCAAAACCATCTTCTTCATGAGTAACAACAAGAGCTTGTTCGGTTTTCTTTTCAGATTTATCTTCAACTTCGACTTGTGTTCTCTTTGGATATGGTTTATAATGAAGAGCTTTCTTGTAGTACTCATTGTTGCTGCCGAAAGGATTTTGATTTCCACTTGCTTCTTGATTGTTGCATTCTCGTTTGAAGTGTCCCTTCTGTCGACACCTGAAGCATGTGACTCTTCTGATGATAGATGTCAGACTCCACTTATATCCATCAGCTCTAACTCTTCTTCGTCCACCTAATCGTAATCCTCGGCAGTCATTTCCGGTTTACCGATCTTTCCAGCAACAAGACTTTCATACGATTCAAGAACAGTAGCAAGAAGTGCTATGTGCTGTTTGGCCACTTTTTCAGGAAATACATTCTTTAAATCGACTGCTATGTTGCACTAGAATACGTTTGAATCAGTACTGGCTTGACTTGTCTGGTTTTGGAATGACGAGCTTGAACTAGCACTAGTATATCCAGCATATGGAGAACTTTAATTTGGAGAAGAATTTGTTTTGCACTAAATGTTGTTTGAAAATACCTCCTTTATAATAAACACCGACATCTTGAACAACATTAGCATTCTTTGATTTTGCAATCTTCATCAATTCCATTTCATGACCTTCTAATTTGTCAATGAAAGATGATAATTTGAAATGTCTCCAGGATGGACTATTCTTTAGAATCATCAGATACATTGTCCATTCTCCTTCAGGAAGTGCATCGGCTAATTTCTCGATTTGCTCTTCATTAGATCGTTTGATATCATGTCTCCGCATCTGGACCATGAGGTGACAATATCTATCAATCATCTGCTTCATAGTCTCACCTTTGATCATCGTGAAGATCTCGAACTCTTTCTTAATCAAGGCCTTTTTGCTTTTAATCATTCCATCACTTCCTTTGAATTTGTCGCAAAGAGTGTGCCATAATTCTTGTGATGTTTCATATTCTGGCAAAAGAATCAAGATATCTTCTTTTACTGGTTATTGTATCAAGCTAATCATTTTCTTCTCAGCGACATAATTTTCTTTGTCAATCGATGAAAACTTGTTCAGTGGAAGATCTTGATCACGCTCATCCTTTGGCCATTTGTACCCATCCTCAACCGCAACCAGCTGTTGAATTGATTCGCTTGTATCCAATTCACAAACTTTTCCTTCCATCCTTCAAACTCGTCCATAGTCATTAGCTTTGGCGGTTTCACGTAGTACACATTTCATTGTCGATATTCATCTGGTTCGCCGCAAGAGTATTAGCATTTGTTGAAGAAGCCATTTGTGAAACGAACACGTTGTGAAAATCTTCCATTTTGACAATTTGAAGACTTATCTGAGAATACGATCAAAGACACTTGAAACTTGATTAGTATTAGACAAGTTCGGTCGAACTTGTGTAAAAAACAGTTTTTTGATTTCAGTTTTTAACAAGTTCGATCGAACTTAGATGACAAATCTTCAAATTTTTCACACACAAGCAAGTTCGGTCAAACTAGCTACAAGTTTTCAGTTTATATTGTTTCGAGCGAACTTGTGAATGTTTCAAGAGAAAACAGGTAAGTTAGGTCGAACTTATGTGAAGTATCAAGAGGATTCTCAAGTTCGGGCGAACTTATATGAGGAATTCAACAAAAATTATTCAAGTTCGGTCGAACTTGCTGTAAAAAGTTGGATTATCCTTAAGTTCGAGCGAACTTTTATAAAACCCTTGAAAATTCTATCAAGTTCGGTCGAACTTGATTAAAATCAGTAAATTTTTAATAACTTGATGTTAAGTTCGGCCAAGACATTTTTCCAAAACTGGTTTTTTCAACTTTTTGATATCAATCGATTGAATTTAATGTCCAAACTCTAGGAGTTTACCACAACTGTATTTATATGACATATTCAATTTTAGCTGATTTTGTCCATGAAATCATCAAATATTGAAAATGTTAAGAAAATGATAGAATGGAGATGAAATAGAGAAATTCTTGTCTTAATCCAGCAAATTTAGGTATCCAGGCTCTGATACCACTTGTAGGAACGTCCACGATTAGCACGGGAACCTAAATTTGTTATCTATTGTCCGATTAGGCGGAAACTAATGACAAGTTAACCAAATAACAAATTACTCATTTAAATGTTGTTTTCATTGATCTAAAGTTCAATACATTCGAGAACCAGATCCGACAGGGCTTCGCTGTCTCTGTGCCAAAATCTCTCCTCGTTACAAATGAAATAACCAAGGCACCTATTTATAGTTGTGGAAGTTTGATGGAGAGAGTGTATGTTCGGAGCGAACTTGACCTAGTCAAGTTCGGCCGAACCTGACATCCCATAAGCAATCTCAAGTGAACTTGGCCTCCGATCTACTTAAGATCACTATGCATGTAATTCACAATCTTCCCCTTAGTCTAAGATCACTCTATTAGTTTGTACATAATGCAAGAAAAAGTTAGATTGATATGTGATGAAAGTGATAAATAGAACAGTACAGGCACTGTTCTATTTATAGTACAATCGTAACCTCTGAGCATCTTATGATGACGTCACTATGAAAGTGACATCTACAATCTAAACAAACTATAACATCTGCTACACTAAACACTGTTACAATAAAATACAATATAAAGTCTGTTGGTAACAACTGCTAGGATATCCACTGTTAGGTTTCAGCAGAGCTTTGCCATATTAGTGCTTGGACTCTTCATTAGTGCTTGTCTCTAACAGATCTTTCCAGCAGAGCTTTAACAAGCAGATCTTTGATACCAGTCTTTCGTCTTCAACAGAGCTTTGCCAGCATGTTATGAAATGGTGTGTATATTGGTCATGTACAGGCACTAGGAATTTTGTTCCCCATTGTATTGACAAGTGATATGCACCAAATGCAACATATAAATTATACCAAATAAGGTATAAAATCAACCCTTTTTAGTACTAATGTTGGAAAAAGTGTGTTTCTTTCTATACTTTTCATTTTCAGGATTAAAAGAGATTAAATGTACAAAACATACAAATTAATGGCAAAAACCAGCATGAATACAAAAGTAGGAAAGTTGATACACTATACCAACCCTCTAAGCTTCATGTTAGGATCTGAGTTTGAATTGTTGTAAATGTTTAAAGATGAAATTAATGAATGAAGATAAATCAAGAGTAAATGCAGCGAAGATGTAAACTTTGAGTTACATCAATTGGAAGATTGTTTTCATTAACATGTTTTATATATTAATCACGTATGCATGTAATTCACAATCTCCCCCTCAGTCTAAGATCACTCTATTAGTTCGTACATAATGCAAGAAAAAAGTTAGATTGATATGTGATAAAAGTGATAAATAGAACAGTACAGGCACTGTTCTATTTATAGTACAATCGAAACCTCTGAGCATCTTATGATGACGTCACTATGAAAGTGACTTCTAACAATCTAAACAAACTATAACATCTGCTACACTAAACACTGTTACAATAAAATACAATATAAAGTCTGTTGGTAACAACTGCTAGGATATCCACTGTTAGGTTTCAGCAGAGCTTTGCCATATCAGTGCTTGGACTCTTCATTAGTACTTGTCTCTAACAGATCTTTCCAGCAGAGCTTTAACACAGCAGATCTTTGATACCAGTCTTTCATCTTCAACAGAGCTTTGCCAGCATGTTATGAAATGGTGTGTATATTGGTCATGTACAGGCACTTGGAATTTTGTTCCCCCACTTTATTGACAAGTGATATGCACCAAATACAACATATAAATTATACCAAATAGGTATAAAATCAATCCTTTTTAGTAATGTTCGAAAAAGTGTGTTTCTTTCTATACTTTTGATTTTCAGGATTAAAAGAGATTAAATGTACAAAACGAACAAATTAATGGCAAAAACCAGCATGAATACAAAAGTAGGAAAGTTGATACACTATACCAACCCTCTAAGCTTCATGTTAGATCTGAGTTTGAATTGTTGTAAATGTTTAAAGATGAAATTAATGAATGAAGATAAATCAAGAGTAAATGCAGCGAAGATGTAAACTTTCATTTACATCAACTGGAAGATTGTTTTCATTAACATGCTTTTATATTATTAATCACGTATGCATGTAATTCACAATCTCCCCCTCAGTCTAAGATCACTCTATTTGTTCGTACATAATGCAAAAAAAAAAAAGTTAGATTGATATGTGATGAAAGTGATAAATAGAACAGTACAGGCACTGTTCTATTTGTAGTAAAATCATAACCTCTGAGCATCTTATGATGACGTCACTATGAAAGTGACATCTAACAATCTAAACAAACTATAACATTTGCTATACTAAACATTGGTACAATAAAATACAATATAAAGTCTGTTGGTAACAACTGCTAGGATATCCACTGTTGGGTTTAAGCAGAGCTTTGCCATATCAGTGCTTGGACTCTTCATTAGTGCTTGTCTCTAACAGATCTTTCCAGCTGAGCTTTAACACAGAAGATCTTTGATACCAGTTTTTCGTCTTCAAGAGAGCTTTGCCAGCATGTTACAAAATGGTGTGTATATTGATCATGTACAGGCACTAGGAATTTTGTTCCCTAACTGTATTGACAAGTGATATGCACCAAATGAAACATATAAATTATACCAAAAAAGGTATAAAATCATTCCTTTTTAGTACTAATGTTGGAAAAAGTGTGTTTCTTTGTATACTTTTAATTTTCAGGATTAAAAGAGATTAAATGTACAAAACGAACAAATTAATGGCAAAAACCAGCATTAAGACAAAAGTAGGAAAGTTAATATACTATACCAACCCTCTAAGCTTCATGTTAGGATCTGAGTTTGAATTGTTGTAAATGTTTAAAGATGAAATTAATGAATGAAGATAAATCAAGATTAAATGCAGCAAAAATGTTAAATTTGATTCGCAACAATTGGAAGATTGTTATCATTAACATGCTTTTGTAATATTAATCACGTATGCATGTAATTCACAATATCCCCCTCAGTCTAAGATCACTCTATTTGTTCGTACATGTTGGTGCAGAATGTCTATGTCTTAGTCTTATATCGAGTCTGTATAGAATAGAGTTGAATAGGCTAGCAATATGAAGTATTTATGTAGTGTGAGGTCAAGTTCGCCCATGAGAATCATGTAAAGTCAAGTTCGGCCGAACTTGCTAAGGCAAGTTCTGGTGAACTTAGCTATCCCTCCAGCGAACTTGGACTTCTATAAATAGCTAGCATGCCTCTCTTATTTGTAACTTTGGCATCTCTGAGGTGAACCTATGTCAATTCGGTCGAACTTGATTAAAATCAGTAAATTTTTAATCAAGTTCGGTCGAACTTGATGTTAAGTTCGGCCAAGACTTTTTTCCAAAACATGGTTTTTTCAACTTTTGATATCAATTCGATTGAATTTGATGTCCAAACTCTCAGGGGTTTACCACAACTGTATTTTACATGACATATTCAATTTTTAGCTGATTTTGTCCATGAAATCATCAAATATTTGAAAATGTTAAGAAAAATGATAGAATGGAGATGAAATAGAGAAATTCTTGTCTTAATCCAGCAAATTTAGGTATCCAGGCTCTGATACCACTTGTAGGAACGTCCACGATTAGCACGGGAACCTAAATTTGTTATCTATTGTCCGATTAGGCGGAAACTAATGACAAGTTAACCAAATAACAAGAATTACTAATTTAAATGTTGTTTTCATTGATCTAAAGTTCAATACATTCGAGAACCAGATCCGACAGGGCTTCGCTGTCTCTGTGCCAAAATCTCTCCTCGTTACAAATGAAATAACCAAGGCACCTATTTATAGTTGTGGAAGTTTGATGGAGAGAGTGTATGTTCGGGCGAACTTGACCTAGTCAAGTTCGGCCGAACCTGACATCCCATAAGCAATCTCAAGCGAACTTGGCCTCCGATCTACTTAAGATCACTATGCATGTAATTCACAATCTCCCCCTCAGTGTAAGATCACTCTATTAGTTTGTACATAATGCAAGAAAAAAGTTAAATTGATATGTGATGAAAGTGATAAATAGAACAGTACAGGCACTATTCTATTTATAGTACAATCGTAACCTCTGAGCATCTTATGATGACGTCACTATGAAAGTGACATCTAACAATCTAAACAAACTATAACATCTACTACACTAAACACTGTTATAATAAAATACAATATAAAGTCTGTTGGTAACAACTGCTAGGATATCCACTGTTAGGTTTCAGCAGAGCTTTGCCATATTAGTGCTTGGACTCTTCATTAGTGCTTGTCTCTAACAGATCTTTCCAGCAGAGCTTTAACACAACAGATTTTTGATACCAGTCTTTCGTCTTCAACAGAGCTTTGCCAGCATGTTATGAAATGGTGTGTATATTGGTCATGTACAGGCACTAGGAATTTTGTTCTCCCATTGTATTGACAAGTGATATGAACCAAATGCAACATATAAATTATACCAAATAAGGTATAAAATCAACCCTTTTTAGTACTAATGTTGGAAAAAGTGTGTTTCTTTCTATACTTTTGATTTTCAGGATTAAAAAAGATTAAATGTACAAAACGTACAAATTAATGGCAAAAACCAGCATGAATACAAAAGTAGGAAAGTTGATACACTATACCAACCCTCTAAGCTTCATGTTAGGATCTGAGTTTGAATTGTTGTAAATGTTTAAAGATGAAATTAATGAATGAAGATAAATCAAGAGTAAATGCAGCGAAGATGTAAACTTTGAGTTACATCAATTGGAAGATTGTTTTCATTAACATGCTTTTATATTATTAATCACGTATGCATGTAATTCACAATCTCCCCCTCAGTCTAAGATCACTCTATTAGTTCGTACATAATGCAAGAAAAAAGTTAGATTGATATGTGATGAAAGTGATAAATAGAACAGTACAGGCACCGTTCTATTTATAGTACAATCGTAACCTCTGAGCATCTTATGATGACGTCACTATGAAAGTGACATCTAACAATCTAAACAAACTATAACATCTGCTACACTAAACACTGTTACAATAAAATACAATATAAAGTTTGTTGGTAACAACTACTAGGATATCCACTGTTAGGTTTCAGCAGAGCTTTGCCATATTAGTGCTTAGACTCTTCATTAGTGCTTGTCTCTAACAGATCTTTCCAGCAGAGCTTTAACACAGCAGATCTTTGATACCAGTCTTTCGTCTGCAACAGAGCTTTGCCAGCATGTTATGAAATGGTGTGTATATTGGTCATGTACAGGCACTAGGAATTTTGTTCCCCCACTGTATTGACAAGTGATATGCACCAAATGCAACATATAAATTATACCAAATAAGGTATAAAATCAACCCTTTTTAGTACTAATGTTGGAAAAAGTGTGTTTCTTTCTATACTTTTGATTTTCAGGATTAAAAGAGATTAAATGTACAAAACGTACAAATTAATGGCAAAAACCAGCATGAATACAAAAGTAGGAAAGTTGATACACTATACCAACCCTCTAAGCTTCATGTTAGGATCTGAGTTTGAATTGTTGTAAATGTTTAAAGATGAAATTAATGAATGAAGATAAATCAAGAGTAAATGCAGCGAAGATGTAAACTTTGAGTTACATCAATTGGAAGATTGTTTTCATTAACATGCTTTTATATTATTAATCACATATGCATGTAATTCACAATCTCCCCCTCAGTCTAAGATCACTCTATTAGTTCGTACATAATGCAAGAAAAAAGTTAGATTGACATGTGATGAAAGTGATAAATAGAACAGTACAGGAACTGTTCTATTTATAGTACAATCAAAACCTCTGAGCATCATATGATGACGTCACTATGAAAGTGACATCTAACAATCTAAACAAACTATAACATCTGCTACATTAAACACTGTTACAATAAAATACAATATAAAGTCTGTTGGTAACAACTGCTAGGATATCCACTGTTAGGTTTCAGCAGAGCTTTTGCCATATTAGTGCTTAGACTCTTCATTAGTGCTTGTCTCTAACAGATCTTTCCAGCAGAGCTTTAACACAGCAGATCTTTGATACCAGTCTTTCGTCTGCAACAGAGCTTTGCCAGCATGTTATGAAATGGTGTGTATATTGGTCATGTACAGGCACTAGGAATTTTGTTCCCCCACTGTATTGACAAGTGATATGCACCAAATGCAACATATAAATTATACCAAATAAGGTATAAAATCAATCCTTTTTAGTACTAATGTTGGAAAAAATGTGTTTCTTTCTATACTTTTGATTTTCAGGATTAAAAGAGATTAAATGTACAAAACGAACAAATTAATGGCAAAAACCAGCATGAATACAAAAGTAGGAAAGTTGATACACTATACTAACCCTCTAAGCTTCATGTTAGGATCTGAGTTTGAATTGTTGTAAATGTTTAAAGATGAAATTAATGAATGAAGATAAATCAAGAGTAAATGCAGCGAAGATGTAAACTTTGATTTACATCAATTGGAAGATTGTTTTCATTAACATGCTTTTATATTATTAATCACGTATGCATGTAATTCACAATCTCCCCCTCAGTCTAAGATCACTCTATTTGTTCGTACATAATGCAAAAAAAAGTTAGATTGATATGTGATGAAAGTGATAAATAGAACAGTACAGGCACTGTTCTATTTGTAGTAAAATCATAACCTCTGAGCATCTTATGATGTCGTCACTATGAAAGTGACATCTAACAATCTAAACAAACTATAACATTTGCTATACTAAACACTGGTACAATAAAATACAATATAAAGTCTGTTGGTAACAACTGCTAGGATATCCATTGTTGGGTTTAAGCAGAGCTTTGCCATATCAGTGCTTGGACACTTCATTAGTGCTTGTCTCTAACAGATCTTTCCAGCTGAGCTTTAACACAGAAGATCTTTGATACCAGTTTTTCGTCTTCAAGAGAGCTTTGCCAGCATGTTACGAAATGGTGTGTATATTGATCATGTACAGGCACTAGGAATTTTGTTCCCTAACTGTATTGACAAGTGATATGCACCAAATGAAACATATAAATTATACCAAAAAAGGTATAAAATCATTCCTTTTTAGTACTAATGTTGGAAAAAGTGTGTTTCTTTGTATACTTTTAATTTTCAGGACTAAAAGAGATTAAATGTACAAAACGAACAAATTAATGGCAAAAACCAGCATGAATACAAAAGTAGGAAAGTTAATACACTATACTAACCCTCTAAGCTTCATGTTAGGATCTGAGTTTGAATTGTTGTAAATGTTTAAAGATGAAATTAATGAATGAAGATAAATCAAGAGTAAATGCAGCAAAAATGTTAAATTTGATTCGCAACAATTGGAAGATTGTTTCATTAACATGCTTTTGTAATATTAATCACGTATGCATGTAATTCACAATATCACCCTCAGTCTAAGATCACTCTATTTGTTCGTACATGTTGGTGCAGAATGTCTATGTCTTAGTCTTATATCGAGTCTGTATAGAATAGAGTTGAATAGGCTAGCAATATGAAGTATTTATGTAGTGTGAGGTCAAGTTCGCCCATGAGAATCATGTAAAGTCAAGTTCGGCGAACTTGCTAAGGCAAGTTCTGGCGAACTTAGCTATCCCTCCAGCGAACTTGGACTTCTATAAATAGCTAGCATGCCTCTCTTATTTGTAACTTTGGCATCACTGAGGTGAAGCTCTGTCAATTTGGATTCTTGACGTTTAATCAATAAAATTGGCGTTTAACTGATTAATTCTTGTCTATTGGTAAACTTGTCGTAATATTTCTGCTATTATGGACAATAGATATCAAATCTAGGTTCCTAAGCATCGAGGACCGTCCTACAAGTGGTATCAGAGCTAGAATAGCCTGATTTGATTGATATCAAGACAAGAACACTTCTAATTCTACTCCATTCTTCTATTTTTCTTAACTTTTTCACAAAAATGAAGAATTCACGGGCAAATTCTGTCCAATTTTCAATATGATAGGTTAAATACAACATAGATAAACCCCTGAAAGTTTGGAGATTAAAATCAAACGAATTGGTGTCGAAATGTTGCAAAAACCATGTTTTTCAAAACCCTCATCATCGAACTTGTTAGCCAAGTTCGACCAAACTTGAGGTAAAAAGTCACTTTCTGAGTGAATTTTTACCAAGTTCGCTCGAACTTGAGGTGTTTGTGATAAAATTTCGCTAAGTTCGCTCGAACTTAAGGCACTTTTGAGAGAATTTTTGCCAAGTCCGCTCGAACTTACCAAATATTCATTGAGTTTATATCAAGTTCGACCGAACTTGATTAATATCAAGAAAATTTAGGTTAAGTTCTTATAAATTTCATACAGCAAGTCCCACCGAGGTTATTCAGGGACATTTTTAAATCAAAAGTCACCAGTTCGACCGAACTTGTGATAACTCTGAGAATTCTTCATTTTAATTACAAGTTCGACCGAACTTGTAGTAATTCTAACATTTTCAAAAGTTTTAACGTGTTTTCAGCGTACGTGTTTCGGTATTCGTGATGGATGATATACAGAGATCGTTTATGTCCGGAGTGGGTACATCCAATGCCAACGTGATTCAGCAAGTCAATCTTGACAACGAGATGGGCACGTCCGTTAAACCGCTGAAGTTAATGAGCATGGACGATTATGAAGGATGGAAGGAGAAATTACTTATTGGGTTCAAGCCATGCATTTCCAAGGCTGGGTGTCGATTGAGAGAGGTTACACTGTTCCGTTGGATGAACATCAGCAAGTACTAGAGAAGTACAAGTACACCACAATACATAAAGATGAATACATTGCTGAGAAAAAGATGATAAGCCTCATTCAACAATCTGTTAAAGAGGATATTCTGGTCTTGTTACCCGAGTATACTACTGCGAGAGATCTCTGGTTATCACTGCGAAAGAAATACCAAGGCAGCGCAGAGATGATGAAAAGTAAGAAAGCTCTCATCATGAAGGAGTTCAATATTTTCAACATGTTGAAGGGCGAGACAATGAAACAGATGATTGAGCGCTTCTGTCATCTGAAAGTCCAAATGAGAAGACATGGTCTTGAGAAGACTGAACCAGAATACATCGATAAGCTTGCAGATGCATTACTTATTTGATGGTTCTGAAAGAAAGTCCGAATTGGGATTTTTTAAGTTGTCAACATTCATGACAAACTTGAAGGTCATGAAATGGAACTGCTAAAGATTGCGAAGTCGAAGAATGCTAACAATGTTCAAGATGTTAGTCTGTATTACAAAACCGGAATGCATGACAAGCATTTCAAGTCCAAAGATTCAGGGAGCATTCAGTGCAAACATGAATTCTTCCCCACAAAATCAGAACCAATCATATCCTCAATATGATCAAAGTCCACAAAGCTCTTCGTTCTCAAGCACAGGGTCAAATGCTTCTTATCAGAGTCAAGCAAATCAGAATCAACAAACAAATTCTGATCCAAATGTGTACAAGTGTAACATTGCTGTAAATCTAAACAATGTTGTTTTTGAGCAAGTTGCAAAACAACATATGTCACTTCTTGCCACTGTTCTAGAATCATACGAAAGTCTTGTAGATGGAAAGATCGGCAATCCCGAAATGACCGCTGAAGACTATGATCAGGTGGACGAAGAAGAGCTTGAGCTAATGGATATCAAGTGGTCACAAGCTTCTATCATTCGAAGGGTGACAAAGTTTGTTGCGCTCACAAGACGAGATATCGGAAATTCAAGCAACAAGCTAGGTTTCGACAAATCGAAAGTCACTTGTTTCAGATGCCGACAGAAAGGGCATTTTAAGAAAGAATACAAGAATCCTGAAGCCACAGGAAATCAAAGTCCATTCAGAGGGGGCAACGAATATTATAAGAAGTCACTTCAGTACAAGCCTTTTCTAAAGAAGACACAGGTTGAAATCCAAGAGAAACCAAATAGTAACAGCACTGAAAAGGCTATGGTTGCTTCGAACGAGGATGATGGATTCGATTGGAATTCTTATATCGGTAAGAAGACCGGAGTTGCATTGATGGTTGAGATCGTTGAAGATACTTCTGCCGAAGAAGCGACTGCGATAGAGAATGCTCTGTTGGAACAGTAACTGCCACAACAGGAAGAAGAGGAAATGTATCTTCACATGAAGAACCAAGGAATATTATCTCCTAACTCGTGTGATAGTTTTGCAGGTCACTTTGATGGAAGTTCTCAGGAGCAAGTGATCGAAGAGAAATCAAATGAAGAAAGTACTGATGTTGTTCAAGAAGTAACTGCCGAAAACCTCAAGGACTTTGCAGATAAAGCTATGATTGCGAATCTAACCACGCTAGGTCCAGAGTAAAGGAAGTTGTCAAAATGCAAGTTGTAGAGGTTGTAAAACCTTGCACAAAATGTATCGAGCCATGTACTGAATGTGCCGAAAAATCACAAATCATCGCTGAACTCAATGTACATAATGAACATTTCAAATATGATTATCGTACAATGAAGGAAGCGTATGACAAAATAAAAGATGATTATGGCAGGCTCGATAGAAATAATATTGAACAACACGATACTATAAGGATGTTGAAAGGCACATTAATGGATAAACAAAAAGCAATAAACAGTTATATCAACACCATTGCTGAAACCAAGCAACAACTCCAGGACATGAAATTTGAAACAGAACGTGTTCAACAACTTTTAAGATGTTACACAACTAACGCGTATGTCATCGATCACATTCTTCCGACAATTCCATCGGAAGAAAAACCTAAAAAGAAAATTGGTAAAGAATACATCAATGTTCCCCCACCCCTATGCGAGAAGTATTGTTGCAAAACTGTTGATGGGATGGATAAGGCACTCAACATTGAGTTGTTATCTAAAAAGAAAAATGAGTTGCCGGAGAACATTGATGTAGTCTATAGTAAATCAGATGATGACAATGCGGTAGTGAAAAAGGTGGTTGAAAATGTTCTGAATGATTCGATAATGGCAGCTTTGAGAGCGCTACCTCGACTTTGAACAGTTCTGAGACAAATTCCGAAGATGACGATACATCATCGAAAGATGATCTATGTGATGATCCTAATGTTGTCATGTACAAGGTTAAGGAATCTGATAGATTATACTTTGATGACAGTTTTCCGACTCGGAACGTCAAAGAAGATCAATTAGATAAATTGTTTAAACTAGTTGAAGTCACATCAGATGACCTGGAGAAAAATGAAAAGAAATTAATTTTCAAAACCCAAAAGAAATTACAATAACTACCAGAGAAATGGTGGTGATCATCTGGAAAACCGGAGGGCTGGGTTGGGTTTAGAAGAATATGATGAACCAAAAAAGAAAGTGTCACCATTTCATGAATACAAAGATAAAAACATGAAATTTGTTTATGGGACAAGCACAGTTCACGAGGAGAGTTTGATTGGAAAGCAATCAAACGACGAGTTTAAGAAACATAAAGAACTTCGAGATAAGGCGAAAGCCACAAGTGGTGTAAAATCCACTAGTGGACATTCATATGATAATCGGATTTGCTTCAAGTGCAATGAAGTTGGTCATATTGCACGTAAGTGTCCGAAATCTAAACCGGCTTATCTTCGAAGGAAAGAAAGTTCAGATGTTGAAAAACCAAAGCAACCAGAGATTGGGCAAATAAAAATCTTAAAAAGAAATGTTGACATAAAGGAAATGAAACAAATGTTTGAATTATAACCTGAAGTTAAAAATTCAACTTTCTAAAAAGGTGAATCTTCAAAAGCAACTAAAACAAAGTTTTACATCAGAAAGGCTAACATAAAATCACAAGCCTGGGTTGCTAAGAAAAGGTCAACAACATCTGAAATCACTAAGTCTGAGCCTTTTAAGACTAGTGATAACATGAAAGAATTAAAATCTGAAATCAAGTCTGAAACTGTCAAAATTACAAGCGGTAACAGTTTGAAGGATAAAAAGAAAGTGAAGTTTTCAAACATAAACATCATAGAAAATCCAGATGATGAATATGAATTTGATTATGCTGACGAATGTGAATTTGATTACGATGATGGTTATCCAATTCAACCCAAGACCAAGAAGGCTTGGGTCGCGCTGTTTAACTAAATGTTGAAATGTGCAGGGCTCCAAAGATCCGTACTTTCCAAATGGATTCTGGATAGTGGAGCTTCCAGGCATGTGACAGGAATGAAAGCGCTCTTGTTCAACATAAAAGCTATCAATGGCGGATATGTTGGATTTGCCGGAAACCAAGGAGGAAGGATTGTTGCCGAGGGAAAGCTCTCAAACGGAGTTGTTTCATTTGATCATGTGAACTACATTGCGGAGCTTGAGAACAACCTTTTGAGCATTTCTAAAATTTGTGATAAGAAATTTACCGTCCACTTCAACGATAAAGAATGCATGATCATCAAACCGGGTTTCAAAATACCAGACGAGTGGATACTCATGCGTGCACCAAGAGATAACGATTTGTATGTTCTTGACATGTGAAATGCTACTACTTCTTCAAAAACGGCACAATGTTTTGTCTCGAAAGCTACTGAGAAGGAGTCAATCTTATGGCATAGAAAGATGGGCCACATTCACCTCAGAAAGATGAACTATTTGGTGCATAATGATTTGGTGGAAGGTGTGAATCTGAAAAGTTTTCATATGTCAGATAATTGCCTCGAGTGTAAAAAGTGAAAGCAGATCAAGAAATCTCATCGAGAAAGATTCTCAATTCGATAAAATTACCACTCGAAAGACTTCATATGGATCTTTTTGGTCCATTGAATGTCCGAAGCATCTCTGAGATCTCTACTACTTGGTAGTCACTGACGATTATTCCGGTTACTCGTGGGTATTCTTCCAAGAATCAAAAGATGAGACGTTTGAAAATTTGGTGATTCTTTTCAAGAAACTTGAGAACCTGTACCATCTTCCGGTGAGACACATTAGAAAGTGACAACGTACTGAGTTCAAAAACACCAAAATGAGGGAATTGTACAATGCTAAAGGGATTTAGCACAGTTTAGTGCACCCTACACTCCGCAGCAAAACGGTGTCGTGAACGGAAGAATAGGACGCTTATAGAAACTGCAACAACCTTGCTTGCAGACTCAAAGCTTCCAGTCAGCTTCTGGAGTGAAGCAGTTGCAACGGCTTTTTACACACTCAACAGAGTCTTAACAATAAAACCAACGAAGAAGACCTGTTTTGAGATGCTCAACCGACGGAAACCGAATTTGAAGTTCTTAGAACCATTTGGAGCGCCATGTAGTGTAATCGATCAAGATGGCAAATTTGGAGCTAAATCACTCGAAGGTTTCTTTGTCGGATATGCAAGTCCATTGCGAAGAGTTTACGTTCCTTCATTAAGAAGAGTTATTGAAGCGCAGCATGTTGATTGTTTAACTATACAGATCCTGTTCAGAGAAAAGGTATGCATGGTTATTCAACTATCAAGACTTGTGGAAATCATTTGATTTGCCTGAAGAACCATCCAATGAAGAAATATACAGCGTTATATTATCTTCATCAATCAGCAAATCAAGAGCAAATCGTCAGACCGATTGTGGTTAATCAACCCACGTTGGGATCATCTTTTTCTGATGCTAGTTCAAGTAATAGCGTGGTCAAGAAATTCAAACAAATCAAGTGACACCGACTACAGAACCAGTCAATACTACAGTGAATCCTAATCTTTCTGAAGCACAGAGTTCAGACTCGACGAGGCTCCAACATTTGATGCCGATGGAGAATCTTCTTCAGATGAAGAAGCAAAGCAGATTACAAGTTTATTGAATGAATCTGCAAGCCTGAGTAGTGCTCCTGAAGCTGAAGTAGTGTAGATCAACATATCACAAATCAAGAGAATACTGTGGTTGTTCCAGGCGAAGTGATGCCAATATCATATTCTTATCATCCGTCAAATTCTATAATAGGATAATTACAAGCTGGTGTGAGAACACGGAGTCAAATAAACAAAGCTTTGAGCTGTTTCTGTACTCGTGTTGCTCCAATTCAAGAATATTGCTACTATTCATGTTTTATATCTCAGATTGAGCCAAAGAGTGTTTCTGAAGCATTAGGCGATGAAAACTGGGTACAAGTAATGCAAGAGGAACTGTTACAGTTCGAGAAGTTAGGAGTATGGAAGCTTGTAAACCTTCCTGAAAATCAGAAAACGATTGATACGAAATGGGTCTTTAAATGCAAGCGAGACGATCGAGGAGTTATAGTTCGAAACAAAGCTCGGCTTGTTGTCAAGGGATTTCACCAGCAGGAAGGGATAGACTACACAGAAGTCTACGCACCAGTAGCTCGCTTAGAATCTATTCGAATATTTCTTGCTTTTGCAGCATGGAAGGGATTTAAAGTCTATCAGTTGGATGTCAAATCAGCTTTTCTGTATGAAAAATTACGCGAGAAGTGTAGTAGGACAACCACCGGGGTTTGTCGATCCACTTAACAAAAGGAAAACGTATCTTCTTGACAAAGCACTTTACGATTTACACCAAGCCCCGAGAGCTTGGTACGAGACGTTATCGCAACATCTCGTGGGAAACGGCTTTGTCAGAGGAATTGTGGATAGTACTCTCTTCACCAGAGAAGTTGGTAATCATCTAATTATCGTTCAAATCTATGTGGACGACATCATCTTTGGATCAACGAACGATAGTCTTTGCAAGGAGTTTGAGGGAATCATGAAGAAGAAGTTCGAAATGTCTTCAATGGGCAAAATGAAATTCTTCCTCGGATTGCAAATAGATCAACTTCCAGACGGTATTTTCATTCATTAGACCAAGTATGTGCATGACATCTTGAAGAAGTTTGATATGGAAAGCTTGAAGCCGTTATCTACTCCTCTTGCTCTAATTCACGAGGATTTGCATTGACGAAACTGGAAACAAAGTTGATGATACGCTCTATAGATCAATGATAGGATCGTTGATGTATCTGACGGCATCGCGCCCAGATATCATGTATCCTACCTGCCTATGTGCCAGATATCAGTCAAGCCCGAGAATTTCACACATGCAGATCGTGAAGGAATCTTCAGATACTTGAAGGGATGCCCAAGCACCGGCTTGTGGTACCCGAAGAATGATAATTTTGATCTTGCAGGATACGCTGATTCTGATTTTGGTGTAGATAAGTTGAATTCAAAATCGAACTACAGCGGGATGCAGTTCTTCGGAACAAGAATGGTAACCTGGTAGTGTAAGAAACAGACTACGGTCGACGCTCTCTACCTGTGAAGCTGAGTATATCTCGGCCTCCAGCTGTTGTCTGTGGATACAACAACAGATGAGAGACTATCGTCTGCAATTCCTTGATACTCCGTTGTATGTTGATAATAAGGAAGCCATTGATATAACTAAAAATCCGGTTCATCACTCACGCACAAAACACATTGAAATTCATTACCATTTCATTCGTGACTGTTACGAAAAGAAATTGGTACGAATAGAAAAAATCCACACCAACGAACAAAAGGCTGATTTTTATACCAAACCATTTTCTTTATCACGGTTTAAATACTTGTTAAGAATTAATGGTATGAAAAATTTCCTGACAGGTGCGGAAGCTGAGGTTGAATACGGATCGGACGACGAGTTCGCGTGATCCACATTGGTTTGTATATATCTTTCTAGTTTAGAATTTTATTAAAAACTAAAATACAAAAAGATGTTTTGATTTTAGGGGAAGAAATGTTAGAGAAAATACAAAAGCATTTGAAAATTTTAAAATTCAAAAACATATGAAAAATGCAAAAAGTACAAAAACATTGAAAAAGAAAAAAAAATTCAGTGTTATAAAAAGGAAATGATAGTACATCAGTAGAATATCACAGTATGCTAAAGAAATGTAAAGTTTGAAAGTGATAAACAAGTCTTATTGTGGATGTGTCGATAGGCTTAACACGTTCAGTAAACTGTTTTCGAAATATAAACTAAATTTTACAACTGCTTAATCTTGTGGATTAACACATCTTGGATATATGGACTTAGTACTCCGAAATTTCGTTTGATAGATTGCATGATTATGAGATATGAGGTCTTTATAGATAGTTGATATCTGGGGTATTATATAAGTTCTTCTGATTTTGCGAAAGCAATAGCCTAGAACTTCTATAATACTTTTGCAATAAACCCCTAAACAGCATGCAATCTTGAAAAGGTATCGAAAGATCTAATCATTTGCAGTGCTGAAAGGATTCCTTAACTGGAACACACCTTAAAGACGAGCCTTCATCTCTTTGTCTGTATGGTAGTACTAACCTAAGCTCTCAATGTCTCACATAATCCAGATACAGATATCAATTACGCTATATTCACCTGTAAGATGAAATCTAGGGAATCTTGATGCGGGAGTATATTCAAGAAGTGGGAACCACAGATAAGTCAAGTTTCATAAATCATACCTTAACATATCTTGAAACAGTTGAGAAACGTGGTAAAGTTTAAGTGGACAAACATATCGACAATCTAGGTAAATGAGTTTAAAACTTAAAGTCATCTAAAGGACAACGGTACTGGTGATATGTCTCAATTAACTGATATGATCCTTAGACATGAATTCACAAAAAGATATCTGTAAATATGTTTGTACATAGTTTACTTTGTTCTGTACATAGTTTATCAGCTTTTCAGATTAAATCCAAAAAGATTTTCAGGGTGTTTTAGCATAAACTTACAAAAGTACAAAAAGATTTTGTTTCTACATTGTTTTCAGCAAACTAATGTTGGAGAACGGGTCTTCGAAGTCTGGTAAGGTGCTAAACTAGTGGGAATCTCATTGACAACGGGCTGGGAGCTAATCTGTAAAATTTGAAAAGCCAAAACGATGAAAAGTTCATTAATTTGAAACTTTGATGTTAGTGCATAATGTCTATGTCTTAGTCTTATATCGAGTCTGTATTGTATAGAGCTGGATAGGCTAGGTTAAGAAGTATTTATGAAGTGTCTTAGCCAAGTTCGCCCATATGTTTACATGTCCAAGCATGTTCCGGCCGAACTTGCATAGGCAAGTTCGGGCAAACTTGCACATCTTGGGCCGAACTTGTTGTCTTATAAATACCTAGCTTGTTTGTCTCATTTGTAACTTTGGCATTGTAGAGGCGAAGCTCTGTCAGTCTGTAATCTGAACATTTAATCAATGAAACTGACGATTAACTGATTAAATCTTGTCTATTGGTAACACGACGTAATATTTCCGCTATTATGGACGTTAGATATCAAATATAGGTTCCTAAGCATCGAGGATCGGTCCTACAAGTGGTATCAGAGCTAGAACAGCCTGATTTGATAGTATCAAGACAAGATCACTTCTATTTCTACTCCATTCTTCTTTTTCTTTAACTTTTGATCACAAAATGAAGAATTCATGGTCAAAATCTTTTGAATTTTGAATATATCATGTAAAATACAACAAAGATAAACCCTTGAAAGATTGGAGACCAAATTCAACCGAATTCGTGTAGAAATGTTGAAAAAACCATGTTTTTGAAAACTTTCTAGAACGTACTTGTTGGCCATGTTCCGCCGAACTTGCACTAAGACAACACTTTTCAAGTGATTTTTTAGTAAGTTCGCCCGAACTTAGGTGATTTTTGAGGAAGTTTTAGTCAAGTTCGCTCGAAGATACTGAATTTTCTTTAATTTTACATCAAGTTCGATCGAACTTGTGTAAAATCAAGAAGATTTTAAGTAAGTTCGCCCGAACTTGCTTGTATTTCATCAAAGTTCTTTTGAACAAGTTCGCTCGAAGATCTGTAGGTTTGATGTTGTAAGTTCAACCAAAGATAAACGAACTTTTTCAAAGTAAAACTAACAAGTTTGACCGAACTTGTTAGAAATTCAAGAATTCTTCATTTGTTACTACAAGTTCGACCGAACTTGTAGTAGAACTAATTGTTTTCAAAGTTTTGAAAGTTTTTCAGCGTATACGTTTCGTGATTCACAATGGAAGATCAACTAAGAGCTTATATGTCCAGAGCTAGTTTGTCAAATGCCAATGTGATTAATCAAGTCAATCTTGATAACGAAATGGGAACGACCGTCAAACCGCCCAAGCTGATGAGCATGGACGAATACGAAGCATGGAAAGAGAAATTTACCTACTGGGTTCAAGCCATGCACTCGCTGGCTGGGTGTCAATTACACTATTCCGGTAGATGAGCATCAACAAGTTCTTGAGAAGTACAACTACTCGACAGCTCAGAGAGACGAATACATTGCAGAGAAAAAGATGATTAGTCTCATCCAACAGTCTGTCAAAGAAGATATTCTGATTCTGTTACCAGAATATACTACAGCAAGAGAGCTTTGGTTGTCATTACAGAAGATATACCAAGGCAGTGCCGAAATGATCAAAAGCAAGAAGGCTCTCATTTTGAAAGAGTTTGATATTTTCAGCATGCTAAAGAATGAGACCATTAAGTAAATGATTGAGCGTTTCTGTCATCTCAAAGTGCAAATGCGAAGACACGGTCTTGAGAAGACGGAACAAGAATACATCGACAAACTTGCTGACGCACTACCAGAGGGTGAATGGACTACGTAGTTGATGGTTCTGAAGAATAGTGATAAGTGGGATTTCTTCAAGTTGTCAACGTTTATCGATAAAATCGAAGGCCACGAAATGGAGCTTCTGAAGATAGCAATGTCAAAAAATGCTAATGTTGTTCAAGACATCGGTTTGTACTACAAAACCGGAATGAAAGATAACATTTCGAGTCCAAAAATTGGAACTGCTTTTAGTGCTAACATGAATGCTTCTCCACAGAACCAGAATCATTCACAGCCTCAGTATGACCAAAGTCCTTACTTGAACACTGGTTCAAATTCAACATTCCAAAGTCAAGCAAAACAGAATCAACAGCAAAGTTCTGATCCAATGTTTGCAAATGCAACATCGCAGTGAACTTGAACAATGTTGTTTCAGAAGAAGTTGCAAAACAACATCTGTCACTACTCGCTACCGTCTTAGAATCTTATGAATGTATTGTTGCCGTAAAATCGAAAACCCCAAGATGACCGCAGAAGATTATGACCATGTTGACGAGGAAGAACTTAACTAATGGACATCAAATGGTCCTTAGCTTCGATCATCAGGAGAGTGACAAAGTTCGTTGCACTCACGGGCCGTGACATAGGAAACTCCAGCAACAAATTGGGTTTTGACAAATCCAAAGTCACGTGTTTTAGATGTCGACAGAAGGGACATTTTAAAAGAGAGTGTAAGAACACCGAGGCAACAGGAAATCAAAGTCCTTTTGGAGGAGGGAATGAATATTACAAAAGGACTTCAATATAAACCGTTCTCGAAGAAAACTCAAGTTGAGATCCAAGAAAAGCCAAACAGTAGTACCACGGAAAAAGCCATGGTTGCATCCACAAAAGATGATGGTTTTGACTGGAACTCTTATATTGGGAAAAAGACCGGAGTTGCTTTGATGGCAGAGAGAGTTGAAGATAATTCTGCAGAGGAAGCAGCGGCAGCAGCAGTAGCAGCAGCTTTCGAACATGCTATTCTGGAACAATATTTGCATCAACAACAGGAAGAAGAGGAATATATCCATATGCAGAGACAAGGAATTTTATCCTCTAATTCTTGTGACAGTTTTGCAGGTCACTTTGATGGAAGCACGAAAGAACAAGTGGTTGAGGGGAAAAAGATTGATGAAGTGATTGTTGATATCACTCAAGAAATGAAATTCGAAGACCTCAAGGACATGGCAGATAAAGCTTTAATGGCAAATCTAACTAAGGTAGGTCCAGAGGTAAAGGTTATCGAGAAAGATGTTGTTAAAGTACAAGTTGTAGAGGTTGAGAAACCTGGTACATGTACTAAACCTTGTGTCGAATGTGCCGAAAAATCAAAGATCATCGCTGAAAACAATGTGGATAAAGATGAAAAATGATTATCGCAAAATGAAAGAAGCGTATGACAAAAATGATTATGGCAGACTCGACAGAATAACACCAAACAACATGATAATATAAGAATGTTGAGTGGTACAGTAATCGATAAACAAAGAGCAATTAACATTTATATCAACACCATTGCTGAAATCAAACAACAACTTTAAGATATAACAATTGAAACTGAAAGAGTTCGACAATTGTTAAGAAGTTATACCACTAACGCGTATGTTATCGATCACATTCTTCCAACAATCTCATCGGAAGAAAAATCCAAAAAGAAAGCGGGCAAAGAATATAGCAATGTTCCTCCACCCCTTTGCGAGAAATACTGTGTTAAATCTGCAGAAGGGATGGACAAGGCACTCAAGTTGAGTTACTTTCTGAAAAGAAAAACGAGTTTCCAGAGAACATTGATATAGTCTATGCTAAATCTAATGATGATAACAACGCTGTGGTTAACAAAGTTGTTGAAAATGTTTTAAGTGATTCTGATGATGGCAGCTTCAAAAGCGCCAACTCGAGTTAAAAGAATTCTGATTCACAATCTGAAAATGACGATAAGTCGTCAAAAGATTGTCTAAGTGACGATCCTAATATTGTAATGTACAAAATTAGGATTCGGATAGACTATACTTTGATGATAGCTTCCTGATTCAGAATGTGAAAGAAGAATTGCTTGATAAATTCTTTAAACTCGTGGAAGTCACATCAGAGGAATTGGTAATCAATGAACGAAAATTCTATTCCAAACCTAAAATAAACAATTACCGAAGAATTGGTGGTGATCATCCGGAAAACCGGAGAGCAGGGTTGGGTTTAGAAGAAGAAACTGATGAATCTGTAAAGAAACGTCACCATTTCATGAATATAAAAACAAAAACATGAAGTTTGTATATGGGACGACTACAGTTCATGAGGAGAATTTGATTGGTAAGCAATCAAATGATGAGTTCAAGAAGGAGAAAGAACTTCGAGATAAAGCCAAGGTTACAAGTGGTGCCAAAACCTCTAGTAGGGTAAACCACCGGTTAAAGGACATCCACTTGATAATCGGACATGTTTCAAGTGCAATGAAATTGGTCATATGGCACGACATTGTCCGAAATCAAAACCGGCTTATCCTCGAAGAAGAGATTCTATTGTTGTGAAACCAAAGCAACCAGTGTTTGTAAAACCTGTAAAGATTTTGAAACGAAATGAATCAAAACCATAAGTTAAACCAAAGTCTGAAAAGATTTTTGAAAATTCCATTTTCAAAAAAGGTGAAGCTTCTAGGTCAATGAAAACAAGTTTTACATCAAAAAGGCTAATATCAAATCTCAAACCTGGATTGCCAAGAAAAGGTCAACAACATCTGGTGTTGTTAAGTCTGAGCTAGTAAAGACTGACATCACAAAAGAATCAAAGACTGAAATCACTAAGTCTGAGCAGATAAAGACTAGTGAGAATGTGAAAGAAATTAAAACAGAAATTAAAAACGATAATGTCAAATCTGTAAAAGATAAGAAAAAAGTAAAAATTTCAAACATTAACACTGTTGAAACAGATGATGAATTTGATTTTGATGATGTTGATGAGTTTGAATTTGCTTTTGTTGATGGTTATCCTGTAAAACCCAAGACCAAGAAGGCTTGGGTAGAGCTTTTCACCTAATTTATGAATTTTGCATGGGCTCCAAAGATCCGTACTTTCAAAGTGGATTTTGGATAGTGGCGTCCAGGCACATGACAGGAATGAAGGCATTGCTATTCGACATTAAAACTATCAATGGTGGATATGTTGGATTTGCAGGAAATCAAGGTGGAAGGATAGTCGCCGAGGGAAAACTCTCCAATGGCGTAATTTCATTTGATCGCGTGAACTATATTGCAGAACTTGAGAACAATCTTCTGAGTATATCGCAGATTTGTGACAAGAAATTTACAGTTCATTTCAATGATAAAGAGTGTATTATCTTGAAACCGGGATTCAAAATTCCAGATGAGTGGATTCTGATGCGAGCACCTCGAGAAAATGATTTTATATGTTCTTGATATGGGTGTTGCTACCACTTCATCACAATCAGCACAATGTTTTGTATCAAATGCTACTGAAAAAGATTCTATTCTTTGGCATCGAAAGATGCGGCATATTCATTTGCGAAAAATGCATTTCTTGGTTTATAATATCTTGTAGAAGGCGTAAATCTTTGAAGTTTTCAGATGTCTGATCATTGCTTGGAATGCAAGAAGGGAAAGCAGATCAAGAAATCTCATCCGAAGAAAATTCTAAACTCAATCAAGTTACCTTTAGAACGTCACCACATGGACTTATTTGGTCCTGTAAATGTTCGAAGCATCTCAGGAGACTTATATTGCTTGGTCGTGACAGATGATTATTTGAGATATTCGTGGGTATTATTTCAAGAATCAAAAGACGAAACGTTCTAGAACTTGGTTATTCTATTCAAGAAACTCGAGAACATTTATCATCTGCCGGTCAGACGCATTAGAAGTGACAACGGCACAGAGTTTAAGAATAACAAAATGAAGGAATTCTGCAACACAAAAAGGATTCTGCACGAGTTTAATGCTCCCTATACTCCACAGCAAAATGGAGTTGCTGAACGGAAGAATTGAACTTTGATTGAAACTGCGAGAACCATGCTTGCAGATTCTAAACTTCCAATCAGCTTTTGGAGTGAAGCAGTTGCTGCGGCTTGCTACATGCTAAACAGGGTAAACCAACAAAGAAAACATGTTTTGAGATGATAACCCGACGAAGCCAAATTTGAAGTTCTTAGAACCATTAGGTGCTCCTTGTACCGTGATAGACCAAGATGGCAAATTCGGAGCTAAATCTCTGAAGGTTTCTTTGTCGGATATGCGAGTCCGTTGAGAAGAGTATATGTTCCTTCATTGCAAAAAGTTATTGAAGCACAGCATGTGGATTGTTTCAATTACACGAATCCTATTCAAAGGAAAGGTGACGCATGGTTGTTTAACTATCAAGACCTATGGAAGTCATTTGACTTGCCCAAAGAACCAACTGACGAAGAAGTTGCAGCGTTATATTATCTTCACCAGTCAGCGAATCAAGAGCAAATTGTTCAACCAATTGTGGTAAATCAACCCACGATGGATCCATCTTCTTCTGGCGCAAGTTCAAACAATAGTGGTGTTTCGGCTGAAAATGTTTCTGAAACATTATCATCACCCACTACTCTTCCAACGAACGCCTCTGCCGAACCAATGAATACAACAACGGAGCCCGGTATGCCTCAGAATCAAGATTCAGATGAAGCACCAACATTTGATGCTGATGAGGAATCATCTTCTTCAGATGAAGAAGTGGAGCAGATAACAAGTCTTTTTAATCAATCTACTGTCCCAAACAAAAGAAATGAAGCTTCATCAAGCTCTCCAAACATTGAATTGGTTGTTGATCTCAACATCACGAATCAGCAAAACTCAGTAGATGTTCCAAGTGAAGAATTGCCACGATCATATTCCTATCATCCGTCAACAAATATTATCGGAGAACTTCAAACTAGTGTTTGAACTCGAGGGTAAATTAATAAAGCACTCAGTGGTTTCTACACACGTGTTGCTACAACCCAGAACTATTGTTTCCATTCATTTTCATCTCTCAGATTGAGCCTAAGTCAGTTAATGAAGCTTTAGCAGATGAAAACTGGGTACAAGCAATGCAAGAAGAATTATTGCAGTTTGAGAAGTTAGATGTGTGGAAGCTTGAAGACCTACCAGAAAATCAGAAAGCAATTGATACAAAATGGGTCTTTAAGTGTAAACGTGATGATAGAGGAGTTATTGTTCGTAACAAAGCTAGGCTTGTTGTCAAGGATTTCACCAGCAGGAAGGTATAGACTACACGGAAGTCTATGCACCAGTAGGTCGATTAGAATCTATTCGAATATTTCTAGCTTTCGCATCATGGAAAGGATTTAAGGTCTATCAATTGGATGTCAAATCAGCTTTTCTGTATAGCAAATTACGCGAGAAGGTGTACGTTGGACAACCATCAGGGTTTGTTGATCCACTTAACAAGAAGAAAGCGTATCTACTGGATAAAGCACTTTATGGTCTACACCAAGCCCCGAGAGCTTGGTACGAGACGTTGTCACAACATCTCGTCGGAAACGGCTTTATCATAGGAACTGTAGATAGTACTCTTTTCACCAGAGAAGTTGATGGCCATCTGATTATAGTTCAAATCTACGTTGACGACATCATCTTTGGATCTACAAACGATAGTCTCTGCAAAGCGTTTGAGGGAATGATGAAAAGGAAATTCGAAATATCCTCGATGGGCGAAATGAAGTTCTTTCTTGGTTTGCAAGTGGATCAGCTTCCAGATGGTATTTTCATTCACCAGACTAAGTATGTTCACGACATCTTGAAGAAGTTTGGAATGGAAAGCTTGAAGCCTCTATCTACGCCTCTTGCTCTCAACCAACGGCATTTGCGTTGACGAGACTGGAGCCAAAGTTGACGAGACGTTATACAAATCGATGATTGGATCGTTGATGTATCTGACGGCATCACGCCCAGATATTATGTATCCAACCTGCCTATGCGCCTAATATCAGTCAAGCCCTATAATCTTACACATGCAGATCGTGAAGCGTATCTTCAGATATCTGAAAGGATGCCCAAGCACCAGCTTGTGGTACCCGAAGAATGACAATTTTGACCTCACAGGCTATGCTGATTCCGATTTTGGTGTAGATAAGTTGAACTCAAAATCAACTACAGCGGGATGCCAGTTCTTCGGAACAAGAATGGTAACCTGGCAGTGTAAGAAACAGACTACGGTCGCTCTCTCTACCTGTGAAGCAGAGTATATCTCGGCCTCCAGCTGTTGTTCACAAATTCTGTGGATTCAACAATAGATGAGAGACTATGGTCTGCAATTTCTAGACACTCCGCTGTATGTTGATAACAAGGCAGCCATCGATATAACTAAAAATCCAGTTCATCACTCACGCACAAAACACATTGAAATTCGTTATCATCTCATTCGTGATTGCTATGAAAAGAAATTGGTACGAATAGAAAAAATCCACACCGATGAACAAAAGGCTGATTTTTATACCAAACCATTTTCATTATCACGGTTTAAATACTTGTTCAGAGTTAACTGTATGAAAAACTTGCTGACAGGTACGGACGCTGAGGTTGAATACGGATCGGACGACGAGTTCGCGTGATCCACGTTGGTTTTTATAAATATTTTTCTAGTTTTGAATTTTATTAAAAACTAAAATCCAAAAAGATGTTTTTGATTTTAGGGGGAGAAATGTTAGAGAAAATACAAAAAAAACATTCGAAAAAAATTTTAAAAATCCAAAAGCATATAAAAATTCAAAATGTTCAAAAACATTGAAAAAAGACAAAAAGAATTCAGTGTCATAAAAGGCAATGATAGTACATCAGTGGACTATCACAGTATGCTAAAGAAATGTAAAGTTTTTTTTTTAAAAAAAGTAATAAACGAGTCTTACTATGGATGTGTCGATAGGCTTAACACATTCAGTAAACTGTTTTCGAGATATAAACTAAATTTTACAACTGCTTAATCTTTTGGATTAACACATCTTGGATATATAGACTTAGTACTCCGAAATTTCGTTTGAAAGATTGCCTGATTCTGAGATACGAGGTCTTTATAGATAGTTGCTATCTGGGTATTATACAAGCTCTTTTGATTTTGCGGAAGCAATGGCCTAGATCTTCTATAATACTTTCACTTTAAACCCACAAATTGCATGCAATATTGAAAAATATCGAAAGATATAATCATGTGCAATGCTGAAAAGATTCCTTAAGTGGAACACACCTTAAAGACGAGCCTTCATCTCTTTGTCTGTATGGTAGTACTAACCTGAGCTCTCAAGGTCTCGCACAACCCAGATACAGATATCAGTTATGCTATATTCACCTATGAGATGAAATCTAGGGAATCTGGATTCGGGAGTATATTCAAGAAGTGGGAACCATAGATAAGTCAAGTTTCGTGAATTCTATCTTAACATATCTTGAAACAGTTGAGAAATGTGGTAAAGTTTAAGTGGACAAACATATCGACAATCTAGGTAAACGAGTACTGGTGATATGTCTCAATCAACTGATATGATCCTTAGACACGAATTCACAAAAATATGTCTGTAAATATGTTTGTACATAGTTTACATTGCTTATTTCATTATATTTCAGCTTTACAGATTAAAATCAAAAAGATTTTTGGTGTGTTTTAGCATAAACTTACAAAAATACAAAAAAATTTTATTTCTACATTGTTCACAGCAAACCAATGATTGGAAAACGGATCTTTGAAGTCTGGTATGGTGCTAGAACCGGTGGGAATCTCTTTGACAACGGGCTGGGAGCTAATCTGTTAATTTGAAAGATAAAATGATAAAAAGTTCATTAATTTGAAACTGTGATTTTGATAATATCAACAGTTTGTTCGTAACGGGTCAAACCGGGGTCATTAACTTGGACTCGACAGACAAATCGGTTAACTAAGATCATTAACTTGGACTTGGTCAACTGAGTTGATTTTCATAACTGGTAAAAAGTTGGAAAGTTCAGGGTTAAAATGGAAAATTTGAAAAAGTTTGAAATTTTTGAGGTTTTGCAAGTTTGGCCGAACTTGCTAAACAATTCAAGTTTAACAATCAGCAAGTTCGACCGAACTTGCAGATGGCTGATTGTTTGTTTTTATAATAAGTTCGCTCAAACTTAGTCTGAGCTTTTGAGATGCGCTTAGCAAGTTCGCCCGAACTTGACATGGTATAAATACCATTCATGTTCAGCCGAACTCATTTACTTGTTATCATAACACTTGAGCGAACTTGAGCGTTTTGAGAGAATTTTTGAGAAATTGATACTTTTGAGCCGTTATACTGTCCGATTGAAGTTAGTTTTTGGTGATTAGCACACCAATTACTATGGGAGAGGTACTAATTTGAGAATAATCCATGAATAGAACTGTTAAGAAACAAAATCAAATCTAAAAACTTAAAATCGAATAGTTTTAGGTGTTATTGGACAAAATTGAACATAGATCTTAGATAGACCGTGAAATCGATTTGATTGAACTGAAATACATGTTTTGCATGTTTGAACTTAGTTGATCAGTTGAAGAAGACGACAAGTTCGGCCGAACTTGTTGTCAAGTTCGACCGGACTTGTCCAAAACACAACTAAATGAACCAGAAACATGTTCGACCGAACTTGATTGTTGAAATATTTTTTATCCAAACATGTTCGCCGAACTTATATTAACCAAAAGTGATTTTTTGAAGTGTAAGTTCGCCCGAACTTGTTCTTTAATGTGTAACGTGTGTCTCATACATGTTTGGCCGAACTTATAAAAAATTTGAATAATAAAAATTGTAAGTTCGCCCGAACTTGCATTAGGGAAAAATTGAACATGTGTGTTACATGTTCGAGCGAACTTGTTAAAATCAGTGTATTTAACACTAATCAAGTTCACCCGAACTTGATTAAAGTGTTAGAAAATGTTTTTGTGATTTTCCTCGAAAAACGTGCTAATTGTTTTATGTCATTTTTTCATGCACAGGTTCCAGCGCGTGTTATCTCAGTTGAGTTTTCCAAAACTCACAATACATGCATCACGCTTGACAAGTCTATTTGTCCGTCGCTGAAAGAATATGACAGCATTTTGAAGTTTCTCGAAGACAGTCATATTCGCCATGCAATTACTGAGCGCACCGTTTCTTATCGATCTCATATTGTTCATTTTTGGATGAACGCGAGTCTAACGCTGATGAGAAGACGATCTCTTCTACAGTACAAGTTGGTGATGAGATAAAGCCGATCACAGTTACTGAAGGCGATATCCGAAGGATTTTGGAGCTTAAGGATAAAGAAGATGATCTGATTCATCTAGATGAGAAGATGGTTCGCGGATGCTTTTTCGCATGGGTTATAAGGGGAGTGTGAATAAACCAACGTGAAGAAAGGGGAAGTGCCAAACCCCTATAAACTCTTGATGCATGCTCTAATTCACACATTCAGCCATCGCAAAGCCGGTTTAGATGATGTTCAAGATTATTTGGCTAGCATGGCAATGGCGCTTATTTTGAAGAAGCCGTTCAATGTTTCTAAGATGGTGTTCATTCACATGTCAAAGAATATGGAGGATTCAAGATTGTGTTTATATCCAAGATTTATTCAGATGCTGATCGATGAGAAATATCCCAACATTGCTCGAGATCCTAATGACGTTCTTTATTTGGTTCATCTCGCGAAACCACACTGAAGAAGCTTATCAAGTTTCAGAAACAAGCTTCAGCTCCTATTGCCAAACCAGTATTCGGAGCAATTAAAGATTCAGATTATGTATCGCCACCTGGAAACAAATGGAGTAAAGAAGGTAGCAACATGAGAATGAGCTTAAAGATGAACGAGAGTGGTTTAAAGAATTCAAACCGAAGGCAAGGAGTGAAGGTTTTTGAAAGCTGAAGCTGATAAACCAAAGAAGAAGCGAGCGTCAAAGAAAGTTGTAACATTGCTTGTTGATGAAGAAGAGACTGAGAATGTTGAGCAGTGGCTGGATCTAGCGCTGCAGTCGTTAATGAAAGTCAAGAAACGGTGAAAACGACTCAAGAAGAAGTAATTTCTGCTACGTCTGAAAATGAAGAATCCGATAAAGAGCCTGAAAAGACAGAGGCTGAAATAAGAGCAGAAAAAGAAAGGAGACTTGATTCAGATTTTGATCCGAATGCAGAAATAGAATCTGATGAGGAGAGGCCAAAGAAAAAGACTAAAAGAACAAAGTCTCCTGCAATCGAAATATCTAAGAAAACTACAGGGTCACCTCACACTAAAGGGAAACGAAAGGCCAAGAAAGCTCAGAAAGCTGTGAGTAAAAGATATAAAAGCAAGATGCAAAGCACAGAAGCCACACAAGAACCTTCTGGTGCTCAGGAGAAAGGACCAACACAAGAACCTCCTCCACAAGAACCTCCTGTTATCATTCATGCTAAAGCAGAAAGGCAAGGAGTTACACAAGAACCTCCTGTGTCTGAGTTTGTTGAAATTCCGATTGCTGAATTGCCGAATGCTCAAAAGACTTCTATTCCTGAAAGCTCTACGCCAAAGAAGTCTACACCGAAAGCTGCAACACCAAAAGATTCAACACCCAAGACGCCAAGGGGAAGTATGTTTGGTGATATGCCACACGGTCCAATCAGTCTTGAAGACTTGGATGAATTTTTTCCTGAAACGAATGCTGAAATGTTAGAAAAACATGTGAAGGTTTTGGAAGATAAAGTTGTCAGATTGAGTTAGAAAAGGCTGAGCTCGTAAAGAAGATGAATAAAAGTGAAGTCGAAAAAGAAATTCTTGATGATAAAGTGAAGGTGCTCGAGAATGAACGTGAATATTACAAAGCGTTGATAGAAAGTCTGCAGGACGCAAATGAAAAATTACAAACAGAGATTGCAGAATTGAAAAAAAAATAAAGCTCTGAATGATCGAAGATTCATCAGATTACAAAAGGTGTTATCCAATAATCTGAATATTGATTTTATCGCCGAATACGATCGTCTGGATCGTCAAGAAGCCAAGGAACGTGCTGAAAAAGAATTGGCTGAGGGTGGTAAAGGGAAGCAGGTAGAGGGAAAGACCCTAAATCTACTACTGAGAAATCTTCTGATGTCCCTGAGAAGTCTACTGAAGATGTTTCAAAAGCTTCTGAGTCTGATATACAAAATGTCGACGAATCTATCAAGCCTTCTGATCCTATCATTGTTACTGAAGAAAAAGACAATGAAGAAGCCGAGAAAGAGGATAAGAATGACGAAGAGGAAGAAGGATATGAAGATTGGAATGTTGGGGATGACGATGATGATTTTGATCAAAGAGATGATGATTTTGATCAGGGTGGTACTGGCTTAAAGATAAATGAAGCTAAAGTTTCGGATGAATTTGATTTTTCTGATCTGATGGACGATGAATCTAATCGAATGGAAGATAAAAGCCAGGGGAGTCAGGGCAAAAAGGGCCTTCAGATGATATTGATATGTTAGATGTTGATCGTTTTGTGAAGCCTATGACTGCAGTACCTACAAAAGCCTTTGATATTGATGTTGGAACATAATGTTGAAGAAGGTGAGTTTGTACATAATTATTCGAAAGAAGATCTGGCAAAGTTAGTTGAAGCTGAAGTTGAGAATTTAGAGTTTGATTTTGAAGAGATAATGAATGTCAATACATTTGAGCCAAAAGAGTATCAATACGAAAGAAGGTTTGAGGCCGATGAGTATAATCGTGTGATTGTTGAAGACTGGTCCTCAGATGATGAAACAGAACAGAAAGATAAGTATGTTGGTCAGGATTCAGAAAGTTTTCCTATATTTGAAGAAATGTATAAACAGCTAAATGAAGATATGTTAAAAGATAGAATTGGTGAAGAGCTATGTGAAGGAAAAATTCCTAGGCCAATGACCAAAGAGGAGATAGCTGAAGCAAGAAAGACCTGGTTCAAGGAGATGCCTCGTGAACGTAAATTTCGACGTCCGCTAGCATTCTTCACCAGAGATAAAAATGTTTCTTTGTGAGATATATTGAGTTGGGGATGGTTTAAGGAGCTCAACATTTATGCAATCAAAGAGAGTTTGGAGTACAATACTTCAAATATCTTGCTGATTTAAAGACTTTGCCGTATTGGGATATGGAAGAGCTAGTGCAAACAGTGAACGTTACTTATCAGATGAAGACAGTTGATCAATTATTGTGGAAGATGATTAAGTACGAAGCTGAAAAAGGTTGGAATCACTGGAAGCCATTTATTCCGAGACGAAGAATAAAGATTAACAAGGTTACAGGAGAAAAGGACATAACGTTAATCATGAAACATCCTAGAGCCATGAGGAATATGCCACTTATGCCGATCGAACAGAACTTTTATCCTTTATTCAAGTGGTGGCAGATTGATCCAGCTACTTGTGAAGCAGTGATTGTATTAAAGTTTGAATTTCACTTAGATATTGCTAAGGAACGAGTTGAAGTGATGGGTTATCAAGGTATGAGAGGATTATGAAGGACAATAAGGATTCTAGAGCCTATGTGGTTGGTAAACTGCTCGAGAGAAGATATAAAATGCCTTTTCTACAACAATATTGTTTTTGAAGAAAGAGAAAAGGTACAAGCGATGCAGTATCAGAAAGTTGTCAACATTTGCTATGCACGTGAAGTGAATTCAGGGAAGATGTGGCAGACAAAGTGGAGGGATCTGGAAAGAGTTGAATTCTTAAAGGAAGAAACCAGAAGTGAGGCAATTAAAGAAAAGATGGAAAAAGCGGTAAGGCAAAGTTCGCTCAAGATGGCTAACTTCAAAAGACCACCGCCAACTGATCAAACGCCGGATTTGAAACAAGAGAGACGAAAGAAGTCCTACAAGAACTTCTTTGGTAGAGTACGTTAATGTTTATAGAAGACTGATAAAAGACGAAGACGATATCCAAGGGGGAGTCTGTTGGTGCATAATGTCATGTCTTAGTCTTATATCGAGTATGTATTGTATAGAGCTGGATAGGCTAGGTTAAGAAGTATTTATGAAGTGTCTTAGCCAAGTTCACCCACATGTTTACATGTCCAAGCATGTTCGGCCGAACTTGCATAGGCAAGTTCGGGCGAACTTGCACATCTTGGCCCGAACTTTTTGTCTTATAAATACCTAGCTTGTGTGTCTCATTTGTAACTTTGGCATTGTAGAGGCAAAGCTCTGTCAATCTGTAATCTGAACGTTTAATCAATGAAACTGACGATTAACTGATTAAATCTTATCTATTGGTAACACGACGTAATATTTCCGCTATTATGGACGTTAGATATCAAATTTAGGATTCCTAAGCATCGAGGATCGGTCCTACATTTGGTTTTGAAAATATCAAACAGTTTGTTCGTAACAGGTCAAACCGGGGTCATTAACTTGGACTCGGCAGACAAATCGGTTAATTGCAAAATTTGAAAAAGTATGGATTTGTTTTTGGCAAGTTCGGCCAGAAGTTGTCAAATTGAACAAAGTTAACATTCCAGCAAGTTCGACCAAATTTGCAGCTGATGGTTGTTTAAAAAGATAAGTTCGCCCGGACTTCTATTGGGCTTTAAAACTGGACTTATCAAGTTCCCCGAACTTGTCAAGGTATAAATACCTTGCAAGTTCGGACGAACTTCATTATTCACCATTACAAATCTCTGAGCGAACTTATCATCTGTGAGCGATTGTGAGAAATTGTCATCTTAGAGTCGAATTGCTGCCAAAATTTGGATTTTTTTAAGTGATTAGCACACTTATTACAATGGAAGAGGTGTGTATTCGACATTTGAACCATGAATTAGATCTTAATCGATGAAATCAGATCTGAAATGTTAAAATTTGGTAGATCTAGGGTTCTAATGACTAAATTGAGTTTACAATCATAATCTACAACTTAAATCGACCGTGAAAATAGCTTGGATTTGATTGAAATTGTTGATTAATAAAGTGAACAGGTTTGATCGAAAGAGATAACAAGTTCGGCCGAACTTGTTATCAAGTTCGACCGGGACTTGCTATCCAATCTGAATAAATCTGTTTTGGACTTAAGTTCGACCGAACTTCTGAAAGGGATTGAAAGATGTATGTTCTAAGTTCGCCCGAACTTAGGTTTTAAAATGTTGAAATGTATAAGTTCGCCCGAACTTATGTTTGGCTGTTTGAACATGTTTGTAATACATGTTCGGGCGAACTTGGCAAATTCAGAATAATACACGCATCAAGTTCGCTCGAACTTAATGAAAAAGTGTTGAAAAAATTTTGTAACTTTTTCTCGTAATGCGTGCTAATTGTTTTGCATCGTTTTTTCAGGCTCAAGAACCAGCGAGGGTGATTTCTATGGACTTTTCTAAGTTCCATAATACTTGTATTACGCTCGACAAAGAAATATGTCCGTCGCTGAAGGAGTACGAGAGTATTCTGAAGTTTCTTAAGAGTGTCCTATCCATCGAGCTATCACGGAAGCATTGTATCACTTCTGGATGAACGCGAGTCTCAGCGAAGATAAGAAGTCTATTATTTCATTTGTGCAAGTCGGGAATGAGGTCAAAGCAATCACTGTTACAAAGATGATATTCGCAGGGTCCTACAGTTCAATGATGACAAAGACGATCCGATTTTCTTGGACGAGAAGATGGTTATATGTTGCTTTTACAAAATGGGTTATAAGGGCAGTGTGATAAGCCGACTTTAAAGAAAGGGGAAGTGCCAAATCCCTATAAGCTCCTGATGCATTACACTTTTGTCGAAAAACATGGATGATTCGAGATTGTGCTTATATCCGAGGTTTGTTCAAATGCTAATCGATGAGAAGTACACAAATATTGCACGAGATTCAAATGATGTTCTTTATCTTAGTCACCTCGATGATACAACGGTGAAGAAATTGATCAAGTTTCAAAAGCAAGCATCAGCAACGGTTGCTAAACCAGTATTTGGGGCTATCAAAGATTCAAACTATATTGCACCGTCAGCTAAAAATGGAGGAAAACGGTAGTGGTGACGAGAAAGAGCTGAATGATGAGAAAGAATGGTTTAAAGGTTTCAAACCAAAAGCTCGCAGTGATTGGTTCCTAAAGGCTGAAGTTGATAAGCCTAAGAAGAAACGAGCAGCAAAGAAATTCGATACAATGCTTGTTGATGAGGAAGAGCATGTTAATGTTCAAGATGAGGCTGGTTCAAGCGTAGCGGTTGTAATTGAGAGTCAAGAAGGTGAAAGACGACTCAGGAAGATGATGTGATATCAGCTACTTCTGAGAATGATGATTCTGATGATTCTCTTGAAAGAGTTACAAAGAAAACAATAGCAGAGACTGAGGCAGAAATAGCCAAAGAGACTGATGTTGATTTCGATCCAAATCTTGAAAAGGAGTCTGATGAGGAAAGACCCAAGAAAAGGCTAAACGTGTGAAGTCTGCTACTGTTTCAACGACAAAGACTACAGGGTCTCCTCAGACAAAAGGCAGGAAGAAAACGAAGAAAGCTCAAAAGCCTGCTAGTCATCGTTATAAGGGAAAGCTGAAAAGCGCAGAAGTTACACAAGAACCTTCTGGCGCGCAGGAGATAGGAGTTACACAAGAACCTCCTACACAAGAACCTCCTGTTGTTGTTACAAGTGAAGCTGAATGTCCAGGAGTCACACAAGAACCTCCTGTGATCATTTCATCGGAAGCTGAAAGGCCAGGAGCAACACAAGAACCTCCTGTGTCTGGTTTATTGGAAGTGCCTATTATTCAATCTCCTGCTGCTCCAATGACTTCACATTTTCAAAGTTCTACTCCAAAGAAGACTACACCACAGACTGCTACTACAAAGTCTACTCCAAGAGCAAATTTGTTTGGTGATATGCATAGTGATCCAATTAGTCTTCAAGATCTAAATGATTTTTTTTCCAGAGACGAATGTTGATCTTCTTGAAAAACGTGTGAAGATTTTAGAAGAGAAAGTTCAACAAAATGAAGTTGAGAAAGCTGAACTGGTAAAGAAAATGAATCAAAATGCAGTAGAGAAAGAGATGTTAGATGATAAAGTAAAAGTGTTAGAAAATGAACACGAATTCTTTAAAGCCTTGATCGAAAGTTTGAAGGATGCCAATGCAAAGCTTCAAACAGAGATCGCAGATCTAAAATCAATCCAAGCCCTAAATGATCGTAGATTCACAAGAATGCAGAAAGTGTTATCCAATACACTGGGGATTGATTTCATCTCTGAATATGATCGTCTGGATCGATAGGAAGCTAAGGTAAGATCTGAAAAAGAATTAGCAGCAAGCAGCAAAGGTAAAGGTGTTGAGGGTGAAGCCCCTAAATCATCTGAAGCTGCAGAGAAGTCTGTTGATGATGTTGTTATAGCTTCTGAGTCCGATATTCCAAAGGTTGACGAATCTGTCAAGCCTTCTGATTCTATCATTGCTTCTGAAGAAAAGGACGATGAAGAAACAGAGAAAGAAGATAAAGATGAGGATGAAAAGAAAGACGATTCTGATAATGAGGATTGGAATAATGCTGATGACGATGATGATGATCAGCGCGGAGTTGGATTAAAGATTAATGAAGCAAAGGTCGCTAATGAATTTGATTTTTCTTCTCTGATGGATGATGAGTCGAATAAGATGGATGATCAGATTCAGGGGGAGTCAGGACAGACAGGGCCATCAGATGATGTTGATATGGCGAATGTTGATAGATTTGCAAAGCCTGTTGCTGCGATAAAGCCTATGATCTTGATGCTTGAACATATTGAAGAAGGTGAATTCGTGCACAACTATACCAAAGAAGATCTTGCAAAGTTGATTGAAGTTGATGCAGAATCACTAAAGTTTGATTTTGAAGATTGAATTTTAACACATTTGAGCCGAATGATTATCAGTATATACGAAGGTTTGAAGCTGACGAGTATAACAGAGTAATTGTTGAAGATTGGTCTTCTAATGATGAAACAGATCAAACTGCGAAGTACGTCGGTCCTAACACTGATAGTTTTCCTACATTTGAGGAGCTGTACAAGCAACTAGATGAAGACATGTTGAAAGAGAAAATCGAAGAATCGATTCGTGAAGGCAAAAGTTCCTAAGCCGATGACGAAAGAAGAGATAGCTCAAGCGAAGAAATCTTGGTTTAAAGAAATGCCACGCGAACGTAAGTTTCGACGTCCTCTAGCATTCTTTACCAGAGATAAAGACGTGTCATTGGGGGATATTCTCAGTTGGGGTTGGTTTAAGGAGTTGAATGTTTATGCAATCAAAAGGGAATTTGGAATGCAATACTTCAAATATCTAGCTGATTTCAACCCATACTGGGATGTTGAGGAGCTTGTCCAGAATGTGAATGTTACTTATCATATGAAGTATATTGATCAGTTATTGTGGAAAATGATCAAGTTTGAAGCGACAAAGGGACTTAAATACTGAAGCCATTTATTCCAGGGCGTCGCATTAAGACAAACAAGAAAACAGGGGAGAAAGATATAACGTTGATTATGAAACGTCCGAGAGCGATGATGAACATGCCCTTAATGCCAATCAAGCAGAATTTATATCCTATATTCAAATGATGGCAGATTGACACTATGACGTGTGAAGCTGTTATTGTGTTACGATTTGAGGAACATCTGGATATCACAAAGGAAAGGGTGGAGATATTGGGTTTTTAGGGTATGAGAGGATTGTGGAGAACGATCAGGATTCTTGATCCAATGTGGCTTGTCAACTGTTCCAGAGAAGATATCAAACCTTGTCCTACAGCAAAATAGTATTCGAGGAACTGAAAAGGAACAGCTATGCAGTATCAAAGGGTTGTGAACGTTTGTTATGCACATGAAGTGAATTCAGGGAAGATGTGGCAGACAAGCCGGAGAGAACTAGAACGGGTTGAGTTTCTGAAAGAAGAGAAGCGTCCAGAAGCTATATACGAGAAAGGTAAGGCGGCAAGGCTTAAAAGGTTTCAGTACATCAAAGTGCCTCCTACAGATCAAACGCCAGATCTGAAACAAGAACGACGAAGGAAGCCTTACAAGAACTTCTTCGGTGTGTGCGTTAGTGTTTATTTGAAGACAGAGTTTTTGAAGACTGATACAAGACGAAGACGATATCCAAGGGGGAGTCTGTTGGTGCAGAATGTCTATGTCTTAGTCTTATATCGAGTCTGTATAGAATAGAGTTGAATAGGCTAGCAATATGAAGTATTTATGTAGTGTGAGGTCAAGTTCGCCCATGAGAATCATGTAAAGTCAAGTTCGGCCGAACTTGCTAAGGCAAGTTCAGGCGAACTTAGCTATCCCTCCAGCGAACTAGGACTTCTATAAATAGCTAGCATGCCTCTCTCATTTGTAACTTTGGCATCTCTGAGGTGAAGCTCTATCAATTTGGATTTTGACGTTTAATCAATAAAATTGACGTTTAACTGATTAATTCTTGTCTATTGGTAAACTTGTCGTAATATTTCCGCTATTATGGACAATAGATATCAAATCTAGGTTTCTAAGCATCGAGGATCGGTCCTACAGTACATAATGCAAGAAGAAAGT
Source organism: Scalesia atractyloides (assembly GCA_947069175.1). Lineage (NCBI taxonomy): Eukaryota > Viridiplantae > Streptophyta > Magnoliopsida > Asterales > Asteraceae > Scalesia > Scalesia atractyloides. The sequence continues at coordinate 35,583,510 of CAMTDV010001634.1, forward strand.
AAGATTGATATGTGATGAAAGTTATAAATAGAATAGTACAGACACTGTTCTATTTATAGTACAATCGTAACCTCTTAGAATCTTATGATGATGTCATTATGAAAGTGACATCTAACAACCTAAACAAACTTAACATCTGCTAGACTAAACACTATTACAAAAAATACAATATAAAGTCTGGTGATAACAACTGCTAGGATATCCACTGTTGGGCTTCAGCAGAGCTTTGACATATCAGTGCTTGGACTCTTCATCAGTGCTTGTCTCTAACAGATATTTCCAGCAGAGCTTTAACATAAAAGAACTTTGATACCAGTCTTTAGTCTTCAACAAAGCTTTGCCAACAGATGTTTTACTATTATAATTATGGATCAGAGGTTTGTAGAATATTTTGGCTTTTCTGTCATATGTTCTTTTGTAGGGTTCGATTTCCAACAATCTCCCCTAGAACAGATGATGCCAAAACTAATCTTTATTCCTGATCTTTATTCCTCATCAATGATTCCCTTATTTGTCCGTTGAATTGAATTTCAAAATCCAGGGCAATCACTCTTCAAAATCCCTTGCAAGCTCAAGATTCATTAGATCTTGGAGGTCTGATGCATCCAGACCATATTCATCCTCCATTCTTATCTTTTCAGCTCTACCATCTGAACCGAGCAAGGTCAATTCATGGGTGTCTGCGGATAACTTCCATTTTAAAATTTTTTTAGACAGATGGTTTTCTTGGGTGATGAGTTATTTATGATGAGTTTGGTGAAACGAGTTTGCTGACAAGTCTTGAAAGTGTTTCAATGAACTTATCAACTTGCAGCATCAGTATGATATAGTATTTGATTCTTGTTTCCCTCTTTTCTATGTTCTTAATACCTCTATTGATCTTCTTCTTCCATCTGAGTTTTGCCTTTTTGCTTGTTTAAGGAAATTGTGGGTAAGACAGTGGTTGAAGATGGTCTTTTAGAGGCATGGGTCTGTTGAGGGACAATAGTTGTTGGTGGATATTATGGGTTTCTTGGAATAGAGGGATCTTTCTTTCTAAGCACTTCCAATCTTCTATAGGTATCAACAACTTTAGCCTCTGACCATCTTGCAATTTGCCTTGTTGTTCCATAATTTGAAGCCACTAGTTCAGCCTTCATTCATTTGATCTTTAAGGCATGGTCTTAATTAACAAGTCTAGCCTTTTTCCAAACAAGTGGAGTTGGCTTGTTCAAAGGGTCTTTGAGCATGGCTTGAATTCTATCAATTTCATCTTTGAGCTCATTTGCAGACCAGTCTTTGAATTGTGTTCTTGTTGCTTTGTAGGGCTTATGCTTCATTATGTGTTCAAGGTAGTCTTGCTTCATATCAGGGTCATCATTGTTTGGTTTCTTTGACACGGACTTACACAAATCTCTAGCAAAATCTTCTATATGTTTAACTTTGCCAAGTTGTAATTACATGGATCCTTGTAAAGCCCTGTCATCTTTTCTTTGGTCTATTCCTTGCAACATTTTCTGCCTGTCTAGCCTTTAGCTTCAAATATTCATTCAGGTTACTAGGCTTTTGATACCCAAGAAGAGGTGGAAAATCTCTTTGTTTTGGATCCTCAATTTTATAGAAAGACTCTATTTCACCTCTTACAGCATATTAGTACAAGAGGATATAGAGCAGCCATTGGAAGAAATGATGATGGCTGATGAGGGGATAGGAAGTGAAGTGTCTGAGTATGTTGGTGATGAGGATGGTTTGGAAATGGGTTGTGATGACAAAGGGATTGGTGATGGAATCTCTTCATCATCATCTTCAACAACAAAATTTTTCCTTTTGCGTTGGAACTCGATTTTTGGTAAAGGTGGTTGTGCAGGAATTCTTGGTGGTGTGGTTAATGCTTGAGTTAAAATGGGAAAAGTGATCATGGCAGTGGATTGGGTAACATCTGTTGTTCCAAGCATCTGTTATCACAACATTTGACTACATCTGTTAGGTTGTTTTGTGATGTTGAGTTCTTTGGTGGTGGTTTGAGTTTGGGTTGAGCAGAGGATTACATTAAGATTAGGACCATCAGTGGTTTAGAAGTGGTGGAAGTTGGTTGTCTGGCTTTTCTAGTAGGCTTTCTTTTTCTTGAAGTACCAACATCTTCTTTTTCCATCTGCATGGCCTGTTCTTGTTCAATTAATTTTGACGCTTTAACTTCCAGTGTATCCTGTCTCTTCTGCTTATCATCAACAATCTTTTATGCCTCTTTATTCAGGGTCTCGTCAATCCCTTTTCCAAAATTGGCATCTGATTCTACAGCAGTGGTTTGTCCTGGCTGTTGCACCTTTGGTTTTGCAACTGAATCAGACTGCAACTTTCTCAGTGAATCTCTCTCCCACTTTTTGGCATCATCTTCAGCTTCTTCTATAATGATTGTAGCCGGGGCAGAGCCAATTGTCTTCAATAAATGGTCTTTGATGGCTTTGATGTCTTCTTGTGTATCTTTGTATCTAGCCTCAACCATATTCCTGATAAGCTTCATATGGGTTTCATGTTGAAAATTTGCTAAGTTCCTTTGAGCTAGGATAATTGGTTGCACAATTTTCCATAGTTCATCGGCACTTTGTGGTGTGGATGGTTGATTCTGAGAGTTTTTCAGCATTTGCTTCATCATGGTTTTGATTTCATCAATTGATGACTCCATGGTTGTCATTCTCTCTCTCAATTCTTAGTATTTTAATTTATCACCTAAATGAATAGGATCATCTAAATTCCTACCAGAGGTAGTTGTATTTGGATCATCAACATGAGTAAACTCAATGTTAACAGAACCAAATGCCCCTTTGTCTTAGTACTGGGGACCTCCAACTAGGACATATGTTATAGTTGTAACCTCAGTAGTTGTTGCCTTCAAGGAACACTTACTTATGTAACCACTTTCCAACTAAGCCACTGTTGTGGCAACAGTTGTAGTAGTGTTTCACTTGAATTACCGCCAAGAGTTACTTGTAACTCAAGGGGTGTAACTCCCTCAACTGACTCTGAGAAGCTAATAGAGTTTTCTTAGACTCATTCATTTGTGGAGGTGTACTCTTAGTAATTGGTGAGTGAGAGGGACTGCTAGTAGTCTGAGTTATCTCAATAGCATGAAACAGGGGTATAAAAGTGGATGGTATTGGAGAAGTGGGTTGTGGTGTAGAAAGAACCACTGAAGAAACATTGCCCTGGAGAGGGGCTGTGGAACATTGAATCAAGTGATTCAATTGTTTCATAAGGTGGTGTCCATGTGGATACAACTTGTTCCTTTTGTGAGGAATCAAGAGGAGCTTGTTTGGGTGGAAACCTTTGTTCCAACTGATGTGAGGAAGTAGCAGCAGTGGTTTCAGGTGACTTTTGTGTTGTCACATGTATATCCTCAGGGATCTCATCTTCCAGAGTTACCTTTTTGGTTTGGTGGGCTTTTTACATTTTGATGGTTTCTTTTGGATTTTTCTAGTATGGATTGCACAACACTGGTTGTTGTGTTATGTTCATGAGGAGCAGTGAGCTCAGCAATAGAGGTTTGAGCAGTTGATGTATTGGCATATAAATTTGGCTCAACCCCCTTTGCTTGTGTTTTCAAAACCTTTGGCTTTTGATTTGAGATTCTTGTAAAAGTTTCATGTTTAAGGCTGCCAACTTCACAAATGACACCTTGTTGAAAATCCATTTTAGAAACTTTTTTTTTGAAGATAATAGCTCAACAGCCTAGGGTGTATAAGAAAAGCTTTATTTTTTGAAATATTATTATAGTTTGTAATCAAGTCTGAAAACAATACGTGGGAAAAATTTAATTTGATTTTGTTAAAATAGCATATCCCAGATACTGAATGTTTAGTGGTATTTCATTAAAAGCAGTTTTCTTGGCATACAAACACAAAAGAAGTGTATGGAAAAAGAATTTCATCTCAGCGGGGAATTCAGGTTATAGATGGTAATACCTATCAGTTGACCTTCATACCCGCGTTCAAGAATTTATCATGAAGATCTTTCTTTAGGAAAGAAGTTGGATCATTTAGGTTATTTAGACCAAATGTGGTGGAAATGGAGGATGGGAAATTTGGACAAGAGTTTGATCAATCTTCGAAGTGATAGCAAAGGGCTTTTTATTTTGACTTTCAACTTTGCATTTGCCCAAAACTGTCGAAGAGTGTCCACATAGATTGGTGCTTTTGCCAGCAAGATATCTTTATATTTAGATGTTTTGAGAACATCAATTATTGCATGATAGGCAGTATTATTATCGGTTTGCTCGAGGATAGGATGGTAGTTGTGAGGAGATTTGATGATGATATCCATGATCAAAGAGTGAATAGTGAGGATTTGTGAAGAAGATGAGAGTAATGGAAACCACTTTTGGGAATTTTGAATTCGAGACGGCAAGGAAAAACTCAGTTTGGATAAGACAGGGTTTATAAAGAGAAAACTGAATGCTGACGTGGTAGCGGTTTTCAAAAGATCTGATTGCTAACATCTATCCATGTGGCAACCTCTGTTAAATAATTGAAGACAATTGTTTGGGAACCTCTGTTGAGAATACAACAGAGGTCTGTGGAACATGTATCAGAGGATATATATCAGAGGTTAAGACACACAGTGGGTTGCCTAATAGTTTAAAATGGGAAACAGAGGATACCTTTTACGGTGGATAGAGAGAACCTAACAGATGATTTCTTTAGAACAGTGGTTGTAGACAGACTTTTAGGATTTTGAAAATTTTCAATTTATGCTATTTTTAAGGATGGATTTTTTTTCTGAAAACATTTTAATGCTTTTTATTCATGAAAAAATTGCTTTTATTCCATGTTAAGTATCCCAAATTAAGAGATCAAGCTTTCAAAGGTGGATGTATCTAATGCTTTTATTAGAACATCTGCCAGTTGATCTTTAGTTGGGACATGATGTCAGAGAAATCAAACCTTTTTCATAGCAATCCCTCACAAAGTGATGTTTGATGTCAATGTGCTTTGTGGTAGAATGAGATACTGGATTTTTAATGATGTTTTCAGTTGCTTAACTGTTTAGCATGAGAGGAGTTTTTAAAGCAGTTACACCAAAATCCAGTAGTTGATTTTGAAGCCAAAAGAGTTGAGCAGTGCAACTTGCAGCAGCAATATACTCAGGCTCTATTGTGGATGTTGGTACTACAGCTTGCTTTTTGCTTTGCCAAGACACTAAGCAATTGCCTAGGAATTGACAGCCTCCGAAGTTGACTTCCTTGTGGTGTGGCATCCAGCAAAATCACTGTCAGAATAACCTGAAAGCTCAATATTGCCATTAGCAGGATACTAGATACCAAGTGTGAAATCACCTTTTATGTATCTGAATATCCTTTTCAGAGCAATGAGATTGGACCTTCTAGGTGCTGATTGGGATCTAGCACACACGCATGTGGCAAACATGATGTTTGGCCTTGATGCAGTTAGGTACAATAAAGACCCAATCATGCTTCTATAAAGAGTTTGATCAACCAAGTCATCTTTTTCATCAACAGTGACAAGCTTTGATGTGGTCGTGGGTGTGCTACATGGTTTACAATCAATCATATCAAATTTTGTTAACAAATCTTTGACATATTTGCTCTGATGAATGAAAGTTCCATTTTGCATCTACTTAACTTGGAGACCAATAAAGCATTAAAGCTCACCCATGGCACTCATCTCAAACTCTGTTGTCATGAGTTTCCTAAACTCCTCACACATTGAATCACAAGTGGACCCAAAAATAATGTCATCCAAATAAATTTGGACAATCATTAATTATTTTCCTTTCCATTTTAAAAACGGTGTTTTATCAATTTTACCTCTTGCAAAGCCTATGGATAGGAGATATGTGGAGAGAATTTCATACCAGACTCTAGGTGCTTGTTTTAAGATATATAGGCTTTGTTGAGCTTATAAACATGATCAAGATAATATGCATCTTCAAAGCCAGGAGATTGGCACACATATACCTCTTCATGGATCTTAGTATAGAGAAAAGCACATTTGATATCCATTTGATATACCTTGCTGTTGTGGTTGACAGCAAAGGCTAAGAACAATCTGATGGCCTCCTATCTTGCAACTAGAGCAAAAGTTACAGTATAATCAATGCTCTCTTTTTGTCTATAGCATTGAACCACAAGCCTAGCTTTATTTTTTACAACAATACCCATTTCATCAGTTTTGTTCTTGAAGACCCATTTTATACCAATGGGACAAACATCCTTTGGCAATGGTACAAGTTCCCATACTTGTTGTCTTTTGAACTGTAGGAGCTCTTCTTGCATGGCCTCTACCCAACTGTTGTCTTTTAGTGCCTCTTGGTACTTGACAGGTTGTGTGAGTGATAGAAAACCAGCAAAAGGACAAATATTTTAGGATTGACTTCTTGTGAGCACCCAGTCATTTATGTTGCCAATGATTAGACCAAATGGATGATGTTTAAGGTAGATTAAATCTCCCTTATAAAGAATAATGGCATTTTGAGGTGAAGGTTGCAGATGGGAATCATCTGAGCTAACATCTGTTGGCAATTTTGAAGAACCAACATCTGTTTAGAATGGAGGTGGAGGTACAGGTGGGATTGGTGTAAAGATGGGTTGACTTTTAGTCACAGAAACAAGACTTTTGTCAACAGTGGCTTGTTTTGATGAGCTGGCAGAGGTTTGAGGATCAACAACTGTCGATGCAGAAGTGGCAAAGTTTTCACAGTTGTTAATAACATCCGTTTCTCTGGTTGTGGAAATGACTTTTTATTGTGGAATCATAATGTCATATCCATTGTCTTGATGAGAAGATTGTGACGTACCTGTAGGGTTAGTCTTGATAGACACATCTTCAAATGTAAATTTGTCTAAGTCAAAAGCAGGATTTGATGGGATTGTTAATGAAGAAAGTTCATTGAACTTTACATTCAAGGTCTCTTCCACACACCTAGTCCTTGAATTAAAGACTCTGTAGGCTTTAGCAGTGGTTGAGTATCCCAGAAAATAACCACAATCTACTTTGGCTGAAAATTTTGAAATTGAATCTTTTAAATTTAAAATAAAACATGGGTTGCCAAAGATTTTGAAATATGAGATTAGTGGTTTGATCTTGAACAGAGTTTCATAAGCAGTTTTTTGATGTCTAGGGTTAATCTAAACTATGTTCTTCACATAGCAAGCAGTGTTTACAGCCTTTGCCCAAAAAGACAAGGATAAACCTGAGTTTGCAAGCATAGTTCTAGCAGCTTCCATTAAAGTTCTATTTTTCTTTTCAACCACCCCATTTTGTTCTGGTTTCCTTGGGATGCTATATTTCCTAACAATCTCTTTTGACATACATAAATTGTCACACCCTCAATTTCCACTTGCGGAGTTCTACCGCGAGGCGTGTGAACAAACCAGAATCTGAAACACTAGTACGTCGAACGACTCTACATGGTTTGATAATACGTTTTCCAAAATCGTGCATTTTAGATTTTATATCAATTACCAATATTTAGCAGAGCATTAGTTTTAAGTTTGAGCGGAAGCATAAATAAGTAATGATGCGGGCGCCAACACAAACGCCAAAACAAATGAAAAATCCCAAAACAATATTAATAAATGAGACTCGATAAAGATGTCTTGTTCAATGCATGTGCGTGCACCTAGAGCTCCTAGCGTCCTGAGAAACATGTAAAGAAACAAGTGTCAACATTAAAGATGAGTGAGTTCACAGGTTTTCATAAATTCGTTTGTTCAGTTATAGTTTGTTCTCTCCGTTATCCCCAACCCGGGATAACGTATCAGTTCCATTATTCCAATCCCGGAATAATAAGTTGTTGCTTCCAATATTCCCAACCCGGAATATTAAGTTGTTGTTTCCATTATCCCCAACCCGGGATAATAAGTTGATGTTTCCAATATTCCAAACCCGGAATATTAAGTTGATCCGTAATTAAGTTCAATATTAATGTATATAGGTAGCTAGCCTAAAGTCATGTCACTAAGTGTTCGCGATCGAGGCTGACAGTTGTGCCTCCGTTTTTCCAGGCCTATCACATGACCATGGCGATGTTAGGCCAATCATACACCCGTTGACCATACCCGGTCGGCTAGCGCGACTAGCTCGGATGGGGCTCGTCAGACCCAGTAGTACTACTTATAATTCCCCCGCTATTTAACCCAAATACTAACGATCCGAGGAGATTGTCGAGGACTTAAGTGATAAAGCTGCTTAGTGACCATAACATTACATTAACATTAACTTAGTTACCGTATAGTTATGTGACGTTAAATTCGTATAACGTAAAGAGATTGAGTTTGAGAGTGTATACATGTTTCTCCCCCTGTTGTTTAAAAACCGGATAAAGTTAGGGGCCGTGAACTCACCTTTATTTGCTCGGTTAGTGTAGCAAAGATGTTATAAGAGATGGGACCGCTAGTTGCGTCCTAACAAACCAATTAATTACACGTCAGTGTGAAATCACACCAATACAAATTCCACACGCAATTTACTCACAAAGTGATACACACAAACAACATATCTAACACTCAAACATGCATGCAAGTATTCTCATGTGATCATAGAAATCAAACAACTTATCATGAACATATTCCAAATCCATACAACACTTTATGCATACAATCACAAGTTATCAACTTTCTGCTTAACACTCAATTATTCAGCTGTTTTCTAGGATTTTTATAAAATAGTTCTAACATTCCAAAAATTCCCATATTTTTACAGTAGGTGACATTTATACCATAGAAATTTATATAATTTTTCCAAGTCCTAAATCTTTACCAATTAACCATAAATATTAATTCACTAAGCTGCAGTCAGATTTACCGCTTTCTGACTGCAGTCCACGGAAGAATTTATTTAAAAATCACTGATCGTCCGATTAACAAAATTCCAATTGGAGTTGCCCGGAAATTTCTATACCTAGTTGCTGTACAAAAATCATGACTCAACTCCCTACTGATTTTAAAATCTAGCTTGATAAACAACCAACAAAATTCCAGAATTTTCACAGCTTTAGCTACTGAACTTGTTTAGCCCTTTAAAAATATCAAACGATTTCAGAAAATTATGAATCCGGCGCCATTAGATTCCTTATTAAAATCTCTACGTTCTAGACATCAGAAAATCCGTTTTTCAACAACCAACGACCGAGTTACAGCCAGATGAAGTCGGCTGTAACTTTTAATCAACATCCTGTTTCAGCATATCTTTATCATAAACTCGTGTAATCCCGTTCAAACGACTAATCTAGGCGATCTAAAACCGATTTCTAATCCTAGATTAATACCAATATCTCATCCATGCATACCCTAGTTCTTACTTCTAGTTATTATAAACAAAACACAGCCCATATGTATTCAACTTTAAAACTCATTCCAACTCTAAATCTTGTATTACCAATCCGAAACTATATCATCATGCAACCTGAGAACAGCAACAATCAAGACACATAACTTCGAAACAACTAGCCATTCGAGCATACATGTATCCGAAACATTTATATCAATTCTTTCAAGCATGTATATATATATATCCGAAACAATACAATCATCTATCTTATTTTATTATGCAAATCCGAACACAACACACTCAAAACACGTATAACCGAACATGATCTAGCAACAAAAGATAAATCCTAACCTTAAGTGACAAGGTAAGCGGCCGAAACTTGGATGTGAATGGATTTGGCTTGAAAGTAATTCGCGACCGAGAAGGACTTGTTGATAAAGTGGCTGTTTGATCGGCCAGAGGTGAACAAAGACTGATCTCGCGATTTGAATGAAGGTGAAGATGGAGATTGTTGTTGCTGCTGTGACCGAGAGAATTAAACGAACAAGAAAACAGCTGATTGCGATCACAATAAGCGAGAATAAGCTGCGACGGCTGTCTTGTTTGTTAGGGTTTTCGGATTGTGAAAGAGTATGTATGGGTGTTGTATATATATAAGCGCAACAATGATAGGGTTTACGGTTTGGTTTGGGGTTTATGGCCGAGGGACTTGGGTGAGTTAGTTGGGTTTGGATGTGATCTCGCGGCCAAGTACTAGGGTGGATTCGGTTTGGGTTTGAACTCGCGGTTTTTGAACTTGATCTCGGCCGAGAATGTTTTGGTTTAGGGTTTAGGTTTGCTCTTGGTTTGGATTCGATCTTGGCCGAGGACTTGACTCGAGTTAAAGTTTAAAACTTGTTAACTCCTAGGGTCACCATGAATCTCTTTGGTTCGTGTCGCGGTTCGGTTCGTGTACATATCTACAATAATTACTTTATAACTAAACAATCACACAAACACTCATCACGTATTCATTCCATGTACGTTTAATACTTAGCACACATATTATTCGACAAGTGTCACGTGTAAGTTATCCGAAAAACCCGGGATATCACATAAATCATCTAACTCCCTATTTTTAAACTCAGTTCCATTGTCACTCCTGAAGACTTTAACTAGCAACTCAAATTCTTTTAAACTTGTTTAACAAAATTTTGCAAAATGCCTGCAGTCTCATCTTTGGAGTGCATGAAGAAGGTCCATGTAAACCTTGAAGAATCATCAACTATGACTAGACAATATCTTTTCCTTTTAAGACTCGTGAATTTAACAGGTCGAAACAAGTCCATGTGTAACATTTGCAAACACTGGCTTGTTTTGGACTCTTCAATGGATTTGTATGAACTTTTATGTTGTTTGTCTTTTAAACAGGAAACACAATGTTCATCACAAGTGAATTGTTTTGATGGTAAACCTCTGACAAGATTTTGTTTGGAGAGTGTGGTGATAATTTTAAGATTTGTGTAACCAAGTCTTCTATGCCAAAGTTCTGTCTCTTTGTTAGAAGCAACTGAGAACAAACATGCATTGGACATTGGATTAGCTTTCAACATATCAACCACATACACATTGCTACTCCTATGAGCAACAGGTTGTGCTTTGCTCTCAGCTATGATTTGATCAATCTTTTTAACCACCTCTGGCCCAACAATCTGACAAGTTTTCTTAGTGAAGAATGACCCATAGCCTTTGTCACTCATTTGTGAAACACTAAGAAGATTAAATTTTAGATTTTCAATAAGATTGACATGCTCAAATTTGAGTTTCCCAGCGTGGACAGTCCCTTACCCTAACACCTTCCCTTTTGAATTGTTACCAAAGGATATATCACCCCCTCCATGTGCCATGAAAACTTTGAGAAGGGCTCTACATCTTGTCATGTGCCTGGAGCCTCCACTATCTACATACAATAAACTACCAAGGTAAGTAGAAGCTCCCTGCAGATCAATAAAGAATTAGTTTAGGTGAGTTTCCAAAGCCAAAATAGTCCAGCCTCAAAATCAGGAAAATGGTCAGTGTTTCGAACAGATTTTTGTAACCACTATTGTAAGCCATTTCCTGTTATATGCTCATACCCATGCGGATGCCTATTAACCCTTGGTTTTGATGGTTTTTTTGTAAACCTCATAGCCAAGTGGTACACTCTTGTAAGCAGGTTGGCCATATCCTTTTGGATATTGATTTGCTGGTGAAGTATCTGTTACTAGAACCTCTTTGGGGGCAGAGGTTACATTCAATTTCTTGGTAACAGATGTTTGAACAGGGTCAAAGGTCTGTTTGGTTTTTCCATTTAAAGTACTCATCCTTGGACACTCCAGTACTTTTGAAATCAAAACTTTTTAGATAAACACACTCTTGAGTTTTGTGATTTGTTTTGCCACAAATTGTGCAGTTTGGAGAATCAATTATCACACTTGTTTTATTAATTGGCATAAGCTTTTATAAGAAAACAGGTTTTAGTAACATGATTCTTCTTTTCATAGAAATCACAAAACAAGTTTTTGATTTTTTCTTTACTTTTTCCCTTTTTCAGACTTTTTAATCAGCAGATGGTATAACCTCTAGTGGAATATCATTCAAGGGTATGATCTTGACTTTGGGTGCTTTGACACCATCACTGGTTGTAAAATCCATTGGCTTAAAGTTTTCAAGAGTGTCACACTCATTAGACCATGTAGGTTTAAATTGATATATTTTAATTTCCTCAGAGGTTGAGGATCCGTCATGTCTTTCTAAAACAATTTTATTACCATTTTGATCAGTGACTTTGACTTCTTGACTAGCCAAATTTGTTGGTATAACTTCAACCAAATCAGAATCATTTACAATAATATTTTCAGAAACTTGGTCATTTTTCTAAACCCAATGACAAATTTAATATTACTTTTGATTTGGTTTTCAAGCATTACTTCATAACCTTTGCAGGATTCTACCCATTTTTCACAAGTGATTTTGGTAGATTCCAACTCCTTTTTACAACTCTGATATTTTTCTATCATGGTTTGGAGTTGATCCTTGGTTATGTGGGCTTCATATTTTAAGATGTTGATTTCATATTCTTTTTCAAACAGTATTTTTTAACTCTTTTGAAAGTTTTTCAAACTGCTGTTCATCATCTAAAATTTTGTTTCTAAGGTTTTTATTCACCTCTTTTATGTTAGCAAAAGTAATGATGCATTTATCTGAACATAGATCTTTGAGGACCTGAGGAGATACCTTAGTAACAACCATCATGGCACAGTCACATTCACCTTCACATACACTAGCATCCCAAGGGTCAGACAGAGGTTTTACTTCTTCACCAACGTTCTTTTTGTAACATCTATTTCATCATGAACATCAGACTCATTAGACTTAGACACCCTTCCTCACATTCATCGCCCTCAACTATTATATCTAGTGCCATAAAGCAAAAATCATTTTGTTTCTTTTCAGTAAGGGCAACTAGAGCAAAGTTTTCATCAGTCAGATCCTCAAGTAAGCTACTCCAATAAACAAAGCCTTGAGTAAAAAAGCTCTGTTGACTAACCTCTATGGGAGCAGTGGTTTGAGTAACTTGTGGTGCAAGTTGCATTTGAACCTGAGGAGTTGGGGCTTGAACATATTGGATATGAGGAACAGTGATTTGAACATATTGCACATGAATAGTGGTAGCAGGGTGTGCAAAATGAGCAGTGTTTTGCATATGAGGAGCAGGGGTATATTGGGAATAATGGACAGTGTTTTGAGGTCTAGGGCTAGGATGTGTGATAATTAGTCCAGTTGATTGAGACCTACATTCTCTAGCAAAGTGGCCTAGCCTATTAGACTATGGGGTTTGGTAGGGCTTGGGTTGGGGGCATGGGCTGACATGTGGCGGAGGTGGGGTCCAGCCGGGGGATGGCTGGCGTGGCATTTTGGTGGGTGTGGGCTGGCGTGGCTTAGGGTGGCGTGGCCAAGCCAAGTGGAATTTTGAATTTTTTTAAATTTAATTAAATTTTCATAACAACAATTTTATTTAGAATAAATTAAAAATAAATAAATAAAAGTATTATATTTTACATTACTAAAAAAATCAATCATCTTCGCTTTCGTTATCGATGTGGTCGAATTTAGGAAGCATCGAAACATGCTCTACCAAATCAGATCGGAGATTAGAACTTATTTGTCTTGACTGGATTAAATGTTTGTTTTAGCACTCTCTCCTCGTTACTAATATCTACTAAGTCCTTCGATATTCTAAAAAATAAATTTTTACTCATACGGAAACGGCCCTAAACATTTTTTCATCATATCTTGGTTCAGGTGACAGATAATCGCTTACTAACAAATCTTTGGCCGTATCGCGTTCTCGAACAATATACTTCCTTCTTTTGGGCGGGCATTGCGAAGTCCCTTCTTCTTCTGCATCCTCAACGACAGCTTTCAGAATCGTCGCCACCAATAATTCTGCCCCCACGACCGAAGATGATGACTATTCATAACACTCAGACGAAGACGTAGACGATTCGCTTGAACTTGAAGAACTCATCGCATGTATTAGTTGTGTATGAGTTGTATTATGGTGGAAATATAATATCAAAGTTAGGATAAAACTAATTGTGTATGAGTTGGGTTATATATAATAAATTTTTTAATGGCCCAACGGTTACATTCAGCAATCCAATGAAATGATGCCACATCCACTCCCCAACACGCCCCACGTCCAGGCCAAATTACCACGCCAGCGGGGCAATGTCGCTGGCCACGCTGGCTCGGTGTGGCTACAGCGGCATTGCCTGGCTAACCACGCCACATTCCCCCGCCCACACCCAGCGGTCTTACACTTATAACATTTGATCTTTGACTTATCCAACCCAACTTTTAGCCCCCCATGCAACCCTGGGAACTTAGTACCAGTTCTCTTGTAATATTTGCTAGCCCTAACACTCAATAAGGCAAGCTAGTGCAGAATATCCATCCCTTCCAAGTCTGTAGGGTCAAAATGTTGAAGATCATTCAACTCAAAGGATAAGTTATTAGAAGTTTGGCTTTCCCCATTAGCAGTAAAAGCATAATTGGGTGAGTAAGAATCAGAGTTAAAATTACCACCAGAAGTTATGTAAATAAAATGATCATAACTCTGATCCTTACAACTACCAGAGGCTCTTCCTGACCAAAAAGTATTGTACTACCGAATGTATAGTCATCAGCCACCTTTCAAGACTCTTGTAGCTTCTTTTTCTGGTTCAACTATCTCTCATAAGTGAGGAGCCTACCATGAAGCTGAGTTAGACTCATCTCTTTGAACCCAACTGAATTTCTGGTTACAAAAGCTATAGTGTCCATTTGTCTAGTAATGATCTAAGAAAACAACTATTTAAAGTCAAATTTGCAAACTCAACATTAACCAGTTTAAGCTCACTAATGAGACAACTAAATCTTTCAAACTGTTGGGTTAATGACTCTCCTTTAACATGACAAAATGTCTCGTATTGTTGGTCCAAAACTTCTCTGTTATTTTCAATTACTTCCTCAGTCCCACCGAATTGCTCTTTCAAAGCATCCCATAACTCTTTTGCACTTAGCAATGCAACAAGCCAACATAGATATCATTTGGCAATGCAAGGCCACGATACTAAATGCCTTTGCATCTAGCTTGATTTTTTGGAAATCTTGCTCGGAGTAATTTTCAGGACTCTTTGGTGCTTGGACTTTTGGGTCCTCAGTACTCGGTATCGTTGGAACATGAGGTCCAAAAATAATCGATTTCCAGCAACCGGTGTTTTGCTGAGCAAGGATATAACCCATCCGTCGTTGCCAGATGTTATACTCTGATCTGACAAGGATCGGTGGTTTAAACATTGTGCCAGTGTTGTGAGGATCTTGTGGATTTTGTGACATTCTGTTTGTTTACAAACAGATTTTGTTTAAAAACTTTGAAACCTAAATAAACTCTGTTTTTCAATACAAACGAACAACCGAATTAGCAGTGACAGCTGGTCTGTTCAAATCTAATTGATTGTTAAATCAAATTCGATTGACCAAGATTGATATGTGATGAAAGTGATAAATAGAACAGTACAGTCACTGTTCTATTTATAGTACAATCGTAACCTCTGAGTATCTTATGATGACGTCACTATGAAAGTGATATCTAACAACCTAAACAAACTATAACATCTGCTAGACTAAATGCTATTACAATAAAATACAATATAAAGTCTGTTGGTAACAACTGCTAAGATATCCACTGTTGGGCATCAGCAGAGCTTTCCCATATCAGTGTTTGGACTCTTCATCAATGCTTATCTCTAACTGATCTTTCCAGAGAGCTTTAACACATCATATCTTTAATACTAGTCTTTAGTCTTCAACACAGCTTTGCAAACAGATGTTCTATTATTATAATTATGGATCAGAGGTTTGTAGAATATTTTGGCTTTTCTATCATCAGTTCTTTTGTAACGTTTGATTTCCAACACTTCACCCCAAGACCAAAAACAACGAATCAAAAGACAAGCACGGGGCCATGCCACCAAGGCATGGGGTCGTGCCCTACTCAAGATTCTAGACAGAAGAAGACAAACAGAAGCAGTTAAGAGACACGGGGCCGTATCCCATGGTACGTGTGTCGTGGTCAACTCTGAGATATGCAAATCTTGGATAGTACAGCAAGTACAATGGCCACATGGCCATGCAAACATCTGGACTGATAACTCATTAAATGAATACAGAGAAGAAGGAAGACACGGGGTCATGTCTACCAGGCACGGGGCCGTGTAAAGCTTCTGTTTCCAACTATAAATAGGGGTGCTTGGCTCTATTTCAATCCATCCCTTGGCAAACCACTTCTCTCACACCTGCCACCACTCCACCACCACAATACCACCATCACCCACTACATTCATCCATCATCCATCTTTAGAGTGTGTATATTAGTCTCGGGATCGAAGATTGAACGTAAGAGTTTTTGTCAAACAAATGTCATGCTTGGCTAATCTCTTACATCACTTGGTGAAGACAAGTTATTTTATGTATTATTTTCTATTTCCAAGCTTTGGTTAACTTTTTAATTGGGTTTGTATTAATGACTTTAATATCTAGTTTTTTATATTGAAAGTAAACTTTATTCTATCATCTCTTCATGTTTTGCCGGAGACACAAAGATTTTAAGAAAGTTTAAAATCGATGGCCTAATCATTTTTAATCTTCTTTATTTTTCTTTTTAGGTTTTTTTCTTCTTTTTCTATATTTTATCTACTCTCTGCAGGTTTAGCACGGGGGCGTGCCTGATCAAACACGGGGCCGTATCTAACTTACAGTAGCTAAAAATCAACAAAAACTTCTTCACATAAGACTCACATGGGGCCATGCCACATCTGACAGGGGCCATGTTAAAAACGCCCAGTATCAGATAAATCACAGCCCTGAACATGGGGCCACGCTTAATCAACACGGGGCCATGCTAATCTTCGGTGTTAAAAAAATTCTATTTATTTTCCCGAGCCGTAGTCTTCTAGGTATTATCCAAGCAATGGATTATTACATGGGAGATTATGACTACTGCTATTATGAAAAATTTTGAGAAACCATATTGTAACATATGTGGTGAATCCCATTCGGTACAAAATTATTACCTCTTCAACCATCAACCTCATACACAACGTATGAGGAACCAAGATTTGAGCTCTCAAAATAGATGATTACCAAATGGTTTTCTTACATATATCAAATGATTTTCAAAAATGTTCGATTAATAGTATTTACCATCGAAAGTTGTTTTAAAGATTGACCGAAGGTGGCGAATCTTAATAGTAGGCCTAATACGGTTCGGACGTAAGGCTTTGGAATTTGTAACTCCATGACTAAAGACCTATGATGTCTAAAGTCCTTTTATTTTGATCCAGCCTTTATGTTATATTTGTACTAAACATAACGTTATATATTTTATTTAATATAATTTCAAGTTTTCATACTTATACGTTATCGTCCTTTACTTCCGCTACAAATTGTGATATTGTTATATGAACTTACTAATTGTGATATGGTTTCAGTTTTGTCATTTGCTCTTATAATTTTTGGGCTAAAAAGATTTGTCAAACAATAATGAATCCAAGCATAAAATATTTTTGTTGGTTAATAATTAAATTTAGTATAACATGTAATTACTCTTTTACCCGCAAAGGCAATGTAGGCATTGGGTTCAACAATAATGATATCCCCCAACATACCAAAACTAGCCGTCACCCCACCGGTAGTAGGAGATGTAAGAATTGGTACATAGAATAACTTTTTATTTGATTGATAATCATATAAAGCAGAAGATATTTTAGCCATTTGCATCAAGCTCAAACTTCCTTCTTGCATGCGTGCCCCTCCGGAAGCACACACTATAATAAGAGGTAGTATTCAATCAAACGGGTAATTTTCTCCCCGACTACGGATCCCATACTACCCCCCATAAACTGAAAATCCATAACCGCAATTGCTACGTTAATACCGTCTAGTTGCCCTATGCCTGTTTGAACAGCCTCGGTTAATCCTCTCTTTCTTTGATAAGAATCGATACGATTTTTATAAGGCTCCTCCTCCGAATGAAATTCAATGGGATCCAGAGAGACCATGTCTTCATCCATAGGCTCCCAAGTACCCGGATCGATCGAAAGTTCGATTCTATCTGAACTACTCATTTTCAAATGATATCCACATTGTTCACAAAGATTCATTTTTGATTTAAAAAATTTCTTATAATTTAATCCATAACAATTTTCGCATTGAACCCACAAATGCCTGTATTTTTGAGTTACATCCAGATCAGTAGAACTTTCTCGTATAATTTGATCACTCGTTGTGGCATCCGCGTTTTTACTACTATTTCCACTTTCACCACAAATGGAACTAGAAATGTAATTATTACTGGAATTGTCACTACCACTTACAATGTAATTATCAATACAGATTTGAGACTGAAGATAACTGTCAATGCAACTATTAATGTGATTATTCCAAGTAGACTGAGTATCATTCATGTAAGGATCAGTTTTTTGAGCCAGACCATTTATTTATGTTTTTAAATTACTTAACATTAAAAAAACTAAAATTTTGATCCATAGTTCAATAACAAACACTAAAAATATAGCGTGGTTTTAGTTTTTCCAGTTACCTGGTACGATTTGATTTTTTTAGTTTCTTTAAGATACAAAACCTAAATCGAACCATAAAATTTGGTTTTCATAAAATACAAAACCAAGGTATTGGTTTTCACATGGTTTAGTTTTTTTGGTTCAGTTATATTGGTTAATTTGTTTTCGGCTCAATTTTTTTTTTTCATCCCACTAATATTGATTTCAGTTGTAACTAAAACTGTTACAAGGACCTTATCTCTTATACTTGAAAAAACGGTCAAAATAATTGGTTTATACACATTAAAGTTGATATGTATATCAATTTTAATGCTATACAAATCAATTTATGTAAGTATGATTAGTAATCAAACGAAAACATGAGCTCTTTACATCAAGAACACAAAATCTACAAATCAACAAACAGACCTAATTAGAACACTTTTAAAACTTAGTTACTATTCTGTGACATATACCCTATAAAATACACATGTTTATAAAACCTGATGACACTAGTCGATTGTAAAATAATGAAAATGACCATAGGTCTCAATAGTTTCGTGACAAAACCCAAAAAACAAACAAAAATGAAACCCAAAAATATAAAAATAAGGCGAAACACCAAACGACACCACATACCTTCACTATAATACACATCATAGCAGGCAAAGCCTTTCTCCTAGAGAAGAAGTCGGAGAAGACAAAAGAGCGCGAGAAATAACAACCCAGTTAAGAAACATTTAACAAGGTTTAAAAAAGGACAAATAAACAAAAACTTGGTGTCACAAAAAAAACACATGTATCTTGCATTAAAAAAAACAAAAAACAAAGATAGAAAACCCAGAACCGTCAACTAAGGCAAAAAGAAAAAAAAGAGAAATTAGTAAGAAATCGCCTTGACTCGAAATTATGACTATGCAGATGTATCAACAAGTCGAGTCAGGGCCGGTGGCATTGTAGCCACCGACTTTGCTCGTTAATATATAGTAAATATGACCTTGCTCTATAATATATATAATATATATAGTGCTATACAAATCAATACGTCAAAGTTTGATTAGTAATTTGTTGCAAAATGTTAAAACTATTTGATGGTATTAATTTATAATTTGGTAATTTTGATAATTATCATTAATCGTACACAAAGTCTCTTTAGTTTTTTTTTTTTTAGATTTCAATTTATGTATATGTAACTAATTATAGAAGATAATAATTATATCGAGATATAAGATAAACGCGTAACAAGCACCGCCGCTACCCCTTTGGCGCTTAAAAATTATAATTATAATTATATTATAGGAAAGAAGTTTTAATAGTGTGTATGTTATAATTTTTGTTTGGTGGTTTAGAAATTATAATTATAATTATAATTTATATTTTAGGAAAGAAGTTTTAATAGTGTATATGTTAAAGTAAGCCGGCCCATTTGCTTAGATTTTACAATTAAGTTTTCTTTATATATATATTTTTTTTATTGTTTATGACTTTAGTGCTAAAGTAAGCCAAATGCATTTGTTAAATGTGTATTTGTAAATCTATTCGATTAAAAATTTCATATATCCATTTATTTATTAATATTTTGTTTATTGATTTTATATTATGATTTATAAAATTACGACATATGTGTTTTTTGATGTTTCAATATATAGAATCGAGCCATCTCAACGAACCAAATAAGTGAAGATTTCTTTTTGTCAAAATGCGACTTTAGTTTTTTTGTTCTCTCTTTCTTTGATATAACTTCCGTTGATACTATATCAAGCTAAACCGATATCTATCAAATTTTTATCACGTCCCACGACAATTGTTGGATTAATTTTATCTGATTTAGTATTTCTGGCATATGGTATTTCAAGGTGATGTCACTTTTCGATGTGATCTTATTATCCAAGCTTTTAATAAAGCTAAAAGTTGTATCACACTTTCCAAAATGTCATCAAATTGAATGCACCAACACCCTCTTTTGTAGGTTTTCCTCCTACAAATTCTACCCTACACAGGCTACACACAGTTGTCTTTGTATTTTATCATGTTGTTTCTTAGATGATGTGTAGCGGTATTATTATTGGGCGGGAAATTATGCACACATGGCAAAGATAACGCCCTATAATGCCCCGTACACCGCCCACTGAGGTGTGATCTTCAATAAATGGGTGTTAGTGTGATTGTGAAACGTCTGACAAAGGGCTTGATCTTGAAAGAGGAGCTTGATGTCACATGTCACATAATCCCTAAGGGAGAGGCATTATTATAACGCCCCCTACACTTTATCATGCTTTATTGTTTTCAAGAAAACTTATGAAACGTGTGTAAATAATTTTGGATTATAATGAGTAGAGTTAAATGTTTGGTTGGTCCCTGTGGTTTGCAAATATTGCAGACTTGGTCTCAATAGTTCACTAATTACACGTTTGGTCCTGGTGTTTGTAATTTTTGCACTCGTGTGGTCCTTACCACTAACTAATGTTAAATTTCTGAGTTAAGTGAGTGCAAAATGACTAAATTACCCCTAAACAAGTAAACACGTAAAAAACAAAAATAGATGGGCCCACCTTCTCATCTTCTTCTTCCCCACCCCTCTCTTCCTCAGTAAAACCCATCACCACCTCCACCTCCATACCCCACCATCTCCCTTTTACCATCGTATAAAAAAACTACAACATAATGGTACTAAAGATTTAAGATTTTATCCAAATTGATTTGTCTAGAGCAATCACTATGCCGATACCGTTCAACAACTCCAACACTTCCTCCTCATCCAACGGTTTCCCAACAATCTTCCTCCTCTCTTCTTCAACTTTCACCATATCCACCACCTCCTACAACGGAGCCTCCGTGCCGGTCCATTTCCGGTCAAGTCGACCCGGCCCGAAAGGTGAGAACTTGGGTGTTTCCCGGTACCCAATTGCGTCAACAGATGCGTTTGTTTCAGAGTATGACTCATACTGTATGAGTAACTGTAATCAAAGGGTAAGTTGGATTTTATAGGATATTTGTTGTTTGGGAATCTTGTTTGAGTTTTTTTATCTGATTGTGGGGTTTTTGATTTTGGGGCTTACAGGTTTTGACGATTGGGGAGAAAGGTGGGTTGTCGTCAAAATGGGATTGGGTTAATTGGCGGGAAATGATGAAGGTGATTGTTTGTGGTGGTGGGGTATGGAGGTGGTGGTGGGTTTTACAGAGGGAGAGAGAGGGGTGGGGAAGAAGATGAGAAGGTAGTCTATCTGTTTTTGTTTTTTTATGTGTTTAATTGTTTAGGGGTAATTTAGTCATTTTACACTCACTTAACTCAGAAATTTAACATTGATTAGTGGTAAGGACCACACGAGAGCAAAAATTACAAACACCAAGACCAAGCGTGTAATTAGTGAACCACTGAGACCAAATTTGCAATATTTGCAAACCACAAGGACCAACCAAGCATTTAACTCTAATGAGTATTTCTTAAGTTTTCTTAAGTTTATTAAATAATATAACAGTTCACATATAAATAAACTTTTTAGAATATCAAAAGTCAGATAAACTGATGTAGTCAAAACGAAGTTATAATTTATTAAAGAAGCTTTAGGTTTGGTTTCATTTTCATCAAAAACCAGTCAAACAAAATTTCTATTGTACCGTATTCAACATTTAATTTCGTTAAATTCTACGATCCAAACGGAACCATCTAGTCAGGGGCGTAGCTTAGAGGAAGGCCGGGGAGGGTGCCCGACCTCCCGAACTTTTCGCTCAGTAGTGTCGGGTATGTCGTTTTCGTATGGATTTTTTAAGCATATACGTTTTCTACCCCCGGTTTTATAATTTTTCTAGTTATATACGTTTTCAACCCCGATCAAAAATCTCAAGCTACGCCACTGCATCTAATGTCCTCTTTTATATTTTATATATAGAGAAACAATGATGATAACTTCAGTTCAAAACCATAAATTTAAATCTAATAGTGGGAGTACTGAAATATAATTATTTTCTGTATGATGTATTTGTTATAGAATTTTCTTTATCATATATTTGTTACCTTTTTTAATATTTAATTCCAGGGAAAAAGAAAAAACAATCCATCTCAGGGAAAAGAAAAAAAAAATAAGTGTCGTCGTCTGATACTAAAAATCTTCCAAGAATTTTTTTAGTTTTAGTTCGTGCCATGTAATAATATTATATTATTTATATCCTTAAAGATCGATCATACTTATAAGGATGGTATCATGAAGATCGTGAAGATCATATACTTCAAAATCAACTGATACCCCTTTACTATAAAATCTTACCTAATGAAACAAACATAGTTTTGTGTATTAAAATTATGATGCACACTTGTGCTGGTTGGATCCTCTGGTCGAATGTGCTAGCCAAACCGATCATCGGCTGAAAAGGAGTAGATGATGCACCATTTAAGAAATGACTTGCTTGTCTCGTTTTAGATATGCTATCTTTATTTGATTTCTTAATTTATTTTATTTGATTTCTTAATTTATTTATTTTTTGAAGGGCAAATTTTTGGATCACCGGAATATTATCGTGTCATCAGCCGAACCACCCGATCATATCCATCTCCACCATGGACGTACCCATCTATTGCCCAAGGTGGGCGGGCGCACCCCTTGAAAGAAAATAGTGCTAAATTCCTGGTAAAATCCCAATTGTACTACTTGAAAATTTTCCACCGCATCTCTTGGAATTTTCGACCGCCCCCTTTAGGAAATATATCTTATGAATTTATAAAAAAATGTATGTGAACGCTGACTTTTTTTAAATGCAACCTAATTAACTTTCAAGTTAACTTAATAAGGTTCATTCAACCCAATTAACTTTCTCTTAACCTTTAGCCCAATAAACACTATATAACCCAAGCCCAACCCAATCTAATAATCTAATTTGAACAAAATATAATAACCAAACCCACTGCCCTTTCCCCTTCTCTCGTCTCGCTCTTTGTTTTGTGATCCCAGACCTATGACACCAACAGCAGCGCACTGCATGTCTTCATCAGGCAGCAACATTTTCTGATTTCGCTGGAGAACAGTAAATTACGGCCACCAAACTCACGAAAACAGCATCTTCATCACTCTTTCCGGGATGGTTCGATTATTATTTTGTTGTGTTCTTGTTTTATTTGGATTTTTAGGAGAAATAAATTTGTAAAAAAATGAAATTTTACTTGTTTTGTTGTTTTTTGAAACTTTAGTCGGCTGATTTTGTTATTTTAGTTAAAGTTTGGTGTGTTTAAATGGCTAGTTACAAGGAATCAACTATTAAAACTAGGGGTTGATTTTAAAGTGAAAATTATGAAGTTTGGTGATAATTGTTTAAGTGTTTAGTGTTGAAAATTAGTTGTATATGTTATATAGAGAAAGACTTGCCGGGAAAAGTAGCTCTAGATAATGTTTTTGATAGATTTTAAAAATTGAAAACCCGTAGGGCGAAATTTTAAATATGTTTGTAACAACGTTTTACGTGTTTTGATTATTATATGAATTTTAGTTTAATGTTCTTTTGTTTTACATGACCCGGCCCTAACCGACACGATACAACCCGATATGAACCAATTTTTTTATATACCTAGGGGTCTGAAATATTTAAAAATATTCTGCACCCCCAAGAAAATATTCATGAGTTTGCCACTGATCTTCACTATGCAATAAGGCATATATACCAATTCAAGAGTAAATCCAATAATTTAGAAACACCCCCCCCCCCCCCCCCCCCCCCCCCCTCTTCTTTTAGAAATCAAATTCATAACTAAATTGTTCCTAAGCCTTATCTCACACTCAAAATATTACTAGGCTAGATATGCTACCTAACAAAATAAGTAAGAACTAAATCTCAGACTATGTTATGGGATGATCTTATCATTTAATATTTGGATATCCATTGTTTCGTGTCTGATTTGAAGGTTATAGCATAAATTCGGTGTCGCATTAGAATTTTTATAAACCATTTTTATAATATTTACAGATTGATCCTAACTTTTTCAAATAAAATTAACATATGACTGAAAACTTTGACAGGTAACAAAGTTAGTAATTTAAAATTGTAATTTATATAAACACCTTTTACATTTCAAAAGTGGGTAGTAATCAACATCATAACATATAAAAAAAAGTGGGTAGTAATCAACATCATAACATATAAAAATTTTAGAATTCAACATGTATATACGTATTACAAACAGTTTGACTCAAGAGTTTGGCTTGATTTCCCATTTAGCTATATCTTAAAAAGAATGGCCGGTAGTTATCACAATTCATAGGACGCAAGGTTATCACCCGAGGATCAATTAACATAGCCACCCCAAATCCCTCCTATTAAATATCGATTGCCAACGGCACCAAAAACATATGGTACAAAATAAAGATCAAACAATATTAACAAGTTACAAACAATCATACAAACACCATAATAAAACTAAACATCATATGATTAGATTACTATTTCAGAAATTAAAGAACATTAACATAGTTGTTCACAATAAACCTTACATCCAGGAAGAATACAAAGAAAATTAGCCACTCATTGTTTTGACGATCACATAAACATCAAATCTGTAATCCATCAATGTAACATCCGTCAAAAAAACGGATTTTACCAAACCCGCTCTGTTTATTAACTGAACAGTCAGTTAAAAATTTCGTTGCGAATTAAATGCCCAAAATAATTTTAAACGATACATAATCAATTATTATATGGGAATATATAATTAGTTTTTGAAAAACTGTTAAAAATATGAAAATAAAAATGTTTTGTTCCTGCCGGGTTTCGAACCCGGGTCAGTCGCCGGGTCAGTCACGTGGTGATAACGAGGGGCAGGGGTGTTACAATCAATGATAAGGCTTCAATCTTCTCTTGGAAATCACCCAATATATTGTTCTTGAACCGTAAAATCGACTACCACCGGTTCTAGATCGAAAACAATGGAAAAGATACCGAAAAGTAACCCAAAAAGTGAGTTTTAAAGCCAAAATAGAATTCTTTGATTGGCCTCTACCGTAGCCTACGATGCCAACTCTCGGTCCATGATATACCCTACGGTGCCAGGGGCTATCATAGCCTACGGTGACTACCGTAAGCTACGGTAGACTTCAGCTAAGCAATTTTGTTTTCTTTATAACTTTATCATTTCAACTCCGTTTTCTTCGCCATTTTCGCCTACGTTCTCGTAATTTCATCTTCTAACATATTGTCTTCTTAATTCTTATATTCCAATAAATTATTTTTTTCATTTATGCTCAGTATTCCTTCTATTTAAAGCTCCTGTTTGTTCCACGCTTCTTCTTTGCATCTCCTTAGCTCCTTTAACCTGCAATCATCAAGTTCGCTATAGTCATCTAGATTCACCAATTTAAACATCAAACATATCAATTTATTTCTTATTTAATCAACTTAAAGATCTTCCTACGGTTCACCCATCAAGTAGCAGGGTCCAAGATTGATCCAATTGGGAGTAGTCGGGGGTAACAATTTTTTTTTTTTTTGAAAATAGGGGTAAGGGCGTCAGGGCTCCCAAACACAGGGGGTAAAGTTGCAATTTACTCTAATGGTAATATATTTAACCCTACTCGGCTTCTAACGAAGCTTAGGACAAAAGGTAGAGAAAAATAAGCTCGTCATAACGGCATATTGATAATTGTACAAAACGTTATATTAAAAGTTATAAGAGAAAAATGAGATAAGCAGCTGAAATAATTATAATATATATGAAACTAAAACTTATAATAATAATAATAATCATAATAACAAAATACATTATATTTAATCTTATTCTGATTCTGACGAAGCTTAGTACAAAATGTAAAGAAAAACAAGCTCGACCTAATGACATATTCATAATTGTACAAAATGTTGTATTTAAAAATTTATAAGAGAAAAATATGATAAGCAGCTAAACTAATTATAATATATATAAAACTAGGTTATAACACTGTGCATTACATGGATAAAATAAATTAAAAAACAATTAGTTAGTAATCAAATCATCTAAACATAGATTGTTTGTTACTGAAAGATAGAAAGTAACAAAAAAATGATATCTAGAGGGGGCCAAAGATCAATTGTTTCTTAAAATGGGTAATGAGTTTTAGGTGTGAAGACAAGGTTGAAAAGGAATAAAAAGTATCACGTGACACCAAAATTTTTCAGTATTTTGATAATTTTGTAGTATAGGTTTTAGGAGACTATATCCTCGCATTCACATCCCACATCTAACTTTCAATTGAATCTCATCCCACATTGACCGAAAGTAACATAAGCAGCTCACCATCTCTTATAAATATAACCACATAGGTTTTGTTTAGAGTATCAATTTTTACAGGAACACTCTAATATAAAGAGAATCCCAAGTCTAAAATACTCCATTAGGTGTTGTTTATAGTCGTTTTTAGAGAGCGGGTATAGGAGATTCTACATCAGATTGCTAGTTGTATTCTTGTTTAAGTTTATGTTTATTTAATAATTATTATTATATTACTACTATTATTATTCGTGGTAGTATTAGTACTTGCAAGTACACCATCGCTACATGAAGGGATAACGCCTTTTGTTTAGGTGCAATTGTTGTCTTTGAATATTCTTATAACTAATGCACCATTGTCTTTTGTTTAACTAACACAAATTTGTATGATTATTGTTTTAAAATTATAATTGCATTAGGTTTTAAAGGACATAAATGTAAATGGTGAGTTATTTATGCATGAACACTTGCACCAAATGCAACAACTTTATTCTTAAGTGTCTAAAATTTGAATTGAAATTACAATGATGCCCTTCTCAAATCTCTTATATAGTAGTATGGATATAGATTATTAATATTTAGGCATTAGGGTTATAGTATACTCATCCAAACATGTAATAATGAGAATATTGTATATTGGATCATATTACCCTTCATGGGTTGTGTCACTTTGGTAAGGGTAATAATGTGTTGTTGCCATAGGCACTTCGTGCTTATAAGTCCACCGACACACGCTCATACCCTTTGGTTGTATTGTTTTCAAACAAATCTAATGTTGGGCTGATAATAGCCGAAGGAAAAAAGGGATAGATAATGGAGATTTATAATAGCCACTCCACTTCGTGGATAATGCACATAGATTCTTTACAAAATCCAGCGACACACACTCATACTTATGTGACGGTCGTACGAGTGGCACAACTGGAGGACCCGTAGGTTCCTTGTAAAGTGGTTTGTGACAGTCAAACGTGGTAGGGGTGTTCCGAATTTGTTTTGGATTCGAAAATTTTAAATTTTACTTGACACGAATTCGATTATGAATGTTCAAATTCGATTCGATTCTTTTCAAGTCCAGTAATCGAATTCGAATTTAGATTTTTTTAATTCGATTCAAATTTGAATTTAGTTTATGCACACACATATAAGTTTTAAATTTGGGCCAAAATATAAATTACATCCACAACTGATAAGTCAATTATTTATAATATTACTATTAGAACCTATTGTTCATTTTTGTGAGTGCTGAAGAAAAATGATGAAGAATCTGATCCTTCTGATAAGATTTGATGCAAAGCAAATCAATAGGTCAAACACGAAGAAGCTATGTGACAAATGACAAGATAAAGAAGAATCAGCATCAAGGAAAAATCAGACAGTTATCTACACTCAATGAATGAGACTAGATCAGAAGTTTTTGAGCATTCTGATGATAATATGATAATTATCATCAAATCTGATCAGAATAGATCATCAAAAATCTGATGAGGAATCATTTGAATTTTGATGACCCCACTTTCCATACTTGATAAGGTATGCGCAAATCCCAAGACAACTAGTCAAAGTCACAGATTCAATGAGTATGTCATAAATTTACTTTCCACATGTCAACTACATGAATAAACAAATGTAATTCATATAAAACATTCTCTATAATAAAGATAGAATCAACGAAAAGTAAAAGAGTTGTGCTTTGCATTTAATACATTCTACACACTCAATTACCCTTTCACGATTCACTCATAGAGAATTCTTTGAGTATTTATTTGTAAAAGCCAATAATTTCACAATCACCTTGTAAGCTTTTCAAAGTGATATAAACTTGAAAATTATTTACTTTGGTTTCTTGAAAGTTTGATTTCTAATTATGCACACTATGTTCCATCTTTGTTGAAATCAATTGCCATTTAGTTAAAGATTGTTTATCTGGGATCAACAACTGGTATCGGGGTAGATTGAATAACATATATTCAAACAATCAACTGCTCGAGTATATCTTTCTGTATACTCTATTTTCAAAATTTAATACTTTAACTCAAATGGCAAACTTTCAATCATGGAATGGTGCCTTCAATATTGGGTCTATGTCAAGGCCCCCGACGTTAGTTAGAGAAGAGTCCCCCAAATGGAGAATCAAGATGATCAATTTTCTTAATGGACATGATCAAGCTATATTTCAGTCCATTGAGAGAGGCCCACATATACCCCTTCTTGAAGTAAAGGTTGTTCCTGAGATTGATGAGTCTCCAACAATCCCTACATCATGGGTTCCAAAAACAGAGCAACATTAGAGTGACAATGATAGGAGAATGGTGGAAACTAATGAAAAGGACAAATCACTTTTGATTATGCTACTTCCAAATGACATATTTTCCCGTGTGTGTGCATACACATTAGTAAAGGAAATATGGGATCAGTTGGATAATCTTTGTGAAGGAGGAGAAAGAATGAGAAGAAACAAAGAACAAACCGTGTTTCCTCAGATGAGCATGTTAAAAGTCTTCCAAATGAAACACTTTTAGAAACTTGCATTAGATCTACAAATAATTTGAATGAACTAAAAAAGTTTGGGGTTGAAAAATCAAATGTTAAAATAAATGTGTAATTTCTGGTTGCCTTACCAAAGGAGTGGAAAACACTAACCATGACCTTAGCCTCCACTCTATAATTAGGAAATCTAAACCTTAATGACCTTTATAGTATTCTAGTACCCAGATAGGAAGAGATATTTGAAAACGCAACCTAGAGAGGAGGACCAATAGCTCTCATCTCCAACACTCAAAGAACTAGAATTTCTGATCCACAACCTTCACAACCTATGTGTACACACCAGTAGATGTTGAACCATCTAATACACCATCAGATTTTGCTGCATTTGCCAAAGCTATAGCACTGCTCACAAAAACCTTTGAGCAAAGGTTAAAAGGAGGAAGTTCCAAGAATCAAAGAAGTGATAAAGGTAAGATAGAAGGAAGATCCAAGGATAGAAGATCATAAAACAAGTCAGAAGTAATTTGTTACATATGAAAAAAAGGGACATTATGCATCATAATGCAAAAATAAGAAACTGAAGGATGTTTCTTATTATGCAAAGAAATTAGAGGAAGCAAAGAAGCAACAACAATTGAGCCTGATAGCTGGAACTGGTGCCTGGATTTCTGATGATTCATCAGATGAAGAAGATGATGATGAAGAAGAAATGTCTAATTTCTACTTAGTGGCCAAAATTGCTTAAACAAAATCAGAATTATGAGAAAGGAAGGCAAGTCTTAGTAATCATGACTTAGAGATCAATAAATTAAGAAAAGATTTTGAAAATATGCAAGCAAAACACTTGACGTGATTAAAAAGATCTGATATTCTACATATGGAACTAAAGGAAAATCAAAGTGAAAGTAAGTTTCTTGAAGATGAAAGTCTCACAAAGGATGCAAAAATTCATTTTTATGAAAAAAAGAGAAAAATGTTGTATAAGAAACTTCGTGAAAATCTAATAAATGTTAAGGGCTTTAAACAAGGAAGAGATTTCATTGAAACAACACCAAAAAATGCAGGTCAAGGGTTAGGATACATAAAAACATTTTTTTGTAACCCAACGGTCTCTGTAATAGTTATTTAAGCAAATGTTATCTTAAAGAATATAACAATCTTATGAGTCTCGTGCAATTTTTTTTGCAATTTCCATTGATATTTCCAATTCCCTAATAAAATAAGTGTTTTGATACAATCGTTCAAATATCAAAATCAAATGCATCTCATATCACCCATTTGCATCTAGTAACAAATTTCTCAAAGACATGGTATTAAGAGGGCCAACTCGCCCACTTGCATCTAGCATCAAATGTCTCAAACGTCTCTTTTACATTTTGGATCAAAGTTTTTAATACAGTTCAATAAAAGTGAAACAAATAACCAAACATATGCAGAAATGCAAATGTACCAAGAGAAAACAATCTTCCAAATACAGTAAAGCAAAATGATAAAACAAAGTGTACTACAGAAAGTTCTTTTCTGCACCGCTTAATAAATAATTTAAGATATCGGGTTTGTGATTATACATCTCGTACACCTCTTGTCCGTTCTATTGTAGCCCCCTAACAATGATTTCAGATTACGACGTCATATGTTCACCTGTATCATTTTTCTTCAAAACCTGCTGTAGAAGAAACGAATACCGATTACAACTTAATCCTATAGAATAGAACGAACACCAACTACAAGCATAGAACCGACTTACCTAGAAACCGTCAACCGAACCCTAGAATTTCCAGCACCTCCATTTTTTCATAACATAACCTTTACCATCAATTAAGAAGATAAATGATTTTTTGGCCCATTCTAACTAAGTATAATGAATCAAGACTCCATAGATCTGCAAGGTTAGAAACCGTCAACCGAACCTTAGAATTTCCAGCACCTCCATTTTTGCATCACATAACCATTACCATCAATTAAGAAGATAAATGGTTTTTTGTTCCATTCTAACTAAGTATAATGAATCAAGACTCCATAGATCTGCAAGGTCTCCAATGCATCAGATGAAAATAGCAAGCAAATAATTCACCGTTAAAAACCTAAAAAAATCGAGACTCCATTGATACAGGCCGGTGGTCAACATTCCTGATCGTCAGCAAGCCTTTCATATGACGTTGAGTTTTACATGAATCAAAGGATAAGACGACAAATGGAAATGAGAAACGAACAAAAAGGTCACTGGCATGCCTTTCACTTATGAGTGACTAAGTTATTACCACAGAGAGATTATACAAAACAAAATGACTTTTGCAGTAAAGTCTCAAATATGCATAATTCAAAAGTGAGCACAAACTGAAACATAGAAACTTCACGAATAGCATTGTTGTGGCCTATGGAAGCACCAATTGGCACTTTCCGACTTAATGGTCTAAGTTCATGAAAAATTAACCAAAATATAAGGAGAAAACATAATTAAAATATGAATATTGTTAGCTCTATGCCAAATTGGTGGTTAGAACCTGCCAACTTAACGGTCTACTGCCTATGCTAACGGATATAAACTCAAACCTTGATGTTGCATCGATGATTATCAAGCTCTACATATTACAACAAAATCTCAATACATAAACTCAAATCAGTATTTAAAAAGGATCGGTTCAAATAATATCAAATGATGCGTAGTAGAGAAAGAATAAGCAAACCTGATAATGTTGATATGCAGACCCAATTGTGGGTGCCTGGTCTGGTTCTTAATAGGCAGTGCAATGGTAACGGAAAGGGATTGTGAAGACGAATTGAAGGATAGACGATTCAATGGAAGTATTCAATCGAACAACTTGGTAACCGGAATTGAAGTTTGCATTCAATGAGGTTTAATCGATGAGGGTAAGGGAAACCACGAGGGGCAATGGTGGAACTGAAATTCAAGCTTCAAGCAAAGATAGTGTTTGAAATTACTGTATTAACCCTACAGGCATCTTAAATTATATGGAAGTACGCATTTTACCCTAAAAGTTCCCTTATAAAACATTTGTACATGTTGCTTTATAACTTGTAAGTGTGATAAAATTATAATCTAGTCCATCACATTTGATTTATATAGTTATATAGATAATGAGAAGTGAAGGAAGAAGTTATATAATTATATGGTCTATCAAAAATATAAATAAGTCTTAACATTCTAAATATGAACAGTGAAGGAAGAGGTTTTTTTTTTATTTTTTTGTTTTCTATCTACTTAAACGTGTTGTTTAGTTTGAAAATATTAAAAAAAAACTAAAAAAGGGATATTGGCCTCTAATAATCACTAGTTCATTGGCCATTGGCAGCCCCACATTTTTTTATTCTCCCTGACAGCCCCACCTTTCAACTATTTTTCCTCCATTGGTCCTCAGTTAAAAAGAATTTAACGGAGTTAAGTTTTTTTTCCGAATTACAAACTAACGTATTAGGGCTTTTGACCAAAGTGAGGATACGAGTCGAATGATGTAAAACTTACCTTAAAACTGTGCTCCAAACGACGAAAACGATGCTTCAATTCGGGTGTTTAAACTTCCAATTAACAAAACTCAAGTCGTTTGAAGCACCGTTTAGAGGTAGGTTTTATATCAACAGACTTGTATCCTCGTTCTAATCAAAAGTCTAAAACGTCAGTTTGTAATTCGAAAAAAAACTTAACTCCGTTAAATT
Source organism: Scalesia atractyloides (assembly GCA_947069175.1). Lineage (NCBI taxonomy): Eukaryota > Viridiplantae > Streptophyta > Magnoliopsida > Asterales > Asteraceae > Scalesia > Scalesia atractyloides. Next base: position 35,616,281 of record CAMTDV010001634.1, read on the forward strand.
TTTTTAACTGAGGACTAGTGAAGGAAAAATAGTTGAAAGGTGGGACTGACAGAGGAAATAAAAAAATGTGGAACTTTCACAGACCAATAAGGTCTAGTAGGAATTACTAGAGGCCAATATCCCTTAAAAAAAGTCATGCATTTACTTTAGTAGAGTAATTATGTATAATTACACTATAGTGATTAAATAATTATTCTACTAGTATTTTTTTGAGTAAATTACAAGTTTTGTAATTTATGTTTACACCAAATTACAGGCGTTGTCATTTTTTCAAAAGTTTACAGGCGTTTTCCTTAACATTCCAAAATCTTGCACGGTATATCCTTTAGGCCAAATCATGTTAGATTTTTTGGTTAAATCTGGTCACCCAAGGGCATTTTAGTCTTTTTACCCATTTATTTAACAGTATTTAAAAAATAAAACCAAATAATTTAAAATAGAGTAAACTACCATTTTGGTCCCTGTGGTTTGGCCAGTTTTGCCACTTTATTCCAAATCTCAAAGTTTTTGTATCTAGGTCCCTGTGATTTCAATTTTATTGTCACTTTGGTCCAAAATCAAAGTCAACTCAGATTTCTCAAAAAAAACTCTGCTATTTTGTCCTTTCCCTCAAGGGCAAAATTGCCATTTAAGCATTGATATATATATATATATATATATATATATATAACCCCTGTCTCTATCTCTTCTCTCTCTCTCTAACAACAGCTCTCCCTCTCTCTAACACCATCATTCCCTGTCACCAACAACCAATCCACTTCCGGTCAATCGCCACCCTTGAACTCCTCTGTGTTCATCGGACCACCATGACAGAATCCCCAATCTCCATCCGCTCTGCCGCCACAAGCACCACCGCCACCTCCTCCTCCCCCTTCTCACCACCGCCACCGTCAACACCCACCCCACACCACCGCCACTACGTTGTTCACCGCCACCCACCGTCACCATCAACACTGAATCGTCATCATCATCTTCTACCTCCATACTCAGAATTTAACCATTTCAAAGTAATTTCATAAACCCCAATTCGAATTATAAGTTCCAAATAATAGATCCATACAAGTTAACAAGCAACCCAGATCTCCAACAACACCATAAACCCCAAATTCAAGAAAAAAAAGTCAAAACCCTAGAAAGCTAAAGCATTCAGATTCAAGTACTGGGATCTGACAAGAATTGTTAATCTGGATCCTTCTTAAAAACCCAGAAAGATGATTTCAACCGGATGATGTTGTTGTAATCGGGGTCAAATTCTATTGTGGCTTGACGGTTGTTTAAAGAGAGAGAGAGAGAGAAGAGAGAGAGAGACAGACGGTTGTTTAGAGAGAGAGAGAGAGAGACAGGGGTGGTGGTGTAGTGGTGGTGCGATGGGTATGGTGTGGTGGTGGTGCGGTGGGAATGGTAGTGGGGATGGTGGTGGTGCAGTGGTGGTGTTAATGGAGGGGGGAGGAGGTGGCGGTGGTGAGAAGGGGGGGAGAGAGAGAGAGAGCAAAGTTTATATATAGAGTGAGAGCAGAGTTATGGAGGGGGGAGGAAGTGGCGGTGATGAGAAGTGGCAAAACTGCCCAAACCTCAGGGACCAAAATGACAGTTTACTCTTTAAAATATTATTGTATTTTAACTATGTATACAACCTCCATCACCACCACCCTCCACCACCACCGCCACCACCATCAATGGATCCCAGCGTTCATCTGTCTTGAGATGATAGAGAGAGATTACGAATTGTGAAACCTAAATATTCATCCGTTGTTTCTATTTCTTCAATTTTGTTTGCGAAACTGGAACCAATGAAACTTGAACTACATTTGTTTTGACTAGAAAAATCCGAAACACCATTATGAGCAGAACCCCTCAATTCTATTTGAGGGGTACACCTACGCCTCTTGCCTAGAAAATATGGCACATTAATTACAAAGAAACAAACGCTGAATACCTGTACATGAAGGAAAGTAGAGGAATCATTCTCTAGCAAGGGGAGTATCAAAAACTATATACCAAATCAAAAACCCACAAAATCCCCAAAACCAAAAATATAAAAAAAAATCCAAAAAAAACAAATCTAGCGTCGAGTCCACGGTCACCACCACCTGTAATCGACCATAACATCTCCTCCACCGCCGCATCTAAGCCACCATCACAAACCATTCCTTCACCCACACCACCACATCCACCCTTTCACCCACCGCACCTAACCCGCCATCACAACTACCTCTAACCCACCACCACCTACAATCGCACCACAACAACCACCTCCACCATCTCCTGCAACCACCCATCATCCACCACCGTAGCCCCAACAACCACCCACCCTCCACCACCGTAGCCTCATCAATCACCAAAAGCCTTTTCAGATTATACCTCAATGTGGGTATACTCAAATGTATAATTCTGTTTTAAGATTAATGGAGAGAGAAGAAGATTAGTGTTGCAAAGAAGATGTGATCTGTGAGAAGGGAGAGTGAGAGAAGAAAGAAAGAGAGATAGAGGAGAGAGAACCATTGGAAGAGAGAGAGAGGAGAGATTATACTAAATATTTGTTTTGTTTTTTTACACATTGCCCCTAGATATCAAATATTTTGCACAATAGTCCTTGTGATGGTGAAAAGACAAATGTATCCTCACATGCAAGTCACATGATCAAATTTAACCAAAAAAACTAACTGGGTTTGGTCTAAATGACATAACGTGCAAGATTTTGGAAGGTTAAGAACACCATCTGTAAACTTTTGGAAAAAATGACAACGTCTGCAATTTGGTGTAAACATAAAGGACAAAACTTGTAATTTACTTCTCACATTTATTATGATAACTTCATTTATACAATAATCTTACTCTATAAATATAACACTAAAAATATTACACATGTTTATGTTGAAAATTTTGTGTACGTGACTCGAAATAATTGGTCGCATGCTAGAAGCCAACCAAGGAAACCATCACTAAAGTTTTAAATCATTAATGTTCCGTACAAAGGTATCGATATGTATAGACCATCGATTTTTATACTTTATGACACTTACTTTCCTTTTTTTATATGACACGTAACGTCTGTAAAATTACTTGTTCAAATTGCGACCTTCTACGATTTCTTAAATGTCCATTATGAAATCACTTTTATGTTTTATAATACGACTTGTAGTTATCATGAGCAATTGCCACGAAGTATATTACTTTTGCGACTGAAAAAAGCGTAACTGATGATACGAAAGGTCACTAAACGACGGTTTTGAAAGAAGTTTGTAAGAATAGTCACTAAGAATTTGTAATAAAGAATAGGTCCAACATTAAATGATGGTTTTAAACAATTTTATAAGAATGAAAGGGTCCAATAAGGTCGCAAAATTTTATTAGAACAATCAGTAAGCCATTTTTCATTTGTTATAGTGTAGGGATGAGATTGATATCATATCCGTGCTCGTATCCATACCGATACCAATACTGAAAATGCTGGTATTGAATTTAAACAAAATTGGGTACCAAATACCGTACCAAATATATTGGTACGGTACGGGTACGAGTATTGGTATGGTATTTCGGTACGGTACCCGCTTTGGTACTATTTTGTTTTTATTTTATTTTTTGAGCACTCGTACAAGAATTAAATAGGTAAATTCGACATGAATACCAGTACAATACGATTATCAAATAGGGAAAAGCGCTATGAGTACCAATAAGATACGGGTACCAAATAGGTAAATTCGATACGAGTACCATAAATATCATAATACGAAATAAAACATAATATAAAAAAAACTTTTAAAGTGCTATATAAAATTCAATATCAGTACCCGTTTTTACCCGTACCCGTAACAATACCGAAAGTACCGAATACCAAAATCAATAAAACTGGGTACCGATACACATACCGAATACCTAAAATCGATACGGATACGGTATAGGTACTGGTACGGGTATTTAGAAAAAAAAAGCACATCCCTATTGTAGTGTATGTGAATGTTGATATTATAGTGTTATCAAATTTATTAGGAATATTGGATTTTAATAATCCCAACTATTTGCTGTTGGCCGCTAGCAGTCCCAACTTCAAAACTAACCACTAGCAGTCTCAACTATTGACATATTGGCCACCAATGGACCCTGACTACCAGAACCCTAACGCCGTTAGTCTCCGGTCGACAGAAAACCGTTTTTGGCCAGAAAAAGGTTTCTAAAGGTTTGACCTAAGGTTACAAAGAGGTTTGGGACGAAAATGTTAAGTTTTCCGGCCAATAAGTTGAGTTTCGGCCAAAAAGAAGTATTCGGGCGAAAAAATGAGTTTTCCGGCGTTCCTAAAGGTCTGTAATAAGGTTACAAAGAGGTTTGGGACGAAAATGTTGAGTTTTCCGGCCAAAAATGAGTTTTCCGGCCAAAAGTTTTTCCGGCGACCGGAGACTAACGACGTTAGGGTTTTGTTAGTCAGGATCCATTAGAGGCCAATATGTTAATAGTTGGGACTGCCAGTGATTATTTTTGAAGTAGAGACCGTTAGCGGCCAACGATGAATAGTTTAGATTATTAAAATCCAATATTCCAATTTATTATATATTTAAACTATACGAGTTAAAAAGTTAAAAGTTAAAAAAATATGAAGTCCACGTTCCATTATGATAGCTATTATTATTTACTATTTAATACACCAACTGCCATGGGATTCAAGGGTTGTGCCCCCTTGGTGAGGGTTGAAGGATAACAACTAAGGTGGGTGTCATGGGCTGAGACATATTCATCTATCATTGTAAGTTGCTTCACATATGTTTGGCTGATGAAATGTTATATTTAAAATGATTATTAGTGGGAACTGAATATGTGTCACAACTTGCGACTAATAATCAATGGTAAGTAATTGTGGTTAATAGCAACTTCGTTATTTATTAGCAAGTAAGATCACTAGTAATTGATGAGTGTCGAGTCGTTAGTGGTAAGTTATACTGATGAGTAGTAAACGGGTGCAATGGAACTAGCATCAGTGGTAACTTGGTCACTAGCTGTAACTCAATTGCGGATGATATAATTTCTACAAATAAGTTTTTTTTCTGCTGATGTGATTGTCTAACTGTAGGAAGTTATAACCATCAACCGCAAGCTCAATTGTTGGAAAAGTCATTTCACATATAGGGAAGGTCTTTGGCATGGTTGTAGAAGTCGTTAAGTGCTCACAGGCCGGTCGACTGAAGAGTTGTGAGCACTCGGACATGATAAATTATTTTCCGGTATATCAAATATCATAATTTTACTAACATTTATAACAAAATATGTGAATATCAATATAAATAAAAAAAATAATGTTCAAATATTAAAGTATTCAAAATTGATATCCGTTCCTTGAAAAATGATTTATTCATTAATATTATAGACACACAAATTAAAATATTTTTTAAAGTCAAAATCATCCCATTTTAACCGACTAAATCCGAGCGAGGTTGACCGTCTTTGATCGATTCTGAGTAATTAGGGTAAGTAGAAGAAAATCTTCTCGACATCGTACCTTGTAGTGATTACTCGACGAGTATTCGAACTCGTAGACCTACTTTTAAATCTTTTTGGTAATATTGGTACTTCATTTCATAACATATTGCATATTCGTTCTTGTGTTTCATTTTGAAATATTTCAATATGAAAGTGTTAGCAACACAATTCATAGAGATATACATCGCATTACCAAAAGTTTAGATTATTTGGAAGTCTTTTAATTTTTTGGTTTTATGTGGATCTGCTGAAATTCCGTCGCTTACCGATTAATGTAACCCACCACTGATACTCACGTGTGAAAAAATTAAAACATTTCTCAAGTTGATTTTCATGTAACATTTTTAAGTTTATACAACTCACATACCCTAACTTTTCCATGTTAGACTCTAGGCCAGCCCATAGTGGGTGCGGGGTGGGCGACATCATAAGACCCAAACCCTCTAAGGGCTTAAATCTTTTTAATTTTATATAAAATTTACGCTGTATAAGATATAATATATATGCATTAAATTGAAAGATAACATAAATGATCCCTTCTACTAGTGGTTATTGCCTTGTTAAAATAGCAAAGAGATACGAGTTTTAATCCTGATGTGAAATGTTTAGACATGACAACAACTCACATACCCCAACTTTTCCATGCTAGACTCAAACTTTGACAATTTCTAACTTTTTCCTCCAATCACACTTGACTTCATTGACCTTTTATCAATATTTTAGTCACAAACATATAAACTGTTGGAATTTGGGTGTGAATGTAGTCTTAAATGTGGACTTGTCCCACATTGGTGGGATGAGAAAGTATGGAGGGATTTATAAGTTAAAATCTTTAATGCTCCATTGAATATTTTAAGACTTGTTTTACCACAAGCCCTACTCGCGTGCGCAGGTGAGGGGGGGTGGGGTGCAATCGAACTGTAAAATTTGGCTTGGCGAGTGCATGCCCGCGCGTCCTGCGGATACGAATGCAGCTTCGGAAAAACCGGGCCCGCGTGAGGCGGTTTTTTATTCAAATTATAAACTGTTTTTGAATTTTGAATTCATCATTAATTAACAGTTATAGTTATGATTATTTTGAATAGTTACTGTCTCATTAATTGCGCTGTTACTGACTCGAACCGGCGTACCCTGGGAACAGACGACGAATCTGTTTAAGGGAATTGTGTTAAACACAAGCCCGGTTCACCATAGACGTTTTCCGTTTATGTTTTTCTTTCAGATTTCTAACAAACTTAAACAGATTGATTATATTACTGATTCTTGTTCCTGTTACGATTTCATAATGGAATCCCAGACCATGACCACTACTCCTGCTGAATCTGCTATCATGACTGCTGTTGTTGCTGTCACTACCAGTTTGGTAGCGCTGCTGCCGAACATTGTTGCATCGCATGCTGAAAAACCCGAGAAATTCAATGGTGTGAATTTCAAACAGTGGCAGCAGAAGATGTTCTTCTACCTGACCATGTTGAACCTTGCTTGGTTCTTGAATGAAACCGCTTCCCATGTTGAAGAAGGGGAAATGGATGCTCAATTAGTGAGCGCGGTTCATGCTTGGAATCACTCAGATTTCTTGTGCCGTAACTATATCTTGAATGGTATGGTGGATACACTCTATAACGCGTATAGCAAAGCCAAGACTGCCAAAGAATTATGGAAGTCCTTGGATCGTAAATACAAAACCGAAGATGCGGGCACTAAGAAATATGTGGTGGCTAAGTTCTTGGACTACAAAATGATAGACTCTAAAACGGTCATGAGCCAAGTCCAAGAATTGCAAATCATTCTTCATGATATTCATACGGAAGGAATGGTTCTTAGCGAGACATTCCAAGTTGCGGCTATAATTGAGAAGCTACCACCAAGTTGGGTGAACTTCAAGAACTATCTCAAGCACAAGCGAAAGGAAATGACCATTGAGGATCTCGTGGTCCGCCTTCGCATTGAAGAAGATAACAAAATGTCCTTGAAAAAGGTTGATGGTCCGGAAACGGCAAATGCCAATGTTGTTGAACATGGCCAATCGTCAAAAGGAAACAAAAACAGTGGAAAAATTGGGAAGAAGGGCCATGGGAAACGTCCCAATCTTGGTCCTAATAGGGAACTTGGGAAGAAGAAGTTCCAAGGAAGTTGTTACAATTGTGGGAAGCAAGGCCATAGGGCCAACGAATGCAAGCTTCCAAAGAAAGAAAATGCTCAACAAGTGAACGTCGTTCAAGAGGTTGAAAAGCTTATCGGCATGGTCATGGACCTATCGATTTTGGTCACCGAAATTAATTTGGTTGGCCAAAATAACGAGGATTGGTAGATTGATACGGGAACTACCCGTCATGTGTGCTTTGACAAAAGTCTCTTTAGCACCTTCAAGGAGGTGACTAATGGAGAAAAAGTCTTCATGGGAAACTCCGCCACGACCGAAGTTAAAGGTGAGGGGAATGTGGTCTTGAAGATGACTTCGGGAAAGGAACTCACTTTGTCAAATGTGTTGTATATTCCAGAAATTCGTAAAAACCTAGTGGGTTGGCAGTTGAACAAGTTTGGGTTCAAAAGGTTATTGAGTCGGACAAGGTCGTGTTGACCAAAAATGGTGTGTACGTTGGTAAGGGCTATGGCCTCAACGGTATGTTTAAGTTGAATGTAACCGTTGTCAATGGAATGAATGAAATAACTACTAGTTCTGCTTACTTGCTTGAGTCTTCTAATGTTTGGCATAGTAGACTAGGTCATGTTAATTTTAATTCCATTCGTCGAATGATTAAGCTTAATTATATACCAACATTCGATATCGACTCAAATAATAAATGTGAAACTTGCGTAGAAGCAAAACAAACGAGAGCTTCATTTAAAAAGGTTGAACGAATTACCAAGCCCCTAGAAATGATCCACACCGATGTGTGTGATATAAAAAAATTCCTACTCGTGGTGGGTACAAGTATTTCATCACGTTCATTGATGATAGTACAAGATATTGCTATGTGTACTTACTTAAGAGTAAGGACGAGGCTATTGATAAGTTTATCTTATTTAAGGCCGAAGTTGAGAATCAACTAAATCAGAAAATCAAAATAGTAAGGAGTGACCGAGGAGGTGAATATGTTTCACCTTTCAATGATGTGTGTGTAAAAGATGGAATCATCCATGAACTCACACCTCCTTACTCCCCCAATCAAATGGCATTGCGGAAAGAAAAAATTGCACATTGAAAGAAATGATGAATGCCATGATTATAAGTTCTGGGACAAGCCAAAACTTGTGGGGGGAAGCAATCTTATCGGCGAATTATGTCTTGAACATGATACCCAATAAGAAGAAAAGTGTGACGCCATACGAATCATGGACGGGAATTAAACCTTCATATAAATACTTGAAAGTGTGGGGGTGCCTAGCAAAGGTGGTGGTGACACCACCAAAACGCCTACTAATAGGACCCAAAACAGTGGATTGTGTATTTATAGGTTACACCCGTCCTAGGGTCCATATCGTTTTCTTGTGCATGATTCTAAAAAACCGGGAATATGCAATGGGACCATAATAGAATCCAAAGATGCATCATGGTTTGAACATGTGTTTCCATGCTTGGGGAAAGGCAAACCAAGTCACTCTGGACCGATTGAGGAAAGTGTTCGAGAGGATGAGGTTGCAAATAATGAACCTCAAGAACAATCTAATAATGAGGAAATTGAAATTAGGAAAAGTAAACGGCAAAGGACTAAAAAATCCTTCGGCCTTGATTTTCTTACCTATATGAGAGGAGGAACCTCAAACGTACCAACAAGCGGTAAATTCCTCAGAAGAACCTCAGTGGAAGGAGGCCATCAAAGGTGAGATAGATTCTATCTTACAAAACCATACTTGGGAACTAGTGGATCTTCCTCAAGGATGTAAACCACTAGGATATCGATGGATCTTCAAGAGGAAGATGAAACCAGATGGGACCATCGATAAGTACAAGGCAAGGTTGGTAGTCAAAGGATATAAACAACGAGAACGTTTAGATTACTTTGATACATATTCGCCAGTTACGCGAATAACCTCCATCAGGTTGGTGCTTGCCATTGCCGCCATAAGAAATTTGGAAGACCATCAAATGGATGTAAAAACAGCTTTCTTAAATGGAAATCTAGAGGAAGAGATTTACATGGAGCAACCCAAAGGCTTCATAGCCATTGGGGAAGAAAAGAAAGTGTGTAAACTTGTAAAATCCTTGTATGGATTAAAACAAGCTCCAAAACAGTGGCACCAAAAGTTTGATCATGTCATGCTTGATGCTGGGTTTAAAATCAATGAATGTGACAAATGTGTATACGTGAAGCACACATCAGATGGATATGTCATTTTGTGTCTATATGTGGATGATATGCTTATCGCTGGAAGTGATGACCAAATCATAACGTCTACGAAAAACATGCTAAAGGCAAGATTTGACATGAAAGACATGGGTCTTGCGGATGTGATTCTGGGAGTTAAAATCACGTGAACCGAAAGTGGACTTGTTTTAAGTCAATCTCACTATGTGGACACAATTCTTGAGAAGTTTAATGCAGGTGACTCTAATGTGGCTAGAACTCCCATTGACACAAGTCGATATCTAGCCAAGAATAGAGGTGAGCCTGTTAACCAGTTGGAATACTCAAGAATTATAGGCAGCCTGATGTATCTTATGAGTTGTACTAGACCAGACTTAGCATATGCGGTGAGCAAGCTAAGTAGATACACAAGCAACCCAAGTTCTGATCATTGGATTAGTGTTCGGTTGCTTCGTTACTTAAGATACACTCGGGATTATGGGTTGCATTATACCAGATATCCAGCAGTTGTAGAAGGACAATGTGATGCAAATTGGATATCTGACACGAAGGATTCCCGAGCGACAAGTGGGTATGTATTCATACTTGGAGGTGCAGCTATATCGTGGAAATCGTCGAAACAAACGGTTATTGCTAGATCCACGATGGAAGCCGAATTCATCGCTTTGGATAAAGCGGGTTAAGAGGCAGAATGGCTACGCCAATTTGTTGAGGATATACCAAGATGGCCTAAGCCGGCAATGGCCATGTGTATACATTGTGATAGCCAATCGGCAATTGGCAGAGCTCATAGCACAATGTATAATGGTAGGAACAGACATATCAGACGTAGACATAATACGATACGACAACTAATCTCTACAGGAATTATCACTGTTGACTACGTTAGGTCAAAGATAATATCGCGGATCCACTAACAAAAGGCCTAAGTAGAGAGTTAGTACATAAGTCGTCCGTGGGAATGGGACTGAAGCCCTTGAAAATCAAGTTCATATGAAGGAAACCTAACTCAATAGACTGGAGATCCCAAGAATTGAGTTCAATAGGAAAACCTAATTGTATGAATTAGTGAGGTCACTGTGGGGGATAACCCTACGTATTTTCAAAGGGAGTTTATTACAATGCGTAGTAAACTTCCTAGTCCATTCCTAAAAGTGACAAGTATGAGGATAATCCTATGGCTTTTAATGATTCGACTGATGTATCCATACATAGTGAATCACCTTTGTGAGAGAGAAGTGGGGTCGCTTCGAAGGGCATTGTTGGGGCACAATACTTAATGGCTCTCGCAGAACCAGGCTCATGTTCATGACCATAACGAACATAACTATGAGGACTTGACTTTGTCAGGGAGAGTCTGTGTGAAGTTAATTGTCGTCTACACAAACGGCAGACGAGTTCAAAGACATGATGTCTACTCAGAGCCAGAAGTGCATTTCATGAGCGAATGTTCAAAGGGTAACACCTACCTATCGTATGCAAAACTCAACTGTTGAAATCTAATCGGACTAAGATGTCGTTTTGAGATCGACCTCCATTCATGTGGGGGATTGTTGGAATTTGGGTGTGAATGTAGTCTTAAATGTGGACTTGTCCCACATTGATGGGATGAGAAAGTATGGAGGGATTTATAAGTTAAAATCTTTAATGCTCCATTGAATATTTTAAGACTTGTTTTACCACAAGCCTTACAAACGTACGCAGGGGGGGGGGGGTGCAATCGAACTGGAAAATTTGGCTTGGCTCGTGCATGCCCGCGCGTCCTGCGGACACGAATGCAGCTTCGGAAAAACCGGGCCCGCATGAGGCGGTTTTTTATTCAAATTATAAACTGTTTTTGAATTTTGAATTCATCATTAATTAACAGTTATAATTATTTTGAATAGTTAACAGTTATAATCGTTGGAATACGCACTTAATGATTGTCGGTTTCTAACTGACACAACACTAATGACCACCATTATTCAGTCATTAGTTGTTGAAATAATTCGCGTCATTACTAGCAGATTTCGGTTATGTTCTGTGCCTATAAAAGCAAGCCAAGGCTACCAGTTCCAACACACCAGAACCAGTTCTCTATCTCTCTCTCTGCGATCTTACTATCTTCTCCGTTACGATTTCAGGCGAGTGTCAAGTCCGACAGTGCGCTGTTACTGTCTCGAACCGGCGTACCCTGGGAACAGACGACGAATCTGTTTAAGGGAATTGTGTTAAACACAAGCCCGGTTCACCATAGACGTTTTCCGTTTCTGTTTTTCTTTCAGATTTCTAACATAAACGTATGAGGGGTCCTATTTGGAAGGGTCATCTCTGTTCGTTGCTCAGCTTAAAAAAAAAAAATCTTTTGATCTTTCTTTTGATGTGTCTAATACTCAAGGACACATAACTTGATACGATTAAAGATTCAAAGATGAGTAAGACTAAATTGCGTATATTAACCAAGTTATATCAACTTAACAAGTGCTAGCAATTGCATCATGTGAAATATGCATAAGTTGGACAACTCATTGTGAACATTTAGGTATTGATGTTCCACTAGTGTATACGGCGATCAACCTTGGAAAAAACATGCTTAACTATTTCGAATGAAAAAAATTAAATCACATCATCAAATCATAATACAAAAAATGGCCTAAGACGCAACAATGCCCAACGATGATTAAGTTTCCAAAGATATCAATTATACGAGATAAATTCGTTGATGTTAACTGAAATTATTGTTGAGTAAGATTATGACTCGACTTCATGAGTCGTTCACATGTGAAAATGAAGCTCAGAAGAAAGTTATGTTGTGTATTTACAATTGAGCAAATGACGTTCCCTCAACTATAATAATCTCTTCTCCTAAACTTGTGTGACTTTTTGAAATTTAGACGATATGTTTACAAACTCAATATGTAATTTTAAAGTTTGAAAGTTCTATTATTATATTTTTAAAAATGTATCACTTCTAGACATAACAGTGTTATTCTTACTTTGATGATAGTTCGAGAAATTCTTCTATAGTATTTTTTTTAAATGTATCACTTTTAGACATAACATTGTTATGCTTGCTTTTATGATAGTTCGAGGAAAATTTGTTTGGTTATTGATGACAAAATGATAATTCTAAAGTTTTAGATCACACACACATATTACTTTCCCCGAGATGTGCCAGAAATTCAGTTGTAATCATATCAGTTTTGATAATACTGATATGAATATCAGTATTGTTTCGGTCCATTAAGCTACTATTTTAAATAACATTTTGTATTCAACGAAATTTATTCTCGAGGAAAGAAATAAACACGGCCACAAACGTATTTTTTTAAATAATAACAAATGCAAGTTCTTGAAGGAAATCTAATTAAACAAAACAAAATAGGTTTAAAGTGTATATTATTTAGAACATAAGGCGTGGAATTGTAACTTTAAAAAGACAAAATTGCATAAATCAACCTTTATGTTATACGTAAACTGCACTTCACACCTTTCACTATGAAATCGGCCAAACCCAACCTTTATGTTCATGTTTTGTTACATTCTACAACCTTTACAACTAACGTCGTCTAAAACCTAAGTTAAGTTATCTCACATGCTTTGTATGTGAGGGTACTATGGTCTTTTCTAACATAAATTTTGATTTGTGCAAAAATGTTATTACATATATAGTAAAATATTGTCTTTTGCAAAAACATTATATTATTTGTTAATAATTATATTTATGTATACACACATATATAAAAAATAGTTTTAAATTCATTTTATAAAAATTCTGATTTTAATATTAATATAAAGTAAATAATAATGACAAGATAAATTACTTTTTATATAAAATATAGATAAAACATAAATTCTTTTAAACTAAAGTTATTATATATCCGGAATATTTTTATAATTATAATGGACGTTTTAAAACTACTCAAACTAAAAAGTACTTTTTATGTATATGTAAGTATGTGTTTATAAAAACAAAATATTAGACAAATTTATATCGATAAAAGAAACTAATAAATTAATTTGACGTTAAAAAAACGTCGAGTATACATTTTTTGCACTTGGCTTACATTAAAGAACACGTGAAAGCATAGAATATGCACATTAACAAAAATAAATAAGTAAGGTCTTACCCCAAAACATTAAAAACACTTTCAAGATCATTTTTTTTCCAAATTTAATTTTATATACGAGGGAGTACCATCCAACCCTACCGGTTGAAGAAAACTTGTCTACAATGGAATCCAATCATGGTCTGGCAATGGATCGATCACTAATCCCGTTTCACCTTACCTTTCTAAAGCATGTCTAGCATGATAAGACCATGTTTCAATTGGGGATGAACATTGCAACTTCTTTTGCAAATATATATATATATATATATATATATATATATATATATATATATATTACTAGTAGATGACTAAGGTGTTAGATCGCTCCATGTTTAGCATAGGAACCTAAATTGGTATCTAACGTTCGTATATGCGGAATTTATATGACGTGTTAATCGAATATGCAAGATTTACTGTTTAATCATTGTTTATTGATCATAAATGTTCAGTACATGTCAAATCCTGATCGGGCAGAGCTTCGCCGTACAAGTGACAAAGTTGTAGAAGTTACAAATGAAAACATCAAGGCACCTATTTATAGTGTAACAAGTTCGCTTGGAAGGAACCAAGTTCGGGCGAACTTGTCTTGAACAAGTTGTTCTTACATTTTGATTCCGAGCAAACTTATTAACTATTTACATAAATAACCCTATATTTTGACGTAATCTAGCCCAAAACAAACAGACTCGATCCAAGACTAAGACATAGACATTATGTACTAACAGACTCCCCTTTGGATATTGTCTTCGTCTTGACCAGTCTTCACAGCTCTACCTTTGTCTAACTCTTCCAAAGAAGTTCTTTATCGGCTTCTTTCTTCTTTCTTGCGATGGAATCGGCGTTTGATCTGTAGGTGGCACTTTGGTCATGAACTGAAAACATCTCAGCATAGCCTCCTTTGTTCTTTCTAGAAATTGTTCCTAACGCCTTTCTTCTTTCAGAAATTCTTCGCGTTCAATCTCTCTCCAACTCGATTCCCACATTCTTCCAGAGTTAACTTCATGTGCATAGTAGATATTCACAACCCTCTGATATTGCATCGCTTGCTCTTTTTCACACTCCTCAAAACAAATCTTACTGAAGAATAAACACTTGATATCCTCCTTTGAGCAGTTCACTAGCCACATCGGGTCTAGTATTCTAATCGTTCTCCACAGCCCTCTTAGACCTTCTACCCCAAACATTTCAACCCTTTCTTTAGTGATATCCAGATGATCTTCGAATCTCAGCACAATCACTGCTTCACACGTTGTCGGATCTATTTGCCACCACTTAAATAATGGATAGAAATTTTGTTCAATCGGCATTAAGGGCATGTTCCTCATTGCTCTTGGACGCTTCATAATCAATGTAATATCTTTAATTCCAATCTTCTTATCTGTTTTAATTCGGTGCTTTGGAATGAATGGTTTCCAATACTTAAAACCTTGCGTCGCTTCGAACTTAATCATCTTCCATAGCAACTGATCAATAAACTTCATATGATATGTGACATTTCTAGTCTGCACCAATTCCTCAACATCCCAATATGGAAGTGTCTTGAAATCTGCCAAGTATTTGAAGTATTGAACTCCAAACTCACGTTTAATGGCATAAACGTTCAACTCTTTAAACCATCCCCAGCTCAATATATCTCCCAATGAAACATCTTTATCTCTAGTAAAGAATGCTAGTGGACGTCTAAACTTCGTTCTTTTGGCATTTCTTTAAACCAGGATTTCTTTGCTTGAGCAATTTCTTCTTTTGTCATCGGTTTAGGGATTTTGCCTTCACGTACAGATTCTTCAATCTTTTCTTTCAAAATATCTTCGTTAAGCTGCTCGTACATTTCTTCAAAGGTTGGAAAACTATCAGTATTCAACCCTGTATACTTCTCAATTTCGTCTTTCTCATCGTCCGACGACCAATCTTCAATAATCACTTTGTTATAATCATAAGTGTCAGATCTTCCTTTGTAGCAATATTCGTTCGGCTCAAAAGTATCAATATTCACCACATCTTCTTCGAAATCGAAATCAAGAGTTTCAGCTTCAATATTGAGTAGCTTTGCCAAATCTTCTTTCGAATAATTATGTATGAACTCGCCTTCTTCAACATTATGTTCTAGCATCAGAATCATATGCTTTATAGGTTTCGTAGCAACAGGGTTTGCAACAATCACGTCTGTCATATCGATATCATCTTTTTGCCCTATTTCCCCTGTTTGCTCCCCCTGAATTTGATCTTCCATCATATTTACATCATCGTTAAGCAGCGAGGAAAAATCAAACTCATCATTTATGTTAGCATCAACAATCTTTAGACCAACTCCTCCCTGATCATTATTATCACCATCATCGTTGTCAGAGTCATCTTTCCTATTTCTGCTTCAGGAACAACCACAGACTCAGAAGCTTTTGCCGATTCTATCACAGGTTCAGTAATCTCAGGCATACTTTCAATCACGTTCTTGCCTTTCCCCTGTTCAGCCAATTCCCTTTCTGCTTTCTCTTTCGCTTCCTGCAGATCTATTCTAGCATACTCAGCATCAAGTCAATACCAAGACTGTTCGTCAACACTTTCTGCAGTCTGGAGAATCTTCGATCATTCATTTCTCTTTCAGATTGCAGCTATGCTATTTCTTTAAGCAATCGTTCGTTAACATCCTGTAAGCTTTCGATTAGTGCCTTCAAATATCCTCGGTCACCTTCCAAGAATTTGACTTTGTCGCTCAGAATCTCCTTTTCAACTTCACTTTGCTTTACCAACTTTTCTAACTCAGCTTTCTCTGTTTCGTTCTTCGCGACTTTGTCTTCCAGAACTTTCACACGCTTTTCAAGTTCATGTACATCTGATTCTGGAAAGAAATCATTTAAGTCTTCAATATCAATTGGCTCATTCGGAATATTTCCAAACAACTTTGACTTTGGAGTAGTCTTTGGCGTAGACTTCGGAGTACTCTTTGGTGTAGAAGCTTTAGGAGTTTAGCTTTCAGGTTGAGCAGCAGTTGGAGGATCTTGAGATTGTATCACTGGAACTTTGAGAAAATTAGACTCAGGAGGTTCTTGTGTAACTCCTGTCTGTACTAGCCTCTCTTGAACTTCATATGTTTGAATCGTTTCAGCCGTAGGAGGTTCTTGTGTAACTCCTGTTAATTTTGCACCAAAAGGTTCTTGTGGGACTTCTGTGCTTTTCGGCTTTCCAACATAGCGTTTGCTCTTTGGTTTCTGACTTTTCTTGCCTTTTGTCTTTGGAGACCCTGTAGTCTTCGTTGATACATCAGTTGCAGAAGACTTTACTCGTTTCGCTTTCTTTTTCGGTCTCTCCTCGTCAGATCCTTTTTCAAGTTCCGGCACATAATCTGCATCAGTTTCTTTCACCTTCTCAGCAGCTGTTTCGGCGATTGATTTCTTTGTGGCTTTTTCTAAAGAATCATCACTATCTTCATCATTATCAGATGTAGCCGAAATAACCTCATCTTCCTGAGTAGTTTTCTCTGCCTCTTGACTTTCAATAACAACTGCTGCACTTGAACCAGCTTCATGTTGGACATTCTCAGGCTCATCTTCGTCAATTAGCATCGTTTCAACCTTCTTTGACTTGCGAGACGTTTTCTTCTTCTCTTGAACAACAACCTTCTTTAGAAACCAATCACTGCGTTTCTCTTTAAACGTCGATAACCATTCCAACTCAGCGTTTCTTTCATTTTCATCACCACCATCATCTTTCCTCCACTTATACTCTGGCGGCGCAATGTAATTTTCGGAATCAATGGCACCAAATAGAGGCTTTGCAATAGGTGCTGAGGTCTGCTTCTGAAATATGATCAACTTCTTGACGGTAGTATCATCCAAATGACTTTGATACAAGATGTCATTAGGATCCTTTGCAATCTTCTTGAATTTGTCATCTATCAACATCCGAACAAATCTCGAATACATGACTAGCCTGTTGGATCCCATGTTGTTCTTCATATGCGTGAAAACCAGCTTCGAATAATTGAAGCTCTTGTTCAGAATAAGCGCCGTAGCCATGCAAGCCGCATATAGTCTTGCACAAAATGCATGTATGATTGCGTGCATAAGGAACTTGTATGGATTAGGAACTGATTTAAAGTAGACTCATTCACGTGCCCCTTGTATCCCATTCGACAAAAACACCCTCTAACCATTCTTTCATCTAGCATCATCGGATCATTTGCTACGTCGTTAAAGTTTAGAACTTTTCGAATATCAACTTCAGTAACAGTAATTTCCTTATCTTCGTTTCCAACTCGGACCACTGATTTTATCGCTGAATCATCTTCATTCATCGCCGCCGAATTCCAAAATCTGTAGAAGTGCGACCTGTAAACCACTGTTTTTTCCGTAATAGCCTTGTGGATTGGAATCCGTTCCATAAACGCGAGAATATTATCAAATGCTTCCAAAGATGGACAGATGGTCTTGTCTAATGTAATGCACGTGTTGTGGAACATGTTGAACGATAGCTGAATATTCTGCAAACACGAATACCGAGACGAAATTAGTAATGATTGACAATTTTTCACAAATTCTTATCAAGTTCGGGCGAACTTGATTGTCAATTTAACATTTCATTACTTCAAGTTCGGGCGGACTTGCACAACATATAACACATTGCAAATCATCAAGTCCGGGCGAACTTGTTTAACAGTTTTAAACATTTTCTGAACAAGTTCGGACGAACTTGTTAATTGTTATTAAATCTCATTCATACAAGTCGGGTGAACTTGTTATGGAAATCATTTTTACAAATTTGATGGGAAGTTCGGCGAACTTATGATTTTTTCAATATTTCATCACCAGAGGACAAGTTCGGCCGAACTTAGTTCAAAGAACCTTTTGACAAGTTCAGGCGAACTTGTCATCTTGTTCACAAAAACCTGCAATATTGTTTACAAGCACTTCTGATTCAATTGTAATACATGTATATAGTCGTTTATATTTGTTCAACATGCTTTATGTTTCAATTTGTACGTTAAAGGTCTACAACATGTTCAACAGTCCATCTTAGATCTAAATCCGTTCAAAACCTATCAAATTATGGTCCAAAATCAAATCTCTCACCATTGCCATGACGAGTAGTGTGTAAATCACCACTAATCAAGTTCAAATCGGAAAGCAATTCGACGTAATGTTGCCAATTTCACAAATCTCTAAATTCGCCTTCAGGTTTGCTCTAAGTTCTGATAGACTGACGATGAAGTTTGGTCGAACTTGTTTCCTATTTATAGTTAACAAGTTCGGGCGAACTTATGAATCCAATCAGTTAACATCAGACACAAATTCCGGGCGAACTTGTTGACTGATCAGTGTAATCAAGTTCGACTGATCAGACACAAATTCCGGGCGAACTTCTGGACTTGTAATCAAGTTTGTAACTTTATGCTAAAACACACTGAAAATCTTTTTGGTTTTAATCTGTAAAGCAGATAAACTATGTACAGAACAAAGTAAACTATGTACAAACATATTTACAAGACATATTTTTGTGAATTCGTGTCTAAGGATCATATCAGTTGTTTGAAACATATCACTAGTACCGTTGACCTTTTGATGACTTTAAGTTTTAAACTCGTTTACCTAGATTGTCAATATGTTTGTCCACTTAAACTTCGACACATTTCTCAATTGTTCCAAGATATGTTAGGTATGAATTATGAAACTTGACTTACTATGGTTCCCATCTCAGAATATACTCCCGTATCAAGATTCCCTAGATTTCATCTTACAGGTGAATATAGCGTAATTGATATCTGTATCTGGGTTAATGGGAAGCCTTGATAGCTCAGGTTCATACCATCTTATCGACAAAGAGATGAAGGCTCGACTTAAGGTATGTTCCACTAAAGAAATCTTTTAAGCACTGCAAATGATCAGATCTTTCGATTCTTTTCAGCTTTGCATGCAGTTTAGGGGTTTATAGCAAAAGCATTATAGAAGTTCTAGGCTATTGCTTCCGAAAAATCAGAAGAACTTGTATAATACCCCAGATATCAACTATCTATAAGGACCTCGTATCTCAGAATCAAGCAATCTCTCAAACGAAATTTCGGAGTACTAAGTCCATATATCCGAGAGATGTTAATCCACAAGATTAAGCAGTTGCAAAATTTAGTTTATATCTCAGAAACAATTTACTGAACGTGTAAAGCCTATTGACGCATCCACAGTAAGACTTGTTTATCACTTTTAAACTTTACAATTCTTTAGCATACTGTGATAGTCCACTGATGTACTATCATTTCCTTTGTGACACAAAATTCTTTTTGTTTTTTTTCAATGTTTTTGTATTTTCTCAAATATTTCTCCCCCTAAAATCAAAAACATATTTTTGTATTTTAGTTTTTAAGAAAAAACTAATCTAAAAGATATAAAAACCAATGTGGATCACGTGAACTCGTCATCCGATCCATATTCAACCTCTTCCTCCACACCTGAAACAACTTAATGCTTTGTTGATTTGGCTTCTTGTTCGCACACCAGTCTATAACTCTCCAATAATGTTTGTTGAAGGATGATAAGAATAAGATCGTGGCATCTCCTCGCTAGGAACATCAACTGAGCTATTCTGATTTGAGACATTCAGATCAACATTCAAATCAACTTCAGGAGCACTAGATGTAGCTTCATTTTGATTGCTCGGGCTAGCAGATTGATTTAACATGTTGGATATCTGCTCGGATTCGTCATCGGAAGAGGATTCTCCATCATCATCGAAAGTCGGAGCTTCATCGGAGTCGGAATTCTGATTCTGAGAAGTATTTGGCACTGAGGTTGCATTTCCTGGTTCAGTGGAAACATTTGCTGGAGTTGTAGTAGGTGTTACTTCTATTTCAGAAACTTGTTCAACCGGAACACCACTATTACTCGGACCTCCACCAGAAGATGAAGTAGAACCAGTGGGTTGATTAACCACAATTGGCCTTATAATCTGTTCTTGGTTTGCCGACTGTTGAAGATAATAAAGAGCTGCAAGTTCTTCATCAGACGGTTCTTCCGGCAAGTCGAATGACTTCCACAAATCTTAGTAATTGAACAACCACGCATCACCTTTCCTCTGAATAGGAGTTGTGTACCGAAAGCAATCTACGTGTTGTGTTTCGATCACCCGTCTCAAAGCAGGAACATAAACTCTTCTTAGCGGACTAGAGTAACCAACGAAGAAACCTTCAAGCGTTTTAGCACCGAATTTTCCATCTTGACCAATCACTGTGCATGGTGCACCAAACGACTCTAGATATTTCAGGTTTGGTTCCCTTCGGTGATCATCTCAAAACATGTCTTTTTAGTCGGTTTGACAGTTAAGACCCAAAGTATAGCATGCCGCTGCAACCGCCTCACTCCAAAAGCTAACAGGAAGTTTTGAGTCTGCAAGCATTGTTCTTGCTGTTTCGATCAATGTTCTATTCTTCCTCTCAGCTACGCCATTTTTTTGTGGAGTATACGGTGCACTAAATTCGTGCAGAATTCCTTTGGCGTTGCAAAACTCTTTCATCTTGTTGTTCTTGAACTCCGTGCCATTATCGCTTCTAATCCATCTGACAGGCAGATGATATAGATTTTTGAGCTTCTTGAAGAGAATCACTAGATTATCGAACGTTTCATCCTTGGATTCTTAAAAGAAAACCCACGAATATCGAGAATAGTCATCCGTCACGACCAAACAATATAGATCTCCGGATATACTTCGTACATTTACCGGTCCAAAAAGATCCATATGTAGACGTTCAAGCGGTAATTTAATAGAATTCAGAATCTTCTTTGGATGTGACTTTTTCTTCTACTTCCCTTTCTTGCATTCCAGACAATGATCCGTCATGTGGAAGCTTTGAAGATTCACCCCCTCGACTAACAAGTTATGAACCAGAAAATTCATTTTTCTCAGATGTATGTGTCCCATTTTTCTGTGCCATAAAATTGAATCTTTCTCCGTGGCTTTAGTGACAAAACATTGAGCCGATTTTGATGATGTTGTAGCGTTGCCCATATCTAACACGTATAGATCATTTTCTCGCGGCGCACGCATGAGAATCCAATCATCCGGAATTATGAAACCCGACTTAAGTATCATACACTCCTTGTTGTTGAAGTGAACTGTGAACTGCTTGTCGCAAATCTGCGAGATACTTAGAAGATTGTTCTCTAGCTCAGCAATGTAATTCACACGATCAAACGACACAATGCTATTTGAGAGTTTTCCTTCGGCGACGATCCTTCCTCCTTGATTACCGGCAAAGCCAACATATCCACCATTAATAGCTTTGATGTCGAAGAGAATAGCTTTCATCCATGTCATGTGTCTTGACGCTCTACTATTTGGAATCCACTTTGAAAGAATAGATCTCTGGAGCCCCTGCACACATTATCATTCAGTGAAAAAGCGTGACCCAAGCCTTCTTTGTCTTGGGTTTAGGATATAAAGCTTCATAATCATCCTCAAAATCACCATCTGAGAAGTCACTGTTGTTACCAATTTCAAAGGTAACTTTCTTTTTATCTTTTGATGATTTGACAGTTTCAGTTTAAATCTCAGATTTAGACTCTTTGTTGTTACCAGTCTTAACAAGCTTAGACTTGGTAACTTCAGATGTTGATGATTTCTTTTTAGCAATCCAGGCTTGTGATTTTACGTTTGCCTTTTTTATGTAAAACCTTGATTTATTTGACTTGGAAGTTTCACCTTTTTTGAAAGTTGAGTTTTCAAATTTAGTTTTAGGTTTAACTTCAAGTTTAGTTTCATTTCTTTTCAGAATTTTATCAGGTTTTACAAACTCTGGTTGCTTAGGCTTTTCAACATCTGAACTTGTTTTCCTTCGAAGATAGACCGGCTTAGATTTCGGACACTTGCGAGCAATGTGACCAACTTCATTGCATTTGAAGCAAGTCTGATCATCATGAGAATGTCCACTAGTGGGTTTTACACCACTTGCGGATTTAGCCTTATCTCGAAGTTCCTTTTCTTTTTTAAACTCATCGTTTAACTGTTTTCCAATCAAACTTTCTTCCTGAACCGTGCTCGTCCCATATACGAATGTCATATTTTTATCTTTATATTCACGAAATGGTGACATTTTCTTGCTCGGTTCATCTTCCGCAACTAAAACCAACCCAGCTCTCCTATGTTCCGGAAAGTCACCATCATTTCTTCGGTAGTTGTTTCTTTTAGGTTTAGAGTAAAACTTTTTTTGATTGATTTCCAAATCTTCTGATGATACTTCAACGAGTTTGAAGAATTTATCAAGCTAATCTTCTTTCACATTCCGAATCGGAAAGCTATCGTCGAAGTATAGTCTATCAGAATCCTTAACTTTGTACATGACAATGTTAGGATCATCATTTAGGCTATCTTCCGATGATGTATCGTCATCTTCAGATTGTGAATCAGAATTGTTCGAACTCGAGTTGGCGCTCTTAAAGCTGCCATCATCAGAATCATTCAAAACATTTTCAACAACATTCTTAACCACCGCTTTGCCATCATCACCTGTGTAGGTTATATCAATGTTCTCAGACAACTCATATTTCTTTTAAGTTAAAAGTTCAATGTTGAGCGCCTTTTCCATCCCCTCAGCCTTCTTGCGACAATACTTTTCGCATAGGGGTGGTGGAACATTGGTATAGTCTCCACGTTTCTTACCTTTGGTTTTCTGAACATTTTCTTCCGACGAGATCGTTGGAAGAATATGATCGATGACATATGCATTTGTGGTATAGCTCTTAAGAAGTTGTCTAACTCTTTCTGTTTCGATTGTCATGTCTTGAATGTTCTTGTTTTACTTCAGCAATGTTGTTTATATAAACGTTAATAGCCTTTTGTTTTTCCATTAATGTGGCTTTTAACATTCTAATAGTATCATCTTGTTCAATGTTATTTCTATCAAGTCTACCATAATCATCTTTCATTTTGTCATATGCTTCTTTCATTGTGCGATAATCATATTTGAAATTGTTATTATGCACATTGAGTTCGGCTATGATCAGCACATTGAACACATGGTTCAGCACATTTCGTACATGGTTTTTCAACCTCGACGATTTGCACTTTAACAACTTCCTTTTCTACAACCTTTACCTCCGGACCTACCTTTGTCAAATTTGCCATCATAGCTTTGTTGGCAATCTCCGTGAGGTTTTTTTCATTCATTTCTTTGGTTACATTGATAACCTCTTCAATCACAGGTTTCTCCTCAGCAATATGCTCCAAAGATGTAGTATCGGCAAAACAACCTGCAAAACTAGTAGTTATGTTAGGAGAAAGGATACTCTGCACCTTTGTGTGATGATAGATTTCCTCTTCCTCAGCTTGATACATATATTCTTTTAGCATTACATTCTCCATAGCTGCATCTTCAGCAGATGTATCTTCTACGATCTCAGCCATTAGAGCAACTCCAGTTTTCTTGCCAATGTATGAATTCCAGTCAAAACCGTCATCTTCGTTTGAAGCAACCATTGCTTTTTCAGCGGTATTGGATGGTTTTTCTTGGATTTCGACTTGAGTCTTCTTTGGGAAAGGCTTGTATTGTAGCGACTTCTTGTAATAATCACTGCCACCTCCAAATGGACTTTGGTTGCCACTCGCTTTTGGATTCTTGCATTCTCTTTTGAAGTGTCCTTTTTGTCGGCATTTGAAGCAAGTAACCTTCGTTTTGTCGAATCCCAATTTGTTGCTTGAATTCCCGATATCTCTGCCGGTTAGAGAAACAAATTTAGTAACCCTTCGAATAATCAAGGCTAAGGACCATTTGATGTCCATCAGCTCAAGTTCTTCCTCATCCACTTGATCATAGTCTTCGGCGGTCATCTCCGGATTACCAATCTTTCCAGCCACCAAACTTTCATACGATTCCAACACTATGGCAAGAAGTACCATGTGTTGTTTGGCAACTTGTTCAGAAACGACGTTGCTTAAATTGACAGCAATGTTGCATTTAAACACATTTGGATCAGAATTTGATTGATTGTTCTGATTTGTCTGATTCTGATATGAAGAATTTGATCCCGTGCTTGAAAATGATGAACTCTGAGGTCTCTGATCATATTTTGGATATGATTGAGCTTGACTTTGTGGCAAATGATTCAAAGAATTCAGATTAGCGCTAAAAGCGGTTTGGATCTTTGGACTACTGATATTATCTTGAGCTCCTGACTTGTAGTATAGCTTTACATCTTGAGTTACGTTAGCATTCTTTGATTTGGCTATCTTTAACAACTCCATCTCATGACCCTCCAGTTTATCAATGAACGTGGATAGTTTAAAGAACTACCAGCTCGGACTTTCTTTAAGAACCATGAGATATGTCGTCCAATCTCCTTCAGGCAAAGTGTTAGCCAGTTTATCAATGTATTCTTCTTCTTTTTTCTCAAGCCCGTGTCTCCTCATAATCACTTTTAGATGACAAAACCTTTCGATCATCTGTTTCATCGTTTCACCTTTAATCATCGTGAACATATCGAATTCCTTCATGATCAGTGCTTTCTTGCTTTTGACCATTTCTGCACTTCCCTGGTACTTGCTCTGTAAGAATGTCCATAATTCCTATGCAGTATTATATTCCTGTAGCAGCACCAATATATCTTCTTTCACTGACTATTAGATCAAACTTATCATTCTCTTATCAGCGACGTAAGCATCCTTTTGTATAGTAGAGATCTTGTTGATGTCGATAACATTCTCATTCTCATCTCTAGGCCATACATAGCTAGTCTGAACTGCAACCCAACTGTTGAAATACGTAGCTTGCACCCAAATTAGAGAACTTTTCTTTCCAACCTTCGTACTCATCTATACACATGAGTTTTGGCGGTTTCACGGATGTGCGCATTTCGTTATCGATGTTTACTTGATTCACCATTTGAGCATTTGAAGCTGTAGCAGTCATGAATGCACTGTGTAGATCTTCCATCTTGAAAAACTGACGAATTTTACTGAAAACACACGTTCACAAACTTCGAAAAATAATCAGTACACTGACAAGTTCGGGAGAACTTGCAGGTTTGAGAAAAATCAGATTTGTTTTTACACAAGTTCGGGGGAACTTGTGATTGAATTTTGAAAATTTCTCCGTGATTAAGTTAGGGCGAACTTATGTTGAATTTCCAATGAACTTCCAAGTTCGGGCGAACTTATATGTGAAATTCAATAAAATCTAATCAAGTTCGGGTGAACTTGATAGAAATTAAATGATTTTCTTTATAAGTTCGAGCAGACTTATCAAATTTTATAAGAAATCAATCAAGTTCAGGCGGACTTGATTAAAATTGATGAAATTTTAATCAAGTTCGAGCGAACTTGATCCTAAGTTCGACCAAAATAGGTTTTTGAAACATGGTTTTTTGAAATTTTTGATATCAATTCGTTTGAATTTGATGTGCAAACTCTCAGGGGTTTACCACAAGTGTATTTTACATGACATATTAAAAAATTAGCAACTTTTATCCGTGAATTCATTGTTTTCTTTGAAAAATGAAGAAAAAATCGTAGAAAGAGGTAGAATAAGAGTAGATCTTGCAAAGATTTCACCAATTCAGTTATCCAGGCTCTGATACCACTTGTTAGATCGCTCCATGTTTGCATAGGAACCTAAATTGGTATCTAACGTTCGTATATGCGGAATTTATATGATGTGTTAATCGAATATGCAAGATTTACTGTTTAATAATTGTTTATTGATCATAAATGTTCAGTACATGTCAAATCCTGATCGGGCAGAGCTTTGCCGTACAAGTGACAAAGTTGCATAAGTTACAATGAAAAAATCAAGGCACCTATTTATAGTGTAACAAGTTCGCTTGGAAGGAACCAAGTTCGGGCGAACTTGTCTTGAACAAGTTCGGCCGAACTTGTTCTTAAATTTTGATTCCGGGCGAACTTGTTAACTATTTACATAAATAACCCTATATTTTGACATAATCTAGCCCAAAACAAACAGACTCGATCCACGACTAAAACATAGACATTATGTACTAACATAAGGTATTTGATTTCAATTTCATATATTCTTACGTTTATACGAAATATATTGACGACTTTAGAGTTTAACAAACATTTTAAACATCTTGTAAAATTTCACTCAAATACAATAAAAAACTTCTAGGTATTGAGACATTCTATTATTTTCTATTGCATTTGTTTATTTACATATTATATTTAGAACTTGTTTACTGAAGTTTATTAACGGTTTTTTAAACGTTAATTAATTTATTAGTTTCTTTTATCGATATAAATTTGTCTAATGTTTTGTTTTTATAAAAAAAATACTTACATATACATAAAAAATACTTTTTAGTTTGACTAGTTTTTAAAAGTCCGTTATAACTATATATAATTATAATAATATTCGGATATTGCAATAACTTTATTTTAAAAGAATTTGTGTTTTATTTATACTTTATATAAAGGGTAATTTATCTTGTCCTTATTCTATATTTTATAAAAATATTAAATCATAATTTTTATAGAACAAATTTAAAACTGTTTTTATATATGTGTATATGTAAAAACGTATAATTATTAAAAATAATAATGTTTTTGCAAAACAATATTCTACTATATATTTAATAATATTTTTGCACAAACTAACCTTTATGTTATAAAAGACCATATTACCATCACATACAAAGGATGTGAGGTAACTTAACCGAGTTTTTGAACGACGTTAATTGTAAAGGTTAACAAAACATAAACATAAAGGTGGGTTTGGGCGATTTCATAGTGAAAGTTATGAATTGCAGTTTAGTTATAACATAAAGGTTGATTTGTGGAATTTTGTCCTTTAAAAATGAATATTATACATAGGTATAAGGTATAAATACAAAGTGTTTTTAAACTACAAATTTACAAAGCTATTTTAAACCCTTAGATCTCTGTATCAATAGTTGAGATAATGGGTGCATTCTAACTTTTTACGCAAATAAGAGCCTTGAGAAGTAAAATTGGTATACCCTATCATTTTTTACTTTTGTCAAGTTTTCTTATTTTCGAAAAGTCTATAACTTTTTTAAAACATTATTTTTTAAACTATTGCACCATAAATGGAGCATTTTTTCACATTTTGAATATAGACTTGACAAACTTTTTAATAAAAATCGACACTTTTTTAAATTTAATAAATTGTGCTAATAACGTGCACAATTATACTTATACGTAATTACGATACAGGTTGCATGTTTATTTTTCTAAGTTGCGTAATTACTTATATAAGTCGAATAATTATGCATGCACATAATTATAAGCATAGGTTGCTTAATTATCGTATAAGTTCTGTAATTATATAATTTTTGTGCTTGATAATTAACCATTGCCCATGGACACATGTCACCTACTAGTGGTTTCATATCCTTTTTATGTTAAGTCTCGTTTGTACAATAACCCATCTCTCTCTATATACACATAATATACATACACACACTAGAGGGATGACTGAGCCATGCAGCAGGGAACATACACCAGTAATCACGTAACATGTTAATTTTTATCTTCAACTTAAAAAACATATAGCAACACTGTACTCAAATTAAAAAGAATGAAATATCCGTTTCCATGTATTTTTTAAATATTAACGCATGAAAATGTTATGGCATATGTTTTAAAATATTACACCATATGTTTTTAAAAATTGTAATTACTCAAAGTCTTAAAATTATGTTAATTGTATTTTTGTCTTCCTTATATGCATTTTTGTTTAGTTAATGACCATAGAAAAATAATTATTCTAAAGTTATCCTCTACAAAGGGTTAAATTCCTAAAAAAAGCTAAGAAGCCATAGGAATTGCACATGTGACAATCATTAAAATTAAGGGTGAAGGATATAAGAGTAATTGAAATAATTAGTTATATATGGATAAAACACCATATACCGGCAAAATAAAACATCATATATTTTCAGTGGATGTTACAAACCTCCCTTTCTGTCCCACTCACAACCTTATTCCTTATTTAACTAAGGAGAAAGGTCATCCTCAATACAATCATATAATCGAGCTCATTGAAAAATCTCATTTCCATCATGCATTACCCGTGAACCCCCACCATTTACATAATCAATTTGCATGATTTCTGGAATACAACTAAGATAACTCTGGATGATAAAGGCAAAGTGTTGTCCATTACTACAAAGATTGGAAACATCACCATTGCTATTTCCCCAGAGATCCTATCATACCGACTTCAACTCAAAGATGCAGAAGGGTTGAGAAATTTTTAAAAACTAAGATGGACTTAGAGTTCATTGAAAAGGGCTATTATCGGAAAACGAAGGTGCAATTTCAGTGTCAAAGAGATCTAAAGTTTAATTTTCTTGAGGTGTTTCTAGTGGAGTAGGTTCTAAAATAGAAATATTAAAGGTGTTGAAGACTACATCAGCATCATCGAACCAGTCGGGACTTGTTCCAATGTTTGTTGCATTTGATTCTTGAAACCAACGCAATATGATTTAAGAACCATATTTGTTCGATTTTTGTAGACACGATAGGCATTCTGACTAGACGAGTATCCCATGAAGTAACATACGTATCCTACTGCAATAAAATATATCAGATTTTTTTTGAGTACATGAACAACCAAACAATCTGAAACTATCAAAGTCTTTTTTTAGTAGAAGTTCATAAGTAGTCTTGACGTGAGACTTAACTAGTAGAACTCGGTTTAGAACATAACAAGCAGTAGTGACAACTTCAGCCCATAAGATTATAGGTAGTTTGGAATCGACCAATGTCGTATGAGCGGCTTCAATGAGAGTACAATTCTTTCTTTCTGCCACGCCATTCTGTTGACGAGCTCGAACAACATTGTATTGATGACGAATTCCTTTTCTGTCACAGAAAGTAATAAACTTCTGATCCTTGAACTTTGTTCAGTGATTACTTCTAATTGATTTAACCTTCAGTTTGATGATATTCTCAATCATTGGAATGAAAGACCTCAGTAATGTTGCGGTTTCACTTTGGGCTTCCAGAAAGTAAACCCAGGTGAAGCGACACTAATTATCTGTGACCAAACAGTAAGATTTTTTAGCCAAACTTTTAACACTAATTGGACAAAAAAGATCCATGTGCATTAATTGACGGGGTTCACTAATTGTATTCACTGTTTTGGACTAGTGCGGTTTCTTATGTTGTTTTTCTTGGGCACATGCAATACAATACGGGAAGGTTTAGTTTTGAAAGCTTATTTATTTAAAATTAATGACCTAACTATGTGTGCCACAATAGTGATTCTGATTTAGAAGCCTTAGAAATGAAACAAGTCATTAGATTGTGTGATTTAGCATCCTTCATGTTTAGCATATATGTGTTATTCTGTCTTGGTGCTTTCAACATCATCATTTCAGGTGGAACTATGCAACCGAGTTTAAGGAAGAAGCACGCCATGTCGTTGAATAAAACAGAGATCCCTTTGTCACGGACTTGAGAAATGCTCATGAGGTTGTAGCACAGCTCAGGAACGTAGTTAACGTCTTCAAGAGTAAGATACAACATCTCCCAAGCCGACAATATTTCCTCCCTTCTCATCTCCGGAAAATGATAGAAAATCACCATCAATGTATTGATAATTTGTGAGAAATTCTTTTAACACAGTCATATGCATTAAACATCCACTATCTACGTGCTAGATGTACTACATAAGAGCTTTGAGCTATCTCTTCAATTTATTTTGTAAATATAAAAATAAAATATAAAAAAAATAAACACAAAAGGATTTTAGTTAGAGATTGGTGTCCATCCTAATTGTCCTTGTGACAATTTGTGTATTGGTGAACCTTACAAAAGATGTTAAAGGACGGTTATCCTCCTACCTCCATGCATGACATCCATGAAATTTATGATATATATATGTTGGACTTATAATGTACAAATAATAATATATATATATATATATATATATATATATATATATATATATATAATATATATATATAATATATATATATATAAAAACTTAAACATAACTGAACCCTTGATAATAATCTTATGGTTACTTGTCATGACATTAGGTTATATTATCTAAGTCTTAAACATACCGTCAATGGGTAAATTAAACCCATGAAATCACATTCACCCATACGGGTTGTTATAATGTCAAAAACGGGTGTATTAAGACTAGATGATTATTTTATCGTATACATTCTTTTTCATACTTTAAATTCCAATTCCGAATCCTTCGTCAACATTCCGATTACTCACACACCTACGTTTCCTCATGTAGGATAACTCGGTGTTCCACACTCCACTCACTAACTCTTCACGGGATTTCCAAAGGAAGCTTTGCAAAACCGTGAGTACACTCGAACGCCCCTTTTACGCTTTACACTTTTGGGTGCAATATGTTAACCTGTCAAAAATGCACATTCACACTTAAACTTTTATGCAATCACACAAACAGTCCATCATACATGCACTAGTTACGTGATACACGATTTGTATAGTTGGAATATTCTTATGTGATACTATTTGTCATTAACTTCTTCGTAAGGCCTCCCCTTAACATATATAGCACTATAGGAGTAATGTACCGCTCGTATTCTTGTGGTCATGTTAAGTTTATTCTATTTTTGCGGTGACACTTGAGGATTGACTTGTAGATCACATGCCATGTTTACATAAATCTAGTATGCTAGCTTATCATGTAGATTCGTTTAAACTATTTCGTACTTATGCCATATTAAATTTGTGTACTGCCAATGCTTTTGTGTTGAACTATACGTTTAACATGTTGTAGGATGATGATGATGATAATGATGACGTTGATGAAACTTAGTAGGATGACATAGAAACACATCTAGAATGCTAGATTTTTATGTTGTATTTTTGTTAAACAAGTTGTACTATGATCATTTAAACGTTGTATTTTGAAGTTCGTATGTTGTACTTGACAATTTGAATCATGAAATGAAATCAGTTTTGAATTTAATTATTGTCACAATAGTGTTATGATGTCTCGAGCAATTTATTTCGTCTTACTCCGATGATTCCGCCATCGGTTGGGTGTGACAGCAGATGTAGTTGCCACTACTCATGAGGAGCCCATTGGCACTTCTAAGGATTGTGGTAACATATTTAAGATTGTTATGCAGGCAACAACTGATAAACTTCTATTAGCCTCCAAATGGACTTTGGTTGCCACTCGCTTTTGGATTCTTGCATTCTCTTTTGAAGTGTCCTTTTTGTCGGCATTTGAAGCAAGTAACCTTCGTTTTGTCAAATCCCAATTTGTTGCTTGAATTCCCGATATCTCTGCCGGTTAGAGAAACAAATTTAGTAACCCTTCGAATAATCGAGGCTAAAGACCATTTGATGTCCATCAGCTCAAGTTCTTCCTCATCCACTTGATCATAGTCTTCGGCGGTCATCTCCGGATTACCAATCTTTCCAGCCACCAAACTTTCATACGATTCCAACACTATGGCAAGAAGTACCATGTGTTGTTTGGCAACTTGTTCAGAAACGACGTTGCTTAAATTGACAGCAATGTTGCATTTAAACACATTTGGATCAGAATTTGATTGATTGTTCTGATTTGTCTGATTCTGATATGAAGAATTACCACCAATCACCTCCTAACTCATTTAAATCAAACCCTAATCACCCCCCACTATATATATGGGCCTCCTACACTTCTTTTCCACTTTCCAAACACTTCTATAACATCAAAACACTTCCAAATTCTCTGAAATTTCAAGAATAAGGCAGATTACTAGTAAGTGCAAAAGTGAGTTCAAACTCACTTTTCTCCATCCTTTCTTCATCCCTTCTTCCTCTACAAAGATTAGATTGTCTCTAGGGATGTTTCCACAAGTTTTTCATGGAAAACCAAGGTGGAACAACACCATTTTGAGGGCCAAACTTTTTGTTTTGGAAGAAAACTTTACAAACTTTCATAAACTTATGTTTTTATCATACAAACTTGTGCTTCTTATGCCAGTAATCAAACCTATGGTTAGTGAGCTTAGCCAAGGTTGTTTCATACAAATTCGGAGGTGTAAAATGCCTCCTAACTTTCTATTTTCTCAGGGTTGTTAACCCACAAGTGTTGAAACCATCCAAACTTGTTCTAGCAACAAGACTTGTGCTTTGGTATGAGTGTGATTACTTGGAAGCCTTGGTTTTCCTACCTTCAATCCACCACCTCACTTGATGATTTCCCTTGCTATCCTAAGTAGTTTACTAGACTCCAAAGTGACATAACCCCATCTAGCCTCCGACACTTAGTTAACTCTTTCTATGTCGGGCATGACTCATCGGGTTAAAGTTTGCTTAGCTACTTGCTATAGTGAGAAGTATATACATTTTCTTTACATTTCATTCATGACCATCCTAATTGTCCTTGTAACAATTTGTGTATTGGTGAACCTTACAAAAGATGTTAAAGGACGGTTATCCTCCTACCTCCATGCATGACATCCATGAAATTTATGATATATATGTTGGACTTATAATGTACATATAATATATATATATATATATATATATATTATATATATATTTATATATATATATATTATAAACTTAAACATAACTGAACCCTTGATAATAATCTTATGGTTACTTGTCATGACATTAGGTTATATTATCTAAGTCTTAAACATACCGTCAATGGGTAAATTAAACCCATGAAATCACATTCACCCATACGGGTTGTTATAATGTCAAAAACGGGTGTATTAAGACTAGATGATTATTTTATCGTATACATTCTTTTTCATACTTTAAATTCCAATTCCGAATCCTTCGTCAACATTCCGATTACTCACACACCTACGTTTCCTCATGTAGGATAACTCGGTGTTCCACACTCCACGCACTAACTCTTCACGGGATTTCCAAAGGAAGCTTTGCAAAACCGTGAGTACACTCGAACACCCCTTTTACGCTTTACACTTTTGGGTGCAATATGTTAACCTGTCAAAAATGCACATTCACACTTAAACTTTTATGCAATCACACAAACAATCCATCATACATGCACTAGTTACGTGATACACGATTTGTATAGTTGGAATATTCTTATGTGATACTATTTGTCATTAACTTCTTCGTAAGGCCTCCCCTTAACATGTATAGCACTATCGGAGTAATGTACCGCTCGTATTCTTGTGGTCATGTTAAGTTTATTCTATTTTTGCGGTGACACTTGAGGATTGACTTGTAGATCACATGCCATGTTTACATAAATCTAGTATGCTAGCTTATCATGTAGATTCGTTTAAACTATTTCGTACTTATGCCATATTAAACTTGTGTACTCGCCAATGCTTTTGTGTTGAACTATACGTTTAACATGTTGTAGGATGATGATGATGATAATGATGACGTTGATGAAACTTAGTAGGGATGACATAGAAACACATCTAGAATGCTAGATTTTTATGTTGTATTTTTGTTAAACAAGTTGTACTATGATCATTTAAATGTTGTATTTTGAAGTTCGTATGTTGTACTTGACAATTTGAATCATGAAATGAAATCAGTTTTGAATTTAATTATTGTCACAATAGTGTTATGATGTCTCGAGCAATTTATTTCGTCTTACTCCGATGATTCCGCCATCGGTTGGGTGTGACAGCAGATGTAGTTGCCACTACTCATGAGGAGCCCATTGGCACTTCTAAGAATTGTGGTAACATATTTAAGACTGTTATGCAGGCAACAACTGATAAACTTCTATTAGCCTCAGAAACCAAAGAAGCAATGATTCAACTGGAAGTCCATAGTACCAAGTATAGGGGCATCAAAGTGTACCTAGAGTTCAAATCACAGATACACATGATGTGAATGAGAGTGTATATAGATATTGATAGATTTTAGCTGGCTTTTACACTGGTCCACGTTTTAAATTTAGAAAACAAGATAAGATGTGATCACTCTATACTTCATGTTGGGGCAAGTAAACCTATTGTAGGCGTAATATAGAGATGGTAAGATATCGATGTCCTCAAAGGATACAAGAGTTTTTAGTACCGAGATGTTATCAACGTCTAGTCAAGCCTTTAGAAGAGTGGTTTTTGTAATTTTATAAAAGAAAACATAAAAATAAATAAATAAATAAATAAAAGGTATTTGGTTTTGAAATTAGTTTTTAGAAAAGGGATATTTGGGATTTTACTACCCCTTGGTGCTTTATTAACTAAGTTTGCCATAGATTACAAGAGCTCATTTTATAAGACCACCATACGTCTTTGGAGGGTTATTCTGAGTACTCTGTGGGACAACCCACCAAAGCCGTTATTTTCAGACCTAATAAGTAGTTGTGTTCTATTAATTCATAAAGTCATGAGGTTGCATGTCACACCCCAAATGATGGCGGAATTATCGGAGTGAGACGAAATAAATTGCTCATCACACATAACACTATTTGCGACAGTAATTAATTCAACCCGATTTCATCGCATATCATAAATTGTCAAGTATATTACTAGGAAATTCAAATGACAACAATTTAAAAGACAAGTACAATAAGTTCAAAAAAACAAAATATTCAAATCTAGTATTTCTTGTGCGTTTCTATGTCGTCCACACTAGATTCGTCATAAACATCATCATCAACCTGTAACATGTTAAAAATATGGTTCAACGCAAAAGCATTGGCGAGTACACAAGTTTTAAAGTACATAGCATAAGTATAAAAGAATTTACTCGAATCCATATGGCAATTGTTTATAAGGTAAACTAGCATATCATACTAAATGTCAACCCCAAGTGTCCACAAGAATTAAGTGTCCTTCGCCAGAAAGTAACGAGACTATTTATGAATAAAAAATAAGCTTAACAATACCCCGACGGGCGGCGTGCTACACGTATAGCGCTATATATGTAAAGTTGGGCTAGCTAAGTTAATGACAAGAAGCATGTATGTATCTAGCATGAACCTAAGCATAACAACAAGCATGTATAACGGATTGAGTGTATAAAGTACGTTGTGTGTATTTGTGTATTTTTTAAGTTAACATGTTACAAACCAAATTGTGTAAAAATGAAAATGGGTCAAGTATACTCACGGTATGCGAAGAAATTTCACTTAGTGGTTTTGACGAGTATTGAGTTGATGGAACACCGAAGTTACCATTTTTTTGTTCTTAAACTTTTTGCCCAAAGTTGAAAATCTTGGAGATTTGAGAGAGTTTGGAAGTGATTTGGAGGTGGTGCAAGTGTTTGGAAGGTGTTTGGGTTGGTATTTATAAGAGGGTTAAGTGGTTGGGGTTTAAATGAATGTGGAATGTGATTGGAGGAGAAAAGAGGTGGGAAAATGGTGAAGTATAATTGGCTAAAGAAAGATGAAAGGTGATTGGAGGAGAAAGGAGGTGGAAAAGGGTGAAATCTAATTGGCTAAAGAATGGTGGAAGATGATTGGAGGAGAAAGGATTTAGAAAAGCTTTTTTGGTTTTACTCACTTTTAGTCCCTGCACTTTGTAACTAGGTTATTTTATACCGTTTTTCTTATTTAAACTTATTTTAAGTATTCAAAGTGTTTTATATGTCTCGGTTTTGCGTATAAACACATATTTAAATATTGATTGCGTATATAACACAAATATGAAAGGTAACACATATACGTATAAAAATAAATTCTATTATGATTAACAGCTCGAGTTGTGAGATTGAAATTGAAATACGAATGTAAAGTTTCTAAAAAATAGAATGCGAATACAAACTTTCTAAAAATAAGAATACGGAAATTCGAGGCGTTACAATCTCCCCTACTTTAGGAAATTTCGTCCCGAAATTTATTTAAGAGGAAGACTTAGGATAAGATGGTTTTTTTGGTAGTTCGATACGATTGATAATCGGTTAAAGTGTTTGACTAAACGTGAAATTTTTGATGCTTAGTGCCGAAGTAGCGTTTTTTTGTATTAGCGTGTTTAAAAATGTATGGATCCAAGTTTTGGCTAAATTGATAGCCTATGGTTAATTGGGCGTACGTAGAGTGATAAAAGATAGGTTTGTAAAGGTAACTAGTTTGACTAAGCGGATTGGGACATCAACTGTAAGTAAGTGTAAAAATAAGTAAAAATTGTATGTGTGTATATATGCAATGCGCGTTTGAACAACTCAATTGGGAGAAATGTTTTAAAAGGATGTGACCTAAAAGTTTTTGTGTAAGTAAGGATGTAGTTTGACAAATGTGCGGCTCGCACTATGGGTTGTAGGAAAAATTTCCATTGGTTCAAATGTGTATTAGTAAAATCGCACGTAGAAAAAAATGTTTACAGGTGAGAAGCTAGGATGGTAGGTAGTTATGGTTTCAAAAATTTTTAGTGGTAGTAGACCGTCTGGTTGAAGTTGCGCGTAATAAAGAACGAAAGATATCTTAAAATTATTTTGGCTGACTCGAACTGGTGAGGATGTTTGTAAAAATGGATAAATCATTTAGGCCGGTTTACTGAAAATAAGGTTTGGATGAAATGTTAAGGGGAGAATTTGGGAATATTCGTGGTATGAGAGCGTATGAGCGATTCGGTAGGTGTAAGCGAGAGTAAGAATGGTATGGATATTGAATGAAATACGAACACAAAAGTTGAGAGATGCTAGTGATGGTTGTAGCGGTTAAAGCTAATGATTTTGAGAATGAGGCTTTGTCATGGATAATCAGTGCCAACATTTCGAAGTTGAGTCATCAAGATTTTTTTTTTGAATCAAATGTATTTAACAAGGTCCGGAAGTCACTGAATTTCTCATGGCATGTTTTACAAAAGTTGGGTAACATGGTAGAGACATTTATATATAGGAAGTACCAGCGCATATCCACCATCTTCACACAACGTTACGTCAGTTTCGCTGTTCGATTTCATGTTACTTTCAGTGTTACGATACACCGTAGAACCGATTATGGTTTTCATACGCCTACCAATATAATCCCGTGTGCACCTGCGATTATTTTGGTTTGTGCATTATCCGCATAGTTTGTACTAGTAGTGTATGGATCAGGTTACGTTTTAGTAATACAAGCATAATGTGTGTGTAAGATAGCGTATAAAAATTAAGTATGAAAGCATGATTTTAAGTAAGTATGTGTGTATCGAATGTAAGCGAAACCACTCGGGTTTTCCTACTTATAGACTTCAAGCATGACTACCAAGTAGCGCGAATGTATAAGTTTTGAGTTAGATTGATGGCAAATTTGTATAATATTAGCATGTAGTATGGAATGTATAAGTTGAAGTATAATGATATTGAGTACACATAGGTTACCATGAAGTTTCGAGTGTGTAAAAATACGTGTAAAATTGTCATGAAATGTTGAATGTATAAATGGAAACGTGTAAGGTGATATGCATGTGTATGGTTGCTTGAGTCAAAACATTGAGTTGGTTAAAATATGTTAAGTCGGGTTTGTCAGGAATGAAAGGCCATAATTGTGAATGTCGAATGAATATTGAGGAAAAATATTAATTTGTGATGTAAGATGTGGTTTGTAAAAAGAAATGCTACTTTTGTTTTTTTAAAAAATTTGTATTAGCATACGTCGTAGGTTATCCAATCTTATGAAATTTTCTTGCCCATGAGTTTAGACTTAGATTTGCGTATTAGCGATTTTTGAAAAGGTTGTAAAATAGTGAATTTGCTTTTATTTATATAAAAGAAAAGTCGTGTTTTGAAAATTTCCGTGGAAAACTTGGGTTTTGAAAAGTATTCTAGCAACGTGGGCTTATACGTATGTGAGAGAAAGTTTTTGTGTGCTTCATGTTGGAAAAAAAATTTATTTAGGATGATAGTATAAAGTGAGTGTGTTTTTGCGATTGGACGAGTTATGAAATCGAGGGCAAGAGGTTCATTAGACCGACTAAGTTGATAGGTAGCATTTCATAAAGTTTTGAAAATTTGGAAAGAAACATTTAAAGTATCGTTAGGAATTTTGTGTATGGGATTTATGTAAATGAATTGTAAGGGAAGAAACACGTTTGAATAAATTAGTAAGGTTCAAAATTCATGCATAACTGAGAAAATTGACATAATGATAAAAGGTTTGAGTATAAGTTTCGATCGAGTGATTGTTACGAAAATAGTCGAGTAGTGGTTTGATCTTCCATTGAGGTGTGAACATCACTCCTATCTCAAGGGCAATATTCTTTCGACAAATGGGCGTAGTCAAAGCGTCAAGGTAAGTGATTCACTTCTATCTTGATGATAAGACTTCCATTTTTGGGAATACGGGTAGTGTTTGTCCGTGGGTGTCGTTTTTGGAACCATATTTATAAATAGTGTATGAGTATAAAAAAGTATAAGTATGATATGTGGGTAGTCATGGTGAAAATAATTTGGACTTTGAAAGAAGAGATTCTTGAATTATGTATGCATAAAATTGATATAATATTATGGTGGTTTTGACTAAAACTTAGATTGTTTCGAAACAAAACCTTGACTAATCAAAGTGATCGAAAGTTCTTTTGAGTTTGGGAAGCATGCTTTGGCCTAATAGGTAAAATACTCTCACCAAAATTTTGGTTGACGGTATTCACCCTTCCGGTTACTACATGTCCTTAGTCAATCGAAAGTTCGAGACTTTGGCGGATTGAAAATCGAGGAGTGGGATTAGTTATCAAGGTGTGGGTTTCACCCCTAACTTGACAATGTTATTTCCTAAGTGTGGTTGGTACTTACCAAACGAGGTAAGGAACTAAATCCAACTCGTTGATAAGGGTCCACTAGAATGAGCATTGCGAAATTTCATCAAGGTAAGGATGTCACTCCTAACTTGATGTATAATTTCGTGAAAATCGAGAATGCGGATTGAGAGAATTTCACCAAAGTGAGGGTTTCACTCGTATTTTGGTGAAATCTTCTCGTTTATATAATACGAGTGTTTTCACGTCTTCATATGTGTATGGTAAATCGTTTTAGGAAAGACATACGGAATTTTAAGACAAAAGATGAGATAGAAGCAAGTAGGTATAATTTTAAGCATTTGAAACATGAATTCAAGAATGGTCAAGTATGGGTACTTAGACTATATACTAGGTCAATCATGGCAACTTTTCATAATTCCCTATAGTTATGGCTCTGATACCAATCTGTCACACCCCAACTGATGGCGGAATCATCAGAGTGAGATGAAATAGATTGTTCATCACACATAACACTATTTGTGACAATAATTAATTTAAAACCGATGTCATTGCAAATCATAAATTTTCAAGTACATTAAAAGGAAATTCAAATTATAACAATTTAAAAGACAAGTACAATAAGTTCAACAAAACAAAATATTCAAATCTAGTATTTCTTGTGCGCTTCTATGTTTTCCCTACTAGATTCGTCATAAACATCATCATCAACCTGTAACATGTTAAAAATATGGTTCAACGCAAAAGCATTAAGTACACAAGTTTAAAGTACATAGCATAAGTATAAAAGAATTGACTCGAATCCACATGGCAATTATATACAAGGTAAACTAGCATGTCATACCAAATGTCAACCCCAAGTGTCCACAAGAATTAAGTGTCTCTCGCATCAAAGTAATGAGACTATTTACGAATAAAAAGATAAGCTTAACAATACCCAGACGGGCGGCGTGCTACTCCTATAGCGCTATATATGTGAAGTTGGGCTAGCTAAATTGATGACAAGAAGCATGTATGTATCTAGCATGAACCTAAGCATAACAATAAGCATGTAAAAACAGATTGAGTGTATAGTACGTTGTGTATATTTGTGTATTTTGTAAGTTAACATGTTACAACCCAAATTGTGTAAAAATTAAAATGGGTCAAGTGTATTCACGGTTTGCGAAGAAATTTCCACTTAGTGGTTTTGACGAGTCTTGAGTTGATGGAACACCGAAGTTAGCAATTTTCATTCTTGAACTTTCGCCCAAAGTTGAAAATCTTGGAGATTTGAAAGAGTTTGGAAGTGATTTGGAGGTGGTGCAAGTGTTTGGAAGGTGTTTGGGTTGGTATTTATAAGATGATTAAGTGGTTGGGGTTTACATGAAGGTGGAAGGTGATTTGAGGAGAAATGAGGTGGAAAAGGGTGAAATATGACTGACTGAAGAAAGGTGAAAGGTGATTGGAGGGAAAGGAGGTGGGAAAATGGTGAAATCTAATTGGCTAAAGAATGGTGGAAGGTGACAGGAGGAGAAAGGATGTGGAAAAGCTTTTTGGTTTTGCTCACTTTTAGTCCCTGCACTTTGTAACTAGGTTATTTTATACCGTTTTCTTGTGTTTTAACTTATTTTAAGTATTCAAAGTGTATTTTAAGTCTCGGTTTTGCGTATAAACACCTATTTCAAGATTGACTGCGTATATAACACAAATATGAAAGGTAACACGTATACATATAAAAATAAATTCCATTATGATTAACGCCTCGAATTATGAGATTGAAATTGAAATACGAATGTAAAGTTTCTAAGAAATAGAATGCGAATACAATTTTTTTAAAAGTAAGAATACGAAAATACGAGGCGTTACACTGCATAGTTAGTGGCCTCTTCATAGTAGCCGCCACCAAAAAGAAGAAGAAGTCTTCAGCACAAAAGACTTCTAAAACCTCTAAGTCTAAATTGTCAGCCACCCCCTAAAAAACAAAACCAGAACAAAGACAACTTAGGAAGGAAGTTGAGGTTCCTGAGAGTCAAACTAACGACACTTATTTTTTAGTAATTTTGATTCGATAATTACTCAAACTAACGATACACTTTCAAAAATTTATATAGTAACAATTACCATTGTGAACAATAGTTATTATGGATTTTGATCATTTTCAACATCCTAAATGCTACACACCTATTTGATGGGTTTATTTCTTTCAAACGTAATTATATTAATCAAAATTGCTTTACTATTTGTTTAATGCATTATTGAATAAAATTTTGCTCTTAGTGATGGTTGTTTTTGATTAATATGTATGTCTAAGTATATCTATTTTTACAATCAATATTATTTTAGGCTTATAAGGGATTTATTTTTAAAGATTTAATCTTTCGGTTGTTATAATGAGTGCCGATAATATACCAATATCGTAACACTTCGAATCAGCAACGATCGTATTCCGGCCACAAAGGTACGAGTAATACCTACAGGAACGTGATAGTTACGGGCACTCCTCTTAGGGTCACTAACAGAGAAACAGTGTAAGGCAACTCCATAGAGGGTTCTAAGGGTCTACTAACCCTTCAGACAATCGAATTTTATGTTAATCTGTATATTTATATTTATTTTTTTCACTTCTTAATTTAAATGTCTATTTATCGTCTACTTCACTTTGAACTTATGCATTGTGGGCGTCAAAGGCGCTCTAGGTCACCACCACCGGGGCCCCTACCCTTGGGGCCTTTGCTAACTTGCGATTGTTTTTTTATTTGGGTTTTTTGTATATTTTTTAAGAATAGAACTGATACTATTACGGAAAAAGCGCTAATTGCCGTGAAGCGCGGGTTTACTCATCTAGTTAGATACAAATATATTTCTGATTGTTTAAAAAATGCAAGTTACCATTTTATTATTTATTAAAAAAACATCTATTTTTATAATGATATGAAAGTTGAATGCAATTTTTTATTTGTTTCTTATAATAATAAATAATAATCATAATAATAATAATAATAATAATAATAATAATAATAATAATAATAATAATAATAATAATAATAATAATAATAATAATAATAATAATAATAAATAATAATAATAATAATAATAATAATAATAATAATAAAATAATAATAATAATAATAATAATAATAATAATATAATAATAATAATAATAATAATAATAATAATAATAATAATAATAATAATAAATAATAATAATAATAATAATAATAATAATAATAATAATATGAAAAGTTGAATGCAATTTTTTATTTGTTTCTCTTTTATTTAAGTTATTTTTTTCAAATTTACTTGTTTTTTTACTTATATAATAATTATGAAGAGACGGTAACCTATTGAAATTGGTTTTCTATGTGTAAACGATTGTGGTCTTTGTCACAAACATGTAAAGTGAATCAAAAGTGGCAATAAAATGCCAAAAAGCTTTCCAAGTGGAGCTCATAAGGGGATTTCTCATGCAAACATCACTACATTGTGGGATCATATTGGCTGCCACCTTTTTAAATAGATGAAACTCCTTTACATTGAATTTTATACATTCTTTTATGCAATAATGTATATATTGTTGAATTCACCATTGTTTAACAATGATTTCTTAAAAAGGAAGAATCTTTCCTCTCACTTTACTATTTTCTATTAATTTAATGCTTTGGAGAATTTATTTTGAATAATAATAATAATAATAATAATAATAATAATAATAATAATAATAATAATAATAATAATAATAAGTGAGAAAAACGTGACGTGTAGAATATGGATACAAGTTCGTTATGAGTGGGTAAGCCCATAAAAAGGTGCTCGTTAATGGTGATAGTTATACACTATATATTTGACGAGGATGAACCCAACCTATGACTTTGTAAAATTAGTTTAATTTACGCATGAATGAATATACCATTAAATACAATTATGAGTAAAGTTCTATTTTGTTTCATGTGGTTTGGTCCAAATATCTATTTTGCTTCAGTGGTTTTAATTTTTTTTGCTTCTTTTGGTTTCTTAATTGGTTCAATCTTTTCCCATACACTCACACCCTTAAAATTAATTTTGAGTAAAGTTCTATTTTGCTCCCTGTGGTTTGGTCTAGATATCTATTTTGCTCCAATAGTTTCAATTTGATTATTTTGCACCTTAAAATTATTTTTTATAAGGGCAAACAAGTCTTTTGCGTAGGGTGTATGGTGTAGGATTAAATTACTTAATTATATTAGTTAATTTTTCATAAACTCTAATAATATATACAATTTGTAAACGTAAAAACGGTGTATACCCATTTACCTTAAAAAGATTTACATATTTAAACTTGCATATCTTTAAAGGAAATTAGATAAAGGAAACTAGGTACTCATTTACTATGAAAATCTATTTAACAGGTGTGCGCTAAATATGCATATAAAAAGATTTACATACTTAAATTTACACATTTTAATAGGAAAATAGATAAAGGTAAATGGGTATACTCCGTTTTTACATATACAAATTGTATATATAATTAGAGTTTATGAAAAAATAACTAATATAATTAAGTAATTTAAACATACACCATACACCTTACGCAAAAGACGTGTTTCCCCTTATAAAAAATTCTAAGGTGCAAAAAAATCAAATTGAAACTATTGGAGCAAAATAGATATCTGGACCAAACCACAGGGAACAAAATATAACTTTACTTAAAAATCAATTTTAAGGGTGTGAGTGTAAGGGAAAATATTGAACAATTAAGAAACCACAAGGAGCAAAAAAATCAAATTGGAACTATTGAAACAAAATAGATATCTGAACCAAACCATAAGAAGCAAAATAGAACTTTACTCTACAATTATATTATATTAAAATATAAATGAAAAGACGCATAACATGTAAACGATAGTAGTCATCATGAATTAAATATCGGACTATATGTTCGTATTATTTCAAGTTTTAACGATTTATTAATTATTAATATTAATTATTAATTATTAATTTATTAATTAATCTTATGCTTCATATATATTTATTATTCGTTATTTCAAATAAGAGTAAACTGCCATTTTGGTCTTTGAGGTTTGGTCACTTTTGCCACTTTAGTCTAAAACTCAAATCTTTTGCATGTGTGTCCTTGTGGTTCAGTTTTATTGCCATTTGGTCAAAAAGTGAAATTTTATAAAATCCTGTTATTTTCTCTTTTTTCTCATAGGCAAAATGGTCATTATAATTTTATTATAACACATTATTAATTAAAATAATAAAATTAAGTAATCATTTGACCAAACAAAGGATTTGCTGTTATTCCCAAATCACACGACCAACATTCAGAGCATCAACCATGTCGAAGCAAGGTATGCAACGGTGGCTACAGGGATTAAAGTGGCCGATAATCGAAACCCAGATCTGAACCATCCTATCGACCACCTGA
The DNA here is from genome assembly GCA_947069175.1 of Scalesia atractyloides. NCBI lineage: Eukaryota > Viridiplantae > Streptophyta > Magnoliopsida > Asterales > Asteraceae > Scalesia > Scalesia atractyloides. The sequence goes on from CAMTDV010001634.1 coordinate 35,661,102, forward strand.
AACCTTCTTGTCATACCTATTGTTTCCACACATCTGAAACCCTCTTACCGGAAATACGAAAGTTGAAGACGAAACATAGATCAATCTTCAACCCACATCCTATCTCATCATCAGTTTCGAGTGTGTTGGTTCGAGTATTGCTCAGATCTGATGGTTAACGATCATCTCCACCTCTCAACCGGCCGCCGCTGCCGCTTAATCTTCTGTCACCGCTTCACATTCAACCAACACAAAAAGAATAATAGAATGAAATTATCTCCAATATTGTTGGCACCGTCGAGTCGTTTCTGTTCTCATAGATGCAATGCGAGAAACAATAGCGTCAACATCGTCTTCAACATCACCGATGACGGTGTCTGGTGGTATTCCTGTGATGGCGTCTGATAGCGTCCGGTGGTATTCCTACGATGGCGTCCGGTGGTATTCATCAATGGTTTCAGGGGGTTCGACGGATTTTTCAAGGGCTTCGATGGGGGTATTCAGGTGATGCGACGATGGTTTCAGAGGGTTCGACGGGGTTTGACAGTTTTGACGGCGATGGTGGTGGTTCGACAGTGGGTGGGGGAAGATGATGGATTAGGGTTTGGGTTTAGGGTTGGGGTTTAGGGTTGGGGTTGGGGATGATGGTAAGTCCTTTTATATAAAGGGATTATTATATAATAAATGTACAATGACCATTTTGCCCTGAGGAAAAGCACAAAATAGCAGGTTTTTATGAGACAAATATGACCTTATTTCACTTTTACCAAAATGACAATAAAACTAAAACCACAGGGACTTACATGCAAAAAGTTTGAGTTTTGGATTAAAGTGGCAAAAGTGACCAAACCTCAGGAACCAAAATGGAAGTTTACTCTTGTAACAACCCGACCTTTCGGATTGTTATCCGAATCCTTGTTATTACCGTTATTTCAGTTTATGTCTCGTTTTGTACTCTGAGATTAATTATAATGGTTTGGATTATTGTAAAACACATATTATATCGCTTATTTATCGCATTTAAATCGCCTACTGTACTCGCAACTCTCAACACAAACTCAAATCGCGGATAATTATGTTACATTATGTTAGTTATGTGTTATGTGTGCTTTATGTTTTGTGGCTGTACTCGCTATCGCAACGCTCTCACTCGCACAAATCACTAAATCGCTTTTATTTTACCAACGCAACGCTTAACGCTTCGCTAAAACGCTTAATATAACTATCTAAGACGAATCGCCAAACGAACACCTAGCGCGAAAATAACGAACAAAACTTCGCCATCAGGCCAAGTTCGGCCGAACTTGTGTGCCCCAAGTTCGCCCGAACTTGACCGGTGGTGATCAAATAAGAAATCTCCTCACAAGCCATCAAGTTCGCTCGAACTTGCACATATTCCAACAGAACTGACCAAGTTCGCCCGAACTTGTGCCAAGTTCGCTCGAATTTGTGCTAAGTTCGGCCGAACTTGGTCTCCATCAGCCCTATTTTGTCATCAACTATAAATACCCAACACCTCCATTCGTGCTCTCCTTGCTGCAAGTTCGCCCGAAAGCTCCCTAAACCGAAAACCTTTGATTTCCAAGTAAGAATCAACCCGTTTTATGCAAACAACAACGTTTTACTACGATTTTGCACAAGGATTACCTTCGTTTTCATCAAATCTCTACTGTTTATGAAAATCTTCATCTTTTTCTATAAAACTTCTTCTTTTCACCTAGATCTACACTAAACGAGTGCATTTAGGCTTAGCTTTGGCTTCCCAAGCAAGAAATCTTGATAATTTCGACTCACCAAGTGTAAGACCTAAGAAAAACTGTTTAATACATTGATTTTTACACAAAATACGGACTAATGACGTATGTTTCGTTCACTATGAAGTGGAACCAGGCGTTGTTAATCAAGATCTCAGATCCGGAAGCACAAGGACGAAATCGTCACTTTGCACAAACTGGACTAACCAGTACGAACCATCAAGTTCGCCCGGATTAGCCCGAATTTTGGTAAAATGGCTAAACTCGCTCCAAAAGACCTCTCCATCCTATGTTTTGCTCAGTAGCTCATGGTTGGAGGGATGGACACTCGATTTCCTCAGCAAACGACACGAAAACACATGATTTGGTGACCAAAACAGTCAAGTTCGCTCCAAAAAGAGCAAGTTCGCTCGAAGTTGTCACCAGATTGGTGACCAACTTCGGCCGAACTTGTCCAATTCTCAAGAAAATCAACCAAGTTCACCCGAACTTGTATCAACTCCAAGAACTTCAGTCAAGTTCGCCCGAACTTGTACCTTTTTCTATGAGAAGGCACCAAGTTCGCCCGAACTTGTACAATCCTATGGTATTCCAAGCAAGTTCGCCCGAACTTGTACCGAATCCAAGGGATTGGGTACAACTTCGCCTGAACTTGTCCTCTGCTCCTTCACGTTTCGACCGTTTCAGCAATTCGGAAGGCTGATGCACTTCTGTTCGCATTACAGGCTGAATCGGCGCTCCCTTCAATCCAGAACCGCTTCGTGTTTGTTTATCAAACACTACAGTGAGTATACTTGAACCCTTTTTCACTTTAATGCACTTTTGGGTGTTACATACGTCTCTATAACCAAACACGCTACACACAACGCTAAACTCTTTTGACGCTAACCGCTCTCGCATGTTATACGTGAATCGCTAAATGTTTGTTTGCTCTGTGTGAATAATGAGGACTTGTAGACCACCCTTAGCAACGATAGTACTATAGTTTGGACTCAGCACCCGATTGGTTCGGGGGTTGTTAAGGCTCACAAATTACTTTACGTGCGTGTTCGCTATTGTGAATATGTATCGCACATACTCACATCGTAGTAGTGTTGGTTAGCATGTATCATTATTGTTAGCTTACTTAGATTCGCTTTCTCTACGTATGCATGTTGGTTATACGTAATCGCTTTTATCACTATTATTATGCTATTAAACCTGTACGCTCACCTTTACTTAATTGTATTGACTTGTATTTTAACGTATGTAACAGGTTGAGGATTTGTCTACACTACAAATGGATTAGGGCTTTGTCTTAGAAACTCATTTAAATAAATCTAGTTGTCGAACTGATTTTTTTTGAGAATGATGTAATCCGTATGACTTTGATGTGAAGGTTTAGTTCAATTGTATGGGAAATTGGATGTTATTAAATATTGTCACATTAATAGTTGTTGTGGAAATTCTTGAGCAATCTGTTCGCTTAGTGCCGCGCCCTGATGATTCCGCCATCGGTTGGGGTGTGACAGGTTGGTATCAGAGCCATAACTGTAGGGAATTAGGTAGAATTGCCATGTTCGACCTAGTCTACAGTCTAAGTACCCAGTTTAACCGATCTTTGACTTAAATGCTTAAACTACTTGCCATAAATACCTACTAGCCTTTCCTAAGGCTAACACAATCTACACGCTTGGAAACGCTCGTATAACACAAACGAGTGATTACGTCGGGATTAGGTGTGAAAACCAAGAACTCTCGATAAGAGAACTCACTCCGCGTACTATTTACTGCACGAGGTTCCGTTAAGCTAGGAGTGATATCCATATCCTGACGAAAACCTCCACCTCTATTTCTGTGGAATTCCCGACGTGTTCGGTGGAAACCACAAACATGGAATGAAGTTGTTAAGTTAGGGGTGATACCCGCATCTTAATAACTAATTCCACTCCTCGATTTTCAATCTCACCAAAGTGTCGATTATTTCGATGACTTGGGGCACGACGTATCTGGAAGGATAAATGCCGTCAACTGTTGTACGGAGAGAGCATTTGTCTATTAGGCCAAATCGTGTGCCCAAACTCAGAGAATTTTCGAACCACTTTGGGTAGTCGCTGTCTCAAAACCCAGGACGCTCCAAAATTGATTTAAGCCGCAATCGCCGATTTTACGCATCCTCGAGTTATTTATTATTTATCTGTTTAGATTTTGTGGATTTTACGTTTTATCGATTTCTCGATTTATCGCTTTTCGTTTTACTAAAATACGCACAACTCGCACAGCTCTCGTAATCTAAAATGCTAATTAATCACAAACCAAACTAAAACGGCTCAACTCCCTTACGCGGATGTCCTCATACGCGGTATTACTCGCTTATTTTGCTTATATTACTCTTATACTACTCGCATCTCATATCGCGCTACGCAAGATTTAGTGAAGATGAATACGTGCAAAATATGTGCTTACGTGACTTATGTGATTATGTGCTTACGTGATTATGTGCTTACGTGCTATACGTGCTTACGTGTTTTGTGCCTTATGTGAAGGATAATAATAATAAATACTTGAACAAAACCCATTATAATCAATCTCATCCGATCTTTGTCTTTAGATGGCATCCATGGGATCTCACACTCGCAAGACTGTCCAACGAAACAACGCTGACAAACGCATCGCCTCTCTCGTAGCCAAGGAAATGGCTAAGGTGATTCCTCAGATTGTCAGTGAGATCCCAGCTGTCAGCAGCAATTCGTCCGTTGACTCTAAGAATGATGCTCCAAAATCTCAGTTAGCTTCAAGCAGTTCAAAGCATGTGGTCCCCTGAGTTTCACGGGTGAAGATGGGCCAAGCAAAATGTTCCACTGGTTCGACTCGATCGAAGTCACCTTTCGCCAAAGCGGATGTCCTGAAAATCTCCGCACCGTTAATGCTACCGTTGTATTTCATTCAAGGGCACTTGACTGGTGGACCGCTGAGCGCACCAGGCGCGGAAACGACGAAGCTTACGAGCTCTCATGGGAAACGACGCTGATGATCAAGGAGTTATGTCCCCCTCACAAAGTTCAAAAGCTGGAAAAAGAATTTTGGGGTATCAAGAAAAATGGTGGTGACAATGCTGGTCTCCTTGCTCGTTTGGTGACAATTTTGGGGAAAAAGAATTTTTGGGGTATCAAGCCAAACGCACCGGCTGCTAAGCATGCGTATACTGGACCTCACCCTTTGTGCTCCAAGTGCACATATCATCACGCGGTTGGAGGAAACTGCCACTTCTGTGCCAATTGAAACATTTATGGGCACTTCACGGTGCACTGCCGTACGGTCCATGTCAGCAAGCTCCTCCCGCTCTCACAGCTCCGCTAGCTCCACTCAACGTTGCTCCTCTCAACCAGGCACCGCAAGCACCAACAGTTCAGGCACCGCAAGCACCAGCAGTTCAGGCACGTGCTTGCTACACATGTGGTGACCCGAATCATTTTAGCAATGCCTGCCCAAACTGTGCCGTCAAACAAGAGCCGCAGCAGCAGCAGCCACCACAGCCACCTCAGCAGCAACAACCACAAGCTGTGTGTGGAAGGGCCTTTAACATCAACCATTGCCAAGCACAAAATGACAACAATGTTGTCAATGGTACGTTCCTCATTAATGGTATTTATGCTTCTTGCTTATTTGACACTGGCGCCGATAACTGTTTTGTATCGTTAGAATTCGAAAAGCTTTTAAAATGTAAACGCGTTAATCTCCCAAGTACGTTCGACGTCGAAATCGCCACCGGAAGAACCGTTACCGTTAACTCCGTTCTACGTGATTGTACCCTCGAGCTTAACAATCACAGCTTCTCGATCGACCTCATACCTATGCAATTAGGTAGCTTCGATGTCATAGTAGGCATGGATTTTCTTTGCGAGAATCGTGCTGAGTCGTTTGTTTCGATAAAATGTTTCGTTTCCCTCTTTCTAATGGTGATCAACTACATGTTTACGGTGAAACTCCCTCAAAGAAGTTGATGCTTTTGTCATGTACCCAAGCGAACAAATGTTTGCGTAAGCAGTGCATAGCTTTCCTAGCCCACATCGTGAACCCAGAAAAGGAAAAGAAAACTTTGAAAGACGTACCCGTTGTTTGTGACTTTCCTAACGTTTTTCCCGACGATTTACCTGGTTTACCCCGTACTCGTGATGTCGAATTCCGTATTGATTTAATTCCCGGTGCTACACCTATCGCTAAAGCTCCCTATCGCCTTGCACCATCCGAAATGCGCAAGCTATCTAGCCAACTTCAAGAGCTTCTTGATAAAGGTTTCATATGCCGGAGCACTTTGCCATGGGGCGCCCCCGTCCTTTTCATGAGAAATAGGATGGATCAATCCGAATGTGCATCAGTTATCGTGAACTTATCAAACTCATGATAAAGAACCACTACCCTCTTCCTCGAACCGATGATTTGTTTGATCAACTTCAAGGTGCTACTTGTTTTTCCAAGATTAATTTACGTTCCGGATGCCACCAGCTACGTCTTCATGAGCAAGACATCCCGAAAACCGCCTTTCGTACTCGCTATGGCCATTTTGAATTCGTGGTCATGCCTTTTGGACTTACAAGCGCACCCGCGGTCTTCATGGATTTGATGAACCGTGTGTGCAAAGCCTTTTTGGATCATTCCGTTATTGTTTTCATCGATGATATCCTCATTTACTCGAAGTCGAGAGCCGAACACGTGCGACATCTCCGTTTAGTTCTCGAACTTCTCCAAGGAAACCGTCTCTACGCCAAATTCTCCAAGTGTGAATTTTGGCTTAATGAAGTCCAATTCCTCGGTCACGTCGTCAATGACCAAGGAATCCACGTCGACCCCGCCAAAATTGAAGCTGTAAAGAGTTGGAATACTCCGAAGAATCCGTCCGAAATCCGTTCTTTCCTCGGATTGGCAGGTTACTACCGCCAATTCATCACCGACTTTTCAAAATCGCCGTGCCTCTGGCCTCTTTGACTCATAAGGATAAACCTTTTGTTTGGGGTTCCCAACAGGAGGAAGCCTTTCAAACTCTTAAGCGTATGCTTTGCGACGCTCCCGTTCTCGCACTTCCCAACAGAGATGACGATTTCGTTGTTTACTGCGATGCCTCTAACCTAGGTCTTGGATGTGTTCTCATGCAACGAGATTAGGTTATCGCGTACGCGTCTCAAAAACTCAAAGTCCACGAGAAGAACTACACAACCCACGATCTCGAACTCGGTGTAGTTATTTTTGCGTTAAAGATATGGCGACACTACCTCTGTGGTATAAACTGTACGGTCTTCACCTACCATAAGAGTTTACAACATATCTTTAACCAGAAAGAACTAAACATGCGCCAACGCAGATGGGTTGAACTTCTCAACGACTATGATTGTAAGATACGCTACCATCCCGGCAAAGCAAACGTCGTAGCCGATGCTCTTAGTCGACGAAGCTATGTGTATATCATTCCTGATGTTCAAGCCCAGAATAAAATCGAAACCTTGATTCGCGAAACCCAGCACACATGTTTCATTGAGAACACTTTGTTCGAGGAAATGAAATGTGGTGCCGAAACCCAACTGGAAAACAAGTCTAATGGGATCTATTACTTTCTGAATCTCATTTGGATCCCTAGCCGCAATAACCTTCGAGAGTTACTAATGACCGAAGCCCATAAGTCTCGATTTTCCGTTCACTCCGGTGCCGACAAGATGTACCAGGACCTCCGTTCTAGGTATTGGTGGCCCGGCATGAAAAAGGATATCGCTCTATACGTTTCAAAATGCTCAACTTGTGCGAAAGTTAAAGTCGAACATCAACGCCCCTCTGGCTTACTCGAACAGCCCGACATCCCAGTGTGGAAATGGGAGAGTATAGCTATGGATTTTGTTACAAAACTCCCTCGCACCTCTTCTGGTCACGATAGCATTTGGGTTATCGTCGATCGCCTTATGAAATCTGCTCACTTTATTTCCATACGAGAAGACTTTAAGGTAGAACGGTTAGCACATATCTATACCGACGAAGTCATTTGTCGACACGGGACACCTCGTGACATCATCGTTGATCGCGATGGTCGCTTTACTTCACGTCTCTGTGAGACTTTCCAATCCGCACTCGGTACTAAGCTTAACCTTAGTACTGCGTTCCATCCTCAAACCGACGGTCAGACCGAGCGCATGATACGCACCCTTGAAGACATGCTTCGTTCGTGCGTTATAGATTTTGGTGGTAATTGGGATACACATTTACCTTTAATATAATTCTCGTACAATAATAGTTATCATACTAGTATTCAAATGACACCCTTTGAGGCATTATACGGTAGAAAATGTCGATCGCCTATTGTATGGTATGAGATCGGGGACGCTGAGATCACTGGTCCCGAGTTAATACAAGAAACAACAGACAAGATTCTCCAAATCAGAGACAATCTCCTGAAAGCTCGGAGTCGTCAAAAGAGTTATGCCGATAAACGCCGCAAGCCCCTACAATTCAAAGTGGGAGATCACGTTCTCTTAAAGGTTTCACCTTGGAAAGGAGTGATCCATTTTGGAAAGAAAGGGAAACTAGCGCCACGATACGTGGGTCCCTTTAAGATTCTGGAAAAAATTGGTAAAGTGGCCTACCGACTCGAACTACCGGAAGAACTCAACAACGTACATCCAACTTTCCACGTCTCAAACCTCAAAAAGTGTTTAGCTGAAGGAAATCTTCATGTGCCACTTGAAGATTTGCAAATAAATGAAACTCTGCACATCGTGGAAAAGCCAGTAGAAATCATGGATCGAGAGATCAAGAAACTTCGACGCTCTCGCATTCCTATTGTGAAAGTCCGATGGGAAGGCAAACGCGACGCCGAGTGCACTTGGGAACTCGAAAGTGATATGAAAGCTAAAGATCCGCAACTCTTTGTTACGGCCGCCACCTGAATTTCGGGACGAAATTCCCTAAAGTAGGGGAGACTGTAACAACCCGACCTTTCGGATTGTTATCCGAATCCTTGTTATTACCGTTATTTCAGTTTATGTCTCGTTTTGTACTCTGAGATTAATTATAATGGGTTGGATTATTGTAAAATGCATATTATATCGCTTATTTATCGTATTTATATCGCCTTGTACTCGCAACTCTCAACGCAAACTCAAATCACAGATAATTATGTTACATTATGTTAGTTATGTGTGCTTTATGTTTTGTGGTTGTACTCGCTATCGCAACGCTCTCACACGCACAAATCGCTAAATCGCTTTTATTTTACCAACGCAACGCTTAACGCTTTGCTAAAACGCTTAATATAACTATCAAAGACTAACCGAATCGCCAAACGAACACCTAGCGCGAAAATAACGAACAAAACTTCGCCATCAGGCCAAGTTCGGCCGAACTTGTGTGCCCCAAGTTCGCCCGAACTTGACAAGTGATGATCAAGTAAGAAATCTCCTCACAAGCTAGCAAGTTCGCTCGAACTTGCACATATTCCAGCAGAACTGGCCAAGTTCGCCCGGACTTGTGCCAAGTTCGCTCGAACTTGTGCCGAGTTCGGCCGAACTTGGTCTCCATCAGCCCTATTTTCTCCTCAACTCTAAATACGCAGCACCTCCATTCGTGCTCTCCTTGCTGTAAGTTCTCCCAAAAGCTCCCAAAACCGAAAACCTTTGATTTCCAAGTAAGAATCAACCCGTTTTTATGTAAACAACAACGTTTTACTATGATTTTGCATAAGGATTACCTTCATATTTTTATCAAATCTCTTCTGTTTATGAAAATCTTCATATTTTTCTATAAAACTTATTCTGTTCACCTAGATCTACACTAAACGAGTTCATTTAGGCTTAGCTTTGGCTTCCCAAGCAAGAAATCTTCATGATTTCGACTCACCAAGTGTTAGATCTAAGAAAAATTGTTTAATACATTGATTTTTACACAAAATACGGACTAATGACGTATGTTTCTATCACTATGAAGTGGAACGAGGCGTTGTCAAGCAAGATCTCAGATCCGGAAGCACAAGGACTGTCACACCCCGACCCGCAGCGGAATAAGAGTCGGGGCATAATTGGGTTATCACCAAAGCTCATGACTTTACTAATATGTTTCATATTTAATAAAGTCAAAGTTACATTTCCAAAAATCCAAACATGTTCATTCAATACAAAGAAAATAAACCAAGCATAACAATCCCAACTCTAAATCGTTTTATTCTTCTAGTCCAAGCCCTATGTGTTCCTAGCTGCTGCTGGTTCACATGTATCATGTGTAAAATGGGGGTTTTTGGGTCAACATAAGTTGGCGAGTGAACCTTATTAGATAAACATTTATTAATGAATTAATTGTTAGTTTATCAATGAAAAGTTGTGCATAATCATAAATGAGCAAATGTAAATAATCAAGCAATGGCAAATAGCAGTCACAACTATAACATACAATAGCACATGACAGCATACATGAACATACCAACATCATACTGTAAATAACATAAATGAAACTGTGCGATCAAGGCTCAATCAAACGGAGCCGATCGTATTACATGTACTGAAAATGGAAATGTCTGTGCGATCAAGGCTCAATCAAACGGAGCCGATCGTATGTGGGCACGCCAGGTTCAACCTCATAATGAAATGGGGAACATGATCAACGCTCATAATGTAATGGGGAGCGGCGGCCTATGAAATTGCATGTACTGAATAATAAATTGCATTCAATAATAACTACTTAACAGCAACAAACTGAATACACATGTTCATGATATGATGTATGCACAATGGTTTAGTTATAATATATATACAAAGACACATGATACACCCCAAAACATGATTAAAACGGGGAATTTGTACGATTCACTCACATTGGGTGCGTTGGATTGGAGATGGTGAGATGCGCACGAATTAGATGAGCGGATCAACGAGGAATACTAACCTAAATAATCACGGAAAAATATATTAAATGAGTGGATTTTATTAAGGATTTTAATGAAATTTTTAGATATATTTTTGTGAGTTTAAGGCTATTTTCTATCTTTAAAAATGTTATTTTTAAGTATTTTTAATTGATTTTTAAATTAAATTAAATAAATAAAAATATAAAAAAAATTGTTTACTTTGCGTTGACCGTTGACCGTTGACCTGTTGCTTGTTGACCGGTTCGGTCAATGACATGGTTTGCGCTGGGTGAGGCTCGAACCCGAGACCTCCTGTACGCGTGCACGCAGCTCTACCAACTGAGCTACGTGTCTAACCCGTAATAATCTTGTTTTTAATTATATTTATACACTTATTCAATTTAACCGAATTTCCTTTATTTGCAAAAACATTTTAATTCAATCGGACCGGTGCTAGTGACGGGTTTCGAACGCGCGACGTATGGTTTATGTTGCACACAGTCCACCGCTGGACTGTGTGTCTAACCTGGTTATTATCTCGATTTTTATTATACTTAACAACTAACTGGGTTATCCCGATTTAGTTTTTAAACAAAAAGGCCTTTTATTATACAAGGAGTGCGTATAGCAGGAATCGAACTCGGGACGTGCGTTTGTATTTTGCACACAGTCCACCGCTGGACTGTGTGTCTAACCCGTTCATTTTACTAGTTTTAATTATACTTATAACTTGGTTAGCTTCGTCTTCTTCATTCAAATTTCCGTCAACTGATTTACTAACTCGTTCCTTGTGTTTACGATTTACAGACATTATTAAAGCTTAAATGAAAAGGCAGAGACGGTAATTAGAGGTGAACATACCAATGAACGGTTTATTTCAGATTTCAGCGATGTGTCGGCTCCTGTTTTTTTATGCTCTTCGACTGAACAAGATAATTAACTATTTTGATTAGTCGAATGTGGAATTGAAGTGATAAACAAACGTTAACGATGTGTTTGAAGACCCTTACCGTTTCACAGACGGAATTAGAAATTTTCAGGGGAGTTCTGGCGAACTGGAATTAGTTGAATACAGCGCCTGAATTCGATTTCAATTGAGAGGTTTAGGTTAGAAATAGTCTAATAATTGTTGAACTACAACGAATATTGAAAGATTTACCGTTTGAGGACGAATACGGTTTTTCGGCGACTTTTGCAGAAAATTCCGGCGAGCTGTTTTAAGCGTTCTGATGGTCTGAAAATGTGACGAAAGTGAAATGGAGTATTGGTATGATATTTCTGAGTCGCTAGAGTGGTCTTGAATTGAAGTAATCTGGACTTGATTACTTTTCGGTTATAAAAACCGATAATGATGAGACTTGATGCTCAATCAATTCCGACTTGATTAAAAATCGTCGGTACATCGGTTATAAACTGAATGTGCGAGTGAAAAAGTGATTTGACGATTGAGTTGCCGATTTCCGTTTCTCAGTTGAGCGCAACCGGTTTAACCGAGTTTGTATATAAGTCTCATTTGTTTCCTAGAGATAGCAGAAAACACAAAGTGGCGGAGTGGTGATGTGAGTGTATGTTAAGTCGTTGAAGTGTCTTGGCTGACCCGGGTTCGAGTCCCGGCAGCAACAAATTTTTTTTATTTATTTTGTTTTAACTTTTTATCAAATATAATTTTTATAGTTTAGTTTGTTTATTAATTATGTATCGTTTAAATCAAAATAATCATAAATATTCAATGTAGCTTTTATAACTTGATATTCGATTACAAAACGGAGCGGGTTTTTGAAAACCCGATTTTTACAAATGTTACAGTATCCCCTACTTTTAGGAATTTCGTCCCGAAATTTAAGGAGTTGAAGTAGTAGGAAAAAGATGCGGGTATTTTTCACGCATTGAGTCTTCACGTTCCCAAGTAAACTCAGGTCCCCGTTTCGACTCCCAGCGTACCCTAACAATTGGAATGCGACTTCGTCGAAGACGTTTCTCCCCGTAGTCCATGATCTCCACTGGTCTTTCAATAAAATGCTTAGATTCATCAATCTGAATATCTTCCAGCGGAATATAGAGATTCTCATCAGCGTGGCACTTCTTCAAGTTCGACACGTGGAATGTGGGATGAATCCTGTTGAGTTCTTCTGGTAGGTCAAGCTTGTATGCTACTGGACCTACTCTTTCGAGTATCTTGAAAGGTCCTACGTAACGAGGTGCTAGCTTCCCCTTTTGACCAAAACGAACTACTCCCTTCCACGGTGATACTTTTAAAAGCACATGATCACCAATGTTAAACTCTAAGGGCTTCCGTCGTTTATCTGCATAACTCTTTTGACGACTTTGAGCCGCTAGAAGATTGTTTCGAATTTGATGGATCTTGTCTGTGGTTTCTTGGATCAATTCTGGACCAGTAATTTGTGCTTCCCCAATTTCGTGCCAACATACAGGAGATCGGCACTTACGACCATATAAGGCTTCAAAAGGTGCCATGCCGATGCTCGAATGATAGCTGTTGTTGTACGAGAATTCTACTAGTGGTAGGTGGGCGTCCCAATTTCCCTTGAAGTCTATGACACATGCTCTAAGCATATCTTCAAGAGTTTGAATGGTGCGCTCAGACTGTCCATCAGTTTGAGGATGATAGGCGGTACTGAGATCTAATCGTGTGCCCATAGCGGATTGTACTGCTTGCCATGTTCGTGAGGTGAAACGACCATCACGATCAGAAATAATACTTAACAGTACCCCATGCCGGCTTACGATTTCGTTGATATAAATACGTGCAAGCTTTTCGTTCTTGAAATCTTCGCGGATAGGAATAAAGTGAGCTGATTTTGTAAGTCGGTCTATAATCACCCATATAGTGTCGTACCCACCAGAAGTGCGAGGTAACCCGGTAATGAAATCCATGGTTATATTTTCCCACTTCCATACAGGTATTTCCGGTTGGACTAGAAGTCCTGAGGGTCTTTGGTGTTCAGCCTTCACCTTGGAACATGTGAGGCACTTGGAAACAAAAACGGCAATATCCTTCTTCATTCCAGGCCACCAATAGGTGTATCGTAGGTCTTGATACATCTTATCGGCTCCTGGGTGTATAGAATATCGCGTTTTGTGAGCTTCATTCATAAGAGTTTCACGAAGATTGTTGTGGTTAGGAATCCAGATACGATCTAGGTAATATAGAATACCGTCTGATTTAGTTTCAAGTTTTAGCTCGGCTCCACAGGACATCTCCTTTCGTACATCTTCTTCTGTTATTGAAACGTGTTGGGCTTCTCGAATTTGATCTTTAATGTCGGTTATAATTTGCGAACATAGAAGATGAATGGAGTTCGCATAACCCTTTCGACTAAGTGCATCAGCCACCACATTTACTTTACCAGGGTGGTATCTAATTTCACAGTCGTAATCATTCAGAAGTTCGACCCATCTTTGTTGCCTCATGTTTAACTCTTTTTGATTGAAGATATGTTGAAGACTCTTGTGGTCAGTGTATATTTCACACTTAGTACCAGAGATAATGTCTCCATATCTTAAGAGCGAATACAACGGCTCCAAGTTCTAGGTCATGAGTGGTGTAGTTCTTTTCATGTGTCTTGAGTTGTCTCGAGGCATAAGCTATGACTTTCCCTCTTTGCATGAGAACGCATCCTAATCCTTGCCCTGACGCATCACAATAGACTACAAAATCATCACAACCTTCAGGAAGAGTGAGGACTGGCGCATCACAAAGTTTTTGTTTAAGAGTTTGAAAGGCTTCTTCTTGCTTGGGTCCCCATATGAAAGGTTTTCCCTTATGAGTTAAAGCCGTGAGTGGGACAGCAATGCGAGAGAATTTTGAAATGAACCGACGATAATAGCCAGCTAGTCCAAGAAAAGATCTTACTTCAGTTGGTGTACGTGGAGCTTGCCATTCTTGAACTGCTTTGATCTTTGAAGGGTCAACATGTATTCCCTTGTCATTGACTACATGCCCGAGGAATTGCACCTCTTTTAACCAGAATTCACATTTGGAGAACTTGGCATAAAGCTTTTCCTTTTCTAGAAGTGCAAGAACGAGTCGAAGATGACGCTCATGATCAGCTTTAGATTTTGAATAAATAAGAATATCGTCGATGAAGACTATAACAAATCGATCAAGATAAAGTTTGCAGACTCTGTTCATTAGGTCCATGAAGACAGCTGGTGCGTTGGTTAATCCAAATGGCATAACCATGAATTCATAGTGGCCATAACGAGTTCGAAAAGCAGTCTTAGGAACGTCTTCTTCATGCACTCTAAGTTGGTGATAGCCGGATCGAAGATCGATTTTTGAAAAGCAGTTGGCACCTTGTAGTTGGTCAAGAAGATCATCAATACGAGGTAAAGGATAGCGATTCTTGATTGTTAACTTGTTGAGCTCTCTGTAGTCGATGCACATACGAAACGATCCATCTTTCTTCTTTACAAAGAGAACAGGTGCACCCCAAGGCGACGTGCTAGGACGTATGAATCCCTTGTCTGTCAACTCTTGCAATTGACTGGCTAGCTCTTGCATTTCAGAGGGGGCTAACCTATATGGAGACTTTGCAACTGGTGTAGCACCAGGTATAAGATCAATACGGAATTCGACGTCTCTAACTGGAGGGAGTCCTGAAATGTCGTCAGGAAAACTTGTGGGAAGTCTTTTACTACAGGAATGTCTTCAAGTTTCTTCTCGATGGTTCCCTTTTTTATGATATGAGCTAAAAACGCGACATAATTCTTGCGAAGATATTTTTGAGCTTGGAGACAAGACATTAAGCTGAGCCCTTTCGACGAGGTTTCTCCAATGATTCGAAGAGTCTGACCGTTTGGAAGAGGAATACGAATAAATTTTTCACGACATACAACTTCCGCCTGATGTTGACTGAGCCAATCCATACCGATTATGATGTCAAAACTTCCCAGCTTCATAGGAATAAGGTCGACTGAGAAATCGTGGTCGTTTAAGGTGAGTGTACAGTTGCGTATAATAGAGTTTAATGAAACTGGTTTCCCGTCCGCAACTTCTACCGTTATGGATTCCGTGAGCTTATCCCGATTTTTGTTTAAGATAGGTTCAAATTCTAAAGATACAAAAAGTATCAAATAATATAGATGCATATCTACCATTTATAAGGAACGTACCATTGACCACATTGCCGCCAGCTCTGGCTTGGTTCGCGTTAATATTGAAAGCTCTTCCTCTTGCAGGTGGAGGAGCTTGGTTCGCTTGATTCACTGGGTTGGCTTGGGCCTGAGCATGAATAATGTTTACCAACCTTGGACAAGTGTTTCTGAAGTGGCTGGGGTCTCCGCAATTGAAGCAAGCTCGCATAGGTTGGCCCATAGGATAATTGGGTTGGTAGTATGTTTGGGCTAAATGTTGGGTGGGTGGAAATGGTAGGGGTTGTTGGGCTTGACCCATTAACTGTTGGTGGGTTTGGGTTAAAGGTTGGTGGCGGTTTGTTCGTTGAGGCATGCGGCAGGTTTGAACAGTATGTCCTGCGCGACCGCAGCCGGTGCAGTATTGGCAAGGATGATCAGGGGAATGGTGATATTGGCAACGGTTACATTTTGGTAACGGGCCAGTGTAGGGTCTTCTGTATGGTGCGGGTGAAGGAGTGACTTGAGTAATGGGTGCAGCAGGAATAGGGGTGTTGGTTTGGGTAACTGCAAAATTTCTGGTGTTACGCTTCCTCTTGTTAGCAAACTTAGAGGAAGGAATGGGGTGGTTTGAAATTTGTCCCTCAACAGGGGCTTTCTTCTTCTCTTCTTTGAACTTCCCGTTGCGAATTCGGTTTTCGGTCAGTTCAGTTGCTAACTCCATAGCAGCTTCAAGTGTTACTGGTGAAACGCTGAGAACTGAATCTTGGATTTTCGAGGGAAGTCCTCGAATATAATGCTCGATCAGACGATAGGTTGGGGTGAATAAATTTGGAACCATTTGGTTCAACTCCAAGAACCTCTTGTTGTAGGTAGTGTGATCACCCTCCTTTTGCTTTAGAGCATGAAATTCATCCTCCAACTTCTTAATTTCACTTCTAGGATAGAAACGCCTAGTCATGATTTCCCTTAACTCCTCCCAAGTTAAGGCCATCGCATCTTCAGTTCCCCTCTTCCCTTTCTCAGTATTCCACCAAGTGAGAGCTACCCCAAATAGTCTCCCGGTGGCGTATCTAACCTTGCGATCCTCAGGACAATCGCAGTTTAGAAAGGTGTTTTCCATCTCCTCGAACCAATGTAGGAGAGCAGTGACACCCTCGGTCCCTTCAAATTTAGGAGGATCACAGGACTTAAAATGTTTGTAAGAGCACTTGCTGGTAGGAGGGTTGTCAATGTTCTGGTCCTGTTGTTGGGGAGGGTTAGTAGGATTTGTAGCAAGGGCTTGTTGTACTTGGACCACAATGTCAGGAAGTATCGTGGCCATTTGTTTCGCGATCTGCGTGGCCAAACGTTCCTGGGACCTTCCTGATCTTTTACCCCTTCGTTGCTGTCTAGACGACATCTACAGGATCATAAAATGAGAAGATTGTGAGTTTATGGTGTCTTTTTAGGTGTCATGTGTCTTTAAGAAAATGAAAATAACACAAATATCAATAATGCAACTACATCCATAGGATGTCTTGGGTTCGCTCATGTTGGGCCTCAAATGTCCCCCATACCTTCACCTACATAGTCATATGGGCCCCCATGGCTATTGGCTTGGTAGGATTCACATTAGTATTGGCAATTTAACACTCGCATCCCCCGAATGCAAACCACAAAATATGTTCATGAGATGTTTGGTCGGAACGTGTCCAGGGGTAGACACAATGACAACTCAAAGTGGGGTTAGCTCACACGACGTTTGGTATAGCATGCTTTGGCCTAATAGGTACTTCGTACTCTCATCGTTAGTCCCCAGGTAGGCAAACTGGTCCTTTATTTTGGATTTATACGAATGCCAGCCTAGACAGGACGTTCCGACTACCGGTACTGGTACCCTTCCAGTTACTACATGCCCGTCATGAGAACTCACTTTGATGAGATTTGAAAACACAAAAATCATTGTAAAAGCAATCATGATGTGGTGTGTGCTTTCATGGATGTGATATGTTATGAGTATACGAGTCATGATAGGCATTATATGATAATACATACTTATGAACATGCTTGCACAATATCAAATGTAACATTTAACATAAAACATATAAACATCATGAAATTTGGCATGTAACACACAAAAATCTTATAAGTTTCTATTCGACTATAGTATAGGCTCTAAGGGTCTAATAACCTATCCTATATCCCTATAGTCATGGCTCTGATACCAATCTGTCACACCCCGACCCGCAGCGGAATAAGAGTCGGGGCATAATTGGGTTATCACCAAAGCTCATGACATTTACTAATATGTTTCATATTTAATAAAGTCAAAGTTACATTTCCAAAAATCCAAACATGTTCATTCAATACAAAGAAAATAAACCAAGCATAACAATCCCAACTCTAAATCGTTTTATTCTTCTAGTCCAAGCCCTATGTCTTCCTAGCTGCTGCTGGTTCACCTGTATCATGTGTAAAATGGGGGTTTTTGGGTCAACATAAGTTGGCGAGTGAACCTTATTAGATAAACATTTATTAATGAATTAATTGTAAGTTTATCAATGAAAAATTATGCATAATCATAAATGAGCAAATGTAAATAATCAAGCAATGGCAAATAGCAGTCACAACTATAACATACAATAGCACATGACAGCATACATGAACATACCAACATCATACTGTAAATAACATAAATGAAACTGTGCGATCAAGGCTCAATCAAACGGAGCCGATCGTATTGCATGTACTGAAAATGGAAATGTCTGTGCGATAAAGGCTCAATCAAACGGAGCCGATCGTATGTGGGCACGCCAGGTTCAACCTCATAATGAAATGGGGAACATGCTCAACGCTCATAATGTAATGGGGAGCGGCGGCCTATGAAATTGCATGTACTGAATAATAAATTGCATTCAATAATAACTACTTAACAGCAACAAACTGAATACACATGTTCATGATATGATGTATGCACAATGGTTTAGTTATAATATATATACAAAGACACATGATACACCCCAAAACGTGATTAAAACGGGGAATTTGTACGATTCACTCACATTGGGTGCGTTGGATTGGAGATGGTGAGATGCGCACGAATTAGATGAGCGGATCAACGAGGAATACTAACCTAAATAATCACGGAAAAATATATTAAATGAGTGGATTTTATTAAGGATTTTAATGAAATTTTTAGATATATTTTTGTGAGTTTAAGGCTATTTTCTATCTTTAAAAATGTTATTTTTAAGTATTTTTAATTGATTTTTAAATTAAATTAAATAAATAAAAATATAAAAAAAATTGTTTACTTTGCGTTGACCGTTGACCGTTGACCTGTTGCTTGTTGACCGGTTCGGTCAATGACATGGTTTGCGCTGGGTGAGGCTCGAACCCGAGACCTCCTGTACGCGTGCACGCAGCTCTACCAACTGAGCTACGTGTCTAACCCGTAATAATCTTGTTTTTAATTATATTTATACACTTATTCAATTTAACCGAATTTCCTTTATTTGCAAAAACATTTTAATTCAATCGGACCGGTGCTAGTGACGGGTTTCGAACGCGCGACGTATGGTTTATGTTGCACACAGTCCACCGCTGGACTGTGTGTCTAACCTGGTTATTATCTCGATTTTTATTATACTTAACAACTAATTGGGTTATCCCAATTTAGTTTTTAAACAAAAAGGCCTTTATATTATACAAGGAGTGCGTATAGCAGGAATCGAACTCGGGACGTGCGTTTGTATTTTGCACACAGTCCACCGCTGCACTGTGTGTCTAACCCGTTCATTTTACTAGTTTTAATTATACTTATAACTTGGTTAGCTTCGTCTTCTTCATTCAAATTTCCGTCAACTGATTTACTAACTCGTTCCTTGTGTTTACGATTTACAGACATTATTAAAGCTTAAATGAAAAGGCAGAGACGGTAATTAGAGGTGAACATACCGATGAACGGTTTATTTCAGATTTCCGGCGATGTGTCGGCTCCTGTTTTTTTTATGCTCTTCGACTGAACAAGATAATTAACTATTTTGATTAGTCGAATGTGGAATTGAAGTGATAAACAAACGTTAACGATGTGTTTGAAGACCCTTACCGTTTCACAGACGGAATTAGAATTTTCAGGGGAGTTCCGGCGAACTGGAATTAGTTGAATACAGCGCCTGAATTCGATTTCAATTGAGAGGTTTAGGTTAGAAATAGTCTAATAATTGTTGAACTACAACGAATATTGAAAGATTTACTGTTTGAGGACGAATACGGTTTTCCGCCGACATTTGCAGAAAATTCCGGCGAGCTGTTTTAAGCGTTCTGATGGTCTGAAAATGTGACGAAAGTGAAATGGAGTATTGGTATGATATTTCTGAGTCGCTAGAGTGGTCTTGAATTGAAGTAATCTGGACTTGATTACTTTTCGGTTATAAAAACCGATAATGATGAGACTTGATGCTCAATCAATTCCGACTTGATTAAAAATCGTCGGTGCATCGGTTATAAACTGAATGTGTGAGTGAAAAAGCGATTTGACGATTGATTTTCCGATTTCCGTTTCTCAGCTGAGCGCAACCGGTTTAACCGAGTTTGTATATAAGTCTCATTTGTTTCCTAGAGATAGCAGAAAACACAAAGTGGCGGAGTGGTGATGTGAGTGTATGTTAAGTCGTTGAAGTGTCTTGGCTGACCCGGGTTCGAGTCCCGGCAGCAACAAAATTTTTTTATTATTTTGTTTTAACTTTTTATCAAATATAATTTTTATAGTTTAGTTTATTTATTAATTATGTATCGTTTTAAATCAAAATAATCATAAATATTCAACGTAGCTTTTATAACTTGATATTCGATTACAAAACGGAACGGGTTTTTGAAAACCCGATTTTACAAATGTTACAAGGACGAAATCGTCACTGTGCACAAACTGAACTAACCCGGACGAACCATCAAGTTCGCCCGAATTAGCCTGAGTTTCTGTAAAATGGCTAAACTCGCTCCAAAAGACCTCTCCAGCCTATGTTTTGCTCAGTAGCTCAAGGTTGGAGGGATGGACACTCGATTTCCTCACCAGATTGGTGACCAAATGCGGCTGAACTTGTCCAATTCTCAAGATAATCAACCATACAAGTTCGCCCGAATTTGTGTCGTTTCCAAGGAAACCATACAAGTTCGCCCGAACTTATATCAACTCCAAGAACTTCAGTCAAGTTCCCCCGAACTTGTACCTTTTTCTAAGAAAAGTTACCAAGTTCGCCCGAACTTGTACAATCCTCTGCTCCTTCACGTTTCGATCGTTTCAGCAATTCGGAAGACTGATGCACTTCTGTTCGCGTTTACAGGCTGAACCGGCGCTCCCTTCAATCCAGAACCGCTTAGTTTTGTTTATCAAACACTAACAATGAGTACACTTGAACCCTTTTTCACTTTAATGCAGCTCTGGGTGTTACATACGTCTCTATAACAAAACACGCTACACACAACACTAAACTCTTTTAACGCTAACCGCTCTCGCATGTTATACGTGAATCGCTGAATGTTTGTTTGCTATGTGTGAATAATGAGGACTTGTAGACCACCCTTAGCAACGATAGTACTATAGTTTGGACTCAGCACCCGATTGGTTCGGGGGTTGTTAAGGCTCGCAAATTACTTTATGTGCGTGTTCGCTATTATGAATACGTATCGCACATACTCACATCGCAGTCGTGTTGGTTAGCATGTATCATTATTGTTTGCTTACTTAGATTCACTTTCTCTATGTATGCATGTTGGTTATGCATAATCGCTTTTATCAGTATTGTTATGCTATTAAACCTGTATGCTCACCTTTACTTAATTGTATTGACGTATGTAACATGTTGAGGATTTATCTACGCTGCAAATGGATTAGGGCTTTGTCTTAGAAACTCATTTAAATAAATCTAGTTGTCGAACTGATTTTCTTTGAGAATGATGTAATCCGTATGACTTTGATGTGAAGGTTTAGTTCAATTGTATGGGAAATTGGATGTTATTAAATATTGTCGCATTAATAGTCGTTGTGGAAATTCTTGAGCAATCTGTTCGCTTAGTGCCGCGTCCCGATGATTCCGCCATCGGTTGGGGTGTGACAACTCTTTCAAATAATCTTCCTTTATAATCCTCGACGGGCAGTATGGATGTAAACAAAATCCTTAGCAAGATACTACAAATGGCAGCAAAATATTTAAGGCAAACGATAATTGCAAGTGGCACAACACGGCCAATGGTGACAGAAGCTACGAATTCGAATGAAAGCTAAGATTTTGTGGTTAGTGGCTGAGCTACCCCATTAATTTAGGGGTATCCCGAAAAAAAATTGTTGTGCAATCACACAAATAGGGTGTTCATCGAATCGAATTTCGAATTTTCGAATTATTCGAATAATTTTTATTTTCCCTTGAATTCGAATTCGATTAAAACCTACCCAAATCGAGTAGAATTCGTATCCGAATAAAAAACCCAATTCATATTCTATTCGTATTCGACTAAAAATTAGAATTCGAATAAATTCGATTTGATTCAGATTCTTTTAAACATGTAAAAACTATCAAAATGAAACATAATTTAAAGCAGTCATAAAGCACGATATCAGATTAAAAAGCTCCAAATAAAGTAACATAAACATTTAAAACGAGAAGTTGGGAATAACCACTCCACGTTACAAGTTAATATTTTTAGGGTTTGAAATTTATTGATAGATTTGCTACTTAGGTTTTAGTTATGGGCCATGTAGTGGGTTTGGTAATCGGTGTTTTTAATACTTGGAATAAATTTCGGAAAGAATTTATAGTATAGCCCAATAAAAGTTATATATGTATTATATATAAAAATAATAAATAAAATGTATAATTTTTATTCGAATCGAATTTGAAATTATAAATTCGTATTCGATTCATATTCAATTTACTTCACTTGAATTGAATCGAATTCTTATAATTGAAACAAATTCTTGATAATCGAATTGAAATTTCAAAATTTTCGAATTTGAAACGAATTCTGAACACCCATACATGCAAATCAAAATTTTTTTGTTTACATAAACTATAACAATAAACTAGTTATCAAAGGACAAGAAAACTCACAAATCATGTCAAAATCAATCGGTCAATGGCGTCGATTTCAGTCAAACAGCAGGGACAATCAAATAGTTACAACAGAGACGATTCTAGTAGGCTTCTTTAGGGACAATTAAACAACATGCTTTAGTGGGGACGATTTCTTGTAGATATTAGGCTTTAGCTGAGACGATCAAACAACAGGGCCAGTGACGATTCCAGCAGAGCATTGGCTTCTGCTCGACACATATACTTTTTTGACGTGTGGTTTTCCAAATTGGCTCTTTTCAATTCTATCACCAATTGTTATTTACCAATTGAGCCTCCTATCGATTCTATTGTTGTTAATTTGGGCTTATTTTATCATCTGGGCTCAATTATTCTACAGGTTTTCGGATTATAAAAAATGTTTGGGCTTATAAAAAATAGGATTTTAGTAATATCAAGTATCCTATTTTTTGGTTAGGGTATCCTTGTATTTTTTAAGGGTATCATGTGTATAAAATCAAAGTTAAACTATGAATACGGGGTTGAGCTGTAGCCCGTGCTACGGCTCCTATATAGTATTGTGGTAGTAGAACAACAATATGAGAAAAGTGTGAGTCCCAAATCAACTACGGATCACAAGGTTTGATTGAACACCCAAACACTAATAGATTAGGTGTTGAATGTATGAAGATAAGAAAACTCAAGGTAGAAGATAAAGATTCTTATTTTGGTAGAAACTACAAGTGTTGTATGTTAAATCCCAATTAGTAAAAACAATTTAAGCACCTGGATATACGGATTAAGCACAAGATCAGACACACGAATCATAACACAAGAATTCACCAAAATGCTAGTCCAAGAACCTTGGAGCTAGCGTTTTCATATGCTTGATATATATAGATCTGGCTGTCTGGTGTAATCATTAATTACGCCAGACTGTTAATTACGCCACCAGTACAATAAGTTTCCCAAAATTACGTTTTCACCCCCTGAACTATCTAAAACATATTAAACTAACACAAAACAATCCAAAACCTAGTTTAGTCAAGTATCAACGATCTCAAAAGTTCCAACAATATCCCCCCTAAATCGTTGCGTACTTGACCGTTCTTCATTCATGAGCTTTCGAGTCTGGATTTGTTGCATCTTGTTCAAAGGACTTTCCAGGAGGTGCTTCAGTTGTTGGTGGTTGATTAAAAACAGCTTCACTTGTTGGTGGTTGGTCCTCCATAGTGACTTCATATGTGGATGAAGTCGGAGGTGGTGGAATGATGATGATTGTATCTCTGTATCTTTGTCAGCAACTTTCTCTTGTATCAGATTCTCGATCCTGCTTAAGATTTCCATCATTTCTATCTTCCTTTCTCTTGCACGCTCGACAGCTCGCTGAGATAGCATGCCTTCCTCCAAGAACTCATTACCTGCACCAACGTGAATTTTGTGGCCATAGAGAATGTTCAGATCAGACAGGCAGAACATGAACACCTCCATGGGATCTAGGATTCTGATGTCTTAGTTTGTGTTGGATCGAATAACTGCTTCACCAGTTTTTCCATCATAAACCATTTCTTGAAGTTGGTGAGCGTGACAGGTTGTTCCGGAGGAAGCTTCACCTTGGTAACGACCTTAGCTGGATTTATGACCCATGTTACTCTTCCCTTTCCGGTGATTGGGTCTATGGTGGTTTAGAAACTCTTCATCGGGGTCGTTGAGGAGTGAAGATGGTGAATCCACGAGCGCACTCTCTCAGAACTAGTCTTTCGAAATCGCCACCAATACTGCTGTTGGTGGGATTGATCATGTCGTGCTTGCTCAGTTCTCGGACACCCAAGTAGGTAAGCTTTGAATATCATTTCCGTTTCGAACGTATTGGATCACACCTCCTCTACGCTTCACGATGAACCCCCCAGTAGGATTGTCGCATTTCTAGCTTATGATACGATTTGTTGCCTCGGTTTTCTCAAGAGTAATAACTTAATAAAAGTCTGGCAACTTGGCTCTTTCTTTCTTGAACCACTCAAGGTGCTGAGGTGCAATCTCATCACCTCCATCCGTTTCATAAACAACTCGTCCTCCAATCCCCATTCCAGAAACTTTTTGGGAATTTCAAGTCTATTCATTTCTTCCTCATCACTTTCACCATTAATGCTTACCTCCACTGCTGAGTCTAGACGCTTCCTTTTCTTTTCCGCAAGTTCAGTCTTGCATTTCTCCTCTCTTTCTCTGAAGCTATCGAAATCAAATATGTCTTTGCTCGAGTACCTTGGTTCTCGATTTGCGGCTTTGTATAGATCTTGAACTAACTCATGTATCTTCTCTAAACCTTCTTGTTGAAACCGGATGAAATCGGTTTGCTTTGACACATATAAACTTCGCTCTTTGTTCTTTTTGCATTCTTTTAGTTTTTCTCTGAGCAAGTTTGTGTCGTTGACTTGGTTCTTTAATAAGCAGATTTATTTAGCAGGATACTTTCCGATGTCGTTTGAGAGACGGTCGTAAAGGTCATGGAAAGGATGTGGCCTGGTTGGAGCTCGTGGTGGAGTAGCAGATGTTGGTTGAACAGTCTTCAGTGGTGCATCCTTGGAGGAACCCTCACCAGTTTTCATTTCTTCGGTACTGGAGACTTGCTGGGACTAGTTTTAGCTGGATCACTGATTAGACTTTCGACAAAACGATCTAGATTCTCCTGTTCTTCAGTCACTACGACTGGAGTTTCCGATTCGGTCATTTCTCTTCTCTTCAAACGACCTTCACGCTTCTCAGCTTCTCTTACTGTGTGAATAGCTTGCATTTGTTCTATTGCCTCTTATGTTAATCCATCTCGAATGCTTTCGCCCATTATTCGCTCAGGGCAAAAAGTTTCTTTCTTGCTTTTCTTTTTAGATGGTTCTCCTTCAACTATTTTCTTTCCTTTGTTTTTCCTTTTTTGAACTAAAGGAGTTTCATCTTCAACTTCTGCTTCTTCTCCAGCTGCTTGTTTTGCTTGTCGTTCTCTGGCTTGCCTTACCTCTTCTCTGTACTTGTTGTAGGCTGCCTGCACTAAAGGAAGTCTTTCTGCTCGGTACATGTAGTCGTGGAGCATCACCCACTGCCCGGTCTTCAACTCAGTCATTTGTCTACCTTTGGGGAGTTGAAACTGAATACAAGTATCCATCGTGAGGCTGATCTTTGTGATTGTCATCGATAAGCAACTGCACGAATCTGGGATACATGGTCCATGCTCCTTTGTTTACGTTGTCGACCATGCAAGAGAAGATTAAGCCCGAAATGTTGAATGGTTAGTTTGTGCAAAGATTGAGCATAGCTGCTGACCATTCCAAGTTTAACCCGTCGTATCCCCCTTTTCGATGTGCCAAGATCATTGCAAAGACGTGCAGAATGTATCTCCAATCTCTCATTAACAAACTTCTCTTTATCTCATTCTTGCTTCGTAAGTCACCCTGATAGTTCATCCCACGGAATCCCTCCAGGATTGCTTCTTTGCTCAGCCTCATTCGATCACTTGAGTTATCTCCCAGACTTAAAACCTGTCTGATTCTTTCTTCAGTCACTATCACATCCTTGTTTCTGACGGTTGGATTCGTTTGAATCTATCCACGGTCTTAACTTTAGCAGTCTTCTAGAACTCCTTGATGTAAATTCGGTAGATGTCGGGATCCGCTTGAACTTCATAACTGATTCTGCTTCTTAATAACCAGTCCATCACGTCCTCGAAATCTTTTATAGAATCGCTCAGTGGGGTGGGCTGGTTGTGCTTCATTGTGGGATCCCAGAATATTTCCTTCATCATATCTGTAGACATGAGAAACAGGCCAAGTGAGATCCGAGTTTGAGAAACGCAACAAGTTAGAATATTTACAAGTATCATATTAACAAAAGTTAGTTATTTAAATATAAAAACGCTGACAATTACGCTAGGAACAAAGCTATTTACGGTGAGATTTTTTATTTTACAAAACAAGTTAGAATCGTTGATTATTTACGCTGAAGAGAGGTGGCGTAGTTAAGTTAAGCTCTAAAGTCACTTTCAGCGTAGAAGTTAATCTACGCTGGGATACTGACGTAATAGACAATTACGTCGGTTGCTCAAACTCGCATTCGAGACTTAACTTCTCTACTCATACGAACGTGTCTAATACGCTACCTTCATATTATCTATGCTATATTCAAGTTATTAACACTATGTTCAAAAATTTCTTCTTAAACCCTTTCAAAACCCTTAAACCCCAAACAATCAAAACTTATCAGCAAACCAATCACACAACAAATAGCACATATGATCGATAAATGATGATCAATTGATCGACAATCCTACCGTAATGTATAAAAGCGATGATTCGATTAAAGAGTGTAGAGTGGGTAAGATTTTTGATAGTATTGTAAGAAAAAGATGAAGATGATTGTGGATAAAAGTGAAAAATAAAACTGTTAAAAGTTAAAAAGATTCGTTTACATACGAAAAATATCTACCAGCGTAATTATCAATTACGCTGGTATGTTAATTACACCGCGAAGTTTAAAATTCAAGGGTTTCTTCAAAATTAAGAAAGCAAAACAATTACGCTCGAAAAACGTGCCCCTTTTTATAAGATAAGTGCAAAAGCCGCAAATAAGTTTAGAAAGATAAAAAAATTTAGCAATTTTACACCGAAATTTATTTTTCGAATCGAGGAAGCTCCTTTTTCTCAGTTAAGCCATTTTGTTTGAAATTCCATGACAATCCTGCAAAAGATCATACTGTCAACACTTGTCAGCATGTTGTTTAAGATGAATAATCGAGGCATGAGAAAAACTGTCAGTATGTTTGTCCTCTTAAATCCTTGCATCCTTCTTTCAACATGCTTTCGGTGAATGTTTTATCATGTTGTGGTAATATTGACAAAAAATACAATGGCCCCCACTCCCGTAAGTCCAACGTTAGGACATACCCCCGCGATCAAGGTATGCACAAAGGTTCCTCATAACATGTGAGTATACCGAGTTCATTCATTTGAGAGATACGAGATCAACGCAATGGTGAACAGGTATGCACTTTCGTGCAGTCAAAGAGACCAGTTGCAGTCCTGACCTGGGTTAGGCAGACACCTCGCTGTGGTATGATTACTTTTGAATGGCTCGTTTGATTTGAGCATTTTCAATTGTAGGGTTTTGGCCTCTTGGAGTCTTTTCGATAAGATATCATAATCGTGTCTAGGTATGCATGTTTCTTGATGCAACAGAAAGCGACTATGATATCCCCGAACGATCAACGATATAAAGACCCAAAATCTCAGACTTTGACAATCTGTCAACGCAAGATTTAAGACCATTAAGCCATATGCCGCAACTTGTTACCCGCAGGAAGCACAGTATTGTGGGTATCCAAAATTCTTGTGTAAGTTTTTATCTTTTATCGCCTAATCGCAGTTTACTCGAGAGTATTGATGACTCTACTAACATGTAACACCTTGGAAATTTTGTCAAATAAAATTCCGACATGTGTTCCGTTAATTCATGACTGCCATGTATAGCCGAGAGGGACTAAAATGCCATTATGTTATTTTAATAACCTCTAAACATGCATCAGAAAAAGTCGGAGGACCAAAATTGTAAAGATGCCAAATTTCAATTTTTCTGAAGGTCCTTTCGGACCGTAACCATATCTGGTTACGGACCGCAAGGTTAAGCAAAACTTTGTTTCAGTAAGGCGGTTATGGACCGCAACCATATATGGTTACGGACCGTAACCAATCAAAAACCATGGGCGCCAGATGGCCTTACGGACCGCAAGGCTAAAGCCATACTGTCCGCAAGGACCTGCCAGCAAACCAAATGTTGGAAGCTTGGTGCCCTGCCACATTTCACGTGATTTTCCACCAATCTCTTGCTTGTGCCACGTCCATAAACACCTGGATACCCCTCACGCCAGTCCTGGACACTTGTCTTGCTCCCAATCTTCTCCCTTAGCTATAAATACCAAGCTAAACCTTGGGAGTCTTTGCTCATTCTCCATTTCCTTTCTTCTCTTGCTCATTTGGGAGTTCCTGAGACTTTGGGAGCACCCTCTGAGTTCCTAGTACTTCTTTGGATCACTTGTAAGTGTTCCAACTCTCTTTGTTCAGTTTTGATAGGCTTTAAGCCAAAGTCAAAGCGTTGACGTAAAAACGCTTTGACTTTGAGATAAGGCCATTATGGTCCAGCCAATGTTCGTAATGAACATGGCTACGTGATCGTAATAGGTAGGTGTTAATCCCTCAAGAGGGCACCTCCTGATTACCACGTTTGCTTGGTTAATTGACGGGTCAAAGTTATGTTAATAAAAAGTCAAACGGGTCAGTTTTGAAATAAATTCATAATTAGTAATGTAGGTGTTATAAAATCTGTTTTGACACTCTAATAACTTGATAATAATCATAATTATCGTAATGGTCATGTAGTAATCCGAGTTTTTACACAAGTATCCGTTAAATATGCCAATGTTTGCAAAAAAGGCCCCTAATGTATAAAAATAAGGTTTAAACTATGAACAAGCATATAAAAGAGTTGTAAACTGATTTGTTAAGCTAATAAAGTTATTTTGAAGTTAATAATCTGGTCATAAACCAAGTTTTGATTATTTAACACATAAACGCGTTTAAAGTAATCAAATCGCCCTTTTGGCGTATATATTAGTTTAAACATGATTTTGACATAAAAACTCATTACCTACTATGTAATATCATTGTTAGGATTATTTGGGATATTTATTCAGATTGAAAACTAAGTTTAAACTCTAGGTTGCATATTATGTCCTTAAATAACGATATTGCCCTTTTGGCACTTTAAATGGATTTTTAAGCATTGTAATGAAACCAAACCTTATACTTACTGATATAATATATGTATTAACATATTTTGACTATATAAATCTAATCACAACAACAGTTTTACTTAAATACCATTTAAATCGTCATTTAGCGACCTAATCGCCGTTTCGGCGCATAATATGGTTTAAAACCATATTAGAGCATTAAGGCTTGATACCTACTCATTTCAAAACATATTTTCAAATTATTAACAGTAGGTACATGTCCCAAACTCAGACTCCCAAATAAGTTTTCAAATTATATGGGAAATGACCAAAATGCCCTTTTCGGGACATAATTTGGTCTTAAACCATAACGGGTTGAGTTAATGATATCTTACTGATATTTTAACATATTTTAAACATAACAGCATACAAAACTTGTATAGGACTCATCCGGTTACCCGGCTTCGCTTATATGCGTATGGTTAAGCCTATGTGACCATTTTACGTAAATTAACCAAAGCGGGTTTGACCATATCAAAGTATTCTCAAATTCCAGAATGTAAATGGTAACTCATATTATACAAGTCCTAGTACTTGTCGGGTCCAAAATACATCTTTTCGATCATCGCTTAATCTAGCATTTTCGTACTGTTATCTTCATTTTAAGTTAGCCGGTCTAAGTCAATGACTAAATAAAGACGCTAGCTAACTAATCGGTTAATAATTGTCACACCCCAACCGATGGTGGAGACATCAGGGTTAGTGGCACTAGGCGACCAGATTGATTTCACGAGATGTTCCATAACAATTATTTAACATATCACAGCCTGCTTAATATCCCGTACTATTAAATGTAACATTTAAACAATTATTACAAAACAGAGATTTCTCATAAAATTCAACCGGGTTCGATTTCCCCTAGATTTCATACATAAGTTCTAAATCTGAAATACATCAACAAACTAACTAAACAAAACTAAACTACGCTAAGCATGCAACATCCAAGCATCCATAGCTAAAATCCTCAACCTGTTACGTACGTTAAAATACAAGTCAATACAATTAAGTAAAGGTGAGCATACGAGTTTTGTAATACTAGCATAATAGAGAAACCGTTCGCAAGATAACCTAACTACATATCATGATACACCGAAACATTTCACACAGATTAACATAGGCTTATTTCTCATGCTAACTACCGTGAGAAGGCTTGGGCGTCCATCCTAACTAGAACCCGTCGGGTGTAAGCCACACTATAGTACCATACTAGCTAAGGAGGCAAGTTAACAAAAATAAGTCCTAGTCACATGTTTTTAGCATCACGTATTGAGCATATATAATCAGTTATTCGCGTGTGATAAACAGTTTGATTTGTGAAGTGATTTTGATATAGGAACGTATGTAACACCCAAAAAGTGCGTAAAAGCGAAAATGGGTCAAGTATACTCACTGTGGGGCGTTTAGGTAAGAGTTCGGGATCTGAGGAGAGTCGAGGAGAGCGCCAGATCAGCCAGCATACCCCAACGGAAGTGCATCAGTCTCCAAAAAGCTGAAACGGTTAAGTTTTGGTTGGGCAGTATACAAGTTCGGGCGAACTTGTGTGTAAACACACAAGTTCGAGCGAACTTGTATGGTTTGGTGGGTTGTGAGTCATGTTCGGTCGAACTTGATGAGTTCCTTAGGAAACTTGTCAAGTTTGGGCGAACTTGTAAGAAACCTTACTGGGATGACAATTTCAGGCGAACTTGCATAGTTTCTTAGGAAACTAGACAAGTTCGAGCGAACTTCTGAGATATTTGGTGAAAAAGTGCCCAAGTTCGGTCGAACTTGTCCCCTTTGGGTATAAGTTCGGTCGAACTTGACCTGGTGAACTGGTGATTCTCGAGCAAACTTGATGTTTTCGGGTCCAAAATCTCGCGTTTTCGCGTCGTTTGCTGAGGAAAATCGAGTGTTCATCCCTCCAACCCTGTGCGACTGAGCAAACTTAGGTCGGAGAGGTCTTTTAGAGTGGTTTTAGCCATTTTACAAAAGCGTGGGCTAATCCGGGCGAACTCGGGGTTTGTCCGGGTTAGTCCGGCTTGTGTAAACCAACATAAACATCCTTGTGCTTCCAGATCTGGGATCTTGAATGATAGATGCTTCGTTTCATATTAGAAAATGAACAAAACACCATCAAAAGTCCGTATCTTGTGTGGAAATCATGTTTTTCAAAGGTTTTTCTCAGATCTAAAACTTAGCCGAGATCTTGCAGATCTCATGTTTGGGAAGTCTCTACTAACACCAAACGAACTCGTATTGTGTAGATCTAAGCTTAAAACAGAAGTTTTGGAAGAAAAAGATGAAGATTTTTGTAAAAGAATGAGTTTTGTTGAAAACGAAGGCTATGCCTTGTGCCAAAATCGTTGTAACGTTTGTAAAACGTTGTTGAACATCATTGCGGTTGAAATCGGGCTGATTCTTACTTAGAACACGAAGGTTTTGGGTTTTGAGAGCTCTGGGCGAACTTGCAGCAAGTTCAAATGAGAGAACAAGCTTGGTATTTATAGGAGAAGGCAAAATGAGAGCTGATGGAGACCAAGTTCGGTCGAAGTTGCATGAATTTCATGCAAGTTCGGGCGAACTTGCTTAATTTGCAAGGATTATCAGCCAAGTTCGGCCGAACTTGCATGGAATCATGCAAGTTCGAGCGGACTTAGGTGATATTGGAGAGAAATGAGGCAAGTTCAGCCGAACTTGCTGAGTCCTTAGAGGCTCAGACAAGTTCTAGCGAACTTAAAGAAGAAATGGAAGATCCAAGTTTGGCCAGTCAAGTTCGGCTGAACTTGTCCAAATGTTGGGTTTTCTCCATTTGTTTCACCTTAAGTGTTCGTTTGGCTATTCGGTTCGTATTAGTTAGTTATATTAAGCGTTAAATTAAAGCGTTAAGCGTTATAGTTGGTACAATAGTGCGATTTAGCGATTCGAGAGTGCGAGGGCGATGCGTTATCGAGCGTAATCATAATCACAAACACACATAACTCATAAATATTATAAAACCACATAAATAATTGTGATTTGCGATGCAATGAGGTTAGCGATATGATTTAATAAGCGATTAGATGCGATAATAACGTACAACACCATAAGTAATTAACATACACTTTATTATTAACCGAATCTCGGGATTACAAGGTAGATAAACGGGAAAACAAAATGGAAAGATAACAATCGAATTTTCGAGTTGTTACAGTGTCCCCTACTTTAGGGAATTTTGTCCCGAAATTCAAGTAGTAGCTGTAACAAATAGATGCGGGTACTGGGCCTTCATATAACTTTCCAATTCCCAAGTAAACTCGGCGCCGCGTTTACCCTCCCATCGGACTCTCACGATAGGGATGCGAGAGCGTCGGAGTTTCTTGTCTCTC
The DNA here is from genome assembly GCA_947069175.1 of Scalesia atractyloides. Lineage (NCBI taxonomy): Eukaryota > Viridiplantae > Streptophyta > Magnoliopsida > Asterales > Asteraceae > Scalesia > Scalesia atractyloides. Next base: position 35,694,008 of record CAMTDV010001634.1, read on the forward strand.
GGTCCATGATTTCCACAGGTTTTTCCACGAAATGGAGCGTTTTATTGATTTGCAGATCTTCTAGAGGGACATGCAGATTCTCTTCGGCTAGGCATTTCTTAAGGTTAGCCACGTGGAAAGTCGGATGTACGTGTTAAGTTCCTCCGGTAATTCGAGTCGGTAACCCACCTTTCCAATTCTTTCCAGAATCTTAAAGGGACCAACGTATCGAGGCACTAGCTTTCCTTTCTTGCCGAAGCGGACCACTCCCTTCCAAGGTGCAACCTTTAGGAGAACTTGATCCCCCACTTCGAACTGTAGGGGCTTGCGGCGTTTATCGGCATAACTCTTTTGACGACTCCGAGCTTTCAAGAGATTGTCTCTGATCCAGAGGATTTTGTCCGTCGTTTCTTGAATTAGCTCGGGACCGGTGATTTGTGCTTCTCCGATCTCGTGCCATGCAATAGGCGATCGACATTTTCTTCCATACAGTGCCTCAAAAAGAGCCATTTGAATGCTGGTATGTTAACTATTATTGTACGAGAATTCGATTAAAGGTAAATGTGTATCCCAGTTACCACCAAAATCTATGATGCACGCACGAAGCATGTCTTCGAGGGTGCGGATCGTGCGCTTTGAGGGTGAAAAGCGGTAGTGAGATTGAGAGTAGTACCGAGAGCGGATTGAAAAGTCTCCCAGAGGCGAGGTAAAACGGCCGTCTCGGTCAGAGATGATGTCATGAGGCGTCTCGTGTCGACATATAACTTCGTCGGTATAGATTCGGGCTAACCGTTCGACCTTAAAGTCTTCTCGTATAGCAATAAAGTGCGCAGATTTAGTAAGACGATCAATGATAACCCAAATGCTATCGTGACCGGATGAAGTACGCGGGAGTTTGGTAACGAAGTCCATAGCTATACTCTCCCACTTCCACATCGGGATTTCGGGTTGTTCGAGTAAGCCAGAGGGCCTTTGATGTTCGGCTTTAACTTTTGAACAAGTTAGCACTTTGAGACGTACACGGCGATATCCTTTTTCATCCAGACCACCAGTCTTAGAGCGAAGGTCCTGGTACATCTTGTCGGCACCGGGGTGAATTGAATATCGAGATTTATGAGCTTCGGTCATTAGCAATTCACGGAAATTATCACGAGTAGGAATCCAAATACGATCGAGATAGTAATAAATACCATCAGATTTAGATACAAGCTGAGTTCGGCACCACATTTCATTTCTTCTTCCAGAGTATTCTCGTTAAAACATGCATGTTGAGTGGCACGGATGAGGGTTTCAAGTTTAGCACAAGCTTGAGAGTCACGAATACTATATACATAGCTTCGTCGACTTAGAGCATCGGCGACGACGTTTGCTTTGCCGGGATGGTAGCGTATCTCGCAATCGTAATCGTTGAGAAGTTCAATCCATCAATGTTATCGCATGTCTAGTTCTTTTTGATTAAAGATATGTTGTAAGCTCTTATGGTCGGTGAAGACCGTACACTTTTCCATAAAGGTAGTGTCGCCATATCTTCAATGCAAAAACAATTGCACCGAGTTTGAGATTGTGGGTTGTGTAATTCTTCTCGTGGATCTTGAGTTGTCGAGACACATACGCGATAACCTTGTCTCGTTGTATGAGAACACAACCAAGACCAAGATTCGAGGCATCGCAGTAAACAACGAAATCGTCGTTTCCTTCAGGTAAAGCGAGGATCGGAGCGTTGCATAGCATATGCTTGAGAGTTTGAAAAGCTTCCTCTTGCTTGGTTTCACAAACGAAAGGTTTGTCTTTATGAGTTAAAGAGGTAAGCGAAACAGCGATTTTCGAGAAGTCGGCGATGAATCGACGGTAATAACCCGCCAATCCAAGAAATGAACGGATTTCGGAAGCATTCTTCGGTGCAATCCAACTCTTGACGGCTTCGATCTTTGCAGGGTCGACATGAATTCCTTGACTATTAACGATGTGGCCGAGAAATTGGATTTCTTCGAGCCAGAAATCACATTTGGAGAATTTAGCATAAAGGCGATTTCCTTGAAGAAGTTCGAGGACTAAACGGAGATGACGTGCGTGTTCATCTCTCGACTTCAAATAGATAAGGATATCATCGATGAAAACAATGACGAAACGATCTAAAAAGGCTTTACACACATGGCTCATCAAATCCATGAAGACCGCGGGTGCATTTGTAAGACCAAAAGGCCTGACCACGAATTCGAAATGGCCATAACGAGTACAAAAGGCGGTTTTTGGAATGTCTTCTTCTAATACGCGTAACTGGTGATAGCCGGAAAGAAGATCGATCTTAGAAAAACAAGTAGCACCTTGAAGCTGGTCAAATAAGTTGTCGATACGAGGAAGAGGATAGCGGTTCCTTATCGTGAGTTTGTTAAGTTCACGATAATCGATGCACATTTGGAAAGATCCATCCTTCTTTTTCACGAGTAGGGGGTAAACCGGGTTAGTAGCTCTGGGAACTAAATCGATACGGAATTCGACATCTCGAGTAGGGGGTAAACCGGGTAAATTGTCGGGAAAGACTTTAGGAAATTCACAAACAACGGGAACATCTTTATAAGTCTTGTTTTCTTTCTTCGGGTTCACAATGTGGGCGAGGAAGGTAACACATTGCTTTTGCAAGCATTTGTGTGCTCGAGTACATGACAAAAGCATCAACTTCTTTGAGTGAGTTTCACCATAAACATGGAGTTGATCACGTTAGGAAGAGGGAAACGAATCATTTTATCGAAGCATACAACTTCAGCATGGTTTTCATGAAGAAAATCCATACCTACTATAAAAGAGCTACCTAACTGCATAGGTATGAGATTGATAGAGAAGACATGGTTGTTGAGATTGAGATTACAACCACGCAGAACAGAGTTAACGGTAACGGTTCTTCCGGTGGTGACTTCCACATCGAAAGTCTTTGAGTGTTTAGCGCGCTTACATTTTAAAACCTTTTCGAATTCTAACGATACAAAACAATTATCGGCACCAGTATCAAATAAACATGAAACATAAACACCATTAACGAGAAACTTACCATTAACAACATTGTTGTCATTCTGAGCCTGGCGGTGATTGAGATTAAAGGCTCTGCCACGCGCAGCTTGTGGTTGCTGCTGCTGCTGCGGAGGCTGAGGCTGCTGCTGAGTCTGCGGTGCTGGCTGCTCTTGCTTGACAGGACGATTCGGGCAGACATTGGCGAAATGATTCGGATCACCACACACATAGCACACACGTGCTTTTGGAACTTGCAGCTGATGGCCTTGAGGAGGAGCGGGTAAAGCTGGAGCTGCTGGAGCCTGAGGAGCTAGCTGACGCGGGCTGGTACGGCAACTCACAGTAAAGTGGCCATAGATATTGCAGTTTGTGCATAAACGGCAGTTTCCACCCACCACATGATGATAAGTGCACTTAGGGCACAGTGGGTGAGGTCCAGTATACACACGTTTAGCTGGAGGTGCGTTCAGAGTAGTTGACTGAAGTGGCTACGGGTTTGCTGGAGCGGCGAGAGCATAGTTCTTACTCGGGTTTCTTCTCTTGCGTCCCTGACGCTTCCCCTTCGGGTCACTTGGTGGTTCGGTAGCAGCAGTTGGTTTGATGATAGCTTGATTGGCATCTTTTGCATGATTCTTGAAATACCCATCTTGGACTCGCTGATCATTGATCTCAGCGGCGAGCATGAAGGTTTCCTCGATGGTTGTGGTACGAGCAACTTTCACGAAATTTGCGACACACTCGGGTAAACCACGGATGTACTTTTGTAGCTTTCTTAGTCGTATCAACCTGGCTGGGACAGATGATGCTCAAAATCTTAAACCGAGCAGTGAATCCAGCATTTTCGGGACCATCCTGTTTGATTCCCCAAAACTCATTCTCGAGCTTTTGCATTTCGTGCAGAGGAAAAAACTCCTTCAACATCACTTCCTTGAGTTCCTTCCATGATAGATTGTAGGCTTCATTCCGCGTCTATTCCTTTCGGCGGTCCACCAGTCAAGAGCACGGGACTGGAAGATTCCGGTAGCGTTCACTGTACGAAGGTCATCGGGGCATCCACTTTGCCTAAAGGTGACCTCAATAGCATCGAACCAGTGAAACATAGCTGTCGGTCCATCGTTGCCCGTGAAGGCGAGAGGTGCACAAGCTTTGAAACTTTTGAAGCTGAACCGTGACTTGGGGTTCTCAGCTTTCGAGTCAACTGACGAGTTACTGCTCACAGCATGGATTTCTGAGACGATTTGCGGGATGACCTTAGCCATTTCCTTGGCTACCATGGTGGCAATACGCTTGTCGGCGTTGCTGCGCTGGAGATTCCTTCGGGTGTGCGATCCCATTGAAGACATCTACACGAAGGATTTAGATTAGATGATATTCGATTATAATAGATTTATGTTTAAATATTTATTATTATTATCATTCATACAAGGCACAAATTCACATAAACACGTAGGCACGTAAACACGTAAGCACATAAGCACGTAAGCACATAAGCACATAAGCACATATTTGCACGTATTCACCTTCTAATAGTAGCGCGAAATGAGATGCGAGATATAAGTGAGATATAAGCGGGATATAAGCGATATATAATAGCGAGATAATACTTCGTATGAGGCACACGTCCTCATAGGCGTAAGTGAGTTAAGCGATTAGTTTGGTTGGTGTATTAATTTAGTGTTTTAGATTACGAGTGCTGTGCAAGTTGTGCATACATTCGATGGAGCGTCAATGCGATAAATCGGGAAATCGATGATATGATAAATCATCAAAGCGAGAAATCGAATAAAGCAAAAATTCTCAAAATTTTTAAACACATAAATAATAATAAACTCGATGATGCGTAAATCGACGATATAGGCTTAAATCAATTGGGAGTGTCCGGGGTTTTGAGACGTTTGACACGCCAAAGTGATTCGACTACCCTTTGCATTTGGACCCACGCTTTGGCCTAATAAATAAACGTTCTCACCACAAGCGGCTAACGACGTTTACCCTTCCAGTTAATACGTGTTCCAAACCATCGGCATAACCGAGACTTTGGTGAGATTGAAAATCGGATTGCGGAATTAGTCATTAAGATGCGGGTTTCACCCCTAACTTAACAACTTTATTCCTAGATAGAAATGGTGATTTTCGTCAAGGTTTGGATGTCACTCCTAACTCAACGAAGGTATCTCGTGCGAGAGAATGCGCGGAGTGAACGATCTAGTCGAGAGTTCTCGGTTTTCACACCTATTCTCGACTTGATCACTCGTTTGGTGTGATGCGAGCGTTTCCAAGCGCGTATTATTGTATTAGCCTTAGGAAAGGCACATTTAAGCATTTATGGCAAGTAGTTTAACATTTAAGTCAAAGGTAGGTCAATCGGGTACTTAAACATGCTACTAGGTCGAACATGGCAATTCTACCTATTATCCTATGGTTATGGCGCTCTGATACCACTCTGTCACATCCCAACCGATGGCGGAAACATCGGGGTTAGTGGCACTAGGCGACCAGATTGATATCACGAGATGTTCCATAACAATCATTTAACATACCACAACCTGCTTAATATCCCATACTATTAAACGTAACATTTAAATAATTATTACAAAACGGAGATTTCTCATAAAATTCATACGGGTTCGATTTCCCCTAGAGTTCATACATAAGTTCCAAATCTGAAATACATCAACAAACTAACTAAACAAAACTAAACTACGCTAAGCATGCAACATCCAAGCATCCATAGCTAAAATCCTCAACCTGTTACATACGTTAAATACAAGTCAATACAATTAAGTAAAGGTGAGCATACGAGTTTTGTAATACTAGCATAATAGAGAAACCGTTCGCAAGATAACCTAACTACATATCATGACACACCGAAACATTTCACACAGATTAACATAGGCTTATTTCTCATGCTAACTACCGTGAGAAGGCTTGCGCGTCAATCCTAACTAGATCCCGTCGGGTGTAAGCCACACTATAGTACCATATTAGCTAAGGAGGCAAGTTAACGAAAATAAGTCCTGGTCACATGTTTCTAGCATCACGTATTGAGCATATACAATCAGATTATTCGCGTGTGATAAACAGTTTGATTTGTGAAGTGATTTTGATATAGGAACGTATGTAACACACTAAAGGTGTGTTAAAGCGAAAATGGGTCAAGTATACTCACTGTGGGTGCGTTTAGGTAAGAGTTCGGGATCTGAGGAGAGTCGAGGAGAGCGCCGGATCAGCCTGCATACCCCAACGGAAGTGCATCAGTCTCCGAAAAGCTGAAACGGTTAAGTTTTGGTTGGGCAGTATACAAGTTCGGGCGAACTTGTGTGTAAACACACAAGTTCGAGCGAACTTGTATGGTTTGGTGGGTTGTGAGTCATGTTCGGTCGAACTTGATGAGTTCCTTAGGAAACTTGTCAAGTTTGGGCGAACTTGTAAGAAACCTTACTGGGATGACAATTTCGGGCGAACTTGCATAGTTTCTTAGGAAACTAGACAAGTTCGAGCGAACTTCTGAGATATTTGGTGAAAAAGTGCCCAAGTTCGATCGAACTTGTCCCCTTTGGGTATAAGTTCGGTCAAACTTGACCTGGTGAACTGGTGATTCTCGAGCGAACTTGATGTTTTCGGGTCCAAAATCTCGCGTTTTCGCGTCGTTTGCTGAGGAAAATCTAGTGTTCATCCCTCCAACCCTGTGCTATTGAGCAAACTTAGGTCGGAGAGGTCTTTTAGAGTGGTTTTAGCCATTTTACAAAAGCGTGGGCTAATCCGGGCGAACTCGGGGTTCGTTCGGGTTAGTCCGGCTTGTGTAAACCAACATAAAACATCCTTGTGCTTCCAGATCTGGGATCTTGAATGATAGATGCCTCGTTCCATATCAGAAAATGAACAAAACACCATCAAAAGTCTGTATCTTGTTTGGAAATCGATGTTTTTCAAAGGTTTTTCTCAGATCTATAACTTACAAGCTGAGATCTTACAGATTTCGTGTTTGGGAAGTCTCTACTAACACCAAATGAACTCGTATTGTGTAGATCTAAGCTTAAAACAAAAGTTTTGGAAGAAAAAGATGAAGATTTTTGTAAAAGAATGAGTTTTGATGAAAACGAAGGCTATATCTTGTGCCAAAATCGTTGTAAACGTTTGTAAAACGTTGTTGAACATCATTGCGGTTGAAATCGGGCTGATTCTTACTTAGAACATGAAGGTTTCGGGTTTTGAGAGCTCTGGGCGAACTTGCAGCAAGTTTAAATGAGAGAACAGAGCTTGGTATTTATAGGAGAAGGCAAAATGAGAGCTGATGGAGACCAAGTTCGGTCGAACTTGCATGAATTTCATGCAAGTTCGGGCGAACTTGCTTGATTTGCAAGGATTATCAGCCAAGTTCGGCCGAACTTGCATGGAATCATGCAAGTTCGAGCGGACTTAGGTGATATCGGAGAGAAATGAGGCAAGTTCGGCCGAACTTGCTAAGTCCTTAGAGGCTCAGACAAGTTCGAGCGAACTTAGAGAAGAAATGGAAGATCCAAGTTTGGTCAGTCAAGTTCGGCCGAACTTGTCCAAATGTTGGGTTTTCTCCGTTTGTTTCACGTTAAGTGTTCGTTTGGCTATTCGGTTCGTATTAGTTAGTTATATTAAGCGTTAAATTAAAGCGTTAAGCGTTATAGTTGGTATAATAGTGCGATTTAGCAATTCGAGATTGCGAGGGCGATGCGATAGCGAGCGTAATCATAATCATAAACACACATAACTCATAAATATTATAAAACCACATAAATAATTGCGATTTGCGATGCGATGAGGTTAATGATGCGATTTAATAAGCGATTAGATACGATAATAACGTACAACACCATAAGTAATTAAAAGAAACTTTATTATTAACCGAATCTTGGGATTACAAGTAGATAAATGGGAAAACAAAATGGAAAGATAACAATTGAATTTTCGAGTTGTTACAATTATACCATCCATTCCAGACTAGAGGCTTCCGGTAGATTGTCACCAAGCGGGTTAATTGATTACGGCTGTGCTTTGTTTATTTTCTTATTTATTAAAGATTTTGCTAGCCAGGTAAACAATTTTAACTTATTTTCCCTTATACGGGCTTGGGATACAGTATAATAATACCGCATGGTTGGATATGGGATCAAAGACCAATGAGTCGGGAATTCAAATAATCCATTTTAATTCGTATTGCTTAATATTAAACATTTCGGGGTAAAAACGACCATGTCTTGGATATCCACGGCTCATTTAATTATAAATGGCCACGACCTAAGCACGTGGTGTAGGCATACACCTGACAGACGCTAAAAAAAATTATAACCCATTAGGGGTGTACCTATTAAATGTATTAAAGTGGTGTGTCGATTAATCATGTTCCCGACATAGTTTTCGGGCTCTAAATGTATTATTAGCATGTAAAACCGCTAACATGAATATAATTTATCCCAAGTTATTTATTAAACAAAAGTACCATTGTGTACACCAAACGTTTTCAAAATGAGTAGGTTAATTGTATTTACCATATTTATCTGAAGTATTTTCAAAAGACTAAGTGCAGGTGGCATATGCACGTAAATAGGCTGGAAGTACTTGGCAGGCTTAAGAGGAAATTGCAACTCCTTTTCTTAGAAGGCCGTAGTCTGCTAATTTCTTTTGTACCATCTTTTCGATCCGCCTGTGGATCCATTTACAAGCGTTGTAATTATTTTGAACTTTGAACATTCAAACATTTGTAATAGTAATTATCTAGACTTCCGCTGTGTTATGTTGTATTGTTTGGTAATGATGATATCAACTTGTGTCACGATAATCCCCACCGGGCCCAACGGGTTATACGTGGAAATTGGGGTGTGACAGGTTGGTATCAGAGCCACCTCTTGAGTGAATTAAACACTAGCCTTTTGTGTTTAATCTCGGGAATACATATTAACACATATCTTTTAAACTTTCGAGTCTAGACTTTGACTTAAGCTTAATCATTTTCCATCTTATTATTCTAGCTTTGTAATTTCTTGTTTAACTTGTTTTTGAAGTAGGAATAATGCCACCTAAATTCAGACACGGAGGCAAAGGCAAAGGAAAAGGTCCCATGAGGGGCGGACCTTCCATGACAGGACCATCTTTTAGACCGTCCCTAGCTGGAGCATCTAATACACATAACCACAACCCTTACGAAGGATCTGTAGACTCTTTAGTCTCCATTTGAACCATATAAACATTCCATCTTGCACGAATACTCTCCACCCCAATCACACTCCCAACATTCTTACCATTCACACCATTCCCACCAATTACACCATTCTCATTCCCATTCTGACCAAGAGTTCTTTAATTTTAACTTTGTCAACCCCGTTAACCAACCCTCACCTGAAACCCCTCCAGTCGACTCGCCGATGCATATGGAGGAGGATTCCGATCCGGTGGAATTTCCATGAACCGGATCATTTGGTCATCCCATCGAGCTATCTAGTGGCTCGAACTCCTTGGCAGGATCTCCGTATCGAGGTCCTGATGAATATGAACAAAGATGGGCACAGTATGTGTTCGTCAACACTCCCTCCTACCACAAAACCCCCCAACATCAAGCCCCATCACCACATCCTCAAATCAAGGATGAACCTATGCAACCGGTGGAACAACCTCAACCACCACCTGAATCATCACAACCACGTCGGAGGCATGGTGTACGCATGTCAGTGAGTGCTGGCCAAATGTCGGGTTCGCTACCACCTTTACCACCATCTTACCCTGTTATCCCTGAGGATCCATAAATGGGTGGCCCTCGAACACTTCACCTGTGGCGGTTCCAACCCCACAATCGACTGCTGATCCAATGCCCCAACCGGCAGTTCAACCATCATTATTGGGTTTAGGTAGCCCGATTCCCACCTATCCAGATTTATCTGGTTGTGGTGCTGATTTTGCTGCCCCTGCATATGACCCGTATCTTGAAGCAGTTATGCACAATGCCCTTTATCCTTCCCCTTTTCCTAATTACCCACCTCCCTATGCTGCTACCAGGTATCCACCTTATGGATATTCGTATCCAGTTGCGCCTCAGCACAACCACCTCCACCTCAGCCTCAACCCCAAGCACAAGTACCACTTGAGGCTCTCAATGAGGCTTTAGATCGAGTCAAGGAAATGCAGCACCAAGTTAAGAAGTCAGAAAAGAAAACAACCAGGTTTATCAAGAGACTCTGTAAAGCTGTTAAAGGAAGGAAGGATGAGTAGTTTTGTGATTATATTTATGTAATTTTAAATTCTAAAAGTCCCTGCAAGGACATTATTATTTGTTTCAAGTTCCTGCGTGAACTACTTTCGTTATTTCAAAGTCCTATATTTAGGAAACTATGTAATGTTCTTTTTAGTAAAATTTTCTTTGTTATATATATTTGATCCAATCAATCATCATGATTTTATTCAAGTTTTATTGATCCGCTATATTATCCAAAGATCTATCAGCCAATGACTATAATCAATTAAATTGGCAAATGAAAATTTTGGAGGTAACCTTCTGTCTAGAAAAGGTGAACAATGTTCAACTTCAAAATTTATCATTTCTCTATGTTAACTCACAATGTGGAGTTAACCCTTAAATCCCCGTGATAAATATTGTCACATTAATCAATTGGGTAACGACAATGTTCACACCCTATCGCCTAAGTGATCAAATTAGATCTTGTCTAAACCATTCAAACACTCAATAGTAGTGTAAAGCCAATGTGCAATAATACACTTGTCCTTAGTGACAATAACAGTAGTGATGTTTGATACACTATCTGATAAATTCTGGACTATGTCCAATCCATAAATGCCTATGATGGTCCTATGAGACCTAGGTAATATATCACATCTTTTCGACTAAAATCTGTATGGTTAATAAACCATTTCATTAAAAAGGGGTACGCTGCAGCAACTAATCAAAACTCATATTGGTATTTAGAATCGAGCTGCAGCTATGGTGAACTCTAACAAAGTGAACAGTAAGCGCAATGACGACGACGCCAATAAGAATATCATTATTAGTAAGAAGGACTTACGAGACCTTATCGCCACGGAATTTGGCAAGACTCTAAATGAAAGATCTGCACGTCAACAGGAGTTGAGTGCTTCTCGCTCCAAACATGTCTCTAAACCGCTATCTCAGCATAGTCAGTCAAAACCAAAGAAGTGTGAGGCACACTCTTCAAATGTGAAGAGTATAGTTAAAAGTCAAGAGCATCATAAGAAGGCACACTCCAACAATGATGGTTGCTCCTACAAGTACTTTGTATCTCGTAGACCCCATGATTTTAACGGGGAAAAAGGAGCTGTAGAATGTCTAAGATGGTTAGAAGAGATGGAGACGATGGTGGAAATCAGCGATTACTGATAAAGACATTGTTAAGTATGTGTCACAATCGTTTAAGGGCGATGCCCTCATTTGGTGGAAAGCAATAATCCAGACTACGGGAAAAGTTTATCTCTACAATATGAGTTGGTCCAAGTTTGTAGAGTTAGTGAAGGATACTTACTGCCCACCTCATGAGGTGGAAAAGATCGAGTCAGACTTTCTGACTCTGACAATGAAGATATGGATTGTCGGAAGTTTGTCACCGACTACAACTCTCTTTCAAGGCTAGTGCCTTATTTGGTTACTCTAGAGCCCAAACGCATTGCGTGTTTTATCAATGGGCTAGCTCTTGAAATTAGGAGTATGGTTAAAGCGGTGCTGCCTGGCACCTATAATTCTGCTGTGGAGCTATCCCTCTCCCTCACACAGGAATACGTGAGGCAGATGTCGGTTAATACTGACAACGATGGAAAGAGGAAGCGGGAGGATAATAGCTCCTAGAGGTTTAATAAAAAGGGTAAACATGGGTCCAGCAAAGATAATCAGAAATCAAACGGCAAACCCACTTGCAAGACATGTGGGAAGAGACACCATGGACAGTGTCGATTAGATCAGAAACCAAATCAATGCAAAATCTGCAAGAAGACAGGGCATCAGTCACATGAATGTCGAACTATAAAAGATGCTACTTGCTTTGGATGTGGTGAAAAGGGCCACATCAAGACAAATTTCCCTAAAGCAAATACTGACGGAAAGGCCAAAACTACTGAAGCAAAGAAAGGCACTGCTAGAGCCTTCCAAATGAGTACCAAGGAAGCAGTGAATGATAATAATGTCATACGGGTACGTTCCTTATCAACGACGCTTTTGTTAGAGTTCTTTTCTGTCCGGGTGCTGATAAATCGTTTGTAGATCATAAGCTTAGTAAACTATTAAACTTGCCCGTAAGAACTCTAGACATAACTTATGAAGTAGAGCTCGCTGATGGAACTACAGAAACTGCTTCTTCCATTCTTGACAGATCCTTCATATCCATCAAGAATCATTCTATCCCTTTCTCTCTTTTACCTATTAAACTGGTGGGATTCGATGTAGTCTTAGGCATGGACTGATTATCGCTTAACCAAGCTTGCATTGCCTGCGATAAGAAACTCATTGAAATCAAATCCCCGTCTGGTAAAATCCTCACCATTCATGGAGACAAAAACCTTGGATTGCCTGATAAAGCAGTTTTGCTTAAGGTATCCAGATGTATGCAGAAGGATTATGTCATCCACATGGCACAAGTCACCATTGATGAACCCATACCGAAGATTGAAGATATTCCTATCATTTCAGAATACGCAGACGTGTTTCCAGAAGAATTACCTGGTCTACCTCCTGATAGGCAGGTAGAGTTTCGAATTGACATCATACCAAGAGCAGCTCCCATAGCTAGAGCTCCATACCGTTTAGCACCTACCAAGATGAAAGAATCAAGAACCCAATTGGACGAACTCTTAGAGAAAGGTTTTATTCAACCTAGTTCTTCGCCTTGGGGAGCTTCTATCCTGTTTGTTAAGAAGAAGGACGGTTCAATGCGAATGTGCATTGATTACTGTGAACTCAATAAGATAACGATCAAGAATCGTTACCCTTGGCCCAGGATTGATGATTTGTTTGACCAATTACAAGGGGCAAGTTACTTCTCGAAAATCGATTTAAGATCGGGATATCACCAACTTAAGGTTAGAAGCGAAGATGTTCCGAAAACTGCTTTTATAATGAGATATGGACATTACGAGTTCTTAGTGATGCATTTTGGGCTCACCAATGAACCAGCAGCATTCATGGATCTCATTAATAGAGTCTGCAAGCCATACTTATATAAGTTTGTCATTGTCTTCATAGACGACATACTTATCTATTCTCGTAATCAATCTGATCACGAGAAACATTTAAGGTGCATTCTCGATATACTACGTCAAGTAAATCTTTATGCAAAGTTTTCTAAATATGAATTCTGGCTTCGTGAGGTTCAGTTCCCCGGTCATGTAGTAACTGAATGTGGTATCCAAGTGGATCCTACAAAGATTGAAGCGATTATGAATTGGGAAGCACCAAAGACCCCTTCTGAGATACGTAGTTTCTTAGGACTGGCTGGTTATTATCGAAGGTTCATTGAGAACATCTCACGAATAGCCGCTCCTTTGACAATCTTAACTCGTAAGAACGCTAAGTTCAACTGGCGTCCAAAGCAACAAGAATATTTCGAAACTTTAAAGCACAAGTTAAGCAATGCCCCGGTGTTAACTCTGCCAAAAGGCGTAGAAGAGTTTGTGGTTTACTGTGATGCATCTCACACTGGTATGGGATGTGTGCTTATGCAAAGAGGCAAAGTGATTGCCTACGCATCACGGCAATTAAAAGTGCACGAGAGAAATTACACCACCCATGATTTGGAATTAGGTGCGGTGGTGTTTGCACTTAATTTGTGGAGACATTATTTATATGGAACAAAGTGTATCATCTACACTGACCATAAAAGTCTTCAACATTTGTTCAATCAGAAGGATTTGAACATTAGACAATGTCGTTGGATGGAAACACTGAACGACTATGATTGTGAGATCCGATATCATCCTGGAAAGGCGAATGTAGTAGCTAATGCGCTTAGTTGCAAGGAAAGAATTAAATCTCTAAGGATCAATGCCAAGAGCATTGAACTGAAAAATAGCTTGAATGAGAAGCTATTAAATGTTCAGAAACAAGCCATGCTAGAGGAAAATATTGCTGAAGAAAAATTAGGTGCAACTATCGGACAGTTAGTACATGGAAAGGATGGAATGTTCAGATTAAATGACCGGATATGGGTTCCGATCTATGGAGGACTTACAGATATAATCCTCCAAGAAGCACATAATTCTAAATATTCAGTTCATCCGGGAAGCGACAAGATGTATCAAGATCTAAAGCCAAATTATTGGTGGATGGGTATGAAGAAATCCGTAGCCAGTCATGTAGCAAAGTGCTTGACGTGTTCTCAAATTAAGGCAGAACACCAGAAACCGTCAGGACTTCTACAACAGCTCGAAATCCCAGTGTGGAAGTGGGAAATGGTAACATTGGACTTCATCACTAAGTTACCAAAGACCAAGCGTGGAAATGACACAATTTGGGTTATTGTGGATAGATTAACCAAGTCAGCTCATTCCTACCAACTAAGGAAACATATAGCTCCGATAAGCTGGCTAAGCTTTATGTGGACGAGATTGTATCTTTACATGGCATGCCTATATCCATTGCATCTGAGAGAGATACAAGATACACATCTCACTTCTGAAAACATTTTCAACAATCTCTAGGCACGAAATTAAATTTTAGTACTGCTTACCATTCGTAGACTGACGGACAAAGTGAGCGTACAATTCAAACGTTGGAGGACATGCTACGAGCATGTGTGATCGACTTATGCAGAAGTTGGGATGATCACTTACCCCTAGTCGAGTTTTCTTATAACAGTAGTTACCACACAAGTATTAAGGCCGCTCCTTTTGAAGCCTTATATGGAAGAAAAAGTAGGACGCCTGTATGTTTGGCTGAAGTTGGAGAAGCCCAACTATCTGGACCAGAAATTGTTCTAGAAACCACGTATAAGATTGTGCAAATCCGTGATCGACTTAAGGCAGCTCGTGATAGACAAAAGAGTTATGCCGACAGGAGGTGTAAACCTCTACAGTTCCAAGTTGGGGACAAGGTTATGTTGAAGGTATCACCTTGGAAAGGTGTGATGCACTTTGGGAAAAAGGGCAAGTTAAGCCCGAGGTATATTGGACCATTCGAGATAATCAAATATGTCGGATCTGTAGCTTACAGGCTCAAGCTACCTGAGAAGCTCAATGGAATACACGATGTTTTCCACATCAGCAATTTGAAAAAATGCCTAGTGGATTAATCATTAGCCATGCCACATCATAATGTGCAAATCGATGAAAACTTGCGTTTCATCGAAAAACCGATAGCGATTGAAGATCGGCAAGTCATGAAGCTTCGAAGAAAGCATGTGCCTATTGTCAAGGTCAAGTGGGACGCTCGTTGAGGTCCTGAATATACTTGTTTGATATGCGACGGAAGTACCCTTATCTATTTGAATAAATCTCGAGGACGAGATTTTTGTTAAGGGGGTGAAGATGTAACACCTTGGAAATTCGTCAAATAAAATTCCGACATGTGTTCCGTTAATTCTTGACTGCCACGTATAGCCGAGAGGGACTAAAAATGGCGTTATGTTATTTTAATAACCTCTGAACATGCATCGGAAAAAGTCGGAGGACCAAAATTGTAAGATGCCAAATTTCAATTTTTCTGAAGGTCCTTGCGGACCGTAACCATATCTGGATACGGACCGTAAGTTTAAGCAAAACTTTGTTTCAGTAAGGCGGTTACGGACCGCAACCATATATGGTTACAGTCCGTAACCATTCAAAAACCATGGGCGCCAGATGGCCTTGCGGACCGCAAGGCTAAAGCCATACCGTCCGCAAGGACCTGCCAGCAAACCAAATGTTGGCAGCTTGCTGCCCTGCCACATTTCACGCAATTTGCCACCAATCTCTTGCTTGTGCCATGTCCATAAACACCTTGAGACCCCTCACACCTGTCCTGGACACTTGTCTTGCTCCCAATCTTTTCCCTTACCTATAAATACCAAGCTAAACCTTGGCAGTCTTTGCTCATTCTTCATTTCCTTTCTTCTCTTGCTCATTTGGGAGTTCCTGAGACTTTGGGAGCACCCTCTGAGTTCCTAGTACTTCTTTGGATCACTTGTAAGTGTTCCAACTCTCTTTGTTCAGTTTTGATAGGCTTTAAGCCAAAGTCAAAGCGTTGACGTAAAAACGCTTTGACTTTGAGCTAAGACCATTATGGTCCAGCCAATGTTCATAACAAACATGGCTATGTGATCGTAATAATGTAGGTGTTAATCCCTCAAGAGGGCACCTCCTGATTTCCACGTTTGTTTGGTCAATTGACGGGTCAAAGTTATGTTAAAAAAAGTCAAACGGGTCCGTTTTGAAATAAATTCATATCTAGTAATGTAGGTGGTTATAAAATCTATTTTGACACTCTAATAACTTGATAATAATCATAAGAACATCTGAGAACATGTTCGGCTCGTCAATTCCAGGTCTAAGGTCGGTTCGCAACCGAAAGTCGCAAAAGTTGACTTTTGCTTTGACTTTCAGTTCTGACCCGATTTAGCAACCTTAACTACTGTTCCTATGTTGCATTATGACCATGTTATAGTATACTATAACCTTCTGGAGTTATAGGACATGGTCATGTAGTAATCCAAGTTTTTACACAAGTATTCGTTAAATATGCCAATGTTTGCAAAAAGGCCCCTAATGAATAAAAATAAGGTTTGAACTTTGAACAAGCATATAAAAGAGTTGTAACGTGATTTGTTAAGCTAATAAACTTATTTTGAAGTTAATAATCTGGTCATAAACCAAGTTTTGATTATTTAACATATAAACGCGTTTAAAGTGACCAAATCGCCCTTTTGGCGTATAAACTAGTTTAAACATGATTTTGACATCAGAACTCATTATCTACTGATGTAATTTCATTATTAGGATTATTTGGGATATTTATTCAAATTGTAAACTGAGTTTAAACTCTAGGTTGCATATTATGCCCTTAAATAACGATATTTCCCTTTTGGCACTTTAAATGGATTTTTAAGCATTGTAATGAAACCAAACCTTATACTTACTGATATAAATATATGTATTAACATATTTTGACTATATAAATCTAATCACAACAACATTTTCACTTAAATACCATTTAAATCGTCATTTAGCGACTTAATCGCCGTTTTGGCGCATAATATGGTTTAAAACCATATTAGAGCATTAAGGTTTGATACCTACTGATTTCAAAACATATTTTCAAATTATTAACAGTAGGTACATGTCCCAAACTCAGACTCCCAAATAAGTTATCAAATTATATATGAAATGACCAAAATGCCCTTTTCGGGACATTATAAAATAAGTGTTTTTACAGAATGTTTATCACCACAACATCAGTTTACATATAAACCCATTTATTATGTTGTAAAATGATGAAATTGCCCTTTTAAGGCATAAATTGAGTTTAAAACCATAACGGGCTGAATTAATGATATCTTATTGATATTTTAACATATTTTAAACATAACGGCATATGGAACTTGTATAGGACTCATCCGGTTACCCGACTTCGCTTATATGCGTATGGTTAAGCCTACGTGACCATTTTACGTAAATTAACCAAAGCAGGTTTAACCATATCAAATTATTCTCAAATTCCAGAATGTAAAATGGTAACCCATATTATAAAAGTCCTAGTACTTGTCGGGTCTAAAATACATTCTTTTCGGTCATCGCTTAATCTAGCGTTTTCGTGCCGTTATCTTTATTTTAAGTTAGCCGGTGTAAGTCAATGACTAAAGAAAGACCCGCTAGCTAACTAATCGGTTAATAATACCATCCATTCCAGACTAGAGGCTTCCGGTAGATTGTCACCAAGCTGGTTAATTGATTACGGCTGTGCTTTGCTTATTTTCTTATTTATTAAAGATTTTGCTAGCCAGGTAAATACTTTTAACTTATTTCCCTTATACGGGCTTGGGATACAGTATAATAATACCGCATGTTTAGATATGGGATCAAAGACCAATGAGTCGGGAATTCAAATAATCCATTTTAATTCGTATTGCTTAATATTAAACATTTCGGGGTTAAACGACCATGTCTTGGATATCCACGGCTCATTTAATTGTAAATGGCCACGACCTAAGCATGGGGTGTAGGCATACACCCGACAGATGCTAAAATAAATTATAACCCATTAGGGGTGTACCTATTAAATTATTAAAGTGGTGTGTCGATTAATCATGTTCCCGACATAGTTTTCGGGCTCTAAATGTATTATTAGTATGTAAAACCGCTAACATGAATATAATTTATCCCAAGTTATTTATTAAACAAAAGTACCATTGTGTACACCAAACGTTTTCAAAATGAGTCGGTTAATTGTATTTACCATATTTATCTGAAGTATTTTCAAAAGACTAAGTGCAGGTGGCATATGCGCGTAAATAGGCTAGAAGTACTTGGCAGGCTTAAGAGGAAATTGCAACTCCTTTGCTTAGAAGGCCGTAGTCTGCTAATTTCTTTTGTACCATCTTTTCGATCCGCCTGTGGATCCATTTACAAGCGTTGTAATTATTTTGAACTTTGAACATTCAAACGTTTGTAATAGTAATTATCTAGACTTCCGTTGTGTTATGTTGTATTGTTTGGTAATGATGATATCAACTTGCATCATGATATTCCCCACCGGGCCCACCGGGTTATACGTGGAAATCGGGGTGTGACAGGTTGGTATCAGAGCCAACACTTGAGTGAATTAAACACTAGCCTTTTGTGTTTAATCTCGGGAATACATATTAACACATATTTTGTAGACTTGCGAGTCTAGACTTTGACCTAAGCTTAATCATTTTCCATCTTATTATTCTAGCTTTGTAATTTTTTGTTTAACTTGTTTTTGAAGCAGGAATAATGCCACCTAAATTCAGACACGGAGGCAAAGGTCCCATGAGGGGCGGACCTTCCATAACAGGACCATCTTTTAGACCGTCCCTAGCTGGAGCATCTAATACACATAACCACAACCCTTACGAAGGATCTGTAGACTCTTTAGTCTCCATTTGAACCATATAAACATTCCATCTTGCACGAATACTCTCCACCCCAATCACACTCCCAACATTCTTACCATTCACACCATTCCCACCATTCTCATTCCCATTCTGACCAAGAGTTCTTTAAT
Organism: Scalesia atractyloides; assembly: GCA_947069175.1. Classification (NCBI taxonomy): domain Eukaryota; kingdom Viridiplantae; phylum Streptophyta; class Magnoliopsida; order Asterales; family Asteraceae; genus Scalesia; species Scalesia atractyloides. The sequence goes on from CAMTDV010001634.1 coordinate 35,713,194, forward strand.
TTTAACTTTGTCAACCCCGTTAACCAATCCTCACCTGAAACCCCTCTAGTCGACTCGCCAATGCATATGGAGGAGGATTCCGATCTGGTGGAATTTCCATGAACCGGATCATATGGTCATCCCATCGAGCTATCTAGTGGCTCGAACTCCTTTGCAGGATCTCCGTATCGAGGTCCTGATGAGTATGAACAAAGATGGGCACAGTATGTGTTCGTCAACACTCCCTCCTACCATAACACCCCCCAACATCAAGCCCCATCACCACATCCTCAAATCGAGGATGAACCTATGCAACTGGTGGAACAACCTCAACCACCACTTGAATCATCACAACCACGTCGGAGGCGTGGTGCACGCATGTCATTGAGTGCTGGCCAAAGGTCGGGTTCGCTACCACCTTTGCCACCGTCTTACCCTATTATCCCTGAGGATCCACAAATGGGTGGACCCTCGAACACTTCACCTGTGGTGGTTCCAACCCTACAACCGACTGCTGATCCAATGCCCCAACCAGCAGTTCAGCCATTATTATCGGGTTTAGGTAACCCAATTCCCACCTATCCAGATTTATCTGGCTATGGTGCTGATTTTACTGCCCCTGCATACGACCCGTATCTTGAAGCAGTTATGCACAATGCCCTTTATCCTTCCCCTTTTCCTAATTACCCACCTCCTTATGCTGCTATCGGGTATCCACCTTATGGATATCCGTATCCAGTTGCGCCTCAGCCGCAACCACCCCACCTCAGCCTCAACCCCAAGCACAAGTACCACTCGAGGCTCTCAATGAGGCTTTAGATCGAGTCAAGGAAATGCAACACCAAGTTAAGAAGTCAGAAAAGAAAACAACCAGGTTTATCAAGAGACTCTGTAAAGGTGTGAAAGGAAGGAAGGATGAGTAGTTTTGTGTTTACATTTATGTAATATGAAATTCCAAAAGTCCATGCGAGGACATTGTTATTTTTTTTAAGTTGCTGCGTGAACTACTTTCGTTATTTCAAAGTCCTATATTTAGGAAACTATGTAATGTTCTTTTTAGTAAAATTTTCTTTGTTATATATATTTGATCCAATCAATCATCATGATTTTATTCAAGTTTTATTGATCCGCTATATTATCCAAAGATCTATCAGCCAATGACTATAATCTGTTAAATTGGCAAATGAAAATTTTGGAGGTAACCTTCTGTCTAGAAAAGGTGAACAATGTTCAACTTCAAAATTTATCATTTCTCTATGTTATCTCACAATGTGGAGTTAACCCTTAAATCCCCGTGATAAATATTGTCACATTAATCAATTGGGTAACGACAATGTTCACACCCTATCGCCTAAGTGATCAAATTAGATCTTGTCTAAAACATTCAAACACTCAATAGTAGTGTAAAGCCAATGTGCAATAATACACTTGTCCTTAGTGACAATAACATTAGTGACGTTTGATACACTATCTGATTAATTAGACTATGTCTAATCCATAAATGCCTATGATGGTCCTTTGAGATCTAGGTAATATATCACATCTTTTCGACTAAAATATGTATGGTTAATAAACCATTTCATTAAAAAGTGGTATGCTGCAGCAACTAATCAAAACTCATATTGGTATTTAGAATCGAGCTGCAGCTATGGTGAACTCTAACGAAGTGAATAGTAAGCGCAATGAGAATATCATTATTAGTAAGAATGACTTACGAGACCTTATCGCCATGGAAGTTGGCAAAGCTCTAAATGAAAGATCTGCACGTCAACAAGAGTCGAGTGCTTCCCGTTCTAAACATGTCTCTAAACCGCTATCTCAGCATAGTCAGTCAAAACTGAAAAGAGTGAGGCACACTCTTCAAATGTAAAGAGTATAGTTAAAAGTCAAGAGCATTATAAGAAGGCACACTCCAACAATGATGGTTGCTCCTACAAGTACTTTGTATCTTGTAGATCCCGCGATTTTAACGGGGAAAAAAGAGTTGTAGAATGTCTAAGATGATTAGACAAGATGGAGATGGTGGTGGATATCAGCGGTTGCGCTGATATAGACATTGTTAAGTGTGTGTCACAATCGTTTAAGGGCGATGCCCGTATATGGTGGAAATCAATAGTCCAGTCTATGGGAAAAGTTCATCTCTACAACTTGAGTTGGTCCAAGTTTGTAGAGTTAGTGAAGGATACTTACTGCCCACCTCATGAGGTGGAAAAGATCGAGACAGACTTTCTGACTCTGACAATGAAGAATATGGATTGTCGGAAGTTTGTCACCGACTACAACTCTCTTTAAAGGCTAGTGCCTTATTTGGTTACTCCAGAGCCCAAACGCATTACGCGTTTTATCAATGGGCTAGCTCCTGAAATTAGGAGTATGGTTAAAGTGTGCAGCCTGGCACTTATAAGTCTGCTGTGGAGCTATCCCTCTCCATCACACAGGAATACGTGAGGCAAATGTCGGCTAAGACTGTCAACGATGGAAAGAGGAAGCGGGAGGATAATAGCTCCCACATGTTTAATAAAGAGGGTAAACATGGGTTCAGCAAAGATAATAAGAAGTCAAACGAAAAACCCACTTGCAAGACATGTGGGAAACACCACCATGGACAGTGTCGCTTAGATCAGAAACCAAAACAATTCAATATCTTCAAGAAAACAGGGCATCGGTCACATGAATGTCGAAATATAAAAGATGCTACTTGCTTTGGATGTGGTGAGAAGGGCCACATCAAGACAAATTGCCCTAAAGCAAAAAATGAAGGAATGGCCAAAACTACTAAAGCAAAGAAAGGCACTGCTAGAGCCTTCCAAATGAGTGCCAAGGGCAGTGAATGATAATAATGTCATAACGAGTATGTTCCTTATCAACGACGCTTTTGTTAGAGTTCTTTTTGGTTCAGGCGCTGATAAATCATTTGTAGATCATAAGTTTAGTAAACTATTAAACTTGCCCGTAAGAACTCTCGACATAACTTATGAAGTAGAGCTCGCTAATGGAACTATAGAAACCACTTCTTCCATCTTAAGGGATGCTTCATATCCATCAAGAATCATTCTATCCCTGTCTCTTTTTTACCTATGAAAGTGGCGGGATTCGATGTAGTCTTAGGCATGGACTGGTTATCGCATAACCAAGCTTGCATTTCCTGCGATAAGAAACTCACTGAAATTAAATCCCCGTCTGGTAAAATCCTCACCATTCATGGAGACAAACACCTTGGATTGCCTGATAAAGCAGTTTTGCTTAAGGCATCCAGATGTTTGCAGAAAGGTTGTGTCATCGACATGGCACAAGTCACCATTGATGAACCCAAACCAAAGATTGAAGATATTCCTATCATTTCAGAATACCCAAACGTGTTTCCAGAAGAATTACCTGGTCTACCTCCTGATAGGCAGGTAGAGTTTCGAATTGACATCATACCCAGAGCAGCTCCCATAGCTAGAGTTCCATACCGTTTAGCACCTATCGAGATGAAAGAATTAAGAACCCAATTGGACGAACACTTAGAGAAAGGTTTTATTCAACCTAGTTCTTCGCCTTGGGGAGCTCCTATCCTGTTTGTTAAGAAGAAGGACGGTTCAATGCGAATGTGCATTGATTACCGTGAACTAAATAAGATAACGATCAAGAATCGTTACCCTTTGCCCAGGATTGATGATTTGTTTGACCAATTACAAGGGGCAAGTTACTTCTCGAAAATCGATTTAAGATCAGGATATCACCAACTTAAGGTTAAAAGCGAAGATGTTCTGAAAACTACTTTTAGAACGAGATATGGAAATTACGAGTTCCAAGTGTTGCCTTTTCGGCTCGCTAATGCACCAGCAGCATTCATGGATCTCATGAATAGAGTCTGCAAGCCATACTTAGATAAGTTTGTCATTGTCTTCATAGACGACATACTTATGAATTGGGAAGCACTAAAGACGCCTTCCGAGATACGTAGTTTCTTAGGACTGGCTGGTTATTATCGAAGGTTCATTGAGAACATCTCACGAATAGCCGCTCCTTTGACAATCATAACTCGTAAGAACGCTAAGTTCAACTGGGGTCCAAAGCAGCAAGAATCTTTCGAAACTTTAAAGCACAAGTTAAGCAATGCCCCAGTGTTAAGTCTGCCAGAAGGCGTAGAAGAGTTTGTGGTTTACTGTGATGCATCTCACACTGGTATTGGATGTGTGCTTATGCAAAGAGGCAAAGTGATTGCCTACGCATCACGGCAATTAAAAGTGCACGAGAGAAATTACACCACCCATGATTTGGAATTAGGTGCGGTGGTGTTTGCACTTAAATTGTGGAGACATTATTTATATGGAACAAAGTGTATCATCTACACTGATCATAAAAGTCTTCAACATTTGTTCAATCAGAAGGATTTGAACATGAGACAACATCGTTGGATGGAAACACTGAACGACTATGATTGTGAGATCCGATATCATCCTGGAAAGGCAAATGTAGTAGCTGATGCGCTTAGTCGCAAGGAAAGAATTAAACCTCTAAGGATCAATGCCAAGAGCATTGAATTGAAAAATAGCTTGAATGAGAAGCTAAATATTCAGAAACAAGCCATGCTAGAGGAAAATATTGCTGAAGAAAAATTAGGTGCAACTATCGAACAGTTAGTACCTGGAAAGGATGGAATGTTCAGATTAAATGATCGGATATGGGTTCCGAAATATGGAGGACTTAGAGATATAATCCTCCAAGAAGTACATAATTCTAAATATTCGGTTCATCCGGGAAGCGACAAGATGTATCAAGATCTAAAGCCAAATTATTGGTGGATGGGTATGAAGAAATCCATAGCCAGTCATGTAGCAAACTGCTTGACGTGTTCTCAAATTAAGGCAGAACACCAGAAACCATCAGGACTTCTACAATAACTCAAAATCCCAGTGTGGAAGTGGGAAATGGTAATTATGGACTTCATCACTAAGTTACCAAAGACCAAGCATGGAAATGACACAATTCGGGTTATTGTGGATAGATTAATGTTGGTATTGAACCCTATGAAAGGAAAAATGATATAAAGCCAAATAACACTATCCGAGCTTTGGTTCAACTATCAGAGGTTACAACATCTGATGTACTTACACTGCTTTCCATAAAGACTGCTCATCCTATCATCTGCCTTCACAAAGCTTCAAGGTCTGCCAGAGTTAACAAGGACAGAGGATAGGAATCAGAGTTTATTCATTAGCTTAGTTAATCAATGTAACAGTGCCACGCATTGATAGTTAGTATAAGCAGTGTTTAGAGTTAGTTACATATTGTTTCCTGTCACTATCAACCCTGACGTCATCAAAGATGCTCATAGGTTAGATAGTTAGTATAACTAGGCAACTCTTGTAACCTTTAAACTTGTCTCTTAAAAGATCAATTTTCACACATCATCTTCTCAGCATTTTCTCATTACCAAACTGTAATTGCAAAGGCTGAGGGGAGTTTGTGAATCACATGCAAGTTAATTAACTTGAAAGCATGATGATGATGAAAACAAATGCCCATTGCTTGTAATAAAAGTTTTCCATCTTATTCCGCTGCAAATCTCTTTTAGTTCAATCATTTTCCATTTTTGAAACAAAAACTACAAGTAATTCAAACTCAGATCCTAACAATTGGTATCAGAGCTTGATTCATCAAATTTGATCTAACAATCAATTTGGTTCGAACAGATCAGCTCTCTTACTAATCAGTTTGGTTGTTTTTAGCTTGATCTTTAGAGTTTTATTACGTTCAAAGTTTTTTAAACAAAATCTGTGAAAAATCAACTGAAAATGTCTCAAAACACACAGGATGCCAATTCTGGTTCCTTGTTCAAACCGCTGATGCTCAAAAGAAATGAATATTTCATTTGGCAACGACAGATGGGTCACATCCTTCCTCAGCAAAACACCGATTGCTGGAGATCTGTTGCTTATGGACCTCACGTTCCAATGGTTCCAAGCACAGAGGATCCAACCAAGCAAGTGCCAAAAAATCCTGAAAACTTTTCGGAGCAGGATTTCCAGAAAATTGAATTGGATGCTAAGGCATTTAGCATAGTTGCTTCAGCCTTACCTAATGAAATTTATGCTGGTCTACTCCATTGCAATAGTGCAAAGGAGTTATGAGATGCACTTAAGGAGCAATTCGGTGGGACTGAGGAAGTGATAGAAAGTAATAGAGAAGTTCTAAATCAACAGTATGAAACGTTTTGTCACTTGAAAGGAGAGTCTCTAACACAACAATTTGAAAGTTACAGCTGTCTCATCAGTGAACTTAGACTGGTTAACGTGGTTTTTCCTAATTCGACTGTCAATAGTCATTTCCTTAGATCGTTACCAGATAAGTGGGAGACGGTAGCTTATGTAACGCGAAAATCTGTTGGGTTTAAAGAAATTCGTTGACATAACTTCATGGGATACTCCTCACTTATGAGAGAGAGTTAAACCAGAAAAAGTAGTTGCAAGATTCTGGCAAAATGACTGATGATTACTCATTGGGTAATACAGCTCTTTTTGGCCAAGAAGAGGTTTCTGGCAGCAGTAAGGACGAAAGTTATGATCACTATATAGATATTACATCTGGTGGGAACTTTGGATCTGAAACATATGCACCTAACTATGCTTTTACTGCTAGTGGGGAAAGCCAAACTTCTGACAATCTATCCTTTGAGCTGAATGATTTACAACATATTGAACCTTCTGATCTTGAGGAAATGGATATTGTGCACCAACTGTCCCTATTGAGTGTTAGGGCTAGTAAATTTTATAAGAGAATCGGTAGAAAATTCCCAGGTTTGCATGGGGGGTTGAAGGTTGGGCTGGATAAATCAAAAGTCAAGTGTTATAAGTGTAATAGGCTAGGACACTTTGCCAGAGAATGCAGGTCTCAAAGTTCTGGACCAATAGTGACTCATCCTGGCCCTAGACCTCAGCACACACAAAACACTGCTCATTATTCCCAATATGCCCCTGCTCAACATGTTCAAAACACTGCCCACTTTGCACATCCTGCTACCACTGTTCCAGTGCATTATGTTCAATCCACTGCTCCACAAATTCAATATTTTCAGGCACCATCTCATCCTCAAGTGCTTGTTCAATAACCACCCAGTGTTACACAACCTGCTCAAACCACTGCTAGTCCAGCAGAGGTTGGTCAACAAAGCTTTTTCACACAAAGTTATGTTGACTGGAGCAGTTTGCCTGAGGATTTGACTGATGAAAACTTTGCTTTAATGGCCAAAAATGATGTTGAACAAGAATTTTGTTTAATGGCCTTAGAGACAATTGCTGAAGGTGTTGAATCTGTGGAGATAGTGTCAAATGATGAAGTTCAAGTTTGTGATGAAACAGTGGTTTCAAGTGAAGAAAGAGAAAATGCTGCTGATAAGGAAAAGAACTCTCCTACAGATCCATGGAACATTGATGTGTGTGAAGATGAGTGTGATTGTGCTCTCATGGCTGCTACAAAGGTATCACCTCAGATCCTTAAAGATATATGTTCTGACAAATGCATCATTGCTTTTGCAAACATCAAAGAGGTGAATGAAAACCTGAGAAACAAAATTTTAGAAGATGAACTTAATTTTGAAAAAACTGATTAAAGAGTTAAAATCAAAGTTAAGTGAAAAAGATTCTGAAATGAGTAGCCTAAGACATGAATCAAGCATAACCAAGGACCAACTCCAAACTATGGTAGAAAATACCAAGTTTGTAAAAATGAGTTAGAAGAAACCCAAATCACTTGTGAAAAATGGGTTGAGTCCTGCAAAGGTTATAAAATTATGCTTGATGCTCAGATCAAGAGCAACATCAAGTTTGGTGTAGGTTTTAGAGCCTATGATCAAAATGAGAAAAATGTTGCTGAAATTGATTCTGAGATGGTTGAAGTTGTCCCTACAAATTTGGCTGGTGAAGAGATAAAAATCACAGATAAAGCTGGAAACAAAATTGTTTTGGAAAAACCAGAGGTTTCAACCAAAAATAAAGAAACTGAAAAATATCAGTTTAAACCAACCTACTCAGATGAATGTGATATCTTAGAAAACTTTAAGCCAATGGACTTAACAACCACTGATGGTATTAAAGCCCCAAAAGCACTGGTGATCCCTATCAAAGATGTGCCAGCAAAGGTTACAACCACTGCTGAGAAAAAGTCTGATAGGAAAATAAGAGTAAAGATTAAAAACCTGTTTTGTGAATTTTGTGAAAAAAGAAATCATGTGGCTGCAGATTGTTTTCTTTTAAAAGCCTATGGCATTAACAAAACTTGTGTTATCAAAAACTGTTCAAAATGCACCATCAGCAAAACAAATCACTCAACTCAACAGTGTGCCTATCTTAAAAACTATGAACAAAAGGTAAAAGAGATCAAGGCAAAAGCACTTGAAAGAGAAAGTTCAAGTTCTGTTGGAAATAAATCCAAGTAGAGTTTTGAACAAATTGAAACCTTCGTTACAAAAGCCTTAAACAAAATCTCTATTCAAAGAGAGGTGCTGGTGACAGATGCCCCACCTTCAAACTCATTTCCAAGAGGGTATGGCCAACCTACTTATAAAAAGGTTCCTCATGCTTATGAAGGTTACAAAAAGCCTTCAAAGCAAAGAGTAAACAGGCACCCTTATGGATACAATCATCTGATAGGAAATGGTCAAGAGCAGATGTTACAAGAAAATTTCAAAACCTCTGACCATTATCCTAGACTTGAGGCTGGACCATCTGTGACCCCATCCAAAGCCATTTTGGCTTTGGAGACCAATCTTAACTGATATATTTACTTAAATGTGTAGGGACCCTCTACTTGCCTTGATAGCTTATGGTATGTAGATAGTGGAGGTTCTAGACACATGACAGGATGTAGAGCCCTTCTCAAGGACTTCATGGCTCATGGGGGGGGGTGATATATCTTTTGGTAATAACTCAAAGGGAAAGGTTTTAGGGTCTGGGTCGGTTCTGGCTGGTAAACTCAAGTTTGAAAATGTGAATTTGATTGACAATCTGAAATTTAACCTGCTGAGTGTCTCACAAATGAGTGACAGAGGATATGGATCCTTCTTTACTAAGAAAACTTGTCAAATTGTGGGACTAGAGGTTGTTAAAAGGATTGATCAAATCATTGCTGAGAGCAAAGCACAACTCACTGCACACAGAAGTGGGAATGTGTATGTGGTAGATATGCTAAAAGATAATCCTATGTATGGGACATGTTTATTCTCAGTTGCTTCTAGCAAAGAGACTGAGTTATGGCATAGAAGATTTGGACACACAAATCTTAAAACTATCACCACACTCTCAAAACAAAGTCTTATAAGAGGCTTGCCTCACAAGCAATTTTCCTGTGATGAACATTGTGTTTCCTGTTTAAAAGGCAAACAACATAAAAGTTCTTTCAAATCAATTGAAGAGTCCAAACAAGCCAGTGTTTACAACTGTTGCACATGGACTTGTTTGGCCCAGTGCAAATCATGAGCTTAAAACACAAAAGGTATTGCCTAGTGATAGTTGATGACTTCTCTAGGTTTACTTGGGCCTTCTTTCTTCATTCTAAGGATGAAACTGCAAGCATTTTGCAAAACTTTGTCAAACAATTAGAAAAGCAATTTGATCTTCCAGTAAAAATCTTTAGAAGTGACAATAGAACAGAGTTTAAAAATAGGGAGTTAGATGCTTTTTATGAGTCAAAAGGAATTGTTAGACAATATGCTTTTTGTGGTTATTTTCTAGGATACTCAACCACTGCCAAAGCCTACAAAGTTTTTAACTCTAGGACAAAGTGTGTTGAAGAAACTTTGAATGTGAAGTTCAATGAACTGTCATCACTAAAAATCCCAGCAAATCCTGCAGAGCTTTTTGATTTAGATAAATTCATATTTGCTGATGTTTCTATCAAGCTAGACAATGCAGGTACACCACAATCATCTGAAGAAGATCAAGATAAAGGATACGACTGTGTGCTTCCACAAACAAAAGTCTATTCTTCAAACAAGGGATCAAGTGATACAAGCTCTTGTGTAAACTCTGCCACTTCTGGGTCAACAATGGTTAATCCTCAAACCTCTGCCAGTTCACAAAATCAAACATCTGTTGATAAAAGTCCTACATCTGGGCACCAAAATCATCATAATGTTTCCTCTATACCCCCAATACCACCACCACCATTCTCATCAGTGGCTGATACTTCAATTTCACCAGCAGAGGTTAACTCAGATGATACACATTTGCAGCCATCACCTCAAAATGCTATTGTTCCATACCAAGGTGATTTGATTTATCTCAAAAGCCGTCCAACAGATCAAGTTATTGGCAACATCAAATCTGGGGTGCTCACACGAAGCCAATCCCAAAATATTTGTCTTTTTCCTGGTTTTCTATCACTCATACAGCCAGTCAAGTACCAAGAGGCACTGGAAGACAACAGCTGGGTAGAAGCATGCAAGTAGAACTCCTTCAGTTCAAAAGACAACAAGTTTAGGAGCTTGTGCCACTGCCAAAAGATGTAAGTCCAATTGGCATAAAGTGGGTCTTCAAGAACAAAACTGATGAAAGGGGTATTGTTGTAAAAAACAAAGCAAGGCTCGTGGTTCAAGGCTACAGACAGGAAGAAGGTATAGACTATGATGAGACTTTTGCTCCTGTAGCAAGGTTGGAAGCTATTCGCCTGTTCTTAGCTTTTGCTGCTAACCACAACAAAAAGGTGTTTCAAATGGATATAAAGAGTGCATTTTGTATGGACAAATCAAAGAAGAGGTGTATGTCTGTCAACCTCCAGGTTTTGAAGATGCATTCCATCCTGATCATGTCTACAAGCTCAACAAAGCATTGTATGGCTTGAAACAAGCACCAAGAGCCTGGTATGAAACTCTATCCACTTTTCTCTTATCCATAGGGTTTACTAGAGGCAAAGTAGATAAAACCCTGTTTTTAAAATGGAAAGGAAAAGATTTGATGCTTGTCCAAATTTATGTCGATGACATCTTTTTGGATCCACAAGCACTGCTATGTGTGAAGAGTTTCGAAAACTCATGGCAGCAGAGTTTGAGATGAGTGCAATGGGTGAGCTCCAATGTTTTCTTGGTCTTCAAGTTAAACAATTGCACAATGGTACATTTATCCATCAAAACAAGTATGTGAAAGAATTGCTTAAAAAGTTTGATATGGATAATTGTAAACCATGTAGCACACCCATGGCAACCTCCAAGCTAGTCACCATTGATGGTAAAGATGACCTTGTTGATCAAACTGTTTATAGAAGCATGATTGGGTCTTTATTGTACCTAACTGCATCAAGGCCAGACATCATGTTTGCAACATGTGTTTGTGCCAGATCACAGGCATTACCTAGAAAGTCTGAACTTATTGCTGTAAAAAGGATATTAAGATACATAAAAGGTGCTCCCACACTTGGTATCTGGTATCCAGCTAATGAGAATATTGAGCTTTCAGGTTTTTCAGATAGTGATTTTGCTGGGTGTAAAACTACAAGGAAGTCCACATCAGGAGGATTTCAATTCCTAGATGATTGTCTAGTGTCTTGGCAAAGCAAAAAGCAGGTTGCAGTTTCAACATCCACTGCTGAGGCAGAGTATATTGCTGCTGCTAGCTGCACTGCTCAACTCTTGTGGCTTCAAAACCAGTTGTTGGATTTTGGTATCATTGCACTAAAGACTCCACTTAAATTGGACAGTCAAGCTGCTGAAAATATCATCAAAAATCCAGTTTATCATTCAACTACAAAGCACATTGACATCAGACATCACTTTGTGAGAGATTGCTATGAAAAAGGTTTGATTTCTTTGCATCATGTCCATACTTCAGATCAATAGGCAGATGTTTTAACCAAGGCATTGGATACATCTATCTTTGAAAAATTGATCTCAAGGCTTGGTATGCTAAACATGGATTAAAAACAATTTTTCTTGTAAATCCATGTGTACATAGCATCAAAATGTTTTCAGAAATTCAAAAGTTCCTTAAAAATAGTTTAAAATTGAAATTTTCAATAAATCTTTAAAAGTCTAATCACAACATCTGTTTGCTCAAAACCTCTGATAGGCTTTAAAATCTTATCCACTGATACAGTGTATCCTCTGACTTCTATTTTTCACCTCTTCAAAACCACTGATGGCTATCCTCTGATAGCGTTAACAAAATTAGTATTGTCCAAACCTTTGTCCTAAAACAGTGTTTTGCAACGGTTACTTTTCTCATTAGAGGTTACACGTGGCCAGATGTTAGCCATCCGATCTTGCAACAGATGCCATGTCATGTTCACTTTTTAAAACCTATCTCACCAGTGGTTACCCTGAACTGTGTCGATTTAAAAATCTCAAAACAGTTTTTCTCTCAAACACCATGGCTCCCAAATCAAAATCTTCAAAATCCAAAGCAAAATCGCAAGAAGAACCTCCACCTTTCACTCTCATAATCAAAACCCCACACAACTACACTGCCATACTTTAAGAAAACGACGCAAATACTCGCTATCATCCAATGATTCGAATTTTGCAAAAGTCTAAATTCTTGCACATGTTAACCGTCAAAGCCCCCATTTACATTGATATTCTTCGTGATTTCTGAAAAAATGCAAAGGTTCACTCATCTGCTGATGGTGTTCCTTATACAATAATTTCAAGAGTAGGGGAGTGTTGATGCAAATTAGCCCCCAATCGATCTCTCAAGTTTTCAAGTTAAATGACATACAACACCCTGTGTCATTTCCCATTAACGAGATCCAAGCAGAGTTTCTGGAAAGAGGTTATATCGGCTAGATAAAATGTATGACCATTTTAAACCTAACTTTCCTGCTGAGATGAGATTTTTCTTTCACACCATTCTTACTTGTCTCTCAGCAAAATCCACTGCTTTCCATGAAATCCCATTGAACATGCAATATCTGGGGTATGCAATTTTAACTGACACCGATTTGAACTACTCCCAGATACTGTTCAATGATCTTGTGAAAAAATTTTAAAATATTGAAAAAAGAAAAGCTTTTTTGATGCATCCATGTTTCTTGAGTGTTTACTTACAGGATTAAATTAAAGGTCCTGAAAGTAAAATTGGCGCTATGGTTAATCCAGGCAGCCTTAATCATGAAACTTTCACCAGAATAACAAACCAAGGTAAAGTTGAGAAAACACAAGTAGAGGAGGATGAGCAAGTTTTACCAGAACAAAATGTTCAATCTCAACCTCTTGCTACTGAGCCCACTACTCTTGGTGATCAGGGCAACACAACCGCTGCCCTGAAACCCACACCAAAAATTTCCAAAAAGAAAACCAAAACAATCTCCAAAAAGCCCACCAAACCCAAAAAGGGTCCTCTGGAAGATGAGATCCCAGAGGTTAACCCTGTGACAGCACCAAAGTCACAAACCACTGCTGCTACTTCTTCACAGCAGATGGTTCAAAGATCTCCCACCGGCTTTCAAACTCCTCCTTCTTCCTCACAAAAGGAAAAGGTTGTAGACACAGGGACACCACTTTATGAAGCTCTAGAGCCACTTAGGTCTATCTTCCACAGCCCCTCTCCCAGGGCAATGTCGCTTTCTACTCAACCACCTTCACCAATACCTTCACTTCCACCCACAATTGTACCTTGCTGAATGCAATTGAATTACTTCAGACACAAACCAGCACTTCTCAACAACCTATTACTGAGAATATACTTCATCCAATGGCTGGTCTGATTCTTTATTCATTGCTAGCACATCAGCAAATGAAGAGGCTACATCCCTTGGGTTACATGTAACCTTTGGTGATAGTTCAACAAGCAGCCACTACAATTGCTGAACTCCGTAGTTCTCAATTGGACAGCGGTTTCATTAATAAGACTTGGTTGAAGGCAACCACTGCTGAGACAACAACTGTTACCTCTATTGTGGGAAGTCCCCAGTACCAAGAAAAGGGGCATCTATGTTTGAAGCTAGTCCTAAAACCACTGCTCATGATAACATAGATATAACTACCACCACTGGTAGGAGTTCAGATGATCCTATTAAATTAGGTGATGATCTAAAATACCAGGATTTGACGAAGAAAGTGACCCAAATAGAAAACTCTGTTGGTGAAATCAAAGATTTATTAAAGCAGATGATAGCTACAAAAATTCAACACTCTGTTCTATCCACTGCTGATCTCAAAGAAGCTCTTAACCCTCTGTTTCAACATCAACAACATTATTTGGATTTAAAACACAAGCATCATGTTAATAATGTTCGAAACATGTTTGAATCAAGGTATCAAGACACTGCAGCAGACATTAAAGCCATCAAAGCACATCTACTCACGACCACTGGCCATGCACCTCCAACGGTTAGATTTGTTACAACAGATGAAGCCAAAAAGGGGGAGAAACCTTTGGGTCCAAAGAAGCTAACAATAGATGATGATAATGCCAGACCTACATTGAATATTCCAAGGCCTGATGGTTCAAAGAAGATAGATTTAACTGAAGAACTAGTGGCCAAGGCAAGGGCTAGTCACAAGAAGAATGTGATTGAGGAGAGCCGAGTGTTGGTTGAGAAAAAGATTGATCAGCAAAAAGAAAAAGGAGAGGTTAGTACTTCATCAAAAAGAGCTCCTACTAGAAAAGCCAGGCAACCAACATCCACACCTCGTAAGAGAAGCCTGAAACCAATCCAACCATGAAAACCTCTGCCTCTCAAAAACCTATCACATCTTCAAAACCACAACCCACATCCACACAAGAAGATGTTACAGCAATTGTTGTGTCAACATCTATTGATACAACAGAGGTTGCAACAGATGCAACTCCATCCACTGCCATGATCACATTTCTCACATCGACTCAACCAGTATCCACACCACCAAAAATCCCACAACCACCATCACCTACTTTAAGGTTTAAAAGGAGGAAAATCACAAAAGTGATAAATGATGATGAGATCTCTGCACCTCTTCCACTATCATCAACACCAGTGATCCCCACATCAGTGCTTACAACTTCTTCAACTCTTAAAGTCATTCCTGCATCAAAGTTATATCCTCTTGATTTACCAGCAGTCAGGGAAGAGATCCTAAGTTTCTTTTCAGAGGATGAGCCTGACAAAAGAACAATTCTATCCCTTGATGGCTATCCAAGACCAACAAATATCAAGAAATGAAAAAGAAGCAAGCAAAGGATAATGCCAAATGCGAATCAGCTAGTAAAAATGATAGAGAGATACAAATTATCATGTCCTTTCAACTGAGTAAAGTCACCATTCTACAAAATTTTGTCAAGGATCTGAGCAACCAGTTGTCAGTAAGGGAAGATAAGTTGCTCAAAAGTGAACTCATTGAGAATATCATGGAAAAGAAGATGTATAAGGCAATAAGGCCACAGTTCAGGGATTGGAGCATAGATGAGCTAAGGGAGGAAATCAACAGAATGCAAGAAATGTTGAAAGACCCTCTTAAAAAGCCAACTCCTCCCAACTTGGATTTATACAAGAAAGATATCACTGAAAATGTCTTGAAGTTGAAGAGAATGAAGCAAGAACTGATTCAAAATCATTATGGTTCCAAAAACCAAGTGATGAGATGGGGTGAGAAGAGGGTGTTAGACACTTACAAAAGTTTGGAAGAAAGAAGGAAAAAGGATCCATCCATGCCTCCCAAGCCTGACTACTCAAAAGAAGATGCTATCCTCAGAGCTCAACTCTCTAAAAGGTTCATCTCAACATCTGCCACACTCCACACTTGCCCTACAACACAGGAAAAAGCAAGGGGAGGTGAATGAAAAGACTGACAAAGAGTTTGAGGATACATTTATCAAAGAAGGGATTCAGAATATGATTGATTATCACACAGGTGATACAAGTGCCAAGCTGGCCAAAGATTTGTCAAAGATGGCTCATTTACAAACCTTTGCAATAAAAGCTCCTTCAAGAAAACCATCAGACCCAAAAATTCTAAAATGGAAGGTCGACAAAGACACCCATGAATTGACATTGCTCAAGTCTGATGGTGCAGCCACTAAACTATCCATGGAAGATGATTATGAGCTTACAGTAGAAGACTTCCAAGAACTACGATGTTTAAAGCTGGTGAAGGATGCTGATGACATGGAATCTCTTAACTTTGAACTTCAATTCAAAGGTCAAATAAGAGAATTCCTTCCGAGGAATAAAAACCAAGAATAAAGTGTTTTTGGCATCATCTGTTCCAGGGGGAGATTGTTGGGATTGAACCCTATGAAAGGAACAGATGATATAAAGCCAAATAACACTATCCGAGCTTTGGTTCAACTATTAGAGGTCACAACATCTGATGTACTTACACTGCTTTCCATAAAGACTGCTCATCCTATCATCTGCTTTCACAAAGCTTCAAGCTCTACCAGAGTTAACAAGGATAGAGGATAGGAATCAGAGTTTAGTCATTAGGTTAGTTAATCAATGTAACAGTGCCAAACACTGATAGTTAGTATAAGCAGTGTTTAGAGTTAGTTACATATTGTTCCTATCACTATCAACCCTGACGTCATCAAAGATGCTCAGAGGTAGATAGTTAGTATAAATAGGCAACACTTGTAACCTTTAAACTTGTCTCTTAAAAGATCAACTTTCACACATCATCTTCTCTGCATTTTCTCATTACCAAACTGTAACTGCAAAGGCTGATGGGGAGTTTGTGAATCACATGAAAGTTAATTAACTTGAAAGCATGATGATGATGAAAACAAACTACCATTGCTTGTAGTAAAAGTTTTCCATCTTATTCCGCTGCAAATCTCTTTTAATTCAATCATTTTCCATTTTTGAAACAAAAACTACTAGTAATTCAAACCCAGATCCTAACAATTAACCAAGTCAGCTCATTCTACCAATTAAGGAAACATATAGCTCCGATAAGCTGGCTAAGCTTTATGTGGACGAGATTATATCTTTGCACGGCGTGTCGATATCCATTGTATCTGATAGAGATACAAGATACACATCTCACTTCTGGAAAAGTTTTCAACAATCTCTAGGCACGAAACTAAATTTTAGTACTGCTTACCATCCGCAGACTGACGGACAAAGTGAGCGTACCATTCAAACCTTGGAGGACATGCTGCGAGCATGTGCGATCGACTTAGGCGGAAGTTGGGATGATCACTTGACGGGTGGTCCGTAGGACGACCCTTAAGTGCTATAAATGGTATTTTAATCCTACATTTACTCAAGTAATTGTCTAGAATTAGATGACTATGTTTGCTTGTGTGTCAGGAACATATGGAGCTTAAAAATGTGGAAATGAAGCTTCGAATTAGCGCGACTAGATTGGAGATTGAAGGATGGAGCATAAGTGAAATAAATAATTTCTTGGAGTTGAAGAATTAATACAACATGATAGAGGACAAAATAACGAGAACGTAGGTGAAAACGGTGAAGAAAACGAAGTTGAAACGAAAAAGTTATGAAGAAAACAAATTTTCACTTTTAAGCCACCGTAAGCTATGGTGGCGCCGTAGCTTACGGTGGAGCCTAACAAAAAATGTGCCATAAGACAGTTTCTGACCACCGTAGGCCATTTCTAAGCCACCGTAAGCTACGGTACGGCGGAGACCAGCGAAAAAAGTTGTAACTGCTCATTAAAATCGGTTTTAAGGTGTCTTTTCATCTCCAATCATTCCCATTCGGTTGCCAGCAGTCTAGAGACGAATTTTGGGTGTTCTTGAGAGCTTGGAACAATTTCTAAACATTTGATTAGTGTTTTTAATTCCTATGAACATTGATATGTGTGTGATGATAATTGTCCAAGTCATGGGTGGCTAACTCTTTGGTGATCATCCTAGGTTGAAGGTTTGTTTGAGACATTCATGTTCTTGTTTTTGTTTCTAGAAAATAGACTTGCACTCTTTGTTGGTTTATTATGGTGTGTTGATATTTTTTTGTAATTTGTTAATTGATGTGTTTCATCATAACCTAAATCGTACGTTCTTGGTGTCGTTGACAATCGAGATATCACGGGAGGGGTTAGGGTTGGATATTGATTAATTGATCATCGGGTAACAACCTCGCATTAGTTTAATCCAAGTACTTAGTTCCCTTTCATCATAACAAGTAACAACACAGGAGTCATGTCTATGTGATTCTTTCTAGTGGGATTTGAGCATGAATGTCAATTGAAACCGGATATCTAGGATGGTCATTTGTCTCTAAATTGTTTACAAATCAAATCTTTCTTTTTCAAAGTACTTAGTTAATCTTAGTTTTAAAATCAAACAATCAAAATCTCTGAAATTACTTTTCTGCAACTTAGTTTAATTTAATTAGTTAACTTGAAGCTACATAGTAAACACATTTTCCACATACTCTCTGAGTTCGATACCCACTTACCGCTAGCTAATTAGTTGTAATTGGATTAAATTTGCGTGAGACTACGACATCACGTCAAATTTTGGCGCCGTTGCCGGGGAGTAGTGCGCAACGTGTGTTAATTTAGTAGCTTTTGTTTGTTATTTTTGGGTTTACGCTGGTTGTGTTTAGTGTGCAGGTACTTACAGGTGTATGCGTACTAGAGGCTCCCACAAGTCATCACCGCTAGCATTTAATCCGGAAATCGAGCAAACTTTACGACAAAACCGAGTTTTACTTCGAGAAAACAAAGTCATCATGGACTTACTGACTCCCACTACGGGTCAAACATCACCATCTACACCTTCACCAAACCCTACTACCAATCCTACTTCCACATTGGAAATACAACCAATTAACACCACATCACCCGCAATCACTCAAACCGATCCCACCCTTACCTTTGCCTCCACAACAACGGTTCCACCATTTTCATCATTTTTCCCAACTGCGGGTCAATCATCTTCCCAACCGTCTTCTCAATATATGCAATCTTCGGGTATTGGGGGATATGGTTTTAACGATGGTTATGAGGAGGAATTTCAAGGATACGAAGAAGAAGGCTTTTATTATGGGGGTGATGGAGGTACTTTGGGACCTCAAGGAGGTATGGTTTACCAACAAAGGCAACAAGGGGAACAGGTTCAAGAAGTGGTTAGGCAGCCAACAGGGGGACAACAAGTTCGTCCCCACGGGCCACAGTTTCAACGGCCTATGCCTTTGCAACAAGTGCAACCTCAATATCAACAACCACAATTTCAACAACCTCCACAAGTTCAACGACCGATGCAACAACCAGATGTGCAACAACCTCACTACCAACAACACCCAAATGGGTCGTCCAAGAGTACCGATAGGCGCTCCACGAAGATACCATAGAGAAGTGGTAAGGGGAGTTGAAGCTCATTTCCGACTGGTTATCACAAACAACCCTTCTCCGGTGGTAATTCCTCATCATCCGTATGGAAGAACCTTTGAGGTAAGAACCAATGTGCTCCAAAGTTTGCCTAAGTATAGAGGGTTAGCATCGGAAGAACCCTATGATTCCATTTGCAACACTATTGGAGGTCAAGGATTCTCATCCGATGACGTTAAGCTGGTACTTTTCCAATTTTCATTGGAATATAAGGCGAAGAGGTGGTTTTATAAGTTACCTTTAGCATCGATTTACACATGGGCGGAAATACAACAAAGATTCTTGGAAGAATTTTTCACCGCCCAAAAGACGAATGGCGCGAGAAAAAGTATTCGGGAATTTTGGCAACAAGCGGGTGAGATGTTTCATGAGGCGTTCGATAGGTTCAACATGATGCTTAAAAATTGTCCACGTCATGGGATTGCTCTTTGGGAACTTATACATGCTTTTCGTGAAGGGTTGAGTGATGGTGATGCCCGTGATTTAGTGCCGGTTTCTAGTGGCACATTTGGTACCAACTATGAATAAGATGATTGGGCCCTCTTGGAACAAATGTCCTTTAATTCTAAATGACAAGCACAAGCATCAAGGAACAAGAAGTATGTGGTCACAAGACCACAAGTAAACGTCATGGAGGATGTAGAGGTACATACAACTAACCAAATTTATAATGTATGTACTAATTGCAATGAAATAGGGCATACCGCGGATGTTTGTGTGGTGGGGATTATTGAAGGTCAAGCGAAGGAAGTAAATGCTATTCAAGGGGGTGGTAGAAACATTGGTATGAACTCGAACACATATCACCCCGGTTTTCGAAAAACCCTAATCTTCGTTATGTGAACCCGGCTAATCAAGCCAATCCGAATTTTCAAGGGACCCAAGGAAATTTTGTTCCGCGTCAACAATATAACAACCAAGGGTTTCAAGGGCAATTACAACAATCGGGTAGTGGCCAAAGTGGTTCTTCAGGTGGAAATGAAGTCATGGTGATGTTGAGGACCATGCAAATGGAGATGCAAAGGATGAATCAAATGGATGAGGCTCGCATTCAAATAGATGAATTCCTGGATAAGGCAATTCAATCGTTGACCACTCAAATGGGTCAACTTGCAACCGATGTTGCGGAATTGAAAAAAGGAAAAGGTCAACTACCGAGTGACACAGTGACAAATCCCAAGAACATCAAAAGCGTGAACATTAATGTGGTAAGAACCGTTCCTAATAGTGAATATAATGAGTCATTTCTAGCCTCTTCGTGTCAAGTGAGTGTAGGTATAGGAAAAAATGCCAAGGTAGAAGATGACAAAGAGCATGGAGCACCAATTGTGCCTATCCGAGTGGGAAAATTAAAAATTCCTCAGGAATTGTTGGACTATGGGGCGGGCATGAGCGTGCTATCAGGCGAGTTGTATGACATGTATGACTTTGGCCTGCTGCAAGATATAGACACCATGGTGAGCTTCGCAGAAGAAAGTTAGAGGCGACCTCGAGGAGTGGTAAGGAATGTTAAGATTCAATTAGGAGAATTTGAATATCTAGTAGATTTTCTAGTCTTAGACTATGCTTCTACCAAAGTGGCATCACAACAAAGGGTAATCTTAGGTCGACCATTTCTATACACAGCAAATGCTCAAATCAATTATAGATTCGAGGTTATTACCATGACCGAAAAGAACCGTAAGTTGTCTTTTGATGTTCAAACTAGGGTGACTAGTTATGAGTCGATTGAAGAGAAGAGTAATGAATCTAGTGTTCAGATGAAAAATGTTTGTCAAAGAATGAAAATAAATCACCCACCGGATCGTGAAGAAAAGCAAACGGGATCAAGTAGGAGTGTATTTAATTACCCAACGAATCGAAACGGGACGGATGCATTTTACTCAATGGCACGATGTAGTGATGGAGATGGCCGGAATCGTTCTTTGAGCCACCATAAATGGGGGTGGCACAGTCTGGCTGAAGACCCGAAAATTTAGCGCTGCTCAGGAGGCAACCCGGAGTTTTCACTAACCTTGTTATTTCTTTATTTTTCTATGTTTCAGGGCTATGGCAACACTCAAGTGTGGGGAAGATGTGCGGATAGTTGTGTGAAGGTGGTGATAGGAAATCGGATCATTTACAACATATGTTGTGTCAAACTTCATCAGGTCCATGTACTTTTCCCTTAGCTTGTCATGTTCTTTAGCGTTGAAATATTGGTAGTTAGTTTGTTTGCTTTTGTTTACCAAAAAAAATTGGTGTGTTTTGAGCGATCTTTCTTTTCAAAGCCATACATTGGGGACAATGTATCCCAAGTTTGGGGATAGGGGAAATTTTTGACACTTTTGAAAAATTCTGAAATCAAGCGAAAAATGGTCTAAATTCGAAAACTTAAAGTATTGAAACCGCATAACACTCTGGCAACCCCGTATACCCTTTTTCTTGGTGAGAGTTTGAGCCACTTATTTGAATTGTTAGATTATTTTCTTTGATGAGAGTGACAATGGGTGGGGGTGCATTAGAACTTGTGCTTGAATTCGGTTTGAGGCCTTAGCTTGATTCGTATGTGAAAAGAATAAGGGCATTTAGGTAGCCTCGTCATGGTGTGTGCGAGTGTGGGGTTCAGGGGTGGACCTCATAAGTTATATATATGAGCTTGGTAGCGAGAGGGGCGGGGGTTTAGACTTTAGTAGCCCATTTGAGCTTAAACCCGATCATTTGTTAACACAAGCCTAGTTCTCTAAAAAATGTTAACCGTATTTGATCCGGTCTAGTAGTGTTAGCATTTTGTAGTTGTATGCTTGTTATGTTATGTTTATGTTGAAAAGAGAATTGTTTGTAGTTGTAGTAAAAAAAGAAGCAAGAAAAAAAAACGAAACTAAAAGAAAAAAAAATGTTGCGATATATTGTATATAGATGTTTACGTTTGTTTAGATAGTAATAAAAAGACCGGGTCGAATCATTAGCTACTACATATATATTCCATTTCCTACCCATATGCCTAACCACGTTCCAACCTTTAAGTCCTTTGATTCACACGCGTGTTTTAGCAAAATCTTTAGGCGAAGGACCGATTTAAGTACAAGCCTATGATTGTGCAACTACCCATTTGCTTTAAGTGTGTTCTAGCTCATCCTTGCTAGTTATTACTTGTCACCGAGAGGAGAGCCATTGTGAGGGGTGTGTTATGCGGGGTTTAAGAAAAAGTTAGTAAAATGAAGACATTTGTTTACTTGATTCATGTTGATCACTTGAGTAGTTATGAGTGGTTTTTGATGAGTTGCTTGGGGGCAAGCAACGTTTAAGTGTGGGGATGTGACGAGTGGTCCGTAGGACGACCCTTAAGTGCTATAAATGGTATTTTAATCCTACATTTAATCAAGTAATTGTCTAGAATTAGATGACTACGTTCGCTTGTGTTTCAGGTACATATGGAGCTTAAAAATGTGGAAATGAAGCTTCGAATAAGCGCGATTGGATTGGAGATTGAAGGATTGAGCATAAGTGAAATAAATAATTTCTTGGAGTTGAATAATTAAGAATATAACATGATAGAGGACGAAATTACGAGAATGTAGGAAAAAACGGTGAAGAAACCGGAGTTGAAACGAAAAAGTTATGAAGAAAACAATTTTTTTTCACTTTTAAGCCACCGTAAGCTACGGTGGCGCCGTAGCTTACGGTGGATGACAAAAAATGTGCCGTAAGACAGTTTCTGACCACCGTAGGCCATTTCTAAGCCACCGTAAGCTATGGTGGAGCCGTAGCTTATGGCAGAGACCAACGAAAAAAGTTGTAACTGCTCATTAAAATCGGTTTTAAGGTGTCTTTTTATCTCCAATCATTCCCATTCGGTTGCCAGCAATCTAGAGATGAATTTTGGGTGTTCTTGAGAGCTTGGAACAATTTCTAAACATTTAATTAGTGTTTTTAATTCCTATGAACATTGATATGTGTGTGATGATGATTGTCCAAGTCATGAGTGGCTAACTCTTTGGTGATCATCCTAGGTTGAAGGTTTGTTTGAGACATTCATGTTCTTGTTTTTATTTCTCGAATAATAGACTTGCAATCTTTGTTGCTTTATTATGGTGTGTTGATATTTGTTTGTAATTTGTTAATTGATGTGTTTGATCATAACCTAAGTCGTATGTTCTTGGTGTCATTGACAATCGAGATATCACGGGAGGGGTTAGGGTTGGATATTGATTAATTGATCACCGGGTAACAACCTCGCATTAGTTTAATCCGAGTACTTAGTTCCCTTTCATCACAACAAGTAACAACACATGAGTTATGTCTATGTGATTCTTTCTAGTGGGATTTGAGCGTGAATGTCAATTGAAACTGGATATCTAGGATGGTCATTTGTCTCTAAATTTTTTTACAAATCAAATCTTTCTTTTGCAAAGTACTTAGTTAATCTTAGTTTTAAAACCAAACAATCAAAATCTCTGAAATTACTTTTCTGCAACTTAGTTTAATTTAATTAGTTAACTTGAAGCTACATAGTAAACACATTTTCCACATACTCCCTGAGTTCGATACCCACTTACTGCTAGCTAATTAGTTGTAATTGGATTAGATTTGCGTGAGACTACGACATCACGTCATCACTTACTCCTAGTCGAGTTTTCTTATAACAATAGTTACCACACAAGTATTAAGGCCGCTGCTTTTGAAGCCTTATATGGAAGAAAATGTAGGACGCGTGTATGTTGGGTTGAAGTTGGAGAAGCGCAACTATCTGGACCAGAAATTGTTCTAGAAACCACGGATAAGATTGTGCAAATCCATGATCGACTTAAGGTAGCTCGTGATAGACAAAAGAGTTATGCCGACAGGAGGCGTAAACCTCTACAGTTCCAAGTTGGGGACAAGGTTATGTTGAAGGTATCACCTTGGAAAGGTGTGATGCGCTTTGGGAAAAAGGGCAAGTTAAGCCCGAGGTATATTGGACCATTCGAGATAATCGAATATGTCGGATCTGTAGCTTACAGGCTCAAGCTACCTGAGAAGCTCAATGGAATCCATGATGTTTTCCACATCAGCAGTTTGAAGAAATGCCTAGTGGATGAATCATTAGCCATGCCACATTATAAAGTGCAAATCGATGAAAACTTGCGTTTTGAGTTGTCTGATCCTTGATCATCACTTGATTATTTTTCATCACCAGTTGAGACTGTTGCAGTTGAATATTTACTGCTACTTTCTTGTCTTGAATCTTGTTCGAACTCAGATGTACCTGTACATGATGGAACAAACTCGTGAATTTCCTTTGTAAGGAATTTTCGGAATCTGTTATTCTTCAACTCTGGAACAAACACAGGTGATTCAAGCACAACATTTTCATCACAAAAGGCAGATTTCAAGTCCATGCATTCAACACTACATTCTCGTGGTTTTGGGTCAAGGGTTTAGGAACATGCCTATTACAGTCATCCCAAATGTTAAAACTAGATTTAATACAGTCATCCATCCTAGTTAAATTATTACATTCATCCCGAATAGATTTGTCTTTTGACTTTCCACAATTCCAGGCGAACCAGTTAACAGTTGTATAACTATCGCCTAAATAACCTATGCCTATTTTTGTGCCTTCACCTTTCTCATCGCACACATCTCGTTCACACTCATTTGCATCTGCATTACTTATAGAAACATTAGTATTTTTGTAATCGACACTTTGAGAAATTAAATCATTTTTATCAACTAAATAATTTTCTGGATGAGGTGTCGGCATGGGTACATAGGTCTTGCTTTCTGGTGGAGGAAAAAATCTTCTTTCGTTTCCCAGCCTGTCTTTGTACCCAATGCCATCTTTTATGTACGTCGGTTGTTGGCTACTTTCAATATCAACAAGTGCCTTTTTACTTACGTTCCATTTGTCAATGGTTAGTTGCAGTTTAGTATTTTTGATTTCAGAAATTTCTAATCTTTTAGCTTGATCATTTATAATGAAATCCTTTTTAAAAAGCAACTCCTTTGAAGATTGCATTTCAGTTAAAGTTGAGTTTAACTTTCTCTGATATGCAGCTTCGTTCAGTTTCATTTCTTTATTTACTCGTAAAACTTTTTCTTTTCCTTTAATAAGGTCACAGTTGAGCGATTTGTAATGAGCCACGACGTCATACATGGTCTCGAGCATAGTTTTGCTTTGAATTCATAGGGAATGTTGTTTACCAAATCCTTTTCTTCCTTTTCCTTAGCTGAATCAGCCTTCTTTGCAGCAGCAGGAGCTTCAGCATCTTGTTTCTTCTTTCCCCCGCTATTCACTTGAGCCATCTACTCAAATTCAACATTGGAGGAGTTGACAATACGCTTTAGACCTTTATCAGATGAATTTTCTCTTTTTGGAATACCTGCAATTTTGTTATACACACCTTTTGAAGGAGGAAGAGCTGGTTCAGCTGGTGACTTTGTTAACCCCTTTGAAATTTTAGCCATCAAGGCTTTGTTGACATCCTCTTTGGTCTCAGCAATCTCATATGCCCAATCATAATCTTCGACCACCAAAGCCTTTGGTGTATTCTCAGCAGCATTTGTGTTTCCTTCTATAGCAATCGGCCTTCTAGCAGGAGTAACTTCAGAGTTTTATCTTTTTAGAAAAGGGTTGTCTCTCTTGAAGTGCCCTAGGTCCTTGTAGTTGTAGCATCGTAGCTTTGACTTATCAAAACCAGCTTTGCCAAGCGTAACCTCTTCCCTGTCTTATCTTGGAACTTTTTCAGACGAAGAGTGATCATAGCCATCTGCCACTTCAAGTTTATCTCTTCCATGTCATCTTGATCCACCTGATACATGTCTTCAGCAGTAAGGTAATCTCGTTTTAATTCACCAGACATAAGAGCTTCATAACTGCTCAGGAAGGTATTGAACAGCGCAACGTGTTCAGTGGATATCTTGAGTGCTTGAGCATCTGCAGTCACAGTAGTTTTCATATTGGACTGTGGAACCATAGCAGCGTTTGCGGAAGCATTTTTGTTGGATGCATTAGCACTTTGAGAGTTTGATCCACCTAAGTTTGTTGGAGCAAGAAAAGCCATGTTCTTGGGCATGATAACAGCTGCTAATTGAGCAGATTTTTGGCCAGATTGATTCATTTCTCTTTTGACCACGTCCATTTCAAAAGCCTTCAGAGGGTTAATTAAATCAGAAAGCGTGACCGGTATGGTACTGCAGAGAAAACTCCTTTTGATCGTCATGCATTGCAAACTCCATTCTTTTGGAAGAGAGTCCAAAAGTTTATTAATTGAGGCATAGTTGGCAACCGGGTTACCAACTTTCTTCATTTTAATCAGCACATTCAGAAATCGGCTAATGTGATCGGACAAGGTTTCTCCTTGGGCACTTCCAAACATATCATACTCCTTCCGCACCATATCTCTCTTGTTGTCCATCAATTCATGGTTTCCTTCATAGTGTTCAATGAGGGCCAACCACAGATCGTGTGCAGAGGTGTATTCTTCAAACAAATTGTTGTCATGCTTGTTCAAGGCCATTGTTAAAGCAGGATGAGCATGATGATCACACTAAATCAATGCCCTGTCTTCTTCAGTGAAAGTGGTTGGATCTTCATTCATGACACGAACATCATCTTCAATGATCACAGGAACATGGGGTCCAACGGTGAAAAACATCCAGTTAGTATAGTCAGTGTACTCAAAGAGTGACTTGATACGGTTCTTCCAGCTGCTAAAGTCTTCAGATCCTTTCAACTTCGGAGGTCTAGTAGCAGTTCCAGTTTCAAGTTCAGCTTGTGCAATCGTGTTTAATTGACTTAGTGACATTTTTGTTAACGTTTGAGTTTAGGTTTCTTGATCAGATATTAATTACGCTGGTTTATATGATATCGGAGAACAAATGCGCTGGTCAGAGTAATTTAGTTCGCTAGATAATTTCGCTGGGAAGGTCAATTTCTGTGATGATTTCCGAGTGCTGAGCCGGCGTAAATGCTAAATCCGCTGACAAACATAAAACGATCAAGAGATCTGTTAAGTTCGTTGATCACCGTAATAAGGTCGCTGAGGATCCTTATTACTGATTTCGAAGTCGACTTCGATTCAACTACGCTGACACTATTTCGCAGGAAATCAACAAATACGCTGGTGTATGGCCGGCGTAATTGTCAATTACGCGATCTTCAAAGACAACTATGCTGTCTTCAAAATGTTCTATGCCAAATTAAAATATATCCACGCTGAATTCAAAATAACTACGCCCAGCAGGGTTTTAACACGAACAAAAACCCTTTAATCACCCAAAAACGACTAAAAATCCATGATTCTTTCTACCAATTTGATCCAAAAGTTTATCTAAACTAATTAACAAAAACCCATCGATTAAACACACCAATCAAGCCATTTTAGGTCCAAAAATTTGAAAAATCTTGAAACTTTGAAAAAAAACCTTTGAAAAACCTTCAAATCTTGAAAAATCTCAACAAAAATCAAACAATCAAGAGCACAAAGGCTCTGATACCAAATTGTGAGTCTCAAACAATCAACTACGGATCACAGTGGTTTGATTGTAAACACTCAAACAACAATAGATTAGGTGTTGAATGTATGAAGATAAGAAAAATCAAGGTAGAAGATGAAGATTCTTGTTTTTGTAGAAACTACAAGTGTTATATGCTGAATCCCAATTAGTAACTACAATTTAAGCACCTGGATATACAGATTAAGCATAAGATCAGACACAAGAATCACAACACAATAATTCACAAAAATGCTAGTCCAAGAACCTTGGAGCTAGGGTTTTCATATACTTGATATATAGATCCGGCTGTCTGGCGTAATTAGTAATTACGCCAGACTGTTAATTACGCCGCCAGTACAATAAGTTTCTCAAAATTACATTTTCACCCCCTGAACTATCTAAAACATATTAAACTAACACAAAACAATCCAAAACCTAGTTTAGTCAAATATCAACGATCTCAAAAGTTCCAACAAAAAGTAAACAACGCATAATGTATGTACAAGTGTCCTTTAGGTAGGACGAGTGAAATAAGAAGTCACACGAGGGATACAATGGTTAACATAATATAACCTACTAAGGTTTTGATGGAGGTACTTGCGAAGAGGGATAGTAAGTAGAGAACTGAAAAAGACAAGAGCCTAAGACTATGATACCACATACAGAACAATAAAACCTTTGTAAGATTTTATGTATAATTGATAAAGTATTTATATAAATAGAATGAGGATAAGTACAAACAAAACTTACTCAAATCATATATTTTGATTATAATAATGATATAACAAAAATATCTAATAACATATTATCTTAAATATACGTATAACCACTGCTTAGGCAATGCGTTACACTCTTTCTTGGTCTATGATCTGTGACTGTTACCTCGACGCCATATCACCATCCCCTTTCATCCCGTCTCTCATTTCCTAAACCTATCTTATACTCTTCCATGACCCTTCTCCCATTTTTATATTATTCTATATAATAATAAAATTATTCGTGATAAACAGTTATTTATTCTTTTGTCACTTTAATACTAAATATTTATTAATTTTATTTTGAATTTAATAGTTTAACTTATAATTTTAAGGCTACAATATTATTGTTTATAAATAGTTATTTATTCTTTTGTCACTTTCATACTAAATATTTATTTGTTTTATTTTTACTTTAATAGTTTAATTTATAATAAAAAGGTTACAATATTATTGTTTATTTTATAGATAATTTATCTTTTAACTCTAAACTTTAATAAATTAATTATACGATCTTGAACTCAATTTTTATAAGCGATTTATGTATACCTCCAAACTTTAACAGATTTATCAATCGAGAGTTTCATAATAATAATTCTCTTTTTGATAAACGATTTACATTTTGACCAACGTGTGACACCCCAACCGATGACGGAATAATCGGGGCGGACGTAAATAGATTGCTCAAGAGACTTCATAACACTATTGTGACAATATTTAATCCAAATCCATTTTCATTTCATTGAATATCATTGTTGAATATAATACATGGAAACAATGTACAACATTTGGAAAATCAAAGTACAACAAAGTTTAACATAACGACATAACAAGATCTAATATTTCTAAATGCGTTTCTAGTGTTGTCCCTACTAGATTTCATCATAATCAACATCATCAACCTATAACATGTTAAAAGTATAGTTCAACACAAAAGCATTGGCGAGCATACAAGTTTTGTTAATAGCATAATAGTGAAAAAGTTGCCTCATATCAAACACGGTAATTTGTATTTCTATGTTACTATCACACTATCATGTGCAGACATATGTCAAACTAAAGTCGAACGTAATCGTGCTTACCATTGTCACCTAAATGACAAGGTGTAAAATAGTTTACTTAACAATACAACAAGAGTACGGGCAGTGCGTTAATCCTATAGCGCTATAATTGTCAAGGGAGGCTAGCAAAATTAATGAGCATATAAACACAAGTCTGCATAAGCATGTGATAACAAGAATAATACAAGTATCATGTCTAAATTGATAGAGTGTGATTATGACAATTTTAATCGTGAATTATATAATTGTACATGTTGCACCCAAAGTGTGTAAACGTAAAAAGGGTTCGAGTATACTCACGGTATTGCAAAGCTTTCCTTAGGTAATTCCGTGAGAGTTGGAAGGTTGGAGGATGGAACACCTAGATTACCCTACAAGGGGTAAACGAAGGTGTATGAGTATTCGGATGTTTAATGGAAGATTCGGATTCGGAAAGTAAGGTACAAAGTATGTATGCACAAAATAATCATCTAGTCTTATTACACCCGTTTTTGACACTATTACAACCCCTATTGTCTTAATGAGTAACCATAACGATTGTTATCAAGAGTTCGGTTATGTATAAGTTTTATATATATATATATATATATATATATATATATATATATATATATATATATATATATATAATTATATTATATCGTACCTTATCATAAGTCCAACATGTATTTCATAGATGTCATATAAGTCAAGCATGGAGGTAGGATGATGATAATCCATTTAACCTCCTTGTATGATTCACCAATACATAAATCACCACATGGATGATTCAGATGGTCCTGAATAAAAAGAAATATACAACTTCTTACTAAACTAAGTGGCCAAGTAATCATCAACCCGGGTTTCCTATAGCTCCATTGTACAGATCGTTTTGGTCCTAATTTGGCAAACCTAAGGTAAACATGCGGAATCCATTTGCATATGCGACATTGTAGATAAGTTTGTTACTGATTAATCACTGTTTCATTGATTAGTAAACTTTACAGATCCTGGAAACACTTGGACAGAGCTTCGCCGTCCAGTACACAAAATCTATGATTGTTTTCAAATGAGAACACAACACACCTATATATAGGAGATCAAGTTTGCTCGAAATGTGTCATGGACAAGTTCGGCCGAACTTGTCCTCCATATGACAAGTTGGGGCGAACTTGTCAACCACATGACAAGCTCAAGCGAACTTGTTCCCAGACATACATATTCTTCGACATTTCGTTCTAAATACACACTCGATATTATACGATGACGTAGGCAACAAACATATGCATCAACAGACTCCCCCTTGGATGTTGCCGTAGTCATCATTTTTAATTAAGTTCCAGAGTCTTTAATATTCTCTTGATCTTTATTTCTTGAATAACTTTAACTTCCTTGATCTTCATATCTTCTTCAATCCTATTTTCTTTTCTTAAGCTTGTCTTGATAAAAACTTTAATCACCATGCTCCCCCTTGCTTTGAGCTTTCTGGTATCTTTAATCAACATGTTTTATCCAGCTCCCCTCTAAAATCTACTTCCTGTTTCAAAGTTCTTCAAACTTTCAAATAAACATTTAAGATTCATACTTTGAAATTTCTAAACACAACCATTTCCAAATTTTAATCTTCTCATCAGTTTTTAAACACTCTCAGTTATTCAAGTCCAAATTAATGACCTTGAATATCTGATTTATGTATCAAATTCAACTTAATAATCTTGATTAAACATTTTTACTCTTAACTGATACATTTATTCAAATATAAGTTTCAACTTAATGAACTTTTAAACTTTTCATATCAACTTTCAAAAGTTTTTAGATTTTGTTCAGCAACTCTAGACTTTGAAAATCAGCTTTTCATCATTAGTGGTCGAAATTAAAAGATAATATAATCTTTTTGTTTTATGAAATGAATATCAAACACTAAGTATGTACAAACATATTTACAAATATATTTTTGTTGAGTTTGTGTTAAAGGATCATATTAGTTTTTGAGACATATCACTAGTACCATTGACCTTTTTGATGACATTAAATTTTAAACTCGTTTACCTAGATTGTCGATATAATTGTCTACTTAAACTTCAACACATTTCTCAGTTGTTCCAAGATATGTCAGGTAGACTTATGAAACTTGACTTAACTATGGTTTGTGAGTACAACGTAACTGATATCTGTATCTGGGTTATGCGAAGCCTTGAGAGCTCGGGTTAATACCACCGTATCGACAAAGAGATGAAGGCTCGACTTTAAGGTGTGTTCCAATTAAGGAATTTTTTAAGTACTGCAATTGATTAGATCTTTCGATTCTTTCGATTTTGTTGCAGTTTAGGGGTTTTTAGCAAAAGCATTATAGAAGTTCTAGGCTATTGCTTTCGCAAAATAAGAAGAACTTGTATAATACCCCAGATATCAATCATCTATAAAGACCTCGTATCTCAGAATCAGGCATTCTCTCAAACGAAATTTCGGAGTACTAAGTCCATATATCCGAGAGATGTTAATCCACAAGTTTAAGCAGTTGTAAAATTTAGTTTATATTCCGGAAATAATCTACTGAACGTGTAAAGCCTATCGACAAATCCACAGTAAGACTTGTTTATCACTTTTTAAACTTTACAAATCCTTAGCATACTGTGATAGTCCATTGATGTACTACCATTTCCTTTTTTACAAAAAAAATCTTTTTGCTTTTTCATGTTTTTGTACTTTTTGCATTTAATATGTTTATGGATTTTCTGAAAAATTTTTCTCCCCCTAAAATTCAAAAACATATTTTTGGAATTTTTTATTTATAGACAAACATTGACCAACTGATGAGAATCACTTCAATTCGCCATCCATTATTGCTTCACAAATTTTCTTTTAAACCTCTCCCGCTCATGATGACAAAAACCTTGACACCTTTGCGTTTATAAAACATTTTCCACCATGATTTTTGACACCTTTCATTTTTATCCTTTTTAACACTGTCATCATCAGTATCATCATCGCAATCCTTAATTATGACATCGTCATAATTTGTAATCTTGTCACTTATTGGGATTTTCTTTTTATTTTCATTGATCGGTTTTGGACATATATGATCTAACATTAATGACGAGGTCACAAAACCTTTCAACTTCTTTTCTAAATCAACAGCTTTATTTTTAGCATTCTCAACATCTTGTTCAAGTTTCCTGATTTTTCAAGATGCGAGTTTATTATAATTTGTTTTTCAAAATCACTTTTACTTAAAACAGATTTTTCATTTTCTAAAATTTTTATTCTATTTTCAAAAATCTTTTCAGTTTTTTAACTTTTTATTTTCTAATGTCAAACTCTCCAGATTGTTCAAGAGTTTGGCATTATCTGCCAGATAATCAGTCAGATCTACATCATAAACTGGGTAGATTGGTTTAGAACTTGAAGACTCTTTTGTAGGTGTACTTGAAACTTGTGCTTCACAGTTCTTAGCCATTATACCCCCTTCTTTCGTCAACTGATAATTTGAACTTTGTGTTTCCAAATCATTTCCTTGATCACTGACAAGATCAGACTCCTTTAGTAATTACATTTCATGTCCTTCTAACTTGTCAATGAAAGATGATAGCTTTAAATGCATCCAACCCGGACTATTCTTCAATACCATCAAGTAGGTCGTCCACTCTCCCTCAGGAAGTGCATCGGCCAATTTATCAATCTGCGCTTCAACAGTTTTTTTAATATCGTGTCTTCGCATCTGAACCATCAAATGACAATATCTATCGATCATTTGCTTCATGGTTTCGCCTTTGATCATCGTGAAAATATCAAACTCCTTTTTGATTAGAGCCTTCTTGCTCTTAATCATCTCAGCACTCTCCATATATTTAGCACATAGAGCATTCCATAACTTCTATGTTGTATCACATTCTGGTAGCAGAATCAAGATATTTTCATTTATCGATTGCTGTAACAAGCTGATCATCTTCTTCTGATAAACATATGCATTATTCAGTTCAGGTGTAAAATTTGATACTGCAAGAACAGCTCCATGTTCATCAACTGGCCATTTAAATCCAGTTTGAACGGCAACCCAACTGTAGAAGAAATTTGCTCGTACCCAATTCTCGAATTTTTCTTTCCAGCTTTCATACTCGTACATACTCATCAACTTTGGCGGCTTCACGGACCCCATTTCGTTTTCCAAATTTATCTGTCGTTCAAAAACACCTGAAAAAAATGATTAGCAAACAGACAACTTTAGTAAAATTTGATGTCTTAATCAACAATATTAACGTATCAGTTTGCTAAAAACGTTTAAATTTCCCGAAAACTGTTTTTACCCGAATATAGCTTTAAAATCGTCTCGTCGAAACGAATCTAACGATATATAATGTCCGAGACGTTTTTCGGGATTTTCATGTTGATCAAGTTCGGGCGAACTTGTAACAGCTTGTGAGACAAGTTCGGGCGAACTTGTGCAGAAAACACTATCAGATTCAACAAGTTCGGGCGAACTTGATGATTTTTGAAAAAATTCCAAGTTTTAGCAAATTCGGGAGAACTTAAGGATAATTTCAACAAATTTTGACAAGTTCGGGCGAACTTGATCAAAATTCACTGAAAATTTCTACAACTTCGAGCGAAGTTGGTTAAAATCAACAAAATTGAAGAGTTTAAGCCATGTTCGGGCGAACTTGTAGTCTAAGTTCGAGCGAAGTTGAGCATTCAAACATGGAGTTTTGACATTTTTGACATGAAATCAGTTGTTTTTAGCTCTGATCTTTTCAAGGGTTTTACTATTACGGATTTTACGTATTATACTTGAAAATCAGTCAATTTTGTTCGTGTAATGTCCAAGACAAGTTTAAAAAGAAAGAAATGAGTAGAAAGTGAGATGTTCTATGTCCAATGTCTTCAAATTAGTCCAATCCTGCTCTGATATCACTTATAGGTCCGTTCTACGGATTGTTCTGGTACTAATTTGGCAAACCTAAGGTAAAGGTGCAGAATCCGTTTGCATAGGCGACATTGTAGACAAGTTTGTTACTGATTTATCACTGTTTCATTGATTAGTAAACGTTGCAAATCCTGGAAACACTTGGACAGAGCTTCGCCGTCCAGTACACAAAATCTCTGATTGTTTTCAAATGAGAACACAACACACCTATATATAGGAGATCAAGTTTGCTCGAACTGTGTCATGGACAAGTTCGGCCGAACTTGTCCTCCATATGACAGGTTCGGGCGAACTTGTCAACCACATGACAAGTTCAAGCGAGCTTGTTCCCAGACATACATATTCTTCGACATTTCGCTCCTAAATACAGACTCGATATTCTACGATGACGTAGGCAACAGACATATGCATCAACATTTCCAATTTCGACATCGAAAGAGTTAACTAAGTGTCGGCGGTTAAACATGGTTAAGTTACTTTTAGGTCTAGCAAACCACTTAGGATAGCAAGGTGAATATATCAAATGAGGTGGTGGATTTAAGGTAGGATGGCCAAGGCTTCCAAGTAATCACACCTTTACCAAAAACTCAAGTCTTGTCACAAGAACAAGGTTAGATGGTTAAAACACTTATGGGTTAAAAACCCTTACAAAACAGAAGGTTTGGAGGTGATTAACACCTCCAAATTTGTATGAAACAACCTTGGTTAAGATCGCTAATCATGGACTTGATTAATGGCAAAAGAACACAAGTTTGTTGTGAGAAAACATAAGTTTAGTAAAAGTAACAACCATAATCTTCCTAAATAGAAAGTTTGGACCTCAAAATGGTGATGTTCCACCTTAGTTTTCAATGGAAAACCTGTGGAAACAATCCTAGAGAGAATCCAAGTTTTGTAGAGGAAGATTTGGTGAAGAAAAGATGAAGAAAAGTGAGTTTGAACTCACTTTTGCACTTGAAAGAATTCTGCCTTGTTCTTGAATTTCCAGGGAATTTGAGAGTTTTTTGATGTTTTAGAAGTATTTTGAGAGTAAAAAAAGGGTTAGGAAGCTTGTTTATATAGTGGGTAAGTTAGGTTTAGTGTTAAATGAGGTATAGAGGTGATTGGGTGTGAAAAAGGTGGGAAATTTGGTCAAATCCGCGAGCTGAAAATAGCTGGCTGCGAATACGACTCCGTCGCGCCACGCGAGGGGAACATATGTTCCTGGCGCATGGCATGAGAGAGTAGGTTTTCAAAAATTGTTTGTTTTGTCAAGTTTTGGGCCATGCACTTGGTTTTTAGGTTATTTCATGCCATAACCTTGTATATTAACTTGTTTTAGGTATAGAAGATGTTTGTAAGCATGTGATAAGTGTCTTGCATGTAAGATTGTTGATTCAAATGTATGATAAGTCCCAGTTTGCATGTAAATGCGCATTCGACAATTGTTTGCGTATAACACAACTATAACATGTAAGAGTATGAAATGAACTTTCCATTACGATCAAAGTCTCGGATTACAAAGTTGAAAATGAAATACGAATATTATACGAATACAAGTTTCCATAAATAGAAATACGATTACACTTTCTAAATAAGAAAAGTACAAAATGCGAAGCGTTACAGTCTCCCCTACTTTAGGAAATTTCGTCTTGAAATTTAAGAGGAATACTCAACGAGGAGATGCGGATACTTAGTCTTCATATTACTCTCGAGTTCCCAAGTGAATTCAGTGCCACGTATGCCTTCCCATCTAACTTTGACTATGGGAATGTGACTGCACCCAAGTTGCTTGGTTCCTCGGTCCATGATTTTGACCGTTTTTTCCACAAAGTGCAAGGACTTGTTGATTTGGAGATCGTCGAGTGGAACTTGAAGGCCTTCTTCAGCGAGACACTTCTTGAGATTTAGGACATGAAACATTGGGTGAACGTTGTTGAGTTCTTGAGGTAAGTCTAGTCGATATGCCACCTTGCCAATCCTCTCAAGTATCTTGAAAGGACCTACAAAGCAAGCAGCGAGTTTGCCTTTCTTACCAAAACGAACTACACCCTTCCAAGGGGATACCTTGAGGAGTACATGATCACCGATATTGAATTCCATGGGTTTGTGTCTTTTGTCAGCGTAACTCTTTTGTCGACTTCTAGCTTTAAGCAGCTTGTCACGAATTTTTAGGATCTTGTCCGTTGTCTTTTGTATGAGCTCGGGACCGGTGATTTGAGCTTCTTTGATCTCGTGCCAACAAATAGGCGAATGAAACTTACGACCATACAATGCTTCAAATGGTTCCATTTGAATACTAGCGTGATAAATGTTGTTGTACGAGAATTCTACCAATGGTAAGTGTGAATCCCAGCTGCCACCAAAATCGATCACACAAGAACAAAGCATATCTTCCAGAGTTTGAATAGTACGCTTGGTTTGATCGTCAGATTGAGGGTGAAAAGCGGTACTAAGATTGAGGTGAGTACCGAGAGCTTTTTGGAAGGTTTGCCAAAGACGCGAAGTGAAATGACCATCACGGTCCGAAATGATGTCAATGGGGATACTATGACGACAAATGATTTTATCAGTGTAGATACGAGCCAATTTCTTGACTTTATAATCTTCACAAACGGGGAGAAAGTGAGAAAACTTGGTTAAACGGTCAATGATGACCCAAATGCTATCGTGACCATAAGAAGTACGAGGAAGTTTAGTGATGAAGTCCATAACTATACTCTCCTATTTCTAGACAAGAATTTTTTGTTGCTCGAGTTAGCCAGAGGGACGTTGTTGGTTGGCTTTGACTTTGGAACACGTGAGACATTTTGAGACGTAGAGAGCGATATCTTTCTTCATGCCAGGCCAGCAATAAGATATACGTAAGTCTTGGTACATCTTGTCAGCACCAGGATGAATGGAGTATCGAGACTTGTGAGCTTCCTTCATCAAGAAGTCACGAAGGTTGTCAAGATTCAGAATCCAAGCTCGATTGAGATAGTATAACATACCATAAGATTTGCACACGAGATGTTCTTCAGCACCACACTTCATCTCATTGTATATGTTGTTCTCGTTGATGGACGAGTGTTGTGCTTCACGAATTCGGTCCTGAAGATTACTTAGGATCTGGAAACAATGGATACTCTTCGCATGAGATTTACAACTTAGAGCGTCGGCTACAACATTCGCCTTACTAGGGTGATAGCGAATCTCGCAGTCGTAGTCGTTTAACAATTCTACCCAATGACGTTGACGCATGTTGAGTTCCTTTTGATTGAAGATGTGCTGAAGGCTCTTATGGTCGGCGAAGACCAGACACTTGGTACCATAAAGGTAGTGTCCCCATATCTTCTCATGAATCTTGAGTTGTCTCGACACATAAGCGATAACTTTGTCCTGTTGCATAAGAACATAACCAAGACCTTCGTTTGAAGCATCACAATACACAACGAAATCGTCGTTTCCGTCAGGAAGAGCGAGGATAGAAGCATTACAAAGAATGTCCTTGAGCGTTTAGAAAGACTTCTCTTGTTCGGAACCCCAAACAAAAGGTTTATCTTTTTGAGTCAAAGACGTGGAGAGGAACGACGATTTTTGAAAAGTTCGAAATGAAACGACGATAATAACTAGCTAGACCAAGAAACAAACGAATTTCGGATGGAGACTTAGGAGCAATCCAATTCTTTACAGCTTTGATTTTTGCGGGATCAACATGAATGCCTCTCTCGTTCACAACGTGACTGAGAAATTGAACTTCTTTTAGCCAAAATTCACACTTGGGGAATTTGGCGTATAGTTTTTCACGTTGTAGAATTTCGAGGATAAGACGTAAGTGTCGTTCGTGTTTGTTTTGTGTCTTGGAATAGATGAGAATATCGTCTATGGACATCATCACAAAGCGATCCAAGTATAACTTACACACCCGATTCATTAAGTCCATGAAGACCATGGGTGCATTCGTTAAACCGAATGGCATAACCTACGAATTCGTAGTGACCGTATCTAGTACGAAAGGCAGTTTTAGGGATATCTTCCTCGAGGACTCGAAGTTGATGATAACCAGAACGAAGATCGATTTTGGAAAAAGAAGTTGCGCCTTTGAGTTAATCCAAAAGGTCGTCGATGCGGGGAAGAGGATAGCGGTTTTTTACGGTGAGTTTGTTGAACTCACTATAATCGATGCACATACGAAACGAACCATCTTTCTTCTTGACAATAAGGACAGGAGAGCCCCAAGGAGAAGTACTAGGGCGTATGAAACCTTTATCGAGTAACTCTTGAAGTTGGCTTGACAACTCTTGCATCTCCGAGGGTGCAAGACGATAAGGAGCTTTAGTGACACGCGTAGAGCCAAGAATGAGTTCAATACGAAAGTCGACTGAACGAGGAGGAGGACCAAGTAGGTCTTTGGGGAAAACGTCCAGAAAATCACACACCACTGGGACATCACTTACGCCTTTTCCCTTGCCCTTTTTCTTCCACAATGTGGGCTAAAAAGGCAAAGTACTCCTTACGTAAGTACTTGTCCGCTTGGGTGCATGACATGAGTTTGAGACCTTTTGAAGGTCTTTAGCCATTGACGTGTAAAGTGTCACCAGACGGAAGAGGTAGTCGAACAAACTTTTCATGACAAGCGATTTCAGCATGGTTCTTACGAAGCCAATCCATACATACTATGATATCGAAACTACCCAGTTGTATGGGTATGAGATCAATAGAAACACATGGTTATTAAGAGTGATAAAACAATCGCGAAGAACAGAGTCAATGGTGATAGACTTGCCATTGGAAACTTCGACAGTGAAAAATTTTGGAAGCTTAGAACGTGCACAATTTAACGATGGTTCGACCTCTATAGGAACAAAACTCTTATCCGCACCATTATCAAATAGTAAAGAAGCATAAACGTACCATTCATGACTTTATTGTCATGTTGTGCCTGGTTTACGTTGATATTGAATGCGCGACCACGAGGCTGTTGCTGCTGCTCTTGATTATTTTGCGGGCATTGGGGACGAAGGTGAGTAGGATCACCACATTTGAAGCAGGCTCGAACATTGTTGGCAAGAGTTTGACGGTTTTGGTTTTGGGGAAGTTTTTGGGCATGGTTGCCTTGTGGCGCTGGGCTATTTCGGCATGCGGTGGCTATATGTCCAAACCAATTGCAATTGGTGCAATGGCGGCAAGCAATGTTGGCTGGGTGATGGTAGTAACAAGTGGTACACTTGGGATGAGTCCCAGTGTATGGTTTTCTAGCAGGTCCTTGTGGGGGATTTGGGTAGGTAACTGGTGTGAGAGAGTTGCAACTTTGGTTTTGAAACTTTCGTTTCTTACCATTGTTGTTTTGCGGTTGAGACTTGGGTTCTTTGGCTTCAGTGGTGACTTGGTTAACGGATTTGTTGGTGATGTGGGTTGAAGATTGTTTGTCTCTCACACGATTGTTGTTGATTCCAGCGGCTAGGCGGTAAACCACCTCTATTGTGTCGAGTCTTGTGGCTTGGATGGCGTCACGAATGGCAGGAGGAAGACTTTTGGGGCATTTCCTAATTGCACGTTTGGGCGTGTTAACAAGGTGAGGAACGATGATGCTTAATTGCTTGAAGCGGGTGGTGTAACCAAGGTTGCGTCACCCACTTGCTTAAGGTGCCAAAATTCCTCGAGTTTTTCTTGCTCGTGCGGATGACAAAATTATGCGATCATCATCTCCCTAACCTCGACGGAATGGAGTGCGTAGGTATCCTTGTTGGATCGAATGTTACGCTCATTTGTCCACCCGTCAAGAGTTCTTGACTGGAAGACGCCCGTTGCGCTTCGGGTTTTCAGGTGTTCAGGACACTCACTATTGATGAATGTCACTACAATGCTATCGAACCACTCAAGCATTGCAGTGACACCTTGATTGCCAGTGAAAGGCCTAGGGTTGCAAGCGGCAAAGTGCTTGTAGTTAAACGAGGTTGGCTTAGGTTGGGCGGCTTTGGAATCGACCGACGAGTTGGGGGTACTAGCGGTAATCTTGCTCACGATATCGGGAATAACTTGAGCCATTAGCTTAGCCATGAACGCAAGCATCTTCTGGCTGGAGCTTGACTTGGAACTTTTTTTAGAGTTAGAGAAACGGTTGGAAGACATCTACAAGGTTGATAAGAAAAGATGAGACTTGATCATAATGTTTTTGATAAAGAAAATTTGCATAATTAGCATGTAATAAGTCACGTATCACGTAAGTTTCAAGTAGTTCACATAAGCATAACAAGAATTCATATTTGTATAATCACGTGTAATGGCATAAAGATCGTAAATTTAGTTTGTTCACGAAGGATTATTATTGTTTGAGATTGCGAGTAAAGTGCAACTTGTGTAAATGAATCGAAGCTAAGGGCGTTCAAAATGTAAAACACATCAAAATTGATTTAACATAAAAGATAGGCTTGATAAAACATTTGAGTGTTTTGGGTTGAGAAACGTCGACTATTCCAAAGTGAGTCGAAGATCCTTTCGAATTAGGGAAACGTGCTTTGGCCTATAGGTAAAATACTCTCGTCGTGAAGCGATTAACAGTATTTTACCCTTCCAGTTACTACACGTCCCTAATCAATTGGAAAAATCAAAACTTTGGCGGGATTGAAAATCAAGGAGTGGGACTAGTTGACAAGATGCGGGTTTCACCCCTAACTTGACAACATCATACCCTAAACGTGGTTTTTACTAACTAAACGAGAGGTGAATTTCGACTCGTTAGTAAGATCCACTAGAGTATGAAATGGAAGTTTTCCATCAAGATGTGGATATCACTCCTAACTTCGTGAAAAATCGAATACGCGGAATGAAGGATTTCACCAAAACTTGTGGACCATTGGGTCTATTTTGGTGCAAATCGTCTCGTTGGTAAAGTATGAGTGTCTTCAAGTCTTCAAGTCTACAAGTGTGTATTGTGTAAGATGCCTTAGGAAAGACACATTGTATAATTAAGACAAAAGAAATAGAAAGAAGCAAAATAGGAAGAATTAACACTTTAAGCAAGAATCAAGAATGGTCAAGTTGGTCACTTAAACTATAAACTAGGCCGAACATGACAATTCTACCTAATTCCCTTTAGTTATAGCTCTGATACCAATCTGTCACACCCCAACCGATGGCGGAATAATCAGGGCGGACGTAAATAGATTGCTCAAGAGACTTCATAACACTATTGTGACGATATTTAATCCAAAACCATTTTCATTTCATTGAATATCATTGTCGAATATAATACAAGGAAACAAAGTACAACATTGGAAAATCAAAGTACAACAAAGTTTAACAAAACGACATAACAAAATCTAATATTTCTAAATGCGTTTCTAGTGTCGTCCCTACTAGATTTCGTTATAATCAACATCATCGACCTATAACATGTTAAAAGTATAGTTCAACACAAAAGCGTTGGCGAGCATACAAGTTTTGTTACATAGCATAATAGTGAGAAAGTTGCCACATATCCAACATGGTAATTTGCATTTCTATGTTACTATCATACTATCACGTGCATTTCTATGTTACTATCATACTATCACGTGCATTTCTATGGTAATTTGCATTTCTATCCAAAATCCGACCCGTTTTGAAATTCGAATCCTAACCTTGAACCAACGGAAATTTTCGCGAAGTGAAAGATATTTTTTTATATGGTTATTTATTAATAAAAGTGATATTCTTTTATTTTAAACAATCGAGTTAGTCATGTTAAGTTTTAAAGTTAGTTTAAGCTTAATGGAGGTAACCAAGTTAATTAACCCAGTTAGCTCAGCTAGTATTGTGGAGGGGGCTGTTTTGTAATTAGTGGAAACTCAAATTTATATAAATAACAAAAGAGAAATGCATAAAACAAATAAGCCCATATTAGGCCCAAATAAAACACAAAAAATATTTTAATGGGCCAATTTTCAACTTTCCATATTTATTTCACCACCTTAAACCCTAATCCATCACCTATAAATACCACACTCATTCTGCCACTTTTCTTTTCCATTTCTCAAAGAATTCTTCCCCCTCTTGAAAGTGAGTTCCTTCTCCTTTCACCTTCTTCTCTTCGTCTTTTTATTTTTATTTTTTTTCTTTCTTTGTGTTTTCATACTTCCCCATTTTGGAGAAATCCTTATGGAATGTCACCAATGTTTGCCATGGCAAACAAAGATGGTGCATCACCAAAATAAGGACCAATATTAGGTTTTCTTTTACATTTATATTCTAACTTCTAATCCTTCTAATTACACACCTTGCTCATCCTTGTTAGGATAAATTTGTGCTTCAACCGCTCAAGACGATCATCTCACGTTTGTGGAAATCACTTGCAAACGGTGAGTATACTCGATCGCATTTTTGTTTTATCACTTTTGGGTGTAAGATGTATTTATACCAAAAACACACAACGCTTGAGATTTGTTATATTCACCCTCTATCCACATTTAAACATGAAACAATTTGATGCAAAACATGATTGATTTCCACACTGATGAAACCAGTCAAAAGCTTGAAGAAGTATCTATATCAGTTGGCTAATCTATCAACTTTTCTCACCTCAACAATAACTTCCCATCCTAGAAAGCCACCAGACCCAAAAATTCTAAAGTGAAAAGTTGACAAAAACTCCCACAAATTGACTCTGCTCAAGTCTGATGGCTAAGCTACCAAGATGAAAATGGAGGATGCATATGGATTGTGTGTAGAAGACCTCTGAACTCTTAGATCTGGTGATGGAAAAGGAGGATGATGATGAGGAATCTCTAAACTTCGAATTCCAATTCAAAGGTCAAATCAGAGATCTCATGTTGAGGAATAAAGACCAAGAATAAAAGGGTTTTTGGCATCATCTGTTCCAGGGGAGATTGTTGGGATTGAACCCTTTAAAAGGAACATATGATAGAAAGCCAAAAATAATCTATCCACGGATTGGTCCTACTACCAGAGTTTAGATCCTCTGATCTCTAAACTCTGTCTTCCTAAAGTCTGACACTTATGCATCATCAGTTACAACAAATGCCAAAGGTCTGACAGAAGAAAAGAAGCAGAGCTTAGCTATCAGAGTTTTAGTTTATTAGTATTATAATCAATGTAACAGTGCTTTTGCACTAACAGTGGCTAGGAGTCCGTGTTTAGAGTTAGTTATATTATTGTTAGATGTCACTATCAACCCTGACGTCATCAAAGATACTCAGAGGTTAGATAGTTAGTATAAATAGTTGTGTTGATGTAACAGTACAATTCGTCTTCTTAAAAGGATCTTTACACCAGTCATCGTCTTCCATTTTCTGTACTATCAAACTGTTGCAATAGGCTGAGGGGGAGTTTGTGAATCACATGCAAAGTTTATATACTTAAAGCATAATGATGATGAAAACAAACAACATTTACTTGTAGTAAAAGTTTTCCATTCTATTCCCGCTGCAATTTACTCTCAATTTCAATCATATTTCCTTTATTGAAACAAAAACTACAAGTAAATCAAACTCAAATAATTGGTATCAGAGCTTGGTCAATCAAAATTTGATTAATATCAATTTGATTTGAAAGATCACCTCTCCCTGCCAGTCAGTTAGATAGTTTTACTTGAATACAGAGTTTTACTACGTTCAAAGTTTACAAATCTGTTGTAAACAAGCAGAAATGGCTCAAAACACACAGGATTCTAACATTGGATCCATGTTTAAACCACCAATGTTGAAACGAAATGAATATTTTATATGGCAACGTCGGATGGGTCACATCCTGGCTCAGTAAAACACCGGCTGTTGGCGATCTGTTGTGTATGGACCACATATTCTAATGGTTCCCAGCACAGAGGATCCCAATAGTCAAGTGCCAAAATGTCCCTAAAATTACTCTGAGCAAGACTTCCAAAAAAGAGAGTTGGATGCAAAAGCGTTTAGCATCGTTGCTTCCGCGCTACCCAACGAAATCTATGCTGGATTGCTCCACTGCAACAGTGCAAAAGAGTGATAGAGAATAATAGAGAAGTTTTAAATCAACAGGTATGAGACGTTTTGTCACGTAAAAGGTGAGTCGTTAACGGAACAGTTCGAACGTTTCGGCTGTCTCATTAGTGAATTAAAACTGGTTAATGTAGAATTTTCAGATTCGACTGTCAATAGTCGCTTTTTGAGATCATTACCAGAAAAATGGGAGACTATAGCTTCCGTTACTCGAACATCTGTTGGTTTTAAAGAAATGACCCTCACTCAACTTCATGGTCGACTTCTCTCTCATAAGTGAGAGTTAAATCAGAAAAGGAAGTTACAAGAGTCTGGGAAAACAACTGACGACTATACCTTGGGTAATACTGCTCTTTATAGTCATGAAGAGAGTTCTGGTAGTGGGAAGGATCAAGGTTATGATCATTATATCGATATAACAT
The DNA here is from genome assembly GCA_947069175.1 of Scalesia atractyloides. Classification (NCBI taxonomy): domain Eukaryota; kingdom Viridiplantae; phylum Streptophyta; class Magnoliopsida; order Asterales; family Asteraceae; genus Scalesia; species Scalesia atractyloides. The sequence continues at coordinate 35,757,955 of CAMTDV010001634.1, forward strand.
CTGGAAACAATTTTACCTCTGATCCTTACACACCCAATTTTGCTTTTGCTGCAAATGGGGAAAGCCAAAACTCTGACAATATGTCCTTTGAGATGAATGACTTACAACACTTTGAACCCACTGATTTGGAAGAAATTGACATTTTACATCAGCTGGCAATGTTGAGTGTTAGAGCAAGTAAATTTTACAAAAGGACTGGTAGGAAGTTTCCAGGGTTGCATGGGGGGTTGAAAGTGGGGTTGGATAAATCCAAAATTAAATGTTATAAGTGTAATAGGTTAGGACACTGTGCCAGGGAATGCAGATCTCAAACTACAGGTCCAATTGTGACTCACCCAGGCCCAAGACCTCAAAGCACTGCTCATTATTCCCATTATACCCCTGCACCACAAATGCAACATACTGCACATTTTGCACATCCTGCTACTAATGTCCCTGTTTATTATATCCAAACACCTGCTCCACAGATACAGTATGTTCAATCACCACCTCAAGTGCATGTGCAACAAGCTCCACATGTCACACAAACTACTCAAACCACTGCTCCGGCAGAAGGGAACCAACAGAGCTTCTTTACACAAGGCTTTGTTGATTGGAGTAGTTTGCCTGAGGATTTATCTGATGAAAACTTTGCTCTAATGGCTAAAAGTGATTTTGAATATGAAAATATATGTTTAATGGCCTTAGAAACTATAGTTGAAGGTGTTGAGTCTGAGGAACAAGGGTTAAAGTCTGATGAAGTTCAAAGTTGTGATAAAGCAGTGGTTACACCAGGGTGGTTGATCAAAACATTGTTGATGAAGAAATGATCTCTCTATCTAACCCATGGGATACTGATGTGTGTGAAGATGAATGTGATTGTGCTCTTATGGGCTGCTTCCAAGGTATCACCTCATTCCTAAAGGATCTCTGTTCTGAAAAATGTATAATAGCTTTTGCTAACATCAAATAGGTGAATGAAAACTTAGGAACAAATGTTTGAAAATGGACTTAATTTTGAAAAACTTGTCAAAGAGTTAAAATCAAAATTGTTTTCAAAAGATTCTGAGATAAGTAGCCTAAAGCATGAAGCTAGCATAACCATGGACCAACTCCAAACTACAGTAGAAAAATACCAAGTTTGCAATAAGGAGTTAGAGGATACCCAAATCACATGTGAAAAATGGGTAGAATCTTCAAAAGGTTTTGAAATTATGCTAGATGAGGAGTCAGATGAATGTGATATTCTTGAAAATTTCAAGCCAATGGACTTCTCAACTCTTGAAGGTGTCAAGGCACCAAAGGCAAGTATCATTCCTATCAAAGGTCTTTCAGCAGAGGTTACAACATCTGCTGAGAAGAAATCAGATAAAAAGAAAAGAGAAAAAGTCAAACATCTGTTTTGTGAATTTTGCAACAAAAGAAATCATGTAGCTGAAAACTGTTTTCTTTTAAAAGCATATGACATAAACAAAACAAATGTAATCCCAAATGATTCAAAATGCTTTATCTGTGGGAAAACAAATCATCTGACTCATGAGTGTGCTTATCTTCAAACCTATGATCAAAAGGTAAAAGAGATCAAAGCAAAAGCTCTTGAGAAAGAAAATTCAAGTTCTTCTAGAAATAAATCTAAGCAGACCTTTGAAACTGTTGAAACATCTGTCACAAAAGCATTGAACAAAACCTCCGTTCCCAGAGAGGTACAAGTGACAGATGCTCCACCTGCAAAAAAAAGTATCCAAGAGGACATGGACAACCAGTGTATCAGAAGGTACCTATGAGCTATGAAGGTTACAAAAAACCTTCAAAGCCTAAAGTGAATAGATATCCCCATGGTTACCAACATCTGACAAGAAATGGTTCACAACAGTGGATACAAAGGCAAACTAAAACCACTGACAATATTCCTGGATTTGAGAGTGGAACATCTGTGAACCCATCCAAAGCCATTCTGGCTTTGGAACCTCATCTAAACTAATTGTTTACTTATGTGCAGGGAGCTTCTACTTGCCTTGACAGTTTATGGTATGTAGATAGTGGAGGCTCCAGGCACATGACAGGATGTAGAGCCCTTCTCAAAGACTTCTTGGCTCATGGAGGGGGTGATTATCCTTTGGAAACAATTCAAAAGGGAAGGTGTTGGGTTCAGGGTGTGTTCAGGATGGGAATCTCAAATTTGAAAATGTCAATTTAATTGACAATCTAAAATTCAATATTCTGAGTGTCTCTCAAATGAGTGACAAAGCATATGGTTCCTTCTTTACAAAGAAAACTTGTCAAATTGTAGGACCAGAGGTTGTTAAAAAGATTGATCAGATTATTGCTGAGAGCAAAGCACAACTTGTTGCTCATAGGAGTGGCAATGTGTATGTGGTTGATATGTTAAAAGATAACCCTATGTCTAATGCATGCCTGTTCGCAGTTGCTTCAAGCAAAGAGACAGAGTTATGACATAGAATACTTGGGAACACAAATCTAAAGACAATCACCACTCTCTCTAAAAATTCTTGTTAGAGGTTTACCACATAAGCAATTCACTTGTGAAGAACATTGTGTTTCCTGTTTAAAAGGTAAACAACATAAAAGTTCTTACAAGTCAATTGAAGAGTCCAAAACAACCAAGTGTTTGCAATTGTTGCACATGGATTGTTTGGCCCTGTAAAAATCATGAGCTTAATGAAGAAAAGATTTTCTTTAGTCATTGTTGATGATTTTTCAAGGTTTACATGGACATTCTTTTTACACTCCAAAGATGAAACAACTGGTATATTGCAAAATTTTGTCAAACAAGTTGAAAAGCAATATGACCTTCCTGTAAAACTCTTTAGGAGTGATAATGGGACAGAGTTTAGAAATAAGGAGTTAGATGCCTTCTGTGAGTCAAAAGGATTGCTAGGCAATTTAGTGTCCCAAGAACTCCAAAACAAAATGGGGTAGTTGAAAGGAAAATCGAACCCTTGTTGAATCTGCAAGAACCATGCTAGCAGACTCAGGTTTACCCTTGTCTTTTTGGGAAGAGGCTGTAAACACTGCTTGTTATGTTCAAAACATAGTTTTGATTAACCCCAGGCATCAAAACTCTGCCTATGAACTACTTTACAATATCAAACCTCTGATCTCATATTTCAAAGTTTTTGGTTGTCCTTGTTTCATTTTGAACTTAAAAGATTCTATTTCTAAGTTTGCAGCCAAAGTAGACTGTGGTTATTTTCTGGGATACTCAACCACTGCCAAAGCGTACAGAGTATTTAACTCTACGACTAAGTGTGTTGAAGGAACTCTGAATGTGAAGTTCAATGAACTTTCATCTTTGAAAATCCCAGCAAATCCTGCTGAATTGTTTGATCGAGATAAATTTACATTTGAAGATGTGTCTATCAAGACTAACACTACAGGTACATCACAATCATCATCACAAGAGCAAGGATATGATTGCATTCTTCCAAACTTAAAGATCTGTCCTTCCAGCAGAGGAGCAGATGTTAGTAACAATGGTGAAAGCTCTGTTGGTTCAACAGTGCTTAATTCTCAAACCTCTGCCTGCTCTCAAAACCAAAATGTCACACCCTCAATTTCCACTTGCGGAGTTTTACCTTGAGGCGTGTGAACAAACCAGAATCTGAGACACTAGTACGTCGAACGACTCTATATGATTTGTTAATACGTTTTCCAAAATCATTTGTTTAACCATTCATAGTATATTTTAGATTGTCTTAGTTAGTTTTCAATGTTTAGCGGAAGCATTAGTTTTTAAAGTCGAGCGGAAGCATAAAAATAAGGTAAAGGAACGGGCGCCAACACAAACGCCAAAACTAAAGAAAAACCCCAAAACAATGTTTGTAAATGAGACTCGATAAAAAATGTCTTGATCAATGCAAGTGAGTGCACCTAGAGCTCCTAGCGTCCTGAGAAACATGTAAAGAAACAAGTGTCAACATTAAAGAAGAGTGAGTTCACAGGTTTTCATAAGTTCATTTGTTCGGTTATAAGTTCGTTTCCCCCGTTATCCCTAACCCGGGATAACGATTTAGTTCCATTATTCCCAACCCGGAATAATAATGATGTTCCATTATTCCTAACCCGGAATAATAACGTTGTTGGTTCCATTATCCCTAACCCGGGATAATATTGTTGATTCGTAATTAAGTTCAATGTTAACATGTAGGTAGCTAGCCTAAAGTTATGTCACGTAAGTGTTCGCGATCGAAGCTGACTGTTGTGCCTCCGTATTGCCAGGCCTATCACTGACCATGGCGAAGTTAGGCCAAATTATTCACCCGTTGACCATACCCGGTCGGCTAGCGCGACTAGCTCAGGTGGGCTTGTCGGGCCCAGTAGTACTACTTATAATTTCCCCGCTATCTAACCCAATACTAACGATCCGAGAGTTTATCGAGGACTTGTGTGATATAGCTGCTTAGTGACCATAACGTACATTAACATTAACTTAGTTACCGAATAGTTTAATGACGTTAATTTCGTATAACGTAAAGAGATAGAGTTGTAGAGTGTATACATGTTTCTCCCCCTGTTGTTTAAAACCGGATAAAATTAGGGGCCGTGAACTCACCTTTAGTGCTCGGTTAGTGTAACACAGATGTAGCAAATGATAGGACCGTTAATTGCGTCCTAACAAGTCAATTGATTTAGAGTTAGTGTGTGAACACACTGATACAAGCCCTACACATACTAACACACAATGCGGTACATACGATGACAATTCCTAACACTCAAATCATGCATGCAAGTATCATCATACCAATATAGTGATCAAACCAACCTATCATGAACACAAATCAATCCATACAACACTTTGGTACACACATTCGCAAGTTATCAAGTTTCAGCGTATATACTCATAATTAGGCTGTTTTCGAGGATTTTTATAAAATAGTTCCAACATTCCAAAAATTCCAATTATTTTACAGAAGGTGTCAACTATATTGTAGAATTTTATAAATTTTTCAAGTCCTAACAATTTACCAATTATTCATAAATATTAATATACTAGGCTGCAGTCAGATTCGTCACTTTCTGACTGCAGTCCACGGGAGAATTTATTTAAAAGTCACCGTTCGTCCAATTAACAAAATTCTAGTGGGAGTTTTCCGGAAATTTCCATATCTAGTTTCTATACAAATTTCATGATTCGACTCTCTACAGATTATTAGATCCGACTCGATAAACAACTAACAAATTTTCAGAATTTTCACAGCTTCAGTTACTGAACTTAATTGGCCACTTAAAAATATCAAACGACTTCAGAAAAATATGAATCCAGCGTTTTTCAAAACTCTACGTTTTAGACTTCAGAAAATCCGTTTTTCGATAAATAATAACCAAGTTACAGCCAGTTGAAGTTGGCTGTAAACACCATTCAGCATCCTGATTTCAGCATTTTATCGCAATATAACCCGCTTAAACAATCGATACGTTAAATATAAGCGATCAAGAACAGAATTACCAATCATATATCGTCATATATATCATACCCATGCAAACCCTAACCATAACATGTAGTTTTTATCACACAAAACGCAGCCTAATGTTTCTTGATTCCGCTAATCATCATAATCGCAACTAGCATAATTAATTGACTAACATCATAACACTACATTCAAGCATGATCAATAGTTTATAATCCTAGTATAACTTTGCAAACAATGATAAACCCTAACCTTTTACACCGAAGATCAATGAACCGTGAGCGAGATGGGAGCCGATGATCAAGGGAAATCGCGACCGAGAAGGAGAATGGCAGGGGGGGCTGCCGCGATCAAGAAGGATGTAGCAAGGCTGTTTTGCGACCGAGAGAATGAATGGAGGGCTGCCGTCGGCTGTTTCACAACTAGGGTTTGTGTGTTTTTGTTTTTGAAACAATGCACATGCATGTATGTGTATATATAGCGCAAAAGGTAAAGAGAAAAGGGAAGGGTTTGCGGGTTGGGTGCTCGCGGCCGCAAGGGGTTCGGGTGGGTCGGTTTGGGTCTAAAACTTGATCCCCAAGTTTTGGTTAACTCCTTGAGTCGCAAGGAAATGAGGTCGGCTCGTGTCGCGGCTCGGTTCGATTCGTTTATATATTTACTATATCTTTTATAAATAAACACCAAATCAAGACATAACATAATAACTCACCAACTTATAAACGTTTAACACACATAGCACGTAATTCATTTGACAAGTTCACTAAATTATCGTAATTATTTCGAGCGTGCAATTTAAGTCTCCGAATCAATTTAACGTAGGAATGAATAACCGTGAAGTAGTGCGTTTAAGATATCTGAAAAACCGGGATGTCACATTATCCCCATGTTGAAAGAATTTTTGTCCCGAAAATTGAGTAAACGCGGTTTAGAACGCAGCGTACATGTTTAGAGTGCCACGCACAAAGATTTAGTTCGTTAACAATGGTACACGAAATTACAAGAAATTCCCAGGTTGTCATATCATCCCCATGTTAAAAGAATTTCGTCCCGAAAATTTAGTTGGTGGTATCGTTAACTTATTGCTCAGCTGCAAAGAGGTGTGGGTATTTGCTTTTCATTTGGTCCTCTCTTTCCCACGTGAACTCCGGTCCACGCTTAGTGTCCCAACGAACCTTGACGATTGGAATCTTGCTGTGCCTTCGAGTCTTGATCTCACGATCCATGATCTCGATAGGTTGTTCCACAAAGTGCAGTTGTTCATCCACTTGAATCTCATCCAATGGAATGACTAGGGTTTCATCTGATAGACACTTCTTCAGATTTGACACGTGAAAAACGTTGTGAACTCCACTGAGTTCGGCAGGAAGGTCTAATTGATAAGCTACGGGTCCAATACGTTTCAAGATCACAAACGGGCCTACGTACCGTGGGTTTAGTTTGCCTCGTTTCCCAAAACGGATTACACCCTTCCAGGGTGACACCTTCAGTAGGACGCGGTCGCCTACTTGAAATTCGAGCGGTTTGCATCGTTGATCAGCGTAGCTTTTCTGTCGATCTCATGCCGCCGCCATGCGGTTCCTGATTTGCACAATCTTTTCAGCAGCCTCAAGTATCAACTCAGGGCCTGTGAGTTGACTGTCACCGACTTCTGCCCAACAGACCGGTGATCTACATTTACGACCGTATAATGCCTCAAACGGTGCTGCCGATATACTCGTATGGTAACTGTTGTTATACGAGAATTCCACTAAAGGCAGGTGGATTTCCCAATTATTCCCGAAGTCTACCACGCATGCTCTAAGCATGTCTTCCAAGGTCTGTATGGTCCTTTCGCTTTGACCATCAGTCTGAGGGTGATAAGCTGTGCTCATATCTAAGCGTGTTCCCAACGCTTTCTGAAGTGACTGCCAAAAGTTGGACGTGAAGCGAGCATCTCTGTCTGAGATGATGTACGTTGGCACTCCGTGCCGAGAAACTACTTCCTTAATGTAGATGCGAGTCAACTTCTCCATCTTATCTGTTTCTTTAATAGCTAGGAAGTGTGCAGACTTAGTTAAACGATCCACGATTACCCAGATGGTATCGCAACCACCCAAAGTTCGCGGGAGTTTAGTGATGAAGTCCATCGAGATCTGATCCCATTTCCACACTGGGATCTCAGGTTGTTGGAGTAGCCCCGATGGCTTTTGATACTCTACCTTGACTTTTGCACAAGTCAAACACTTGCTCACGTAGGTGGCTATATCAGCTTTCATGTTGGGCCACCAATACGCAGCTTTAAGGTCTTGATACATCTTATCCGAACCAGGATGGACAGAGTATCGGGATTTGTGAGCTTCGTCCATGACTAGCTTTCTGAGGTCTCCGTAGAGAGGTACCCATATGCGATTCTTGAAATACCGGGCTCCATTGGGTTTTACTTCCCAATCGCATTCCATTTTTCCCACCGATTCAGCTTTGATGTTTTCTTCCTTAACTGCTTCTAACTGCGCGTCGCGTATCTGTTCGGGTAATCCCGAATGAATGGTGAACTGTAGTGCTCGTACCCGACGAGGTTTCAAGTGTTCCTTCCTACTGAGGGCATCTGCTACCACGTTAGCTTTACCCGGGTGATACCGTATGGCACATTCATAATCGTTCAAGAGTTCGACCCAGCGACGCTGTCGCATGTTCAACTCCTTCTGATCAAAGATGTGTTGGAGGCTCTTGTGGTCTGTATAGATTGTGCACTTTGTTCCATATAGGTAGTGTCTCCAAATCTTAAGTGCAAACACTACTGCTCCCAATTCCAGGTCATGTGTTGTGTAGTTTTTCTCGTGAACCTTCAATTGTCGGGACGCATACGCGATGACCTTATCGCGCTGCATGAGTACGCATCCCAATCCCTGAATGGAAGCATCACAATATACTACAAAATCATCAGTCCCTTCCGGCAAGGACAGAATGGGTGCACTGCAAAGTTTCTTTTCAGCAATTGAAATGCCGCTTCCTGCTTGTCACCCCAAGCATACTTGATGCCTTTCTGGGTGAGGGTGGTAAGCGGTTGCGCGATCTTTGAAAATCCCTCGATGAAACGTCTGTAGTAACCAGCCAAACCCAAAAATTGGCGGATCTCCGTCGGTGTCCTGGGTGCTTCCCAGTTTTTGATAGCTTCAATCTTGGCAGGGTCGACGTGGATACCCTTTTCATTTACGATATGCCCGAGGAACTGAACTTCCCGAATCCAGAAATCACACTTTGAAAGCTTGGCATATAGTTTCTCCTGTTGAAGTAATCCCAGCAGTAATCGTAGATGTTCAGCATGTTCTTCTTCACCCTTAGAGTAGATGAGTATGTCATCGATGAACACAATGACAAACTTGTCGAGATACGGTTTACACACGCGGTTCATGAGATCCATGAACACTGCGGGTGCGTTGGTGAGACCGAAGGGCATGACCAAGAACTCATAATGGCCATACCGAGTACGAAATGCCGTCTTAGCGATATCCTCCTCCCTGACGCGTAACTGGTGATAACCGGACCGTAGATCAATCTTGGAGTAGTAGCTTGACCCTTGAAGTTGGTCGAAGAGATCGTCGATGCGAGGTAACGGGTATCGGTTCTTGACATTAACCTTATTGAGTTCCCTGTAGTCGATGCACATGCGGAAGGTCCCGTCCTTCTTCTTGACAAAAAGGACTGGAGCTCCCCATGGCGAAGTGCTGGGTCAGATAAATCCTTTTTCTAACGGTTCCTGAAGTTGGGTAGACAGCTCTTGCAGCTCGGCTGGAGCTAGGCGGTATGGGGCCTTGGCGATGGGAGTTGCATGGTTTGCCAATTCAATTTCAAACTCCAATTGTCGATGTGGTGGGAGACCAGGTAACTCCTCTGGGAATACATCGGAAAAATCACGGACGACAGGGATGTCTTCTATACGTTTCTCGTCCTTAGGCTGTTCGGTAACCAGTGCGAGTAAAGCGAAAGAGTTCTTCCTCCGAAGATACTTCTGTGCTTGCATGTAAGAGATGATGTTTGTGACGGCGTCTGCCTTCTCGCCTTGCACCGTCAAGATTTCGTCGTTAGAGAGCGGAATACGGATAGATTTTTCGAAGCAGAGAACTTCGGCTCGGACGTCGGATAGCCAGTCCATTCCGACTACCACGTCAAAACTACCCAGGGTAGTTGTCATCAGATCAATGGTAAAGGTGTGACCCGCGAGTTTGAGTTGACAGCCGGATACTATATGGGTCACATTTACAGATTTACCATCGGCTAGTTCTATGACATAAGGGGTCTCTAAGGGTTTAGGCGTGAGATTTAGGTTCTTCCTAAAAGACTCAGATATAAAACTCCTATCCGCACCCGTATCAAAAAGCACAGTAGCAAAATGTTCATTAAGGGGAAACTTACCGGTGACCACATTCGAGTCGTTTCTGGCCTCTCCGCGGCCCAGCGTAAATGCGCGACCTTTGGCACCTCCTGTGCCACCATTTCCATTATTGTTGTTGTTATTGTTGTTGTTGTGGTTATTGTGGTTGTGGTTGTTCCCACCATTGTTGTTGTTGTTACGAAGCTGTGGGTAGTCTCTTTTGAAGTGGGCAGTGCTACCACACTGATAGCATCCCCGGTTAACACCCTGCTGCTGACCCTGGGGTTGATTCTGATTTTGTCGGGACATGATTTCCCCGCGACAATCCTTTGCCGCATGTCCCACCTTACCACATCGTTGGTAGCGATTCCCGGCACAAGGGCCGTGATGATGAAGATTACAGCGATTGCACTGCGGCTTTCGACCTACATAGCCGCTTGTGTTTTGGTTGTTGTTGGCAGGCTGATTATTTTGACCCCGGTGGCTGTTGAAATTATTGAATCGTTTCTGGTTCCCCTGTTGTTGCTGGGATGACGAAGACTGTCGAGCAGACGAGTCTTCAAACTTTCTTTTATTATCAGGGGCAACTTCAGTAGTACCCCGAGTTGGCAACTTCTTTTGTTCCACCGCCTTATCGGTGAGTTTGTGCGCCAACCTGATTGCTTGATGTTCAGTTGCAGGGTTGCTAGCCATTACCATACCCTGAATCTCAGGGACCAGACCCCCAAGGTAGAACTCGAATCGTTTCTCCACAGTGTTGGCCAGATCGGGACATAGAAATACCAGGTCGTGATGTTTCGCTGTGTATGCTTCGATTTCAGATCCCACCATCTTGTGGTTCCATAATGTTTGCTACAACTGTTGAACTCTGTCTCGCTGACAGTACTCTTCTTTGATTAGGGCCTTAAACTCGGCCCAGGCCATTGCATTTGCAGCAATAAGTCCACGCGTTTGGACTTGTGCATTCCACCAAGTTAGTGCCCCATCCTCCAACGTTGAGGCAGCATACTTGACTTTGTTGGCCTCCAGACAATTGCACATTTCAAACACTGATTCGGACTTTTCGATCCAGCGGACCAGTCCTATGGGTCCTTCTGCCCCCGTGAATTTGCTTGGCTTCGCGTCGAGAAACATCTTGTAGGGGTTAAGACCCCCTCCTGCTGACAGAGGACAGGTAGTCAGCGAGGAATTTTACTAGTCCAACTATTAGATTTTCCCATGAAAATTTAATAATGGTTACCTGCCGGTTGGTTTTGAACACCCGCTAGAGCTGCATTCACGTGCTCTTGGATCATTGCAGCTAATTCTTCGGGCGTCATGTTAAGGTTTCCGCGACGTCCAGTTGCCATTTAGATCTTCGTAAGACAACATAAACACACACCGATAAGTCTATATATCCAATATAGTTATCCTATTCCATACTTAAATAATTCCTCAGATTATGTCAACCCAATTAAATTAAACAGTCAAAAGAAATATTCGATTAAATAAAGTTTCAACGTCTTACAAAGTGCCAACCAAACATATCAGTTTACTATAAAGTCTCAAGTTTAAACATAAGTAGGAAAATAAATAGACTGAAGGAAAGTAAATAAAATAAGCGAGACGTGTCAGTCTTCTACGTCTCCATACCGTCATCCTCCGCGGCGTTTCCAGCTTCTACAGGTGGGTCTTCCTCCGGATCCTCCTCTGGATCCTCTTCTGGATCCTCCTCTGGATCCTCTTCCGGATCCTCCTCTACCGGCACTGGAGGGGCCGGTGCTGGTGCGGGTACGGGTACAGGTGCCTGATTCTGTTCTAGTTCTTGAATTCTCCAGCTAGATTCAAGGACTCTGTCTTCGAGCCAGTCAGCCCTTATCTGCTCAGCACGAAGATCTCTAGCTAAAGTGTTACGAGCTATCTTACTCGTATGTTGCTCTTCCTCGAGCGATCCAGTCTTACCTGTTAATTGTCATATCATCCATCCCTGTGCTAGGATGGTTTCATGCATTCTTTCTAATTGTTCTTGTTGTTTCCTTATCATATCTCTAAGTAGGTCGTTCCCTACTTCTAACGAGTTAACCGGTTCGACCGGCATAGCGATGGTCGGGTGTGAGGACGACTCCTCCCCTAGAGCGAGCCTTTTTCTCGCAGCTGAGCGTGTCTCCACGCCATGAGGTGGTGAGGGTTCCACCATAGGTGCCTTTCCCGGCGCCCTTGGTTGCGAAAGTTTGTCGGATGATGATGATGATGACATTGCCTGTTAGGTTGTGTAGTTAGTTACGAGTTGCATTCATTTCTTATTATGCATTCATATTCTACATAACACAGTTGTGGTACATCACATAACAAGATACAACAGTTCGGTGCCAAACTACGTCTAGTGTCGTGTAATCATCTATAGTTTAGGTCTACTTTTAATGCAAACCTGGTTCTCTATAACTAGAGGCTCTGATACCAATCTGTCACCCCCTCAATTTCCACTTGCGGAGTTTTACCGCGAGGCGTGTGAACAAACCAGAATCTGAGACACTAGTACGTCGAACGACTCTATATGATTTGTTAATACGTTTTCCAAAATCATTTGTTTAACCATTCATAGTACATTTTAGATTGTCTTAGTTAGTTTTCAATGTTTAGCGGAAACATTAGTTTTTAAAGTCGAGCGGAAGCATAAAAATAAGGTAAAGGAACGGGCGCCAACACAAACGCCAAAACTAAAGAAAAACCCCAAAACAATGTTTGTAAATGAGACTCGATAAAAAGATGTCTTGATCAATGCAAGTGAGTGCACCTAGAGCTCCTAGCGTCCTGAGAAACATGTAAAGAAACAAGTGTCAACATTAAAGAAGAGTGAGTTCACAGGTTTTCATAAGTTCATTTGTTCGGTTATAAGTTCATTTCCCCCGTTATCCCTAACCCGGGATAACGATTTAGTTCCATTATTCCCAACCCGGAATAATAATGATGTTCCATTATTCCTAACCCGGAATAATAACGTTGTTGGTTCCATTATCCCTAACCCGGGATAATATTGTTGATTCGTAATTAAGTTCAATGTTAACATGTAGGTAGCTAGCCTAAAGTTATGTCACGTAAGTGTTCGCGATCGAAGCTGATTGTTGTGCCTCCGTATTGCCAGGCCTATCACTGACCATGGCGAAGTTAGGCCAAATTATTCACCCGTTGACCATACCCGGTCGGCTAGCGCGACTAGCTCAGGTGGGGCTTGTCGGGCCCAGTAGTACTACTTATAATTTCCCCGCTATCTAACCCAATACTAACGATCCGAGAGTTTATCGAGGACTTGTGTGATATAGCTGCTTAGTGACCATAACGTACATTAACATTAACTTAGTTACCGAATAGTTTAATGACGTTAATTTCGTATAACGTAAAGAGATAGAGTTGTAGAGTGTATACATGTTTCTCCCCCTGTTGTTTAAAACCGGATAAAATTAGGGGCCGTGAACTCACCTTTAGTTGCTCGGTTAGTGTAACACAGATGTAGCAAATGATGGGACCGTTAATTGCGTCCTAACAAGTCAATTGATTTAGAGTTAGTGTGTGAACACACTGATACAAGCCCTACACATACTAACACACAATGCGGTACATACGATGACAATTCCTAACACTCAAATCATGCATGCAAGTATCATCATACCAATATAGTGATCAAACCAACCTATCATGAACACAAATCAATCCATACAACACTTTGGTACACACATTCGCAAGTTATCAAGTTTCAGCGTATATACTCATAATTAGGCTGTTTTCGAGGATTTTTATAAAATAGTTCCAACATTCCAAAAATTCCAATTATTTTACAGAAGGTGTCAACTATATTGTAGAATTTTATATAAATTTTCAAGTCCTAACACTTTACCAATTATTCATAAATATTAATATACTAGGCTGCAGTCAGATTCATCACTTTCTGACTGCAGTCCACGGGAGAATTTATTTAAAAATCACCGTTCGTCCAATTAACAAAATTCCAGTGGGAGTTTCCCGAAAATTTCCATATCTAGTTGTTGTACAAATTTCATGATTCGACTCTCTACAGATTATTAATCGACTAACATCATAATCGCAACTAGCATAATTAATCGACTAACATCATAACACTACATTCAAGCATGATCAATAGTTTATAATCCTAGTATAACTTTGCAAACAATGATAAACCCTAACCTTTTACACTGAAGATCAATGAACCGTGAGCGAGATGGGAGCCGATGATCAAGGGAAATCGCGACCGAGAAGGAGAATGGTGAGGGGGGGCTGCCGCGATCAAGAAGGATGTAGCAAGGCTGTTTTGCGACCGAGAGAATGAATGGAGGGCTGCCGTCGGCTGTTTCACAACTAGGGTTTGTGTGTTTTTGTTTTTGAAACAATGCACATGCATGTATGTGTATATATAGCACAAGAGGCAAAGAGAAAAGGGAAGGGTTTGCGGGTTGGGTGCTCGCGGCCGCAAGGGGTTCGGGTGGGTCGGTTTGGGTCTAAAACTTGATCCCCAAGTTTTGGTTAACTCCTTGAGTCGCAAGGAAATGAGGTCGGCTTGTGTCGCGGCTCGGTTCGATTCGTCTATATATTTACTATATCTTTTATAAATAAACACCTTGAAATCAAGACATAACATAATAACTCACCAACTTATAAACGTTTAACACACATAGCACGTAATTCATTTGACAAGTTCACTAAATTATCGTAATTATTTCGAGCGTGCAATTTAAGTCTCCGAATCAATTTAACGTAGGAACGAATAACCGTGAAGTAGTGCGTTTAAGATATCTGAAAAACCGGGATGTCACACAAAACCCAGTTGATAAAAATCCATCAAATCTGGACAAAAATCAACAAACATACCCTACTATGCCACCCATACCACCACCTCCATTCCAATCAGAGGCTGGACCATCAAATTCACCAACAGAGGTTAGCTCAGATGATACACATTTGCAAGCTTCACCTCAAAATGCACTTGTCCCATATCAAGGTGATTTGATCTTCCTCAAAAGTCATCCATTGGATCAAGTTATTGGCAACATAAATGAGGGAGTGCTCACAAGAAGCCAATCCCAAAACATTTGCCTCTTTGCTGGTTTTCTATCACTCATCCAACCTGTCAAGTATCAAGAAGCACTGAAAGACAATAGTTGGGTAGAATCTATGCAAAAGGAGCTCCTTCAGTTTAGAAGACAACAAGTCTAGGAACTTGTACCACTGCCTAAGGAGGTAAGTCCAATTGGCACAAAGTGGATCTTCAAGAACAAAACCGATGAAAAGGGTATTGTTTTCAAGAACAAAGCTAGGCTCGTGGTTCAAGGGTATAGACAGGAAGAAGGAATTGAATATGATGAAACCTTTGCTCCTGTAGCAAGGTTAGAAGCCATCAGACTGTTTTTAGTTTTGCTGCTAACCACAACATCAAAGTGTTTCAAATGGACATCAAAAGTGCATTCCTGTATGGAAAGTTCAAGGAAGAAGTGTATTTGT
This sequence comes from Scalesia atractyloides, assembly GCA_947069175.1. Taxonomy (NCBI): domain Eukaryota; kingdom Viridiplantae; phylum Streptophyta; class Magnoliopsida; order Asterales; family Asteraceae; genus Scalesia; species Scalesia atractyloides. Next base: position 35,773,204 of record CAMTDV010001634.1, read on the forward strand.
GCCAACCTCCTGGATTTGAAGATCCATTTCATCCTGATCATGTGTACAGGTTAAACAAAGCACTTTATGGTCTTAAACAAACACCAAGAGCCTGGTATGAAACTCTATCCACTTTTCTCTTATCCATAGGTTTTTCAAGGGGAAAATTTGATAAAACCTTGTTTTTAAAATGGAAAGGAAAAGATTTGATGCTTGTCGAAATTTATGTGGATGACATCATTTTTGGATCCATATGCACTACCATGTGTAAAGAGTTCAGAAAACTCATGGCAACAGAGTTTGAAATGAGTGCAATGGATGAGTTGCAATGTTTTCTTGGTTTATAAGTCAAACAAATGCACAAATAGCACTTTCATCCATCAAAATAAGTATGTCAAAAAATTGCTTAAAAAGTTTGATATGGATGATTGTAAACCTTGCAGCACACGCATGGCAACTTCAAAGCTGGTCACTATTGTTGATAAAGATGACTTGGTTGATCAAACACTTTGTAGAAGTATGATTGGGTCTTAATTGTACCTAACTGCTTCCAGGCCAGACATCATGTTTGCAACATGTGTTCGTGCCAGATCCCAGTCACTACCTAGAAAGTCTGATCTTATTGTTGTCAAAAGGATATTCAGGTACATAAAAGGTGCTCCCACACTTGGTATCTGGTATCCTGCTAATGGAAATATTGAGCCTTCAGGTTACTCAGATAGTGATTTTGCTAGATGCAAGACAACAAGGAAATCCACATCAGGAGGTGTCCAATTCCTAAGAGATTGCCTAGTGTCTTGGCAAAGTAAAAAGCAAGTTGCAATTTTCACATCCATTGCTGAGGCATAATACATTGCTGCTACAAGTTGCACTGCACAAATCATGTGGCTTCAAAATCAATTGTTGGATTTTGGTATCACTGCTTTAAAGACTCCTCTCCAAATTGACAGTCAAGCAGCATAAAATATCATCAAAAATCATGTCTCTCACTCCACAACAAAACACATTGACATCAGACATCACTTTGTGAGGGATTGCTATGAAAAAGGTTTGATTTCTTTACAACATGTCCATACTAAGGATCAGCTAGCAGATGTTCTAACAAAAGCATTGGATACATCTACTTTTGAAAGCTTGATCTCTATGCTTGGAATGCTAAACATGGATTAAAAACAGTTTTCTGGTGTTCCATGTGTAAATAGCATAAAAATGTTTTTCAGAAAACAAAAAATTCTTCCTTAAAAAAAGTTTAAAATTGAATTTTTCAAAAAATCCTTAAAGTCTGTTTCAAACCACTGATAGCATCAAAACACTGGTCGTTTAGAAAAGTCTATCCACTGTCAAAGTGTATCCTCTGATAGTGTCAAAACACTGTTCACATCCACTGCCTTTATTCTAAAACAGGGTTTGTCCAAACAACTGTCTTCCATTTTCAAACAAAGGTTACACGTGGACAGACGTTATTCGTCAGTTGGTTGCGTCAGATGACACGTCATCATCACTTTTTCAAAACCGTATAAAACCTTGTTTTATCCATAAGAGAGGTTTCACTTTGTCGTGTTGAATTCAAAATTCTCAAAACGGTTTTCTCTTCAATCATGGCACCCAAAGAAAAATCTAAAGCGAAATCTCAACCAGAACCACCACCATTTACGCTCATATTCAAAACTCCTCACAACTATACCGCAATTCTTGAGGCAACTGATTCCAACACAAGATATCATTCAATGATAAAAATCTTGAAAGAATCAAAATTTTTGAACATGTTAACCGTCAAAGCCCCTATCTATCAAGATGCATAGCGGCAATTTTGGGCAAACGCAAAGGTTCAGTCACAAAAGGATGTTCCTTATGCTATTATATCAAAAGTGGGCAAAACACTGATGCAAATTAGCCCTCAATCAATTTCTCAAGTTTTTGAACTGAATGATATGGCACATCCTGTGTCATTCTCTACGAATGAGATGCATGCCAAATTTGTGGAAAGAGGTTACATTGGGCACCTCAAAGGTATGACTATCTATAAACCCAATTTTCCAGCTGAGATAAGATTTTTCTTTCACACTCTTTTAACATGTTTCTCAGTAAAGACCACAGCTTTTAATGAAATACCATTGAACATTCAGTATCTGGGTTATGCAATTTTAACTGGATCAGAATTTAATTTTTCTCAGATACTGTTAAATGATCTTGTGGCAAATTTTAATAACATTACAAAAAGGAAAGCTTTTATGATACATCCACGATTCATGAGTGTTTATCTTCAAAATCAGTTACCTGAAGCTGATGTTAAACAAGGCGCAGTTACAAAGACATGCGGCCTAACTCATTAAACTTTTACTAGAATAACAAATCAGGATAAAGTTTCCAAAACAAAAGTAGAGGAGGCTGAGCAAGCTTTACAAGAACAAAATGTTCAATCTCAACCTCCTGCTACTGAGCCCACTGCTCCTGGTGATCAGGGCTTTGCAACCACTGCCCTGAAACCCACACCAGCAATCTCCAAAAAGAAACCAAATAAAGTTTCCAGAAAACCCACCAAACCAAAAAAGGGTCCTCTGGAAGATGAGATCCCAGAGGTTAACCCAGTGATAACACAAAAATCACTTGAAAACACTGCTGCTACTTCTTGACAACAGATGTTAGAATCTCAACCTGGCTTTGAAACTCCTCCTTCTTCCTCACAAAAGGAAAAGGTTGTAAACACGGGACACCAATTATGAAGCTCTGGATCCACTTGGTTCCATCTTCCAAAGCCCCTCTCCCAGGGCAATGTCTCTTTCTGCACCTAAACCTTCACCAACAAAATCTCTGCCACCTACTATAGTGCGTTTGTCGAATGCAATTGATTTAGAACAGGCATTAACCAGTTCTTCTCACCAACCTATCAATTAGAATATACTCCAACAAGTGACTGGGTCTGGTTCTGTACTCATTGCTAGCCCCTCAGTACATGAAAAGGATACATCCCTTGGGTCATGTAACCCTTGGTGATAGATCAATAAGAGCAGCTACTACAATTGCTAAACTACCCAGTTTTCAATTGGACAGGGTTACATATATAAGACTCTTTTGAAGGCAACCACTTTTGAGGCTACCAAGGTAACCTCTGTTCCAGTGGGAAGTCCCCAGTTCCAAGAAAAAGGGGCATCTATGTTTGAAACAGGTGTTGAAACTCTTGTTCATGATGACATAGATATAACTACCACTTATGGTAGGAGTTCAGATGATCCTATTAAATTAGGTGATGATCTAAAATACAAGGATTTGACGGAGAGAATTACCAAAATTGAAAGCTCTGTGGATGAAATCAAATTGAAAGCTCTGTGGATGAAACTTGTATGCTCGCTAAAATTTTTGTTGATGTATTTTAATACATGTTGCACGTTGATAAGTCAAGATGTTGAAGGAATCAAGTTAGGACAAGCTTTAGAAATGCATTATAATAAACATTTGTTATGTTTGTTTTATTTCATTTGAGACATTGTATTGGAATCTTAATTATTTATGAAATTTGGATTAATTATATTATCACAATAGTGTTATGATGCCGATTTGTTCGTCTCATCCCGATGTTTCCGCCATCAGTTAGGGTGTGACAAATTGGTATCAGAGCCATAACTATAGGGAATTTAGAAATGTAGGAATGCTTTTACCTTGTCTATAGTTTAGGAACTTTCTCACTATGTGTTCTTTAAAACTACTTCCCTTCTATCTTATTTGCTTCCCTCTACCCTCTTTGGTCTTTTAACATACATGTCTTTCCTAAGGTTAACACAATACACACTTGGAGGCTTGAAGACACTCTTATAACACAATCGAAATGACTCACAAAAATAGGGGTGATTCCCACATTTGGTGATGACTTTCACTCAGCTATACTTTGAATTTTGCACGAAATCTACCATCAAGTTAGGAGTGGTACCCAAACCTTGAAGGAAATTTCCATTTCATATTCTAGTGGACCCTTATCTTTTGAAAAGTACCAACCACGTTTGGGTACGATGTTATCAAGCTGGAGGTGAAACTCACATCTTGATAACTTGTCCCACTCTTCAATTTTCAATCTCGCCAAAGTTTCGATTTTTTTCAATCGATTAAGGACGTGTAGTAACTGGAAGGACAAATACCGTTAGTCACTCCTCGATGAGAGTATATGTCTATTAGGCCAAAGCATGTCTCCTTAATTCGAAAAGGACTTTGATTTACTTTGGAATAGTCTTATGTTACGTTCCGTGACATTCCATAATTTATGTTAAATCTCTTTTATGTTATCTCAATTTTAATTTGTTTTATATTTGAGCATTATTTTTCATTTCAATCTTGGAGGCACAATACGATTCAAACTTTCCCTTTTCAAAATTCAAATTTATTTTCACAACAATCTAATACATGCATGCTACTATGTTATACTGGGTTCGTGTCACTGGGGGATTATTATGTGATAAATGTAACACCCCGACCGCGTAAAAACAACAAACCGTGACGGAAACGTCGGAGAGTCACGTTAACAGATTGTTACAACAACACATGGTATTTGAAGTTTCATTTTATTGAATTATAATAAGATTACATTGTTATATTGTCTTGGGATTACACAACTAAACAAACATAGTTTTTGTCTTGCTTATTTTAAGGCACTAGAGACCATGTCCATTCCTACGTGAGCATGCATCGGTACCATCAAGCATTGTTCCCTAAAACATATGTGAAAACGAGTCAGCATAAAAGAATGTCGGCGAGTACATAGGTTTTGTAAGTGTGTCAAACTCATGGCCTTGTATCTTTGTTGCAATATCTTGTCCGACTAAATGAGTCATTACATGAAAACTTGTATCAAAATATTGATTGCAATATAGTTAATCAACCAAAACAAGTTGGTTAATGCTTGTAAATGTCCCGTTGCCATGAAGCTTGACCAAAAATATTTCTTTTATAAAACCGAGTAGTAATTCGATTTAAAAGAAAACTTCGTATGGTTTATATCTTTAAGTGTAAATCATTGTGTGACATCGTTCAAACACATTGTTCCAAGAAATTTAGATATGGCCACGGAATGTAATACGATAAAAGCACTTATATATAGGAAGTACCAGCGGCGTATCCTCCATGCTTTTATCATATTACGCCCGTCACGTTATCTAAATCGCTTACCATAAACCAATCGTCCAAATCGTCTTTGTTATAAACCAAATTGTCATTGTCATAAACCAATCGCATTATCATAATCCAATCGTAATTGTCATAAGTAAATCGTCCTTGTTTTAATTGATGAAAACTTTTGGTCGTTTTGTTGAATACATTCAAACCTTTGTTGACTCGACTATACCACCAAAGGGTATCTTTAAATTGCAATAACAAACCACCAAATGGTTTGTTAAAGTAAACAGTTTCGGTCGTTCCCCAAACTTCCCCACAAACCCCGGGAACCTTGGTAAAGGGACTATCACTCCTATGGTACCATAACTTACTACTGGTCGGCTTGGCCAAAGTTAAGGAATGTTATTCTTGTCCTCAATACAACGCACCAACAAGTTCGTTCACATTATTGAAATCGTCGTGTTAAATATAAACCATAGCATTTGTAATTTGAAAGCTTGAAAACAACTTGCACATATGAGTCACCCCAAAACATTTGCAAAACATAAAAGAGGGAACTATGTACTCACTTGGGATTGCAAAGTAACCTTGAATAAAAGATCAAACAAGCTCAAAAGTCCGAGAAATCAAGCGTGTCCTATAATCGGATAAATGTGTAAATATCGGGATTTTAGTCGGCGGATCGGATAGAATGAGGTCTCGTAAACCAAATGAGTGTTGGTACTCATATGAAATGGTTTAACAAACTCTAAATTCTGACTTGAAAAGGTTCTTAAACGCTTTTGACCCGTTTTGACCCGTTAAGGTAGTTTACGCTACTTTAACGTGTCATTTGCGTAAAAACGTGTTCGAATGGTTACATATGTGTTATGATAAGTCTTTAATGCTTAAACAGGTTGAAAATGTTATTTGATCAGATTACTTGTCAAAATTTATGTTACATATGTTTATAGTTGATTTATTTGCAAAAAAGGCATTTTGGTCATTATTGAAGATCATAACAACTAATTATCATAACACTAACCAAAAGATATGACCATAAGGTATAACCTTAGAGGGTTATTCCTTATATAAATATGATTAAAAAAATTTATTTGGCTAGGTTCAAAGATCAACCAAACGGGTCAGATTCGAAAGTCAAAGCGGTGGTCAAAACCGCTAGACTTACGGCTCTAAATAAGCATTATGCTAAAAGTGACAAGTTAGACATGTTTTGATATGTCTAATAAGTTGAAAAAGAGTTTTGGTACCAAGACAAATTGTTTTGATACTCAAAATCAGTTTCGTCATAAAAATGTGTATTTATCGCCTTTTGACCAAAACTTTGACTTGTCAAAATGACTAGAAAAGATGGAAATCAGTAGTATGATCATTAAGGACCATAACCATCTTGATTATCATCATATGGCAAGGTTCAAATCGACTTTATGTTGATTAATTCATGATCAAATCTGGAAGTCAAACAAAAGTTAAACTTTGTGACTTTTAGTCCAATTAATCTACAAGAATTGAACAAAGCATGATTGAAAGCACTTATAAACACTATAGGAATGCCAAGGAATCACAGAGGAAGTTCCAAAGTGGTTGCAAATTTCAGATTGAAGCAGAATAGATCAGAGAAGATGGTTGCAAAGGTTCAAAGATGAAGAACAATAGTTGAAATTGGGTTAGTGGGATTAAGAAAAGTGTCCATGACTCACCAACATGTTAGACTAGTGTCCCACGCTTGTCAAATGCAGAGATTGGGGTGGTAAGTTCGTTTGATGAGTCAATGAGCGAATTAACAAGAGGCTGCCACCTTGATTTAACAATTCTGAGGATCTGGGGACCCCTTATGGACCGTATGGGGTTTTGACTTACGGTCCGAAAGGCCCTTGCAGGGGCTGAAGTTTCAAAATTGGTAGAAACGGCCCATGAACTTGTTTTTGACGCGTTTTGGCACTTTTAACACCCGTTAACCCCATTTTCAAGCTTTATAAGGACATTAAAGTATAGGGAACTTGAAATGTGCTCAAAAATATGTCATAGGTCGGTTCGTTTGGTCGTACGGTTGTGGTTTTCGGTTAATTGCGACAAAAATCGCAACGAACCCGTACATGACCGTAAATGCGTAACGAATGATATTTTTGCATTCCAATCATTAATATACAAGATTTTAATGATTACAAAATTTTTTGGATGCGCGTACATGTCCCGGATTAAGAGATACGCGAATTGGCATAGTTTCGCAGAATTTGCAAAATAGCCCCTGAAGTTACAAAAGTGTGATTTTGCCATACCGAAGCCCCCGAAACTTATTTCTTAGCTATTATAAGGGTATGTAGGGTATGTTTAGCTTATGACCTTGTTCCGTAGTGTGCATCGCTATAAGAATCGGCAAACTTTCATAGTTTGTCATAAATAGTCCCTGTGATCGAAAAGGCTTGCTTTTGACATACCAAACCCTTCAAAACATATATCTAAGTTATGCAAAGGATATTTAAAGTATGTTAAGCTTGTGTCATCGTTATGGTGTGTACGTCGCGTTAAACTGATTATATTTACATAACAGGTCGCGATTTCACTTCCAGAAGTCGTTTGAGTGTTCGGAATCGTGCAAGAATTGAATATGTGCAATTGTCATGATAAAAACACAAAACTCATAAGTCATTGATTGGAAAACTTGTTCATAATCGTTACAGATCAAATCACCACAAATGTCACAGTCTCCCCTACTTTAGGAAACTTCGTCCCGAAATTTAATTCGAGGAAACTTGTGGAAAAGATGTGGTGTTTCGCTTTCATTTGATCCTCTTGCTCCCAAGTAAATTCTGGGCCACGTTTGGATTCCCAACAAACTTTGACTATCGGTATTCGTCTTCGTTTAAGCTTCTTGACTTCACGTCCATAATCTCCACTGGTTTCTCGACAAAGTGCATTGTATCATCAACCTGAATTTCGTCGAGTGGGATGTGAAGATTTGCGTCAGCTAAACATTTCTTGGGATTGGACACGTGGAATGTTGGGTGAATGTTCCCAAGTTTAGGAGGTAGCTCAAGTCGGTAGGCCACCTTTCCGATTCTTTCGACGATCTTGAATGGTCCAACGTATCGTGGCGTAAGTTTTCCTTTCTTCCCAAATCTGACTACTCTTTTCCAAGGGGATACCTTGAGTAGGACATGATCACCAACTTGGAATTCCAAGGGCTTGCGTCGCTTGTCCGCATAACTCTTTTGGCAGCTTCTAGCTGTCAGAAGATTATCGCGTATTCTCTTGACTTTGTCTGTTGTGACATGAATAAGTTCAGGTCCAGTAAACTGAGACTCTCCAACTTCATTCCAACAGACAGGTGAACGACATTTTTGACCGTATAAAGCTTCAAAAGGCGCCATGTGGATGCTGGCGTTATAACTATTGTTGTAAGAGAATTCGATCAACGGTAGATGCGAATCCCAATTACCACCAAAGTTGATCACACAAGCTCTAAGCATATCCTCCAGTGTTTGAATTATTCTTTCAGTTTGTCCATCCGTTTGATAAGCAGTGCTCAGATTGACTTTGGTTCCTATAGCAGTTTGCATGGTCTTCCAAAAGTGAAATGAGAACCGAGCATCTCTGTCAGATATAATGTCCAAAGGAACACCATGACGAGATATAATCTCATCGACATAGATTTTGGCGAGCTTGTCAGCAGAGTAGTGCTCACGAATTGCCAAAAAGTGTACTGACTTTGTTAGACGATCGATGACTACCCAAATAGCATCGACCTCTAGATGTGCGCGACAGTCTAATAATGAGATCCATCGCAATGTTCTCGCACTTCCATACCGGTATTTTTGGTTGTTCAAGTAAACCAGATGGGCGTTGGTGTTCGGCCTTGACTTTTAGATAAGTTAGGCATTTCGACACATACAAGGCAATATCCGATTTCATACCCGGCCACCAGTACTGGGTACGGAGATCCTTGTACATTTTGTCTGCACCAGGATGGATTGAATAACGAGACTTATGAGCTTCATCCATCAATAAGGTGCGAAGATTGTCTTGACTTGGAACCCACAAACGGTTCAAATAATAGAGTAATCCATTGTCTTTCGTCTCGAGTTGAAGTGTAAGGTGATGTGGTAATTCATTACCCATCAGGCCTTGTATAGCACAAGTACGCTGAGCTTGAAGGATACGTGTTTGGATATCAGATTGAATTCGAACACAATGAAGTTTGACACGTTACTTGCAACTAAATGCATCAGCCACAACATTCGCCTTACCAAGATGGAAGCGAATCTCACAGTCGTAATTGTTTAGGAGTTCGACCCAGCGTCGTTGCCTCATGTTCATCTCCTTCTGATTGAATATGTGTTGGAGACTTTTGTGGTCCGTGAAAACCACACACTTCGTGCCAAAAAGATAGTGTCTCCAAATTTTGAGAGCAAATACAACAGCACCCAACTCAAGACCATGAGTTGTATAATTCTTCTTGCGGACCTTCAATTGTCTTGACGCATCTGCTATGACTTTATTGCGTTACATAAGAACACAACCAAGGCGTACCTTCGATGCGTCACAATAGACAACAAAATCATCGTTTCCATCAGGTAAAGATAGAATAGGAGCATCGCAGAGCTTTTGTTTTAATGTTTGAAAGGCTTCCTCTTGTTTGGGTCCCCACTCAAAAGGCATTTTCTTCTGAGTTAAAGCGGTGAGGGGAACCGCTATCTTTGAGAAGTTCGCGATGAATCGACGGTAATAACCAGCAATACCAAGAAATGAACGGACTTCTGTGGGAGTAGTGGGTGTGTTCCAATCTTTAATCGCGGCGATTTTGGAAGGATCCACATGTATACCTTGCTCGTTGACTATGTGACCCAAAAACTGAACTTCTTTCAGCCAGAACTCGCATTTGGAGAATTTGGCATATAGCTGTTCTTTCTTTAGGAGTTCCATTGTCAAACGAAGATGTTGTTCGTGCTCGGCTTGCGACTTAGAATAAATGAGAATGTCGTCGATGAAAACAATGCTGAACTTGTCCAAATAAGGCTTACAAACCCTATTCATCAAGTCCATGAATACGGCAGGTGCATTTGTCAAGCCGAATGGCATAACAGTGAACTCATAATGACCATATCTTGTGCGGAAAGCAGTCTTGGGAATATCTTCCTCGAGTACAAGAAGCTGATGATACCCAGAACGCAGATCGATCTTGGAGAAACATGTAGCACCTTGTAGTTGATCAAAAAGGTCGTCAATTCGAGGTAGGGGATATCGAATCTTGATCGTGAGTTTGTTGAGCTCACGATAATCGATACACATACGGAAGGATCCATCCTTCTTTTTCACAAATAAGACAGGAGCACCCCACGGAGAATAGCTCGGACGAATGAAACCTTTGTCAGATAACTCTTGTAGTTGTTTCGATAACTCTTGCATTTTTTACGGTGCAAGACAGTAAGGAGATTTGGCTATTGGGTTGGCACCAGGTACTAGATCGATATGAAACTCAACTTGACGTGCTGGAGGTAAACCAGGTAATTCTTCGGGAAACACCTCAAGATAATCCTGAACAACAGGGATATCTTGAATATTTTTACCCTTGCCATTCTTTTCCACGATATGCGCTAAGAAAGCCACATAGTTCTTTCGTATATATTTCTGGGCTTGGGTGCAAGTCATGAGGTTTAGATTACCAGTAGGTTTCTCCCCATGAACTTCCAAGATTTTACCAGAGGGAAGAGGTATACGAACTATCTTGTCAAAACAAATAACTTCGGCATGATGCTTGGTTAACCAATCCATTCCAATAATAACATCAAAACTTCCAAGTTGCATTGGTGTGAGGTCAATAGAAAACAAATGATTGTTGAGGTTTAATTGGCAATTTCGAATGACATGATCGAGCACAAGAGGTTCACCATTAGCGACTTCTACTGTCAAAGGTTTCCTAGTCTAGTTCTCGGCATCGAAAGCATAGATTCAAAAGTTAAAGACACAAAACTTCTATCGGCACCTGGATCGAAAAAAACTAAAGCAGGACAATTGTTAACAAAGAACGTACCATTCACAACTTCATTATCAACACAGGCTTCGTTAGCGTTGATATTGAATGCTCGTCCACGAGCTTGATTGGCATTCGCTAGTCTTGGACAGTTGTTTTTGTAGTGACCCATTTCACCACAATTATAACATGAACCTGGTGGGAAGTGAGGTCGAGCAACATTTGCTTGAGGTTGGACAGGGTTTGGGTTAGCTTGGTTCTGGTTGAAACGACAGATGTTGGCTGAGTGACCAAGTTTTCCGCAGGAGGTACACTGACAACATGGCTGGTGAGTCTGGTGATGACCATTGCACCGGTTGCACAACGGTGCAGTACCAGCGTAGGGTTTCCTTACAGAGGTTGAGCTGGTTGGTTTTGAGGAGCTTGATTGGGTTGATCAGCTGGAGCGGGTTGTGTAGGTTGAGCAGTAACAACAAAGTTCTGAGAAGCCTTACGCTTCTTCGATTGTTTGGAAGGCTCGGCTTTGTTTCCCTTCGGTTTTTCTTGAATGGACTTAGCAACGGATTTCTTATCCCCCTTGCGATGAAGTTTGCCCTTTTTGACCTGAGACTCGGTTAAAGTTGCAACAAGTTCATTAGCCTGGCGAACGGTAGTGGGGTTACTGCCAGTGACGATATCCTGAACCGGATCAGGCAAACCATCGATATATTTTTCAATCGTCTTATCCAAAGGCGTCACCATCCCTGGACATAACAAACTCAACTCTTCTTATCGGTTAGTATAAGCACGATTCTCGCCATTGTCTTGCTTTAAGTCGTGGAATTCATTCTCAAGCGCCCTCTGCTCGTGTCGAGGACAGAATTCCTTCATCATCAAAGCTCGAAGCTCCTCCCAAGTTTGTGCCATGGCCACTTTGGCACCCCTATCCCTCATAATACCATTCCACCATGTAAGAGCTCTCTTTTTGAATACACTCGATGCAAACTCAACTTTACGCTCATTAGGACATTGAACATGTCGAACGTGCTTTCGAGACTCTCAAACCACTGAAGAAGCCCAGTAGCTCCCTCAGACCCAGTGAACTGAAGTGGTTTAGCTGAACAAAATTGCTTATAGTTGCACGGAGCTGGTGCATTGTTATTGTTGTTGTTGTTCGCTTGATTGAGTTGAGTCACGAGATTCGGGAGTACTGCAGCAATTTGTTGAGCGATGGGTGCTGCCATTTTGGCATTTTGAGTTGTATCACGTCGAGGAGGCATTCTAAAAAAAACATGGGGAAAGATATGAGAGATTGATATTGAAATAAAATCAAGAGAAGTATTGAAAATATCGACGAAATAAGGATGGTGGTCATTCGTTCTTTTCTCAAAACAAACAAGCGACACACAGTGACTAATCAAAGTAATGGGTCTTTATAATGTATCACGAAGACATACTTTAGCCTATAAGTAGACACTCACCCCAAGAGTTCCCAGGTAAGAGTGACTGGTCCGGTTAAGTGGATTTGTACGAACACTCTAGCCTTAGACATAAAACTCAGGGTACAGGCACCCACCCTTCCAGATTGCACATGTTCACATTATTAAAACCCAAACTTTGGCGAGATTTTGAAAACTATGAAGGCTTAAAGCCAAAAAGAAATCATCGAAGGATAGATGATTGATTTTCAAAAACGGATTTGAAATTCTGTGGATTTGTTTTGGTAATCACCTAAGGATAGATGATTGTATTGTATATTAAATCTAAATGCAAGAAAACTCGCGTTAGGGTCCTAGGAAGGTTATAGTCTAGGTTAAAGCATTACTAATAACCTAATTCCCTATAACCAGTGCTCTGATACCAATCTGTAACACCCGACCGCATAAAAACAACAAACCACGGCGGAAACGTCGGGGAGTCACGTTAACAGATTGTTACAACAACACATGGTATTTGAAGTTTCGTTTTATTGAATAATAATAAGATTACATTGTTATATGGTCTTGGGATTACACAACTAAACAAACATAGTTTTTGTCTTGCTTATTTTAAGGCACTAGAGACCATGTCCATTCCTACGTGAGCATGCAACAGTACCATCAATCATTGTTCCTTGAAACATATGTGAAAACGAGTCAGCATAAAGAATGTCGGCGAGTACATAGGTTTTGTAAGTGTGTCAAATTCATAGCCTTGTATCTTCGTTGCAATATCTTGTCCGACTAAATGAGTCGTTACATGAAAACTTGTATCAAAATATTGATATTGCAATATAGTTAATCAACCAAAACAAGTTGGTTAATGTTTGTCAAAGTCTCGTTGCCATGAATCTTGACGAAAAACATTTCTTTTATAAAACCGAGTAGTAATTCAATTTAAAAGAAAACTTCATATGGTTTATATCTTTAAGTGTAAATCGTTGCGTGACATAGTTCAAAAACAGTGTTCCAAGAAATTTAGATATGGCCACGGAATGTAATACGATAAAAGCACTTATATATAGGAAGTACCAGTGGCGTATCCACCATGCTTTTATCACATTACGCCCGTCACGTTATCTAAATCACTTACCATAAACCAATCGTCCAAATCGTCTTTGTTATAAACCAAATCGTCATTGTCATAAACCAATCGTCATTGTCATAATCCCATCGTCATTGTCGTAAATAAATTGTCCTTGTTTTAATTGTGAAAACTTTTGGTCGTTTCGTTGAATACATTCAAACCTTTGTTGACTCATCTATACCACCAAGGGTATCTTTAAATTTCAATAACAAACCACCAAAGGGTTTGTTAAAGTAAACAGTTTCGGTCGTTTCCCAAACTTCCCCACAAACCCCGGGAACCTTGGTAACGGGATTGTCAGTCCTATGGTACCATAACTTACTACTCGTCGGCTTGGCCAAAGTTAATGAATGATATTCTTGTCCTCAATACAACGCACCAACAAGTTCGTTCACATTATTGAAATCGTCGTGTTAAATATAAACCATAGCATTTGTAATTTGAAAGCTTGAAAACAACTTGCACATATGAGTCACCCCAAAACATTTGCAAAACATAAAAGAGGGGAACTATGTACTCACTTGGGATTGCAAAGTAACCTTGAATAAAAGATCAAACAAGCTCAAAAGTCCGAGAAATCAAGCGTGTCCTATAATCGGATAATTGTGTAAATATCGGGATTTTAGTCGGCGGATCGGATAGAATGAGGTCTCGTAAATCAAATGAGTGTTGGTACTCATATGAAATGGTTTAACAAAGTCTACATTCTAACTTGAAAAGGTTCTTAAGCGCTTTTGACCCGTTTTGACCCGTTAAGGTAGTTTACGCTACTTTAACGTGTCATTTAAGTAAAAACGTGTTCGAATGGTTACATATGTGATATGATAAGTCTTTAATGCTTAACATGTTTGAAAATGTTATTTGATCAGATTCTTGTCAAAATTTATGTTACATATGTTTATAGTTGATTTGTTCGCAAAAAGGGCATTTTGGTCATTATTGAAGATCATAACAACTAATTATCATAACACTAACCAAAAGATATGACCATAAGGTATAACCTCAGAGGGTTATTCCCTATATAACTATGGTCAAAATTTTGTATTTGGTTGGGTTCAAAGATCAACCAAACAAGTCAGATTCGAAAGTCAAAGCGGTGGTCAAAACCGCTAGACTTACGGCTCTAAGTAAGCACTATGCTAAAAGTGACAAGTTAGACATGTTTTGATATGTCTAATGAAGTTGAAAAAGAGTTTTGGTACCAAAACAAACTGTTTTGATACTCGAAATCAGTTCCGTCATAAAATCCGTATTTATCGCCTTTTGACCAAAACTTTGACTTGTCAAAATGACTAGAAAAGATGGAAATCAGTAGGTATGATCATTAAGGACCATAACCATCTTGATTATCATCATATTGCAAGGTTCAAATGGACTTTATGTTGATTAATTCATGATCAAATCTGGAAGTCAAACAAAAGTCAAACTTTGTGACTTTTAGTCCAATTAATCTACAAGAATCGAACAAAGCATGATTGAAAGCACTTACAAACACTATAGGAATGCCAAGGAATCGCAGAGGTAGCTCTAAAGTGGTTGCAAATTTCGGATTGAAGCAGAATAGATCAAAGAGATGGTTGTAAAGGTTCAAAGATGAAGAAAAACTTGGTAATTATAGTTGAATTGGGTTAATAGGATCAAGACAAATATCCATGACTCACCAACATGTTAGATTAGTGTCCCACACTTGTCAAATGTAGAGATTAGGGTGGCAAGTTCGTTTGATGAGTCAATGAGCGAATTAACAAGAGGCTACCACCTTGATTTAACAATTCTGGTGAGCTGGGGACCCCTTATGGATCGTATGGGGTTTTGCCTTACGGTCCGTAAGGCCCTTGCAAGGGCTAAAGTTTCAGAATTGGCAGAAATGGCCCCTGAACTTGTTTTTGACACATTTTAGCACTTTTAACACCCGTTAACCCCATTTTCAATCTTTATAAGGACAATAAAGTATTGGGAACTTGAAATGTGCTCAAAAATATCTCATAGGTCGGTTCGTTTAGTCGTACAGTTGCGGTTTTCGGTTAACTACGACGAAAATCGTAACGAACGCGTGTATGACCATAAATGCGTAACGAATGATATTTTTGCATTCCAATCATTAATATACAAGATTTTAATGATTACAAAATTTTTTGATGCGCGTACATGTCTGGGATTAAGAGATACGCGAATTGGCATAGTTTCGCAGAATTTGCAAAATAGCCCCTAAAGTTACAAAAGTGTGATTTTGCTATACCGAAGCCCTCGAAACTTATTTCTAAGCTATGATAAGGGTATTTAGGGTATGTTTAGTTTATGAACTTGTTCCAGAGTGGGCATCGCTACAAGAATCGGCAGACTTTCGTAGTTTGTCATAAATAGTCCCTATGATCGAAAAGGCTTGCTTTTGACATACCAAACCCTTCAAAACTTATTTCTAAGTTATGCAAAGGATATTTAAAGTATGTTAAGCTTGTGTCATTGTTCCAGAGTGTACGTCGCGTTAAACTTATTATGTTTACCTAACATTTTGCGATTTCACTTCTAAAAGTCGTTTGAGAGTTCGGAATTGTGCAAGAATTGAATATGTGCAATTGTCATGATAAAAACACAAACTCATAAATATAACACAAAATTTCATTGATTAGAAAACTTGTTCATAATCATTACAGATCAAATCACCACAAATGTCACAATAAACTCGTCATTAACTTCGTAAGAAGCCACACCTTAACATGTATAACACTATGCGTAGTGCTATAGGAGTAGCGCATCACCCATGAAGGAGAGGTCATGTTAAGTCATGCAATTGCGGCACACGATGGGTTGACCTGTTTATTCACATGCCAGTGATGCGTTAATCTTATAAACTAAGTATGTCACGTGAATTGTTCTAAATTTTTATGCTAGTACTCATATTCCCAAAATTGGAAGCCTTATCATCAAGATAGGAGTGGTTTCCTTACCTTGATGATTATCTCCACTCACTTTTTCAACTTCACCAATGAGCTAGGGGTGATTTCCTTACCTCAGAGATAGTTACCAACTCTTCTTCTTTCTCAATGAAACTTTATCATGCCAACCATACGGTCAAGTTTTTATCTTTTATTAGTTTGGTCAACAACTTATACTTACGCATTTTCAACACACTTCACATTTCAAAATTTCAATTTTAACCAACATTTTAACAAGAATGCCATCTTTTCAAAAGTGTTCCTCTTAGATTTCGAGGACAAAATCTCCTAAAGTAGGGGAGACTGTAACATCCGTCAAAAACGGATATCTAAAATCCAACCCGTTTTGAAATTCGAATCCTAACCTTGAACCAACGGAAATTTTCGTGAAGTGAAAGATATTTATATGGTTATTTATTAATAAAAGTGATTTTCTTTTATTTTAAACAATCTAGTTAGTCATGCTAAGTTCTAAAGTTAGTTTAAGCTTAATGGAGTTAACCAAGTTAATTAACCCAGTTAGCTCAGTTATTATTGTGGAGGGGCTGTTTTGTAATTAGTGGAAACTCAAATTTATACAAATAACAAAAGAGAAATGCATAAAACAAATAAGCCCATGACATTAGTCCCAAATAAAACACAAAAATATTTTAATGGGTCAATTTTCAACTTTCCATATTTCTTTCACCACCTACCCTAATCCATCACCTATAAATACCACACTCATTCCACCACTTTTCTTTTCCATCTCTCAAAGAATTTTTCTCCCCTCTTGAAAGTGAGTTCCTTCTCCTTTCACCTTCTTCTCTTCTTCTTGTTTTTTTTTGTTTTTTTTTTCTTTCTTTGTGTTTTCATACTTCCCTATTTTGGAGAAATCCTTATGGAATGTCACCAATGTTTGTCATGGCAAACAAAGATGGTGCATAACCAAAAGGACCAATCTTGGGTTTTCTTTTACATTTATATTCTAACTTCTAATACTTCTACTTACACACCTTGTTCATCCTTGTTAGGATAAATTTGTGCTTCAACCGCTCAAGACGATCATCTCACGTTTGTGGAAATCACTTGCAAACGGTGAGTATACTCGATCCCATTTTTGTTTTATCACTTTTGGGTGTAACATGCATTTATACCAAAAACACGCAACGCTTGAAACTTGTCATATTCACCCTCTATCCACATTTAAACATGACACATTTTGATGCTTCTTAATCTTATAAGCTATGTAAACTTTTCGTGTCTCATTAACCTTGTTATACTTGTTCAACTTGTTAGACTTGTTAAACTCCTATGCTATACAATTATAGCGCAATGGGAGTAGGACAATCCCCGTTATTCTTGGGTAGTGTTAAGTTGAACGTGTTAACCTCCCGTTATTCTTTGGGATAGGTTATGCGTTGTCAACTAAGGGTTGACATATAGTGATTCCGTTTCAGCATACTAGTAACTTCTATTATGTTGTTCATGTTGGATATGAGAACTTAAACTTTTTACTCATATTATACTATGTATCAAACTTGTATGCTCGCCAACATTTTTGTTGATGTATTTTAATACATGTTGCAGGTTGATAAGTTAAGATGTTGAAGGAATCAAGTTAGGACAAGCTTTAGAAACGCATTTTAATAAACATTTGTTATGTTTGTTTTATTTCATTTGAGACATTGTATTGGAATCTTAGTTATTTATGAAATTTGGATTAATTATATTATCACAATACTGTTATGATGCTTTTGAGCGATTTGTTCGTCTCATCTCGATGTTTCCGCCATCGGTTGGGGTGTGACAGTGGGTGAGTTAGGTTTAGTCTTAAATGAGGTTTAGAGGTGATTGGGTGTGAAAAAGGTGGGAAAATTGGTCCAATCCACAAGCTGAAAATAGCTGGCTGTGGATATGACTCTGTCGCGCCATGCGAGGGGATGATATCTTCCTGGCGCATGGCATGAAGGAGTAGGTTTTCAAAAATTGTTTGTTTTGTCAAGTTTTGGCCCCTGCACTTGGGTTTTAGGTTATTTCATGCCATAACCTTGTATTTTAACTTGTTTTAGGTATAAAAGATGTTTGTAAGCATGTGATAAGTGTCGTGCGCGTAAGATTGATGATTCAAACATATGATAAGTCGCGTTTTCATGTAAATGCGCATTCGACAATTGTTTGCGTATAACACAACTATAACATGTATGAGTATGAAATGAACTTTCCATTACGATCAAAGTCTCGGATTACAAAGTTGAAAATATAATACGAATATTATACGAATACAAGTTTCTATAAATTGAAATACGATTACACTTTCTAAATAAGGAAAGTACAAAATGCGAGGCGTTACACAACGAACTTTAACAGAGTTATCATAAGGCCCTTGAAGTTTAATAAAATAATTTTTCCTTTTTAACAAATATTTTGTTCTTTAGTCTGCTTTATAAGTTTAGTTCTTTTTTTATTATAATTAAAGATAACTTTCAACTATAGATATGTTTACTTAATCGTGTTGCTTGCTTAGTTTTACCGTCGTTTAGATTAAAGCATACATGGTCTATATCAATCCTTTAATATACCAGGTAACAAATATAATCATTTTTTCATTTACCTTATTATAGTTAAAATAACTTTTAACTCTAAAGATATTTACTGAATCGTGTTGATTGCTTATTTTTACCATCGTTTAGGTTAAAGCCTACATGGTATATTAACCCATCGAAATATCTTAAAACAAGTACATCCTCGCCAACAACCACCTACCCCGCCGCGAAGCGCGAGTTTTGATACTAGCTTTAAACATTTAATAACTAAAATCCATTTATTAAATAAAACAAAAATTTTACATTAATAAAAACAACGAAATTAAAAAAAATACATTACTTAACAAAACTAGATGGCTTTAAAGAAATAAACTACACAATTTAAATAAATAACTAAATAAGACCAAATCTTCTTGCAACATTTTGCTTTAGCTTTTCCGTTGCTTCACCTTTTAGAGGCGGAAGAACTTCCGTGTTTGCCATTAAGATCTTGAAATCCACCCACTTGGTCGCCCTTGTCTCTAGTCGAAGCCCATCTCCCTCTTGATCTTTTTTTGTAGCCAAAGCTATTCACTAGATTTTTGTTTAATCTCTAGCCTCTCCATTTGTATATTGTTAATAAGGCGAATTGAATTATCAAGTTATCATTTAAGGAGTACCCATCGGGAGCTTTCTTTGAGATGAAGCTTCTTGTCTAGCTTTGTCCCTCCCAATTGGGCGTTGAGGTTCTTGTATCTCATCCTCTTTAAAGAGGACGTGATCCTCATTAATGTTAATGTTGCAACACGCATCCGAATCGCCGACACTATATTCATTTGACTCGCATGTTTTGGACATTTCGCGTATACAACCTCCTTCAGCATGGGGGTCCACTTCGGACACTTTTTTACAATATCCCAAGGCTCGGTGTGGGGAGTGGCCCTTTATATATTGCGTTGTATCTTGCATAGGTCTTTCATAAAAACTTGGTCGGTTAACGGAGGCTTTGTTGTAAATACGGTTAACATTTGAGAGTTTCCTATTCATTACCTTCCACTTTGAACTAATTGAATCTAGTTTTCGGTGTAGATCATGTTATAATAATACGTGAAATCTTTCGGTAACCACGCCCCCAATATTCTACCTGTTTGTGCATTGCCTACATTTGTTGAAAAAAAAATTAAATAATTAAAACAAATTTCATTAAAATAAATGTACACGATTTGTAATAAAAAACGTAACATCTCATTGGATCCCTCGAAATATTACAAAACGCCCGGACTACACCCCTCGATCATGCTCTATGGTATACTTTGTGCCTTGCTCGACGATTCACTGTCATCAATTTTGGTTTCGGTTATGTTTCGGGAACAACATCATCTTGAACATGCTCGGTTTGGGAGCTAGATTTTGATCTAACCGTATTTGATCCAGTTGTTTGACGGGAATCGTAACTTCTTGGAGCTTATTTAGGTTGGGTTGTAAGAGGTGAAATAATATTGTGTATGAGGAAATCGGTTTGGATGGAATACGGTTAATAAGTGGACTTATGTTGGTTGTTTGGATTCATTGTAGTAGAGGATAAGATGTAGAGTACAAAGAGTAATAAGATTGTTGGTGTAAAAATTATAAAGTATGCGGGTTGTTTATATAATGTAGAAACTAGTTTAAGTTCCCGGTGTTATACGGGTGACCTCACAATAAAATATATTATTTAACTTTTTTGAATGAAACGAATTTTGAATTACTAACGTAAATATTAAACTACACTGAATTGAAAGATTTGACTCTATCTCTGGTTTTTTCTCTTGATAAAGCGGCGTACAATGACCATGAGTGAAAACAGGTTGTCTCAAGTAATAACCAACCCTAGATAGTGATTATCCTTGGCTTTTGTTGACATCGTGAAACATATAGTTAATGGAAATTGCCTCATTTGAAATGCGATAACACAATTTGATTCTAAAACACAATTTGATATAGCTAATCTTTTGATCTGAATGTATCAAATTAAATCTAGGTGACACAACTATAAACACAATTTGATTCTAAAGATTTCACACTCAATAACTTCGATTTCATAATTAGAAAATAGTTCCAATGAATAACTAATAACTTGTAAAAATTAACCTAACCACCTTACTTGTAAGCAGTTTTGTACTCTTGATTACATGAGGTTTAATCTTTTACCAAAAGATCAATCTTCAAGCCACCGTTAATTATGTTTCCCTGCATTCACCAAAAGAATACCTTTTTAGCATAAATATATTACAGACATGAACCAATGAAAAAGTACTTGATATTAAAAACTCGGAAAGACTAAATTTTTCTTGATCTGGCACACCATACGCCAACATTCAGTATCGAACATAAACACAGTAGTTGGTAAACATACGATAGAAAGGATGCAGCATATATGAGCTGCAATGTAGGCTATGCTTGGCGTACCTTATGTTCAAGTCAGCCCATTTGCCAAAAGACATTACATATAACAAATTACATGTTAACCAACATACTGACATCATAAAGGATTTCAAAACAAATTGTTTGTACAATTAATTTCGCATAATGATGTTTCCTTTATATCTTGTGAAGTCATATGGATAATAATCAAATTATTTATCAAACATAGACTAAAAAGGTAGTCAAATAAGCAAAAATACCAAACTCTTAAGGAGCACCATATTTATTAAAAAAACAGTATGCTTGGTTAGCCACGAATGACCAATCAATCATAGAAATGTCAGTATAAATTTTCGTCAAACCTAATTGCTTAATGATATGTTAATTGTAAAGTTATAGTATACAGTCTATCGGAAAGACATGTATGAACAAACATCATTTTTATAGGAAGCAATATATAGCTAATGCTGTAAATCCTAGAGCATGAATGTGAGCTTTTTTTCTTCTTTCTCGTCTTTATTATCCTCTTTTAGCTCAAAAGAAAAACTCTTCATCACAAAACCAATAACATCTACAAATAAAACAATATTAAATTAGGAAAAAATTATATAAATTAGATAGTAAAAATATCTTCAAAATACAGATAGTAAACACCATTAGGACTTTTAAAAGACTTATTGTCCTTGTTCTTCTCCTCTTCAACAGAATCTAAAGGACAACAATCAAAGCCCCACTCAAACCAACAACTTCAACACAGGCAGAAACTATTGCATCGTCGTTTAAATTAATATTCATTAGACTCTTAATATACTTGACTTTCTGTCGATTCTCAGCTAACGATATGGATTTTGAATTACCAGACACTTCTTCTCGTCCAACAGATGTTGTTGTTTTGGCTAACAAAAAGGCCTGCATCTTGGTCCCTGTAATAAAAAAAAAACATTACATACTTTAAATTTACAAACAGATGTTCATATTCCGTTACTGTATGAAGTATCAATAAAAATAAATACATGTATACTTATTTGTTGGTCTATGAAAATCATATCATAACAATACACCTTTCGTGCATTGTTGAATGCAGGTCGGGTCCATAGTCTAACAATGTGGATTCTGATGGTGTAGTGTCACACCCCTATTTCCACATGTAACCCTGTGGGCCCGGTTGGGAAATATCATGACGTAGTTGATAACATCATAACCAAACAAAACACATCACACCGGAAGTCTTGGATTTAAAATTACTATTACAAACCGAGTGTTCAAAGTTCGAATACAAATTACAAGGCTTGTAAAGAAAGATCCACAGGCGGATCGAAATAAATATATACAAAGTATTTGTTCAACATACTTTAAGCAACCTAGGGACTTGCAAAATCCTCTATTATCACTATAGCGCAGCTCCCTATCTATTGCGTGTTGCCACCTGTAACTTGATCTTTTGAAAATACATCAGTTTTCACTAGTAAATACTAATAACCGACTCATTTTGAAAATATTTTCGAAAATGGTTTTAGGTGCACTTGGCACATTTTATAAATAACTTGGGATAGTTCAAAATGACCTTGTTTACAGTTTTACATGTTTGTCAATACATATGGGGTCCGGTGCAGAAATCGAATAACCTGATTAACTGACACGCCACTTAAATAATCCACCAATGGGATTCAACATTTTTATTAGCATTAGCATCTGTCATGTGTATGCCTACACCCCGTGCTTAAGGTCGTGGCTATTAGTAACTTAAATGAGCCAAGGATATCCCAGACACGGTCGAATTAACCCCCAATGTTTAAGTTATCAAACAATACAGAATAAAACAGGTTATAAGGATTTAGTAAATCACAATCCGATAAAATGATCCCATACCCGACCAAGCGGTATTATTATACCGTATCCCAAGCCCGTATAGGGAAAACAAGTTAAAAGTATTTACCTAAGCTAATTCTTCAATAAATTCCTAACTCAGCCGAACAATCAAAAGTAAGCTTAGTTGACAATCTACCGGGAGGCTTTTAGTCTGGAAATGATAGTGTTTATAACCAATTAGAATGCTAACGGGTCCTATCTACTTTGTAGACTCGAACCGGGTAGCTTAAAGATAATAACGGTACTAAACGCTAGATTAAGCGATGACCGGAATAGAATGTAGTTTAAATTCGACAAGTATAGAGACTTGTTTAATATGCGTAAACATGTTACATTCTGGATTTTGAAAATAAAATGAGAAGGTTAAACCCGTTTCGGTTAAATTACGTAAACTAGTTACGTAGGCCGAACCGTACGCATATAAGCGAAACCGGGTAACCGGATGAGCCATATACAAGTTCCATATGCCATTACATTTAAAACATGTTGTAATATTAGTAGGATATTAACATGTATGCCCGTTATGATTTTAAAATCAAGTTACGCCTCAAAAGGGCGTTTGGTCATTTTATGATTTGAAAAAGGAGCTTGCAAGTAAACTGAGGTCATCATCATAAACATTCTGTAAAAATGATTAATTTATGATGTTATATCAGTAGGATATCAAGTATATGTGTGGTTTATAGTTTAAGACCAAACTGTGCCTCGAAATGGCATTTTGGTCATTTCACATATCACTTGATGAATTATTTGGGAATCTGAGTTTAGATTATGTACCTACTGTAAAGATGTATAAAATAAGTTTTGAAATCAGTAGGTACCAAGTCTTGATGCTCTAATATGGTTTTAAACCATACTATGCGCCGAAACGGCGATTAAGTCGCTAAATGACGATATTCAAGATGTTTGATGAAAACTGAAGTTATGACCAAGTTTATATAACCATAATATGTTATTTAATATAACATATCAGTGGGTAAAAGGTTTTGTAATAAAATCTTGGTTAAAATCCATTTTATACGCCGATGGGGCGTTATCGTCATTTAAGGACATAATACAAGATCTTGTGTGTAAACTCAGTTTACAATCTGATTTGATATCCCAAATAATCCCATTTATGATATTACATCAGTAACTAATGAGTTTTGTTGAAGAAATTATGTTTAAACCATTTTATATGCCAAAAGGGCGATTTGGCCGCTATAAAAACATAATTTACGATTATTTTAGCAAAACTCAGTTATGACCAGATTTATAATATCAAGATATGTTAATTATATTAAGATATCGGTACTTAACTCATTTGCATGCTCATTTGTAGTTAAAACCTTATTTTTAACAAAAAGGGTATTTTAGTCGACTTTAGGCATAATAACGGAACTTGAAATAAAAACTCGGTTTACTACATTACAATGTAACATAACTCCAGAGGGTTATACTATAACATAACATGGTCATAATGTTACTTAGAATAAGTAATTTAAGTTGTTAATTCGGGTCAGAATCGAAAGTTAAAGTAGAAGTCAAACTTCACGACTTTCGGTTGCGAACCGACCTTAAACTTGGAATTGACGAGCCGAACATGTTTACACATGTTTTAATAATTATTACCAAGTTGTTTAAGTGTTAAAACATATTTTATAACACCTACATTATCAAATATGAATTTATTTCCAAATCTGACCTAGTTTGACTTTTTATTAGTAACTTAGACTCGTCAATTGACCAAGCAAACATGGAAATTAGGAGGTGCCCTTTTTAGGGATTAACACCTACCTAATTACGATCACGTAGCCATGTTCGTCTCGAACAATGGCTGGACCATAATGGTCTAAACCGAAAGTCAAAGCGTTATTATGATAATGCTTGACTTTTGGCTTAAAAGCCTAATAAACGAAAATGCAAGGGAAAAGATCACTTACTAGTGAACCTCTGATGAAAAAGAACTAAAATGGAAGCTCCCTTCAGTTGGGAATCTCCAGGAGATGAGAGGAATTCATAGAACAAGAAGAGGTGCTAGTTCTTACATGAAACAAGACCTCTATTTATAGTTGAAGGAGGATCATGGAGGATGTTACAGGTGTTAGAGGGAGTTAGGAGAGGTTTACAAGTGTCCTAGGACGTGGCCTAGCAGTATGGGCGAAATGGGGTGGTTTGGAGGTTTGTGTGGGCAACAAGGCAAAAACAAAAATAGCTGTCAGACCAGACCGTAGGCTACGGTCGCGCTTGGCCAGCACACACCAAACTTTGCATTTCTTGACAGTTTTAGCCCCTTTAACCTCCGAACTTGCGTAGAATGTTATAATTAGCATACGAAGCCTTCCTTGGCCATTATTAGGCATTCCCAAGAGTATGATCAACATCATAACTCCCGGTTCGTTAAAAGGTCACTTAGAGGTAAGAATTTACATGTTGACGCTTTTAACCCTTCATCGTACAAACTTTTAAATAATTCCTCAAACGGTTTCTTACGGCTAGCAAGTGGCTCAATTGAGAATACGGACATCATGTAAGGTCACTCGAAGGCTAAGTTTTAGCATGTTGACGCTTTTAGTCCTTCCATATCCATAGTTTACGATTTTGGCAAAAGTAGTCCCTCCTAGCCAGCTTTAGACACAAGTAGGATTAGGGACACGTGTCAATACATTATTGGACACTATTTTACGAGGTGTTACATCCTCACCCCCTTAAAAGAAATCTTGACCTCGATATTTTATTCAAAAAAGATGGGGTACTTTTGTCGCATACTTGACTCGACCTCCCATGTATACTCGGGGCCTCGACGGGCATCCCATTTGACCTTTACAATAGGTACGTGCTTTTTTTGAAGCTTTTTAACCTGTCAATCTTCGGTTGCTACGGGTTTCTCAATGAAACGCAGGTTTTCGTCAATTTGCACATCCTCGTGCAGCATTGCTAATGATTCATCCGCTAAGCATTTCTTCAGATTTGAAATGTGGAATACATCATGAATTCCACTTAGTTTTTCGGGTAACTTGAGCTTATATGCTACGGACTCAACTCGTTTGATTATCTCGAATGGTCCTATAAATCTTGGGCTCAATTTGCCTTTTTACTGAATCGCATGACGCCTTTCCAAGGCGACACCTTTAGTAATACTTTGTCCCCAATTTGGAACTGAAGAGGTTTGCGCCTTTTATCCGCATAACTCTTCTGCCTATCACAGGCAGCTTTGAGATGGTCGTGGATTTGCAAGATTTTATCCGTCGTTTCTAGGACTATCTCAGGTCCTGTTAGTTGGGCTTCCCTAACTTCTGCCCAACAAACGGGCGTTCAACATTTTCTCCCATACAAGACTTCAAAAGGAGCGGCCTTGATGCTTGTATGATAACTGTTATTATAGGAGAATTCAATCAAAGGTAGGTGGTCATCCCAACTGCCACCTAATTCGATTACACATGCACGTATCATGTCTTCCAAAGTTTGAATGGTACGCTCACTCTGTCCGTCAGTCTGCGGATGATAAGCCGTACTAAAGTTCAGACGAGTGCCTAAAGATTGCTGGAAGCTTTTCCAGAAATGAGAGGCGTATCTTGTATCTCTATCGGATACAATAGACACCGACACTCCATGTAGGGACACAATCTCGTCCACATACATTTTAGCCAACTTGTCCGAACTAAAGGTTCTTTGATTGGCAAGAAATGTGCTGACTTAGTCTGCTTATCCACGATGACCCAAATCGTGTCATTACCACGCTTGGTCTTTGGAAACTTGGTGATCAAATCCATAGTTACCATTTCCCATTTCCAAGTGGGAATCTCGAGCTGTTGTAGAAGTCCTGACGGTTTCTGATGTTCAGCTTTAACTTGCGAACACGTCAAGCACTTAGCTACATAGGTGGCTATGGATTTCTTCAAACCCATCCACCAATAATTAGATTTAAGTCCTGGTACTGTAACATCCGTGAAAAAACGGATTTTCAAAACCCGCTTCGTTTATTGATCGAATATCCAGTTAAAAATTTTCGTTGCTTATTTAATGCTCAGATAAATTTTAAACGATACATAATTAGTAAATATATTAGAATTTAAAAACCATAATTTAAAATTCCTAATAAATAATGAATAAAAAAAATATTTGCAGACGCCGGGTTTCGAACCCGAGTCACTCTCAAGAGCAAACGCACCAAACACCACTAAGACACACACACCTGTTGTTGAATATCTGAAATGCATAAAACTTATAGAGAGCATTGTGTGTATCTGTGTATAACAGAGATTGAAACCGCCAATCAATCTTCAATCTATCATTGAATTTTCCGTTGAGTTCGCGATCATCCTGGGCATAACCGACAACTGGGCATCGGTTATAACCAAGCCATTAACTCAATTCGAATCAAAGCTGATCAAATCGTATGATTTTAGAAATCGAAACCGAAATGTAATTAAATTCGAGTTATACTATATATATCGATGTATTCATCATTTGAGCTCGCCAATCTATAAAACTTACTCTCTCAAACTCACTCTGAAAACCTCGCCGCAAGTCGCCGGAATCCTCTGCAAGTTGACCGAAAGATTATCGCCGGAAAACCGAACCCATTTCATTTCTTTGCCTTACTCTAAAATAGGACTTCTAGAGCTCAGACAGAAAGCACCGCACTCACCTCAAACTTCCTGTAGATCCTCTGTCGCAAGTTACACGTCGCCGGAAAAGTTTCAGTCACCGGAAACTCGTCGGCAATCACACATGTTCGGTACAACATCCTTAAAACCTTTCTGTTTAAATTAATTTCGTTAATCAGTAATACTCAATCAACTAATTCAACAAGAATTATTGATTAAACAGTCTGGTTGATTCTCTGGTTTCATAAACTGAAGAAGATGAAGTTTGAAATGTGTTTAAAGGAAATTAAAACCGGTAAATATACCGGGTTAGACACACAGTCCAGTGGTGGACTGTGTGTACATTTAAAACAAGGTCCCGGGTTCGAGTCTGTTGTGTTCCGATCCACTGAAAAATCATACCCTTTTTATAAAAACCAAATCCTGAAGCACGTGATAAGTGTATAAATATAATAAAAACCGGAATAATAACCGGGTTAGACACACAGTCAAGTGGTGGACTGTGTGCAAAGACATAACGCACGTCGCGGGTTCGAGTCCAGAGTCTCACACCGGTTCGATTGGTTTAAAAACCTTTTTAATTAAATAAAATTCTGAATAATCCAAACAGTCTATAAATATAATTAAAATCAGAAATATTTCAGGTTAGACACGTAGCTCAGTTGGTAGAGCTGCGTACACGCGTACGGGAGGTCACAAGTTCAACCTCACTCAGCGCACAACATTTCCGCAGTCCGACCGGTCAACGGTCAACGGCCGGTCAACGGTCAAAAAGTCAAAAATTTTATTTTCTTTTTATTTATTTATTTTATTTAAAAATCAATTAAAAACACTTAAAAATAATATTTTTGAAGTTAGAAAATTTCCTTAAACTCACAAAAATAAATCTAACCATCCCATTAAGAACACTAATTAAAAATATTAATCTCAAATAAAAGTTTATTTATTTATCAAATTATTATGTTATTATTTAGGTTAGTTTCTCTCGTGGTAAATCCAAATTCGTGCGCATTCATCATCAATCCAAGAAACGCAACCACTGTGAGTGAATTCTTACAAATTCCCCTTTTTATTCATGTTTTGGGGTGTATCATGTGTCGCTTAAATTAATTCGCTTATCCAAACTCGTGCTATACCATTATATGATCTAAACTTAGATTGTAAATATTGTTTGTTGTGATGTGTTACATATTGTCAAGTTGTGTGCAAATTATTCATTAGGCCCATCAGTTCCTCGTGGGAGACGAGTTGAACAACGCGTGCCTCAAAAACATTCATTAGGCCCATCAGTTCGTTGAACAACGCGTGCCTCAAAAACAAACATTTGGTGTGTGCGTGTGTATTAATTAATATTATGTGATTTGTGATTTAATTTACATTTACGTTTACTCATATGTGGTTATGCACTTTATTTTATAATCGATACAATAAACACGTTTAAATGTTTTCATAGGATTCACTCGCCAACTTTTTGTTGACCCAAAAACCATTTTTACACATGATACAGGTGGACAGGTTGAAGCAAGGAACACATAGGAAATTGCCTTAGAAGAAAAATAATGAAGTCTTGAAAAATGTATAGAACATGTTGTACTAGTATGATTGATTGTAATGATTCTCCTTTAAAAAGAAATAATAAATATGAAACATTATAATAAATGTCATGAGCTTTGATGAAAACCCAATCATGCCCCGATCACCTTTTTCCGTTGCGGGTCGGGGTGTGACAGATTGGTATCAGAGCTTTGACTATAGGGATATAGGATAGGTTATTAGACCCTTAGAGCCTATACTATAGTTGATTAGATTTTAATTGTTTATGTGGTTACATGCAAACTCATGATGTTTATTTGTTTCGTATTTACTACACACACAAGATGCATGCAAACACTTCCACTATCATATTGTGTGATATTTAATAAGTTATACTTATTGTCAAACATAACATGCTTACATATACATTCATCACGCATATTTCAATGTTCACATATCCAAGTCATCCTCATATTCCTTTATTCAAGATTTTGTCGCATTTTTTCGTTTTTCAATCTCATCAAAGTGAGTTCTACGACGGGTATGTAGTAACTGTAAGGGTACAAGTACCGGTAGTCGGAACGTCCTGTCTAGGTTGGCATTCGTATAAATCCAATATAACAGACCAGTTTGCCTACCTGGGGACTAACGATGAGAGTACGAAGGACCTATCAGCCCAAAGCATGCCACACCAAACGTCGTTCGAACTAACCCCACTTTGAGGTATCACCGTGTCCACACCTGGATGCACTCCGAATTCCATACGTTGCATAATATTTCTCGATTTTCTCCGGGTTTTAGTGTACGTTACCAGGCTAAAACATGCGAACCATATGAAAGACCCGGTAATCATGGGGGCCCACATGATTACGAAGGTGAAGTATGGCGGCATGCAAGGCCCAATTACGAGCAAAGCCCAAGACATCCTATGGATGTAGTAAATTTATTATTCATCATTTATTTTATGAATGTTCATTCCTAAATATGACACATGACCCCTAAAACGTCAAACTCATACTCTTGATACATATTCCTTGTAGATGTCTTCTAGTCTCGCTCGTAGAAAAATGAGATCAGGAAATCCCGCGAGCGCATGGCTGCCCAAATCGCTCAACAAATGGCGGCTGTAATACCCAACATCGTAGTTCAAGTTCAACAAGCCCTTACCGCTAATCCCGTCAACCCAATCCACCAAGAAGATCAAAACATTGTCAATCCTTCCCCAAAAGTCACTAAATGCACCTACAAACATTTCAAATCCTGCGATCCTCCAAAATACGAAGGGACTGAAGGTGTCACCGCTCTCCTCCATTGGTTTGAGGAGATGGAAAACACCTTTCTCAATTGCGACTGCCCCGATGATCGCAAGGTGCGCTATGCTACCGGTCGTTTGTTTGGAGTAGCACTTACATGGTGGAATACAGAGAAGGCCAAGCGAGGTACTGAGAATGCTATGACTTTGACTTGGGAAGAATTGAGGGAGATCATGACAAAACGTTTCTGTCCAAGAAGCGAAATCAAGAAATTAGAGGATGAGTTCTATTCTTTGAAACAAAAGGAGGGCGACCACACCACATACAACAAGAGATTTCTTGAGTTAAATCAGATGGTCCCCAACTTGTTCACTCCCCTCTACCGTTTAATCGAGCACTACATTCGAGGTCTTCCTTCAAAAATTCAAGACCCTGTAATAAGTACCACCTGCAACTTTGGAAGCAACAATGGAGTTAGCTACAGAGCTCACCGAAAACCGCATACGAAATAAGGACTTCAAGGAGGAGAAGAAGAAGGATAAAGCATCAACTGAAACCGCAAACTCCACCAAAACCGAATCCCCTTCTCAACCCACTTCTAAGAGAAAACGAGATGGGCAAAATTTCGCTATCACCCAACACAATCAACCAACTTCACAAGCCATACCCCTCCAAGCTATCCCAATCACTCAAGTAGCACCCAACTCAACTTACCCAAATAAGAAACCTTACTTTGGACCTCACCCTCAATGCAACACCTGTTTTTATCACCATCCATCTACCTTACCTTGTCAACTATGTGCGAATTGTGGACGCTATGGTCATTTGAGCAAGGTTTGCCGCACCTCTCAAAACCAAACCTCACCCCCTACTCAAAACATGATCCAAACATATCAACAACCCCAATACCCCATGTTTCCATATGTTCGAGCTTGTTTCAATTGTGGCGACCCTACTCACTTTAGAAACACGTGCCCTCGATTAGTTAACATCATAAACGCCCAAGCTCAAGCAAACCCAGTTAACCAAGCAAATCAAGAAAACCTAACCACTAGGCCACCAGCAAGAGGAAGAGCTTACAATATCAACGCCAATCCTGTTGAAGATATTAACGGCCCAAACGAACCACCCAACTAGTTTTCTTCACCAAAAATCAAGATTCAACTCCAACCGCTTAGTTTTTATGTTTTCTTTATGTTATCTCAATCTTCACGTGTCTCAATTATAAATTGGAAATTTATCCAAGAAATCGTAATGCGAATTACTATTTCAGTTTTGTTTTATACTCATTGATTTAACATTCATCATACATCTCGACGTATCTCAATCTCATCATTTAAAGAAGTTGGGTTGTGTCTCACTTTTACCTAGGCTAACCCCTTCATCATAACAAACGAGAGAGGTACTGTCATCATTCAATCATGTATACCTTCAGATTTGAGACTCAAGTTTTGGTTGTTGTGTTTGTTTATGTTTTAGAGTCACATAGAACTAATCATAATTTACTGATAAAGCCAATGAAAATTTGACAAGAATATGGTGGATACGCCGCTGGTACTTCCTATATATAAGTATTCTTGCCAAAGGATCAGAGGCATTGTCAGGCGGTTATGAGAAGTTCCATGTAGGATTTAGTAATGTCATGGTTGAAGTTTGTTTTATACTCACTGATTTAGCATTCATATCATCATACATCTCAACGTATCTCAATCTCATCATTCAAAGAAGTTGGGTTGTGTCTCACTTCTACATAGACTAACCCCTTCATCATAACAAACGAGAGAAGTACTGTCATCATTCAAACATGTGTACTTTCAGAATTAAGACTCAAGCTTTGGTTGTTGTGTTTGTTTATGTTCTAGAGTCACATAGAACTAATCATAACTTACTGATAAAGCCAATGAAAATTTGACAAGAATATGGTGGATACGCCGCTGGTACTTCCTATATATAAGTATTCTTGCCAAAGGATCAGAGGCATTGTCAGGCGGTTATGAGAGATTCCATGTAGGTTTTAGTGGTAGAAGTTTTGTTTTAGGATATAACCTTATCTTTCCAAACGTATCGATTCTCTCAAAAGTCTTGTGCATGAGATCATACCTAGTCAATCAACTCTGTTTATCAATATTCCTTATCTTAGGCATCAAAAAGCGATTCCTGTAGCAGGGTATCCAACCCTTACTAGGAACGTTACCGCCTCCAATAAAATTTAAACTTTCACCCTCTTCTGGTTATGTAATTGTCAAATTAAAACACCCTCTCCACAAGTCAAATATACCACTATTACTTAAATTTCGGGACGAAATTTCTAAAAGTAGGGGATACTGTAACATCCGTCAAAAAACGGGTTTCCAAAACCCGCTTCGTTTATTAATCGAATATCCAGTTAAAAATTTCCGTTGCTTATTTAATGCTCAGATAAATTTTAAACGATACATAATTAATAAATATATTAGAATTTAAAAACCATAATTTAAAATTCCTAATAAATAATGAATAAAAAAAATATTTGCAGACGCCGGGTTTCGAACCGGGTCACTCTCAAGACCAAATGCACCAAACACCACTAAGACACACACACCTGTTGTTGAATATCTGAAATGCATAAAACTTATAGAGAGCAATGTGTGTATCTGTGTATAACAGAGATTGAAACCGCCAATCAATCTTCAATCTATCATTGAATTTTCCGTTGAGTTCGCAATCATCCTGGGCATAACCGACAACTGGGCATCGGTTATAACCAACCCATTGACTCAATTCGAATCAAAGCTGATCAAATCGTATGATTTTAGAAATCGAAACCGAAATGTAATTAAATTCGAGTTATACTATATATATCGATGTATTCATCATTTGAGCTCGCCAATCTATCAAACTTACTCTCTCAAACTCACTCTGAAAACCTCGCCGCAAGTCGCCGGAATCCTCTGCAAGTTGACCGAAAGATTATCGCCGGAAAACCGAACCCATTTCATTTCTTTGCCTTACTATAAAATAGGACTTCTAGAGCTCAGACAGAATGCACCGCACTCACCTCAAACTTCCTGTAGATCCTCTGTCGCAAGTTACACGTCGCCGGAAAAGTTTCAGTCACCGGAAATTCGTCGGCAATCACACCTGTTCGGTACAACATCCTTAAAACCTTTCTGTTTAAATTAATTTCGTTAATCAGTAATACTCAATCAACTAATTCAACAAGAATTATTGATTAAACAGTCGGGTTGATTCTCTGGTTTCATAAACTGAAGAAGATGAAGTTTGAATGTGTTTAAAGGAAATTAAAACCGGTAAATACACCGGGTTAGAAACACAGTCCAGTGGTGGACTGTGTGCACATTTAAAACAAGGTCCCGGGTTCGAGTCTGTTGTGTTCCGATCCACTGAAAAATCATACCCTTTTTATAAAAACCAAATCCTGAAGCACGTGATAAGTGTATAAATATAATAAAAACCGGAATAATAACCGGGTTAGACACACAGTCCAGTGGTGGACTGTGTGCAAAAACATAACGCACGTCGCGGGTTCGAGTCTAGACTCTCTCACCGGTTCGATTGGTTTAAAAACCTTTTTAATTAAATAAAATTCTGAATAATCCAAACAGTCTATAAATATAATTAAAATCAGAAATATTTCAGGTTAGACACGTAGCTCAGTTGGTAGAGCTGCGTGCACGCGTACGGGAGGTCACAAGTTCGAACCTCACTCAGCGCACAACATTTCCGCAATCCGACCGGTCAACGGTCAACGGCCGGTCAACGGTCAAAAAGTCAAAAATTTTATTTTCTTTTTATTTATTTATTTTATTTAAAAATCAATTAAAAACACTTAAAAATAATATTTTTGAAGTTAGAAAATTTCCTTATACTCACAAAAATAAATCTAACCATCCCGTTAAGAACACTAATTAAAAATATTAATCTCAAATAAAAGTTTATTTATTTATCAAATTATTATGTTATTATTTAGGTTAGTTTCTCTCGTGGTAAATCCAAATTCGTGCGCATTCATCATCAATCCAAGAAACGCAACCACTGTGAGTGAATTCTTACAAATTCCCCTTTTTATTCATGTTTTGGAGTGTATCATGTGTCGCTTAAATTAATTCGCTTATCCAAACTCGTGCTATACCATTATATGATCTAAACTTAGATTGTAAATATTGTTTGTTGTGATGTGTTACATATTGTCAAGTTGTGTGCAAATTATTCATTAGGCCCATCAGTTCCTCGTGGGAGACGAGTTGAACAACGCGTGCCTCAAAAACATTCATTAGGCCCATCAGTTCGTTGAACAACGCGTGCCTCAAAAACAAACATTTGGTGTGTGCGTGTGTATTAATTAATATTATGTGATTTGTGATTTAATTTACATTTACGTTTACTCATATGTGGTTATGCACTTTATTTTATAATCGATACAATAAACACGTTTAAATGTTTTCATAGGATTCACTCGCCAACTTTTTGTTGACCCAAAAACCATTTTTACACATGATACAGGTGGACAGGTTGAAGCAAGGAACACATAGGAAATTGCCTTAGAAGAAAAATAATTAAGTCTTGAAAAATGTATAGAACATGTTGTACTAGTATGATTGATTGTAATGATTCTCCTTTAAAAAGAAATAATAAATATGAAACATTATAATAAATGTCATGAGCTTTGATGAAAACCCAATCATGCCCCGATCACCTTTTTCCGTTGCGGGTCGGGGTGTGACAGGTACATCTTCACCTCCTGGGTGAATAGAGTACTTAGTGTTATGCGCTTCCTGAAGGATCAAATCTCTAAGTCCTCCAAAAACATGAACCCAAATTCGTCCATTGAATCTGAGGATTCCATCATTTCCAGGTATTAACTGTTCGACAGTTCCACCTAATTCCTCATTCACAATATTAGCCTCCTTCAGGGCTTGCTTCTGCGCATCAAGCAGCTGTTCGCTCAAACTGTTTCTGACTTCTATGCTTTTGCCGTTAATCCTTAAAGGTTTAATCCTTTCCTTGCGACTAAGCGCATCAGCGACTACATTTGCTTTGCCAGGATGATATCGGATTTCACAATCATAATTATTGAGGGTTTCCATCCAACGTCGTTGTCGCATATTCAGATCCTTCTGATTGAACAAATGTTGGAGGCTTTTGTGATCGGTGTATATAATACACTTAGTTTCGTATAAATAATGCCTCCAAAGTTTAAGTGCAAATACAACGGCACCCAATTCCAAGTCATGGGTGGTGTAATTCTTTTCATGCACTTTGAGTTGTCGTGATGCGTAGGCGATCACTTTGCCTCTTTGCATAAGCACACATCCCATACCAGTGTGCAATGCATCGCAGTATACTACAAACTCTTCAATACCTTCCGGTAAAGTTAATACCGGAGCATTGCTTAATTTCTGCTTCAGGGTCTCAAAAGATTCTTGTTGCCTTGGGCCCCAATCAAACTTGATATTCTTGCGGGTCAAAGCGATTAAAGGAGTGGCTATTCTGGAGAAGTTTTTGATAAACCTTCTGTAATAACCAGCCAATCCCAAGAAATTGCGGACCTTTGAAGGTGTCTTGGGTGCTTCCTAATTCATAATAGCTTCGATTTTAGCGGGATCCACTTGGATACCACGCTCACTAACTACATGTCCAAGGAATTGAACCTCGCAAAGCAAGAATTCGCATTTAGAGAATTTAGCATACAACTTCTCTTTTTGTAGCAATTCTAGAATGCACCTAAGATGTTTCTCGTGATCTTTTTGATTTCGAGAATAAATAAGTATGTCATCAATGAAGACTATGACAAACTTATCTAGGTAAGGCTTGCAGACTCTATTCATGAGATCCATGAATGTTGCGGGTGCACTAGTGAGCCCAATAGGCATCACTAGGAATTCATAATGACCGTATCTGGTTCTGAAGGCAGTCTTTGGAACATCTTCGTTCCTAACTTTCAATTGATGATAACTCGATATCTTGGAGAAATAACTTGCTCCTTGTAGCTGATTAAACAAGTCATCGATCCTGGGTAATGGATAACGATTCTTGATCGTCATCTTGTTAAGCTCATTGTAGTCAATGCACATACGCATTGAACCATCATTCTTTTTAACAAATAAGATAGGTGCTCCCCAAGGAGACGAACTAGGCTGTATAAAGCCTTTCTCTAGTAGCTCATCCAACTGCGTCCTTAACTCCTTCATTTCCGTTGGCGCTAGGCGATATGGCGCTAGGGGATATGGCGCTCTTGCAATGGGCGCAGATCCTGGTAGGATATCTATCCTAAACTCTACTTGTCTATCCAGAGGTAAACCAGGTAGTTCTTCGGGGAAAACCTCAGGGTATTCAGAGATGATAGGAATGTCTTCAATCTTAGGCTTGGGTTTATCAATGGTTACTTGTGCCATATATATGACACAACCTTTCTTTAAGCACCGGGAGGCCTTAAGCATAGAAGCTTTTTCCAGCAACCCGTAGTGTGTATCTCCGTAGATGGTGAGTACATCATCAGGTGGGGTTTTAATTTCGATAGCTTTTTATCGCAGGCAATATAGGCTTGGTTGTGTGATAACCAATCCATGCCTAAAACTACATCGAACCCCACCAACTTCATTGGTAAAAGAGATATAGGGATCGAATGATTCTTGATGGATATAAAGCATCCATTCAGAATAGAGGAAGCAGTTTCAATGGTTCCATCAGCAAGTTCTACTTCATATGTCATGTCTAGAGTTCTTACGGGTAAGATAATAGTTCAGTAAACTTAAAATCCACAAATGATTTATCCGCACCCGAATCAAATAGAACTCTAGCTAGGGTATCGCTGATAAGAAACGTACAAGTAATGACATTATTATCGTTAACGGCTCCTTTGCGTTCATTTGAAAGGCCCTCACATTACTTTTCTTTGCCACACCAGATCTTGCATTATTATCCTTCGGATTTTTAGTGTAGTTGGTCTTTATGTGGCCTTTTTTGCCACATTTAAAGCATGTAGCGTCCTTAATGTCCCTGCACTCCAGGGTCTTGTGTCCCAATTTCTTACAAATCCAACAAGGCTTAGCCTTTGGGTCATACCTACACTGGCCTCCATGCCTTTTGTTGCAGATTTTACACACAGGTCTATCTTCGAACCTGTTTTGGTTCCTGTGGGATCCAAATTTCCCTTTCTTCTTGAACTTCTGGGAGTTGTCATCCTTCATTTTCCTCTTATCATCGATTTCAGATCTGACTGACATGCACCTCACGTAATCCTGAGTGAGGGCGAGA
The DNA here is from genome assembly GCA_947069175.1 of Scalesia atractyloides. Classification (NCBI taxonomy): domain Eukaryota; kingdom Viridiplantae; phylum Streptophyta; class Magnoliopsida; order Asterales; family Asteraceae; genus Scalesia; species Scalesia atractyloides. The sequence continues at coordinate 35,811,142 of CAMTDV010001634.1, forward strand.
GACAGCTCTACTGCAAACAATCCATATTCTTCATGGTTAGGGCTATGAAGTCTGCCTCTATCCTTTCTACTTCGTGAGGTGGGCAATACGTGTCCTTGACTAGGTCTACAAATTTAGACCATCCCAAGTTGTACAAATGCACCTTTCCAGTCGGGTGCATCAATGCCTTCCACCATATTAGGGCATTGCCCTTGAAAGATTGAGACACATACTTCACAATGTCTTTTTCCGCACAACCACTAATGTCCACCACAGTTTCCATTTCGTCCAACCACCTGAGGGTTTCCATAGCCCCCTTCTCCCTGTTGAAGTCCCGGGGCTCACATGTGATGAAATATTTGTATGAACATCCTCCCTTGGAGGCATGTTCTTCATCACGGGTTTCCTTTTTCTTGCCCTCATTCTTCACATTGGAGGAATGTACGGGAACTCTCCTTTTTATCAAAGGGAGGAGGCTTCGTGACAGATTTTGACACGGTTTTTGAGCAAGTAGCACTCGACTCCTTAAGTTTTTCGAAGGCTTTTTCCATGGCCTTACCCACGGCTGCATCAATGCGAGCCTGGAATTCGTCCTCATTAAGGACGATATTTGCATTAACATGGTCTTTGTTATTGCGATGACTGCTTGAGTTTCCGGAGTCAGCCATTCTAGATTCTTTGTGCTATATACCGAAATAGGTATTTTATATGTTAGTCATGGTATGGCTAAACCATTCAGACTTTTTATCGAAATCGAATGTATATAACCTAGGCCTCAAAAGGACCATCATAGGTATTTAGAATATTGGACATAGTCCAGAATTTTTAGATAGTGGATCGTAATTTCGGAAATATTTTCAAAATGAGTCTGTTATGAGTATTTACCAGAGAAAACTGGCGTATTTTCAAAAGATCAAGTTACAGGTGGCAACACGCAATAGATCGGGAGCTGCGCTATAGTGACAATATAGGATTTTGCAAGTCGCTAGGTTGCTTAAAGTCTGTTGAACAAATACTTTGTATATATTTATTTCGATCTGCCTGTGGACCTTTCTTTACAAGCCTTGTAATTTGTATTCGAACTTTGAACACTCGGTTTGTAATAGTAATTTTAAATCCAAGACTTCTGTTGTGCTGTGTTTTGTTTGGTTATGATGTTATCAACTACGTCACAATATTCCCCGACCGGGCCCACCGGGTTACACGTGGAAATAGGGGTGTGACATGTAGTCGTCTTGGTTGAGATTCAAATTGTTCAGCAAGGTGATGGTTGGTTGTTCAATTCTATATAACATGTGAAAAATAAAAGTTAGTAGCATATTATAATACGATAAACAAAAAGAACAATATAATACTCAATCAGAATCAAGTAATGTATTGTGACTAAAAGTGTAGACTTAGCACATGTACATATACGTTCTTGTGTGAACGATGATTTTGAGAGAGGAAGGAGTGAGAGTTGTAAATACAATGCGATAACAAAGTATTATTTATTCTAGTATATCATAAAGTATTTTTGATCATTATATTTGCCAAATATTTTGATTATAATGAGATAATTAAAAAAATCAAGAAATATGTAATATAGATTAAAACCGTAAAATGGTATTTTCCAAATATATATATATATATACACACACACACTTGACAAAAAAAACCATTTATTTGGTGAAAAGATTAAATAGTCATTCTATTACCATACTTGAAATACGCATTAGATAAAGAAAATCAAATCAAATCAAATCAAAATTTATATTTAAAATATCTTTCTAAAATATAAAATCAACTCAAATCATTTAAAACTATAGTTTGTCATTTATAATCCAAATCATACTAAAATTAAATAACAATGTATTTTAGTTAACAATAGAAATATATGTAAAATAAGGAAAACCATTAAAATGAAGAAGGGAATTAAAGCAAAATAGTTTCCTTCCAAAACTAAAGAAATGTGTACTAAGAGATTGTCACATGTCAATAATATACTTAAATTTATGCCATGTGTCATAAGATTGTTTTGATTTATTATAATTTATAGATATTAAAAAATATATCTCTAAAAGCTATTTAGCGGTAATATTTAAAAAAATAAATAAGAAAAACGACACTATTGGCCACGGCTGCTAGGAATTGAATGGGGAAGGAGGAGGCGGCGTGATGTTCCCCGCTCGATCCCCAGACCTTCCACATCAGCTCCCCCGGGGAGCCGCGAACAACCATATCACCTGGCTTATGTGCCATCCCTAAGTTTAAAGTTCTACGAACATGCATACAACATACATGGGCGTAGCTTTATGGGGGCCGGGAGGGGCGCCCGACCCCCTGAACTTTTCGCTCAGTAGTGTCCGGTATGTAGTTTTCGTATAGAATTTTTCAGGTATATACGTTTTCGACCCCCTAGTTTTATAATTTTTTTTAGGTATATACGTTTTCGACCCCACGATCGGAAATCTCAATCTTCACCACTGACAACATATATAACATCCTAAAAGCATTTTTCTATTTCTACTTGGTATTCAATTGTCCACCTAGGTTAAGCTACTACTTTCTCTGAAGAAAACCCTTTGGCCTTTGGTCTCATAATCGATATCAAGTTTCTTGTCAATGTTGGCTTTTTCTTTACCAAAAGGACGGCATTGGAAAGCCTAACTTTGCTTTTTCCATGGTCTTTGTAAAGGAAGAAAAAAAGGCATCGCACTTGTCTTCAAAAGAAAGATCAAGTGGAGAGTCATCTTGTCTTATGACAAAACGCCTAGTCTACTTACTGTATAAGATATTTAAAACATAAACTACTCCTTATTTGAGATTGAACTCAAGACCTTCCACTAAGAGACAATATCTCTATAAAATGGGCTTGCACCACATTGATAGATATTAGTTACTAAAGCTGTGATTTTTTTTAAATATGTGTAAGACGTGTCCTAAATGCTTATTAAGGCTGGGGTGGTGTGCCTCAACGCCCCCTGTCACCTCACCATCTTTGACGCCCCATGGCGCCCCTCCCCCATTTCATGGGTGCTATGAGAGACGTTATTATTGGTCTCCGCCAAAGAGATCTATGTGGTGTGGCTGGGGTGGTGTGGCTCAGCGCCTTCTGCCACCTCATTATTTTAATTCCGAAATATATGTGGCGCTTACGTGGCATGATAAATACCACACCACCCAGGCTAAATGAAACTAACATTCTAGAAAGATAAAATTGCATTTCAATCATCCGTAATGGTTAATGCTCTCAAGAAAACATTTTCCGTCACATCAACATCATAACCCATTCTTTAAAAAATGTGTAATAGTTAACACCCCTTAATGCATTTTCAATCGTTACTTTCCAATTTTTTTCTTCTCATTTGGCGTTATATTAGAAACGTCTCTCCCTCTGATGCCCCTATAACGCCTAGGGGTAGTGCTAGAGAAGTTATTAAGCCCCTTCACGACGCTATAATACCAATAATGCAGGGTCGTAGTGTGTGATATATAAAATATTTTTAAGAAAATTTTGAGTTATTAAAAACACTTTTAACACAGCCTTGTAACAAAGTCATAACCTTCCTAGTGACAATGATGATTCTTGACTCTTAATTCACTTGCATAATCGCAACGAGTTTTACTCAAACATCACGTAAACAAATCAAGAATACCGACACGTAATGGTTGATCAAGAAAACAATTGTTGATTAAGAAAACAAATTTAAAAACACCGGCACACTTATATTGATCGATAAAACATATCATGGTACACTCTCAAGTAGACAGGTAGTCAAGTACGGCAGTAAATAGAATTTGACATAATAATAAATGGTTACACGAACTTAAAAAAATTAGGCCGGTAAAATAACTAAAATTAGATTGATATTTTTTTTTGAATGACAAATTTTACACTCTTAAATTACATCAATTAAATCTTAATATACTATTTGTTTGGAATTGAACTCAAAACCTTTCACTAAGAGGCAAAAGACTCTATCAAGTGAGCTAGCCTCACATTGACTAAGACTGATATTTAACCCAAAAAGAAGAAATTATGAAATTCATGTATCAACCAAAAGTTGGGGTGATATGAAACGATGTTAAAGGTATCCATGACTTACTACGGATACGTTGACTTAAAAGTGTTGTTAGTTTAAGTGACGTTTGGTTTGACATGATTTGGCCTAATAGGTATCAGTTCTCTCATCGTTAGTACCCAGGTAGACAAACTGGTCCTTGTTGGATTTATATGATTGTCAGCCTAGACATGACGTCCCGACTACCGACACCTAACCCTACCAGTTACTGCATGTCCGTCACATAAACTCACTTTGACGAGATCGAGAAATTTAAATGAAATTCGAAATTCAAAACAAACTAAAATCTACTAATTAAAACTTTAGATAAATAGATATAGGAATTAAATATTGATAAATATAATATTTATATCATATGGTGTGTACGAAGCGAAAAGAGAGGAAACATAATAATATTACTTTAGATAAATATATATCGTAATATAATATGTAGCACATAATATTAAGCATGTCACAATTAAAGTGGTATATGCATATGTATGCTTTAAATAAATATAAGCTAAAACAATTAATCACATAAGCACATAAGGTACTTAAGGTGCCTAGTAAACTATAGTCTAAGTCTAGGGGATCTAATAACTTAAACCTAATACCCTATAGTTATTGGCTCTAATACTAATCTGTCATACCCCGACCCGCAGCGGAATAGTACGGGACATGACTGATTTTCCAAAGCTTATAACAACTGTTATAAAGTTATAATATTTAAAGTATAATATTAAATTTTGTCACACAAACATAGAATCCATACAATAATCCAACTTCATGAAACATAACAAAGATCCAATTTAATTACTAAGGCAAGCCTAAGTGTCTTTATCTCGATTTCGACTCACACTTGTGTGGTGAATAGATTCGGTTTTTATTAATATCATTTATTAACATGCATTCTCAAATGTGAAACTATGTCCTTCAATATAATGAGCATTCAACACATATATTATAAGCAACACAAACATAACAATAATAGTAACCATAAACATATTGAGATTCAAGCCCTGAATGGCAAATCTATGAAACAATGATGGCAATACCGAGTTCGAGCCATGGCCGTGAAGAACCGGTCAGCTAGGTGGATCCATGCGAAACCTGTGGCACAAACCAAGTAACACCCATATAGAGAAACAATAGAATCTAGCAATATGTGGCACGTAACAACATATCGAATTGCATGTTATCAAAATAAGTTTAAAATCAAACACGAGATACACCCCAAAAAGATTTATTTTTGCTAAAGCACCACATGACTTGGGAATTCCATGAAAGATGAAAAGTCACCCTAATGTATATATATTAAAAAAATAAATATTACAAAAGAAAAATAATCTAAGTAATATGTAACATAATATATTGTTTCTTATAAATTACTATATATTTATACGATTTCAAATCCTAAAATTCAACACTTTTACCTAACTATCCTTTTGTGACATATTTAATAAAGATACAATAAAATTCCTAAGTCCATAACCAATTTTTATATCATGTTAACATAAACCTAAACATTAAAATTTATACAGTAGAAATTTCATGAGTTATACAAAATAAATAATATCAATTTTATTAAAAATCCATCATAAAAATATAATTATATTAAAAATCACATTTTTATAATATCAACCATTTATTTATTAAAAACCAATCTTTACGATACTTATTTCATTTACAAAATTATAATCCAAAAGCATGAAATCTATGAGATCTCTAAATCTTGAGCCTATCATAAAATGAGGATTCGATGATATTCATGATATCTAGTTTAGTTTTTTTTTCATATTTTATATAATTCCCTTTTATATATTTTGCAATAAAGTTCATAATATATTCAAACGAATCCAAAAAATTCCCAAAATTTCACTGAACTAATCTAATATGGTGAGGAACAAGACCCTACTGTCAGTTTAATCGAAAAGCATGCCTAAGGTCAAAAGCCCTAGTTTTTTATCATCTAAGAACCCTAGAAATTGGGATTTAAAACACATGTAGGTTAAGCCCTCTATAACAGAATTGATAGAGGAGTTTTATAGAGCTCGAAAAAAATAATATGATTGGGCTTTTGAATTACCTAAATCAGTGCCCGAATGAAGATGTTATGATGTATCAAAGTTGCAAGCCCTAGTTTTGTTTTGCTTCAAATTTACGAGAATGGGAGGTTGTTTGCAGGTTTTGAACGTTTGTAATGTTGTGTAAAGAGGTTTTGAATCAAAGGAGATGATTTTTATAAGCTAACCAGGTCGAATTTGTTTAAACTCATCCATGAACTTGATGTTCATAAATGGTGTTTTTATTTGATACTTAATATGATTAAGTTCCTAGGCATAGACATTGATTAGACATTATAACATAACCTCTACAGATCCCATATTCAAAGCAATCGAAAAGAAATCAGTCGACCGACTTCCACAGCTCGTATCGGGTCGAAGAAGTGTTTAGTTTTTTCTGGATTCGTTGATGTTTTTCAGCGATGGAGGAGATCAGGTTCAGAGTGTTGCGTCCCTACATAAAGGTAATACATATCCCATTTTATCAAAAGATTCAGCAATGGTCCAGCGGTCATTGTGCAGGCACTAAATCACTGACAGGGTGAGGTCACAGATTCAATCTTGCCCCAACCCGCCTTTACATGTTTTGATTAAAATACTTTAAGAAATAACCATCAAGTCCCTCAACTTTGTTATCCCAAGTAACAACCCAAACAATGTTTATAAAATGACAAGGAAACCCCTCTAATTCCATATTTAATATCGTATTAACTTAATTATTTTATTAACTTAGTTTATTATTTCTTTCAACCGAATTAACCACAATATTAACTTTTAAGGCTAACTTGGTTAGTTGCTTTCTTTATAAATTCTAACGGAGAAACTAACCTTTATTAATTCTTAAAATATATATTTTCTTTTATATCAAATCCTCGTAACTAGTTACTTTAATTTATAACCAATTAAACAAACAAGGATCAAAATAATTCGCATTTATTCGAACACTTCGGATTTCGGTTACAATACAAGTCGGGTTTTGAGGATCCGTTTTTAGCATATGTTACAGTATCCCTTACTTTAGAGAAACCGTTTGTGTAGAAAGGTGTGTAGTGTTTAATATATGGAGGTAATACTGGTTAGATTTAGAAATTGTACTAAGAACTCAAATCTTATATTCACGTCGCTTCTTATGAATGTCTCGTGTTGGTCCCGTTGCTGGATCTGTTCAGGCACTAATTTGGCAAACCTAACGTAAATGTGCGGAATCCGTTTGCTTAGGCGACATTGTAGACGAGTTTGTTTCTATTTAAACACTGTTCCATTGATTATCAAACGTTACAGTTCCTGGAAACAGTTGGACAGAGCTCCACCATCCAAGTTGAAAAACTCTGACTTCCTTAACATTCAAATGAGCTAACACCTATTTATAGGCAACCTAGTTCGCACTGGTTCGTACGAATTAGGTTTCATACTTCGCACTAACTTGTACTTCGTACGAACTACTAGTTCATACGAATTACAACTTCGTACGAATTAATCATACAACATACGAAACTAAACTTTATGCTCCTAAATACAAACTCGATGTTATACGATGACGTAGGCGACAGACATATGCATAAACAATCTCCCCCTAGGTTGTTGCTGTAGTCATCACTCTTCAACTAAACTCCAGAGTCTTTAATATTCCCTGATCTTTATTTCTTGAAAAACTTTAACATCCATGATCTCCATATCTTATTCAATCCTATTCTCTTTTCTTGAGCGTGTCTTGATAAAACTTGATTCAACATGCTCCCCCTTACTTTGAGCTTTCTTTTATCTTCATTCAACTTGTTTATCCAGCTCTCATTTAAAATCTACTTCCTGTTTCAAAATACCTCAAGCATTCAAATAAACATTTCAAATTCAAACTTTGAAATTTATAACATTTCCAAATTTTAGTCTTCTTATTAGTGATAAAATCCTCTTAGTTAGTCAAGTCCAAATTAATGACCTAGAATATCTGATTTATGTATCAAGTTCAAATTAATGATCTTGATTAAAAATTTTGAAAAAAAACTAATGCATTTATTCAAATGTAAGTTTCGAATTAATGAACTTTTAAACTTTTCAGAACAATTTCAATTTTTAGATTGTGTAGCAACTCTAGACTTTGAAAGTCAGCTTTTCATCATCAGTGGTCAAAACTAAAAGATAATAAAATCTTTTTGTTTTTATGAAATGAATATCAAACTCTAACTATGTACAAACATATTTACAGACATTTTTTTGTTGAGTTTGTGTTAAATGATCATATCAGTTATTTGAGACATATCACCAGTACCATTGACCTTTTAAGACTTTAAATTTTAAACAAATTTACCTAGATTGTCAGTATACGTGTCCTCTTAAACTTCAACACATTTCTCAATTGTTCCAAGATACGTTAGATAGAATTAAGAAACTTGACTTAATCATGGTTACCACCTCAAAATATACTCACGTATCAAGATTCCCTAGATTTCATCTTACAGGTGAGTGTAGCTTAACTGATATCTGTATCTGGGTTATGCGAGACCTTGAGAGCTCAGGTTAGTACCACCGTACAGACAAAGAGATGAAGGCTCGACTTAAAGGTAGTGTTCCAAATTTGGAATCTTTTGCACTGCAATTGTAGTATCTTTTGATATTTTCAATTTGATGCAGTTTTAGAGTTTTTATGCAAAAGTATTCTACAAGTTCTAGGCTATTACTTACGCAGAATCATAAGAACTTGTATAATACCTCAGATATCAATTATCTATAAAGACCTCGTATCTCATAATCAGGCAATCTCTGAAACGAAATTTCGGAGTACCAAGTCCGTATATTCGAGAGATGTTGACCCACAAATTAAGAAGTTGTAAATTTAGGTTTATATCCCAGAAACAATTTACTGAACGTGCAAAGCCTACTGGCACATCCATAGTGAGTCATTTTAAACCTTTTAAAACTTTACAATTCTTTAGCATACTGTGATAGTCCACTGATGTACTATCATTTCCTCGTTTTACACAAAAAATTTTTTGTCTTTTTCAATGTTTTTTTGTACCATTTGAATTTTATATCTTTTTTTATTTTCTCCAAATTTTTTCTCCTCCTAAAATTCAAAAACATATTTTTGTATTTTTTATTTATAGAAAAACATTGACCAACCGATGAGAATCACTTCAATTCGCCATCCATTACTGCTTCACAATTTTTTTCTTATCATCATTTTTTAAGAAAAACAATTTTCTCCCCCTCATGATAACAAAACTTTGACAATTTTGTGTTTATGAAACATTTATTTCCATGAGTTATGGCTATTCAACAGTGAGGGTTCTGTGAAAAAATTTTCAAATTTTCTTCAAAAATTTGCAAAATTTTAAAGTAAACGTTATTGGATTTTCAAAATTTGTAAAAACTACCCTTTATAAAGAACTTGTTAACCTGGCCCAAATCTTCATTGTGTGTCACGGAACTCTACTCTCAGTAACTTGCTTTTATCTCGGAAGTTCCTGCACAAAAATTCAAACAATTAGTTGATTGTGACACCAAAGTCTTTTCATTCTTAGGTGTTGTTTCTTCAACCTCGGTTTTAATTTTCTTTTCACAATTAGGTTTACTTTGGACTTTTTCAAGTTTTGGAAAATCCTTGAAACATTCAATTTTCACTGATTATTTAACTTCTTTTTCTTTAACAACCATGTTTGATTTTTCTTTAAAGCTTTCTTGAAATACAATGTGGAAACTTTTTGTTCGTTAGTTTTCGAGGATTCACCAGTTTCAAAATTTGAAAACTTAGTAATAACTGGTTTCACCTTGTTTGTAGTTTCTGTACATTGTCTCCAAACCTGTGTTGGTACAAACATGAGTGACGATTTTTGTTTCAAATCTTCAGAATTTTTCTTTACACCATGAACAGGTTTAGGATTATTTTGTGGATATGTTCTTGCAATGTGTCCAACGTTGTTATATTTAAAGCACGTCCTGCTGTCAATGACAGAAGGTTCCTTAACCTGGTTACTTTGTTGCTCTTTGAAAAATTATTCATTAGATTATTTATAGAATTGACTTTTGTTTGTGTTTTCTGACTTTGCAGGTACAAAAGTTATTTTTTCAAATATTTTGGTTTTTCAAACTTGTTATTATTTTTCTTACCATTCCTATACCCTTTCCCACCAGTGTAATTTCTTTGTTTGTTGTTTGAATAAACAATTTTGGGTTTGGAGTAGTAAGATCTATTTCTATTAAAGTTCAAGACTTCTGATTCTTTTGTTAAACTTTCTATATAAGAAATTTTGATTCAACAAGTTTGAAAACTTTTTCAATTCTGTTCAAGTTCACATTCTGAATTGGAAGTTCAGAATCAGAATGTAATTCATCCGATCCGATCATTTTGTACATTAAAACACATGGATCATCATTTGAACCATTTTCTGATGTTTTGATATAAGCATCATGAAAGTTTTTATCATTTTTACACATGAACTCAAACAAGCTTTTTCATGTTTCGGTTGAGTGTTTTCAAAAATGTTTTTCTCTTTTTCTTGACTCAAAACATTCTCAACCACTTTCTTAATCACATCTAATCCGTCTTTTTCATCAGCTTTTGAATAGGTAATATCGATGTTGTCAGGCAACTGATCTTCTTGTACTGTCTTTAGTTTCAAGTTCAACACCTCTTCCACCCCCTCAGGCTTTTTTATGGCATAACTGTTCCACATCAGAGGTGGACATCTGTTGTAACCTAAACCTTTGTTTTGATAGTCGTAAGTATCTTCTCCATTTTCATCTTTTCCAGACGGCTTCGGAAGAATATAATCTAAAACATATGAAGCTGTTGAGTAACTGATTAGCTTTTTATCGACCCTTTCAGTCTCTATTCTCATTGCTTCCAGCTCACTTTTCAATTTGGCTATTGTATCAATATGAGTATTTATTGCTGTCTATTTACTCATCATTGTAGCCTTTAACATGTCGATTGTAGCTCCCTGTTCTAAATTGACTTGTTCTAAATTTTCATATGTCCTCTTCAACACATCATAAGCTTCTTTCATTGTTCTATAATCATATTTGAAATGTTCATTATGTTTTTTAAGCTCGCCAATGATTTCATCCTTCTCTAAGCACGACTTGCATGGTTCGAGACATTTTGTGCACTGTCTTTCTACCACGACTTCTTCTTCTTGGACATATTCAACTTTCTTGTTCTGTTCAACCCTAAAAGATGCTTCTTCTTTGTCTCTTTGATCCATATAAATTTTTTTCTGCAATCATATCTTCTTCACTTTGTGTATTCTGACAATTTTCCTGATTACCATACAAAGCATTAAAAAATATGACTGTAAATATTCTCTTGCATCAAAATGACAGTGATTAGACTCTTCAAGAACATCGTCATAATGAACTTCTTCCATTTTCGTCAAAAATTTGGTTTTCAAAAGCTTGACGCAAAATAAGACTTTTTAATCGACAATTTTAACAGATCAGTTTGCTAAAACCATTAAAATTTTTTCCGAAAACTGTTTTTACCAGATTATAGCATTAAACTCATCTCGTCGATATGAATCCAACGATGTATAATGTCCGAGGTCTATTTCGGAATTTTCATGCCTTTTTTTCATTTCGTACGAACTAGGTTATGTCACTTCGTACAAACTAGGGTATGTCACTTCGCACGAACTAGATATGTTGAAAATTTTTTAATTCTGTCTTGCTAGTTCGTATGAATTACAAGTGTAGTTCGTACGAATTACAGTTTAGCAGTTGGTACGGATTAGATATACATTTTGTTGTTTTTTGCAATTTTTGACATGATTTTGACCGGTTTTAGCTCTAATCTTTTCAAGGGTTTTAGTGTGATGGATTTTATGTATTATACTTGAAAATTAGTCCATTTTATCCGTGTAATGTCCAAGAAAAGTCAAAAATATAAAGAAATGAGTAGAAGATGAGATGTTTTTAGTCCAATGTCTTTAAATTAGTCCTCTCCTACTCTGATATCACTTGTTGGTCCCGTTGTCGGATCTATTCAGGCACCAATTTGGCAAACCTAACGTAAACGTGCGAAATCCGTTTGCTTAGGCGACATTGTAGACAAGTTTGTTTCTATTTAAACACTGTTTCATTGATTATCAAACGTTACAGTTCCTGGAAATAGTTGGACAGAGCTCCGCCGTCCAAGTTGCAAAAACTCTGACTTCCTTAACATTCAAATGAGCTAACACCTATTTATAGGCAACCTAGTTCACACCAAATTACTAATTCGTACGAAGTGCTACTTCGTTCGAATTACTAGTTCGTACGAATTAGGTTTCATATTTTGCACTAACTTGTACTTCGTACGAACTGCTAGTTCGTACGAATTAATCTTACAACATGCGAAACTAAACTTTATACTCCTAAATACAGACCCGATGTTAAACGATGACTTAGCGACAGACATATGCATCAACATCTCGTAATGAATGTTAAACATGAATCACAAGAATGCTAAGGATACACCCAAACTACAATACGATAGTGTTTACGTTTAGATTTGGTTGAGGCGATAGCGTTCCTGGTAAGGGTTAAACACCCATGTAAGGAATCGCTTTTGGTGCCAAAGATACATACACATAGGGTGTGTATGATAATATATCAGATGGCCTATCCTAGGTAATACGAGTGTTTCACCATGAAACCTAAGAATAGCGAATTGGAATTGGCTTGCGACTTAAGAGAAATTATGTCCCACAATTAACTTGTAATATGAGGGAGTTAGTAAGCTGAGTTATAAGATATACTCAAGGTGCCTAAACTACATTTTGTGTCACGACTTAGGATTTGAAATAAAAAATTTTCCCCTAAAAACGCCATAATAATAAGATTGAACTCACAATACCATAGAATTGAATCACTAAACACATAACCACAATAAGTAATACAAAATCTCTCATGAATAGTCTGACGCTGCTTTTGCTAATTTGACGAAGGCACTTATATATAGGAAGTACCAGCAGCGTATCCACCATCCCGTGCAAAACTCCATTCACATCGTTATCTGAATCATGATTGATTACACAAACAAAACTTACACAAAACTTCGCATGACCAGTCTAACGAGACTTTTGAAATTTGATAAGACACTTATATATAGGAAGTACAGACGGCGTATCCACCATGTCCTTGTCGAATTTCATCTGCTTCGTTATCAGATCGTGTTTGGTTCTATGTGACGAAACTTCTAACTCACACACTAAACAACTATTCCACAAACAACCATAGCTTGCCAGAATACTGCTTGTGTCCTAAACAACTGTTCCACAAACAACAATACCTTGCGGGTCAGGTCGTATAATTATATGTAATAGTAATAAATTGTGAAATAGTAACAACCATAGCGTGAAATAAAGATGGCATTATGATGAGACAATAGAATGAAAAAGATGACATTAGCACAAAATGTCTATAATTAGATAACAGTAGCACAAAATGTAAGTACGAAAAGGAAAATGATTATAATCCAAAATAATAACATCGGAACTTCCCAATTTCCTTGGAATTAATAACAATATAAATTTCCATTCATTCAGACTTGGATTACACGTTTCCATCGTTGTTGTTAGGCCCAGCTTGATTCGCATTGTTATTGATGGCTTTACACTTTACTGCTACAGCTCATAATCAGGTCGAAGAAGTGTTTGGTTTTTTCCGGATTCGCTGATGTGTTTCAATGATGAAGGAGATCAGGTTCGGAGTCTCGTGTCCCTAAATAAAGGTAATACACCTCACATTTTATCAGAAGACACAACATGGTCCAATGGTCATTGTGCAGGCGCTAAATCACTAACAGGGTGGGGGTCACGGGTTCAATCCCGTCCCAACCCGCCTTTACCTTTTTTTGGATTAAAATACTTTTAAGAAATAACTATCAGGTCACTCAACTTTGTTATCCCAAATAATAACCCAAAAAATGTTATAAAAATACAAGGAAACCCCTCTAATTCCATATCTATTATTATATTCAATTAAGTTAGTTACTCTCCTTATATGTGTTTAATATTGTATTAACTTAATTAGTTATTAACTTAGGTCGTTATTTCCTTTCAACCGAATTAACCACAATATTAACTTTAAGGCTAACTTGGTTAGTTGCTTTATTTTATAAATTCTAACAGAGAAACTAACCTTTATTAATTCTTAAAATATATGTATTTTTTCTTTTATATTAAATCCTCGTAACTAGTTATTTTAATTTATAACCAACTAAACAAACGAGGATTGTAATAAATTCGTATTTATTCGAACACTTCAGATTTCGGTTTATCATACGTGTCTGGTTTTGGGGATACGTTTTTAGCAGATGTTACAGTAACAATGGCACTTTATCTTTGGTAGGAACGCATAGCAGCAGAGGTTTTTAACCTAGATTCAACATACAGTAAGTTATATCTTGGGTACTTAAAGTATATAATTTTGCATGTTTTAGTTAGTCTTTTGAGTGGATTATTGTCGACATTGTTCTTAGTAAAAAAATTCACCAAATTTTGTATTTTACTGATTATTAATAGGAGGTCAACCAGGAATGTTCGGCATGAAATTCCATCATAGGGGTGTTTTTACAAAACCACTCGGTAGAAGCTATTCCAAGGGTCAGGTGAGCTACATTGACATGGCTGATTCATTCGAGTTTGGGTACAATTAGGTGGATGCTATGTAGAACATGGTTAAAAAACAGTACACAGTGGTGATGTTGTGAATGAGGAAATCAATGAAAATGAAGCTGCAGACAGTGGTATTAGAAGGAGCACACAAGAAATTATAGAAGCTGGTTGGGCCCTTAGTTATTGGGTACTTGAAAGTCAGGTTAGCCAGGTTACTCGGGCTAATGAAACTGGTGCAAACAATGCTACTGATCAACAATGCGATGGCACAAGTGATTGATGTTAATGAAACAAGTGAACACACTCCTGCTGATCAACACAGTAATCCTGATAATGTTGCTAATCCTTCTGATTCATAATATTCTGAATTCATAGATAAGGATAATATCATTGAAGAGCCAGAAGTAGACATGGAAGAGGTTACAGCTACAAGACCAAATTTTGTTGAAGAGCAAAATACTTTACAAGTATCTGTGCTATTTACTAGAGATGATGATCCTGAAAAGTATGATAATGATCCTGCTAATTCTGATGAAGACCAAAATGATTCTGATTCTGTAGACTCTGATTTCATTGTAGACTTAGCAAATATCATTGATGAAGATGAAGTTGACATGGAAGACTTCAGGTCTGCAGTAGACAATGATGTGGTTGAAGGACCAGTTGACAACGATAGTGAAGATGAGAGTGTATTTGAACTTGGAGAGTTTGACAGTCTCAGTGATAAGGAAAATGAGCCACCTTTAAAAAGGTCTTTGAAAAAGTTTAGGAAGAAGAAAAGACTAGCTAGAGATCCTGTTGTAGAACCATTTTATGTTGGACAACAGTATCTTGTAACAACTCGCAATTTCGTTGTTAAATTGTTATATTCTATCTCCGTGTATTTCGTTTGTCTCTATCATTGTACTCCGAGATTTGATCACGGAAAAGTTTATGTTAACATAACTATAATTTGTCACAACTATATCGCATCTACTCGCTTATCGAACTCAAGGCAATCACAAGTAACTATGTTACTTTAATAGCCGAGTGTGTTGTTGAACAATAACCATTTGTGCCATCGCATCGCTTATCTCATCGCATCACAAAACACAGTTAATTATGTGAAATTATGTTTTATATGTGTTATATTTGTTTATGTTATGGTTTTCTATCGCTAAAACACTCGCACGTTCATGTAACTCGCTCTCTCTCTCTCTCTCTCAATTCAATGGTAATATAACGCTTAATATAACTATCTACTACGAACCGAATCGCCAAATGAACGCCTAACGTGAAAATAACAAACAAAACTTAGCCTTTAGGCTAAGTTCGGCCGAACTTATACAACCCAAGTTCGCCCGAACTTGCTTAGGCTATCAGAGCTCAGCATATAATCCTAGTTTGCGCGAACTGGCTTCCAAATCAATGAAATTCATCAAGTCCGCTCAAACCTATAACAAGTTCGCCCAAACTTGTGACAAGTTCGCCCGAACTTGATCATTTCCAGCTCCTTTCCTCGTCACCTATAAATACCCAACACCTCCATTCGTGCACTCCTTGCTGCAAGTTCGCCCGAAACCTCCCGAAACCGAAAACCTTTGATTTCCAAGTAAAAATCAACTCGTTTTCATGCAAACAACAACGTTTACAACGATTTTGCACAAGCTTTTACCTTCGATTTCATCAAAACTCTTCTGTTTACGAAAATCTTCATCTTTTTCTACAAAACTTCTCTTTTCCACTTAGATCTATACTTAGATCTAAGTAAACCTTTTAAAACATCGATTTTTACACAAGATACGGACTAATGACGCATGTTTCATTTACTATGAAGTGGAACGAGGCGTTGTCAAGCGAAATCTCAGATCCGGAAGCACAAGGACGAAATTGTCACTTTGCACAAACTGGACTAACCCATATGAACCATCGACTTCGCTCGGATTAGTCCAAGTTTCTGTAAAATGGCTAAAACTCGCTCCAAAAGACCTCTCTAGCCTAGGTTTTGCTCAGTGGCTTAAGGTTGGAGGGATGAACACTCGATTTCCTCAGCAAACGACGCGAAAACGCATGAATTTGTGACTAAAACAGTCAAGTTCGCTCAGAAAACATCAAGTTCGCTCGAACTTGTCACCAGAATGGTGACCAAGTTCGCCCGAACTTATACTGATTCTAAGGAATGAGGACAAGTTTGCCCGAACTTGTACTCTTCCAAGGGATGATAGCATAAGTTTGCCTTAACTTGTACCCCAAGGTACAAGTTCGCCCGAACTTGTCTACTGTTCCTTCAACCGTTAACCGTTTCAGCATTTTGGAAGACTGATGCACTTCTGTTTGCTTACAGGCTAAATCGATGCTCTCCTCAACCTACATCAGATTTCGTCTCTCTCTCTAATCACACCAACTGTGAGTATACTTGAACCCTTTTACGCTTAAACACACTTTTGGGCGTCACATATGTTAGTATATCAAATCATAACACATAAACTCAAACGCTTATTCGCAATCCCGCTAATACATGACTATACGTGAAATCTACTGAATTGTATGTGTTACTTGATTTCTTGTACGCCAGCCTTAACATGATAGCTTCCTAGAGGTTGACCCGCCTCCCGGAGGCCCGGGGTTGTTAAGGCTCGCATTTTTCTCATTTATTTTCTCTTTAGGACGTGGGCACTTGTTCGCGTGTCTCTCACTCGCGGTTTGTTGGTTTACTTGAATCTAAGTAGATATATTGTTCACATATCTTACGTATGTCATGCGGTGTATGCTAAACGCTTTTATATCTATTATGTACGCAAACCTGTATGCTCACCTTTACTTTATTGTATTTACTTGTATTTTAACGTATGTAATAGGTTGAGGACGTTATCGCTACAATCGGATTAGGTCTTATGCTTTAGAAACTTGTAATAATTTAGTTGGTGAACTTTGATTTGTTTGGGAACTTATTGGATTTGTAATGATTTTCAATGATGATATGTTAATTGTATGGGAAATTTACGTTTTAAGTATTGTCGTTTAAATTAGTCGTTATGGATTCTCTTGAGCAATCTGGTTCACCTAGTGTCGCGCCCTGATGATTCCGCCATCGGTTAGGGTTTGACATATTGGTATCAAAGCCATACCTATAGGGAAAATTAGGTAGAACTGCCATGTTTGACCTAGTCTATAGTTAGGATACCAAATTAGACTGTTACGCATCGATTAAACGCCCGAAAACTATACTAACTGACAACTTTGCTCGAAGTAGACCAAGTTCGTTGAAATTGATCAAGTTTGCCCGAACTTGATCAAGTTCGCCCGAACTTGACCCAAGTTCGCCCGAAGTTAGCCAGTCCCCTCTCAAACCAAACAAGTTCGCTTGAAGATCAAGTTCGCCCGAAGTGGACAACTTCGCCCGAACTTGATCACATACATTCGAAAACAGACTTCTAAACTACGTATGCTTTTCCTAAAGCTACCACAATACACGTGAAGAACGCTCGTATCACACAAAACGAGTGATCAAGTCGAGATTAGGTGCGAAAACCAAGAACTCTCGATAAGATCATTCACTCCGCGCATCCTCTATCGCACGAGATACCTTCGTTGAGTTAGGAGTGACATCCAAACCTCGACGAAAATCTTCACTTCTATCTAGTGGAACTCCCGATTTGATCGGTGAGCATAACCACAACTAGGAATAAAGTTGTTAAGTTAGGGGTGAAACTGCATCTTAATAACTAGTTCCACTCCTCCATTTTCAATCTCACCAAAGTTTCGATTATTTCGATGACTCGAACACCACGTAATTGGAAGGATAAATGCCGTTAACCGTTGTACGGCGAGAGAATTTGTCTATTAGGCCAAATCGTGTGTCCGAACTCAGAGAATTCTTGAACCACTTTGGGTACTTTGGGTAGTCGCTGTCTCAAAACCCAGGACACTCCAAAATTGATTTAAGCCCATAATCGCTGATTTTACGCATCATCGAGTTTTAACTTATTTATGTGTTTGAGTTTGTGGATTTTATGTTATTTAATTTCTCGATTTACCGCTTTTACGCCCTATCGGTATATGCACTACTCGCACAGCTCTCGAAATCTAAGACGCTAATTAATCACCAACCAAACTAAAACGCTCAACTCTCTTACGCGAATGTCCTCATACGCAGCCTTACTCGCTTATTACGCTTATATCTCGCATCTCGTACGCGCTACGCATGATTTAGTTTGAAGATGAATACGTGCAAAATATGTGCTTACGTGATTATGTGCTTATGTGCTTACGTGATTATGTGCTTATGTGCTTACATGGATACGTGTTTATGCGATTATGTGCATTACTTGAATAATAATAATAATAATAATAATAATAATAATAATAGTAAACTTTTGAACATAAACCTACTTAATCAAATCTCATCCAATCAAATCCTTCATGTAGATGTCTTCCATGTGATCTCACACTAGGAGGAACTTCCAGCGCAACAATGCTGACAAGCGCATCACCTCGCTCGTGGCCAAGCAGATGGCCAACGTCATTCCCTAGATTGTTAGCAAAATCCAGGCTATCGGCAGTAATTCATCCGTCGGTTCCAAAACCGACACACCAAAGACCTCGCTCAGCTTTAAGCAATTCAAGGCGTGCGGACCTATCACTTTCTCTAGCACGGAAGGACCAAGTGCCATGTTCCATTGGTTCGATTCCATCGAGGTCATGTTCCGTCAAAGCGGATGCCCCGAAGCTCTGCGCACCATCAACGCTACCGGCGTGTTCCAATCGAGGGCACTTGATTGGTGGAGCGCAACAAGCGCGGAAACAATGAAGCTTACAGGCTCACTTGCGAGGAACTCAAGGAAATCATGGTGAAAGAATTATGTCCTCCCCATGAAGTTCAGAAACTGGAGAACGAATTTTGGGATATCAAGCAAGATGGCCCCGACAACGCTGGTCTCACTGCCCGTTTCAAGCAGCTAAGTATTATCTGTCCCAGTCAGGGGGACACCACTGAGAAAGCAATCAAGAAATACCTCCGTGCTCTACCAGATTGCGTCGCTGATTTTGTTCAAGCAGCGCGTCCTACTACCATTGAGGAGACTTATCAGCTTGCCACAGAAATCAATGACAAGCGGGTTCAGGCTGGTTACTTTAAGAAAAGAAAAGTCTCGAACCAAGCTATCACCAAGCCTAGTGCTACTACCGAACCATCTCGAGAATCAAAGTCCAGTCGCCAAGGTCGCAAAAGGGAGAACCCGAACAAGAACTGTACAGCTGTCGCACCTTTGAACTCTCAGTCATTTCAAGCTCCTACAACAAACGCACCTCCTGCTAAGCGTGCGTACACTGGCCCTCACCCGTTATGTTCCAAGTGTACCTATCATCACCCAGTTGGAGGCAATTGTCGTTTCTACACCAACTGCAACATCTACGGCCATTTCATTGTCAGCTGTCGTAGTGGTCCTCGTCAGCCAGCTCCTCAAGCACCAGCAGCACTCCCAGCTCCACCTCGTGCTCCTCAGACCAATCAGCAGCAGCCTCAGCAGCAAGCACCAGTTTCGAAAGCACGTGCTTGCTACACTTGTGGTGATCCAAACCACTTTAGTGATGTCTGCCCAAACAAAGTCGTGAAGCAAGAACAGCAGCCTCAGCCATAGCCTCAGCAGCAGCCACCACCGCAGCCGCAGCAGCAGCAACCACAGGCTGCGCGTGGAAGAGCCTTCAATCTTAATCATCGTCAGGCCCAGAACGACAACAATGTTGTCAATGGTACGTTCATTGTTAATGGTATTTATGCTCCATGTTTATTTGATACTGGTGCCGATAACTGTTTTGTATCGTTAGAATTCGAAAAGCTTTTAAAATGTAAACGCGCTAAACTCCCAAAGACTTTTGATGTCGAAGTCGCCACCAGAAGAACCGTTACCGTTAACTCCGTCCTACGTGGTTGTACTCTCGATCTCAACAACCACGTCTTCCCGATCAATCTCATACCTATGCAGTTAGGTAGCTTCGATATCATAGTAGGCATGGATTTTCTTCGTGAAAATCGTGCTGAAGTTGTTTGTTTCGATAAAATGATTTGTATTCCTCTTCCTAACGGTGATCAACTCCATGTTTACGGTGAAAATCCCTCAAAGAAGTTGATGCTTATGTCATGTACCCAAGCGAGCAAGTATTTGCGAAAGCAATGCATCACATTCCTAGCCCACATCGTGAACCCGGAGAAAGAAAAGAAAACCTGGAAAAACATACCCGTTGTTTGTGAATTTCCTAATGTTTTTCCCGATGATTTACCTGGTTTACCCCTACTCATGATGTTGAATTCCGTATTGATTTAATTCCCGGTGCTACTCCCATTGCTAAAGCTCCCTACCGCCTTGCAGCATCAGAAATGTGCGAGCTATCTAGCCAACTTTAAGAGTTACTTGATAAAGGTTTCATACGCCCGAGCACTTCACCTTGGGGCGCACCCGTTCTTTTTGTGAAAAAGAAAGATGGGACGTTCCGAATGTGCATTGATTATCGTGAACTTAACAAACTCACGATAAAGAACCGCTACCCTCTTCCTCGAATCAACGATTTGTTTGATCAACTTCAAGGTGCTACTTGTTTTTCTCAGATCGATCTACTTCCGGTTATCATCAGTTACGCGTGTTAAAAGAAGATATTTCGAAAACAGCCTTTCTTACTCGTTATGGCCAATTTGAATTCGTGGTCATGCCATGCGGTCTCACAAATGCACCCGCGGTCTTCATGGATTTAATGAACCATGTGTGCAAAGCCTTCTTGGATCGTTTTGTCATTGTGTTTATCGATGATATTCTTATCTACTCGAAGTCGAGAGCCGAACACGCGCGACATCTCCGTTTAGTTCTCGAACTTCTTCAAGGAAATCGCCTTTATGCCAAGTTCTCCAAGTGTGAATTTTCGCTTAAGGAAGTCCAATTCCTCGGTCACATCGTTAATGATCAAGGAATTCACGTTGAGCCTGCAAAGATAGAAGCTATAAAGAGTTGGATTACACCAAAGAATGCATCTGAAATCCGTTCTTTTCTCGGATTGGCGGGTTACTACCGTCGATTCATCGCCGACTTTTCTAAATTTGTCGTTCCTCTTACCTCTTTAACTCATAAGGACAAGCCTTTCGTTTGGGATTCCAAACAAGAGGAAGCCTTTCAAACTCTCAAGCGTATGTTATGCAACGCTCCTGTACTCGCTCTACCCGATGGAAACGACGATTTCGTTGTTTATTGCGATGCCTCAAATCTTGAACCACGTTGTGTTCTTATGCAATGAGACAAGGTTATCGCATATGCATCTCTACAACTCAAGATCCACGAGAAAAACTACACAACCTACGATCTCGAACTCGGTGCAGTTGTTTTTGCATTAAAGATATGGCGACACTACCTTTACGGTACCAAGTGTACGGTCTTCACTGACCATAAGAGCTTACAACATATCTTTAAAAAAAATAACTGAACATGCGCCAACGCAGATGGGTCGAACTTCTCAACGACTATGATTGTGAGATACGCTACCATCCTAGCAAAGCAAACGTCGTAGCCGATAATCTCAGTCGAAGAAGCTATGTGTATAGTGTTCGTGACTCTCAAGCTTTGAATGATCTCGAAATCCTTATTCGCTCCGCCCAATTTGCTTGTTTTAATGAGAATCCCAGCAAGAATAAATGAAATGTGGTGCCGAAACCCAGCTCATGATTAAACCAAATGGTATTTATTATTATCTCGATCGTATTTGGATTCCTAGCCGTGATAATATCCTAGAATTGCTAATGACCGAAGCTCATAAATCTCGATACTCCATTCATCCCGGAGCCGACAAGATGTATCAGGACCTTCGTCCTAAGTATTGGTGGCCGGGCATGAAAAAGGATATCGGTGTATACGTCTCAAAGTACTTAACTTGCTCCAAAGTTAAAGCCAAGTATCAAAGGCCCTCTGGTTTGCTCGAACAACCCGAAATCCTGATGTGGAAGTGGGAGAGCATAGCCATGGACTTTGTTACGAAACTCCCTCGCACCTCCTCTGGTCACGATAGCATTTGGGTTATCGTTGATCGTCTTACTAAATTCGCACACTTCATTACCATACGAGAAGACTTTAAGGTAGAACGATTAGCACGAATCTATACCGACGAAGTCATTTGTCGACACAGGACGCCTCGTGACATCATCTCTGACCATGATGGTCGCTTTACCTCACGTCTCTGGGTGACTTTTCAATATGCCCTCGGTACTACGCTTAATCTCAGTACCGCTTTTCATCCTCAAACCGACGGTCAGACTGAACACACGATCCGCACCCTCGAAGACATGCTTCGTGCATGCATCATAGATTTCGGTGGTAATTGGGATACGCATTTACCTTTAATTGAATTCTTGTACAATAATAGTTATCATACTAGTATTCAAATGGCTCCTTTTGAGGCATTACATGGAAGAAAATGTCGATCGCCTGTTGCATGGCACGATATCGGAGAAGCATAAAACACCGGTCCTGAGTTAATTCAAGAAATGACAGACAAAATTCTCCAAATCAGAGACAATCTCTTGAAAGCTCGGAGTAGCCAAAGAGTTACGCCGATAAACGCCGCAAGCCCCTACAGTTCGAAATTGGAGATCACGTTCTCTTAAAGGTTGCACCTTGGAAAGGAGTGATCCGATTCGGAAAGAAAGGGAAACTAGCGCCACGATACGTGGGCCCCTTTAAGATTCTGGAAAGAATTGGCAAAGTGGCCTATCGAGTCAACTACCGGCAGAACTTAACAACGTACATCCGACTTTCCACGTCTCAAACCTCAAGAAATGCCTAGCTGAAGAAAATCTCCATGTTCCCCTAGAGGATCTGCAAATAAACGATACTCTTCACTTCGTGGAAAAGCCAGTCAAAATCATGGACCGAGAGACCAAAAAACTACGACGCTCTCTCATTCCTATTGTGAAAGTCCGAAGGGAAGGTAAACGCGGTGCCGAGTTCACTTGGGAATTGGAAAGTGATATGAAGGCTAAGTATCCACATCACTTTGTTACGGCCACTACTTAAATTTCGGGATGAAATTTCCTAGAGTAGCGGAGACTGTAACAACTTGCAATTCCGTTGCTAAATTGTTATATTCTATCTTCGTGTATTTCTTTTATCTCTATTGTTGTACTCTGAGATTTGATTACGGAAAAGTTTATGTTAACATAACTATATTTTGTCACAACTATATCGCATCTAATCGCTTATCAAACACAACGCTAATTCAACGCTATCACGAGTAACTGTATTACTTTAATAGCCGAGTGTGTTGTTGAACATCAACCCGCCTTTACCTTTTTTGGATTAAAATACTTTTAAGAAATAACTATCAGGTCACTCAACTTTGTTATCCCAAATAATAACCCAAAAAATGTTATAAAATTACAAGGAAACCCCTCTAATTCCAGTTATATTCAATTAAGTTAGTTACTCTCCTTATATGTGTTTAATATTGTATTAACTTAATTAGTTTATTAACTTAGGTCGTTATTTCCTTTCAACCGAATTAACCACAATATTAACTTTTAAGGCTAACTTGGTTAGTTGCTTTCTTTTATAAATTCTAACAGAGAAACTAACCTTTATTAATTCTTAAAATATATATATTTTTTCTTTTATATTAAATCCTCGTAACTAGTTATTTTAATTTATAACCAACTAAACAAACGAAGATTGTTATAAATTCGTATTTATTCGAACACTTCAGATTTCGGTTTACAGTACGTGTCTGGTTTTGGGGATACGTTTTTAGCAAATGTTACAGTAACAATGGCACTTTATCTTTGGTAGGAAGCATAGCAGCAGAGGTTTTTAACCTAGATTCAACATACAGTATGTTATATCTTGGGTACTTAAAGTATATAATTTTGCATGTTTTAGTTAGTCTTTTGAGTGGATTATTGTCGACATTGTTCTTAATAAAAAAATTCACCAAATTTTGTATTTTAATGATTATTAATAGGAGGTCAACCAGGAATGTTCGGCATGAAATTCCATCATAGGGGTGTTTTTACAAAACCACTCGTTAGAAGCTATTCCAAGGGTCAGGTGAGCTACATTGACATGGCTGATTCATTCGAGTTTGGGTACAATTAGGTGGATGCTATGTAGAACATGGTTAAAAAACAGTACACAATGGTGATGTTGTGAATGAGGAAATCAATGGAAATGAAGCTGTAGACAGTGGTATTAGAAGGAGCACACAAGAAATTATAGAAGCTGGTTGGCTCTTAGTTATTGGGTACTTGAAAGTCAGGTTAGCCAGGTTACTCAGCTTAGCCAGGTTACTCGGGCTAATGAAACTGGTGCAAACAATGCTACTGATCAACAATGCGATGGCACAAGTGATTGCTGTTAATGAAACAAGTGAACACACTCCTGCTGATCAACACAGTAATCCTGATAATGTTGCTAATCCTTCTGATTCTGAATATTCTGAATTCATAGATAAGGATAATATCATTGAAGAGCCAGAAGTAGACATGGAAGAGGTTACAGCTACAAGACCAAATTTTGTTGAAGAGCAAAATACTTTACAAGTATCTGTGCTATTTACTAGAGATGATGATCCTGAAAAGTATGATAATGATCCTGCTAATTCTGATGAAGACCAAAATGATTCTGATTCTGTAGACTCTGATTTCATTGTAGACTTAGCAAATATCATTGATGAAGATGAAGTTGACATGGAAGACTTCAGGTCTGTAGTAGACAATGATGTGGTTGAAGGACCAGTTGACAACGATAGTGAAGATGAGAGTGTATTTGAACTTGAAGAGTTTGACAGTCTCAGTGATAAGGAAAATGAGCCACCTTTAAAAAGGTCTTTGAAAAAGTTTAGGAAGAAGAAAAGACTAGCTAGAGATCCTGTTGTAGAACCATTTTATGTTGGACAACAATATTCTTGTAACAACTCGCAATTTCGTTGTTAAATTGTTATATTCTATCTCCGTGTATTTCGTTTGTCTCTACCATTGTACTCCGAGATTTGATTACGGAAAAGTTTATGTTAACATAACTATATTTTATCACAACTATATCGCATCTAATCGCTTATCAAACTCAACGCTAATTCAACGCAATCACAAGTAACTGTGTTACTTTAATAGCCGAGTGTATTGTTGAACAATAACCACTTGTGCCATCGCATCGCTTATCTCATCGCATCACAAAACGAAGTTAATTATGTGAAATTATGTTTTATGTGTGTTATATTTGTTTATGTTATGGTTTGCTATCGCTAAAACACTCGCACGTTCATGTAGCTCGCTCTCTCTCTCTCTCTCTCAATTCAATGGTAATATAACGCTTTAATATAACTATCCAATACGAACCAAATCGCCAAACGAACGCCTAACGTAAAAATAACAAACAAAACTTCGCCTTTAGGCCAAGTTCGGCCGAACTTGGACAACCCAAGATCGTCCCAACTTGCTCAGGGTATCAGAGCTCAACATATAAGCCTAGTTCGCCCGAACTAGCTTCCAAATCAATGAAACTCACATTCAATTAGTTCGCCCGAACTTGTGACAAGTTCGCCCGAACTTGTATCATTTTGACTAGTTTCCCTTTCCCCTTCACCTATAAATACCCAACACCTCCATTGGTGCACTCCTTGCTGCAAGTTCGCCCGAAACCTCCTGAAACCGAAAACCTTTGATTTCCAAGTAAGAATCAACCCGTTTTCATGAAAACAACAATGTTTACAACGATTTTACACAAGCTTTTACCTTCGATTTCATCAAAACTCTTCTGTTTGCGAACATCTTCATCTTTTTCTACATAACTTCTCTTTTCAACTTAGATCTATACTTAGATCTAAGTAAAGCCTTTTAAAACATTGATTTTTACACAAGATACGGACTAATGATGTATGTTTCGTTCACTATGAAGTGGAACGAGGCGTTGTCAAGCGAAATCTCAGATCCGGAAGCACTAGGACGAAATCGTCACTTTGCACAAACTGGACTAACCCGTACGAACCATCAACTTCGCCCGAATTAGTCCGAGTTTCTGTAAAATGGCTAAAACTCGCTCCAAAAGACCTCTCCAGCCTAGGTTTTGCTCAGTAGCTTAAGGTTGGGGGGATGAACACTCGATTTCCTTAGCAAACGACGCGAAAATGCACGAATTGGTGACCAAAACAGTCAAGTTCGCTCGGAAAACATCAAGTTCGCTCGAACTTATCACTAGAATGGTGACCAAGTTCGCCCGATCTTGTACAGATTCCAAGGAATCAGGACAAGTTCGCCCAAACTTGTAGTCTTCCAAGGGATGATGGCACAAGTTCGCCCGAACTTGTACCCCAAGGTACAAGTTCACCCGAACTTGTCTACTGTTCCATCAACCATTAACCGTTTCAGCATTTCGGAAGACTAATGCATTTCTGTTCACTTACAGGTTGAACCGGTGCTCTCCTCAACCTACATCAGATCCCGTCTCTCTCTCTAATCGCACCAACTGTGAGTATACTTGAACCCTTTTACGCTTAAACGCAATTTTGGGTGTCACATATGTTCGTATATCAAATCACATCACACAAACTCAAACGCTTATTCGTAATCCCGCTAATACATGACAATACATGAAATCTTCTAAATTGTATCTGCTACTTGATTGCTTGTACGCCACCCTTAACATGATAGCTTGCTAGAGGATGACCCGCCACCCGGAGGCCCGGGGTTGTTAAGGCTCGCATTTTATTTCTCATTTATTTTCTCTTTAGGACGTGGACACTTGTTCGCATGTCTCTCACTCGTGGTTTGTTGGTTTACTTGAATCTAAGTAGATACATAGTTCACATCTCTTACGTATGTCATACGGTGTATGCTAAACGCTTTTATATCTATTATGTACGCAAACTTGTATGCTCACCTTTACTTTATTGTATCGACTTGTATTTTAACGTATGTAACAGGTTGAGGACGTTATCGCTACAATCGGATTAGGTCTTATACTTTAGAAACTTGTAATAATTTAGTCGGTGAACTTTGATTTGTTTGGGAACTTATTGGATTTGTAATGATTTTGAATGATGATATGTTAATTGTACGGGAAATTGACATTTTAAGTATTGTCGTTTAAATTAGTCGTTATGGATTCTCTTGAGCAATCTGGTTCGCCTAGTACCGCGCCCCAATGATTCCGCCATCGGTTGGGGTGTGACAATTCTGTAGACTCTGATTTCATTGCTCATGCTCACGTAACTGGTGATATCAGGAACGTAAATCGATTTTCGAAAAAGAAGTAGCTCCTTGAAGTTGGTCAAATAAATTGTCGATTCGACGAAGAGGGTAGCGGTTCTTAATCGTAAGCTTGTTAAGTTCCCTATAATCGATGCACATTCAGAACGATCCATCCTTCTTTTTCACGAAGAGGACGCATGGTGACGTGCTAGGGCGTATAAAGCCTTTATCAAGTAACTCTTGAAGTTGGTTAAGATAGATCACGCATTTCGAATGGTGCAAGGTGATAGGGAGCTTTAGCGACAGGTGTAGCACCAGGAAATAGATCAATGCGAAATTCGACATCACGAGTAGGGATTAAACCATGTAAGTCGTCGGGAAAAACTTTAGGAAAATCACAAACAACGGGTACGTCCTTCAGGTTTTCTTCTCATTCTCCAGTTTCACAATGTGGGCTAGGAAAGCGACGTACTCCTTGCATAAGTACTTATTAACTTGAATATATGACATAAGCATCAACTTCTTTGAGGGTTTTTCTCCGTAAACATGTAACTGATCACCGTTAGGAAGTGGGAAATGAATCATTTTATCAAAACAAAAGACTTCGGCATGATTTTTGTGAAGGAAATCCATGCCTAATATGACATCAAAACTACCTAATTCCATAGGTATGAGATCGATTGGGAAGTTGTGATTGTTGAGTTCGAGAGTACAATCACGTAGGATGGAGTTAACGGTAACGGTTCTTCCGGTGGCGATTTCGACATCAAAGGTCCTTGGGAGGTTAGCGCGTTTACATTGTAAAAGTTTTTCGAATTCAAACGATATAAAACATTTATCGGCTCCAGTATCAAATAAGCATGAAGCATAAATACCATTAACAAGAAACGTACCATTGACAAGGTTGTTGTCGTTCTGAGCCTGGCGGTGGTTGATGTTGAAAGCTCTTCCACGCACAGCCTGTAGTTATTGCTACTGCTGTGGTTGTGGTTGTGGCTGCTGCTATTGTGGCTCTTGTTTCACAATGCGATGCGGGCAGACATTGCTGAAGTGGCTAGGATCACCAATAGTGTAGCAAGCACGGGCATTAGCAACGCGTGCTTAAGGAGTTGGGTTGACTTGATGAGCATGGGGTGGAGCTGGCAGTGCTGTGAGAGGCTGAGGAGCTTGTTGGCGAGGGCCTGAACGGCAGCTGACGGTGTAGTGACCATAGATGTTGCAGTTCACACAAAAGCGGCAGTTGCCTCCAACTGCATGATGATAAGTGCACTTAGGGCACAAAGGATGAGGACCAGAATACGCACGTTTAGCAGGAGGTGCGTTGGGAGCAATAAGCTGATAAGACTAGTGGTTCGATTGTGTGACTGTTGCGTTGTTCTTACTAGTGTTCCTTCGCTTGTGGCTCTGACGGCTTGTCTTGGAGGCTTGATACGGTGTGGTGTCGGCGCTTGGCTTGACAGTGGCTTGACTAAGACTCTTGGTCGTGACTTTGAAAACTCCAGCCAAGACTCGTTTGTCGTTGATCTCGGTTGGGAGTTGATAAGTTTCCTCAATAGTGGTTGGTCTCGCTGCTTGAACAAAGTCGGCGACACAGTTGGGAAGAGCGCGAATGTATTTCTTGATGGTTTTCTCTGGGGTATCCACTTGGCTCGGACAGGTGATACTCAACTGCTTGAATCGGGCGGTGAGGCCAGCATTATCACCACCAACTTGCTTGATGTTCCAGAACTCATTTTCCAACTTCTGAACTTCGTGGGGAGGGCAGAATTCTTTAATCATTAACTCCCATAATTCCTCCCATGAGAGTCCATAGGCTATATCATTTTTGCGCTTGTTGCGCTCAGCGGTCCACCAGTCAAGTTCCCTTGACTGAAATACACTAGTAGCATTGACGGTGCGGGGTTCTCGGGACATCCGCTTTGGCGAAAGGTGACCTCAATTGCATCGAACCATTGAAACATTTTGCTCGGACCTTCCTCGCCTATGAAGGTCATAGGAGCGCAAGCCTTGAACTGCTTGAAACTGAACGGAGCTTCCGGAGTATTGTTCTTGGAATCAACCGAAGAGTTGCTACTGACGGCGTGAATCTCACTGATGGAGGAATCTTCTTGGCCATTTCCTTGGCCACGAGTGAGGCGATTCGCTTGTTGGCGTTGTTTCGTTGGGCGGTGTGGTGAGTGTGAGATCCCATGGAAGCCATCTGAAAACCGAGTTTGGATGAGATTCGATTATAATGGGTTTTATTCAAAAGTTTGCATTTTACCCCATATAGCTTATTATTATTATCCACACAAGGCACAAAATCACGTAAACACGTATTCACATAAGCACATAAGCACGTAAGCACACAATCACATAAGTTATGAAAACACATATTTTGCACGTATTCACCTTCATTAAATCATGTGTAGTGCGTATGAGATATGCGTAGTATAGTGTATTGTAAGCGAGTTGTTAGGATCTAAGTTTGAATTACTTGTTGTTTTTGTATCTAAGAATGGAAAATGGATTGAATTAGAAAGTTATGCTGCGGAATTAATGGAAAACTTTTACTACAAGCAATTGGTCATTTGTTTTCTTCACCAGCATGCTTTCAAGTTGATAAACTTTGCATGTGATTTACAAACTCCCCCTTAGCCAATTACAATCATTTGATAGTAAGAAATGAAGAAGATAAACTGGGAAATGATCTTTTTCAGGAAGACGAAGTTAACTGTTACAGTGTTCACCTATTTATACTAACTATCTAACCACTAAGCATCTTTTGTGACGTCATGGTTGATAGTGACAGCTAACAAAGTTATAACTACCTCAAACACTTCTAAGCTAAACTATCAGTGCATAGCACTGTTACATTAAAAAGTAAAATCTAGTCTAAGCTCTGATCTCTATCCTCTGATCTTGATTCTTCTGTTAGACCTTTGCTTCTTGAACTATCAGATGATAGGAACAGATGTTTAGGGAAAGCAGTGTAAAGGTTGATCAGTGGTTGTAACCACTGATAGTTGAACCAAAACTCGGATAGTGTATTTGGCTTTGATATCATATGTTCCTTTGTTAGGGTGATGGGATCGAACCCTAACAAAGGAACATATGATTTCAAAGCCAAACACACTATCCGAGCTTTGGTTTAACTATCATTGGTTACAACCACTGATCAACCTTTTCACTGCTTTCCCTAAACATCTGTTCCTATCATCTGATAGTTCAAGAAGCAAAGGTCTGACAGAAGAATCAAGATCAGAGGATAGAGATCAGAGCTTAGACTAGATTTTACTTTTTAATGTAACAGTGCTATGCACTGATAGTTTAGCTTAGCAGTGTTTGAGGTAGTTATAACTTTGTTAGTTGTCACTATCAACCATGACGTCACAAAAGATGCTCAGTGGTTAGATAGTTAGTATAAATAGGTGAACGTTGTAACAGTTAACTTTGTCTTTCTGAAAAAAGATCATTTTGCACTTTATCTTCTTCATTTCTTACTATCAAACAATTGAATTGGCTAAGGGGGAGTTTGTTAATCACATTCAAAGTTTATCAACTTGAAAGCATGATAGTGATGAAAACAAACAACCAATTGCTTGTAGTAAAAGTTTTCCATTAATTCTGTTGCATAACTTTCTAATTCAATCCATTTTCCATTCTTAGAAACAAAAACTACAAGTAATTTAAACTTAGATCCTAACACGAGTAGCATAGCAAGTAATATAACGTATGAGGACATCCATATGAGAGGGTTGTGCGATTAGTATGATTGTGATTATAATGAGTTGTGCATATGTTTATAGGGCGAAAAGCGATAAATTGAATAATCGATAAAGCGTAAAAGTTAAAATTTCACAATTTAAAAACATATAACCACAATAAAATTTGATGATGCGAAAATCGACGATTGCAGGCTTAAAACAAATGGAGTGTCCTGCATTTTGAGACGTTTACTACCCAAAGTGATTCGACTATTCCTCTGAGTTTGGACACATGGCCTAATAGGTAAATACTCTCACCGCCTCGCGGCTAACAATATCACCCTTTCGGTTACTACGCGTTCCAAACTAGTGAAACAATCGAGACTTTGTTGAGATTGAAAATCGAGGAGTGGAACTAGTTATTAAGATGCGGGTTTCACCCTTAACTTAATAACTTCGCACCATAGCTGTGGTAAAAACAACCACAAGATAGAAATGGAGATTTCCGTCGGGATGTGGATATCACTCCTAACTCAACGAAAATGTCTCGTGCAGAGAGTAATACGCGGAATGAGCGATCTTATCGAGAGTTCTTAGTTTTCACACCTAATCTCGACACAATCATTCGTTTGTGTTATACGAGTGTCTTTGAGCGTGTATTGTGGTAGCTTTAGGAAAAGCATATGTAGTTCAGTTAACAGGGCTAGATCAAAAGCAGAACAAGTGAAAATTTGTTCGTTTTTTATCGGATGTTTGTTCGCTTCGTACGAAGTGTCCACTTGGTACGAAGTGTCCACTTCTTGCGAATTGTCCAATTCGTACGAGGTGCACCTTCTCTATCTGAGGAGACACACTTCGTACGAAGTAGCCAGTTCGCACGAACTGGTCAGTTCGTACGAATTTGAGGTAAGTTTGTACGTAGGGGTCTGTTTTGGGTTCCTAGACTATAGACTAGGCCGAATCATGCAATTCTATCTAATTCCCTATAGTTATGGCTCTGATAGCACGCGGAATCATTAGGGCGCGGCACTAAGCGAATCAGATTGTCCAAGAGAATCCATAACTATTTCTGATGACAATATTTAATACGTTAATTTCCCATAAAATCAAAAAATATCCATGCAATAGTCATTACAAATTTCAAATTTCTCAAACAAAACATGATCCGGTAACTTAGATTTTATTTATTAGTTTCTAAAGATAAGGCCCTAAATCCATTGCAGCGTAGACTCATCAACCTGTCACATATGTTAAAATAAAATACATTTTTAGCATAAGTATAGTAGATAAGTGTTTCTCATAAACCGCATGACATACGTAAGAGATGTGAACTATGTTAACAGCATTGATACAAGTAACCAACAAAACCGCGTGTGTAAGTCACGCAAACAAGTGTCCACGTACTAAAGAGAAAATAAAGCGAGATATAAAAGTGTGAGCCTTAACAACCCCGGGCCTCCGGGTGGCAGGTCAAACTCTAGCAGGCTATCATGTTAAGGGTGGCATACAAGTCATCAAGCAAATAACATACAATTCAGTGACTCACGTATAGTCATGTAAGAGCGGGTTGCGTTTTAAGAGTTTAAGCGTTGTGTGTAGTGTTTTGATATAGAGAACGTATGTAACACCCAAAAGTGCATTAAAGCAAAAAGGGGTCAAGTAAACTCACAGCGAGTGTGTAAACAGCGATGTAAGAGTAGAGGAGAGCAGGGAGAGTGTCGGGTCATCCTGTAAGCGAGAACAAAAGTCCATCAGTCTTCCATAGTGCTGAATAGGTCGAAACATAGTGTTAGTGCGAGAAACAGGTCAATTCGTACGAATTGTGATTCGTACGATTTGATCTGTTTTGTGTCCAAAATCGAGTATTTTCGCGTCGTTTCTCTGGGAAGTCGAGTGTCTATCCTTCCAACCTTAAGTTACTGAGCAAACCAAAAGCTGGGGAGGTCTTTAGAGCGAGTTTAGTCACTTGTGGGAACTCGAACTGGTTCGTACGAACTGGCCAGTTCGTGCGAGCCAGTCCAGTTCGCACGAGTTGACTGTCTTGCGTCTTCATGCATCCGGAACTGAGTTTTCGTCTTAATCAAATGTGATTTTGAGTCCTTTTCACGACGGTTTAGACATCGCTTCGTTCCACTGTTTAGTGAACGAAACATATGTCGGTTTTGATCCGTTTCAGTGTAAAAATCAAGTTTAAAACAGTTTTATTTGGATAAAACACTTGGTGAGCTTGAAACAACACGGTTTCTATCTTGAGAAGCCAAAGCTAACTCAAATTTACTCGTTTAAGTGTGAATCATAGGTAAAATCAGAAGGTTTTATGAAAAAGATGAAGGTTTTCATAAACTGAGAAGTTTAGATCAAAATCGGAGATAATCTCGTGTAAAATCGTAGTGGAAATCATTGTGTTTGCGTGGAAAATAGTGTGTTTCTTACTTGGAGATCAGAGAAAACGAAAAGAGAGAGTTTCGATGTGAAGTGGCAGCAAGAGGGGGAGCATGAGTGTGTTAAGTATTTATAGGAAGTGAGGGGAGAAGGGATCAATTCGCACGAATTGGTCAATTCACACGAATTGGGCAATTCGTACGAACTGGCCAGTTTCGTGCGAGTCGTTTCCATTTCACGCATTGGCTCTTCGTTTGGTGTCTTCGTTTGTTCCAGTTAGTTGTGTTAAGTGCTTTGGCGAGGTGATTAGTGTTGTGTTAACATAGTAATGCGATAGAGCGAGTTGCATGAGTGAGAGCAAGTGTGAGCGAGGGTTTAACTATATAAAACGTAAACATATATAACACACAGCATTACATAACCCATATAAATAACTGCATTTGTGATTTGTGTGATAAGTGAGGTCGAAGGCGCGAGTGGTTACTGAACAAACAAACACACTCGGCGTATAAAGTAGCATAGGCTACTGTGATTCGTGTAGCGTTAGCGTTGCGAACATTAAGCGTTTTAAGTGTGATGTTATGCAGTGTGATGAAAAAATATTTAGTATAACATAAATCCATTATTATATCAAGATTCGATTACAGAAGGGGTTACAAAAAGAAAAGACGATATGCATTTAACAACCAAAAAGTCGGGTTGTTACACTTGTAGCTTTAGATTATTATTACTCATATTTTTTGTGGGCAAAGATTGAGTGAGCCAGGTGACTTTTGCGATTTGGAACTTGTGCTAGGTATACATTTCGAGACCGCAAAACAAACATGTAGCATAAAAATGATTGAGGCGTTAGAAAAACCTTTTATATTAGTCATTTAAATTTATACCCATACCTGAATCATACCCTTAGTCAACCCAATTTGAGCCTTTCACTTTCATTTCTTATAAACCATAAATATTAGCCACTTAGCCAAATTAGTCTTTTATATTTTTAACCCATTTTTGGTTGAAAGTCTGGTCCGGTTAATGACTAACTTTTAGCTTATTGTATAGTGCCTTAGTCTATTGTAATCTCATGATTAGGAGTTTTTATCTAAGTAGACATACTTAGTTCTCTCTAAAGCATGTGAAAAAAATTTCTGAAAAATCATATCAAATATAGTTCAAAGAGCCTTATTAAATGGCTTCGTTAGAACAATTTTGTGGAGTTGAAAAGCTAAACTTATTAGTTTGCTCTCGGTTAGATATTATTAAGATGTACGGTTTTTAGCTCTTTTATATCTAGTTAGGCTAGTCGTCGGGTTACAACCATTTTAGCCACTTTCAAATTCCATTTCCACACCCTTCACCTTAGCCAAGTTACAACCCAAACAAGACCTCGTGATTTATGCTATGTTTTTGTTGAGTGATTAGATTTGAGCCTTCTACAAGCTTATGATATCACATAGTCATCGTCTTGGCATCGAGTGTTCTAAACATACTCCATAAATTGTATGTGCATCTATATTGAGCCGAGTGTGTGTGAACATTGCGAGGATGTAAGGTAGACTTGTAGGGATTTCTAAGATGGACCATTGCTCATAAAATTATTTTACATACTTTTTGGATTCCCGTCGTGTCGAGCGTTCTTTGATTGCAATGACCCGAATTATTTATTTGTGATTATGGATGGCTAGTTGAGATGGTTGCCATCGAGAGAATCTTTGTTCGTTTTAGTTTGCTTGAGGACAAGAAAAGTGCAAGTGCGGGGATGTTTGATGTATAAGAATTTATACATCTTTAAACGTCAAATTTATTCATGTTTATGCGAAAATTCTTTGTATTTTCATTGATTTTGGTACTTATTAGAGACAAGTCAGCCAGCAACAACGTCAGCATTATCGCCCGGTCGCGCATGCACGAGCCATTTCCAAAGATT
The DNA here is from genome assembly GCA_947069175.1 of Scalesia atractyloides. Taxonomy (NCBI): domain Eukaryota; kingdom Viridiplantae; phylum Streptophyta; class Magnoliopsida; order Asterales; family Asteraceae; genus Scalesia; species Scalesia atractyloides. Next base: position 35,846,996 of record CAMTDV010001634.1, read on the forward strand.
TATTGATATGGACGTTCGTGCTCATGTCGAATCGTTTCCAGATCATTCGATTCACGAGAATGTAGTGATCATTACCGGTGAAACATCAACAAGCAAGTCGTACCACTCAGGAACTTTTGAGCGGGACTTTTCTAGAAAATGCATCAAATAAGATCGTCAATCGAAAAGCTACACTGACACATGCCAAGAACAACCGTGCCAAAAGGTGGCATGGTTGTGGCAAACGTCCAGTAGCTTAAATACGGGTTCAAATCCCATTTGCAAGGGAGTTGGACCATTTGGTGAAATTTCTCTAAAAATCTGGACTTGGAAGCTTGTTGGAGCCAAGGAAGAGCTTTGAAGAAGGCCTAACCACTTAAAGATCCACCCATTTACCATTTAATCTTGTCTTTAAACTTTGTTAGTGTTGGAAAATTAGAATGTGGTGAATGGAAATTATTTTATAGAAATTAATAAAATTGAACTCTTCAAATGGTAAAACTCTTGAGTAGAGTTTTATTGATGACATCTGATTAGTTTTTATTAGTGTTAAGTCTCTAATTAATTGAGACTTTTAACTTTCCCTCAAGTCTTGTATAATTAGTAGGCTATGTGCCTTATTTGTATACTAGAAGAAACATACATGAAGAATACTTGAAAAAGAGGGATACTTGAAGACGAACTATAGAGAGGAGTACTCCCTACTCGTTGAAGCCTACACAACGAATTGTATAAGAAGACGTGATTCAAGATTCCGTTGAAGATTACACAACGGACCATAGAAGAAGACACGGTTAAAAAAAAATTTAAGACTATAGTTTGAATCAATTTAATACATGTGTTGTATTATATATAATTTCAATTAGTTTTGTTCATGGTATGTGTACTATGATTTCCCAATATGTAAAGAGAGGATCTTTACTATTTTTATTTATATAATTTTTTATTAAAATTGTGACCCATGTCCTACAAACTTAAAACAGATTCGTGAGATTGTTGCTACAATCATAAAACCTTCTTATAAGGATTTTGGGTTCACGAAAGGATTTCTAATAAAAATATATATGTATTTTTAGAGATTATGATCTCATAAATATTTTTTTAGGAAATATGTATGTAGTACAACTTGTTGTGTTTGGATTTATTGAGATTGTTGTACAATCTTAAATCCTACGTCGTGATACAAAAACGAATGACATATGGTTCAAACATTTGGTTTTGAAACAATTTTGGAAACGTTAATTTTTTTCTAACTTTTGTGTTAGATCGGGTTTATTAGTGTTAACCATACGTTTTTTGTAAACGTTAAATTTCTCTAACTTGTGTGTTAGACCAGAATTATGGGTGTAAACCATACTTTTTTGTAAACGTTAAATTTCTCTAACTGACTGGAATTATGGGTGCAAACCATACGTTTTTGTAAACGTTCAATTCTTGTGAATAGAGTTTTTATGTCTTTAAAACGGTTTTATGTTACTTTATTAGAGTTTTAAGTCTCTAATTAAGTCTCTATTTAAAGTAGGCTTTTCATCCACCCATGGATTGATATGAACAAACAAGTCTTATAATGATTTTTGTAATCATTTATTTTAAAGAGCGTGTTAGAATCGCATGATGTAACCTGATACTTTTTATAACGATTTATGTAATCGTTTATTTCTAGCGAGCTTGTTAGAACGTATTTATGGGTTAATTTTTATAACAATTTTTGTAATTGTTTAGTTCTAACAAAAGTGTTAGAAAGGGTTTAGAAAACTTTAAATTTGAAAATGATTTTTGTAATCAATTGTCTTCTAACATGTGTGTTAGAAACGTTCATGAAAAGCGTTAGTTTGGAAGCAATTTTTAACTGTTTATTTTCTAACGTTTGTATTAGAAAAGCCTAATTTATTTGAACTATATATGTGTTTATAACAAGTCGAATTAACAATTTGTGGAAATGTTAATACTTCTAACGTGCGCGTTAGAATTTCTTTCATTTTAACATTTTAATATGATTGTTAAAAATGGTTCATTACAAATGCCTTGAAATGTTTTATGTAAACATTTTATATAAGTAATTTGTTGTAGCATTGGTTTTAATGAATATAAACACTTTATATTATGCTTTGTATGGTTTAGAAATAAAGGTCATACATTGAAGTTGATGTTTAATTGGCTTCAAGAATTAAATCACCATAAAGTGATGTGCAGTCACGTGAGATTTATTACCAACTTTAATTTGTGATTTCTAAATCCTTTTGGTCATATTTTGAATATACAATATGACTTGAATTTTCTAACATGTGTGTTAGAAATTGTGTATCACGAATACAAGGTTAGAGTTATTTCATGAGCCATAATGAACGGGAATGTTTTATGTAAACATTTAATTGTCTATGTGCGCATTAAAATGATGAGAAATGGTTTATTTTATAAACTTTATCCTTGGAAAACGTTTTACGTAAGCGTTCGATTTTATGATGTGCCTATTATAACATTTTTTTCTAACATGTGTGTTAGAAAACATTTAGTACATGCATAGTAAGACTAAACAATATAAAACCATTTGATATTTTGGGTTTTGATTTATGTTATCATAAACTCTAATTGATATCATTAATATTGTACATTGCAAAACTAAGAAAATATTTTAAATTATTTTTAGAACAAAGTTTTGCATAGTTTTTAGAATTCAAATGGTTTGCTACTCTTGCTAGAAGTAGCATTTGTTGAACAAAGTAACAATCTCATGGATATTATTTGGTGGAAAACGACTTGGTGTTGTCGTGTACAAATTCAGTTGTTTAAGTTTACTACTTAAATGTAGCTTTTGTAACAACTTGATGTCATTTTGAGCAGAATTGTCCAAGTTTAAAGTTTCAAGATGAAATGGGAAACTTGTACTTACAAGTGCATGGAGTCTTATTGAGGGAGTACTTCAAGACATGCCATGGGACGATATAGTTGAAAAGATTTCGATAAGATTAAAGCACTTTGGTATTTGATGTCTACATATCGTCTATGTTTCCGTTTAAATTTCAAAAGTGTTTGGAACTTATGATTTAGTTTGCAATGTATCTTATTGTTTTGTGTTCAATATCTTAGGATAACACGTGCAATTTTTTACAAAGAAATAAATCAGTAATGTTTGTGACGTATAAATTATTTTTGTGGAAAATAATTATAACGCCAGTTATACATTATTTAAAAGAATATTGTTTTAAATGGATAGTACATGAAAATACTTGGACATAAACAACTTAAGAGTTGTTGCATTGACTAAAAGTCAAAGACGAGACGTCAAATGTGTAACCACATCACGAGTGAGTAGTGAGCGTATTGAGATGAAATACACAAATGAGATTCATGTCGAAATACTTCGTTAGAAGTCATTGGAAAATTCACAAGTTTGAATTCTAACATATGAAAGTAAAAAATACTATATATGTTACTGTATACCTTTAATAAATCTTGCGAGATTTACATGTAGATGCGTCTGCCACTTGAATATGGAAATTTTACCTTTGTTTGGGAGAACATCCTAAATATACATATCTCCTAATGAATAACAATAGATGTGTGCAAATCACTTATGTCAAAATTATGATTGCCATGTTGTTGAGTGTGGATCTAGTTGACTCTATCTTCCACATAATAGTGATTGTAGATGAGGAACATTCATCTTGTTGGCGATGAGTGTGTTCACCAAGTGACTTGGATTAAGACTTATGTTTAAGTCCTTATGAGTAAATGGTAAAGCGTTAGAGATCAAAGGTAAACAAGTTTGTTCCTTAATTGAGTGATAAAATTTAGCTATGTGCTATATACAATAATTTGTGAGACCTTCCTAAATATTGATATTTTAGGATTATAAATAAGTCTCGTTATTTTGTCTTAACAAAGGAAGAATGTTGCAAAGTGATATCATGATATCCTTGGGGCTGTGTAGAATCAGAATGATACATCTTCTGTTCACATGCTAAAGTATTGTAGTCTAAAGTATGCTAGACTAGTACTTCGTTAATTATGGGTCTTGACGGAGACTAATTAACTCTAAACATTCTTATGTGTATGAACACAAAAAGAATTTGTGTATAGACAAAGTTGAGGGAGAATTTTTCATTCATTATAAGGAAAAGACATGTAACTTATGAAGAGTTTGTTCGAAAAGATAATGAGAACAATTTATTGTCTTGGCTTATTCTAGGTGTTAAATAAGAATTATTCTAAGTTGGTGACAAACTTATGACAATGGCATGTGTTGCTTTGGTCAGCTCGGAAGCTTATGTAAGCTAATTCAATGTTGAATTCATTGATACAATGAGGTTGATCTTGTTCAATCATTTGTATAAATGTCGTCATAAGTGAAGTTACAAAAGTGTTGATCAAATGACAAGAAATGTGGGGGGAGGAACCATTTAAGAAACAACCCTCTAAGGGTGTGTAGAAATGGTTTTTTCTTTACCTCATATGGATGTTATCCAGTAACACTTAAATGTGGGGGTGTCTTGCATTTGTATCATAAAATTTTTGGCAATAAGGATTTTTTAATCCAATCTAACATTGCAAACATGCGACTAAGTGGAGGAAACAAAGGTCGTAGTGCATAATGGAGATGTGTTTGCCTTAAATGATACGTGTATCTTACAAAGACGTATTATAACCAGATTCAGATGGCCACTAAGGTTATAGTCTTAGAAGTTAACAATAGGCAAAATTAACTTGCGAGTTAAGAACACATCATGACAACTGATCTCAATACGTAAAGTTATTTGTAGTGACTAGACAAAGTCAAAGATAATGTTATGGATCTAACAACCTGAGGGTTTACTAGAGATCAAGTTGTGGAATGAGACTAAAGCCCATAGAAAAAGGGTGTGTGAAGGAAACCTAACTTAGTTGACTGGAGATCCCAAGATCTAAGTTCAATAGGACAACGAATTCATATGCCTAAGGGTGGTCATTGTGGAGGTATAGCTGATATGCATAAGCTAGTATATGTGGTTATATATACCCCTAAATGATAAAAGGGTATTTAAATACGTCCTAGTTCATTCCTATGAAATTCAGTGACAAATTGTGAGGCTAAGCATATTATGTGGTAAATGATTTTGCGTAATCATGGTAATCACGATTCTTTTAATGATTTAAGGAGAATCACCTATGTTAGAGAGAAGTGGGGTCGCTTCGAATGGAATTGGGGGCACAATTCCTAAAGCTCTCGCAGAACCAGGAAAGTGTTCCATGGCCATTATTGGACACGACTGTGAGGGGATGACCCGGCTAAGGAGAGTATTGTGCGAAGTGTATTGTCCTCTACATAAATGGGGGTTTGTTCAAGGATATCGTGTCTACAAACCGGTAGGAGGCCAAGTATGCTTCACAACGGAAAGTTCAAAGGGAATACCTACTTATCCGGCAATACTCAACTGTCGATGTTGCATTGGAAATTTTGTGTATTTTGATAAATCTCCATTCATGTGGGGGATTGTTGGAAAATTAGAATGTGGTGAATGGAAATTAATTCATAGAAATTAATAAAATTGAACTCTTCAAATGGTAAAACTCTTGAGTAGAGTTTTATTGATGACATTTGATTAGTTTTTATTAGAGTGTTAAGTCTCTAATCAATTGAGACTTTTAAATTTCCCTCAAGTCTTGTATAATTAGTAGGCTATGTGCCTTATTTGTTTACTAGAAGAAACATACATGAAAAATACTTGAAAAAGAGGGATACTTGAAGACTAACTATAGAGAGGAGTACTCTCTACTCGTTGAAGCCACCATCTATAGCTTATCCGTTCCACAAGTTTAAATACTATAATTTTACCCGATGTAACCTCAGGCACGTGAGCCATCTCCGGCAGTACAGACTGCTTCGGCTGTTGTACCCTGGGAAACAGACGTGTCATCTTTAGTAGAGGCGCGAAATCTATTTTAAGGGAAGCGTGTTGAACACGTGCCTTAGCAACAACCATCTACATATGTTTGTTCTTTTCGTAGGAAATTGTTGTACAAGAAGACGTGGTTCAAGACCTCGTTGAAGCCTACACAACGAATTGTATAAGAAGACGTGTATCAAGATTCCATTGAAGACTACACAACGGACCATAGAAGAAGACACGGTTCAAAAAAATTTTAAGACTATAGTTTAAATCAATTTAATACATGTGTTGTATTGTATATAATTTCAATTAGTTTTGTTCATGGTATGTGTACTAATGATTTCCCAATATGTAAAGAGAGTATCTTTACTATTTTTATTTATATAATTTTTTATTAAAATTGTGACCCATGTCCTACAGTTAGCTTGTTTCTTGCATTATGAATAATTTAATCTTTCTTGTACTTAAGTTAGTTGTTATGAGCCTTATGGGCTAAACATTTGTGGTGCTTAAACTTGGTTGAAGCTTATAAATATGTGATAACATGGAAGGAGATGTGATGAGTGTTCTTGTTAATCTTCATAATGATATTTAGTCTTGTTCTTGGAGTTCATGAGCATGCTTGAAGTTGTTGTTCTTGAGTGTTTAATCATAAGTATATGCATGATGTGTTGGAAATCCCATGTATGAATTATGGTTATTGAATCTTGTTAACTTGTTAGTTTGATTCATAGCATGAAACTAGGAATGGTAATTGCCAACATGAATTGCATGAGATTTGAACATATGTATGAATTCTTGCATTTAGATTTGGAAAGATCTTAAAAATGTTATACGAATTTTATGGTATGTGAGTATGTTAGTATGATGATTTAGGCCAAGATGATTATCTAGCATGACCATACTTGTGGTTCATATCAAGATGATGACAATATTATTTACTTAAAAGCAAGTTAGGATGATTAGTATGCTATTCATAGTGGTTTTCCCTAATTTGTAGAGTTAGGTGTTTTGACAAACAAGTAACTCATGATTAAATATTTACATCAAATCAACAAATGAACTTAAAAAGAACAATTCCTAGGTGATTAGAGTGTTATTTTATATTAATTTTCCTAAGGATTATAAAACTAGCAGACCTTGATTGGGACTTAGTTAAATTAGAGTTTGTATTATCCCTAGTTCTTCCCTTTAGTTGTCATATGTTCATTAGTGGATACCTAGTTTAGGTAACCTTTCTTAGACATTGTTCTTGCTAGAATACTTAGTAGTTTATTATTTGCATGATAAATTAGAAAATCCAAACCCGCTAATCGAAAAGGTTTTAAAGTAACAAAAGTTTAGTGTCGAGACACCGCGTCCACGGATTGATATCCGGTTCTTACCGATAAACCATATTACCATCCGATGGTTAAGGTGGTAATTATGATCAACTGTTGATCTTCTTGATTAGTTTTTCCCATGTTCGTTGGATTGTTCTAACGGATTTTTACAAAAAGAACCAGAAAAGTTCACAAAATGATATCGATGAATTTGATTCAGTGTTTGATTATTTGAATCTTGATATGTCTTCTGTAATTTATCTTTGAGTAGACAGATTGTTCTTCCAGGTATTCGTATATAATGAGTTACATCGACCAGGTGAAACGGCTGATAATGGAAAGGTTTGGGTACTAAGCAAGTTGTGTTTGCCGGTTGACGGGTTTACATGTTAGATAGACACGAACTGACAAACCCATATGAACCCCAACAGGACAAGAAAATTTGTTGGTTCATACCAATGCGGTTTAACCCACTTTTTTCGCATTTTAATACTTTCAATTGACAATTTTAGAACCAAAAAAAAATTCATATGTATATATAAGAATTACAATACTTAAGGTTAAACGGGTCAACCGATGAACTTGTCAGGTTGACATGGACATGACCTGTATAGCTAAATGGGTTTGCGGATTCCAACCAAACCCATTTATATTAAATCCAGACACACAAATTTCCTGTAAGGTTCATGTCATGTCAAAAACTCACACTTAGCTTTAGGTGGGTACACAATTGATGTTGGTACGTTAATCGGGTGGCTGCAATCTCTAAATTTCATTGGCGGAAATACATAGACCTGTTTATACCGTCTTTTTTTATTTTTTAATTTTTAGAATTTAGCCAGGATTTTCACATGTGAGCCTTGATGGACACAAGGCACTTCAGCTGTGTTGGGTTGTGTGTAGACCTTAGGAGGTTGCGTGTTACCCGGATGAGTTCTTGAAGTATAAAGATCAATATATGATGTTTTGATGTATATGATGTTTATTCTTATGTTATTGTCCAAATCCTGTCAGTGAAAACTCATTTCTACTGAGAGATTACACCACTAGTGATAACATTTTTCACAGATCCATTAACCTTAAAATAAAACTTAGCTCACCAGTCGGTACAAATGCACTTTTCAAGCTTACTAGCAAGTCGAGCATTTAAATTTTGTGTTTAAACCATGTCTATATGGATTTTGTCTCGATCGTATGTATGACTTTTTTTGTTGAAAAGGAAGTTACACCATTAATAGCATGTATAGAAATATGAAGCTCGTGCATTAGCTTCACTAATTCAATAGCAACCAAATCTTCCTCTCCTATTTCAATCACTTAAGAATTGCTTCTTTTTACACTTATGACTTTGTGTAAACTTGGTGGATACTTAAGCGGTAAAAGGTACACTATTTTTAGGCCCATCCAAAAACATTGACCCTTGTTGGTTGTTGTAGTAACCAAAGATGTATTGGATGTATCTTGCAACTTTGGTATAGAATAGGCATCGCTCGGTTCAAACATCTTCACTAATATCGTATATCTTGTCAAAAACCTTTTTGAAAGATACTCACCACATACTATACGACTTTGTTGAGCAAACTGTCTAAAGCCTTGCAACAACTTTTAAGGGTTCTGTTTGAACTAGTATCATGAGCTCTTCCATCGCATCCTCAAGCATGGAATCTACGAATTGACTAGTCACTGATCTTACATACTCGCCCCGTGGTAGTTCCATAATTTTATGGAATCGACTTCAATTGTCCTTTACATATTCGCCACACAAAAATTCCATACAACTTTGGGATGGTTATGCTTTTTGTGATTGTTTATCGCATGAATGCTTCAGATTACTTCATCTGAGGTTGATAAATTATTTGCAAATGATCTCGTCGATTTTGTCTCCAGTCGTAATGTAATATCATGCTCCTTAATTTTTTTCCTTCGTTTGAAGATTACCGATGTTATACATCATGTTACAAGTGTTAGTGAGTTGAGAAATCGGTAACAATCAAGTCTAGTAAACTTTAGCTCTGACACCAATGTTAGGGACGATTTAGACTACTACCGGGTAGAAAGTAGGTCACAACTCAATTAGCTTTCTCATTAATTTGTTTGAGCATTAGTTCAACAATCAACATTCCAACTAACTTTCTAGTGATCATCATCATCATCACTCATTTACACAATAACTCCCTTAAGTGTTGGATTTGGGCTGAAACCAAGGAATGATTTTGAATCTACATATTTTAATTTTCTTTTATTTTGACAAATAATTTTGATTGGTTTTTGGATAGACATGATTTTGTTTGGTTTTTGGTTTTGGTTTGGTTTTTGGTTTTGTTTTGGTTTTTGTTTTGGTTTTTGTTTGGTTTTTGCTCGATGCAGTTAACCCGTTTTGATTTTGGGTTCCCATTAGTGATTGGAATGAATGATTTATGAAGAAAAATTGTGTTAGGATGGCTCCTCCACTGCTTAGGAACCTAATTTGTATCTAAAGTCCATCATAAGCGGAAATTATGTGACTTGTTAATCGAATCACAAGATTTACTGTTTAAATTGTCTGTTTATTAGTTCAAATCAATAGTACATCGAGAATCCAAACAGGCAGAGCTTCGCCGTCGTCAACGGAAATTTCTTACAATGAAAGACCCAAAGACAACTATATATAGAGCAACAAGTTCACTCGAACTGTGGTTGACTAGATCAAGTTCGGGTAACTTGATCTGTCTTCACACAAGTTCGGCCAAACTTGTGCTATTATAACATAAATACATCAAAACTCTAACAATAACAAGCCCTAAACATACAGACTCGATCCAAGACCTAGACAATAGACATCATGTACAAACAAACTCCCCCTTGGATATTGTCGCAGTCTTGATCAGTCTTCAATCTTCAACACCTTCCGAAGAAGTTCTTGTACGGCTTTCTTCATCAATCTTGCTTAGGAATAGGCGTTTGGTCAGTAGGAGGTGCCCACTTCATGGACTGAAATTGTCTGAGTCTTGCCTCTCTACCCCTTTCATGTATCTTTTCTAGTCGTCTTTCCTCTTTCAAAAATTCTTCTCTTCCCAACTCTCTCTATCTTGATTCCCACATATGACCTGAATTAATACCATGCGCATAGCAAATGTTGATCACACCTTGGTATTGCTTTGCTTGGACTTCTTCACGTTTATCGAAACATATCTTGTTGAAGAACAAACATTTCACATCTTCTCTCGAGCAGTTAACTAGCCACATCGGGTCTAGTATACGAATAGTTCTCAACAAACCCCAAATCCTTCTACGTTCAATACATTCTGGATCTTGTTCTTTTGTGATATTCCACGTTTCGTCAGCCCATAATACAATTACTGCTTCACTAGTTTCAGGATCCGTCTGCCACCACAAGAAGTAAGGATGAAAATCTTGTTCGATAGGCTTTAGTGGCATATTCTTCATTGCTCTTGGTCGTTTCATCACCAGCATAACATCTTTAACCCTTGTCTTTTTATCCATCTTTATTCTGCACTTCAGTATAAACAGTTTCCACAATTCAAAACCTCTTAAAGCTTCAAACTTGATAACCCTCCATAGCCGTTGTTCGTTGAACTTAATCTGAAGATTTATGTTTCTCGTTTGCACTAACTCTTCAACATCCCAAAATGGTAACGTCTTTATATCTGCAAGATGTCTGAAGTACTGAACCCCGAATTCTCTCTTGATAGCATACACGTCAAGTTCTCTTATCCATCCCCAACTTAGAATATCACCAAGAGATTTATCTTTGTCACGAGTAAAGAACGCCAGTGGTCGCTTAAACTTCCTTTCTTTAGGCATCTCTTTGAACCACGACTTCTTTGCTTCGGCAATCTGTTCTTTCGTATAGCATTTAGGGATATTACCTTGCTTTACCACTTCATCAATCTTTTGCTTCAGCAAATTCACATCAATTTGACTCATGATTTCTTCGATCGTCGGAAAACTGTCAGTATTAACACCTGAATACTTTTCTGCTTCATCATCAGAAGAATCTTCAAATATAGCATGATCATAATCATCAGCTTCTGCAACACGCTTGTAAACATACTCTTTCGGTTCAAACATTTTGATGTTCACCAATTCTTCTTCAAAGTCAAATTCGAAAGAATCAGCATCAACTTTGAACATTCTAGCCAACTCTTCTTTGGTGTAGTTATGAACAAACTCCCCTTCCTCTATAATTGGATCTAACATTATCATCAACGGTTTTTCATGTACAGCAGCAACAGGCATAGCAACTATAGCGTCAGAAACATCAACATCTTGTGGCCCTGTTTGCTCCCCCTTACTTTGATCATCCTCCATGTTTACATCATCATTAATCAAGGATTCAAAATCAAACTCAGAATGAACATTCGCAGAATCAATCTTTAGACCAACACCCCCTGATCATCATCACCACCATCATCGTTGTGATCTGTATCATCTTTCGTATCATCTACAGGGTCATCATCTTTTTCATCATCTTCCTCATTATCATCATTTTCTAACTCAGAAGCTTTAATCGATTCAACATTCTTTTCAGGAACATCTTCAGAAACAATCTCTAATTCTGGAACTTTTTCTGCTTCAACAGACTTTTCAATCACAGGCTCCTCTGTAGGTTTAGAGGCACCTTCAATAATCCCTTTGCTTTTACCCTGTTCCGCACAATTCTTTTTCAGCTTTATCTTTAGCTTCTTGAATATTAAGTTTATCATATTCTGCTTTGAAATCAATGCCCAAGCTGTTTGTTAACACTTTCTGTAGCCTGGCAAACCTTCTGTCATTCTGATCACGTTCAGATCTAAGCTCAGCTGTCCCTTTCTCCAATTTTTCATTCGCAGCACTCAAACTATCAACCATCGCTTTCATGTAGCCTCTGTCATCTTCAAGAAACTTCACTTTGTCTTGCAGAATCTCTTTCTCAACCATGCTCTGCTTTACTTTGCTTTCCAGAGCTTCTTTCTCGACTTTATTCTGTTTGACTTTATCTTCCAAAGCTTTGATTCTTTTCTCGAACATATCAATTGGCGTATCTTCAAACCAATTTGAAAGATCTTCGGCCGTGACAGGATGATTAATATTATCTGGAATATCGTCGAAAGCATCTTTAAACTCTTTAGCTCTAGCACTATGTGGAGTAGACTACTTTGATCTTGGAGGAGTTGCTTTAGGAGTACCCTTTGCAGCAGCTTTTGGACTTGATAGAGGTGTACTCTGAACCGGTACTTCAATAACTGTTGGTGGATCTTGTATTGCAGTCGTTGGTGGAACTTGTGCTTCAATAATCGGAATCTCTTGCAAGTTAGAAACAGGAGGTTCTTGTGTAACTCCTTTCTTCAATTTCTGACTCAAGTACCTGCGACTTTGAGGCTTTTTCTTTTCTCTGGTACTAGGAGAACCTGTTGCTTTCTTAGAATCTCCGGCCTTTGACTTAGAACGCTTTGATTTCTTCTTAGGTCGTTCTTCATCGGAACCCTCATCAGAATTCATAAAGATCTTCACCAAGCTTTTTCAAACGTTCCTCTTCTTTTTGTTTCTCAGTCTCTTTCTGGCGAATATCAGCTGAATCTTCAGACGATTCATCATCTTTATCAAAAGTTGCTGAAATAACATCGTCACGATCTCCACTAGTAGTACCAGCCTCAACTTCTTGACTTTCAACATTAGCTGCAGCGCTTGATCCTTCAACATTCTAAGGATTTTCATCAGGCTCATCTATCAACATTGTATCCACTTTCTTTGATGCCCTTTTTCGCTTAGGCTTCTCAATAACCAGAACCCTCTTGATATACCAATCGCCTCTTTTCTCTTTGAAATTCTTTAACAGTTCAACCTCGTCTTTATCGTCTCCACTACCATCCTTTCTCCATTTATTCTCAGGTGGTGCAACATAATCAGCTTTGATGATAGCACCAAACACAGGCTTTGAAATAGGCGCAGAATCTTGTTTCAGATATATCTTGAGCTTCTTCAAAGTTGTCTCGTCCATATGGCTCAGATAAAGAATATCATTCGGATCTTTCGCAATATCATTGAATTTCTCGTCTATCAGCATCTGAACGAACCTCGGATACATCACCAATCTATCCTTTCCCATATTCTTCCACATGAATTTGAAGATCACTTTCGAGTAGTTGAACTTTTTGTTGAGCACCAACGCAGTAACCATGCAGGCCATGTAATCTTGAATATCATCTAGCCCTACTTTCCTGTGACTGAAAGCGTGAATAATAGCATGAATAAGAAGTTTGTACGGTAGAGTAACACCGCCTTTCTTCAATGTAGGCTCATTTGCATGACCTTTGTAACCCATTCGATATAAACAGCCCTTTACCATCCTCTCTTCAAAGCTAATTGGATCATTTTCATTGTCTTTGAATACAAGAACCTTCGAATATCTGCTTCAGTGATCAAAAACTCCTTATCTTCATTGCCAACACGAACAACAGACTTTATCACTTTGTTTACTTCGTCGTAAGATGCTGCATTCCAGAAAAGATATACATGTGATCTATAAACGACATGCTTATCCGTAATCACCTTTGTGATCGGAATTCTCCCCAAAAACTCTAAAATCTCTGAGAATGCAGTCAGTGTAGGATAAATCTTCTCATCCAGCGAAATACAGGTGTTATGAAACTTAGAAAACGAAAGTTGGATGTTATGCGGACAAGAAAACAAACAATTTAGATGATTTCACAATTTTCAACAAAGATTCATCAAGTTTGGTCGAACTTGATGCCAAAACATTACAATTTTCAATTAATACACAACTTCGGTCGAACATGTAGTTTCACCTTTTATTTTCAAATTTTAAACAAGTTCGGGCGAACTTGTATTGTTTACAGGTTTTTGAACTTTGTTAAACAAGTTCGGGCGAACTTGTATTATTTTCAAGTATTATGCAGGATGATAACAACTTCGCCCGAAGTTGTATCAAAACAACTTCAACAAGTTCGGGCGAACTTGTTATCTTCCACATCAAACCCTGCAAACATCAATACCAGTCCAATGTCCGAATTCATGGTTTGTTTATGATGTTAACATGTTAATAAACCATTTACACCGTTCAATTTGTTCTAAGACACCCTAGATCTACTTATTTTTACATTTTCGGTCCAAAACTGTTCAAAAAGTCGAATTCCTGGATGTTTTAGGAGATTTATACCTCGACCATGATAATAAGTGTGCCAATCACTTATCTCTGGTCTTAATTTTGGCAGCACAACGGTACAATTCTTGCAAAAACACAATTTCTCTCAAATCGTACTAAGTTCGCTCGAAGACAATTGAAATAGATAAAATGAACTTTGAGCGAACTTGGTTATTTATACAGAGTCAAGTTCGGGCGAACTTGACTTCCAATCATCAATTCTCATCTTTCAACTTCCCCCGAAGTTATGCTATTGTGAAACAATTTTCAATCAGTAACTTCGGCCGAACTTGATTAAGGCCCAAATTCAAACTTTTTCAATTTTTTTTCATTTTTAACCTTGAACTTTCACATGTTTACCAGTTATGAAAATCCACTCAGTTGACCAAGTCCAAGTTAATGACCTTGGTTAACTGATTTGTCTGCCGAGTCCAAGTTAATGACCTTGGTTAACTGATTTGTCTGCCGAGTCCAAGTTAATGACCTTGGTTTGACCCGTTATGAACAAACTGATGTTTTTCTTCAAGTTAAAGATTCAAATTAATGAACTTTTCATCATTTTTTGTGTATTTTGATTTTACATATTAGCTCCCAACCCGTTGTCATGAAGATTTCCACAACTTGCACCTTTCCGAACTCCAAAGATCCGCTTTCCATCATTGGCTGTTGAAAACAATGTAGACACAAAATCTTTTTGAATTTTCGAAAGTTTATGATAAAACACACTGAAAATCTTTTGGGTTTAAATCTGAAATCAAATAAACTATGTACAAACATATTTACAGGCATATTTTTGTGAATTCGTGTCTAAGGATCATATCAGTTGTTTGAGACGTATCACAAGTACCGTTGACCTTTTGATGATAAGTTCTAAACTTGTTTACCTAGATTGTCGATATATTTGTCCACTTAAGCTTCGACACATTTCTCAATTGTTCCAAGATATTTTAGTTAGAATTATGAAACTTGACCCAACTATGGTTCCCATCTCAGAATATACTCCCGTATAAAGATTCCCTAGATTTCATCTTACAGGTGAGTATAGCGTAATTGATATCTGTTCTGGGTTATGTGAAGCCTTGAAAGCTCAGGTTAATACTACCATATCCACAAAGAGATGAAGGCTCGACTTTAAGGTGTGTTTCAATTAAGGAATCTTTTAATCACTGCAATTGATTAGATCCTTCGATTCTTTCAATTTTGCTGCAGTTTAGGGGTTTTTAGCAAAAGCATTATAGAAGTTCTAGGCTATTGCTTCCGCAAAATTAGAAGAACTTGTATAATACCCTAGATATCAAGCATCTATAAAGACCTCGTATCTCAGAATCAGGCAATCTCTCAAACGAAATTTCGAAGTACTAAGTCCATATATCCGAGAGATGTTAATCCACAAGTTTAAGCAGTTGTAAAATTTAGTTTATATCCCGGAAACAATCTACTGAACGTGTAAAGCCTATCGACATATCCACAGTAAGACTTGTTTATACTTTTTTAAACTTTACAATTCCTTAGCATAATGTGACAGTCCACTTTATTACTACATATTTCTTTTTGTTGTCTTTTTCATGTTTTTGTACTTTTTAGTTTTTCATATGTTTTTGTATTTTCTCGTTTCATTTCTCCCCCTATAATCAAAAACATATTTTTGTATTTTAGTTTTTATAAGAAATTCTAATCCTAAAAGGTAACAAACCAATGAGGATCACGAGAACTCGTCGTCTGATCCATATTCAACCTCTGCATCCGCACCTGTCAACAGATTTTTCATACCGTTAAGCCTCATTAAGTATTTAAACCGTGAAAGAGTAAAAGGTTTGGTATAAAAATCAGTTTTTTGTTCATCGGTGTGGATTTTCTCAATTCGTACCAATCGTTTTTCGTAGCAATCACGAATAAAGTGGTATCGAATCTCGATATGTTTTGTTCGAGAGTGATGAACTGGATTTTTAGTTATGTCGATTGCTGCCTTATTGTCTACATATAATGGAGTGTCAAGAAATTGCAATCCATAGTCCCTCATGTGTTGTTGTATCCACAAAATTTGTGAACAACAACTGGAAGCCGAGATGTACTCAGCCTCACAAGTAGAGAGAGCGACCGTGGTTTGTTTCTTGCACTGCCAAGTTACTAATCGAGTTCCGAAGAACTGGAAACTGGCCATCGTAGACTTTGAATTCAATTTGTCAACACCGAAATCAGACTCAGCATATCCCGTCAGATCGAAGTTGTCATTCTTTGGGTACCACAAGCTGGTGGTTGGGCATCCCTTCAGTATCTGAAAATTCGCTTCATGATCTGCAAGTGAGATATTTTGGGACTAGACTGATAACGTGCACAAAGGCAGGTAGGATACATTATATCTGGGCGAGATGCCGTCAGATACATGAGTGATCCTATCATCGACCTGTAAAGAGTATCATCAACTTTGGTTCCGATTTCATCAATGCAAATTCCGTGATTGAGTGCCAGAGGAGTAGATAACGGCTTTGTGTTATCCATCTCAAACTTCTTCAATATATCATGAACATACTTGGTTTGGTGGACGAATATACCGCCTGGCAACTGATCAACCTGCCATCCGAGGAAGAATTTCATTTCACCCATAGAGCTCATCTCGAATTTCTTCTTCATGTTTTTTTTTCAAACTCTTTTCAAAGATCGTCATTAGTCGAACCAAATATGATGTCAGCCACATAAATTTGTACGATAATCAGATGACTTCCAACTTCTCGGGTAAATAGCATACTATCCACTGTTCCTCTAATAAAGCCGTTTCCAACGAGATGTTGAGATAACGTCTCGTACCAGGCTCTCGGGGCCTGATGCAAACCGTACAATGCTTTATCCAGAAGATAGGCTTTCTTTTTGTTCAGCGGATCGACAAACCCTGGTGATTGGCCGACGTACACTTGCTCTCGAAGCTTACCATACAGAAAAGCTGATTTCACATCTAATTGATACACTTTAAATCCTTTCCAAGCAGCGAATGCAAGGAAAATGCGAATAGACTCAAATCTTGCAACTGGTGCATATACCTCTGTATAATCAATTCCTTCTTGTTGATGGAATCCTTTGACAACGAGCCGAGCTTTGTTGCACACTATAACTCCACGATCATCGCGCTTGCACTTGAAGACCCATTTAGTATCTATCGCCTTTTGATTCTCCGGAAGTCAACAAGCTTCCATACCCCTAGCTTTTCGAATTGTAGTAATTCTTCTTGCATCGCAAGCACCCAATTCTCATCACCTAAAGCTTCAGTAACATTCTTCGGTTTGATCTGGGATATGAAGCATGAATAATGGCAATACTCTTGAGTCGGAGCTACTCGAGTATAGAAACAACTCAAAGCTTTGTTGATCTGGCTCCTTGTTTGTACACCAACTTGCAATTCACCAATTATGGAATTTGATGAGTGGTATGAATAAGTTCTCGGCATCACTTCACTTGGAACATCAACAGTGTTCTCCTGATTAGTAATATTTTGATTAACTACCGATTCAACTGCAGGAGCGCTAGAAGACGCTTCATTTCGAGTGCTTGGGCCAGCAGATTGATTTAACATACTTCTTATCTGCTCAGATTCTTCATCAGAAGAAGATTCTCCATCATCATCAAACGTCGGAGCCTCATCAGAGTTGGAATTATGTGCTTGACAAAGATTGGGTTCCTCTGTAGCATTTATTGGTTCTGTAGCCGGTGTCACTTGTTCAACATGTGTTTCTTGAACACCACTACTGCTAGGACCTGCACCAGAAGAAGATGATCCAACAGTTGGTTGATTAACCACTATTGGTCTGATAATCTGCTCTTGATTAGCCGACTGATGTAGATAATATAACAAAGCAATGTCTTCTTCAGAAGGCTCTTTTGGCAAGTCAAATGATTTCCACAATTCACTATAATTGAACAACCAAGCATCGCCTGCTCTTTGAATTGGAGTTGTATATTGAAAACAATCGACGTGTTGTGCTTTTACCACTCTTCTCAAACTTGGAAGATAAACTCTCTTGAGTGGAGTTGTGTAGACGACAAAGAAACCATCTATCGATTTGGCACCAAACTTTTCGTCTGAATCAATAATTGTACAAGGTGCACCAAACGGTTCTAAATACTTCAAATTGGTTTTCCTTCGGTTTAGCAATTCAAAGCAAGTCTTCTTTGTAGGTTTGACCGTCAAGACTCTGTTCAATGTATAGCATGCTGCTGCGACTGCTTCACTCCAGAAACTGACAGGAAGCTTTGAATCTGCAAGCATAGTTCTTGCTGTTTCTATTAACGTTATGTTCTTCCTCTCAGCTACTCCATTTTGTTGCGGAGTGTATGGAGCACTGAATTCGTGTAAGATGCCTTTGTCGTTGCAAAATTCTTTCATTCGGGCATTCTTGAATTCTGTACCGCTATCGCTTCGGATTCTTTTAATAGGGAGATGGTACAGATTTTCAATCTTCCTGAAGAGGATCATGAGATTATCAAACGTTTCATCTTTGCTCTCTTGGAAGAAGACCCATGAAAACCTTGAATAATCATCAGTGACGACAAGACAATAAAGATCTCCATATATACTCTTCACATTCACTGGACCGAAGAGATCCATATGCAATCTTTCGAGCGGCAGCTTGATGGAGTTAAGAATCTTCTTTGGATGAGACTTTTTAACCTGCTTTCCTTTCTTGCATTCCAGACAACTATCAGTCATGTGAAAGCTTCTAAGATTCACTCCTTCAACTAAATCATTATGAACCAAGTGATTCATCTTTCTGAGGTGTATATGACACATCTTTCTGTGCCAAAGAATTGATTCCTTCTCTGTGGCCTTCGTTACGAAACATTGAGCCGACTTCGAAGTAGTGTAGCAACGCTCATATCTAGCACATAAAGATCATTCTCGCGAAGTGCACGCATGAGAATCCATTCTTCTGGAATCTTAAAGCCCGGTTTAATAATCATGCACTCCTTGTCGTTGAAATGGGTGGTAAACTGCTTATCACAGATCTGAGAAATACTAAGAAGATTGTTCTCCAGCTCAGCGATATAGTTGACCTTATCAAATGACACCACACCATTTGATAGCTTTCCTTCTGCAACGATTCTACCTCCTTGATTACCCGCGAATCCCACGTACCCTCCATTGATTGGTTTAATATCGAAGAGTAAGGCACGCATCCCAGTCATGTAACGTGAAGCTCCGCTATCCATAATCCACTTTGACAAGATGGATCTTTGGAGCCCCTGCACATGCAAAGAAAACTATTTAAAGAGGGAAACCCAAGCCTTTCTGGTCTTGGGTGGAATCAGAATATCGTAAGTAGGAATTTTTAACTCAACATTTGGAACTTTCTTATCAGTCTTTGTGTCTTTAACATTTTCATTCTTGACTGATGCAGACTTTGCACTTTCAGATGATGTTGGTGTTTTCTTTGCAACCCATGATTGAGATTTCATTCGAGCTTTCTTAATGTAGAATTTTGAATCTTTGTTCATTTGATTTAGAAGTTTCACCTTTTTCAAAAGTTGATTTCTCAAATTTAGATTCGATTTTAGGTTTCACTTTGATTTTAGATTCGTTATTTCGTTTTAAGATTGTGCTTGGATTTTCAATCTCTGGGCGCTTAAGTTTCTCATCATCTGAAGTTGTCTTTCTTCGGTGATACACAGGCTTTTATTTCGGACACTTACGAGCAATGTGACCAACTTCATTGCATTCAAAGCAAGTCCGAGTATCATCAGAATGTCCATTTGTGTGTTCTACTCCACTTGTGGATTTAGCCTTATCACAAAGTTCCTTTTCCTTCTTAAACTCATCATTTGATTGCTTTCCAATCAAATCTTCTTCCTAAACTGTGTTTTTTCCAAACACGAATTTCATGTTTTTATTCTTATATTCGTGAAATGGTGACTTTTGTTTCTTTTTCGGTTCATCTTCTACTTCCAAACCCAAAACCGTTCTCCTGTTCTCAGGAAAGTCACCACCATTCCTTCGGTAGTTGTTATAAACTTTCTTGGATTTTAAGTAAAATTTCTTTTCATTCTTCTCTAGATCATCTGATGATACTTCAACAAGTTTGAATAGTTTATCGATTTGATCTTCTTTCACATTTCGAATCGGAAAACTATCATCAAAATATAGTCTATCAGAATCCTTAACTTTGTACATCACAACGTTAGGATCATCACTTAGTCTATTTTTTAAAGATGTATCGTCATTTTCGGATTGTGATTCAGAACTATTCAAACTTGAGTTGGCGCTCTCGAAGCTGCCATCATCAGAATCATTTCCCAAAACATTTTCAACCACATTTTTCACAACTGCTTCACTGTCATCATTAGATGTCGTGTAGACTACATCAATGTTCTCAGGCAACCTATCATTTGTTTCTGATAAAAGTGTTATATTAGTTGCCTTCTCAATCCCATCCACTTTCTTGTGACAATAACTTGCGCACAATGGAGGTGGAACATTGCTATACTCTCCACGTTTCTTACCTTTTGGCTTCATATCATTTTTGTAACATTCGTCGAAAAACGGGTTCCAAAACCCGCTCTGTTTAAAAATTTTAGAATTTATTTAAAAGTTTCGTGACGCATTTTTTTCATTTTATAAAATGTAATCTTCATAATTTATAAATAAATAATTAATATATTGATTAAATTAAAAAAATAAAAAAATAATAGTAATATTTAAGATTCTAAAATATAAAAAAACAAAAAAACAAAACAAAATATCCAATAAATGTAGACCGCGGGTTTCGAACCCGGGTCTCCACTCTAACCAAACACACAACACACCACTACACCACTTGCCCACATCTGTTACATCTCAAAACAATTAAGCATTTGTAATCACGTTCCTTTGATCCGGATTCAAAAAGAAACAGGCGCGCTAAATCACCGGCTATCATCAAGATCTCGGATTCCTCTTCAATCAACGAATGTAACTGATCACGTAATAGACTCAATCAGGGAGTCAACAATCCCCAAATCGGTTATACAATCATTTCGGCAATTACATCTTGACCACAATTTTTGAAACCGAAATTCTGTGATTGACTGGTTACTCTATAAATACCAATCATTTCACCACAAACGAATTCGCTCATTCTCACAAACTCTCTCTCAATCATCACTCAAACTCGCTGAAATATACTCTGCTTAAATAAACATCACCGGAAAGTTGTGCGACGCCGGAATTTCAACCGGAAAACCGTAACTGTTCTCCAAACCGGTATAATTATCTAAACCTCCTTGCTATCTCTTGTTTAGTAATTTATTAGCTCAAACAGTAATCAAAATTGTTTAATCAGTTTATTCAGTCGGGGTCATTGTCTGGGTTTTAAATGGTGAAAAAAATGAAGTCGAGATAGTGTTTAAATATAAATAAAAATGGGTATTTAACCGGGTTAGACACACAGTCCAGCGGTGGACTGTGTGCAATTACAAAGCACACGTCCCGGGTTCGAGTCGCACATGTTTCCGATTTTCTGAAATAAAACCAACACTTTTTAAACTTATTCAGATCAACTCATAACATGTATATAAAATTAATATAATTCAGTATTTTAACCGGGTTAGACACACAGTCCAGTGGTGGACTGTGTGCACATTAAACATACGCGTCCCGAGTTCGAACCCTGCAACACCGTTCTCCCTGAAGTAAAAACTTTAAAAAAAAAAAAACCAAACCATGTTGGTTTTCAACAAGTTGTTAAACTTAATAAGAATTCTAAATATAACGGGTTAAACACCCAGCCCAACTGGTTGGGCCGGGTGCAAACCAATTCATGGTCGCAAGTTCGAATCCGGTTCCTTGCAATGTCTCTGAAATTAACCCAACCTTTTTAAATGAATAAAGATATGTTAAACCGTAGTAAATGTATAAAAGTAATTAAATCTGGATATATTTCGGGTTAGACACGTAGCTCAGTTGGTAGAGCTGCGTGCACGTATACGGGAGGTCACGAGTTCGAACCTCACACGCTGCCTATAATAAATGAGTCAGACCGGTCGTTGACCTGTCAACCCTTAGAAAAAGGGTAATTTTTTTTAATTTAAAATCCTTTTTATTTTCTTTGAAAATTAGTTAAAAATGCCTCAAAATAAGGTTTTAAAGCCTAAAAATTTGCATTAAATTCACAAAAATAAATCTAAAAATCTCATTAAGAGCACTAATTAAAAATATTAATATCAAATAAAATTTAATTATTTATCGAATTATTACGTTATTATTTAGGTTAGTTTTCCCTCGTCGGTAGAATCATAAATTCGTGCGCATTCATCATTATTAAGGAACGCACCCACTATGAGTGAATTCTTACCAATTCCCCTTTTTATTCATGTTTTGGGGTGTATCATGTGTCGCTTTATTTATTTCGTTCATTCAAACTTGTGCTATTACCATTATATAATCTAAACATGGGATGTAAATGTTGTTTGTTGTGATGTGTGTTTACATTTTGTCAAGTTGCGTGCAAATCATTTATTGGGCCCATCAGTTCCTCGTTGGAGACGAGTTGAACATCGCGTGCCTCATTAGATCGGCTCCGTTTGATTAAGCCTTGATCTCATTGTTCATCATTTGGTGTGTGCTTGTGCATTAATTGATATTATGTGTATTGTGATTAAATTTACATTTACGTTTACTCATATGTGGTTATGCACCTTTTTATAACCAATATAATAAATTCGTACAAATGTTTTCATAAGATTCACTCGCCAACTTTTGTTGACCCAAAACCCTATTTTTACACATGATATAGGTGGACAGGTTGAAGCAAGGAACACATAGGAAATTGCCTTAGAGGAAAAATAAAGAAGTCATGAAAAATGTATTTGAACATGTTGTACTTGTATGTTTATTGTAACTTCTTCTTTAAAAAGAAATAATAAATATGAAACTTAATAGTAAATGTCATGAGCTTTGATGAAAACCCAATCATGCCCCGACTACCATTTCCGCTGCGGGTCAGGGTGTGACAGATTGGTATCAGAGCTTTTGACTATAGGGATATAGGATAGTTTATTAGACCCTTAGAGCCTATACTATAGTTGATTAGATTTTTATTGTTTATGTGGTTACATGCAAACTCGTGATGTTTATTTGTTTCGTATTTATTACACACACAAATGCATGCAAACACTTCCACTATCATTTTGTGTGATACTTAATGAGTTATACTTGTTGTCAAACATAACATGCTTACATATACATTCATCACGCATATTTCAATGTTCACATATTCAAATCATCTTCATATTTCTATTATTCAAGATTTTGTGGCATTTTTTCGTTTTACAATCTCATCAAAGTGAGTTCTACGACGGGCATGTAGTAACTCGAAGGGTACAAGTACCGGTAGTCGAAACGTCCTGTCTAGGTTGGCATTCGTATAAATCCAATATAACGGACCAGTTTGCCTACCTAGGGACTAACGATGAGAGTACGAAGGACCTATTAGGCCAAAGAATGCCACACCAAACGTCGTTCGAACTAACCCTACTTTGAGTTGTCATTGTGTCCATACCAAGACACCCTCCGACCTTATACTTTGCTGTCATGTTTTACGATTTTCATTCGGGTGGCGCAAGTGTTAATAGGTAAACACCAATATGAACCCTACCAGAGCCCAGTAGTCATGGGGGCCACATGACTACCAAGGCCAAGCAAGGGGACATATGGGAGCCCAAACATGAGCAAAGCCCAAGACATCCTATGGATGTAGCAAATTTATTTTCTTCATTTGTTTTGTAAATGTTCATTTCTAAATACGACACATGACACCTAAAACGTCAAACTCATACTCTCGATACGTATTCCTTGTAGATGTCTTCTAGTCACTCTCGTAGAGGTAGGAGATCAGGAAAATCCCGCGAGCGCATGACTGCCCATATCGCTCAACAAATGGTCGCCGTAATCCCCAATATCGTAGTTCAAGTTCAACAAGCCCTTACCGCTAATCCCGTCAACCCAATCAACCAAGAAGATCAAAACGTTGTCAACCCTCCCCCATATACCACTAAATGCACCTTCAAGCATTTCAAATCCTGCGATCCTCCAAAATACGAAGGGACTGAAGGTGTCACCGCTCTCCTCCATTGGTTTGAGGAGATGGAGAACACTTTTCTCAATTGCGACTGCCCCGATGATCGCAAGGTGCGATATGCTACCGGTCGTTTGTTCGGAGTAGCACTTACATGGTGGAATACAGAGAAGGGCAAGCGAGGTGCTGAGGATGCTATGACTTTGACTTGGGAAGAGTTGAGGGAGATCATGACGAAACGTTTCTGTCCAAGAAGCAAAATCAAAAAATTAGACGATGAGTTCTACTCTTTGAAACAAAAGGAGGGCGACCATACCACATACAACAAGAGATTCCTTGAGTTGAATCAGATGGTCCCCAACTTGTTCACTCCCCTCTACCGTTTGATCGAGCACTACATTCGAGGTCTTCCTTCAAAAATTCAAGACCCTGTAATAAGTACCACACCTGCAACTTTGGAAGCAGCAATGGAGATAGCTACAGAGCTCACCGAAAACCGCATACGGAATAAAGACTTCAAGGAGGAGAAGAAGAAGGATAAAGCATCAACCGAAACCTCAAACCCAACCCAGACCGAATCCTCTTCTCAACCCACTTCTAAGAGAAAACGAGATGGGCAGAATTTCGCTATCACCCAAGGCAATCAACCAGCTCCACAAGCCGTACCCCTCCAAGCTATCCCAATCACTCAAGTAGCACCCAACTCTATTTACCCAAATAAGAAACCTTACATTGGACCTCACCCTCAATGCAACACCTGTTTTTATCACCATCCATCTACCGTACCTTGTCGACTGTGTGCTAATTGTGGGCGTTATGGTCATTTGAGCAAGACTTGTCGCGCCCCTCAAAACCAAGCTTCACCCCCTACCCAAAACATGATCCAATCATATCAACAACCTCAATACCCCATAGTTCCATATGTTCGAGCTTGTTTTAATTGTGGCGACCCTACCCATTTTAGAAACACGTGCCCTCGATTGGTTAACATCATAAACGCCCAAGCTCAAGCAAACCCAGTTAACCAAGCAAATCAAGAAAACATAACCACTAGGCCACCAGCAAGAGGAAGAGCTTACAACATCAACGCCAATCCTGTTGAAGATAATAACGGCCCAAACGAACCACCCAACTAGCCTTCCCTCACCAAGAGTCAAGACTCAACTCCAACCGTCTAGTTCTTAATGTTTTCTCAATCTTTACGTATCCTTGTTATAAATTGGGAATTTATGTATCCAAGAATTTTAATGCAACTTGATGTTACAGTTTTGTTTTATATCTTTACTCATTGATTTAACTTTCATATCATCATACATCACGACGTATCTCGATCTCATCATTTAAAGAAGTTGGGTTGTTCTCACTTTTACATAGACTAACCCCTTCATCATAACAAACGAGAGAGGTACTGTCGTCACTCAGTCGTGTATTCTTTCAGATTTGAGACTCAAGTTTTGGTTGTTGTGTTTGTTTATGTTTTAGAGTCACATAGAACTAATCATAATTTACTGATAAAGCCAATGAAAATTTGACAAGAATATGGTGGATACGCCGCTGGTACTTCCTATATATAAGTATTCTTGGCAAAGGATCAAAAGCATTACCAGGAGGTTATGAGAAGTTCCGTGTAGGTTTTAATATCGTCATGGTTGAAGTTTTTGTTTTATGATACATACCTTATCTTTTCAAACGTATCAATTCTCTCAAAACTCTTATGCATGAGATCATACCCAGTCAATCAACTCTGTTTATCCATGTTTCGCATTCTTATACTTTAGGCATCAAAAAACGATTTCTGTAGCAGGGTATTCAACCCTTACTAGGAACGTTACCGCCTCAAATAAAATTTAAACTTTCACCCTCTTCTGATTATGTAATTGTCAAATTAAAACACCCTCCCTTCGAGTCAAATATACCACTACTTAAATTTCGGGACGAAATTTCTAAAAGTAGGGGATACTATAACATTCGTCGAAAAACGGGTTCCAAAACCCGCTCTTTTTAAAAAATTTAGAATTTATTTAAAAGTTTCGTGACGCATTTTTTTCATTTTATAAAATGTAATCTTCATAATTTATAAATAAATAATTAATATATTGATTAAATTAAAAAAAATAAAAAAATAATAGCAATATTTAAGATTCTAAAATATAAAAAAAACAAAAAAACAAAACAAAATATCCAATAAGTGTAGACCGCGGGTTTCGAACCCGGGTCTCCACTCAAACCAAACACACAACACACCACTACACCACTTGCCCACATCTGTTACATCTCAAAACAATTAAGCATTTGTAATCACGTTCCTTTGATCCGGATTCAAAAAGAAACAGCCGTGCTAAATCACCGCTATCATCAAGATCTCGGATCCTCTTCAATCAACGAATGTAACTGATCACGTAATAGACTCAATCAGGGAGTCAACAATCCCCAAATCGGTTATACAATCATTTCGGCAATTACATCTTGACCACAATTTTTGAAACCGAAATTCTATGATTGACTGGTTACTCTATAAATACCAATCATTTAACCACAAACGAATTCGCTCATTCTCTCAAACTCGCTCTCAATCATCACTCAAACTCGCTGAAATATACTCTGCTTAAATAAACATCGCCGGAAAGCTGTGCGACGCCGGAATTTCAACCGGAAAACCGTAACTGTTCTCCAAACCGGTATAATTTTCTAAACCTCCTTGCTATCTCTTGTTTAGTAATTTATTAGCTCAAAACAGTAATCAAAACTGTTTAATCAGTTTATTCAGTCGGGATAATTGTCTGGGTTTTAAATGGTGAAAAAGATGAAGTCGAGATAGTGTTTAAATATAAATAAAAATGGGTATTTAACCAGGTTAGACACACAGTCCAGCGGTGGACTGTGTGCAATTACAAAGCACACGTCCCGGGTTCGAGTCGCACATGTTTCCGATTTTCTGAAATAAAACCAACACTTTTTAAACTTATTCAGATCAACTCATAACATGTATATAAAATTAATATAATTCAGTATTTTAACCGGGTTAGACACACAGTCCAGTGGTGGACTGTGTGCACATTAAACATACGTGTCCCGAGTTCGAACCCTGCAACACCGTTCTCCCTGAAGTAAAAACTTTTAAAAAAAAAAAAACCAAACCATGTTGGTTTTCAACAAGTTGTTAAACTTAATAAGAATTCTAAATATAACGGGTTAAACACCCAGCCCAACTGGTTGGGCCGGGTGCAAACCAATTCATGGTCGCAAGTTCGAATCCGGTTCCTTGCAATGTCTCTGAAATTAACCCAACCTTTTTAAATGAATAAAGATATGTTAAACCGTAGTAAGTGTATAAAAGTAATTAAATCTGGATATATTTCGGGTTAGACACGTAGCTCAGTTGGTAGAGCTGCGTGCACGTATACGGGAGGTCACGAGTTCGAACCTCACACGCTGCCTATAATAAATGAGTCAGACCGGTCGTTGACCTGTCAACCCTTAGAAAAAGGGTAATTTTTTTTAATTTAAAATCCTTTTTATTTTCTTTGAAAATTAGTTAAAAATGCCTCAAAATAAGGTTTTAAAGCCTAAAAATTTGCATTAAATTCACAAAAATAAATCTAAAAATCTCATTAAGAGCACTAATTAAAAATATTAATATCAAATAAAATTTAATTATTTATCGAATTATTACGTTATTATTTAGGTTAGTTTTCCCTCGTCGGTAGAATCATAAATTCGTGCGCATTCATCATTATTAAGGAACGCACCCACTATGAGTGAATTCTTACCAATTCCCCTTTTTATTCATGTTTTGGGGTGTATCATGTGTCGCTTTATTTATTTCGTTCATTCAAACTTGTGCTATTACCATTATATAATCTAAACATGGGATGTAAATGTTGTTTGTTGTGATGTGTGTTTACATTTTGTCAAGTTGCGTGCAAATCATTTATTGGGCCCATCAGTTCCTCGTTGGAGACGAGTTGAACATCGCGTGCCTCATTAGATCGGCTCCGTTTGATTAAGCCTTGATCTCATTGTTCATCATTTGGTGTGTGCTTGTGCATTAATTGATATTATGTGTATTGTGATTAAATTTACATTTACGTTTACTCATATGTGGTTATGCACCTTTTTATAACCAATATAATAAATTCGTACAAATGTTTTCATAAGATTCACTCGCCAACTTTTGTTGACCCAAAACCCTATTTTTACACATGATATAGGTGGACAGGTTGAAGCAAGGAACACATAGGAAATTGCCTTAGAGGAAATAAAACCAACACTTTTTAAACTTATTCAGATCAACTCATAACATGTATATAAAATTAATATAATTCAGTATTTTAACCGGGTTAGACACACAGTCCAGTGGTGGACTGTGTGCAATTAAACATACGCGTCCCGAGTTCGAACCCTGCAACACCGTTCTCCCTGAAGTAAAAACTTTTAAAAAAAAAAAAAACCAAACCATGTTGGTTTTCAACAAGTTGTTAAACTTAATAAGAATTCTAAATATAACGGGTTAAACACCCAGCCCAACTGGTTGGGCCGGGTGCAAACCAAGTCAGGGTCGCCAGTTCGAATCCGGTTCCTTGCAATGTCTCTGAAATTAACCCAACCTTTTTAAATGAATAAAGATATGTTAAACCGTAGTAAGTATATAAAAGTAATTAAATCTGGATATATTTCGGGTTAGACACGTAGCTCAGTTGGTAGAGCTGCGTGCACGTATACGGGAGGTCATGAGTTCGAACCTCACACGCTGCCTATAATAAATGAGTCAGACCGGTCGTTGACCAGTCAACCCTTAGAAAAAGGTTAATTTTTTTTTAATTTAAAATCCTTTTTATTTTCTTTGAAAATTAGTTAAAAATACCTTAAAATAAGGTTTTAAAGCCTAAAAAATTGCATTAAATTCACAAAAAATAAAATCTAAAAATCTCATTAAGAGCACTAATTAAAAATATTAATATCAAATAAAATTTATTTATTTATCGAATTATTACGTTATTATTTAGGTTAGTTTTCCCTCGTCGGTTGAATCATAAATTCGTGCGCATTCATCATTATCAAGGAACGCACCCACTGTGAGTGAATTCTTACCAATTCCCCTTTTATCCATGTTTTGGGGTGTATCATGTGTCGCTTTATTTATTTCGTTCATTCAAACTTGTGCTATTACCATTATATGATCTAAACATGGGATGTAAATGTTGTTTGTTGTGATGTGTGTTTACATTTTGTCAAGTTGCGTGTAAATCATTCATTAGGCCCATCAGTTCCTCGTTGGAGACGAGTTGAACATCGTGTGCCTCATTAGATCGGCTCCGTTTGATTGAGCCTTGATCTCATTGTTCATCATTTGGTGTGTGCTTGTGCATTAATTGATATTATGTGTATTGTGATTAAATTTACATTTACGTTTACTCATATGTGGTTATGCACCTTTTTATAACCAATATAATAAATTCGTACAAATGTTTTCATAAGATTCACTCGCCAACGTTTGTTGACCCAAAACCCTATTTTTACACATGATACAGGTGGACAGGTTGAAGCAAGGAACACATAGGAAATTGCCTTAGAGGAAAAATAAAGAAGTCATGAAAAATGTATTTGAACATGTTGTGCTTGTATGTTTATTATAACTTCTTCTTTAAAAAGAAATAATAAATATGAAACTTTATAGTAAATGTCATGAGCTTTGATGAAAACCCAATCATGCCCCAACTACCATTTCCGCTGCGGGTCAGGGTGTGACAATTTTCCTCCGACGAAATCGTTGGAAGAATATGATCGATGATATAAGCGTTCGTTGTGTAACTGAGCAACAACTGTCTAACTCGCTCAGTTTCAATTTTCATATTTTGAAGCTCTTGTTTTGTTTCAGCAATGGTATTAATGTACATATTAATTGCTTCTTGTTTTCAATTACCGTTACTTTTAACATTCTTATTGTGGCACCTTGTTCTAAATTAGCTTTTTCAACATTGCAGTAAGTACCTTTCATCTTATCATAAGCTTCTTTCATCGTGCGATAATCGTATCTAAATTTTCGTTATGCACATTTAGTTCGCTTATGATTTGAGATTTCTCAACACATTGCTCACAAGGTTTTGTGCACTTTGTGCAAGGTTTTTCAACCTCCACAACTTCCTTTTCAATCACCTTTACCTCTGAACCCACCTGTTTCAGATTTTCCATCATGGCTTTGTCAGCAATCTTTGTGAGATTTTCTTCGTTCATCTCCTTTGTCACATCAATGACCTCCTCGACCTCTGGTTTCTTTTCTTCAACCACTTGCTCTTGTGATGTATTTCCAAAGCAACCTGCAAAACTAGAATGAAAGTTAGGAGGGATAATGTTCTTCATCTTTGTCTCGTGATAGATCATTTCCTCTTGCTCTGTTCTTTGTAGATATTCTTCTAAAATCGCATTCTCAAGAGTTGCATCATCAACCATTGATTCTGATTCATCCACGATCTCTGCCATCAAAGCAACACCAGTTTTCTTGCCAATATACTTATTCCAGTCAAACCCTTCATCTTCATGAGACACAACTAGAGCTTGTTCAGTTGGCTTTGAGGAATTTTCTTGAACTTCTACTTGAGTTCTTTTTGGATATGGCTTGTACTGCAACGCTTTCTTGTAATAGTCATTGTTGTTGCCGAAAGGACTTTGATTGTCGCTTGCTTCTTGATTTGTACACTCGCGTTTGAAATGCCCCTTTTGTCTGCATTTGAAGCACGTTACTTTCGACTTATCGAATCCAAACTTATTGCTCAAATTTCCAATGTCTCTTCCTGTAAGCGCGACAAACTTCGTGACTCTTCTGATAATCGATGCTAAGCTCCACTTGATATCCATCAATTCCAATTCCTCTTCATCAACCTGATCGTAATCCTCAGCCGTCATTTCTGGATTTCCGCTCTTCCCCGCAACTAAACTTTCGTATGATTAAAGTACAGTTGCAAGAAGCGCTATATGTTGTTTAGCTACTTGCTCAAGGAAAACGTTCTTCAGATTGACTGCAATATGGCACTGAAATACATTTGGATCAGAACTGGAATGATTTGTCTGATTCGACTTATTAGTTTGGTTCTGAAACTGTGAATTTGAACCAGTACTCAAATATCCTGTGTTCGGAGGACTCTGATTATAACTAGTATATGATTGAGTGTTCGGTTGACTTTGGAACGAATGATTCGAAGAATTCATATTCGCACTAAACGCCGTTTGAATTTTCGGACTCGAAATTTCCTGAACACCTCCTTTGTAGTACACACCTACATCTTGCACTACATTTGCATTCTTTGATTTGGCCATTTTTAGCAACTCCATTTCATGTCCTTCTAACTTGTTAATGAAAGATGATAACTTGAAATGCATCCAACTTGGACTATTCTTCAATACCATCAAGTAGGTCGACCACTCCTCATCAGGAAGTGCATCAGCCAACTTATCAATCGTCTCTTTATCAGTTTTATGAATATCGTGTCTTCGCATCTGAACCATCAAATGACAATATCTATCAATCATCTGTTTCATGGTTTCGCCTTTGATCATCATAAAAATATCAAACCCTTTCTTGATTAAAGCCTTCTTGCTTTTAATCATCTCGGCACTTCCCAGATATTTAGCACATAGTGCATTCCACAACATCTGTGATGTCGAGCATTCAGGTAGCAAGATCAAGATGTCTTCTTTTACAGATTGCTGTATCAGACTGATCATTTTCTTCTCTGCCACATATGCATCTTTATGTTCTGGCGTAAACTTTACTAATGCAAGATCTTGATCACGCTCACCCTTTGGCCACGTATATCCGGTTTGAATAGCAACCCCACTGTAGAAATGATTCTCTTGAACCCAGTTCATGAACTTTTCTTTCCAGCCTTCAAACTCATCCATGCTCATCAACTTTGGCGGCTTAACTGAAGTTCCCATCTCGTTATCTAGATTCATCTGGTTTACCGTGTTTGCATTTGCATTAGCATTTGATGTAGAGGCCTGAGTTGTTCCCGTAGCAAAAGTATTATGAAAATCATCCATCTTGAAAATCAGACGATTATGACTGAAACACGTTCAAAGACACTTGAAAATTGATTAGCAAACTGACAAGTTGGGGCGAACTTGTGCAGAAAACAAAAATTCAGATTTAATTTTAATAAGTTCGGGCGAATTTGTGTAAAGGTTTCTGAAAAATTTCAATTTTAAGCAAGTTCGGGCGAACTTGTATTGACTTTTGAAAAATTTCAAAGTTTTACCAAGTTCGGGCGAACTTATGTAAAATTTCAACAAAATTTGACAAGTTCGGGCGAACTTGATCAAAATTCACTGAAAATTCCAACAACTTTGCGCGAAGTTGGTTAAAATCAACAAAAATGATGATTTTAAGCCAAGTTCGAGCGAAATTGTAGTATAAGTTCGAGCGAAGTTGTGTTCTCAAACATGGTTTTTTGACATTTTGGACAGGAATTCGTTTGAATTTAGCTATGAAACTTTCAGGGGTTTGTTATTAGGCGATTATGTATGACATATTCAACTTTTAGCCATTTTTAACCATAGGTTCATCATTTATGTGAAAAAATATAGAAAAATGATAGAAATTAGTAGAAATAGAGAGTGTCTTGTGTAGATCTCAGCAAGTTAGGTATCAATGGCTCTGATACCACTTGTTAGGATCGCTCCTCCACTTCTTAGGAACCTAATTTGTATCTAAAGTCCATCATAAGCGGAAATTATGTGACTTGTTAATCGAATACACAAGATTTACTGTTTAAATTGTCTGTTTATTAGTTCAAATCAATAGTACATCGAGAATCCAAACAGACAGAGCTTCGCCGTTGTCAACGCAAAGTTCTTACGATGAAAGACCCAAAGACAACTATATATAGAGCAACAAGTTCGCTCGAACTGTGGTTGACTAGATCAAGTTCGGGCGAACTTGATCTGTCTTCACACAAGTTCGGCCGAACTTGTGTTGTTACAACATAAATACATCAAAACTCTAACATTCACAAGCCCCTAAACATACAGACTCGATCCAAGACCTAGACAATAGACATCATGTACCAACAATTGTATGGCCATTTTATTCATATAATATATTATATTATTAAGCCCATAGCCTAACCACCTTTGTTAATAAGGATTATTATTATTTGTGTTATATTATCTATAGTATATTATAATGCATGAGGGATGGGTATTATAAAATCCCAAAAAATAAGAACTTTTCCTCCATTTATTTATAGATAAACTCTAAATGAGGGTAATTTGGTCTTTTAAACATTATTTATTTTTTAGCCCATAAAGTTATTACACTTAAAACCTGAGTTTTAACTAAGTTATAGATAATTAGTTATACTTTCCCCCCTTCACAACAAACTTATAATTATTTTACGTATTCTGGTCATATCTTATAAGCTATAATGTTTTAAAAAAATCCAAAGACAACATGACGACCTACACATTTTTGTCGACCTTTCGGTAGTTGTCTTCTTAGGTATCGACGCGCAGATTAAAAGGTACAAGTAGATAATGCCTTAGTATACATAAAACTAACCATATACACCGATTTAATCCAACCAAATGCCAAAATTAATACTTGCTCTCAAATTGGAAAATTTTCGCAAAGTAAACACATTTATCATTTACATGTAAATTTCGAAAGCAACTTATTTTATAAAATTATGTGTCATTAAATGTATGTTCTTAAATGATAGATCCACAAATTGTTATATTTTCGATCTCCCCAACTGTATGGAATTCGACATGGCTACAACATTGGATAGATTTGTATTTCACCTTTGAATAGTAATTTCGACTTTTTTTTCTTTTTTTTTCTTTTAATTTCTGTTACACACCTTTTATTATAAATATACAATCCTTATAATTTGCAAGGTGATTGTAGATAGTAAGATTTAAGAGTGAGAAAAAAAATTTAAAAAACACCCACTTTGGTAAATAAGTTAACATCTGAACAAAAATAATATATCTTTTAAAAACTGCCTAATATAAACATAATATATCTTTTAAAAACTTAAAAGTAAACACAACAAACTTCCTAAATTAAGGGGTGGAAAACTGCCTAATATAAACATAATATATCTTTTAAAAACTTAAAACTAAACACAACAAACATTCTTTTAAAAACTTAAAACTAAACACAATAAACATCCTAAATAAAGGGGTGGCAAATCTAAAACTAAACCCTAATGCAGTTTTATAGTTACTACTATAAATATATAGTTGGGCTCCCCTATATCTATTGCTAAACCCAGTTAAAAATGGATCTAATTTGAATTCAGTGGTTTCGAAAAACTAAGCATGTGAGATTGAAAATTCTAAGATTAGTTTTGTTATATTGCAGCAGTGTATAATTGATTTTTTTTTACTTTTATGTGAACGTTAACATATTTGATTTTTCAGATTCAGTTACATGATAAACATGCCAATTTAAACAAGTCAGGTGTCGTACAAGCTTCTAAGGTATTGTTTTTGTTGATTTTTAAGTTTTGTTTTTTATGTATATTTCATATTAACATGTTTGTTATGTTAATATATGTGTGTTTTATTGAAGGATGATGGTGATAAAAGTGTTAATATTATTATTTTTTTAAAGTTTGTAACAAGTAATTTAAATAATATTGTTGTAAAAAAAAGGTTATCACAAGTAATTCTTCAAAAATTTACAATCTTTGCTGGATATATACTAAATTCTGTTGCAAATTTTTAGGAACTATAAGTTCAACTATATTTTATAGATAATATTAGTCAGTTTCAAAAATATTCTTTACAATCTTGACTAGATATTTAGTAGATTGTGTTACATTTTTTAGGGATTATACGTTAAAATTAGATTGTGTTACATTTTTTCAGGGATTATAAGTTAAAATTAGGCTCATATAGATAAGATTTGTTAGTTGATAAAAACTACAGGTTACTAAAATTTGTTGGTTTAAAGGTGCTATATATACAACTCATATTCATTTGTTTTTTTACTTCAAAAAAAAATCATGTCTTTCAGAATTCATTGGTTTGCCAGGTAATCTTTATTTAAGTTTTTCCACATCAGTTACCTATATTTAGGTTTCTCTACACCAATGTGTAACACTCTGTGTTTTTACGTCCTATAAAATTTCGACACGTGTCCCGCTGATCCTCGTATGCCGTGTGCTTGACGAGAGGGACTAAAATCGCCAACATGTTATTTGTTTAACCTATGAGTGGTGAATATTAAAGCTGAGGGGTTAAACATGTCAACATGCTTAATCTATGCCTCTGAGTGACCTTTTAACGAACCCGGAGCTAAATGATATTCGGTTATACTCCCGAGAGTGCTAATCAGGAGCCATATTGAATAAAACATGCTTTTATGTCGAAATATGGGAGTTTGGAGAAGTTCATTGGCCAAAATGGAAATTTTGTGAAATGACACCCCAGGCGCCACGCGCCAGGGATCTGGTGTCCCCGCACGACGCACGGGAGATGTCAGTTCGCAGAAATAGCATGCCAGCTACTGATCTGCATGTTTGGACACCACACAACCCACCTGCACTCTCACAGCTCGAAACCATTAACTCAATTCCGGTTTTAGACACCTCCTAGCACACTTGGAGTGATCTCTAGTGTTCCCATAACACTTGTCTCAATCCTAGATCACCCACTTCAAGTATAAATAGGGGAGTTCTTCACCCTTCCTTCCTTGCACCTCTCAAAATCTCTTCTCTCTTTCATTCATTTGGAAGGCTCCTGATCTTCAAGGAGCAATCCCCTGAGTTTCTTAGTCATCCTTGGTTCACTTGTAAGTGTTCCAATCCTTTCTTTTCAGTTTTATTAGGCTTTAAGCCAAAGTCAAAGCGTTGACGAAAAAACGCTTTGACTTTGAGCTAAGACCATTACGGTCCAGCCATTGTTCGGTACGAACATGGCTACGTGATCCTAATTAGGTAGGTGTTAATCCCTAAAAAGGGCACCTCCTAATTACTACGTTTGCTTGGTCAATTGACGGGTCAAAGTTATTAATAAAAAGTCAAACTAGGTCAGATTTGAAAATAAATTCATATATGATAATGTAGGTGTTATAAAATATGTTTTAACACTTAAACAACTTGGTAATAATTATTAGAACATGTGTAAACATGTTCGGCTCGTCAATTCCAGGTTTAAGGTCGGTTCGCAACCGAAAGTCGTGAAGTTTGACTTCTACTTTGACTTTCAGTTCTGACCTGATCTAGCAATCTTAGCTACTGAAATTAGCTTGCCTTGTGACCATGATATATTGTACTATAACCCTCTGGAGTTATGACATGGTTACTTAGTAATCCGAGTGTTTATGCAAGCTTCCGTATAATATGCCGAATTTTGACTAAAAAGCCCTTTTACTTAAAAACAAGGTTTTAAATACAAATGAGCATACAAATGAATTATGTACTGATGTTTAAACATGACTAACTTATTTTGATGCCAATAATCTGGTCATAACCCAAGTTTTGTTTAATTATCGCAAATCATGCTTTTAAAGGACCAAAATGCCCCTTCGGCATCTAAAATGGTTTTTAACATAATTCTTCAACAAAACTCTTTACCCACTAATGTAATATCATAAGTAGGATTACTTGGGATGTTAAATCAGATTGTAAACTGAGTTATACACAAGTCTTTGTATAATGCCGATAAATGACGATATTACCCTTATGATGCATAAAATGATCTTAAAGATACTTTTCATAACCAAACCATTCACCTACTGTTATAATATATTAAATATCTTATTTTGGTTATATAAACCTGATCATAACATCAGTTTTCCTTAATCATCTTGAATATCGTCATTTAGCGACTTTATCGCCATTTAGGCGCATAGTATGGTTTAAAACCATATTAAAGCACCAATACTTGATACCTATTGATTTCAAAACTCATTTTTATATATAATTACAGTAAGTACATCAACTAAACTCAGATTCCCAAGTAAATTATCAAGCTATGTGTGAAATGACCAAAATGCCCTTACGGGGCATAGTTTGGTCTTAAACTCTAAAACACACACATACTTGATATCCTACTGATATAACATCATAAATAAACTATTTTTACAGTAGGATTATGACTATTACATCAGTTTGCTCCTAATTTCTTTTACAAGTCATAAAATGACCAAAACGCCCTTTTGAGGCGTAACTTGATTTTAAAACCATAATGGGCATACATGTTGATATCTTACTGATGTTACAACATGTTTAAAGTATAATGGCATATGGAACTTTTATAGAACTCATCCCGTTACCCAGGTTCGCTTATATGCGTACGGTTAAGCCTAGGTGACTAGTTTACGTAAATTAACCGAAACGGGTTTAACTTTATCATTTTATTTCCAAAATCCAGAATGTAACATGTTTACCCATATTAAACAAGTCTCCATGCTTGTCGGGTTTAAACTATATTCTATTCTGGTCATCGCTTAATCCAGCGTTTAGTACCGTTATTATCTTTAAGCTACCCGGTTCGAGTCTACAAAGTAGATAGGACGCGATAGCATTCTAATTGGTTATAAACACCATCACTTCCAGACTAATAGCCTCCCGGTAAATTGCCGTCTAAGCTTACTTTTGAATATTCGGCTGAGTTATTTATCTATTTGAAGAATTTGCTCAGGTAAATACTTTTAACCTATTTTCCCTTTACGGGCTTGGGATACGGTATAATAATACCGCTTGGTCGGGTATGGGATCATGTTATCGGATTGTGATTTACTAAATCCTTATAACCCGTTTTATTATGTTTTGTTTGATAACTTAAACATTGGGGGTTAATTCGACCATGTCTGGGATATCCTTGGCTCATTTAAGTTACTAATGGCCACGACCTTAAGCGCAGGGTGTAGGCATACACCTGACAGACGCTAATGCTAATAAAAATATTAAATCCCGCTGATGGATTATTTAAGTGGCGTGTCGGTTAATCGTTATTCGGTTTCTGCACCGGACCCCATATGTATTGACAAACTTATAAAACTGTAAACAATGTCATTTTGAACTATCCCAAGTTATTTATAAAATGTGCTAAGTGAACCGAAATCATTTTAAATAAATGCTTACAAAATGAGTCGGTTATTAGTAATTACCAGTGAAAACTGACGTATTTTCAAAAGACCAAGTTACAGGTGGCAACACGAATAGATCGGGAGCTGCGCTATAGTGACGATAGAGGATTTTGCAAGTCTCTAGGTTGCTTAAAGTCTGTTGAACAATTACTTTGTTTATATTTATTTGGATCCGCCTGTGGATCTTTTCATTACAAGCCTTGTAATTTATTTTTGAACTTTGGACACTCGGTTTGTAATAGTAATTTAAATCCAAGACTTCCGCTGTGCTGTGTTTGTTTGGTTATAATGTTATCAACTACGTCATGATATTTCCCAACCGGGCCCACTGGGTACACGTGAAAATCGAGGTGTGACACAATGACTTTTGTGAAAAAAAAACCTTAATTTAAAAGTTCATCCATTTAGTGGTTTTGGTTGATCAACGTTCATCCTTTCAGATCTTACATATGTATGGATTCTTTCAAAACATGAACATGGTGTTTGTTTTTTGTTTTCATAATTTGACTGTTGTTTTCTTGTATTTTCTGTGTTCTTATAAAGATGTATCATGTTTATATTGTCATACTTATATTAAGTCTAATATATATTGTATGTAAACGCATTCACGGCCTGGATATCTAAGCATAACATAATATATTCACAGCCTAGATATCTAAACTTAATCT
Organism: Scalesia atractyloides; assembly: GCA_947069175.1. Lineage (NCBI taxonomy): Eukaryota > Viridiplantae > Streptophyta > Magnoliopsida > Asterales > Asteraceae > Scalesia > Scalesia atractyloides. The sequence continues at coordinate 35,886,111 of CAMTDV010001634.1, forward strand.
AATATGCAAGAAAAAGAAAAAAAAGATATAATAATACATTAACTGAATTTATTTGCTCATTTTTTATACATTTATAAAAAAAAGTATTTTATCTTTTTTAGATTGTCTATTAACAATTATTTAAATAAAATATTTAATGACAATACTCATCACAACAAATAAGAGGTGTGCAATTAATTATTTTAACAATAATAGTTCAGTTGAATATCAATATATAACTCATCACATTCATTTCTAATCACATTTTACAAATGGTGGTGTGACAATATAGATGATATCCTTGAGATGTTCAAGCCGTATGATTACTAAATTGATCTCATCGTAATGCAAAGTACTTGACACTTGAGCTTTTTGTTTTCAACTTTTATAAGAAATTGACACGCTACATTTAATGGAATCGTTATTATAATTTATTATTAAATTACAAACTATAAATTAGCAAAATATTTGAGCATATATGTATTATACTCAAAGCTTTGAGAGTTTTTTTTAGAAAAAAAAATTGATGTACACTTTTTACCAAATTTATTTGACCTTTTACTTTTAACCCAAAAGTTTTTATCTATTGCAATTTAACCTCACGATTTTTTTACTTTTAACTTTGGTCCCCCTACACTTTTCATATTTCGCATATTTTTCATTTTACGTTTTGTTTTAAATTTGCGAGTTAACACGGTGTTGTGTGTGTGTGGTTTGACGTTTTAATGTTTCGTTTTACGCTTCGTACTAGATTTTGCCAGTTAACACGGCTCAACGTATGTGTGTGGTTCAGCATTTTACGTCGTCTATTTTTTTCCGGTTTGACAGGTTCGTTACAATGTGCAGGTCCTAAATCGACTTAACTATTATTTTCTATGTTTTACGTTGCAGTCTAATTTCTTCGCTTTAATGCAACGTAACTTCAGTGTTGATTGTCGTAGCTGACGGTGGTGTGGCAATGGTGCTATTCGGCATGGTTTTACGCTCCTTCTGCATTGTGGCGGGTGGTAAATCTAGTCAGATTAGATTAGCACTATTTTTGTGCATGATGGTGTTGTACCTTGTGCTTTGAGGGGGTTTTTTTAAGTGATTTTTTACTTTTAACCTAAAAACTTTTCTTCTTTTATAACTTTGACCCACAAAATTTGTTTTTTTTAACTTTAACCCAAAACTTTTCGTTATTTCCAATTAAACCTCATAAAACTTTAGTCTCAAATAACAAAAACATAATGCTCAAATAGTCATCACTTTTTAAAGCAACTACTAATGTTATTCAAATACCAACCTTTAACTACAATTAACAAAACCTTTAACTACAATAAACAAATAGTGATAACAAATTGGAGTTACACATAAACCAAATTAGCAAATTATCTAAGCTACAATCCTATTAAAATCCACACACACAACGACTTCCAAAATTAAGTTAAACCTACAAGAGAGCACTAACCCATAATTGAATTAAACCGCCAAAGTTTTATATTAGATTTTCCATTAAACACCAATGCATTGGCTTGTTCTTACAAATCAATAGATATGCAAATCCCACCTTCTAGGTGAAGCGAATTAGAACGCGAAAAACTATATGCAATCTCAAAACGAAATCATCAAGTCAATGGAACGAAAAAAAAAAGTAACATACCTTTGTCAACGGTAGAATGCTAATCAAAAGCGAATGCAAATCTGAGCAATAAAGTAAGAATTGAACACAAATACACTAGATATCGGAATAAGAGAAGAACAACACACGCGTTACATGTACGCTTCACAAAACTAAGGTTTCGAACTTACCTCGATCTTTGGAAGTTCCAGGAGAGTGTTCTTTTCCTTCCGTATGTTACTTCATGTAAGGTCAATTTCATGTTGAACATACTTATCAATATAATACATACATATCAAGTTCTAAACTTTATTCCATTGATTCAATCATGTTTTAAGTGATCATCTCAACACTATTTTTATACATACGAAGTTGATATGATATCAGATTGAGAAAAGTGCCATTTTGGTCCCTGTTGTTTGGGCAGTTTTGCCAGTATAGTCCAAAGGTTTCATTTATAGCCTATGGGTCCAAAAACTTTTCACCATTGCCATTTTGGTCCAACTGACTTAACCACATCTATGAATTTCGTTAAATAAGAGACAATTTCGTTTTTTCTATTATGAAACATTTTCCCTATTTTTAGTCCCTTTTCCCCTCCTCCAGCGTTAACCTTAATCCTAACCTTAATTCTCTAATAAATCCTTTTTTTTAAACTCTATAAATTCGGTGTTCGTCACCCCTTTCCAAGAAACCCAAAAACGTTCATCGATTCTCTGCTATCCATGACACACGTCGAAGCTCCGACGATTCGTAAACACATAAAGACTAATTACCAGACATCTCCCTATTTGGTGACTGAACTCACCAGTTTACAAAACCTCTATGTTGCCTTAAGGTTTTCTACAAACGCACAAACTCTAGAATCATGAATCGACCACTGAAACACCGAGTTAAGGCCACCACTATTCTTTTCGCTAAAGCACTAAATATAGACCACTATCGACACTGTGAACCACCTTCGTCAAGCTTGGAATATTTCGTCATCGCCATATAGAACATGCTGCAACTATGTAGCCAAGCCGATCAACTTCCTGGTTCGACCAAGGTATCGCTAAACCCTCTGAAATTTTTCTGTAAACTCTTCACGAAACCAATTGCATACCAAGTTTTCGAAGAATTTCATGTGACGAAAAAAAGAAGCAAAATCAAAAAATGGAACAAAAGCATTGATAATGGGTTAAAAAGAGAGGGTTTGACAATGAATTATTATAAATAACAGAAAAAGACGAAATTGCCTCTGACTTAATAAAGTTCATTGGAGTTAGGTCAGTTGGACCAAAATGGAAATGGTGAAATTTTTTTGAACCCACAGGCTATAAATGAAACCTTTGAACTACACTAGCAAAACTACCCAAACCACAGGAACCAAAATGACATTTTACTCTATTAGATTTTAAAACCCACAATTTATCACATGAATATCAACACCCCTCGATGTATTTGTAAATTGTAGAAATCTTCTTATTTGAAGCAAAATCGTTTCATAAAAGGTTCTATTTCTTAACCACTAATCATCAATGCATGTTCCAATTTTTTAAAGTATAAGTTTAAAATCATCCCTAAAATTGTCTCTAAGGTTTGGTCACTTTTGTCACTTCAGTACAGAAATTAATCTTTTTGTAGCTATACCCTAAGGTTTTATTTTTGTTGTCGTTTTTATCCAAATCACTAGCTCAAATTAAATGTATCGTTAACTTATTAACTTATGGATGATTTTGACAATTTCCAAACCTCAGAAACGATTTTGACAATTTACTCATTTATTCCTTTATTTTTTTATCTTTAAATAAAAAACAAAAATAATAATTATAAACATAATATATATACATACACACACATTAATACTTATGTTTTTAATTTTCTTTTTTATCTTTAAAGTAAAAATAACAATAAATTAACAATAATATATATATATATATACACACACATATTTATAATTATATATACACACACATTGCAAAGCTTTATTGCTCCCACCGATTTTTCGCTCGTGTTAATTTTACTGAAAATTTCTGAATTTTTTTGTAGGGTAAAATATTGGATTTATTACGAGTCCGCCTCCATTGATTTGGATTTTGAGAATCCGACTCTCACAAAGTTTTCGTTCAAGTTCCGTCACTATATACACACACCATACACACTCATTCTCTTATGTCTTTCTCTCTTCTCCACCTCCACCTCGATCACCACCACGACCATTGATGCCGCCACAACCGCCCCGCCTATCTCAGGCACGCATACCTCATCTCTCCTCGTCGACCCATCGTACTAAACATCAGTATCACCCGTCTCTCCTCTCGTACCAAACATCATTAATTTATTATTTTTAATTAAAAGGTAAAACAGAAAATAAAAAAAAAATAAATGTGTAAATATATAAATGTATGTATATGTATATTTATTTTATTTATAATATTTTTATTGTTTTTTTATTTAAGGATAAAAAAATTATAAAATAAAAAAATTTAATGGGAAAGTGTCAAAATCGTCCATGAAGTTTGAGGATTGCTAAAATCACCTGTGGGAAGTGTCGATACATTTTAACTAAATTAATGATTTAGATGGAAATGACAAAAAAAAAAAGAAATCTGAAAGGTCTAGTTACAAAAAAGGTTTTTTTTTGTATTGAAGTGGTAAAAGTAACCTAATATGATTTTGGTATTTTACTCAAAATAGAATCATAAATCCACATTAAATCTTTTTAACCTAAACATACAGAACTGAAAAGGAAAAAATAAAACTCATCGATTCTTGTTGATGAACTTAAAGTGAACCATGGTGTAGATGATGATTAAATCTCAAGTTTTCTTTTCTCTTTGATAACAAATCCAATTTCTCTCAAAACTTGGCCCCCTATATCGATCTTATTCGTAATCACCCAGCCACACCGCACTTCTAATTATTTTTTGCTTTTGTTTCAATACAAGCTTCAGAGATCTACGTCGATGGTTGCTATGTTGCTCCGTTACAAGACATTGAAGCAAAAGCATACGTTTAATGGTTAAAATCGAAGATGATGAGGGAGACGACTATTGCATTGATATGCGCCGGTGGTGGGTTATCGGTGATTAATCCTCATAAGAACGTTTCAATGATGAACTTGTACTTAAAAGAGTGGAAAAATTAGAAAATGATCACTATAGGATTTCCCTTATTTTATACTACTTTAAGATCCCGTGTGTTACACGGGCCGTATAAAGAAAATATTTTTTATAAATCTATTAATTCAATAAATTACACATAGATATAAATTCTACTATACTCACAATTGGTTCCCATGTTATCATTATTAACATACATTAATACCCCAACCCTTTAACACGAACTGGCTTCTCATTAACATATAAATACAAAAAAATCAAAAATCGTTTTATATAATATATTTTACTTTATTTAATATATAGTATAATTTATTTTATAATAATACGAAATGATGCATTAAATATGGAAAAAGTTAAATTACAATATACAAGTTTTTGTTGTTCTTTATTTTTGTTCAAATCTAAGTGTACCTAAATGCTTTTACCTCAGCCCATTGATCACTAACGTCATTGGTAATTACAATCTATAAGTAATAAACATATAAGCAATCTCTAAATATTTCTTTGTACCCCATATTTGTCGTCTTATTTGCAAGATTTTTCATCTTTGTATAATATTAGTAACTTAACTTTGTATCTTCTTTTTATTCTTTATAGTGTCACTACTCATGATAAAAAGTTGATTCTTTTAAGTAAAAACCAACCTTTAATAGTGATTATGTTTGACTTATATTAATAATCATTGACTAAATATCAAGTTGTTTATGTATAAGTTATATAAAACATTTTAAATAGAAATGATATGCAGTTATCATTCAAGATTTCATTAAAAATAATAATAACAATACACAAAAGATAATAATTATTATATTAATTTGATTAAACAAAAAAAGAAGGCAATTTAAACTATTACCATTCTTAAAATAATTAAAAATTTAATTATTTTATAACTTGAATGTGTTAAATATATATATTATAATATTTAAAAGCCAGTTATAATTTCAGTTACAATTACATATTATATTTTAAAAAATCATTGTATTTTATTGAGTGTTTTAAAAATGACGACTTCAAAGGAAAAAAAATATGAAATTTATAACGAAACTGCATTTACAATTTAGTTACAAAAAGAACTTTTTATAAAGGAGAACACAATCTTAATGCTACAGTAAAAATCTCATAAACATAAAAAATGTTTTGATTAATCTTAAAAAGGAATGTAACTTAAATTTCAATGATACATCAAAATAATCAAACATATTTTTAATTATTTAATATAAAAAATACGTATGCAATCGTTAATTGATTAAGATTTATTATAGAAAGTTTGATAAAAAAATAAATTTATATGATCATGAATAAATTATTAACAAATATATATTGAACGGAAAGAATATTATTATATGTCAATAAATCAAAGGATACAAGTGAACCTTTAAAATAGCATCGAAGTTTTCATTAGAAATGTTAAAGTAATTAAATATTAAAAAATTTAAAGGATCAACAAATACTCAGTTAAAAATCGGTGTAAAATAACTAATTGTATGCAGGCTTCTACAAATAATTTTTGATGAAGAAAATACTATTGTAAAAGATAACAAAGGAATATAGATATACTTTAAAAAGATGACAAATCCATAATATTTTCTGCAAATAATTTCTTTAAAATGAAATAGTCTGCACAAAAAGGAAAGTCAGATTTCTTTAAAATTTGTGATAAAAATAAGTGAAACAAAAACCTTGTGTTTTCCTTCCTAAAACTGAATAGTAATGATTATAACAATGCCACGTGACAATTAATAGCTTAAGTGATTGACATGTGGCTTAAGATAATTTTGATTTATTATAATATCTATAATAATAAAAACAACATGAAAAAGATATTAAATGATTTCTAATATTTCATGTAATTCAAAGATAATGCATATCACCTAAAATTAAGTATATTTTTTGAATGTCCAACAAAGTCCGACCACCCTGGTACATCCATTGGTAAAAGATTATTCAAGCCCGCAATCAAGGATATCGTTTGTGACTTGGCATGTCAGTAATTCCAAAAGATATTCATCACTCTAAGGCCCACTTTAATTAAACCCCTAACTCACACATAACATATTATCACAAACAAAACTCCAACCAACACTTCATTAGTGAAAGTCATTAGACATATCACTTCCTGTTTGATACCTAAAATTATATATTAATACAAATAAAAGCGAATGAGCTAGTGGTGGAATGGTAAAGGATAGACCTAGTGTTTCAAGTGACTCAGGTTCAGTTCTTGCCCCCTAGAGTTTAGTTTCTTCGGCACCTGGTAATAATGGGAGACTAGGCGAGTAGGCGGCGATCGCTAGTTCGATCCTTGAACTGAGCGGGTTTTACCTCACCGCATTGTCATGCCTTCGAATGAGTGTTCACGGGCTTCGGCCCTAGGTGATGGTTTTTCCGATTCAGAAGACGAGTGTATCTTAGTGTAGTGAATTTCGCCAGTAGACCATTTAAAAGATTTGGCCGTTAAAAAAAATACAAATAAAAAATAATAGGAAGAACTAAAGAAGACATGACCGAGCATATCGTGCCTAAGATCGCTAGGGTTTAACCACCGTCAAACACCAAATCGGCGGCTAATCGATTCTCCCAAAATCCATCAATCTGCTAATTCACATTCACCAAACCCCCATCATCATCATCTAGGGTTTCCAATTGATGCTCACAGCCCTAACCCGATCAAACCCCCTCAAACCCTCATCATCCACTCTCCAATTAACCACAACAACCGCCCAATTCACAATGAAAGAAATCATAACAAAGAGATCTTCAAACCCAGATGCCAAATGTTCTTCCTCAAGGATCCAATCAACTCCAGAAATCGAAAAAAAGTACGTCCACCGTGTCTACGATGCAATCGCACCTCATTTCAGCGCTACCCGTTTTGCAAAATGGCCCAAAGTTTCAACCTTTTTACACAGTTTGCCATCTGGGTCTGTGGTTCTAGATGCAGGGTGTGGTAATGGCAAGTATTTAGGTTTAAATCCTGATTGTTTTTTCATTGGTTGTGATATTAGTGCACCCCTTGTCCAGATCTGTAGTGATAGAGGTCATGAGGTTTTGGTTGCAGATGCTGTGAATTTACCGTATCGAAGCGGGTATGGGGATGCCGCTATTTCGATAGCGGTTTTGCATCATTTGAGTACTGAGGATAGGAGGAAGAAAGCTATTGATGAATTGGTTAGGGTGGTTAAAGTTGGTGGGCATGTTTTGATTACTGTTTGGGCTGTTGAGCAAGAGGATGGATCTTTGCTTAATAAGTGGACCCCGCTTACGCGAAAGTATTTGGAAGAGTGGATTGGGCCGGGTAGCTCACGGGTTCGTAGTGCGGCTGCGGTTACTTTGGAAAGTATTCCGGAAACTGAGGTGAGTGTTGGGAATCAAGAAGGTAAAGATTGTGTTGTGGGGAGTGAGAATGGAGGTGGGAGTGATAAGCAACAAGAGTATTTTGTGCCCTGGCATTTGCCTTATCATCGGGCTGAAGTGAGTGGAGCTTCAGCTGGTGCGGTTGAAAATGGTCTAGCGAGGAAAGATGATTCAAAAGGCGCGATTGTTTATGATAGATATTATCATGTGTTTGGTCAAGGTGAACTTGAAAGGTAATGCTTTAAATTATGTGTTATCTTTAAAATTTTCATTGAAGGTGTTGCATAACTTAATTTAGTGTAATTCGGATAATATATTCATGCATTTTTGGTGAGGAATTATGTAAGATCCTAGGTTGACTGGTTTCCTATCATAACCTCTTGAAGGCCACGTGCCCAGCGTAAGCTGCGATATATCTAATATCATTGGTAAGCAAGGTATTGGTGCGGTCCTTTGAGTTCATTGGTAACGGGTTCTCATGGTTACTAAAAAAGACGTTAGGTTGAGGATTGCATTGATTATAGAATGTTTGTTATTGTATAGAAGTATAGATGGCTTCAAGAGATTAGCTACTAAAAGCAGACATTAGGTTGAGGAGTCAATTGATTATAGATAGTTTGTTAATGTGAAGATTGCGTCAAGAGATTAGTTATTTAGCTTGATGGGGGTGTTTGGAGAATTGGAAGTGCATTTAAACCGATTATTATTATTATTATTATTAGAAGCCGGTACGCAGTTGCCATAAAAAGTTCATCTTTGGGGTCGTATGCAAATGATCTAACCATCCTTTCCTTCGATCAAATAATGTCGTCATATCAAATCTTGATTTTTGGCATGTCATAATAATCACTTTGAAAAGTCACATCTAAACGCCCCATATAGCTCTTCCTTTTGCCCATATGGTTCCGCAAGTAACAATTTTATATTGACAACATGGCTTTTTTACTTCCAGGTTGGTGTCTGGTATGAAGAATGCAGTCATTGTGGATCAATTTTACGACAAGTCTAATTGGTGTGTGATTCTTGAGAAAACTTCATGAGGGAAGAACAATACATTATCGGGTCAGTTTTACGACTGAAGATGGTAACAAAACATCGGAAAGTGATCAAAACCAAAAGGCGAATGCTTCTTTTGAGCACTTTCGATGTCCAGATTTGTACGCGTATCATGTCAACTCCCAGTTTTGGGTGCAGGTTTTTGTAGGGGAAACTTTAGTTTTTGTAACCTGATCTTACAATGGGAGTTGTTACATTTCTATGTTGGATTTTGATTTGAGTACTGATGATGTATTGTGAAGCAGAAAAGTTGTACATATATGATACAAATGATCACATGTTGCTTCATAATGGGAATTGATTATTACACCATAGGTTGTTATGCCACAAATCACTACCCGTTCATAGTGCTCGCTCGTAAACATTGTTTTTGAAACCTCATTTGTATGTATTTAGTTTCAACATGTTACAACATTATCATTACTGTGCTTAGTATGCTGGTAAGTAGTGTTCTTGACACTAAGAATGATATGCATATATATCTTGTGTGTCTCTTCTAGTTATTGTACGGGTTGAGCATTAATGACCAGAACTGTAATGTGTCCTGTCGTTCTGGACACGAGGTAGTCGTTAAAGAAGGCATTGTAGCAAGTACATAGTGAGATTGTGATCCTATTTTGCAAGGGTTTCGATTCAATGTGTAAATCAAGTTATATTTGATGTACGTCGCAATGTCTTCTGTTTTTGTAACGGACCATCACTTGTCCAAGCGAATAAGTATATGTTTTTCCGAACAAACGTTGGTTCTACTTGTTGACAACTTAAAGCTTGGACTATGTCTTCAAGTCAACTACTTTTATTAGTTGTACTATTAAATCAGTTAAAAGTCTATTTAACCATTTTCAGAATCCAAACTTGGACTATGTCTTCAAGTCATTTTGCAAATAATTTTGTTAGTGTATAAGCACAAATTAAAGCTTTTAACTCAACCTTCTGAAAAAAATCACATCTGGGGGAAAAATTTTCAATGTAAAGACACCTCTTGCACATTTATATGTCAAACCAATGTAAGAGCTATTAAATTACAACCAATATATAGTTTTCATTTCTACTACAACCAAGGTTGAATGACAGATGTTCAAATCTATTGTCACCATGAACAAAGATGCTTCTCCCTCCATGGTCTTGAGACGTATCATCCTCAAATCGAAAATTGTAGAACTTGATACACAATAAAGCCGTTAAACGACCATAAAGGATGGGTCAACTCAAACAAAGTCAAAATTTGTAGAACTTGATGAGAACATAGTCCATACAGTTGATGTATGGAATGGTACTCAATCAACTCGTCAAGAGTTAAACGGATTTCTAAGAATCACGCAACTGAATAACCAATAACCAACGTCGATGGAAGGTTCCATAGCGTGTCTTGTAAAATCAATGAAGTCATATTTTGGTATACAAGACAACGTTCTTCGATACACAAGATGCACAAATGTAACGACAATTAAAGACTGCGTGTGAATTCAACTTAAGAACCCTTGAAAATTCCTATATTTTCTATAAAACTTAAGATCCTACTATACACGGAGTAATCTTGATCATCTATTAAATAATCAAGGGGCTAAGATCAAACGGGTCAGATTAAGCAAAAAAAAGACGCATGGGTTATTCTAAGGGTATTCTATGCCATCCAGGTTAATAATTTCTCTCTCCTCCAATTCCCCCTTGTTTTTAAAACGTTAATAACTTTTTCATAGGAAATTATTTTTTTTATACAAATTGCACCATAAAAACGAGTGTTTTCTTATCTTTAAAACGAGCACACTATTGCTATACTTTTGGGAAAAAAAAGTTTTCGATAACACAGATGCGTAAAACGCAATGGACAAAAAACACAATTTTTTTTTTAAAACGCAATTGACTAAAAACATAAAAGAAAATGTTATTTCTAAAACGCAATAGACAAAAAACACAAAAAAAGTGTTTTTTTTTTTCTAAAATGCAATGGATCAAAAACACAAAAGAAGTTGTTTTTTCTAAAACGCAATGGACTAAAACACAAAAAAAAAATGTTTTTTTTTCTAAAACGCAATGGATCAAAAACACAAAACAAAGTGTTCTTTCTAAAACGCAATGGATCAAAAGCACAAAACAAAGTGTTCTATCTAAAACGCAATGGATTAAAAACACAAAAGAAATTGTTTTTTTTTTCTAAAACGCAATGAACAAAAGCAAGAATGAGTTTTTTCTAAAAGTAAAACACAAAAAGAATGTGTTTTATCAGTGTGATAAAAACACAATAGAGTAAAAAGAGAAAAAAATATGCTCTTCTAAACGTAATGTACTAAAAACACAAAAAAGTGTTTTATCAATGTGTGATACAAAACGCAATAGAGTAAAACACACAAAAAAAAGTTTTATCAATTTACAATACTACATTTACAAGTTTGGGGAATCGTGCCAGCCAACTGGCCTGGCACTCCCCCATTGGATCAAACAATTTACTATTTTTTAAACGCTTTAAAATTACGTTTTTGTCTCCGGTTTAAAATTGCGCTTTCGCCCCTACTCAAAATAAAATTGTGCTTTTGTCCCCATCTCAAAATTACGATTTTGTCCCCATCTCAAAATTACGATTTTGCCCTCGATTCAAAATTACGATTTGGCCATCAGCTCAAAATTACATTCTCGCCCCAGTTCAAAAGAAAAATATGTTTTTTGCCCCGGCTTAAATTTACGATTTTGCCCTCTCTTCAAAAAATTATAATTTCGCCCTCAGTTCAAATTACGTTTTAGCCCTATTCAAAATAAAATTATTCTTTTGGCTCCAACTCAAAATTACGATTTTGCCCTCGGTTTAAAATAAAATTATAGTTTTGCCTCCAGCCTAAAATTACGATTGTGCCTGTATTTCAAGTTTATATTATTGTGTCACCCCAAGTTCAAAACTACGAATTTGCCCCTGGTTCCAATTACAATACTGTCATCACTTTAGCTTTTGGCAAATTATGATTTTAACCCAGTCAAAAAATAAAACTTTCCCTTAGTTAAAATAACAGTATTGCCATTGTTTTAGTTTTTTTAGCAAAACTATAAAAGTGTTTTTTTTAATTGGTTGACTCGATTGAAATTGTTTTCGTGTCAAGAAGTTGCCTAACACTCGCTCATTATTCAGTCATCGCCTCGCAATACGGGCAGGACATGAACTAGTTTACTCTAAAACGCAATGCACTAACCTGTCATCAATATTCTATATTTTTCATTCACATCATAACTTCCAACTTGTAACTACCTCATCTTCTCATAATCATAGCACAGAGACCTTGACTTGTTATGCAAATTATAAAATTCCACTCAATATACACTTGCACCATCATATCCATTTTCATACATGCATAATTTATCCAATAACCTTGCAGCGTCTTCTGTATCAGTCAAAATATGGCTTGCACCAATCACTAGTTTCTTGGATCTTAACCTTATCCAACTTTTTCGATGTTTGCAACCAAATTGTCCAATTTTCATATGGTTATATATATTACAGATCTAATAAACAATGATTTTTGATAGTGGCGGAGCAAGACGGTGGTGCTGGTACGGAGATGTTGTGGTGGCAGTGGGAGCAAGATGGCGGTGCCGGTACAGAGATGTTGTGGTGGAAGTGGGTGCTGTGGTGGTGGTGGGATGAACCATAAGAATGTCCTTGGTTTTTTAGATCTAGGGTTATATGAGCTTAATTTGTGGTTGACTAAAATACTCTTTCTTTTTGTTTTGTTGTTTTTTTTTGTCATATGTCCTCTTCCTATTTCATACTTTCTATTCAAATCAAACTTCCTATTTCATTATCTCTCTATTAGAATAATTCAAGGTTTATAGAAGTTAGGCTTAACGAGAAAGTGGGTTGACAATACAAATCTAAAAAGATCATCAAAACAAATCAGAAGTTCTATAAAAATTCACTTCTACTGAACGAATCTAATACCTTAAGATATTCTTCTATCAATCTTATTTAGAGTTTATATAAGTTGCTATTTTTTTTACTAAAATGGAAGTACAAAAAAAATAAGAAAATTTTGGAAAAATCTTCTATGTGAATTAAGTCCTCCAACATACTTTCAAGTCTTGAATACAGAATAAGATATACTTATGCAAGACCCAAACCAAAATGTTTTATTTTAACTCGAATATTTGAGAATTCACATATTTCGCACAAGTTTGATTTTAAAATCTGGAAAAAGATCAAATAGAAAGTTTAATATGGGTAGGAAGGGTGGGAATCAATAAAAGGAGGACATGTGTTTGGGAAAACATAAGGAGGGACATTTTAGTTAAAACACACTAGCTTAAAAAAACCCCCAGCATCTACAATTCATTTCTCTTCTCTTCCCCGTATACTCAAATCCACCATTTCAAAACCATAAACTACCACATCACAACCACCACCACCACCTCCACCTCCACCACCACCACCACGATCGCCATCATCTTGCCGGAAACTAGATCTGAAACCACCACCACCTTCAACCACATGTTGGGTTTTTCAGATCTGAAACCACCATTCCACCGTCCGCCACCGCTCCACCGCCCACTGCCACCGCAACAAGTTTCCTCATGGTGTGTCGGAGTTCTTTCTCCGTTCACCGTCGTTAACCGGAGTTCTTTTGTAAGTTGTGTTATGTTTTATTTTCATTGCGTTTTCGGTTATCAAACCTTAATTGCGTTTTTCACCTCATTATGTTTTAGTTAAAGTTCTTTTCATTTTTGTTCTTCTGGATGTTAAAGCAGAGGTATGACCATGCTAAAATAGAAGCATGATCATGTTGGAACAAAGGCATGACCATGTTAAACCCATTGCGTTTTAGAACCTGCAGTGCAAAAAACATGATCATGCTAAGACAGAGGCATGATCATGTTGGAACTAAGGCATACACATGTTAGAACCACATTGCTTTTTAGAAGCTATGTTAAAACTCCATTGCTTTTTAGAACTTTCAGTGCAAAATATTGAATTTAGGTTTCATTGCGTCTTACAACCTGGAGTACAAAGAAAACATGATCATGCAAAAATAGAAGCATAGTCATGTTGGAACAAAAGCATGACCATGTTAAACATAAACATCGCCTGTTAAAACTTGATGGGATCGAACCTTAACAAAGGAACAGATTATATCAAAGCTAAATACACTATCCGAGCTTTGGTTCAACTATCAGTGGTTACAAACCACTGATCAACCTTTACACTGCTTTCCGTAAACATCTGATCCTATCATCTGATAGTTCAAGAAGCAAAGGTCTGACAGAAGAATCAAGATCAGAGGATAGAGATCAGAGCTTAGCATAGTTTTACTTTTATCAATGTAACAGTGCCATGCACTGATAGTATAGTTAGAGCAGTGCTTTAGTTAGTTACGTTTAGTTAGCTGTCACTATCAACCATGACGTCACAAAAGATGCTTAGTGGTTAGATAGTTAGTACAAATAGGTGATAGTTGTAATAGTTAAACTTTGTCTTCCTGAAAAAGATCATTTCGCACTTTATCTTCTTCATTTCTTACTATCAAACAATTGTAATTGGCTAAGGGGGAGTCTGTGAATCACATGCAAAGTTTATCAACTTGAAAGCATGATGGTGATGAAAACAAACGACCAATTGCTTGTAGTAAAAGTTTTTCATTAATTCCGCTGCATCTCGTTTATAATTCAATCCATTTTCCATTCTCTGAAACAAAAACTACAAGTAATTTCAAACTTAGATCCAACAATTGGTATCAGAGCTCGGTCAATCAACTTTGATTTAACAGTCAAATTGATTTGAATAGATCAGCTCTTTGTGCTAATTCGTTTGATAGTTTTACTTGAATACAGAGTTTTATTACTATAAAAGTTTTTAAAACACAAATTTGTTGTAAACAAGAGAAATGGCACAAAACACACCGGAATCCAATATTGGATCCATGTTCAAACCACCTATGTTGAAACGAAATGAATATTTATTTGGCAACGTAGGATGGGTCATATTCTCGCCCAACAGAACACCGGATGCTGGAGATCCATTGTGTTTGGACCTCATATACCCATGGTTCCAAGCACAGAGAATCCCCACACTCAAGTCCCTAAGAAACTCGAAAATTACTCTGAGCAGGATTTCCTCAAGATTGAGTTGGATGCTAAGGCCTTTAGCATCGTTGCTTCGGCCTAGCCCAATGAGATTTATGCGGGATTACTTCATTGTAATAGTGCTAAAGAGTTATAGGATGCTCTTAAAGAGCAGTTCGATGGTACTGAAGAGGTGATTGAGAATAATAGAGAGGTTTTAAACCAACAGTATGAAACATTTTGCCACGTTAAGGGTGAATCATTAACCCAATAGTTCGAAAGTTATAGCTATCTCATCAGTGAGCTCAAATTGGTAAATGTGGAACTCCCAAATTCGACTATCAATAGTCGTTTCTTGAGATCCTTACCTGAGAAATGGGAGACTGTAGCTTATGTCACTCGAACAGCTGTTGGTTACAAGCACATGACCTTGACACAACTTCATGGACGACTCCTCACTTATGAGAGAGAGTTGAACCAGAAAAAGAAGTTGCAAGAGTCAGGGAAAATGACTGATGATTATACTCTGGGAAACACTGCTTTATATAGTAATGAGGAGGGGTCCAGCTGTGGAAAGGATCAGAGTTATGATCATTACATTGACATAACATCTGGAAACAACTTCAACTCTGATCCTAGTACACCCAATTTGCTTTTACTGCAAATTGTGAAAGCCATACCTCTAACAATTTGTCTTTTGAAATGAATGAATTACAACATTTTGAACCCACTGACCTTGAAGAGATGGACATTTTGCATCAGCTGGCACTTTTAAGTGTTAGAGCAAGTAAATTCTACAAAAGAACTGGTAGACGATTTCCAGGATTGCATGGGGGGTTAAAAGTGGGGTTGGATAAGTCCAAAATTAAATGTTATAAATGTAACAAGATGGGTCACTTTGACAGAGAATGCAGATCACAATCTGCAGGACCAATTGTAACACATCCTGGCAACAGACCTCAAAACACTGTCCAATATTCCCAATATACCCCTGCACCTCAAACGCAAAATACTGCACACTTTGCACATCCTGTTGCTACAGTTCCTGTCCATTATGTTCAAGCACCTGCACTACAAATTCAATATGTCCAAGCACCACCTCAAGTACATGTGCAACCAATGCCACAAGTTACTCAACCTACTCAAACCATTGCTACACCAGCAGAGGTTAATCAACAAAGCTTTTTTCACATAAGGTTTTGTTGATTGGAGTAGTTTGCCTGAGGATTTAACAGATGAAAACTTTGCTCTCTTAGCCAAAAATGATTTTGAAAATGAAAATATATGTTTAATGGCTTTGGAGACCATTGTTGAAGGTGATGACTGTGGAGCAGGAGTTAAAGTCTGATGTGTTTGATTGTTGTGAAGTAGTGGTTACACCAGAAGTTACACCAGTGGTTGAAGAAAATACTATTGATGTTGAAAAAGACCCTCTATCTGACCCATGGGATGAGCAGGTGTGTGAAGAACAAGAGTGTGATTGTGCTCTCATGGCTGATTCGAAGGTATCACCTCAGATCCTAAAAGATCTATGTTCTGACAAATGCATTATTGCTTTTGCAAACATAAAACAGGTGAATGAAAACCTGAGAAACAAAATTTTAGAAGATGAACTTAATTTTGAAAAACTTGTTAAAGAGTTAAAAACAAAGTTACGTGAAAAAGATTTTGAAATGAGTAGCCTGAGGCATGAATCAAGCATAACCAAAGACCAGCTCCAAACAATGCTAGAAAAATACCAGATTTGCAAACAGGAGCTTGAAAATACCTAATTCACTTGTGAAAAATGGGTAGAGTCTTGTAAAGGTTATGAGCTTATGCTTGATGCTCAAATCAAGAGCAACATAAAGTTTGGAATAAGCTTTAGAGATTATGACCAGACTTATGAAAATGTTGCAAAAATTGATTCTGAGTTGGTTGAAATAGTCCCAACAAACTTGGCTGGTGAAGAAATTAAAATCACAGATAAAAATGGAAACAAAATCATTCTTGAAAAACCAGGGTTTCTGCAAAAGAAAAGGAAATTAAAAAATATCAGTTAAACCAACCTGGTCAGATGAATTGATATTTTAGAAAACTTCAAGCCAATGGACTTTTCTGATGGTATAAAAGCACCAAAAGCACTGGTGATCCCTATCAAAGACTTGCCAGCAGAGGTTACAACCACTGCTCTCAAAAAGTCTGATAGGAAAATGAAAGAAAAGGTTAAATACTTGTTTTGTGAATTTTGTGAAAAGAGAAATCATGTGGCTGCAGATTGTTTTCTTTTAAAAGCCTATGATATAAACAAAACTTGTGTTATACCCAACTCTCCTAGATGCACCATTTGCAACAAAACAAATCGCATGACCCAAGAGTGTGTCTGTCTCAAAATCTATCATCAAAAGGTAAAAGAAATTAGAGCAAAAGCTCTTGAAAGAGAAAGTTCAAGCTTTCCTGAAAACAAAACAAACAGAATTTTGAGCCAATTGAAACATGTGTCACAAAAGCATTAAAGCAAACCACTGTTCACAGAGAAATTCAAGTGACAGATGCACCTCCATCAAACCAGTTTCCAAGAGGTAAAAGCCAGCCTAAATGTCAAAAGGTGCCTATGGTTTATGAGACTTATAAAAAAACCTTCTAAGCCAAGGGTAAATAGGCATCCTCATGGCTACCAACAGTTGATAGACAGTGGTTCCAAGTAGTGGTTACAAAAACCTGATCTAACCACTGCTCAGTCATCTGAACTTGAGTCTAGATCATCTGACACCCCATCCAAAGCCATTCTGGCTTTGGAAACTCACCAAAACTAATTATTTCAAAAACATGTGCAGCGAGCTTCTATTTGCCTTGACAGTCTTTGGTATGTAGATAGTGGAGGCTCCACCTGCTCAGAGATTTCAAAACTCATGGAGGGGGTGATATATCCTTTGGAAATAATTCAAAAAGGAAAGTGTTGGGGTCAGGGTGTGTCTCTGCTGGAAAACTCAAGTTTGAAAATGTGAATCTCATTGATAATCTAAAATTCAATCTTCTGAGTGTCTCACAAATGAGTGATAAGGGTTATGGATCCTTCTTCACTAAAGAAACTTGTCAAATAGTAGGCCCAGAGGTTGTCAAAAAGATTAATCAAATAATTGCAGAGAGCAAAGCACAACTTACTGCTAATAGGGTAGGAAATGTGTATGTGGTTGACATGGTAAAAGATAATCCTATGTCAAATGCTTGTTTGTTCTCAGTTGTTTCAAGCAAAGAAACGGAATTATGGCATAAAAGACTAGGTCACACAAACCTAAAAACCATCTCCACTCTCTCAAAATAAAGCCTTGTCAGAGGTTTGCCACACAAACAATTTACTTGTGAAGAACATTGTGTTTCCTGTTTAAAAGGTAAACAACATAAAAGTTCTTACAAGTCAATTGAAGAGTCCAAAACAAGTCAGTGCTTACAATTACTTCATATGGACTTGTTTGGACCTGTGAAAATCGTGAGCTTAAAACACAAAAGGTATTGTCTGGTTATAGTTGATGATTTTTCCAGGTTCACATGGACTTTCATTTTACACTCTAAGGATGAAACAACAAACATTTTGCAAAACTTTGTTAAACAAGTTGAAAAGCAATTTGATCTTCTTGTAAAAATCTTTAGGAGTGACAATGGGACAGAGTTTAGGAACAAAGAGTTTGATGCATTTTGTAGTCAAAAGGATGGTTAGGCAATATAGCATCCCTAGAACTCTAGAACAAAATGAGGTTGTTGAAAGGAAAACAGAACTTTGATTGAATCAGCAAGAACTATGCTAGCAGATTCTGGTTTACCCTTGTCTTTTTGGCAGAGGCTGTAAACACTGCTTGTTATGTTCAGAACAGAGTTTTGATAAACCTCAGGCATCAAAAGACTGCTTATGAATTGCTTTATACAATCAAACCTCTGATCTCTTATTTTATGTGACAACTCGCACATTCAACCAACATCTTTATGCGCTCAAATCTCGCACATATCATGATCTTACAATATGGACTTAGTTTTTATAAGTTGGGTCGTCATATGCTTAGCAAAGTCCACTACGTCACATTTTGCATTGGTAATTTTTGAAATTACAGGGTCACACACGAGTCAACCCGACATGCACAAACGTTGTTGAGTATAACCCGGATGCTTGTGAAGCGTCACAATGTGTTACTACGTGCATTATTATATCAATATACGTAAATATACATTATGTGCTATTTGACATCTATACACGTATTTTACTACTAAAATAATACTATACCATACAAATACATTTGTGATACATTAGACATATCATATCGTTTGTCTTTTACATATTATCAAAATATCTAGTAACTAGTCTAGAACCAATTAGTGACTCCATTTCAACTATGACTACAATATCAAGCAACAAGTAAATCACCTTCATCTTATCAAGATACCCTTTCATCATCATCACCTAACACCTAACCCAACCCATTTCCAAACCCCCATCTGCCGAACTCCATACTCCATCCATCATACTATCTTGTTTTTATTTTTGTTTCCCATTTGTAACATGTAGATAGTTGTGTGTGGTTTGAATACAAAAGGCAACCCTTGCATTTTTTTCATTTTTGGCAAGACAATACAAAATCACTCACTTTTCCTCTCTCTGTACTCTTGATTCACACACACCCACACTTAACTTTTTTTTTTCAACAACAATCCAAGACTCAAGTTCAACTTTCAAGTTCAAGTGATAAATCTCTTGCACCTCATAACCAATCCCACTAGGTAAAATTATCACTTAAATTTTGTTTTAACTTTATTTTATTAATTTTTGTTAGATCGTATACGTATACGTTCATTTTGATCACCCAACATACACTAAAGCTAATTTACTTTTATAATCTAAAAAGAAAACTAAACTTAATATATATGTTGATTTCTTGGAACCCAACGTAGCATGTTTCCATACATCTATATTACAAACACATAGTTTATATTTCTTTACAAGTAAAAATAAGGAAACATTATTTAGTAACATAAAAAAAAGTTTGGATATTATGCAATGTAGGTAATAACATTATTTTGGATAAATAAAAACCTTATTGCCTAACATATAGGGTTGTCGACATTTGTGTACTAGTGTGGAAAAGGTTTGTTTCTGATATGGGGAATGTTGTTTAAAATATGTAACTTGTATGATTTTAAGGGAGTTGTTAAAATAAGAGCATAAGATTTGGTTATTTTGTCAAAACTATATATATATATTTTACTAAAATATAGAAGTTGAGAGATTTGTGAAAAAAAAACAACTAATATAGTTTATATACAAAACTATATAGGCATGTATTTTTATGGTAAAAAAAAGTATGTTAAGTAGGGAATATGAGATATTGGGAAACCTTTACTATATAAATAAGTATACCTATGTGAGTATAGGTTTCTGGTAAAAATAATATATATATTCAATACTTTTGAATATGGTTGGATGACACAAGTGCATTGTAAAACCTATGTGTTATGTGTGCAAAGTATATATATAATTGATGGTGAAACAAAAACCGATATAAAAGGCAAATATAGCCTTATATATGGTTATTTTGGTATAGAAATAATATAGATTATTTCTTTATTAAGAATGTGTCATACTTAGAGAAAATATTAAATAAAATAAATGTATAAGTTATATTTATACGACGAGACGAATATGTGAACTTTATGGAATACTATTTTAATCATATCTACATCTATATTATTTATAAACTAAATAAATATATTTGGGTAGTCGGATAACATATCACCAACGGCTGTCAGGGTCGAACCTGTGAGTCAAACCTTTTAAAAATGAAATATATTAACACGTCAAGTTGTGTTGGGTGAATCAAATACATGTCAGACATGAATATCATGAACATATAATAGACCTTAAATGTGTCTTAATATCACTTAGGGCACGGTTAGGTCGACGCACATACATGTGGACATTGCGATTTATTTGTGATATTTGGAGCATACGCTTACTAATCAGGTGAGTTCATAACCCCCACTTTTCATGGTTTTACATTCTCTTAAATGTTTTCGGGGGTGGAAAGACATGCAAGTTTTGACAAAGTACACAAAATTTCGAGAAACAAAAGGATTCATATTTCTAAACCATGTTACGAAAGGATTTCAATTAACTCCAAATGGGTTACGAAAGGTTTATACTCAATATACCGGTTTTACAAAACACACGCGTATTTTCAGAACGTGCATGAGTTTCATGGCTAGAGACGGGAATGTCCTAGCTACAACGGGACTGGATTGTCCTACATACAACTAAGGGGACTAGTTGATCCTGCTTACAGACTCAAATGGGCTAGGCCCATTCTCATTTGTGCGAGGCACAAAGAAACTAGTGGGCTAGGCCCATACATGCTCGTGCGAGGCACGAAGACACAAGGACTGGTTTGTCCTACATACCAATAAGAGGACTGGTTGGTCCTGCTTATAGACACAAGGATTGGATTGTCCACTACTCAACACTAAGGGCCGTAGGGTCGCTTAAAACTGTACAGTGAAGTCCTCGCTACATATTGCAACTATAACCGCCTGCTAGTCTACCGTCTTGAGTAAACGGTTTGGTGAGGCACTTACTAGCTTGGGTGGGTTATAGGCTCATGCAGGCATGTTGTCTTTGTCGTACGTGGACATCGACGGGTATTCAAATATTATAAAAACAAGGTTTTCAATTGACATGCCGAGAAAAATGATTTTATTTATGTTTTCTCAACAACTTTTAAACCGGTAAATAAAAAGATTTGTTTAAAATCTTTTTCAAAACAAACGACAAACTCGCTCAACTTTATGTTGATTTTTCGCATGTTTCTTTCTCAGGTTTCATAAGTCAAACTAAGGCACGGTTGGAATAGGTGAACCCTTTGGGACTCGAGTATTTAGCAGGTGTTCAATTTCCTAGAAGCCTTAGCAAATATTTACTTCCGCTGTGCAATGAAGATACCAGTCGAACACGCCCGGCTCTGATGTAATCAATTTATCGGGTGTGGACATTTTAAAGTCTTTGGCTGCCCATGCTTCATTTTAACCTTAAAGGATTCAATATCCAAGTTTGCAGCCAAAGTTGGTTGTGGTTATTTTCTGGGATACTCAACCACTGCCAAAGCCTATAGAGTTTTTAACTCCAGGACAACGTGTGTTGAAGAAACTCTGAATGTGAAGTTCAATGAACTCTCATCTTTGAAAATCCCAGCAAATCCTGCTGAATTTTTTGATCTATCCAAATTTACATTTGAACATGTGTCTGTCAAGACTAACCATGCAGGTACCTCACAATCATCAAATCAAGAGCAAGGACATGATTGCATTCTTCCAAATTTCAAAATCAATCCTTCAGGTAGAGGAGCAGATGTTGGTAGCAATGGTGAAAGCTCTGCCAGGTCAACAGTGGTTAATGCTCAAACCTTTGCCAGCTCTCAAAACCAAACATCTGTTGATAAAAGTCCACAACAAATGGACAAAAGTCAACCCACTTTCACATCCATTCCACCAATTCCTCCACCACCATTCCAATCAGAGACTGGACCATCAAATTCACTAAAAAAGGGTAGCTCAGATGATACACATTTTCAAGCTTCACCTCAAATGCTATTGTCCCATATCAACGTGATTTGATTTTCCTCAAAAGCCATCCTATGGATCAAATTATTGGCAACATCAATGAGGGAGTGCTCACCAGAAGCCAATCCCAAAATATTTGTCTTTTTGCTGGTTTTCTATCACTCACACAATCTATCAAGTACCAAGAGGCACTAAAAGACAACAGTTGGGTAGAGGCCATGCAAGAAGAGCTCCTATAATTCAGAAGACAACAAGTATGGGAACTTGTACCATTGCCAAAAGATCTAAGTCCTATTGGCACAAAGTAGGTCTTCAAGAACAAACAGATGAAAGGGGCATTGTTGTCAAGAACAAAGCAAGGCTCGTGGTTCAAGTCTATAGACAGGAAGGAGGCATAGACTATGATGAAACATTTGCTCCAGTTGCAAGATTGGAGGCCATCAGACTGTTCTTAGCTTTTGCTGCCAACCACAACATCAAGGTGTATCAAATGGACATTAAAAGTGCATTCCTGTATGGAAAGATCAAGGAAGATGTGTATGTGTGTCAACCTCCTGGTTTTGAAGATCATTTTCATCCTGATCATGTTTACAGGTTAAACAAAGCACTATATGGTCTAAAACAAGCACCCAGAGCCTGGTATGAAACTCTATCCACTTTTCTCATATCCATTGGTTTCTCCAAAGGTAGGATTGATAAAACCCTATGTTTAAAATGGAAAGGAAAAGATTTGATGCTTGTCCAAATTTATGTGGATGACATCATTTTTGGATCCACATGCACTGCTATGTGTGAAGAGTTCAGAAAACTCATGGCAACAGAGTTTGAGATGAGTGCAATGGGTGAGTTGCAATGTTTTCTTGGTCTACAAGTCAAACAAATGCAACATGGCACTTTCATCCATCAAAATAAGTATGTGAAAGAACTACTTAAGAAATTTGATATGGATGATTGTAAACCTTGCAGCACACCCATGATAACATCCAAGCTAGTCACAATTGATGGCAAAGATGACCTTGTTGATCAAACATTGCATAGAAGCATGATTGGGTCTTTACTGTACCTAACTGCATCAATGCCAGACATTATGTTTGCAACATGTGTTTGTGCCAGATCACAGTCATTGCCTAGAAAATCAGACCTTATTGCTGTAAAAAGGATATTCAGATATATAAAAGGTGCTCCCACACTTGGTATCTGGTATCCAGCTAATGGTAATATTGAGCTTGTAGGATATTCTGATAGTGACTTTGCTGGATGTAAAACAACAAGGAAGTCCACATCTGGAGGAGCCCAATTCCTAGGTGATTGCTTAGTATCTTGGCAAAGCAAAAAGCAAGTTGCAGTTTCTACATCCACTGCTAAGGCAGAGTATATAGCTGCTGCAAGTTGTACTGCTCAAATCCTGTGGCTTAAAAATCAATTGCTGGATTTTGGTATCACTGCTTTGAAAACACCACTCAAAATTGATAGTCAAGCAGCAGAAAATATCATCAAAAATCCTGTCTCTCATTCCACCACCAAACACATTGACATCAGACATCACTTTGTGAGGGATTGCTATGAAAAAGGTTTGATTTCTTTACAACAAGTCCATACCAAGGATCAACTGGTAGATGTGTTGACAAAAGTACTTGATGCTCACACTTTTGACAGTTTGATTTCTAGACTTGGAATGCTAAACATGGATTAAAAACAAAATTTCTTTGTGATCCATGTGTAAATAGCAATAAAATGTTTTTAGAAAATCAAAATCCATCTTAAAAATAGTTTAAAATTGAATTTTTTCAATAAATCCTCAAAATCTGTTCAAAGCACTGATAGCATAAAAACACTGTTCGTTTAGAAAAATCTATCCACTGTCAAAAAGTGTATCCTCTGATAGTTGTAACCACTGTTCTTATCCACTGATCACATTTACCAACAGTGGTTGGCAAAACAACTGTCTTCCATTTCCAGGGCAGAGGTTACACGTGGGCAGATGCTATTTGATAGTTGTTGCATCAGATGCCATGTCATCATCCCTTTTTCTAAACCCTATAAAAATCCTGTTCTATCAAGAACAGAGGGTTCATCAAACTGTGTCGATTTCAAAAATCTCAAAACAGTTTTTAGTAAAATCATGGCTCCCAAAACAAAATCAAAGGTGAAATCAAAGCAAGAATTACCACCATTCGTCTTAATCATCAAAACCACACACAATTACACTGCAATCTTAGAAGAAACTGATGTCAACACAAGATACCATACAATGATTCAGATTCTAAGGGAATCAAAATTTAAACTCATGCTCGAAACCAAGACCAAGATTTACATCGATTCTCTTCGGGATTTCTGGTTAAATGCTAAGGTCAAAACATCCGCTGATGATGTTCCTTATGCTATACTCTCAAAGGTTGGGGGTACACCTCTGCAAATCACACCACAATCGATCTCTCAGGTCTTTCAACTGAATGATATGATACATCTTGTATCCTTTTCTTTAGGAGAGCACAAGCAGAGTTTGTGGAAAGGGGTTACACTGGTCAGTTGAAAGGTATGACAATCTTTAAACCCAATTTTCCAGCAGAGATGAAATTCTTTTTCCATACTCTTTTAACATGTCTCTCTGTAAAATCAACTGTTTTTAATGAAATTCCTTTAAACATGCAATATCTGGGATTTGCAATTTTGACTGAATCAGATTTTAACTATTCCCAGGTTTTGTTTCATGATCTTGTCAATAATTTTAAAAACATTTCAAAAAGAAAAGCTTTCTTGATACATCCTCGTTTCTTGAGCATTTATTTGCAAGATCAGATCAGATCTGAAGCAAGTAAAAAAGGCGCAGTGTCCACATCTGGCTGCCTAACTCATGAACTTTTTACACGTTTAACAAATCTTGAAAAGCTTACAAAACAGAAGTAGAAGAGGAAGAGACAATTTTTCAAGAACAAAATGTTCAATCTCTTCCCTGCTACTGAGCCCACTGCTCTAGGTGATCAGAGCATTGCAACCACTGCTCTGAAACCCACACCTAAAATCACCAAAAAGAAACCAACAAAGATATCTAGAAAGCCCACCAAACCCAAAAAGGGTCCTCTGGAAGATGAGATCCCAGAGGTTAACCTTGTGACATCACCAAAGTCATAAACCACTGCTGCTACTTCTTCACAGCAGATGGTTGAAAGATCTCAACCTGGCTATGAAACTCCTCCTGCATCCTCACGAAAGGATCAGGTTGTAAACACATGGACACTAAATTATGAAGCTCTAGGACCACTTGGCTCTATCTTCCACAACCCCTCTCCCAGGGTAATGTCTCTTTCTGCACCAATCCCCTCTCCAATAAAATCACTTCCACAAACCTTTATACCCTTGCTGAATGCAATTCAATTAGATCAAACATTATCCAGCACTTCTCAACAACCTATCACTGAGAATATACTTCAACAAGATGTTGAGTCTGATTTATTCTTTGCTAGCCCATTAGCAAATGAAGAGGCTACATCCCTTGGGTTACATGTAACCCTTGGTGATAATTCAACTAGAGCAGCCACTACAATTGCAAAACTACCTAGTTTTCCTTTGGATAGTGGTTACATCTCTATGTCTCTGTTGAAGGCAACCACTGCTGAGGCTACCAAGGTAACCTCTGATGTAGTGGGAAGTCCCCAGAACCAAGAACAAAGGGCATCTAAGGGTGAAGCACATGCTAATGATCCCCTAGATAAAACTACCACCTCAGGTAGGAGTTCAGATGAACCTATTAAATTAGGTGATGAACTAAAATACAAAGAATTGACGGAGAGAGTGTCAACACTTGAAACTTCTGTTGGTGAGATCAAAAGTCTTGTGCAGCAGTTTTTAGCTATAAAGAGCCAACCCTCTGTCTTAACCACTGCTGATCTGCAACAAGCCCAAAACCCTCTGTTTCAGCAATAAAAGCACTTCTCAGATCAACAACATAAACATCAAATGCAGGAAGTAAGAAACATGGTTGAAGCAAGATTCATGGATACCAGGGCAGACATTAAAGCTATAAAAGCTCATCTTTTCCAAACCACTGGTACTGCTCCACCTACAGTAATTTTTGTACCCACAGTGGATGATGCCAAAAAGGGGGAGAAACCTTTGGGGCAAAAGAAGCTTACAATTGATGATCAGATGGCAAAGCCAACAGTGGATATACCCAGGCCATATGGTTCAAAGAAAAGGGATTTAACAGATGATATCCTGGCCAGGGAAAATGAGAAGAAGAAGAGAAAAGTGTACCTTGATGGCAAGGTATTGGTTAAGCAAAAGATTGAGCAACAAAAAGAAAAGGAAGAGGTTGGTACTTCAACAAAGAAGAGACCTGCTAGAAAAGTAAGGCAACCAACATCCACACCTTCCAAAACTGAGCCTGCTACAAATCCAACCATTAAAACCTCTACTTTTCAAAAATCAAGTACACTCACTTCAACTTCCACACCTATCAATACCACAGCAGATGTTACAGCAATTGTTGTGCCAACATCTGTTGGTACAGCAAAGGTTGCAGCAGATGCAAACCCATCCACTGCCATGACCATTTTTGATACATCCACCAAATCTCTACCAACACAAACTCATCCATCATCACCCGAAGTTAAATTCAAAAGGAGAA
Source organism: Scalesia atractyloides (assembly GCA_947069175.1). NCBI lineage: Eukaryota > Viridiplantae > Streptophyta > Magnoliopsida > Asterales > Asteraceae > Scalesia > Scalesia atractyloides. Next base: position 35,913,448 of record CAMTDV010001634.1, read on the forward strand.
AGACAACAAAAATTGTGAATGAAGAAGAGATCTTTCCTGCTCCTACTCCTCTATCATCACAACCACTGGTCTCCACATCAATGCTTCCACCATCCTCAAACCCAAGCACTGATTCCCTTACAGTTATTTTTGCTGCAAAGAAATATCGTCTTGATTTACCAGCAGTCAGGGAAGAAATTAAGCTTCCATTCTGAGGAAGACCCTGACAAAAAAAATATTATCTCTTGATGGGTATCCAAGACCTGCAAATGTTGATGAATATCTGGAACTCAAAATGAACAAGCAGAGGATATAGCAAAAAGAGACTCTGCTGGTAAAAGTGATAGAGAAATGCAAACCAACATGTCTTATCAGCTAGGCAAAGCCAGGACATTGCAAAATTTTGTTAAAGATATGAGCAACAAACTATCAGAAAGGGAAGATCAGCTTCTTAAAAGTGAACTCATTGCACACATCATGAAGAACAAGCAATATAAGGCAACAGAGGCACAGTTCAAGGACTGGAGTATAAATGAGCTGAGAGAGGAAATTAAAAGAATGCAAGAAATGTTGAAGGACCCTCTCAAAAAGCCAACTCCTCCCAACTGTGAAAAACACAAGAAAGACATGCCTGAAAAAGCCTTAAAGTTTAAGAGGATGAAGGAAGAACTGATTCAGAATCACTATGGTTCAAGGAACCAAGTGATAAGATGGGGAGAAGTTAGGATGATTGAAACTTACAAGATGTTAGAAGAGAGGAGGAAGAAAGATCCAACCATGCCTCCTAAACCGATCTATCCTCCATTAGATGATGTTCAAAAAGCTCAACACTCCAAAAAGCCTATCTCATCATCTGCCCTCTCCATCCTTGCCTTAAATCAGTTAAAAAGGCAAGAAAAAGTAGATGAAGAAGACAAGAGAGGTTTGAACACATCAAGGAGGGAATTGAAAACATGGTTAACTATCACACAGATGAAGCTAGTGATAAGCTCAGAGCTCAATTGACAAAGATAGTTCAACAAAAAGCTCTCCAAACCTCAATCAATAAAAGTTGTCCTAGAAAACAAGAAGACCCAAAAATTCTAAAGTGAAAAGTCCAAAAAGGCTCCCACGAATTGAAATTGCTCAAGTCTAATGGTGATGCTGTCAAGATGAGCATGGAGGCTGCATATGAGCTAAATGCAGAAGACCTTCAAGATCTTTTGGATCTGACACTCGAAAAGGATGATGATGATGATGAAGTCTCTCTGAATTTTGAATTACAGTTTAAAGGCCAAATCAGGGAGCTTCTATTGAGGAATAAAACCAAGAATAAACAAGTGTTTTGGCATCATCTGTTCTAGGGAGAGATTGTTGGGATCGAACCTTAACAAAGGAACATATGATATCAAAGCCAAATACACTATCCGAGCTTTAGTTCAACTATCAGTGGTTACAAACCACTGATCAACCATTACACTGTAACATTTGTCAAAAACGGGTTTTCCAAACCCGCTCCGTTTTGTAATCGAATATCAAGTTATAAATGTCACGTTGCGTATTTATGGCTATTTTGATTTTTAATGATACATAATTAATAAACAAACTAAACTATAAAAGTTATAATTGATAAAAAGTAAAAATAAAATAATTAAAAATAAAATAAGGCTGCCGGGACTCGAACCCGGGTCAGCCGGAAGAGAACTCCAAAGACTTAACACACACACACATAACCACTCCGCCACTTGTTGTTTTCTGTCAACTCTAGGAAACAAATGAATTTTATAGTCAATCATAGATCAACCGGTTGCGCAACTGAAAACCGTAATCGGCTATTCAACCGTCCAAAACGTTTGAGTTATCGCGAATTCTGGTTTATAACCGATGCACCGACGATTCCAATCAAGTTTGCCTTGAATGAACTTGAATTCTAGAAGTGAATCGGTTTTTATAACCGAAAACTTTCAATATCAGAAGTACTTCAATCTTTGCTCTCTCTCGCGACTCAGAAACATTCTACACACCTGCCATTTCACTTTCGCTATACATTCAGTTTCAGAAAAGGTTTTGTTTACTCGCCGGAAAATTTCTGCAAGTCGCTGGAAAACCGTATTCTTCATCAAAACAGTAAGTCTTGCAATACCTTCGTGGTCTATCAATTGTTAAGCTATTGCTAACTCAGACCCTTCAATCGAAATCAATTTCAGACGTCAATATCAAATAATTCCAGTTCGCCGGAAAATTTCTGGAAATCCTTATCTTCAGTTGTGAAACGGTATAGACTTTCAAACCTTCTGATAACTCTTGTTTAATACTTAAATTCCTCTCGTAGCTAATCAAAACTGTCAATTTATTCATTCAGTAGAAATCCGTAAACACAGAGCCGACGACTCGCCGGAATTCTGAGATAAATCGTTCTCCGGTATGTTTACCTCTAAATATCATCTCTGCCATTTCATATTAGTCTGTTCAATGTTTGTCAATCGAATTAAACAAGATAAAATAGCGTAATCGCAGACTGTAATTTTGTAATGTAGAAGACGATGATAGTTTGAATATAAGTTTAATAAAATCTGGATATTATCTCGGGTTAGACACACAGTCCATCTGTGGACTGTGTGCATATACATATCACACGCCGCGAGTTCGATCCTTGATACATACACACACCCTCTGTAATTAAAATGTTATTTTTTAACTGAAACGGATGAACTTACGTTAGGTGTTAAGCATAATAAAAATCTGTATATTAAACAAGTTAGACACACAGTCCAGCGGTGGACTGTGTGTAGCGTTAAAGCACAGGTCCCGGGTTCGAGACCTGTTAGTGTCACCGGTTCGACGATTTAAAATGTTTTTGAAAATAAAAGAATTTTAAATAAGCTGAGTTAATATATAAGTATAATTAAAACAGAATTATTTCGGGTTAGACACGTAGCTCAGTTGGTAGAGCTGCGTGCACGCGTACGAGAGGTCTCGGGTTCGAGCCTCACCCGGCGCATACAATTACACAATAAACCGGTCAACAAGTCAAACGGTCAACGGTCAATGAAAAAGTCAACATATTTTTATATTTTGAATTATTTAATTTAATTTAAAAATCAATTAAAAATACTTAAAAATAATGTTTTTAAAGATAGGAAATGGCCTTAAACTCACAAAAATATATCTAAAAAATCCTATTAAAATTATTAATAAAATCCACTCATTTACTATATTTTCCGTTATTATTTAGGTTAGTTAATTCTCGTTGTTCAACTCTTCCAACTCGTGCGCATCTCATCATCTCCAACTAAACGCACCCAATGTGAGTGAATCTTTACAAATTCCCCGTTTTAATCACGTTTTTGGGGTGTATCATGTGTCTTGCCATTTATTATATTTAAATCATTGTGCATACATCATATCATGAACAAATGTGTATTCAGCCTGTTTCAACTGTTTGTGTGGTTATTGTTAGATTTAATTTATTATTTTCAGTACATGCAATTTCATAGGCCGCCGCTCCCCATTACATTATGAGCGTTGAGCATGTTCCCCATTACATTATGAGCGTGAACCTGGCGTGCCAACATACGATCGGCTCCGTTTGATTGAGCCTTGATCGCACAGACATTTATCATTTTCAGTACATGCAATACGATCGGCTCCGTTTGATTGAGCCTTGATCGCACAGTTTCATTCATGTGATTTATTGTATGATGTTGGTATGTTATTGTATGTTATTATATGTTATTGTATGTTATAGTTTGTGATTGTTATTGCTACTGTTTGATTCTTTACATTTGCTCACTTATGATTATGCATAAGTTTTCCTTGATAAAATAACAAGAAAATCAATGATAAATGTTTATCTAACAAGGTTCACTCGCCAACTTATGTTGACCCAAAAACCTCCATTTTTACACATGATACAGGTGAACCAGCTGCAGCAAGAAACACAATGGATTGGCCTAGAAGAATAAAATGATTTAGAGCTTGGAATTGTTTAGTTGGTTATTTTTCTTTGTATTTGTATGAACATGTTTGGATTATTGGGAATGTAATTTTGACTTTAATAAATATGAAACATATTAGTAAATATCATGAGCTTTGGTGATAACCCAATTATGCCCCGACTCTTATTCCGCTGCGGGTCGGGGTGTGACATACACTGCTTTCCCTAAACATCTGATCCTATCATCTGATAGTTCAAGAAGCAAAGGGCTGACAGAAGAATCAAGATCAGAGGATAGAGATCAGAGCTTAGTATAGTTTTACTTTTATCAATGTAACAGTGCCATGCACTGATAGTATAGTTAGAGCAGTGTTTTAGTTAATTATGTTTTGTTAGCTGTCACTATCAGCCATGACGTCACAAAAGATGCTCAGTGGTTAGATAGTTAGTATAAATAGGTGATCGTTGTAACAGTTAAACTTTGTCTTCCTGAAAAAGATCATTTCGCACTTCATCTTCTTCATTTCTTACTATCAAACAATTGTAATTGGCTAAGGGGAGTTTGTGAATCACATGCAAAGTTTATTAACTTGAAAGCATGATGGGGATGAAAACAAACGACCAATTGCTTGTAGTAAAAGTTTTTCATTAATTCTACTGCATCTTGTTTATAAATCAATCAATTTTCCATTCTCTGAAACAAAAACTACAAGTAATTTCAAACTTAGATCCAACAAAACTCCATTGCTTTTTAGAACCTACAGTGCAAAATATTGATATTGGGTGCCATTGTGTTTTACAAGAAAAGAACATGATCATGCTAAAATAGAAGCATGGTCATGTTGGAACAAAAGCATGATCATGTTAAAACATAAGCATAGCCATGTTAAAACTCTTTTAGAACCTTGCTTTTTAGAACCTCCAGTGCAAAATATTGATTTTGGGTTTCATTGCGTTTTATAACCTGGAAAAGAACATGATCATGCTAAAATAGAAGCATGGTCATGTTTGAACAAAAGCGTGACCATGTAAACATGGTCATGTTAAAACTTCATTGCTTTTTAGAATTTGTAGTGCAAAATCTTGATTTTGGGTTTCATTTCGTTTTAGAACTGGAGTGTAAAAGAACATCAAAGAACATGATCAGGTTAAAATGGAAGCATGACCATGTTGGAACAAATACATGACCATGTTAAAACATAAACATGACCATGTTAAAACCCCATTGCATTTTAGAACCAAGAGTGAAATAACAGATCATGCTTAAACATAAGCATGATCATATTGGAACAAAGGCATGACCATGTTAAAACAGAAACATGACCATGTTAAAACAAAGGCATGGCCATGTTAAAAGAGAAACATGACCATGTGAAACCCAGGCGTTTTAGACATTGTACGGTGCAAAGAACATGATCACATAAGCATGATCATGTTAGAATAGAGACATGACCATGTTAAAACATAAACACGACCATATGAAACCCGATTGCGTTTTAGAACCTGGCTTATAGTGTATTGTTCTGTCCATTGCGTTTTACGCATCCGGGTTTTCAAAAAAAAATTCAAAAGTATAGCAATAGTGTGCTCGTTTTAAAGATAAAAAACGCTCGTTTTTATGGTGTAATTTTTATAAAAAGATATTGTCATATGAAAAAGTTATTAACATTTTAAAAAACGATGGGAATTGGAGGAGAGATAAATTATTAACTTGTATGGACTAGAATAACCTCAAACTAACTCACGCGTCTCTTTTTTTTGTTCAATTTCACCTATTTAATCTTAGCCATTAATTATTTAATAGATGATCAAGATTACTTCTTAGACTTCCTATCCAAATAAACTTTCTAATATATCCTCACCCTTTAAAATCTTGTTCAAAATGTTTGAAAATAAAAAAGGAGTTAAAGTTTTATAAGATACCAATTATCGGTCAAAGGGTTTGAAATTTGATTTAATAAAAACTTAAAAACTCCCATTGACAAAGTGCACTCAAAAGACGAAGTCAGTCCGTGCCATCTGCCGTGCAGGGTGTTTATGTGTTTGGCCATTTGATTTTCCATACTCTTAAAACATTAACCATTCTTTGCACATGGTGAGTATGGATCGGTTTCATTAGCAGATTTTGAACTTAGTTTTCAATAAAATCAAGAGGGTCAGACTCTCAAAATCCAATATTTTACACTATGTAAAAAAATTCGATAAAATTTACATTACGAAGCGAGAAAACAGGGGGGTTGGGGACCTGTATGGCCCACGCTAAGAACCATTGATGCTTGGTTCGGTTTTGTTATGGGCTAAAACCAAACTAATGACGAATATATGGTTCATTTTTCAGATTTGTATAATTGATCGTTTTAGTTATAGCGCTTAGGTTTATTCGGAGTATTGAAAAAATTTGGTTTGAATAATTTGGTTGAACGTCAGCTTGGGGAAGTAAAATATTAGTGATCCCCTTTGAATTTATTAGGAGGTTAAATGATAACTAATATATTATATATTATAACAAAACCTTTCTAACATACAATATTATTATTTATAAAATATAAAGGTTGGTTTTTGTTAGTCCCCACAACTAGAATGATCGAGCATTAAAAGTATTAAAGAAAAGAGAAGAAGATTAGAGATACAAGAAATTACAAGTCTAGTGGCTGAAAATGACTTTAGAAGCTTGATCTGATCTTCATCACACTTAGTTGAAACTTAGCGATTAACAATTCCATTTATTGATGGAGAATAGAAAAGAGTTCACTTAGCCATGTTTTACATCTAGAAAGATGACACTCCAACCCAACATAACATGTGCATTCTCAAAAAGTATATTACACATGCCTATGTGGATTGCTACACATGGTTGACATCCAACCCTTTGGTAAAATACCGTCTCCATTATGCTATTCTACTGATAAGTGATATACTTTACAACTTAAGGTTGAAAGTTCAAATAATGTAAGGTTACAATGTTATATTTGTCCTAAAAAATCTAGTAATTGTTTTAACTAAAGAAGCCATTCAATATCTATTTAAAGAGTTTTTCTAAAACATACTCACACAATGAATTTTTATCATGTGTTTTTTTTCCAAAACAATTCAATAGGAAGATTTTAGTGTATATTGTCTTTTGTACTTACTTTGTTTAAATGTTAAAAAGATTAGTAGTTTTTCCACAAATCACCTCTCTTTTGCTTGTGGCTTTCAAGCTCTTATTCCAAACATTCATAACTTCATTTATGATTTGTTGAGATTGATACAACATTTTGTATTTTCAGGACCAACAAATTATTATCGGTTCAGTTTTGTTATTTCGTTACTACGCACGTATCACCATAACCAAACCCTAAAATCAGCTATAAAATGGGTCCTCTTAAAAGTACGCTCAATGCTTTCTTTTGACACCCTGTATACGACTCATAAGCTTTTAGTCAACCAAAAAAGTTGTCATTGATCACATCAATCTAATCATGTCTTGATGTGTTCTGAATAACCCATAGATTTCATAGATATTATCCCATTTGGATTGTTTTCATCGTGAATCTGGTAAGAATTGTTATATAATCATTTTATTCTTGGATTCACGGGTTTTGATGAGAAATGAAGAAGATTTGAAGTTGTTTAAGAAAAAGTCAGAAAAATCGATGGGAGTACGACCTATACTGGGAGCCCTAGTATGGCCTTGTACCTACTTAACTGACACAGTTAATGGATTTGGACTTTTATGGCCCATTCTAGAGGGGTACGGCCCATATTTCATTTTTGCCTTAATTTTACAATATAAATGCTATGTTGCGGCTGCAAATGAAGGGTTCGACTTTTGGAGGGTGTGAACGTGAAAAAGAGGTTGTAACCACAATTGGAAAGGAAGAAGGTTACTTAGAGGCTTGAAGATCAAAGACCTAGCCTTTGGTTATTGTGTATGCTTGTTGATTGGTTGGATCCTTTACATTTTCAGTTATTTAAACCTAGTTAATCATGGTTGAATACTTGTTTTGTGTTTACTTCATGAACATGTCCGACTAAACTCTTAGTAGCCGATTAGATTCGAAGATTCTTTGTTTGATTTGATTGTTGGATTGTTTCGCTTATGATTATGTAATTTTAGTAAAGTTCTAAATCATGATCTTGCAATGTGTTTAATTATATGTTGATATTGCTCTTTGAATTGTTTGTGCGGTCGAATCAGTCTCTAGAGGTGTGGAAAGAGCAACTTTGATAAGTGGAAAAATATCACTATGAAGCAATGCGTGTTAGATCTGATTTATTTTATCTCAAGGTTATATATCGACCATTAATGTAGGGATTGAAAACTTTACATATTATAATCAAGCTAATATATAGACCGGTAAAACATGTGAGCTACCTATGGGAAGGATTTGAATAAAAGGATCTGGAAACTAGTTAGGATTTTACTTAGTTTGATCTTGTATGGGTTGTAATCTACAAGTTGGTAACCTATAAGAACCCAACTAAGAAACCCTACATCACAAGTGATGGTAATTAGACTTGCTTTACAAAGTTAGGTTGTTGAAGTGTGTCTATAGCATTACTATCTTAGTACTTTACACACGGTGTTGTTCTTAATATCAAATCATAAAAAAAACAGTTTTCACAAGTAATTCAATTTAACAGATTTTTGACTTAGATGATTCGAATCTAATCGGTATTCTTCCTCAAATTTGTTTTCAGACTCTTCAAAATCTCGTCAATTGCAATTTTTTAAATTGCTTTAATTTACTTTAAAAAATAAATCTCTTTTACATAAATTAGATTTTGATATAAGATTTAGCATCAAGAGCTATTGTGTCCGTCGATTGATATTGGATATCTTACCACTACTGTATTACATATGATAGGTACGCTTTCATGTACATATGTGGTTTATTCCATTGGTATTTTACCCTTTTTAAAACTAAGCTTGTGCATATCTTTTTGGTATTATTTTTTATTACTATTGCATACGTCATGTCCTTATATGACTCGTATAGCACTATATGATTCGTATAGAGTTTGAAGTTGGTACCCTTTTACAACTTGTATAAGCATATACGAGACAAGTTATATGAATTATGCAAGGCCTATATGAGTCATGTAGAGTGTGGGGTGGTTTAGAAGAATTTGGAAATGTGTGCGAGTTTTGATACGATGCGAGATTCCTCGATACGCGATCGAATTATGTTGAAGATATAGCTTAAATGTGCTTCTGGTGGCGAACACAAGAAAATGTAAAAGTTAAAAATTCATGCACAAAAATGAGGTGTCTATTTGAATTGGTAGGGAAATACGAGACAAGAGCGTGTTGTCTAGAAGCTATCAGTGAAATATAATGAACATAACCATGATTTTCTCAACATCTAGAGGCGCATCCATTTATAATGAGGTTCCCGAGATTGAAAGTTGTATGGTGAGGCAGTTGTCAAATCAAAATATAGAGTCACAAGGGTGATGTAATTTTATTAATATTTTGAGTCCTTTTTACGCATTATTCAAGTTTTAAATTTATAAAACACGATATTTAACTAACACTCAACACACACTAGGGCAAGTGCACCCATAGCGACCGTTGTATAGCGTTGGTAAGATACCGAGGTCGTCCAAGGACACAAGAGCTTTTAATACCGGTTTAGCGTCAACATCTAATCGATACAAATTTTTTTTGAAAAAGTTTTGAAAGATAAAAATAAACATAAAAATGAAAAGATAAATAAAAATGAAATACAAATAGACAAGATAGGATCACTTGGATCCAACTCCCCTTTTATGTACCCTTTATGATTTTCGCACTTTCGGACTTTTTAAGAGAATCTCTTAGTTATAGTAGTAGGCCCCTCTTTTGAAGGTGACGTTATCCTCGGCCAAGTGGTTTGAGTCAGCAAGGATACAATCCCAAGAGGCCGGTTTAATATATTAATAGTAGTTAACATATGAGGGGTTCAAGCTATTCGCACCCCGCCATCCAATACCATAGGTCATTGAAGGAGGTCCTAGTAAGCTTGAACCAAGTCCTCGCAGGATCTATACACTGAACGAGACAAGAACTTTACCAAACCACCATTCTAACCCCCTTCCAAGTAGTTAATGTGCTTTATATAGACCGTAAAGACACGAATGAGCAAATGAATGACATCATGAAGAAATGGTTAGGAAAATTCACTTTCAACATAAGAAACTAGTTATTAAAGACATTAATACATACCCAATTTAAAATTAGCCGAAAGATTAAAAATCAAAAGTAATACATAAAAGATTTGTCTTCACCAAGTGATCTAAGAGATTAGCCAAGCATGGCCTTTGTTTTATAAGAGCTCTTACGATCAATCTTGGATCTCGAGACTACTACACACTCTAAAGATGAAAGATGGTGGTGGGTGTTGGTGTTGTAATGGTGGTGGAGTGGTGGAAAAGTGAGAGAGAAGTGGTTTGCCAAGGGATGCCTTTGAAATGAACCAAGCACCCTATTTATAGTCAAACAGTGCCTCGGCCACGGCCTCATGTCCACTGGACACGGTCCATGGCTAGTCTTTTCTCTTCCTTCATTAATTGCAGGTGTCAGCAGAGGGCCCCACACGCCCCCATGGCTTCTGGACACAGCCCCGTGGTCAACTCTTCGTTGTACTATCAAGATTCTGAAAAACTCAGAGTTGACTACGCCCCATGTCTGTGTGGGAACGACCCCGTGGTGGGCGTAGAAGCTTCTACATGTTTTGTCTTTATGTGTTAGGTCTGACCATGACCCATGCCTGGCTGGGCACGGCCCCGTGGTTAGCTTCTGTCATTCTTGTTTTTGCCTTTGGGGTGCTTCCGAGAAGTCGAGCATGTCACATTATTCCTTCTTCTTGTATTTATGTTGGTTTTGGCTGCTCATTTGCTTCTTTTATTCTTTTAAGCTCGTTTGGTCTTGTAATTTAAAAAGGAACAAAGAAACGTGCTTTTTTCCAACACTAAAGGGATTGGTTTTCTACCTCATTTGATGTAATTTATATGTTACATTTCGTACACATCAAATATCCCCACACTTGAATCTTTGCTTGTCCTCAAGCAAAACTCTTTAAATGTGACTTACACACCCAAATGGAATAGGTAGAGGAGAAGTTTTATGGCTTGTCTTAGAGTGTCGGGAATCCAAGATCTTTATTTAATTTTGTTTTTATTTTATTTACAATCCTATTCGTCATGATTTATTTAGAATGATTTTTAAGAAAAATTATTTATTTAGGCATAGCTTGCCCCTTTAAAATTCTATTTAGTTATATACAAGCTCACATACCTCACAAGAGATCACTCAACACTCGGCCGAAGATGTATTTTTGTGATAACACTTGATTCCGGCATTGAACATACTTCTACTATATGCTTGCCAAGCGATCAAACCTCCTCCCTTTTAACTATAAACCTTTGTAAATATCAAGAGGACTTTGAAAAGGGTTAGGCTTGGGATAAGGGTAGGTGGTTTTTGCTTAGAAGTTAGTAAAATGGCGAAAGGCATAAATAGCGTCGGTTGTCGTAAAAACTTTTGTTTTTGCTTGAACTAAACACTTTCAAACAAGATTTTGAGGCACTTGTTTGGTTATTGCAAGAACTATGTTTTTTTCATATGTCACAAGTTCTAAGACGACCAAGCTTTTTACTAAAACAAATGGGTTTGAATGAAAATGGTCTTTAGTGGGTAATGGGCAAATATTTTGTGGGTTTTGAAACGAAAAGGTTTAAGCTTAAAGGGGTTAGCTAGGGGGATTTTTGATAGGGGAGTAAAAAGATAGAAAATAATGGTTTTGAATAAAAAGGAGTTAGTCCTAATGCCTCCATCATTTACTTACTTGAGTTTACGTTGGTAAGGACCGGAAATGTATCATCTTGGCAAGTCCTAGAGTAGAAGAACCATGTGGACTATTCACACAAGAAACAAAAAATGAGCATTTAGTTTAAGGATGCATGCATGTATGAGCGATAAAGGCTCAAAACTCACTTGTCGTGGGAAATGGGTTTGAACATGTATATATAATCAAATTTTAAAAGAGTTTGTTATGCCCTTTTTATAGTTTTTCTATATTTAGTTCTTTTTATCACGACGCTATCGGTTGTAAATTTGTAAAAAAAGACTTTGTTATTCCCATATTAAACCAAGACAAGTAAAAGAATGAAATTTTTTGAAAAGATTTGGGGTGATTAGCGGTTCCAAAGTGAGTTTTGTGTAAGGCTTGTTATTAGGACTCACAAGATTCATGGTTTTAGCACCCCCCACACTTGAATTACTCATTGTTCTCAGTGTGTCCAAAATCAGTTTTTCGGTTAATTAGAATGTGTAAAAGCGGGCTTAAAAATAAGGTTTTATGTTACTGGGCACCTGGCCACGGGCCCGTGTTGTCCGGCCACGACCCCATGGTCAGGGAGCCAGTAACAAAAATGTACAGAAGGATGACCACGGGGCGTGTCCATTGGGCACGGCCCCTGGCCAGTTACCTCACCCAAAAAATTTTCTGCAGAGCTCCGGGCGGGACGTGTTGGGTGAGCACGGCCCCGTGCTACACATGCTAGAAAGTTGGAAAGTTGTCGGGAGGTACTGTTTAGGTGCATGGCGTGCTAGTTTTACGTCCCTTTGGTAGTTTTCATCTTTTTGAGCGAGATTTATCCCCGAAATGTAAGAAGTAGACTAGAAAACATGAAAGTTAAACTAAACTAATACTAAGGATAGTTCCGCGGAATGCCTCCGTGGTGCGCCACGTTTATAAGGGTCATTGGCTAGACCCAAAGCCAATCATATGTTATCCGAGCGAGATGTCTCACATCCCATGTTGCACCGGCGAAAAGCGTCATCCAAGCTTGAGTCTATGACATTCATGTAGTTGACCAGGTCGTCCTCTACTCTTTCTCCTACCCCGAACTTCATCTCTTTATCTCCTACCCTCAACGTTAATTTTTTGTCGCTCATATCTACCATGGCTCGAGCGTAGCGAGGAATGGTCTTCCTAGAATGAGGGGGACTTTGGTGTCTTCTTCCATATCTAGTATGACAAAGTCAGCGGGAAATACAAATTCTCTGACTTTTACTAAGAGATTCTCGATGACACCTTGGGGGTATTTAACCAATCCATCGGCGAGTTGGATGCTCATTTTTGTGGGATTCAGCTTGCCTAGCCCAATTCGGTTAAACATAGATGCGGGCATTAGATTGATGCTAGCCCCAAGGTCGGCCAATGCATTTCGTATGGGTGACCCCCCGATGGAGCAAGGGATTGAGAAGCTTCCGGGGTTGATTTTCTTTTGGGGGAGTTTGTTGAGGAGTACTGCTGAGCATTCTTCACTTAAGTTGACTTCTTGCAATGTTTCAATCTTTCTTTTGTGGGTGAGGAAGTCTCTCATGAATTTCGAGTATTTTGGCATTTGAGTAAGGACTTCGACAAATGGAAGATTGATATGCAATTGTTTTAGTAGGTTTATGAACTTGGTGAATTGCTCGTCGGTCTTTTGGCGAAGTAAACGACCGGGGTAGGGTACCGAGGGGTTTTTGGTAGGTTAGGGTTTTTGTGTGGTGGTTGATTCTTGATGGGTTGCGGGTGAGTTTGTGGTTTCTTTGGGTGAAGTGTTGTTGTTAGGGGGTAGTGGTGTTTCCTCGGGACCTACTTTCCGGTTCCTTAATGTTATGAGGTTTACTTGCGCTTTTGGGTTGGTTTCGTTGTTACTTGGTAATGCGCCTTGTGGTCTCTCGGAGAAACTTTGGGCTATTTGGCTTATTTGTTTTTAAATGTTTTGAAGACTAGCTCGTCGGTTTCTAATGTCGGATTCCGCTTGTAGGAACCCATCTGAGTACCTTTTGTCATTTCGGAGATGAGGCGTGTGATGAGGTCTTCATGCCTCTCCCGGCCCCCTTGTTGTTGAGTGAAATTTTGTGAATCGTTTCTTGGTGGTTGTTGAAAGTTAGGTCTTTGATTTTGATTTTGTTGGTTACTACTATTTCCCGGTTCCCTCCAACCAAGGTTGGGATGGTTCCGCCATCCCGGATTGTAGGTACCCGTTGGGGGAGCCGACGGTCTAGGTCGATTGTCTATGTAGTTTACTATTTCCATTTGATTTCCATTCCTTTCATACAACTCCAATTTTCATGTGGCCCACCACACCCTTCACAAGCCATAACCAAGGCGGTTTTTGATATTTCTAGTTTTTTGAATTTTGAGGATAAGGCCTCGGGCTTGTAAAGAGGTGTGTTCGTCTACCTTGTGGGCACCCGGGGCAATAGACTTTGAAGCTCGGGGGTGTGCCATCAAAAATTGTTTTGAGCAATTTCCTCAATTTGATTATAGATTTCGGTCGGGCGCCTGTTACCTAGAAGACCCCGGAGCTTGAGTCAAGTGTGTGTCTTGTGTGTGGCAAAAACCCATTATAAAAGTGAATACTTGTTGCCACACCTCTAGACCATGATGGGGCATTTTCTCAATAGCTCCTTGAACCTTTTCCAAGTTTCATATAAAGATTCCCCGTCCTCTTGCGAATAAGTGTTTATTTCAGTCACTAATTTAGCGGTTTTAGAGGGCGGAAAATATTTATATAGAAATTTTTGGGCAAGTTCATCCCAAGTGTTTACCGATCCACTTGGGAGGGTGTTTAGCCAAGCCTTAGCTCGGTCCTTTAATGAGAAGGGGAACATCCAGAGTCGGATGGCGTCGTTTGATGCTCTGCTGATCCGAAAAGTATCACATATTTCCAAAAAGTTGATAATATGTAAATGGGGATCTTCGTCTAGTAGGCCGTAGAACGTGGTGAAATTTTGGAGCATTTGTATCAAGTGCGGCCGAAGCTCGAAGTTGTTAGTGTCAATGTTTGGTAGGTTGATGGCGGCTCCAAGATTATCGACCGTAGGCTGTAGGTAAACCATTAAGGTACGTTGATCTGCCATTAGGATTTGTTGCCTCGAAGCTTTTTCTTGATTTTTGGCTTTTAGTCGTTTTCTTAGAAAACGTTCAGGTTCGTCTAGAGGTTCTTTTATGTCTTTATCGGAACTAGAGCTCATGCACCGCGTAGAGATTTCAGGTCATGCTATTGAGTTCTGAGTAATGCGATTAAAACAAAAAGGAACTGTTGATCAGATAGTTTACCACGACCCCGTTGGTCATTGGCCTCGGCCCGTGGTCGGGTTTACAGTTATGTCTTTTTCTGAATCCCAGTTACTGGGGAGTTGGGCACGACCCCGTGGTACACCTCCATGGCCCGTGGTCACTCTACTGTAACTCAGAAAATAAAACTGCCAGTAAGAAAGATGGGCATGACCCGATGTCTGATCGGGCACGACCCGTGCAGATATCTGCGGAAAGTGCAGAATTTGCTAAAACTAGAAAATTTCCTAAAAATTAAAAAAATGTTAAAAATAATTAGGCCGTCGATTTTAAACTTTCTCAAAATCCTTGTGTCCCCGACAACAGCGCTAAAAACTTGGTGCGTATCGAGCGTGATATAATTTTATTAATATTTTGAGTCCTTTTTACGCGTTAGTCAAGTTTTAAATTTATAAAACACGATATTTAACTAACACTAAACACACACAAGGGTAAGTGCACCCATCGCGAGCGTAGTATAGCGTTGGTAAGATACCGAGGTCGTCCAAGGACACAAGAGCTTTTAATACCGGTTTAGCGTCAACGTCTAATCGATACATTTTTTTTATAAAAGCTTTGAAAGATAAAATGAAAAGATAAATAAAAATGAAAAGATAAATAAAAATGAAATACAAATAGACAAGATAGAATCACTTGGATCCAACTCCTCTTTTATGTACCCTTTATGATTTCGCACTTTCGGACTTTTTAAGATATTCTCTTAGTTATAGTAGTAGGCCCCTCTTTTGAAGGTGACGTTATCCTCGGCCAAGTGGTTTGAGTCAGCAGGGATACAATCCCAAGAGTCCGGTTTAATATATTAATAGTAGTTAACATATGAGGGGTTCAAGCTATTCGCACCCCCGCCATCCAATACCATAGGTCATTGAAGGAGGTCCTAGTAAGCTTGAACCAATCTTCGCATGATCTATACACTGAACGAGACAAGAACTTTACCAAACCACCCTTCTAACCCCCTTCCAAGTGAGTTAAGGCGCTTTATATAGACCGTAAAGACACGAATGAGCAAATCAATGACATCATTAAGAAATGGTTAGGAAAATCACTTTCAACATAAGAAACTAGTTATTAAAGTCATTAATACATACCCAATTAAAAAGTAGCGGAAAGATTAAAAATCAAAAGTAATACATAAAAGATTTGTATTCACCAAGTGATGTAAGAGATTAGCCAAGCATGGCCTTTTTCTAGACAAGAGCTCTTACGATCAATCTTTGATCCCGAGACTAATACACACTCTAAAGATGAAAGATGGATGATGGTGGTGGGTGTTGGTGTTGTAGTGGTGGTGGAGTGGTGCAAAGTGAGAGAGAAGTGGTGTGCCAAGGGATGCATTTGAAGTGAACCAAGCACCCCTATTTATAGTCAGAACAGTGCCCCGGCCACGGCCCCGTGTCCACTGGGCACGACCTGGTGGCCAGTCTTTTCTCTTCCTTCATCAATTGCAGCTGTCAGCAGAGGGCCCCGCACGCTCCCGTGGCTTCTGGACACGGCCCCGTGGTCTACTCTTCGCTGTACTATCAAGATTCTGCAAATCTTAGAGTTGACCACGCCCTATGTCTGTGTGGGCACGGCCCCGTGGTGGGCGTAGAAGCTTCTGCATGTTTTGTCTTTAAGTGTTAGGTCTGACCACGGCCCATGCCTGGCTGGGCAGGGCCCCATGGTCAGCTTCTGTCGTTCTTGTTTTTGCCTTTGGGGTGCTTCCGAGAGGTCGGGCATGTAACGTAATTCCTTCTTCTTGTATTTATGTTGGTTTTGGCCGCGTATTTGCTTCTTTGGTTCTTTTAAGCTCGTTTGGTCCTGTAATTTCAAAAGGAACAAAGAAACGTGCTTTTTCCAACATTAGTAATGAAAAATGGTTGGTTTTATGTCTCGTTTGATCTAACTGATATGTTACATTTCGTACATATCACATACTTACAACTATAAAGGAATAAAACCCCAAAAACACGTCCAGCTTCAGAACTGTATATATTTAAAATGTAGTCAGGGAAACTCCAATGCATTTTCTTTTCAACCTACTGCATTCAAATCAAGATTATGGTAAATTTATTAGTGAGATGTCATAGTAGTGGTATCTAATGACGAGATAGATGTTTTGATGAAGATGAAACTCTTTACAAAAACCAAGAAATGGACAACGATGGATTAGATAAGATTCATATAACTATTGTGTTTATTTGGTGATTTCCCTTATACTTAATTTTTAACCTATTATTTTCTAACTTACAAGAAGTACTTTTTGGTGATTTCTTAACTTTCTACCTATTATTTTCTAGCGTACAAGAACTACTTTATTAACAAGTAAAGAGTTTTAAAAGTGTTCACAAGATTAACAATATATTCAACCCTCTAGGTCAGTGCACCCTTGCAATGCACCATACTCAAAGTATTATATTACTGATAAAGTTAATTTTGAAGTGTGTAATTTTGTGATACAAACATACATAGAAATAATGAGACTTATTTGCTCAGCTGGACAAAACACGGTCTAGCTTTAGGTTTTTTAAGATAATGCCACAAATGTGGATTCTCCGTTAGCAGCAACATTGACAAAAGGGAAGGCATCGAGGGAAACCCCAAACAAAGAAGGCAAATCTCGTCAATTGGAGTGTCATATGGGTGTTCCTAATATATCTGGTAGAGTAAAGTACAGTTTCAATCCCTGAGGTTTACACCCAATGTCATGTTCGGTCCTCATTTAAAAAAAAATTCAATACTCCAGTCCCTGATGTTGTAATTATGTGAAAAGACTAAAATACCCCCAAAACTTTACTTACAATTTCAATCCCTGCAGGTTGATTTCTTAATTTCCTTCCATTTTCAAACTTCTTTCCTAATCTAGTAATAAACCACCTCAAGCCATAATAAGAAGGTTGTAAGACGACGACAACAACAACAACAAAAGAAATCAACATATGAAAGTAGAATTGGAAATGAGTTTACAAAGTCATTTGGTTTTGACTATTTCGGAGTTGGGTTGGGTTTGACTTTTTACCTTTCAAAGTCATTGTAAGTAATAAGAATGCACTTTATAATCTTGAATACATGTGACCAAAATTGAAATTCAATTTATAATCTTGTATGGATTGGACTACTTGGAATGCAGGTTATAATCTTGAACTGGAATGACATTTATAATCTTGACCTTTTGAACTTGACATATGTTTTACTTATAAAACTCAGTAAACAATCATGGTGAAAATAATAAGAATGCAGTTTATAATCTTGAATACATATGTTTGACCTCTCTTTGTATAAACAATCATGGTGAAAATGTAATCTCAGTACAAAATCAATCATATATAGTATAGAGTATATATCCTATATATATATAGGACATAAGAGATAGTACAATGAATACATACAAGAGTTCTAGCTAACAGATATGTAACTAACTAGCATAAGTAACATAACCACCTCATGTAACTAACTAAACTCTCTAACACTTTGACACATGTTTGACCTCTGTTTTGTTGCCTCATGTTTGAACATCAAAAGACCTTTGTTTAGTCAAACATGTTTTAACATGTATTCACTTAAATGAACAAACATATTATCTAAAATTAAACATAATGTGCAGTAGCTGTTCAACTAAATACATGTATCTACTGTCCAATTGTGCATACAATGTTCAAAGGCTTATGTGCATTCAACAACATAATGCTACTAACATGATCCTAATGTACAACAGTCATACTCAAGTGCATGCAATCTAATCAAAATGCTACTGACATGATCCTAATGCACAACATAGAAAGCACAATTGAGCTCATCAAAGTCATTATCCTATTTGACAACCAAACACTATTAAGCTCATCAAATTCATTGTCATCCACTTTATAAGTCACACCCTTTTTTAATAACTTCAAACATAGTGTAATAAGCATCATTAACACTTTCATTTAACCATTAAAGACCACCATTAGCATCCACTTTATAAGTAAAACACAATTTAATAAGCATCAATAACAATTTAATAAGCATCCTAATGAACATCACAAAACAAGGGTAAATCGTGATCATAAACTTCTAAAACCCAAAAAAGATCAGGATAAGTCCAAAATTAACCCTTTTAAAGTGTTATATTTATCCTAATAGTTAGATATAATATGTACAACTAACCAAGCACCCCCTGTTTTCATCCTCGCCGGCTGAAACAAAGATCAATCCTGAACCCCCTTCCACTCCTCAACAGAACCCGATATTGGATCCGGATTGTGCGTCGGGTCACCTGCAGGCGAATTCCAACTAAAATTCAATGAAAACCAACCCACATTTCAGATTATATACATGACACGCACAACGAAATCAACGATTTTAAGTAAAATTTACACAATGTCGTACCAATAACGTGGATTGTCATCAAGATCATTGCCTATTGCCTCGTGTTTTCAACAATCAGAGTTGTCTGTGTGGTTTGCCGAAGATTCGCTGTTCACCGGGGGGTTTTGGAGGAGAGATGGATTGAATTGGTGCTTCTTTGGGAAGCTAGAGGGTATAAAAGGTGTGATACGACTCAATTTTTGGTGAAATGACCAAACTGCACTTCACGCGTTAAATAATCTAACGGTCAACTGACGGAACCCGGTGAGAGGGACTTGATTGAATCAAATTGACAACATCAGAGATTGGAGTGTTGATTTTTTTTGAATGAGGACTGAACCTGAGATTAGATGTAAACCTCAGGGACTGAAACTATACTTTACTCTATCCGATAACAATAACAATGATAATCCTAAGTACACAATGATAATCCTAAGTACTAACAAAAAAAAGGGTAAATCAATAATATTTTTTGTATGAGAAAAAAGAGAGTTTATTTATTTTACAAGTTACAAGAATAATTTAACTAAATAAATAAAAAGTGAAAAAAAAAATCCAAATATCATTTTCGTAATAATTACTTACATCTTTAACAACCAAAAACATAAAAGAAAATAAACAATTCCAAAAATACACTTATTTATGTAAAATATACCAAACACAAGGTTAATAGACCAATGCTTTTTCCAGTCATAATAAATAGAGTGATAACACTAAAGACCACATTCGGTGCATCAGTAATCAAGCTTTCACGCTGTCATTTTGTCCACTTCATTTCTCAGTGGCTCCTCTTCCTTTCCCCCTTTTCATCCCCATTCTTGAGCTCTCAATATTAAACAATCCATACAAAAGTTATAAACCCAGTTGTAATTACTGTTTCTTCACGCCACATTCCCCCAAATGTTGCTTCATTTGCAAGTTTCCTGACCCAGATCTTGCATTTTTCAGGTAATACAGTTCACCTGTCACTTCAGTTTGATTATACTTTTTCTAGCTGAACTTTGGATTTTATGTTTAAAGATTGAAAACCCAGTTTGATTTACTGATTTTGATCATTTCTTGAAGTGGGTTTTGTTTAATTTGATGTAAAGGTTTGAACTTTAATGCAGTTCATCTGTTTCTTCAGTTTGATTATAGTTTTTGTTACTGAAATTAGGATTAGATGTTTAAAGATTGAAAACCCAGTTTGATTTACTGATTTTTAACATTTTCTTGAAGTGGGTTTTCTTTAATTTGGTGTAAAGGTTAGAACCTTGATTCTTTTTGTTGATGATTTTAGCAAATTCATTGATTTTTCGATTGGTTTCAGTTTTAATAGGGTTTTCTGAATCTTGAAATCTGTTGACCAATATGTGATTAATGGTTATTACTTTTTGATTTTTTATACTTTGAGAGCTCAATCACTTTCTTTCTTAGTTCCTTTTTGGGTGTTTTAAGGTTGTTATTATTATTTATATTATTATTTTTATTATAATATAATTGGTTTTTTAATGTGTGGTTACTGTTCATGGTATTTAGGGTTTCAGACCAGAGTCGTCTTCATCATTGAATTGGAGAAGGTAAGCGTTGACTTTTGGTCAAACAATGACTTGGTTATTATTCAAATGTGTCATGCATATTAAAATGTTGATTATATGGGGAAACATATGAGCATCAGGCATGATTAAACTTTCTTTATAAGTTATTTTTTGTCTTCATTGATGCTGACACATGAAAATCTAAAACATTTTTGTTCTAGCAGAATTGTAAGCTAAATCCATAATTGCCTCTGTTTATTGTTATTAATTATTAGTTATTAATCATTGATATTATTGGTTTTAATTCAAGAAATTACCTTGTTTTTTCATTATTTTTTAGGGTCTTTTGGATATTTAACTAATTTAATACTTTCTTAAGACTAAGTCTTTCTGTTTTGATGGTGATTAATATATTTTTAAATATAATAAATTCTTTAGAAGATATATATATGCGCACGCGATCAATACATAACCAGTTTTATGTATTGAACTGCAAGAACTACATAAACACTTATGTGTAGTGGTGGTTATGTAGTTACATAACCGTCTTATGCATCACAGTTAAAGCAATATGTACAAGTGTTTATGCAGTTCTTTGCAGCAGGACTAGCATACTTTTGGCAAGTTCACACCAGAAATTAGAAACTTAAACTTCCTAAGATAGCTCATGATTGGCGGACATCCTTAATTTCATGCAACTTAATTAAAGAAGGAACAGAAATAAAAACGTAAGCCATAAAATGAGGGATGTTCAAATGCAAAGACATGTATGTAGAAATTTGAGTGAGGTGGATGTCACAATCGACACAAGTGGCTTGCACATGTGGCTAACAAAGCACATGTGCCTAGTGATCTGATATGACCCGTGACCCAAGTAATGGATCTTGATCTTACCTATTAGCTAATGCATTATGATCTGACCCCTACCCAACTATCTTGGATCATGACCCATATTGATGCACCTCTACGCTATACCTTATCCACCCCAACCACAAAAATGCACCCTCACCCAACTAAACTAAATACTCGGGTACAGCGGATGGTGAGGGTGGATGATTGTAGTGGCGGATCGTGGTGGTTTAAAACTTTGAATGGATCAACCCATATGGATCTTGGGTTGACCCAGGTATTGATCTACCTAACTGGATTGATCTATTGGATCAGCGGATCTTTTCTTGATCCATTGGGTCAAGATCCTGCCCGTTGACCGTTCTGTGGGCTGTTCACAAGCATTGTAATTCTTCGAGGAGAAACAAGAAATCAAGAATGTGATTATAGGTCCATTTAGATTTGCAAGTAAAAATGAAAGGGGGCCCATAATTAATTTGTATGACTAGGAAACATAAAATCCAAACACAATCTTTATTTGGTTCAACGATTTCTATAAATACCCACACGTGTTGCTAGGACTTCTATATAATTTGTAAGTTCAGTTATAGTGCTAATATACTAAGAAACCATCCTATAAGAAGAAAACCATCATTCTTAAGTGTCGTTACTGATATAACTGATTAAAATACTGTAAAAGTTGGATTTGCTAAGTCATAGGGATGGTTTTCAATTTGACTGTGCTTCATATCCAAATGCTTTCAGCCAAATTGGCATTGTGATGATCACATAAGATTAAACTGGAAATGTTTTTTTGCAATAGTTTTGAATGCGACTACATGGTCTTGACTCTTCTTTTTAACACAAAATTGGTCTTCGGTTAGATATACATTTGATGTTCAAGATTATAATCACTTTTTGCAATATGGGTCTTTGATTTTGCAGAAATCTTGATTTAGTAACAGGCGGAACCTAGGATTTTGCAGTTCATGGTTGTGCAGTAATGTTGAGGACTACCAAATGGAAGCTTGAGAAAACTAAAGTCAAAGTTGTTTTTCGGCTGCAATTTCATGCTACAAATATTCCACAAAGTGGATGGGATAAGTTATTTATTTGTTTCGTACCCACCGAATCCGGAAAGATCATTGCAAAAACGAGCAAAGCAAATGTGAGAAACGGAACATGCAAATGGGCGGACCCTATCTACGAAACTACAAGACTTCTAGTAGATTCTAGAAACAAACGATACGATGATAAGCTTTACAACCTCATTGTGGGATGGTAAGTTTCATTTTCCTTTTCAGTTAACCATTTTGAAAAATTTATTATTTATTTGACACAGTTTTCGACTTTGGGCTTTAATATGGATTTCAGGGTTCGTCACACGCAAGCATACTTGGTGAGGCTACCATTAATCTTGCTGATTATGCAGATGCGTTAAACCCGTATGCTATTTCTTTGCCTCTTCATGGATCTGATCAAGGAACTATCTTGCATGTGAGTAATATTCTCTGACACTTTCTTTTTAGTGATAATCTAGATATTTAATTAATAGTCCCAACATTTTAGCTGAACCTGATAAAAACCGAAAAAATTGACACAAACTTGAAAATCGTCACACATGAACCCCGACATGACATGAGTTTTCGTAGTTTGACACGAACACAAGCCGTTGAACCTGGAATTTTATTTTATTATTATATTTGTTTACATATTAATAGTCTAAAATTAGAAATTTACAACAAAATTACAAATCTATGTAAAATATTTACATTTAAACTATTAAACTTGCTTCTCTTTTTTCTATCTTTTAAGTTTTGGCATAATATACCCATACATTTTAAGTTACGCTACAAAACACGTTTTAAAATATGAAGTATAAAATCAAACAGGTTAAACGCATCAACCCGTCAGTCGATCCAGATACGAACCCTTTAGCTAAACGTGTACATGGTCCAACCCGCGAATTTCGTGTCATATCAGAAATTCACATCTCTATAGTATGTCCTAGTGCTATTCGCTTGGGATATTAATCTTTCAGATAAAATTCAAAATTTTGCTTGAATTAAAAAAATATTTTTAGGGATAACCTAGATATTTAACTAAGAATTGTATAGAACAAACACTTTTTTTTCACTTAATCTTTTTGGTGTCAGGTTACAGTTCAGTTGCTGACAGCTAAAACTGGATTCAGGTATGGCAATCTTGAGAACTGCAATATTTCATTCTTCAAAAAATTTATGTTACATCATTGAAAGCTATGCAGTTAATATTGGTGATATATCGGTATTGGTCCCCATGTAAAATATCAGTCAAAATATTGGTACCGATATTATCGACGATAGTGATTGATATTTGACAAATATATCACCAATTTTCCCGATATCAGTACCTTTCTTCTTAGTTCTACCATTCGTCTTTCTTCTTATTGCTGCTATTAGTGTTTTAAGTCTTAATTAGTTCCTACTTGCTACAATTGTTAGTGTTTTGCAAGTTGCAAAAGGTTAATTTGTTAACGGTAGGAGACTATACTGTGTTTTGCAAGTTGCAAAAGGTTAATTTGTTAATGATAGGAGATTATACTGAATTATATAAATTTTGTATCATATTAAAAATACCGATATCCCACCGCGATAACCTATATCTCAAATATCGGTCCTTGACCAATATCCGATTGTTTGCCGCATTAACTACATAGATTAAAAGTAAACCAATACCAAGGATATGGATCTAGAAATTTCCTTTGTTTTTTCGTTATTTAATTAAAGGGTATCTTAGATATTTTACCACATTCAAACATTTTCTTTAACTTTAAACTTCGGTGCAGAGAATTTGAACAACAGTTTGATAAAGGGTTGCAAAGCAGCAGCAATTATGGCCGAGAAGTGGAACCTAGTATCACCACATCTTCATCTTCGGAGTTGCACATCTCTAGAGAGTTCGTACCAATTATGGAAGAAACAGATATGCATGAAGAATTTTCAGACACACCCGTCGAGTACAACGGCCAGTGTAACAACTCAGAAAGTTACAGTGCTGACAAACACGATTCATCCAGCATCCCTGAATCCCGGGCCTTAAACGGGCCAGTCCACAGTCAAACCCGGTCAACCGAAAACGCAGATTATTCAAAGGACAATAAGTTAGCAATTGCTCTCGAAGAGAATCGTCGACTCAGAGGAAGCTTAGAAACGGCCGAATCTTTCATTTTCGAGCTTAAGCAAGAGGTCAACACGCTGCATCATCAGGCTAACGAGATGAGTATGGAAACACAAAAGATTGCACAACATCTAACTAACGAGATTTCTTCGGGGTTAAAGCTAGAACGAGAGGTTATGATCCTCAAGTCGGAATGTTCAAAGTTTAAAGATGAGCTAAAACAGTTAAACGAGATAAAGTTACGGTCGCAACTTATGGAGAAAACGCAAGATCAACAACGGGTAAACGGGCTTTTTCTTGTGGAGGATCGAATACGGGAGCTTCAAAAAAAGATTCTTATCGGGTTCCGCGAGTCGGATCTAAGCTTTATAAACTCAAATTTGGAAATGTTACTCGGTATCGTGCAGAATCTTGAAAAGGGAACGGGGCTTACGAGAGTTGTTGACTTGGGAGAAAATCAAAGTTTGGAACTTTTATGTCAACTAAATGAAGCGAAAGCCGAAAGGGGAAATCTTATTAAAAAGATGAATGAAATGGAGTGTTATTATGAATCACTTGTGCAAGAGCTTGAAGAGAATCGGGACCGGCTTCTAGTAGAGTTTCAGAAGCTTAGATACGAACATTTATCGTGTATCAACACTATTTCAACGTGCAAATCGGAAACAGAGACGATACGCCTTTGTATGAACGATCAAATCTTGAAATTCGACAAAGAAAGACTTGCGTTAAGTTGTGTTAATGAGGAACTTGAAAAACGAGTAATGGTTGCAGAAGCATATGTGCAAGAGCTTGAGGAAAACCGTGAACGAATCGTTAAGGAATTTGAAAGCCTTAAAAACGAGCATTCAACATGTGACGACACTATTTCGTCCTGCAAATACGACACAGAATTGATACGCCATGAGTTGAAACATCAAACGTTAAAGCTCACTAAAGAAAAGCAAGAGTTGGAGTATGTTAAACGGGAACTCGAGAAAAGAGTTTCGACTGCTGAATCACTCGTACAAGAGGTACAGAAAAACCGAGAACAAGTTTTGGGAGAATTTCGATGCCTTAAAAACGAGCATTCGACATGTGCTGATACCATTTTGAGCTTGAAAGCCGAGATAGAATCGATACGCTGTGAGATGGAAGATCAAGCGTTAAAATTTGCTAAAGAAAAGCATGATTTCGGCTGTGTTAACGAACAACTTGATGAAAGGGTTACAACCGCAGAAGCACTTGTGCAAGAGCTCGAGAAAAACCGGGAAGAGATTTTAGGTGAGTTAAAGAGCCTACAAAATGAGCATTCGACATGTGGTGACACTATATTGACCCACAATAATATGAACAACCGAATCTTAAGACTTGAAAAAGAAAGACATGATTTGGGCTGTGTTAACGAGGAGCTCAAGAAACGGGTCGTGACTACCGAAGCACTTGTTCAAGAACTTGAGGCAAAACAAGAACGTATTTTGGGTGAGTTTCAAAGCCTACAAACTGAGCATTCGACATGTCGCGACACTATTTTGGCCCACAAAAGTTTGAATGACCAAATCTTACGACTTGAAAAAGAAAGAAATGATTTGTGTTGTGTTAACAAGGAGCTCAAGAAACGGGTCATGACTACCGAAGCACTTATTCAAGAACTTGAGGAAAAACAAGAACACATCTTGGGTGAGTTTCAAACCCTACAAATCGAGCATTCGAGATGTGGCGACACTATTTCGGCCCACACAAATATGAATGACCAAATATTAAGACTTGAAAAAGAAAGAAATGATTTGGTTTGTGTTAACGAGGAGCTCAAGAAACGGGTCATGACTAGTGAAGCGCTTATTCAAGAACTTGAAGAAAAACAAGAATATATTTTGGGTGAGTTTCAAAGTCTAAAAAAAGAGCATATAACCTACAAATCTGAGAGCGAATCGATACACCATGTTAATAAGGAACTTGAGAAAAGGGTTTTAGAGCTTGAGGAAAACCAGGAAAAGATCCTCGAAGACTTCGAGACCTTAAAAACCGAGCACTCGACATGCGACAATACTCTTACCACCTGCAAAACCGAGACGGAGTCCATACGCGTCGACATGAACAGCCAAATCTTAAAACTAACCGAGGAAAAACATGCTTTAGATTCTGTTAACAAGGAGCTCAAGAAAAGGGTAACCACTTTAGAATCCGCACTCGAAAGGGGCCGTGTAAATTACGCAATCGCAGTGATGCAGTTGCAGAAAAACCTCGACATGCTAGCTGCGCAGGTTTCTTCGTTGTTTGAGACCAATCAAAACCTTATTAAACAAAAGTTTTCCTCCGAAAATTGCGTAAGTATAGCTCATGACCGCCCGGAAAAACCGCTTTCGGGCAGTGATTATCTTTCCGAAGAACAATTTTACGAAATATGTCGTGAAAGATTATACTTTGATGTGTACTCGGTGATTCTGGAAGAAAGACTATTAGAAGTGAGTAAAGATGCACGAAAGATTAAAACCGATTATGAAAAAAATGTGCCGGAACACCAGTCGGAGTCGTTACGGATAGCGTTTATGAAAGAACAATGTGAAACTATGGTGCAAGAGTTAAAGCAACAACTTTTTGTTTCCAAAAGGCATGGTGATGATATATTGATAAAGTTACAAGATGCGCTTGACGAAATCGAGAGTAGGAAGAAATGTGAAGCTTCTTATTTGAAAAGGATTGAGGAGTTGTCGTTTAAGATCGGGGGATTGGAAGGTGAGTTACAGTCGATACAGGCGGAACTCGATTGTGCTCTCTTGAACCTTGAGTGTTGCAGGGAAGAAAAAGAAAAGATTATTGCACAGATCACTAAGGTAAAACAAATCACTTCTTATGAATGTATGATGATATTATTTAGAATAAAGTACACAGATGGTCCCTGAGGTTTACCAAAGTTTTGGATTTGGTCCCTAGATTTCAAAAAGTATATGGATGGTCCCTGTTGTTTGCACTTTGTAACGCATTTAGTCCTCAGCCAACAAATCTAGAGGTTTTAGCGTGTCTAAGTTAGGGACTAAATGCGTTAAAAAGTGCAAACCACAGGGACCATCCATGTACTTTTGGAAAAAAGATGGGACTAAATGCGTTACAAAGTGCAAACCATATGGACCATCTATTTACTTTAGGAAAGCTAGGGACCAAATCCAAAATTTTGGTCAACCACAAGGACCATCTGTGTACTTTACTCTATTATTAAAATACTAGAGAAGTTCATCAAATAAAACACTGAAGTTTATATTGAATATTTAAGCATAGGAATTCATGTTAGGTCCATTCAACGTGTTTAAGTTCTAGCGAATTTTCTACATTTGACCGTCATGAACGAAATACAGTTCGAATTTTCCCATTTCTATATAAATAGGTTGATTCGTCACCTTTAGTTTTCACAATCTTAAATATGGTAATCGACCTTTGTGTTTCTTTTATTGTAATGTAGTTGGAAAAGATGAAAAATGAGAGATCGATTCTTGCAATGATGAGTTGTGGCTCAAGTTTTCAAGATTTGCAGAGGGAACTTATGCAACTACACAAGGTAATTCGAGCTATGATTTTCAATATACATAAAATTAGGGGTGAATCTTTGTCGGGATGCGAACCTAACACCAAATTTTGGGTTTTGGGTTTAGTTTAAACGGGTCGATCAGTTTCGAGTTGAACCCGCAGATACCTTTAGCTAAATGGACGGTCTTGACCCAGTGGGTTCACAGGTTGACCTGTTCAACCCATATATTCTTTTTATACATTTTAAAAAAGTTGTTTTATTATGTCAAATGTAATAGATAAAAGAGAATTAAATGTCATATTTTATAGTTTAAAACGTAACAGTTTTATATACATTTGCATTTTTGGTTTTAAATTTGAAATTTTAGAGTATTGATATAAAACTAAAATAAAATTTTCAGGTTGATGGGTCGTGTTCGCGTCAACCTGCGAAAACTCGTTATTAAAAATAAATGATAACTCAATTTTGGGTTCAACCCACCAAACCATGAACATGGCCCATTAAACGCCCTATGTAAAACTCGTTTCCTATACGACACGGGCCATAAAAATATAATTCTAATCATTACTTTGTTACAAAAGGCAAATGAAGAACTCGAGTGCATGTACCCACGATTTAAAAATTTCACGGGAGACGGAAACGCATTAGGGAGAGTGCTGGCGTTAGAGATCGAGCTCGCTGGAGCACTTATGGTGAAGAAGAAATCGAATATCCAATTCCAAAGGTAATTTTTGTCAATCATATCGAACACTTGTCAGACATGTCAATCTTATATGTTTTTGCAGTTCTTTCCTTAAACAACATAGTGACGAAGAAGCAATTTTTAGAAGCTTCCGGGACATCAATGAGCTGATCAAAGACACATTGGAGATCAAGAGCAAGTACGTAAACATAGAAACCGAATTGAATGAAATGCACGAGCGCTACACACAATTAAGCCTGCAACTTGCCGAGGTTGAAGGGGAGAGGCAAAAACTTATGATGAGCGTCAAGAATGCGAGATAATATTTGATGATAGTCTTTGGTAGAGTCAAAACTAGTCAACCGTATCGTTAAAAGGTCAACAGAATCTGTGAATAGGTTTGGTGTTAACTGCAGGGATGTCGAGTCGAAGATGCAGGCGTTTTCGGGTGGTGTAAATGGCTTTAGTTACAAAAGGGTCAAATTGTTTATTAGAATGATCTAACCATGTTTTTTTGGTCTGAAGTTTTTCTTTTTTTCGCTTTGTTATTCATGTTGGATGTATGTTTATAAAAATAATATATATATATATATATATATATATATATATATATATATATATATATATTCTTTTATTAGTTTTTATGCCCCCAACAATTCATAATTTTTTTTTAATTTTTTTTACCAAATTGGTGAGAATGAATTTGAGTCATAGTTGTTAATAGCATATCATGATAGTTGACAAAATCCTCAAATACTCAGCAGGTTTTGGTTTTGCAATTTGAAAATCCTTTTACATTGTTTAGCCTGGTGTTAAGAAGTTATTTTGGTTTGAGCTACTAATGAGTTCTAAGTCATTGCATCTCCCTCTCTCTCCCAAGGGAAAGCATTTGATATATATTTTTATTTTAATTATGTAATATTTTAACATAATTTACTATTCTATATATACGATATTAAAAATGTTATACTTAATTACAATACTCATTTCCTCTATATAATTTTACAACTTTTCTTCACACACATAATTACTTTTCAATTTAAATTGTTTTATTGCCTAAGTTTTCTCTCTACTTCTTTCCCTTAGAGCATTCACAATGGATTTGGTATATTTGTGTGAGTGTGTTAGTTATATTGTAAGAAATGGTTTTGAGTGGTTGTGAATGAGGAGAGAGAAAATGTTATTGTTCATCTGTAAATATACAGGAACACTGTTCATCCCTTTTAAATTTTTAATATTTTTGAAAGTGGTCGTGAGTGGATGAGAGAGAAAATATAATGATAAAGGTATAAAAACGTATTATTTAATTGAAAAGAAAAGAAAAAAAATAGTGTGTTTTAATATGATTATATGAATAAGGAAAAAGAAATAGATATAAATGCTCTTAGCTCTTGGTCCTATCTTTCTCTCACTCCTTTACTACTTTCCTCATACACCGTCAAATAGCATCTACTAGTTATTTAAAATATAACAATAATAAATATTGACTTTTACATTAGTGAATTTTTATATTTACTTACACCCTTTATATTTTAATCATTTTTTTCTTTTCTATTTTTCTTTTATCTCTTATTATGTTATACATTTAATTATTTTATGAATTATTTATGTTCTTTTCTTTATAATTAAATCTAACTTTTATATTTAGACATGTATAGTTAAGAATTGTCATTTTTTATCATCGTTTTGACGTCAATATCTTTTACGTGGGTTTTGTTGTTATCGTTTCCGCTTAGTTATTCTTTTCTACGATAATGTTTTACGTTTCGGTCTCAATTTGGCGATTTAACACTCCGCAACGCGCTTGCATGGTTTAACGTGTTTACATCTATATTTGTTTAGTTTGACGGCCCTGTCGCAACACACGGGATCTTAAAAACTCATTTCATCATGAAAAATAAATATATAAAAGTGATGATGACTTGAAAAAGGTAAGAATGTTTATAAGATGAATGGATTGTTTCAAAAAAGTTTGTAACTGAAGCTTATGCATACTGTCAAGGGGGGGAAACGGATTAAACGAGTCGAAAGTGTAACATCATATATATTATATCAAATAAAACGGGTCAAACGGGTTTCATAGTTACACTTTTTAATCATTTTATTCAGAGATTTATTATTGAAATAACAAACATTTTCTGGGTAGTAATATAAAATGATCTAGACAAGCAATGCTTTGAGTCAAGTAAACTCGACACTTCCCATACCAAACAAAAGTTACCGTCTTGACCTGTTACCCGAATGTCCCACCTCTACTTGCCAGTTGGACCCATAGCTGCCAATAGCCAATAGCAGTAAATAGCGACAAGCTGCATATATACTACGTAGAGATAGCGACGAAATAGCGCTTGCTATTTCAATGTTTAGCGATAAAGTTTAGAAACTTTAAAAAATATTTTATATGTATATTTCATTGAATACGCTTCTTTTTTCAATCGTGAAACAAAAAAAAACCCTATTGGGCATCACTATTTATATATTTTAAGAAAAAAAATACAGAGCAAGTCGTTATTAGTCGTTAAACACCTTATAGCGCCGTATGCGTGAATCGGTACATAGCGATCTATAGCAAACGCTATAGTCGCTATTGACAACTACGGTTGGACCCCTGTTTATTTTCACTCCTGGATTCATCATTGTTCTTACAACATTTGCACCAAATCTGGTTTTTATGTCATAATACATCAGTAAAGTCACAATTTTGCAATCTTTTGAGTTAAAGACAATATCATAACTTACTTTATATTGGTGTTCCACATTGAAAGGCAAAATTAAAATTAAAAAAAAACATGTGTTTTTGGTCTACAAAGCTTCTATACACATTCAAACATATAACCAGACATTCTTCTTTCTTTACCCTTTATAATTTCAAGTCAAAGTTCCAAGCAAATACCAAAAAAAAGAAAGTCAAAAGGACCACTGACCCATTTTTCACATTTTATTCGCAGCAGGAAACACCGTAAATCTACTTTGACATTCACACAACACGAGCCTAAACCAGCTCGGTTCGTCTTACGGTCAGAGAATCGCACACGGACAGCTGCTCTGTTTTGACGAGCCATCATGCAAGGTGTCTGTCATAAATCCATACATGTTTGCCTCAGACATTTGAAGTCAAAGTCAACAAATTTGAAGTTCAAGTATCATACTGAATTCTTTAGATGTTAAAAACTATGATACAGTAATAGAGCTACTGGAACAGACGCGTATAATCAAATAACATGCCGATACCTTTTAACGAAAGACGTGTATTTTGAGTTAAGAAGAAACTTATTTGACTCATGAAGTCAAACCATATGCTATTTTGGGATATTATATCAACATACCAAGCCTTTAATACAACTTTTCATAACAAGTAGAATATGAAACTGTTTAACATCTCTCTTCGAATCTTCGAATATGAAACTGTTTAACATCTTAATAGTTGTTTTTCTTTTCTTTTTAACATGTTAAGAAAAACTCACGGACCCACCAGTGGGTCTACGTAGGGGTGTTCACGGTCCGGTTTTCGCGGTTTTAGGTCAAATTGTGAACCAAACCGTTAGTAACGGTATTTAGGCTAAACCGTTGGTAAAAAGATTTATTATCGAAAACCGAACCATTAAAACTTTAAACTGAACTAAACCAACCGTTACTAACAGGTTGGTTCCAGTTTGGTTTCACGGTTTACGCTTTATTGCTACTTTATATATAATGCATAAAATAAAAATTAAAAAACCGCCCAAAACTACC
This sequence comes from Scalesia atractyloides, assembly GCA_947069175.1. Taxonomy (NCBI): domain Eukaryota; kingdom Viridiplantae; phylum Streptophyta; class Magnoliopsida; order Asterales; family Asteraceae; genus Scalesia; species Scalesia atractyloides. The sequence continues at coordinate 35,946,188 of CAMTDV010001634.1, forward strand.
TAAAACAAGCTATTAAAAAACTATGTAATGTCCTTATATTAGATTTACTCGTGTAATAACCTTATTATAGAGCTACCAGGGTAATAACCTCATTTATCTATGTATAAATCATCAATGCATAAACATGAATACAAAAACCTAACAAAGATTTGAACAAAAGAACATAACTTATACTTTGTAGATTTAAAAAGAGTTAGAACAGAATGCATCCTTTTACAAGCGTAATAACCTATTAACCTCACTATGTATCCATTTTAGATTTCAAACTGTAGGTAAAATTTGGTTAAATTAAAATGTTAGATGGCTTGTGGGGTGTAGTCACAGTTCAGTTAAACTAATATAGGCCAGTATTATTTTAATTAAACATTTATAAACAATAACATTGTAACATAAAATATTTACAGAAATTGAAAATATACTCAAATTTTTAAAGCCAGTCTGGTTTATACGGCAGGTTTTGGGTATAAACCGTAAACCACAGTTATCAAAAGCGTGCGCTTTTGGTGCCTAGGCGTTTTTTCTGGGCGATTTGCAGTAGATGCGCTTATGCTTCCAAGGTAATTATAGCGCAGCCTAAATTCTAATGATATTTAATAATTTTCTTTATTAATTCGTAAAATCCCCTTTTCTACAGTATTTATAGGGCTTTTACTAACAAATAATATCACTAAAGATCAAAATCTCGCGTTTAGTAATATTCTGTTCGTGTTAATTCATAAATTCCACTTTTTCTGCAGTAGTTTTTTGCTTTCAAGTTTTACTCTTTATTACTTTAATGAACTTTTTGTTTTTTACTCTTTATTACTTTAATGAAGTTTTTGTTTTCGAATATGATCATGTTGGTTTTGAGTATTTTGTTATCGGAGACTTTTTTAAGTGAGAGTATGAACATTTTGGTTTTGGTTTTGAGTACTTTATTGCTTTAATGAACTTTTTTTTTATTTTATTTAAGTGCGCTTTTTTTTCTCAGGCCCATGCTTTTTTGCGCCTATCGCCTAGGCCCTAAGCAGAGCCTAAGCGCCTTAAGTGCGCTTTGCGCCTTTGATAACTATGAGGACATGCGGTAAACAAAACCATTCATTACGTTTGAAGTTTATGAAACCGACCGACCAAAAGTTATAGAAAAAACAACCACGAAACCAAAGTTTCACTGTTTAAACTGATCCATGAACATACCTAGCATATAGTATGAGAAATCCCAAAATGGAACATAATTACATATTGCATCTCTAACAAACATCTATTCAGTGCATATAGAAGAATTAGTTACCATTGTTTCTGTCTGGCATAGGAGGGCGCACGACAACAAGCATAGTGATAATACCTCCGGGAACTTCACTAACCGGAGACCTAGATTCCGCAAGTGTTTTATGGTTCTCCAATATCTTTCCGGCGTTGATAAGTTTCATATCGTTTATGCTCTTAGGTCCATTTTTTCATCTATTAACAAGTTAAAAGATATTTCCATCATGAGAATAGCATAAGTTTGAACATGAAGGTATTATATAAATATAGAAAGATTATACATCTAACAAAATCCCCAAGTTTGCACTAATAAACATTAATTGGGTACGCCTAACCTAAAATAGCTTTGATTACACTATAGTCTATATAACCAACATACTTTGATATATATCATGTCTTGAATATTTCCTGTGTTTAATTGTCTAATGAACGAAATTTGGTAACTTTTTCGACTTTTCCCTTATTTTACGGATACGGTGGTCTATTCTAAAAAGGGTAGGCGGTGGTCCTGATCAATACAATTATTGAAAACGTCAATAAGACCCACTTTAGTCGGCGGTACTCATCAACATAACCGATAACAATGATGAAAACGGATAAGTTAGCAAAGTACTATTCTTTTATAGAATTTTATTTTATTTTTCTTGCTATTTTGTGAGCGCATATTCATCCCTTCCTACATCAACTAAGAAGAACCAATTATGACACCTTAAGCAAATCCCACATCATCCATGATATCAAAAACCGAACAAAGATTTGAACGCATCGGATTTGTATTAGAAAAGCAATTCAGCCCACATTGGCAAAGTGGACAATATTGGATGGTATTAGATGTCACAACAATATAGCTTGTTCATAAATATCACATCATACTAATTGAACCCCTAAAACAAAAACTAAACGGTTAAAAGGAATAAGACGGATAAAAGGCCAGAGTTATCCAATAATTGTACATGTTGAAAGCACATCCTAGGCCATGACTAAATCTATTTCATCCAAAATTTACAAAATCCCCCAAATTTAGAAACATTTACTAATCTCATTTCACATTCTAGTAGCTAGTTTATGCAAATATACTTATTCTTTGTCTCTACAATTAACAATAACTTAACTCAACAATCAGTCCAAATGCACAATTCATAAAATCAAAGGATTAAATACAAACATAAACTTACAATCCACACCAAGCACAAAATGTTTATACAACAACCCATCACCAAATTAAACAAAAGAATCCCACAGAGATAAAACTAAACAAAATTCAGTCAAAATCAAATCAAATTTTAGTCAAGATTAAATCAAAGATTAGTCAAAATCCCTAAAAATACGGCAAACAAGACAAAATTCTCACAAAAAAATGAGGATAGAGAATTGACCTTTAGGCAATTGTGAAAGTATCATCTCTTTCAAAGATCCAACAGTGGTGGTGGGACTGTATCTATTTGGTCCAATATCACTGCCATCAGCTAACCTGAACTTGACTTCAATTGATTCTTCAAATGCCATTAAACCCACCTCAAATTCTCATAACCCACTTGATTTTTCAAAGAAAGATTCAAAATTTCCAATCTTTAAACAAAGTAAGTGATACCCAGATGAAAAAACACAAAAAATTAATGAATTTGATGTAAAGAAAGAGAAAGATTTGATAGATGCAAAGGATGGATGAATATTAAAGGAATTAGGGTAAGAGAATATGAAGGTTTCTTGACATAGAAAGAAAGGGAATGAGGAAAGAAAACAACCCCCAGCCTGGTCTTTCCTTTGTTCTCTTCCTGTATATGTTTTATAATTTTTATAATATTATAACAATTTAATAATATTATTTTTATTTTAAAAAGATATTCTATCTATATTTTATTGTGTACTCCAATAGTAGCTAATAATTTAATGAAAACAATTTTAATAATTCATATCTAATGATTGTAATGATGATTATAGTTATATAATGACTAGCTAAATGTAAATTATTAACTCTAGTTTTACTAAATTTACTGGCTTAGTGTTAACACTATATTGTGTATTGGTTGGTTTTGACACAAAACCACAACTACAAGACCCACCGGTGTGGCATCGGTGAGATAGCCGGGGTACGTGACACTCGGCGATAAGGAGTCAGCACTCGATACCCCGATTTCTTTTCTTTCTTTTTTCTCTCTTCTATTCTCTCCGGCGATTGGTGGTTGAGAGAAGGGGAAGACATCATACCTCTTGAAGGGGATGGAGGATGGGGAGGTGATGTGGAGCTTAGGTGGAAGGTGGGGATGAAAGGGTATGACACAGATCAGCCTAACCGATATGTCGTTTAATAGATAACCATAATTGATCGGTTATGGCAATTTCAATTAATCCGTTTTGAAGATTATAGCGGATCGGTTATGGATTGGTTAACTGGTAATTTGGCCTAGTTCAAAATAATACAATTGAGCATTATCCGTTGACCCAACCCTACAGACCCGACCCACTATTAACCCAGAAGCTGACCGGTCAACAACACAATCATATAAGGAGCTAGAACTTTCCAAAGTAGTTATTTTATTTACATATTTTGCATGCACGTAGCTAGGAGAGTGGAACCACCACTATCTGCATTTTCCTATTAATTTGCATAAGTTTAGGAACCATGTTTAGTGATTTCTTTTACTTTAAATCGTAGTCGATTGCATCATAGAAAATCAGAGAAGAAAATTGTTCCAAAAGTCTCGTGTTTCTTATTTCTATTTCTTGAAGCTTGACCACTTAAAGGTTATCTATTTTAGAGCTTGATCCACTCTATGGATCCCTATCATTTGATACTTTCATTCTTGAACTCACCCATAAATTACCATCATGACATTGCTGACTAACTTACCGACGTACTCAAACCTGCCCTTTCCGTCCTCACCGACGCCATTTCCAAGTTGCGCTTCGTTCCACCACAAACACCCGCGACAATCCTCTTACCGACACCGACCCCACCTCGGTCTAACTCAGCCCTGCGTAAAGCACAACCACCCTCAACTCCATCTCAATCGTCAAAACCATCCCTAAACAGCACTGCCGACTCGTTCAAACGTGGCCTACCACAACTCAACGACCATGAACCACCCAAAATTTCCTTACACATGTTGTTGCAACCTTCAAAACAACAACTGTTTGTACCTAAGAAAGCAACACAACTTCCATTTCCATTTCATGTTGGTCAGAACATCGTTTCTCCTCACTTCCGCTCATCCTTCTTCGTCGGAATGTATGTTCTTGAAAGCAGAGAGGACACCAAAGAACGTGTAATCGCTAGACGAGAGTGGCGCCCACCGTGGCGCTCCATAGACACCGACCCAAACGCCTTTGGGAGAGTCGAATGGCGACCACCATGGCGAAATCATTATTTCCTTGAGGACAAGGACAATTTGAAGGGGTGGGTACCCACTACCCGTAATTGACCCGGAAACCCACTCTGATAACCCGAAGAATACCCGATTGAAGGACTAGAAGATAACTATGGAACCGGTCAAAGGAAGTCCTATAAGTTGAAGTTAGTGGGAGAACATTACTGCCCACGTGCATTTCACATTTGCATTGCATGATCTACTCCAAAACCCTTGTTTCTCCTAATTATATGCATGTAGAATAGGATTGCTTTTACTATTTAAATCATTGTATTTTCATTTGAAGAAAATCAGAGAAGAGAACTATTCCAAGAGTCTTGTGTTTCTTAATTCTATTTCTGGGAGCTTGACCCACTTTAAGGGTTATCTATCTTGAGCTTGATCCACTCTACGGATCCGTATCATTTTTCGACCAATAACTAAATTGTTATTATATATTTCTATGTATTTTATATTACATTGCTTTAAAAATAAATATATTACCGTATGTTCAAACAAAACGATATGATATAACTCATAAATTCAAACAATTGCTCAACCAAAATGATATGAGATAACCGTTAAATTCAAATAGACATTCAACAAAAACATCAAAATATTGAAAAATGGTGAAAAGTCCAAAATTTGACGAAGATTTTATTACATGTTGGCATATCCCTAGGCTCCCCCCCCCCCCCCACAAAAAAAAAAAACCGGAAACCAAACTATAAATCAAACCAACAATTTTATCAGTTTTCTGACTCAACCGCCCTGGTATGCCCGAAACTCAAAGTATTCGGGACGGATATACCCGATACCCGACGGGTATGAGATCGAGTATGGGATTGAAAAAAAAACTCACAGGTATGGGACATGTAGTTAGGAGATACACACCCGTTTACCCGTACAATATACCCAAATACGTTTAACTTTTATTTTTATTTTCCCTTAAATAGTGATTAGTAGACATGAACTTGGTGCCGATATCGGTACCAAATGTATGGGTACTGATAGAATTAATCCTGAGCATCGGCAAACTGGGAAAATGCTCAGTATAATACGGTATTTGAAAGTAAAACTAGTAAAATGTCGGTACCGTAACAAACCAAAAATATTGATTCCAAAAACACCAAAAGGTGGGTACTGAATTGATACCGAAAATGATTCGATACCGGTTCAGTTTCGGGATATGGTACAATTTTCTCATCGCCATTGTGTAGTAATGTTTCTTACTAGTGACTTCATTACTTAAAAAATAAACTTTTATTTTAAAATATGTATATTCTATATAATAACAATAACAATACCAAATGTGAACAGTAATAGTTTTATTATTCTATATATTATTTGTTCTTAAATCTATTCTACATATTATTTGTTTTTTTTTTGCTTAATAGTTTAATCGACAATTATAAGACTATAATATTAATGTTTCTTTTATAATTAATTTAAGTTTCTAACCCTAAACTTTTATAGATTTATCACACAACCCCGGAACTCTAATATTTTTTTATAAATGATTACGCATACCTTGAACTTTAATAGATTTATCACACGAAAATTCAATAACAATTCTGTTTTCGATAAACAATTTACATTTTGATCCCCCGAACTTTAATAGAGTTATCATACGACGTTTGAAGCTTAAAGTTATTATTTTTTTTTCTTTTTTTAACAAATATTTGTTCTGTTATTTGTTTTATTTTACTTATTATTAGTTTAACTTTTTATAATTAAAGATAACTTTTAACTTTAGACATGTTTACTTAATCATGTTACTTGCTTATTTTTACCGCCGTTTAGATTAAAACTTACATAGTCTATATTAACCCTTTAATACATCAGGTAACAAATATCATCATTTTGTATTTACCTTATTATAGTTAAAGCTAATTTTAACTCTAGACATATTCAATTAAGTGTGTTGATTATTTATTTTTACCATCGTTTAGATTAAAGTCAACATGATCTATGATAACCCATCGATATATTATGAAACAAATACATCGTCGCCAACAACCTTCAATTACCCCGCAGCAAAGCGCGGACGTCAATTCTAGTTAATAACATTATCTATATTCATATGCTATGATATAAAAAAATATATATGAGATTAATATTGCAATAATTTTACATTTTAAAATATTTTAAATAAATTTATGCTAATGATAATATAGATGTTATTTATCATAATTTATATCTTGTATATATTTTTAAATATAAAACTTAAAAAAAAGTAAAAAGTATATATACATGAAAATCCAATGGGTATATCTAAAATACTACGGGTATACAAGATACTTGCGGTATGCTCGATACCCGACAGGTAAATACCTGATGGGTATTGAGCCTGGTATGCGACAAAATTTTATAACCGAGTATAGGATAAGATTTACAATTGGGTATGAGATAAGATTTTATAACCGGGTATGCGACTGCGATTACCATCCTCGACGTATGCCTGACCCATTGCTATCCTTACTAGGAATGGTAAAAAACTTAAGCCCAACGGATATACTCGAAACTCGAAGCATTCTGGACGGGTATACCTGATGGGTATGAAATTAGGAAAGAAAACAAAAGTTCACAGGTATGGGATTAGGTATTACTTGAACCGATTACTCAAAACCATATACCCATTTACCCGTTATATCCAAACTTTTTTAACTTTCGTTTTTACTTACTTACTATTTAGTAATGTTTCATTCTAATAGTTTGATTAATTATATATATATATATATGATCAAGATAAAAGGAAAACCCCTCCGAGTTGTGAGAACTTAGAAAACTCGGCCTTTCTGTATGAGTTTTGCCCCCATTTTTTTCACACCTCTAGATTAAAATATTAGAAAAGACTGTCGTAAAAAACTTTAAAAAAATTTCGAAGTGGTGTTTTTCAGCCCCTTACTGCAGCTGCAAAAGTGATGATGTCATGGTAAAAAGTGATGTCTTGGTGATGACATAAGCATTACATCACTTTTTACAGCATAAAAAAACAAGTTTTGTTTTTTGGAAAAGTTAGTTTTTTTAGGATTTTTGGTAAAAGATTTTTTAAAAAAACCTTTCGTAAGACCGAATTCTCTAAGTTCTCACAACTCGTATAAGTTTTCATTTTACCCTAACCCTATATATATATAGGAGAAGCTTTAAATGAGAATACTAAATATTGTGAGAACCGTGAGAACGAATGAATGACCACTAGAACTAATAAAAAACAATTCAAATTCCAAAAGCAGATGAGAGACTTTGATCTGCAATTTCTTGACACTTCGCTGTATGTTGATAATAAGGCAGCAATCGACATAATGAAAAATCCAGTTCATCACTCTAGAACAAAGCATATCGAGATTCGATACCACTTCATTCGTGATTGCTACGAAAAGAAGTTGATACGAATTGAGAAAATCCACACCGACAAACAAAAGCTGATTTTTATACCAAACCATTTACACTTTCACGGTTTAAATATTTAATGAGGCTTAATGGTATGAAAAATCTTTTGACAGGTGCGGATGCAGATGTTGAATGTGGATCGGACGACGAGTTCTGGTGATCCTCATTGGTTTGTTACCTTTTAGGGGAAGAAATGATCGAGAAAATATAAAAACATATGAAAAACCAAAAAGTACAAAAACATGAAAAAGACAAAAAGGATTCTGTGTCAAAAAGGAAATGATAGTACATCAGTAGACTATCACAATATGCTAAGGAATTGTAAAGTTTAAAAAGTATAAACAAGTCTTACTGTGGGTGTCGATAGGCTTTACACGTTCAGTAGATTGTTTCCGGGATATAAACTAAATCTTACAACCGCTTAAACTTGTGGATTAACATCTCTCGAATATATGGACTTCGTACTCCGAAATTTCGTTTGAGAGATTGCCTGATTCTGAGATACGAGGTCTTTATAGATGATTGATATCTGGGGTATTATACAAGTTCTTCTGATTTTGCGAAGCAATAGCCTAGAACTTCTATAATACTTTTGCTAAAAAACCCCAAGTCTGCAGCAAAATTGAAAGAATCGAAAGATCTAATCAATTGCAGTGCTTAAAAGATTCCTTAATTGGAACACACCTTAAAGTCGAGCCTTCATCTCTTTGTCAATACGGTGGTATTAACCTGAGCTCTCAAGGCCTTGCATAACCCAGATACAGATATCAATTACGCTATACTCACCTGTAAGATGAAATCTAGGGAATCTTGATACGGGAGTATATTCTGAGATGAGAACCATAGTTAAGTCAAGTTTCATAATTCTAACTAAGATATCTTGGAACAATTGAGAATGTGTCGAAGTTTAAATGGACAAACATATCGAAAATATAGGTAAACAAGTTTAAAACTTAAAGTCATTAAAAGGTCAACGGTACTGGTGATACGTCTCAATCAACTGATATGATCCGTAGACACGAATTCACAAAAATATGTCTATAAATAAGTTTGTACATAGCTTAATTGATTTCAGATTTAAACCCAAAAAGATTTTCAGTGTGTTTTAGCATAAACTTTCGAAAATTCAAAAAGATTTTATTTCTACATTGTTTTCAACAGCCAATGATGGAAAGCGCATATTCGGAGTTGGGAATGGTGCTAAGTTGTTGGAATCTTGACGGCAACGGGTTGGGAGCTAATCTGTAAAATCTAAATGCATGAAAAACAAAGAAAAGTTCATTAATATGAACTTTAAATTTGAAGAAAACATCAGTTTGTTCATAACGGGTCAAACCGGGGTCATCAACTTGGACTCGGCAGACAAATCGGTTTAACCAAGGTCATTAACTTGGACTTGGTCAACTGAGTGGATTTTCATAACTGATAAACATGTGAAAGATCAAGGTTTTAAATGTGAAAAATATTCAAGGTTTTTAATTTGGACATGAATAAACTGAGAAAGTTTAAAAGTTGATGAGGAGATTAAAATTTGAAATGTTGATGATTAGAAATTTCAAAGTTTGAATCTAAAATGTTTGAGGAACTTTGAAACAGAAAGTAAATTTTTAGGGGGAGCTAGATAAAACGTTGAATGAAGATACTAGAAAGCTCAACGTAAGGGGGGACATCGCTCAAATTAAGGGGGAGCATGGTCATTAAAGTTTTATCAAGACAAGCTCAAGAAAAGGAAACAGGATTGTAGAAGGACGATAAAGTTATTCAAGACTAAAGATCAAGAATATTAAAGACTCAGGAATTTAATTGAAGTCTAATGACTACGGCAACATCCAAGGAGGAGTCTGTTGGTTCATATGTCTGTTGCCTACGTCATCGTATTAGATCGAGTCTGTATGTTCAGGGCTTGAATATGTTAGAATTTGTGAAAGATATTTATGTAATGACAAGTTCGGCCGAACTTATGTATGGAAGATCAAGTTCGCCCGAACTTGATCTATCCAAAGGCACAGTTCGAGCGAACTTGTGCGTCTATATATAGGATGTCTTAGGTCTCACATTGTAAGAACTTTGCGACATCGACGACGAAGCTCTGTCTGTTTGGAAACTCAATTGTAATACTTTTGGACTTTAAACAGACATTTAAACAATAATTCTTGTGTATTTGGTTAACATGTCATATAATTTCCGTTTATATGGACATTAGATACAAATTTAGGTTCCTGAGCTGAGGAGGACGGTCCTAACAAGTGGTATCATACCCTGGATACCTAAATTTACCGGAATCAACACAAGAATCATTCTATTTCTACTCATTTCTACCATTTTTTCTTAACTTTTTCACAAAATTGAAGAATTCATGGATAAAATTGGCTAAAAATTGAACATGTCATAGATAATCACATAATTACAAACCCCTGAAAGTTTGAGAATAAAAAACAATCGAATTCATGCCAAAATTGTCAAAAAACCATGTTTTGTAGACAAACTTCGGCCGATCTCATCCAACAAGTTCGCTCGAACTTGTTCTAAAATCATCATTTTTTGTTGATTTTAGACATCTTCGCCCAAACTTGCTTGTTTTTCAGTGATTTTTGACTAAGTTCGCCCGAACTTATCAACTTTTGTTGAAATTCTTATTAAGTTCGCCCGAACTTGAATAAAAACTTGGAAAATTTTCAAATCTAAACACAAGTTCGCCTGAACTTGTGTAATTGTGAAAATTCTTGAAAATTTCAAACAAGTTCGCGGTAACTTGTTGAAATTGAATCTGAAATTTGTTATCTGTACAAGTTCGACCGAACTTGTCAGTTTGCTAATCCGTTTTCGAGTGTTTTTGAATGTGCTTTCAGTTAAGCTTTCAGATTGTCGAGATGGATGATTTCCATAACGCTTTTGCTTCACCAATGGCTTCTACATCCAATGCTAACGCAAATGCAAACGCGATTAACCAGATAAACTTGGATAACGAGATGGTAACTACTACAAAACCGCCAAAGTTAATGAGCATGGACGAGTTTGAAAGATGGAAGGAAAAGTTTGTAAACTGGGTTCAAGCCAACCAATTTCACAGTTGGGTTGCAGTTGAAACTGGATAAACATGGCCAAAAGATGAACGTGGTCAAGATCTTGCTTTGATTAAGTTCACACCAGAACATAAAGATGCGTACGTGGCTGAAAAGAAAATGATCAGTTTGATACAGTAATCTGTAAAGGAAGATATCTTGATCTTGCTACCTGAATACGAGACGTCACAAATGCTGTGGGAAGCTCTTTGTGCAAAATATCTGGGAAGTGACGAAATGATTAAGAGAAAGAGGGCTTTAATCAAGAAAGAGTTCGACATCTTCACAATGATTAAAGGCGAAACCATGAAGCAAATGATCGATAGATATTGTCATTTGATGGTTCAGATGCGAAGACACAGTATTAAAAGCTGATGAAGGCGATTGATAAATTGGCTGATGCACTTCCTTAGGGGGAGTGGTCAACTTATTTGATGGTATTGAAGAATAGCCCGGGTTGGATGCATCTCAAGCTATCATCTTTCATTGACAAGTTAGAAGGACATGAAATGGAGTTGATGAAAATGGCCAAATCAAAGAATGTGAATGTTGTACAAGATGTTATTGTGTACTACAAAGGAGGTGTTCAAGATATTCAAAGTCCGAAAATTCAAACGGCGTTTAGTGCGAATATGAATTCCTCGAATCATTCGGCACAAAATCAATCGAACACTCAATCATATCCGAGTTATGATCGGAGTCCTCCGAACACTGGATATTCAAGTGCTAGTTCAAATTCTCCGTTCCAGAATCAACCGAATCAGACAAATCATTCTAGTTATGATCCAAATGTTTTCCAGTGCAACATTGCTGTGAATCTGAAGAATGTTTTCCCTGAGCAAGTGGCTAAACAACATATAGCGCTTCTTGCAACCATACTTGAATCATACGAATGTTTAGTCGTGGGAAGATCGGAAATCCAGAAATGATAGCTGAGGATTACGATCAAGTTGATGAAGAAGAGTTAGGACTGATGGATATCAAGTGGAGCCTAGCATCAATCATAAGAAGAGTCACGAAGTTTGTAGCGCTCACTGGAAGAGACATTGGTAATTCAAGCAACAAGCTTGGATTTGACAAGTGGAAGGTAACATGCTTCAAATGTCGACAAAAGGGGCATTTCAAACGTGAATGCACCAATCAAGAAGCAAGCGGCAACCAAAGTCCTTTCGGCAACAACAATGACTATTACAAGAAAGCGTTGCAGTACAAGCCATACCCAAAGAGAACTCAAGTTGAAGTTTAAGATAATTCATCAAAGCCAACAGAACAAGCTTTGGTTGTGTCTCATGAAGACGAAGGCTTTGACTGGAATAAGTATATCGGCAAAAAGAATGGAGTTGCTTTGATGGCAAAGATCGTGGATGAATCAGAATCAATGGTTGATGATGCAGCTCTGGAGAATGCGATTCTAGAAGAATATATGCAAAGAACAGAGGAAGAAGAAATGATCTATCACCAGACACAGATGAAGAACATTATCTCTCCTAACTTTGATTCTAGTTTTGCAGGTTACTTTGGAAACACCGCAAAAGAAAGTGACTGAAGAAAAGAAACCAGAGGTCGAGGAGGTCATTGACGTGACGAAAGAAATGAATGCAGAGAACTTCACAGAGATTGCTAACAAAGCAATGATGGCAAATCTCAAAAACAGGTGGGTTCTGAGGTAAAGGGGATTGAAAAGGAAGTTGTGAAAGTTGTGGAGGTTGAAAAACCTTGCACAAAGTGCACAAAACCTTGTGAGCAATTTGTTGAAAAATATCAAATCATAAGTGAATTGACCGTGAATAACGAAAATTTTAGATATGATTATCGCACGATGAAAGAAGCTTATGATAAGATGAAAGACACTTATTGCAATGTTGAAAAAGCTAATCTTGAACAAGGTGCGAATATAAGAATGTTAAATGCAACGGTAATTGAAAAACAAAAAGCAATTAACATGTATATAAACACCATCACTGAAACAAAACAAGAGCTTCAAGATATGAAAATCAAAACTGAACGTGTTAGGCAACTCTTGCTTAGCTACACCACGAAGGCTTATGTCATCGATCACATTCATCCTACGATTAAGTCGGAGGAAAATGTTGAGAAACCAAAAGGTATGAAGCGTAAAGAGTACGGCAATGTTCCACCTCCACTACTTGCAAGCTATTGTCACAAGAAAGTGGATGGTATTGAAAAGGCAACTAAAATAACACTTTTATCAGAAACAAATGATAAGTTGCCTAAGAACATTGATGTAGTCTATACGACATCAAATGATGACAGTGAAGCAGTTGTGAAAAATGTGGTTGAAAATGTGTTGGGAAATGATTCTGATGACGGCAGCTTTGAAAGCGCCAACTCAAGTCTGAACAGTTCGGAATCACAATTCGAAAATGACGATACATCATCGGAAAATAGCCTAAGTGATGATCCTAAAGTTGTGATGTACAAAGTTAAGGATTCTGATAGACTATATTTCGACAATAGTTTTCCAATTCGAAACGTGAAAGATGATCAAATCGATAAATTGTTAAAACTTGTGGAAGTATCATTAGATGATCTTGAGAGAAATGAGTAAAAGTTTCATTCAAAACCCAAGAAAGTTTATAACAACTACCGAAGGAGTGGTGACTTTCCTGAAAACAGGAGAGCGGGTTTGGGTTTGGAAGTAGAAGATGAACCAAAAAAGAAACAAAAGTCACCATTTCACGAATATAAGAATAAAAACATGAATTTCGTGTTTGGGACTAACACGGTTCAGGAAGAAAGTTTGATTGGGAAGTGGAGTAAAACCCACTAGTGGACATTCTCATGATACTCGGACTTGCTTCAAATGCAATGAAGTTGGTCACATTGTTCGCAAATGTCAGCAATCAAATCCTGTGTATCACCGAAGAAAGACAGTTTCAGATAATGAGAAACTTAAGCACCCAGAGATTGTAAAACTAATCACAATCTTAAAACGAAACAATGAATCTAACATCGAAGTGAAACCTAAAACTAAATCTAAGTTTGAAAAATCAACTTTTAAAAAAGGTGAAACTTCTAAATCACATGAAAACAAAGATTCAAAATTCTACATTAAGAAAGCAAGAATGAAATCACAATCATGGGTTGCAAAGAAAAAAACAACATCATCTGAAAGTGCAAAATCTGCATCAGTCAAGAATGAAACTGTCAAAACATAAAGACTGATCAGAAAGTTCCAAATGCTGATTTGAAAACTCCTACTTACGATATTCCGATTCCACCCAAGACCGGAAAGGCTTGGGTTTCCCTCTTTAAATAGTTTCTTAACATGTGCATGGGCTCCAAAGATCCATCTTTTCAAAGTGGATTATGGATAGCGGAGCTTCACGACACATGACTGGGATGTGTGCCTTACTCTTCGATATTAAAGCTATCAATAGAGGCTACGTAGGATTCGCGGGTAATCAAGGAGGTAGAATCGTTGCATAAGGAAAGTTATCGAATGGTGTGGTTTCATTTGATAAGGTCAACTATATCGCCGAGCTGGAGAACAATCTTCTCAGTATTTCCCAGATCTGTGATAAGCAGTTTACCACCCATTTCAACGACAAGGAGTGCATGATCATTAAACCGGGTTTTAAGATTCCAGAAGAATGGATTCTCATGCGCGCTCCTCGTGAGAATGATCTTTATATGCTGGATATGAGCGTTGCTACTACTACTTCAAAGTCGGCTCAATGTTTCGTAACAAAGGCCATAGAGAAGGAGTCAATTCTTTGGCACAGAAAGATGAGTCATATACACCTCAGAAAGATGAATCATCTGGTTCACAATTATTTATTTGAAGGAGTGAATCTTAGAAGCTTTCACATGACTGATAATTGTCTGGAATGCAAGAAGGGAAAGCAGACTAAAACGCCACATCCAAGAAAGATTCTTAACTTCGTAGTATATCTGGAGATCTTTATTGTCTTGTCGTCACAGATGATTACTCAAGGTTTTCATGGGTCTTCTTCCAAGAGAGCAAAGAAGAAACGTTTGATAATCTCATGATCCTCTTCAGGAAGATTGAAAATCTGTACCATCTCCCCATTAGACGTATCCGAAGCGATAATGGTACAGAATTCAAAAACGCCCGAATGAAAGAGTTCTGTAATAACAAAGGCATCTTACATGAATTTAGTGCTCCGTACACTCCACAAAAAATGGAGTAGCTGAAAGGAAGAATAGAACGTTGACAGAAACTGCAAGAACAATGCTTGCCGATTCAAAGCTTCCTATCAGCTTCTAGAGTGAAGCAGTCGCAGCAGCATGATTGAACAGGGTCTTAACAGTCAAACCTACGTAGAAGACTTGCTTGGAAATGCTAAACCAAAGGAAACCCAATCTGAAGTACTTGGAACTGTTTGGCGCACCTTGTACAGTCATTGATTCCGACGGAAAATTCGGTGCCAAAACGATAGATGGTTTCTTTGTCGGCTACGCTAGTCCACTCAAGAGAGTATATCTTCCAAGTTTGAGAAGAGTGGTAGAAGCACAGCACGCCGATTGTTTTCAATATACAACTCCTATTAAAAGAGCAGGCGATGCTTGGTTGTTCAATTATAGTGAATTGTGGAAATCATTTGACTTGCCAGAAGAGCCTTCTAAAGAAGATCTTGCAGTGTTATATTATCTACATCAGTCGGCTAATCAAGAGCAGATTATTAGACCAATAGTGGTTAATCAACCAACTGTTGGATCATCATCTTCTTTTGGTGCAGGTCCAAGTACTAGCGGTGTTCAAGAAACTAATGCCGAATAAGTGACATCTGCTGCAGAACCAGTGAATATTACTGTGGAACCCAATCTTTCTCAAGCACATAGTTCCGACTTTGACGAGGCTCCGACATTTGATGATGATGGTGAATCTTCTTCCGATGAAGAATCTGAGCAGATCACAAGTATGTTAAACCAATCTGCTGGCCCGAGTACTCATAATGAAACGTCTTCTAGTGCTCCTATAGTTGAAGTGGTGGTTGATCAGAATATTACTAATCAGGAGAATACTGTTGATGTTCCAAGTGAGGTGATGCCGAGGACCTATTCATACCATCCATCGAACTCCATAATTGGTGAATTGCAAACTGGCATGAGAACAAGGAGCCAGATTAATAAAGCTTTGAGTTGTTTCTATACTCGAGTAACTCCGATTCAAGAGTATTGCTACTATTCATGCTTCATATCCCAGGTTGAGCCGAAGAATGTTTCTGAAGCTTTGGGAGATGAAAATTGGGTGCAAGCGATGCAAGAAGAACTACTACAGTTCGAAAAGCTAGGGGTATGGAAGCCTGTTGACCTATCGAGAATCAAAAGGCGATAGATACCAAATGGGTATTCAAGTGCAAGCGCGATGATCGTGGAGTGATAGTGTGCAACAAAGCTCGGCTTGTTGTCAAAGGATTCCATCAACAAGAAGGAATTGATTATACAGAAGTATATGCACCAGTTTCTAGATTGGAGTCCATTCGCATTTTCCATGCATTTGCTGTTTGGAAAGGATATAAAGTGTACCAGTTAGATATATGGTAAGCTACGTGAACAAGTGTACGTCGGCCAACCACCGGGTTTTGTCGATCCACTGAACAAGAAGAAAGCTTATCTCCTGGATAAAGCACTGTATGGTTTGCATCAGGCCCCGAGAGCCTGGTACAAGACATTATCTCAACATCTCGTCGGCAACGGCTTTATTAGAGGAACAGTGGATAGTATGCTATTTACCAGAGAAGTTTGAAATCATCTGATTATCGTACAAATATATGTGGACGACATCATATTTGGTTCAACAAATGACGATCTTTGCAAAGAGTTTGAGAAAATCATGAAGAAGAAATTCGAGATGGCTTCTATGGGCGAAATGAAATTCTTCCTAGGATTGCAAGTTGATCAATTGCCAGACGGTATTTTCATTCATCAAACCATGTATGTTCATGACATCTTGAAGAAGTTTGAAATGGAAGCTCGAAGCCGTTATCTACTCCTCTTGCTCTCAATCACAGAATTTGCATCGATGAAACAGGAAGCAAAGTTGATGATACTCTTTACAGGTCGATGATAGGATCACTCATGTATCTGACGGCATCTCGCCCGGATATCATGTATCCTACCTGCCTCTGCGCCAGATATCAGTCTAGTCCCAGAATTTCTCACATGCAGATCGTGAAGCGAATTTTCAGATACTTGAAGGGATGTCCAAGCACCGGCTTGTGGTACCCGAAGAATGATAACTTTGATCTGACGGGTTACGCTGATTCTGATTTTGGTTTAGATAAATTGAATTCAAAATCGACTACAGCGAGCTGCCAGTTCTTCGGAACACGCTTGGTAACCTGGCAGTGTAAGAAACAGACTAAAGTCGCTCTCTCTACTTGTGAAGCTGAGTATATCTCGGCCTCCAGCTGTTGTTCACAGATTCTGTGGATCCAACAGCAGATGAGAGACTTTGGTCTGCATTTTTTTGACACTTCGCTGTATGTTGACAATAAGGCAGCAATCGACATAACGAAAAATCCAGTTCATCACTCTAGAACAAAGCATATCGAGATTCGATACCACTTCATTCGTGATTGCTACGAAAAGAAGTTGGTACGAATTGAAAATCCACACCGACGAACAAAAAGCTGATTTTTATACCAAACCATTTACACTTTCACGGTTTAAATATTTAATGAGGCTTAATGGTATGAAAAATCTTTTGACAGGTGCGAATGCAGATGTTGAATATGGATCGGAAGACGAGTTCTCGTGATCCTCATTGGTTTGTTACCTTTTAGGATTAGTATTTCTTAAAAACTAAAATACAAAAATATATTTTTGATTTTAGGGTGAGAAATGATCGAGAAAATACAAAAACATATGAAAAACCAAAAAGTACAAAAACATGAAAAAGACAAAAAGAATTCTATGTCAAAAAGGAAATGATAGTACATCAGTGGACTATGACAGTATGCTAAGGAATTGTAAAGTTTAAAAAGTTAAACAAATCTTACTGTGGATGTGTCGATAGGCTTTACACGTTCAGTAGATTGTTTCCGGGATATAAACTAAATCTTACAACCGCTTAAACTTGTGGATTAACATCTCTCGGATATATGGACTTAGTACTCCGAAATTTCGTTTGAGAGATTGCCTGATTCTGAGATACGAGGTCTTTATAGATGATTGATATCTGGGGTATTATACAAGTTCTTCTGATTTTGCGGAAGCAATAGCCTAGAACTTCTATAATACTTTTGCTAAAAAACCCCAAGTCTGCAGCAAAATTGAAAGAATCGAAAGATCTAATCAATTGCAGTGCTTAAAAGTTTCCTTAATTGGAACACACCTTAAAGTCGAGCCTTCATCTCTTTGTCGATACGGTGGTATTAACCTGAGCTCTCAAGGCTTCAGATAACCCAGATATAGATATCAATTACGCTATACTCACCTGTAAGATGAAATCTAGGGAATCTTGATACGGGAGTATATTCTGATATAGGAACCATAGTTAAGTCAAGTTTCATAATTCTAACTAAGATATTTTGGAACAATTGGGAAATGTGTCGAAGTTTAAGTGGACAAACATATCGACAATCTAGGTAAACAAGTTTAGAACTTAAAGTTATTAAAAGGTCAACGGTACCGGTGATACGTCTCAATCAACTGATATGATCCTTAGACACGAATTCACAAAAATATGTCTGTAAATATGTTTGTACATAGCTTAATTGATTTCATATTTAAACCCAAAAAGATTTTTAGTGTGTTTTTGCATAAACTTTCGAAAATTCAAAAAGATTTTATTTCTACATTGTTTTCAAAAGCCAATGATGGAAAGCGGATCTTCGGAGTTCGGAATGGTGCTAAGTTGTTGGAATCTTGACGATAACGGGTTGGGAGCTAATTCGTAAATTCTAAATGCACGAGAAACGAAGAAAAGTTCATTATTTAAACTTTAAATTTGAAGAAAACATCAGTTTGTTCATAACGGGTCAAAATGAGGTCATTAACTTGGACTCGGCAGACAAATTAGTTTAACTAGGGTCATTAACTTGGACTTGGTCAATTGAGTGGATTTTCATAACTAATAAACATGTGAAAGATCAAGGTTTTAAATGTGAAAAATATTCAAGGTCTTTAATTTGGACTTGAATAAACTGAGAAAGTTTAAAAGTTGATGAGGAGATTAAATTTGAAATGTTGATGATTAGAAATTTTAAAGTTTGAATCTGAAATGTTTATTTGAATGTTTGAGGAACTTTGAAACAGAAAGTAAATTTTTAGGGGGAGCTAGATAAAACGTTGAATGAAGATACCAGAAAGCTCAAAGTAAGGGGGAGCATAGCTCAAAGTAAGGGGGAGCATGGTCATTAAAGTTTTATCAAGACAAGCTCAAGTAAAGGAAACAGGATTGTAGAGGGATGATAAAGTTATTCAAGACTAAAGATCAAGAATATTAAAGACTCAGGAATTTAATTGAAGTCTGATGACTACGGAAACATCCAAGGGGGAGTCTGTTGGTTCATATGTCTGTTGCCTATGTCATTGTATTAGATCGAGTCTGTATGTTTAGGGCTTGAATATGTTGAAATTTGTGAAAAATATTTAAGTAATGACACAAGTTCGGCCAAACTTTTGTATTGAAAGTCAAGTTGGGCCCGAACTTGATCTATCCAAAGGCACAGTTCGAGCGAACTTGTGCGTCTATATATAGGATGTCTTGGGTCTCACATTGTAAGAACTTTGCAACATCGATTGCGAAGCTCTGTCTGTTTGGAAACTCAATTGTAATACTTTTGGACTTAATAAGCAGACATTTAAACAGTAATTCTTGTGTATTTGGTTAACATGTCATATAATTTCCGCTTATATGGACATTAGATACAAATTTAGGTTCCCGAGCTGAGGAGGACGGTCCTAACAAGTCCTAACTATATATATATATATAAATATATATTATATATTATAATTAATTAATAATAGGACAAGGATCCGTTTGGAACCACCATTTATTATGATAACCGTGAGAACCAGTGTGAAACAAACCGTAATACCTAAAAAATCTGAAAAACTCCCAAAAAAAATTTTAATATTTTTTTTGAAAAATTCGCTATATTTAATCAACAATAAAAAAATTCCAAATTTTTTTTTGCGAGTAACAGTTATCCATGCCAATGTGCATTTTTATCATTTCTTTGTCAAATTCGTAATACATTACAAAAATTGGATAATTGTACTTTTATTTACACTACCATCTGTAATACACTACTTTTCACGTTACCAATATTAGAAATGCACATGTGCATCTATATGTATCACATGAAATAAGGTGTTTTGGTACACTACTTTGAATACACTTTCTCTTTCATCTATCATACCATCCATAATACACTACCATGCACATGTGCATATGTATCATTTCTTTGACAAATTCCGTAGTACATTACAAATATTAGACAATTGTACTTTCATTTAAACTGCCATGTGTAATTACACTACTTTTTATGATACCAACATAAGAAATGCACATGTCCATCTATATGTATCAACCTGAAATAAGGTGTTTTGGTACACTACTTTTGATACACTTTCTCTTTCATCTATCATACCATCCATAATACACTACCATTACCTCCTACCATCCATAATACAATACAATTACCTCCTACCTTCTATAATACAATACCATTAGCAATATTTTCACGTTTTTACATGTATATCAATACCGTTTATACTATCCAATCAACATATTACATCATAAAGTGACAACTATAACCAAACCATCAACCACTAGATATAACTAACCAAAAGACATGTATATGGGCCTACTTCATTATTCAAAATCACAAACTTTTTGTAGCAAAACACATTATATCATGGTTATACATAATGATGCACATATGCATTTTGAATATTGGTAATGTATTTACGGATGGTATTGTAAATTAAAGTGCAATTTTCTACTATGGATAAGGATTACGGAATTTGTCGAAGTAATGATAAAAATGCACATTGCATGGATAACTGTTACTCGCAAAAAAAATTGGAATTTTTTTGTTAACTAAATATAGCGATTTTTTTAGAATAATATTAAAAAAATTGAGTGTTTTTTTTATTTTTTTTAGATTTTATTTTTTTGTGGTTCACATTGGTTCTCGCAATAAAGGTGGTTCTCACATGAACCTTACCCTATATATATATAGATTGAGGTTCCTGTAAAAAAAAACCAAAAGTGTGAGAAGGGTAAGAAAGAATCTCAGCCATTAGATCTTTCCCTATCCATTTTTTACATCAAGGATATAATGGTAATTGAACTAATAATTCTAATTAAGGATACAATTAATGTGTAGTTATTTTAGGAATTCCAATTTTGAATTTTATATGATTATACATAAAGATTAATTCACAGGTATAGAATTCATATCAAAATTTTAGTTAATTCGCAGGTACAAAACACCATACGAATTCCAAAAGACACCACATCTTGAATCCAATATAGTCTATTGAAAGTATAAAACACCATTCAGATTCTAAAAACACCATGACTTGAATTGTAATATAGTCATGGTGTTTTTTAATATCTGGAATGATTGCATTGCACATTATGTGTGGTGTTTTACTACTATAATTCCAGTAGATCTTCTTCGTATGGTGTTTAAACCTGTATTTCAAGGTGTTATATACCTGCATTCTAATAGGTGTTCTTCGGACGATGTTTTACACCTGCATTCATGGTGTTTTACACATGCATTCTTGGTGTTTTACACCTGCATTCAGGTAGATGTTCTCGTACAGTATTTAAACCTGTATTTCAGTAGGCTGAACTATACGTAAATTTTTTTCTCTAAATAAGTATAGCACAATGGTACTCATATTAAAGATAAAACGCTCGTTATTATGGTGTAATTGTTTTTTAAAAAGTTACATATAAAAAGTTATTGACGTTTAAAAAAGACGGAGGAGAAGTTGCATGTGCATTAATGTTAGTTTCTTAATTTAAAATTGTTAAATTTACCTTTATACCCTTATTCTAGAAAACTAATTAATTTAATTGTTACACTATTTACAACATTGCAGTCAAGATTTCAAACATTAGATTAAAGATCTAATGGTTTAGATTCTTTTTACCCTTCTCACAAAAACACTTTTTTTTACAATAACCTCACCCTATATAGATTGAGGTTCCTGTAAATATATATAGGGTAGGGTAGGGTTTATTTGAGAACCACTCTTATTGCGATAACCATGAGAACCAATGTGAACACAACAAAATAAACTAAAAAAAATAGAACTGGTTTTTTTTAGAACTTGGTTTTTTAACTTAAACAAAAAACAAGACAAAATAAATGAAAAAAAAATATTTTGAAAAAGATTTGGGTGTTTTAGCGGTTCCAAGTAGAGTTTTGTGTAAGGCTTGTTTTAGGTCAAAGGATTCAAGTTCCCCCCACTCCACACTTAAATTACACATTGTCCTAAATGTGTCCAAAATGGGTTAAACTTGATTAGATGTGGGTTAAACAACATTTTTTTTTTCAAAAACCAGACACTGGCACGACCACTTGTGAAAAGTACCAGTAACATGTTTTTTCTTAAAACTTACATAAGGTAGACACGGGGGCGTGTCTAGGAGACATGACCCCGTGTGACAAGTCCAGAAGAATTTTTGTTTCAGTGACAAAGAGGCACAGGGGCGTGTCTGGAGACGCGGCCCCGTGTTAAGCTACTGTTTGTTCAAGAAAAAGGTAGTTAAAGTGACTGGCTTCTTGTTTTGGGTTCGGGGTGTCGTAAGCTTATTCACACGACCACAACAACAATCTAACAAGAAAAGTGGAAAAATCCTAAATTACCAAGTTTCAAGTTTAGCATCCATCACCACACAAACATAAAAAATAAAATGCAGAAAGTAAATTGTTTGAAAAGTAAATTGTTTAGGATGGGTCGTAGCTCATAATCAACCGCATTGTTCAAAGATAGGAGAATTTAACCTGATACGCGTCTGCCATGCCACCACTGTCGCCGCCATCGCGAAATCCGAATCCATGTCATCGCCTTCCTCCGCATCATCCCGGTACGCCATATGCTCCCGAATTTAATGTAATATCAGATTGCATGGAGGCAATGTTCCTCTCTCTATGCCACCGACTCGGGTGCTGGTGCTTTTCCCCAAGTTGAAGGCGTTTCGGGATACCTGAAGCGTTTCCTGCATGATATTATTTAAGTTATGCATATTAGGAAAGTCCCCCCCCCCTCGGGCTCCAAATTTTTCCCTTGTTGTCTTTGAAGCGTAAGAGCCTGTTGTTGCAGTCGGCGATGAGACTCAAACTTTGGCATAGGTGGATGTCGGCCCGGATGACGCCAACTCCTTTTGTGAAGCTTTGTGGGGTGCGTCCTTCGTAGGCCTTATAGACCCGGGCAATCCAGCCACCGAAGAAGATAGGTGTCGGATGCGTGGTTTTAGCATTTAAGGCCATGTTCATTAGTAGCATGTAGGCGACATTGAGGGGTTGCTGGTTCAGGATGCAATATAGGCAAGGATGCAATATAGGCAAGTAATCTCCCGAAGGTTCACAACACCCGTACTATCTTCCTCTGGGAAAGTGTACCACTTAGGACCCGTGTATGTAGCGAATGAGCGGGTCCCGAATTTTGGTGTTCTTGGTGTTGCTCAAGTTGTATTGCCCATTTCCTATTTGTACCCAGAATGCGTTTTTTGTATTGTCGGGCATTTCAAAGATACTATCTGTGAAGATAGGTTCGCCAGCTTCCTCTTCGGTGTAGATCCCCACATCTACACCAAATGGCATGTGCATCGATATGCAAAGTTCCGTAGGGACAAGTGAAGGTGGTTTTCTCTTAGTCTTTTGGTGCGATAGGAATTTGGAAATACACAGAGAATCCATCTAGAAACAATATAATTTATGACCGGATAGTCGCTCTAACATTTGATCAATGAAGGGTAAATGAAAATGGTCCTTTCTTGTGGCCTCACTGAGTCTCCTATAGTTGATGCAAACTCTCCATCCGGTGATGGTTCATGTTTGTTTGAGCTCGTTCTTTTTGTTGTTCACAACTGTCATTCCTCTTTTTTCGGTACTACTTGGAAAGGACTTACCCATGGGCTATCGGAAATGGGGTAGATAAGTCCGACGTCTAAGAGTTTGATGACTTCCATTTTTACTACTTATTGTATGTTAGAATTAACCCGTCTTTGTGGTTGGATCAATGCTTTGTAGTCGTCTTCCATTAGGATCTTATGTGTGCACATGGAAGGGCTGATTCCTTTGATGTCCATTAGTTTCCATGCGATTTCCGTTTTGTGTTTTTTAAGTAAATTAAGTAGTTTTTCTTTTTCTTGAGAAGTGAGATACGAGGAAATGATGACGTGAGGTTTACCTTTATTATCTAAGAATACGTATTCTAAGCCTTTTGAAAGTTCTTTTGAGTTCAAGAGAAGTTGGGTCTTCAATAGATGGCTTAGTTTTTGGTTCGTCATTGCGGTCGTGGCCGAAAAGGTTTGTTCGGTAATGGCTTCCTCTTCAACGCATTAGTCGTTTTGTTCCTCCGTATCGGGTGGCTCTACTTCATCTTCCAAAAAGGTGTCGTCATTGCCAATTGGATATTTTATTGATTTATTTACGTTAAAATTTCATTTGTCAGCCCCAGTTTAATGGGAAGATTTTGGTGTTTTTGTTTGAGCAAAGCTTGATGGGTTTTTATTAATGGTTGTCCCAACATGAGTGGAGTATCATCTTGGATGATAAAGTCGGTTGATACAAACGTTTGTTGTGTTTAAATGAGAACGTCTTCAACCACTCCCGTAGCATGTTTAATTTTTCGATTAGCCAAGAGGATAGGAATTTTGATTGGAAGATCACCAATACCTAATCTTTCGAATACATAGCTAGACATTATGTTAACACAATGATCTTTGTCTATTGAAATGTTACTAATATAGATGTTTTGAATAAAACATGTTAAGGGTTTTATGTTTAATTCAATTTGTTTTTCTTGTATTAGTGAAGTTTGATCTTTAGTTAAATTAAGACTTGCTATTTCTTTGATGTTAGGATTAGTGGTCAACTCTTTTAAAAACTTAGCATGAGATGGAACCAAACTATGATTTTCAAAAGAAGGTTGTAAGATGTATCCTTCTTGGAGGTCTTGTTGTTCCTCTTTGAAATTTACCTTTGTATACTTACCTTCTGTGTGGCTTGGTTCGGGTTTTTCATCTTTATGCTTTGAGTTTTCTTTGAGTTGTTTCTCTTCCTTCGGCTCTTGAGGTTTTACCTCTTCTATGATTACCTCCTTGGTAAAAATGGTCTCATCTTTTTCATGAGATTTCTTGATCAAGAGCTCTAAGCTTTTGAGACTTTGTATGAGGCTTTCGGCTTTGGGGATGATGGTGGGTGGTGTCTCATATGTTTCAAACGGTGGAGTGTCCTAATCAAAGCTTGATTTTGGGAGATCAAACCTTGGTTCCTCATATGTTGTGTATGAGGTTGATGGTTGAAAAATGTAACAATTTTGTACCTAATGGGATTCACCACATATGGTATAATATGGTTCCTCATAATCATCGTAATAGTAGAAGTCATAATCTCCCAGTTAGTAATCCATTGTTTGGAAAATACCTAGAAGATTGTGGTTCTCCGGAAATAAAAATTTTGTGAACACTGAAGGTTAGCACGACCCCCTGTTCAAGACTTTGTTTTATTTGATACTCGGCGTTTTTAACACGACCCTATGTCAAATGAAACACGGCCCCGTGTGAGTCTTCTATGAAGAAGTTTTGTTGATTTTCAGTTACTGTAAGTTAGGCACGGCCTTGTGCCTTAGAGGTACGGCCCCGTCTAAAGCTTCTATAACTGAAAATTTTAGAGAAAAGGAAGAAGAATTTGGATAGAAAGACTGAAAAAGATAATCAGGCCATCGATTTTATACTTTCTTAAAATCCTTGTGTCACCGGCAACAGCGCCAAAAACTTGACGTGATGCGAGCGTGTATGATTTTTGATATTTTTTAAGCACTTTTTACACGTTTATCAAGCTTTAAATTTATAAAATACGATATACCACTATCACTCTCTACAACACGCTAGGGCAAGTGCACCCATCGTTGGCGTAGCATAGTGATTGTTGATACATGATGTCTATTGTCTAGGTCTTGGATCGAGTCGGTGTGAATAGGGCTTGTTATTGTTAGAGATTGATGTATTTATGATGTAAGGACATCAAGTTCGCCTGAAGTTGATCAGGGCAGGACAATTCGGCCGAACTTGTCCTAGCCATGTCTCATTTCAAGCGAACTTGATAGTCTATATATATGTGCCTTGGGTATTTGTCATTTGTAACTTTGCATTTTAAGAGGCGTAGCTCTGTCTGTTTGGAGTATTGAATGTAACATGATCTTGGACTAATAAACAGACATTTAAACAATAAATCTTGTGTATTTGATTAACAATCATGTAATTTCCTCCGATGACTTTACATAACAAATTAGGTTCCTAAGCAGTGAAGGAGCGATCCTAACAAGTGGTATCAGAGCCATGGATACCTAGTTTGCTGAGATCTACACAAGACACTCTCTATTTCTACCCATTTCTTTCATTTTTCTACATTTTTTCACAAAAATGATGAATCTACGGTTAAAAATGGTTAAATTTTGAATATGTCATATATAATCACCTAATAACAAACCCTTGAAACTTTCAGAACAAATTTCAATCGATTTCATGTCAAAAATCACAAAAAAACCATGTTTCATAAACTCATTTTGGCCGAAGTTGTACTACAAGTTCGCTCGAAGTTGGCCTAAAATCACACTTTTTGTTGATTTTTAACAACTTCGCTCGAACTTGTTAAGATTTTCAAGTAATTTTGAACAAGTTCGCCCGAACTTGTCAAAATATTGCTGAAAAATTGTCACAAGTTCGCCCGAACTTGGCAAAAAGTAAAAGATTTCCCTGAATTCATCACAAGTTCGCCCGAACTTGTCAAAAGGTGAAATTTTCTGAAAACTTGATACAAGTTCGCCCGAACTTGTTGAAAAGTAAAACTGACATTGTTTTCTGCACAAGTTCGCCCGAACTTGTCTGTTTGCTAATCAACTTTCAAGTGTTTTTGAACGTGTTTCAGTTAAAATCTTCTGTTCGACGAGATGGATGATTTTCACAATGCCTTTTCTACAACAGTGGCTCAGACCTCGACTTCAAATGCAAACGCAGTAAACCAAATGAATCTAGACAATGAAATGGGAACTTCTGTGAAGCCGCCCAAGTTGATGAGCATGGATGAATATGAAGGCTGGCGTGAAAAGTTCGAGAACTGGGTACAAACTAATTTATTCTACAGCTGGGTTGCGGTTCAGACCGGATACAAGTGGCCGGTTGATGAACGTAATATGTATATTGCATTATCAAAGTTTACACCTGAACTCAAAGATGCGTATGTTCATGAGAAGAAGATGATAAGCTTGTTACAGCAGTCAGTCAAGGAAGATATTATGATTCTGCTACCTGAATGTGATACTTCGCAGAAACTGTGGAATGCTTTGCGCGCTAAATATCAGGGTAGTGCTGAGATGATTAAAAGCAAGAAGGCTTTAATCAAGAAGGAGTTTGATATTTTCACGATGCTAAAAGGTGAAACCATGAAGCAGATGATCGATAGCTACTGTCATTTGATGGTTCAAATGAGAAGACACGATTTGAAAAGAACAAATGAAGAGATGATTGACAAGTTAGCGGATGCGCTTCTTGAAGGAGACTGGACTACATACTTAATGGTTTTGAAGAATGGTCCTGATTCGCCTCATTACAAGATAGCAGATTTCATTGATAAGCTAGAAGGTCATGAAATGGAATTACTAAAGATTGCCAAATCGAAGAATGCAAATGTTGTGCAAGATGTAGGATTGTACTGCAAAGGTCGTGTTCAGGATATTTCAAGTCCGAAGATTCAAATGGCGTTCAGTGCGAATGTAAATTCTTCAAATCAATCATTCCAAAGACAATACAACACTCAATCGAGTTATAATCAGAATTCTCCAAATACAGCATATTCAAATACTAGTTCAAATTCTCCATTCCAGAACCAAACTAATCAGAAAAATCATTCCAGTCCTGATTCGAATGTATTTCATTGCAATATTGCGGTCAATCTAAAGAACGTTTTCTCTGAACAAACAGCCAAACAACACATGGCGCTTCTTGCAACACTGCTTGAATCATATGAAAGCTTAGTTGCGGGGAAGATTGGGAATCCGAGATGACGGCTGAGGATTACGACCAAGTTGATGAAGAGGAATTAGAATTATGGATATCAAATGGAGCTTAGCATCGATTATCAGAAGAGTCATAAAGTTTGTCGCGCTCACAGGAAGAGATATTGGAAATTCGAGCAATAAGCTTGGATCGACAAAACAAAGGTGGCATGCTTCAGATGCAGACAAAAGGGGCATTTCAAACGCGAGTGCACAAATCAAGAAGCAAGTGGCAATCAAAGTCCTTTTGGAAACAACAATGACTATTACAAGAAATCCTTGCAATACAAGCCATTTCCGAGGAATGTTCAAATTGAAGAACAAGACAATTCATCAAAAACAAATGAAAAGGCTGTAGTTGTTGCACATGAGGATGAAGGGTTTGATTGGAATAAATATATTTCCTAGAAAACTGGTGTCGCGTTGATGGTTGAGATTGTGGAAGAGCCTGAGTTAATGGTTGATGATGCAGCTCTTGAGAATGCGATCTTAGAAGAATATTTGCAAAGATCAGAGGAAGAGGAGATGATCTATCACGAGACAAAGATGAAGAACATTATTCCTCCTAATCTTCAATCTAGTTTTGCAGGTTGCTTTGATGCTGCAAATTAGGAACATGTGGTTGAAGAAAAGAAACCTGATGTTGAGCAGATCATCGATGTGACAAAGGAGATGAATGAAGAAAGCCTCACAAAGATTGCTGACAAAGCAATGATGGCCAACCTGAAAGAGGTAAGACAAGAGGTAAAGGTGATTGAGAAAGAAGTTGTGAAAATGCAAATTCTGGAGGTTGAAAAACCTTGCACAAAGTGTACTAAAGCTTGTGAGTAGTGTGCTGAAAAATCTTCTATCATAAGCAATTTAACAATGTATAATGAAAATTTTAAATTTGATTATCGCACAATGAAAGAAGCTTATGATAAGATGAAAGGCACGTACACATTGTTGAACAAGCTAATCTTGAACAAGGTGGTACAATTAGAATGTTAAAGGCAACTGATGTAGAGGGTGAGAGCCAAGTATTAGAGTAATTAAATGGTGATTTTTATGCATGTTTTATGTGTTTACTTGCTGAGGATATGTTAACTACGAGATCTAGTTGTTTTGCAGGTACAACACGTAACTTGGCAAAGTTACAGGAGTTAAAGCGGAAGTGGAATGCTTGATGATGATATAGGTAGCTTGAAGTGTGATTCGGAAGTTGTTCGGTTGATTATGAGCTTTAGGAGTGCAAGATGCGTGAATGGATGAAGTTTAGGGGCCATCGGTCCTTAACTTATAGTGGTATGTACTTTATTATGTAAGGAATTGAAAGATTAAAAGTTCAGGGGTCAAAAAGTCATTTGTTTAAAGGTGAATCAACGAAGAGAAAGAGTAAGATCGCAATCGTCGGCGACGGTCCTCTAACCGTCACCAACGGTTAGGAGGTTAAAACCAAGAATCAACAGCAGCAATGCACCGTCAGTGACGGTCCCCCAACCATAACTGGCGGTTGGGTCTGAAAACATGAAACAACAAGTCTCCACAGTCACTGACGGTGGAGGACCGTCGGTGACGGTTCCTGGTTCCAAAAAAAAACGTGAAAATTGGTCTTGTGAGGTATATTAGGGTTTGAGTAAGCCTCCATTCATTATCTTTCACTCCAAGGACGAAAATAGGCATCAAAGAGCACAAAGTTGAAGGCTTTTTCACCATATCATCATCATCATCATCGTCTTCCACAAGTCTGAAGATCGAGATCATGAATTCATCATTCCAAGCTTTTGTTGATCTCTCGAGCGAGATGAGTGGCTAAACTCTTCGTGGTTTCCTCCGGTTGGAGGGTTTTGCATACTTGGTACTTTTATGTGTTTTTGATCATTATAACTTGGTGATCTAAGCATTCGATGCTTTTCACCATGAATCTAATTTATTGATTGTAACTGATTACATATATTATCCTTAATTCTTAAGCATTCAATTCCTGAGAGTTCTAGTAATCAGGATATATTTGACATAGGATTAGGGTTGGTAATTGTAGTTGATGATCATATGATAACCTCCCGTTGTTTATCAATCAGAGTACTTAGTCTTTGATTATCACAATTGATCGGTTAGGTTAAACATTTATGTCTATGTGAATGTTTTGATCAACACATAACTGTAACTCGTTTATAAACCTAATTCCGGAGGAACCATTCTTCTTCCGTTTGATTACGATCTCATTTTAATTCGTTTTAATTCTTTAAATTTAGATAATTTCCACAATCAAACAAACAGATTTTCTAATTCAGTAGTAGTTAATCGATACTTTTCATTATAACACTTTCCACAATCCTCCTTTGGTTCGATATCCAACTTACCATTTCTACAGAGTTAGTTGGTTTTTGCATGACACTAACGACAGTCATCAAAATGGCGCCGTTGCCGGGGAGGCGTGTACAAAGTGTTTAAGTGTTAAGTTTAATTGATTTAAATAAAAATCAAAAAATATTTCTTTTATTTGCATTTCGTTCGGAATTACGCGAGGTTTTCTTTTGTTTGTGTGCAGGTGATCACAATCGTGTATGCATCATACTCGGAACTCCGGGAACTCATCACCGCTAGTTTTTGATTCCGAAATCGAGAGAACAGTTCGACAAACTCGAGTGGTACATCGGGAAAACAGAGTTTTGCAATCACCAGCGACCACCTCTAAAACAATGGAGAACTCAAGTAGTTACGATACGCAACCAGTCACTCCCTCTCCACAAACCCAGTTTACACCAACACCATCACAACTGCTCCAAATACAACAATACCACCTGAACCACAATCACAAACATAAACCACACAACCTGCAGTTACTCAAATGCCACCCATGCCACCATCATCGTTTCCGAACCTGAGTGACCTTCCACCTTATCCCAGCCAAACTACGAACAGACTTCGATCGTTCCAGCACTCTTCACCATACGTTCGAGTTGTAACTGGTGGTACTACAGCTCTGCCAGACCAAACTGG
The DNA here is from genome assembly GCA_947069175.1 of Scalesia atractyloides. Taxonomy (NCBI): domain Eukaryota; kingdom Viridiplantae; phylum Streptophyta; class Magnoliopsida; order Asterales; family Asteraceae; genus Scalesia; species Scalesia atractyloides. The sequence goes on from CAMTDV010001634.1 coordinate 35,977,455, forward strand.
ACCATCTAGTTCCAATACCAACCGCCTTCAACCAGCTCAATATACATACTTCCAGCCTTCACAAATGCCACAACATTATTCGGCAGGACCTACAGTTTTGAATCAACAAGAAGGTATGAATGGTCGTGGGACGAATATGACAGATACGAAGAGTATGGAGGAAATCAGATCGATAGGCAAATGATGGGATTGGGAATTCAAGTTGGGACTGATGCAGGAATTCGATAAAGTGGTAGGGGAATTTATGAACCAGTAGGGCAGCAGCAGTCCTTTCAGACAACACATCAGCTGAACCATCAACCAGGGAGCACTTTACCACAGTATCAGCGAGTTCCACAACAACAGCATCCAGTTCAGCAACCAGAGCCATTAAATCAGCATCCGTATAGACTGGACATTCCATTGCCACCACCAGTACCTCAGATGAAGGTCAGGCAAGACCTCTTCCTCGAAATTTAGCTCACAAGTTAATCCACCGGAATGCATTCCTATGGGATACAATCGGGGACCATTAAGAGGGGTGGAGAGCCACTTTAAACCAGCAATAGCCAATAACCCTTCACCCGTAGTGGTTCCCCAGTTAAGAGGAGGAAGATCGTTTGAGGTGCGTGAATAATCGATCGCTAGTTTACCAAAGTACTATGGCCATGTACACGAGGAACCTTACTTTCATTTGGTAGCTTATGACACTCGGTGCAACACCATAGCAAGTCAAGGATTTACAGCCGATGACGTGAAATCGGTACTCTTCCAATTCACACTAGAAGACAAAGCTCAGAAATGGTTCCACTCTCTACCTTCAGCATCGATCTTCGCATGGCCATAAATGCAGCAGTCATTTCTGGATGATTTTACACTGCCTTGCGTACAAACAATGCAAGGAAGGACATTCGTGGCTTCAGACAACAACAAGGCGAACTCTTTCATGAGTCACTCAATCGTTTCAAGATGATGCTCAAGAGTTGCCCACATCATGGAATTCAATTGTGGGAGCTTCTTAATGCATTCAATGAGGGGTTAACTGAGGAAGATGCGAGAGAAATTAGTTCTACTTCTAATGGAACTTTCGGTACTAATGATGAACTGGTAGATTGGGAAATTTTGGAGCGGACTGCTAGAAACTCGAAACAGAAAGCACAATCTTTGAGGAGTTCACGACATTCTGTGGTGAGAGCGGTCGAAGACACACCTATGTGGGTAGTGGACAGTATCCGCTATGTGGGCATTGTGGAGATTTTGGGCATATAGCGGATCAGTGTACAGTGGTTCTGGTGGAAGTGATGATGTCCAGTTTGTTCAAGGTGGGGGTGGGGGTAGAAATTTTACCTTGCAATCTAACTCATACCATCCGGGCCTAAGAAATCACCCGAACTTGAGTTATGGGAATGCAAACAATCAACTCAATCCGGGGTTTCAAGGGAACAATCAGTCTGGTGGTTCATGGAACTTTAATCAGAATTAGTTTCAAGGTAATTTCCAAGGTAGCTATCAGAATAATCAAGGAGGACCTAATGGGCCTTCTAATGAAGCTGGAAGGGGTGATGTGATGGAGATGCTGAAGTCAATTCAGCAAGATTTGCAGAAGAGGACTCAAATGATGAGATGCGAGACAAGGCCATCCAAACATTGACTACACAGATGGGCCAACTCGCGACTGAGATGAGAGAGTTGAAGCAGAATAGTGGAAAACTTCCCAGTGACACTCAACCGAATCCCAAGAATATGAAGAGTGTGCAATTAGTGGAGTAAGTGTTGTTCCAAATAATGAATTGATTGATCAGAGTTTAATATCTTCTGTGTGTGATGTGGTTGCAGGTATTAACGAGACAGATGTTGGAAGCCGTGGCATTGATTTAGGGGAGCCAGTTGTTCCTATTCAAGTGGGCAGTTTTAAAATTCATCAGACATTATTTGATTATGGAGCATCGGTCAGTGTCCTTCCAGGGAGTCTGTATGACAAGTACGACTTTGGTCCTTTGCAAAAGTGTAATAGTACAGCAACATTTGCGGATGCGAGTATAAAGCAACCTAGAGGGATGGTGAAAAATGTGACTATCAAATTCCAGTTGATTTCCCGTTATTGATTATGCCCCAGCACGGACGAACGAGCAACCACAAGTAATATTAGGTCGTCCATTTTTGTTTACTGCAAACGCGCAGATTGACTGTAGAGGTGGCTTTGTTACGTTATGTTACCAAACTCGTAAGCTATATTCTAATGTTTTGCTACGTACTATTTCTTATGATCCTGTGATTATGTTGGTAGTGTGGAAAATTCTGACGAATCCAGTTCTAGTGAGGTAGAATGTTACAGGTTGGGTGCAGAGGGGAATGATGATATACTGGGAGAGCAAGACATGAGCGAAGGTAATTGGGATGACTGGGGTTCGTTAGGTGATGGTATGGATCGATATGAAGATATTAGAGGTGAGGAAGCCGAGGATTGTTCTAATAGGCATGAGGCAATGACAATCCCACAATATTGGACTAAGGCGTATAATGTAAATGGGGTGGAGGAGTGTGTGTTTGAACCACCCTGAGCATGTCAGGTACGGTCTGGCTGAAGACCTAAAACTTAGCGCTCTCGGGAGGCAGCCCGAGGATGTAGAGTATTGTATTTCGTTTTGGTTTGTTTGGTGTGTTGTGTTTTGACAGGTTTCTATGCGTTCAACTTCACAGAGGCAATGATTCAAGTGTGGGGATGTTTTGCAACATCCACGTTGAGATATCAGAAAATCCAGTGGATGTGTATTCTCCGGTTTTGAGTGCAACAGTTACACCGCTACAGACACATGACCAGTGAATGTGTCTCTCTATCTTCTTTGCTTTATTTTGGTGTGTTCCTGTTTTTGGTGGTGTTTAAACTATTTATGTTCTGTTTTGGGAATGAGTGCTAGCTACTTGTTTATGATTTAGCCGCTCATTCGGGTAAGTTTGGTTGAATTCCGGGCAAAATTTTAAAAGCACCATACATTAGGGACAATGTATCTCAAGTGTGGGAATGGGAAGCCCGGGAAGGGATTTGCGGATAAAAGTTTGAAGAGATGAATTAGTGATTGGAAATCGATGAAAACTGAAAAAAGTTGAAAATTTTGAAAATTTGAAAAATTTTCTTTCACCGCCTTAAGTTTGCTAATTGGATATGAAAACCTAAAGTTTCAATCACTAATAGATTCCTTACCAGTAGTAGACTAGATTGGTTCCCTTGTCATGGTTGTTCCTTTAAGTTTCAATGAGAGTAGGCTTGGCAAGTGTTTTTATAGAAAAGAGTTGAAAAGAGATGTCTATCTAGGGGTAAGATGTTTCTAATCGCATATGCTACATGTCGTTAACCTTTTTACCTTTTCTTGGTGAGTTCTTGAGCCTGTAGATGGATAGGATGCATTTTATGATGAATTCATTTGTTGAGTGCAGGCTAAGTGTTATCTTGTGTTAGAACTTGTGTGATTTGATGCATGCTGAGATTGTGGGTTTGACATGTGCACATATGTGATAAAGGCATTAGGATGTTTGTTCTTCATTCGTGTTTGTGTTTGTTGCGTTGGGTCCACCAAATTCCCTTAGTAGCCCTGTTGAGCCTGATTGCCTTTCGTTTGTTCACCCACTGTTTTGTGAAGACCAACCGTGATGATAAAAAAAAGAAAGAAAGAGAAAAATAGAAATTGCAAAAATATAGAAAATGAAAAGCAAAGAACAAAAATAAGTTGATTGTTGTTTGTTGTTTGGGTAGAAACCAACCTAGGTTGAGTTTGAATAAAGTTATCACGGCCTGGTTATTGTTTGTGAGCCAATTAGAAAAGAAAGATCAAAAAAATATTTTCCTACCTTAGCCTAAACCCAAAACCGAAAAGTCCTTTTGATATGTGCCATGTTAGATGATACAGTGGAGGTGTGTTTGTCGTACAAGCCTATGATTACATGATTTCATATTTGCTTAACTGAGTGTTATATACTGCACATTACACGCTAGTTCTGATATTAACCCGAAAGGAGAGAATATTGTGAGAGGTGTGTAGCATGTGTAGTATTTTAAACATGTTAGTTTTAGATAGACAAGTCTTATGTTGTGAAGTTGCATGAATTGCTTGTCAGGCTGTAAATCTTGATTGTGTCAGTCTATGGGATAGGTATGAATTGGGAACTGAACAGGTTGAATTGGTCAAAGGTCTAGAGGTGTTGATTACGATGGTGATTAGTTATAGTTGGTTTGCTTGGGGACAATAAAAGGTAAGTGTGGGAATGTGATGTAGAGGGTGAGAGCCAAGTATTAGAGTGTTTAAATGGTGATTTTATGCATGTTTGATGTGTTTACTTGCCGAGGATATGTTAACTATGAGATCTAGTTGTTTTGCAGGTAAAACACGTAACTTGGCAAAGTTACAGGAGTAAAAGCGGAAGTGGAATGTTTGATGATGATATAGGCAGCTTGAAGTGTGATTCGGAAGTTGTTCGGTTGATTATGAGCTGTAGGAGTGCAAGATGCATGAATGGATGAAGTTTAGGGCCATTCGGTCCTTAACTTATAGTGATTTGTACTTTATTATTTAAGGAATTGAAAGATTAAAAGTTCAGGGGTCAAAAAGTCATTTGTTGAAAGATGAATCAAAGAAGAGAAAGAGTAGAGATCGCGACCGTCGGTAACGGTCCTCTAACCGTCACCGACGGTTAGGAGGTTTAAACCAAGAATCAACAGCAGCAATACACCGTCGGTGACGGCCCCCCAACCGTCACTGACGTTTGGGTCTGACAACTTGAAACAGTAAGTCTCCACCGTCACTGACGATGGAGGACCATCGGTGACGGTCCCGGTTCCGAAAAAACGTGAAAATTGGTCTTTTGAGGTATATTAGGGTTTGAGTAAGCCTCCATTCATTATCTTTCACTGCAAGGACGAAAATAGGCATCAAAGAGCACAAAGTTGAAGGCTTTTTCACCATATCATCATCATCAACATCATCATCCACAAGTCCGAAATCGAGATCATGAATTCATCATTCCAAGCTTTTGTTGATCTCTCGAGAGAGATGAGTGGCTAAATTCTTCGTAGTTTCCTCCGGTTGGAGGGTTTTGCATAACTTGGTACTTTTATGTGTTTTTGATCATTGTAACTTGGTGATCTAAGCATTTGATGCTTTTCACCATAAATCTAATTGATTGATTGGAACAAACTACATTTATTATCCTTAATTCTTAAGCATTCAATTCCTAAGAGTTCTAGTAATCAAGATATATTTGACATAGGATTAGGGTTGGTAATTGTAGTTGATGATCATATGATAACCTCCCATTGCTTATCAATCGGAGTACTTAGTCTTTGATTATCACAATTGATTGGTTAGGTTAAACATTTATGTCTAAGTGAATGTTTTGATCAACACATAACTGTAACTCGTTTATAAACCTGAATTCCGGAAGAACCATTCTTCTTCCATTTGATTACAATCACATTTTAATTCGTTTTAATTCGTTAAATTTAGATAATTTCCACAATTAAACAAACAGATTTTCTAATTCAGTAGTAGTTAATCGATACTTTTCATTATAACACTTTCCACAATCCTCCTCTGGTTTGATATCCGACTTACCCTTTCTACTGAGTTAGTTGGTTTTTACATGACACTAACGACAGTCATCAACAATGGTGATTGAAAAACAAGAAGCCATTAACATGTATATTAACAACATTGCTGAGCTAAAACATGAACTTCAAGAAACTAAAATTGAAACCGAACGGGTAAGACAGCTGTTGCTCAGTTATACGACTAATACTTATGTCATCGATCACATTCTTCCATCGATTCCGTCAGAAGAAAATGATGTGAAGCCAAAAGGTAAGAAGCGTGGAATTATAGCAATGTTCCACCTCCATTGTGCGCAAGTTACTGCCGCAAGAAAGTGGAAGGGATGGAAAAGGCACTTAATGTAACACTTTTACCAGAAACAAACGACAAGTTTCCTGAGAACATTGATATAATCTACACGACTTCTAATGATGACAGTGAAGCAGTAGTGAAAAATGTGGTTGGAAATGTTTTGGGAAATGATTCTGATGATGGCAACTTTGAAAGCGCCGACTCGAGTTTAGATAGTTTTGAATCACAATCTGAAAATGAAGATACTTCATCGGAAAATAGCCTAAGTGATGATCCAAAACGTTGTAATGTACAAAGTTAAGGACTCTGATAGACTATATTTTGACGTGTTTTCTGATTTGGAATGTGAAAGAAGATCAAATTGACAAACTATTCAAACTTGTTGAAGTGTCGTCAGATGATCTAGAGAAGAATGAAAAGAATTTTTACTCAAAATCCAAGAAAGTTTATAATAACTACCGAAGAAATGGTGGTGATTTTCCTGAGAATAGGAGAGCGGGTTTGGGTTTAGAGATAGAAGATGAACAGAAAAAGAAACAATCACCATTTAACCAATATAACACAAAAAAACATGAAATTTGTGTTTGGGACTAACACGGTTCAGGAGAAGGATTCAATTGGAAAGCAATCGAACGATGAATTTAAGAAAGAAAAAGAGCTTCATGATAAGGCTAAATCCAAAAGTGGAGTAAAGACCACTAGTGGACAAACTGTTGATACTCGGACTTGCTTTAAATGCAATGAGGTTGGACACATTGCACGAAAATGTTCGAAATCAAAGCCTATCTTTAACGAAGAAAGAAAACTTCAGATGGTGAGAAATTTAAGCACCCAGAGATTGTGCCGATAAAGATCTTAAAACGAAATGATGAATCTAACATTGAAGTAACATCTAAAATTGAATCTAAAATTGAGAAATCTACTTTTGAAAAGGGTGAAACTTCGAAATCGAATGAAAACAAAGATTCAAAATTTTATATCAAAAAGGCACGAATGAAATCTCAAGCTTGGGTTGCTAAGAAAACCTCATCATCGTCTGAAAGTGCAAAGTCTGCATCAGTCAAAATTTAATTTGTTAATGAAACTAAGACTGATCAGAAGTTTTCGTTTGCTGATTTGAAAGTTCCTACTTATGATATCCCGAATCCAACCAAGACCGGGAAGGCTTAGGTTTCCCTCTTTAAATAAGTTCTTTTGCATGTACAGGGGCTCCCAAGATCCATCTTGTCAAAGTGGATAATGGATAGCGGAGTTTCACGTTACATGACTGGGATGCTGCCTTACTCTTCGATATCAAAGCAATCAATGGAGGGTATGTGGGATTCGCGGGTAATCAAGGAGGTCGAATTGGTGCAGAGGGAAAGCTATCTAATGGTGTGGTGTCGTTTGATAAGGTCAACTATATCGCTGACTGGAGAACAATCTTCTCAGTATTTCTCAGATTTGTGATAAGCAGTTTACCATCCACTTCAACGACAAGGAGTGCATGATTATTAAACCAGGTTTCAAGATTCCAAAGGAATGGATTCTCATGTGTGCTCCTCGAGAAAATGATCTTTATGTGCTTGATATGAGTATTGCTACAACTACATCAAAGTCGGCACAGTGTTTCGTCACAAAGGCCACAGAAAAGGAATCGATACTTTGGCATAGAAAGATGGATCATATTCACTTGAGAAAAATGAAACATATGGTTCATAACAATCTCGTGGAAGGAGTAAATCTTAAAAGTTTTCATATGAACGACAGTTGTGTAAGTTGCAAGAAAGGAAAGCAGACTAAAAAGTCTCATCCAAGAAAGATTCTTAACTCCATCAACCTGCCGCTCGAAAGACTGCATATGGATCTCTTCGGTCCAGTGAATGTACAAAGTACATCTGGAGATCTGTATTGCCTGGTAGTAACTGATGATTACTCGAGATTTTCATGGGTATTCTTCCAAGAAAGCAAAGATGAAACGTTCGAAAAGCTAATGATACTCTTTAGGAA